>BSBN01000282.1:4406250-5875000 GCA_027924645.1 Cunninghamia lanceolata | reverse complement strand
CATGATTAATATACTGCTAATCACTAAGAAGATTTAAGTGTTTAATTAGAGAAAGTTTTGCACAACTAATTCACCCCCCCTCTTAGTTCTGTGCCCTGAGTCTAACAATTGGTATCAGAGCTAAGTTCCTCTAAAAGAGCTTAATCGTTTGAGGAGATCCAGGATGTCATCCTACAAGAAGGATAGTCTGAAATTTGATGGAACAAATTTTAATCTATGGAAATGTCGCATGAAGTGTCACTTGCAATGGATGGGAATGACATACTGGACCATGGTTACAACATAGTATGTACCTCCACAGGGTGGTCCAAAAGCTCCAAATGAAATCACAGATGCTGAAAACAATCTGCAGACTATAGAAGCTCTTCTAAGCGCATTATCTGATTCAGAGCTCTCAAATGTTATTGACCTACCAACTACTTTTGAGATTTGGAAAAAAATGGAAATTTTGCATGAAGGAGACCAGTATGTTAAATGTGCAAGGTTATAGAGTCTGAAAGGGAAATTTGAAAACCTGAAGATGAGAGATGATGAAAATATTACTACTTTTATGCCAAGAGTAAATGAGCTTGTTTGTGGAATTAGAAATGCTGGTGGAGTCTTGGATGAAAATGAGATTGTTGGCAAAATTCTCAGATCCCTTCCTGCTTCTTACAAAATCAAGGTTGCTGCCATTGATGAATTCAGAGCCCATACAACTATCACAAGAGATCAATTGGCTAGCAAATTGGCTGCATTTGAAATGACCGAGTTTGGAGATGATCCCCCCAAGACTGAATCTGCATTCAAATCCAGTGCCTCTGTAAAAGGTAAACAAAGGTTTGATCCGGGAGAGAACTCATCAAGGAAACTGTCATGGTATGAAAAAGCAAGAAAAGACTTGGAAGAAGAAGAAGTAGAAACTACTCAACTTGAAGCCCTCATTGCAAAGAGACTGCCAAGAGGATCTGGTAAGTATGAAGGAAAATTGCCTTTTAAGTGTTTTAACTACAATAAGATTGGTCATTTTGCCTCAAGATGTTTGAAAAGATTTTCAAGGCCAAATCCTAACAGATCAAGGTTTCAAAAGAATTGTTACTATGTTCATGAAGAAGATGATAATGAAGGAGTAACAGATGATGAATCAGAGACAGGAAACAAATCTAGAAGTGAATGGGTGTTTATTGCCATCAAGGAAGAAGAACCAATATCCTCTGTATCTGTTAATCATAAAGTTGTAGAAAGAGCTCTGGCTGCCCAAGTTGAAGAAAAGGATGATTGGGTCATTGACAGTGGTTGCTCTCACCATATGATAGGTGACAAAAATAATTTCATAGATTTGGAAAGGTATGAAGGAGGAGTGGTGAAGTTTGGTGATAATTCTACTGGTAGAATCAGAGGAAGAGGAACTATTTCTTTTGATGGAAGGAACAAAACTGGTAATGTTCTATATGTTGAAGGCTTGAAGCACAATCTTCTCAGTGTTGGACAGTTGGTGGAAAAAGGCTATGATCTCCGGTTCAAGAATGGAAAATGCAAGATCTTTGAAAGCTCCGGAACAAAGATTACATCTGGTACCCAAACTAAAGGTAATATCTTCCACTTGGTTGGCACTGGTAAAAGTTGCTTATTTGTTTAAGTTGATTAGAGTTGGTTATGGCATAGGAGAATGTGTCATGTGAATTTTGATAATATCATCAAGATAAGCAATACTCAGGCTGTAAAAGATTTTCCAAAATTAGTGAAACCTACTAATAGCTTGTGCAAATAATATCAGTTGGGTAAGCTGAGCAAAATCACATTCAAGAGTAAGAAATTGTCTTCTACCGGATTATTGGACTTAGTTCATACTGACCTTTGTGGCCTGACAAGAACCAGGTGTATGCAAGGTGATAGATACTTCATGTTACTAATTGATGACTATTCCTGGATGATGTGGGTAACTTTCTAAAAGAGAAATCAGAAGCTTTTGAGAAATTCAAAATATTCAAGGCTATGGTAGAGAATGAAATAGGATTGAAATTGAAATGTCTGAGGTCTAATAGAGGTGGAGAATTCACATCCGGTGAGTTCATAGAGTTCTGTGAGAAACATGGAATAAAGAGATAGTTGTCTGCTCCTAGGACTCCACAGCAGAATGAAGTAGTGGAAAGAAAGAACCGGACCATACAGGAAGCATCTAGGACCATGATGATGGAAGCAAATGTTCCTCACATCTATTGGAGAGAAGATGTTAGCACTGCAGTCTATACTCTCAATCGAGTTCAAATTAGAAGCAATACTGGTAAGACTCCTTATGAACTTTGGTTTGACATCACTCCTACTATGAGGTATTTCAGAGTTTTTGGTAGCAAATGTTACATTAAAAGAGATGAAGATCTAGGAAAGTTTGATGCTGGAAGTGATGAAGGATTATTCTTAGGTTACTCTACTCAAAGCAAAGCATATCAGTGTTATAACAAAAGACTGAGAAAGATGATAGAAAGTACAAATGTGAAGGTTGATGAGGGAATTGAGAAACCCTCAAGGTTTTATGAATATGATGAAGATGATCAGAATGGTGTTCTGACTCAAGAAGCCCAAGCCTCATCTGTTAGTCAGATTCAAGCTAATCCGGTAAACCAGGAAGAAGAAATAAGTTTCAATGAGCTTGATCAAGAAACAGAAGTGCAAGAAATTCCTAAAGTTCCCAAATATGTAAGACTGAACCCCTCTGAAGATCAGATCATAGGTGATAAAAGCAAAGGAGTACTAACAAGTAGGAGAATTGCTCAAGATTCAAAAGAGTATTGTTTGATTTCAAAGATTGAACCTAAGACAGTGAATGAAGCTTGCAATGATGAAAACTGGACTAAAGCTATGGAGGAAGAGCTGGTGCAAATAGAGAAAAATCACACTTGGGATCTTGTTCCTAGACCTAGAAACAAGAATGTGATTGAAACCAAAGGGGTCTTCTAGAACAAACTAAATGAAGTTGGTGGAGTAATCAGAAATAAAGCCAGATTGGTCTGCAAAGGCTACTCTCAAATAGAAGGAATTGATTTTGAAGAAACTTTTGCTCCGGTGGCAAGAATTGAAGCAGTCAGATTATTTCTTGCCTTTGCTACCTTCAAGGATTTCAAGGTGTATCAGATGGATGTCAAGTCTACCTTTCTAAATGGTGACTTGGAAGAAGAAGTGTATATAGAGCAACCGAATGGATTTCAATTTTTTGATCATGGTGATATGGTCTGCAAGTTGAAGAAGGCACTATATGGATTGAAGCAAGCCCCAAGAGCCTAGTATGAAAGATTGGATAAGCATCTTTTGAAGATTGGTTTCAACAAAGGTACTGCTGACAGTAACTTATATTTCAAAATTGATCATGAAAACATCTTGATTGTTGAAGTATTTGTTGATGATATCATCTTTGGAGGAAGAGATAGTATGTGTAAAACTTTTGCAAATCAAATGAAAAGTGAGTTTGAGATGTCTATGCTTGGTGAAATGAATTTCTTCTTAGGTCTGCAAATTACTCAAACAAAGAAAGGAATCTTCATTTCTTAGACAAAATATGTGAAAGAATTTTTGAGGAAATTTGGGATAGAAGATTCAAAGGAAATGAAGACTCCCATGGCAACCGGATGTAAGTTGAGCAAAGATGATGACTCTCCTAAGGCAGACCAGACATAGTACAGATCAATGATTGGAGGATTGTTGTATCTCACTCAAACTAGACCAGATATTATGCAAGCTATTGTCTTGTTGCTAGATTCCAAGTTGATCCTAGAGAATTCCATGTCATGGCAATCAAGAGGATTTTTAGATATCTAAAAGGGATGGTTGAGTATGGTTTGTGGTATCCTAGAGATCATGATTTCTCTCTTCATGCATATACAGATGTTGATTGGGCAGGAGATGTGGATGACTGGAAAAGTACCAGTGGTGGAGTATTCTTTTTAGGGAAGAGATTGGTTTCTTGGCTAAGAAAGAAACAAGAGGCAATATCTCTATCTACAACTGAAGCTAAATATATTGCAGCAGTAGGTAGTTGCACTCAAGTTTTGTGGATGAAGTAGATGCTAAGAGATATCAAAGTGGATTATGAGGAACCTATCACAATCTTCTGTGATAATTCAAGTGCAATAAATATATCCAAGAATCCGGTGTTACATTCAAAGAATAAACATATATCCATCAAATTTCACTTTTTGAGAGAGCAAGTGAACAAGAATGAAGTCATATTGGAGTTTCTGCCTTCCAAGGATCAGATTGCAGACATCTTTACTAAACCTCTACCTAAAGACTCTTTTGAGTTTCTCTGGGAGAAGTTAGGGGTTATTGCGCCTCCGGTGATGAACTAAGGTGCACTAAGGTGCATCATTCTGGTGGATATCATAGTCATATCTTGTGATCTAGATTGATGGGAGCTGCTACTCAAGGGGAGCAGCAGGTATGATTCTAAATTGTTGGAAATTGCAAGCATGTGCCCTTTGCCATTGATGTCAAAGGGGGAGAGAAGACATGTGAAAAACAAGTGACCTTACTAATCAAAGGGGGAGTAGTAAAGGGAGAGAAGACATGTGAATGGTTATTGCTGATAGGGGAGCTATGACAGTAAGAAGAAGTTCTTGACTTGATGGTTAAAACAGTTTTTCACATCTTATGTTGCCATCAATGACAAAGGGGGAGATTGTTGCAAGTATGGGCCTAACTGGTGTTTTTTATTGTTGTCAACATACTCCTGTTGCATTAATGATAAGGTTTGGATGAGCCGTGAGATGAGATATTGAGAAAATTAGTCTCAATCAGGAACAGTGAAGAACAGTGATGACAGTAAGGAAAAAGTCTAAGATAGGATGAGGATAAGAGGATGTGGATTAAAGGGTTTGTAGATATGTGTCTTTAGGTGATCCAGTAGATATTTCAGAGGTCCGCATGAAGATATGAAGAAGTTGTGGCCGCTCAAGTAAAACTGGTTCCGATAGGTGTTCAGAGGTGACAGAGTGTAACAAGAAAGGTCCGGTGAGCTCCGGAAATGAAGTTTCCTACTCTGTAGATTTAAGGGAGTATTAAGGAAGTCCTTGTTATGTGTCAACTTGATTGGTTCATGAATGGAAGGTCCAGAAGTATCCATTCTTTGGTGACAGTGGTGACAGACTGTGTTCTTGAAGCTCCGGATGAAAGAGAGAAGGATTTCAGTATGCAGATGAAGTGCGGATGTTCTTGGTGATTCAGGAAACCTTGTGGAGGACTTTGGATTGTGTCCAGCATGTGTTAATGGTCTGCATTGGAGTTGGAGCTCACTATTAAAGATTAACCTCCAGATGATGATGTTCTTCCTGAGACTGGCTGGCCGGATAAGTTACACTTCTTGTGGATGTTCTGGTAGATGTTTGCCAACTTAGATGATTATTCCTAAGTTGATGTCTTGTATAATTAAGGGGTTGTGAAGTCATTTCAAAGTTGTCCTTACCGTGATGAGAGTGTGGTAGCAAGGAAGAGAGCGAAAGGCAGAGCAGAAGTATTGGGCTTAAATGGAACTGATTCAAGCATGGCGAAGATGCTATTCTCTAGTTCATGTATGTGATATTTATTTCTTTGTAGATAGTGTGTCTCTTGTAGGCAGTGAGCCTCTTGTGAGCAATGTACTCGAGTAGTGAGCCCTAATTGGCATGTGCCATTTTGTTCTTTCTATTCTTCTAACAGAGAATACAATCTTGGGTTAATCACCCCATGGTTTTTCCCTTAACCAGGTTTTCCATGTCAAAATCTTGGTGTCTTATGTGTTGATGTGTTTCTGCTTTTGATTTGATTGTATTATGGTTCATGATTAATATACTGCTAATCAATAAGAAGATTTAAGTGTTTAATTGGAGAAATTTTTGCACAACTGATTCACCCCCCCTCTTAGTTGTGTGCCCTAAGTCTAACATTTCCTCTATATCACTTAACTCTATTCCTCTCCATCAATCTCCCTCTCTATGTCCCTCCCTATCTATCTCTCTCCCCCTTTTATCTCTTATCCCTATCTCTCTTTCTCTATTCCTCTCTCTACCAATATCCCTCTCTTTATATCTCTATCTCTCCCCCTCACTGTCTCTCCTCTTTGTCTTTGTATCATTCTACCTCTCTCTATATCTCTTTGTCTCCTTCTCTCTATGTCTCCCCCTGCCTCTATATCCCCCCTGTATGTCTATATAACTCTACCTCTCTATATCTCTTTGTCTCCTCTCTATGTCTCTTTCTATATCTCTATGTTTCTCTATCTTCTTCTTTCTCTCTTTCTCCTCCTCTCCATCTGAGCTCTTTATCTTGGTACAAAGAGGGAGAGAGAAGGGAGAAAGAGAAAGAGTTATGTATCTCATTCTCTATTTTCCCTATCTATCTTTGTCATCTCTCTCTTTCCCTTTTCTCTCTCCATTTCTCTATTCCTCTCTCTAGCTCTTTATCCCTCCCTCTCTCTATCTCCTCTCTTCCTCTCTCTTACCATCTCTCTGTTGGGCCTCTTTATCTCGGTACCTCTCCTCTCTCTCTCTCTCTCTCTCTCTCTCTCTCTCTCTCTCTCTCTCTCTCTCTCTCTCTCTCTCTCTCTCTCTCTCTCTCTCTCTCTATATATATATATATATATATATATATATTATTCCTCTCTTTTTTCTATATCTACTTGCTTGTCTATCCCCCTCTCTCTATTTTCCCTATCTCTCTCTTCCTCTCTCTTCCCCCTCTCTCTACTTTCCCTATCTCTCTTCCTCTCTTTGTCCTTTTTCTGAAGATATATATTCATTTTTTGTGATGTTTGCAAGCATTCTTTCATCCTAAGTTTGATGATACATGGAGGAGGGAGGCAATGCCATAATGGTGGCTATTCAAGTGGTAGGCATATAGGCCTATTGAGATCTATAGTGGTGCATGCCAGTGGATAGAGAAAATGAACTTCCTTTAATTTGGATACTAAGGTAGTTTTGCCTGCCCTCCAATGGAAGCACAACACATAGGATAGAAGTAGACTAAATAACATTGCACATTTTCCACAATTATAAAATGACATTGCTATCCACTAGTCATCTCAATCTCACATCATTATGTATAGAGAACTAGTTGAAGGAGGTGCCACACATTTTTCTTACAGCACACAACCCCCTTGAATACTACTCTAAATATCTTCAATTATTGCAAACACGTGTTCTAAAGAATGCCCTTTCATAAGGGAAAAAGATCCCTCTTTCATCATTAACTGGTGATTTACCTTCCTACACGCACAACTTTTCATATTAAGCTTATTTACATGTATGTCAGCTATAGAAATTTGGTGGATTCTCATAAAGTGTTTGACCACATGAAATAATTGTTACCATTTTTCACCTACAGCTCAAATTGGTAGAACTGGTACAACAAGTTCATTTTAGGTTGAAAGTTTTTAACAATTTCTACTATGATTATCTTGTTTTGTATAGTTGAAGTGCTTGAGACATTCAGTTATGTGCAGTTTAGTTATTTTAGAGGAGGAAGAATTTTTAGGTTATCATTCATTTGCATTGCAGAAGTTTGCATGAGAGATAAGATGTCTCATTTCACTACAATGATTATTCATTTTACAAATCAGATACACAAAAGAAATAAACATTGCATTGAATGAAAATATGATAGATCAAATGTCCCACACAACCCGTGGGAATAGTTGAATTAGTATAGATATAAGAAATATACTACTCATCTAGAAATAAGAAGGGAAGGATCATAGCCATCATTGCCTTATCAGTGCCTTTGGTTTCCAAGGTTGCCTTCTAACCTTGCTCTCGATCTCCAATAAGAACCTACAAGATTGGAAGAGACATGTAAGAGTTTTGGATATGAGTTCCCTATGTGCCTATCAACAAAGGCATAATACATTGCCTATAGTGCACTAAATCAAATACAAATCATTCACATGCAGGAGAGTTTGAAAAGAAACAATCACTATACATCACAATGTTTTAAACTAACATCTTTGTTTCATGTGCAGGTATAGAAGAAGTATGTTGCTATTTTGAAGACTATATTAGCATGTGGTGTAAAGTGGGCTCCCACAAGTGTTGAGCCCAGCATGCTGCCCCTGATTCTTAGGAGGGGATGGGACACAAATATACATATGAAAGCAAGACATATTCAGTTACTGCATTAACTAATTATGAGAGCTTTGAGCTCACTACCCATTTATGACTATCAATGAGCTAAGAGTCACAACTCAGCATTGAGCTCATTCAATAATGTCTATGATAGTGACAAAATGCAGCCTATAGTGTGCATATGAAGAAAAATAGAGCACTCTTATGCTGATCAAATGTAACATTCAATACCAATGTGACACATCATAACTATGATCATCTTAGGTGTCTTTTATAATGTTTGCATGCAGCCAAGGCATCAGAGATTATAGGAATATAACAACTATGTGAATGATCAAACATAATTGCAAAAGAGTAGCATCATTCAAGGATCTGTGAATGTTTTAGTCATAGCATGTGTATTGCAACAAGAGTGAGCATCATTTATGCATGATTGAACAAACTAAAAAGTGCAGATGGGCAGCCATGATGGCATAATTGCAAGATATACACAGAGCATATTGCCTTTGACAGTCAAAATGATAGTTGCAGTTTGTACACAGGAGCTTCCATCATACATTATGATTGGTATATAGATGCATTTGATGTAATGTAATAGATATAGACTGTCAAAGTATATATTACATATTACAGATTGAAAAGAACATTGTCAAGTATATATAAAGATCAACAAATGCACTTCATGAAAATGGTGGTAATAATGAAGCTTCAACATCCATACTCATCTACAGGTGATGCAAAAGAGGTAGTATATGTAAACATTACATGGTGCATTTGATACAGTAGAGGAAAATGTCTACAACCTGTAAGTTCAAATGAAGAAGACATCAATACATAGTGAGCCAGGTGGACGGCCATGACCACCTATAGGAAGTATATGTTGGAGTCCAAGACAACACTGAGAGGGGGGTGAGTTAGTGTTGTATAAATTTCACAATTTTAATCATTTTGACTTACAGGATAAAGAGAGAGAAAGACAAAGTTATTTATTAACTCACAGATGTACAATTATAATATTGAAGGCATGAATTAGGACATTAAACATAGATCATGAAGACACATAAGAAATATAACATAAGATATGATGAGTGGAAAACCCTCAAGGGGAATAAAAACCACTCTGAAACTACCTCACTAGCTTATTCAAAACCTCACTAGTTACATGAAGGTCTCACTAACCAGGCAAGCCTCATTGGTTATAAAGAAGCCTCACTGGCTACAATATGTGTTTCACTGACAAATGTAAGGTCTCACTGACCTACAGGCCTCACTGGCATACAGAAAGTCTCATTAACAATTTTACAAACACTTTGGTTCCACATACAAATCTTATCAGGGGATTACCTTGTTTCAATCAAGTGAAAAACCTTATACCCCCCCTTTATCTTTCACAAGAAATTCACTACAAAATTATATTCTTCAATTTGTGCAAAAGAAACAAATCATAAAAACAAATTCTTTCTATGATAATTCCTGCACCATCTCTGTGATCACATCTCCAATCATCTGATCATCTAATTATATTTGCAAACTCTTCATCTCTCTGCTCATCTTCTTCTCTCTGTCAAAACATGATCTCACATACACAATAACATGCACACCTTAGTCTGGAACTTGCAAAAATAAATCATATAAATCTTCTTCAAAATCCTTCATATTCTTCTTCCATCTGATAACAAATTCAACTCCTTTATTTTTGTTATTCATTATCTTCATCTCAAAACTCTTCAACCTCTTCATTTCTGCAAAAACCATCTCCAAACAAAAATTAGAACATAAAAAAAATTAAACCCCATTCAAATTCAAATTCTCTTCATATTCTTCTTCATAAAATATTCTTTGACAATCTCCAAACCTTTCACCTTCTCTGCACAAACAATTCATCTAAAACAATATTGTGAATGGAGAAAAATAAACTTCATAAAAAACTCTCCAATTAAATCTTCACATATCTAATTAAAACAATCATATCTTGCCTCTCCAATCTCTGTGAAGATTTAGAAATAAATCTTCTACCTTTTTAAAAAATCAAAAACCCCTTACAAATAGCTTAGATCCTTCAAAATAGGAGTTTGTAAATTTTTTTCTAAATTCAAATCATGCTCCACAAAAATCAATTAATAATGGATGCTTTTCATGCTTTATATAAATAAAGCTCTTCATAAAAATCAAGGTCTTCATATTATGTGTTTTCATGCTCTTTTCAATGAAATGCTTTCATAAAAATGAAACTCTTCATAAAGGTTTCAAATATGCATCGAGCTCCATTAAATAATGATCTTCAAATATATATTTTAATGCTCCCCTAACCACATACAAATATGACTTATTGTTTTGCACTTAATGCATATGAAAAGAAGACCGGTGACTATAAAGTTTCCAACTTTAAACACAAAGCTATTAAAAATAGCTTATTCTAACTTCATTTATTGGCGCTCAAATGAAGACCGTTGACATTGGTTAAAAACAAGGAGGGGGCTAGTTTAGAAGATGATTTTATAACCCTTTGACAAGTCACTTTTAAGTGACAGACTTGTAATAATAGGTCAACATTGTTTTATAACAAAAAGTCTAAATGAATATAATGGGTGGAATAAAGATTTAAAGACATATGAAAATGGACTTAGTCTTAGAGTTTAGAGATTAGTATCTCAGGAGACAAAAATATTAAAACCTTAGATTTCTCCCAACAATGCATTCCTTCTACAATAACATATAAACTCAACCTCTGCAACATGAAGTTATAACACCTCTGAACCCATGATGAAGATAGAAGTATGAATACTTTTTCATCTAACATCAAACACCAATAAGATAACCATGAACCTTGAACCAAGAGCACTAAACTTGGAGAAATATCATCATTATATAATGAAATTCTTAAAGACCTGAATATGAAGAACACTGAAGACAACCTTGCTTAGAATTTGCATCCTCTATTCAAGAACAATGAAGATATCAAAACAATCTGAATCATGAAATCATCCTAATCAGTATTACCATGAAGCAACCAAGGTATGAATATCATATCACTAACATCATACTATGAAGGTCTCTTAAGTCATGATCAAAACAACAAGTCTCGCAAGTCCATTCTCTGCATCGGTAAGTCTCACATGATGTGATCATCACAAGACATCAAATATTTCAAACAAATGAATCTTGTATCATGGATGTACAAGAAATGCCTACCAATCTGCATCCCTGAAACATTCTCTGCAAGACCATTGATCAAACAAGTCCTGATGAACCATAAAACCTATACTTGATGAAGCCATTATGAAAAATAAAATCCTGCACCATCAAGAAACCATCTCTAAACAAGAAACAACTCATTGGAGACACATTGTGCTCATAAGAACACAATATCAACATGAAGAGATCCCGAACACACTGAAGCAACAACTCCAAACCATCAATGGTAGACAACTTAACACCCTCAATACCTTTTTGACATTAATGACAACCTGACTCCATCAATATATGTAGGGGATAGCATGTGTATTGTCATTAACAGGATGCATTGAAAATAGTAGGGAGTGAACCCCCTTAATCCTTTTGTCATGATTGATATCATCAAACTGAGCCTGTATAGATGCATGGATGTATGAGATTAAGATAGCCTCTACAGGAAAGCACATGAATGACATCATCATAAAATGCTAAGGAGAAATCAATAGGATGGAGATAATTATCCATAATGCTACTACAGAAATAAAAATTAGACATTATTCAGTCACTGACATGTGTAATGTTATTATACAGAAAAAAAGGAGAAAACCAAGTTATGATTCATGCCATTGCCAAAAGGATGAGGTCCCATTTTCATTTGAAGATGGCACACAACTAAGATCGCTTGAATGACATCATTATAGACTACAACTGGAGTAGTAAGAATGTGCAACATAATACATGTATTTTTCTCTATATAGTGATGAGGAAGATATAAAAATATATAGGTTCTCAAGAACAGTCAAGACGCATTTTTCCTTGTAAAATGTCGAAGGCACTTCAAGTTATTCTGGAAGGTTATAAATACAGTGAAAGTTGAGACTTTTGAACTTATGGAGGTTATAGTTACAGTAAAGAGAAGTATGAAATCTTTCATATACAAAAATTAAAAAAAAAGAAAAAACTAGTTCGTGTTCTTGAGGTTTGCTGCTGGGGATTTGAATTTCTTACAAACCCTTGTTATGTTTTTGCATGAATAGTCTCAGACATAGCCACGACCTATGATAAGGAAAGACTCTATTTCTTTAAAGTTTAAACCCATCTAGGGGTTTTGGAAAAAAGGGAGTAGACATATAAATTGAAAGATTTCAGGTTCATACAATGAAAAGAAGCTCAAAAATCTTGTTAAAGTTGCAGCCATCCATGGAGAAGAATGGAAAATACAAAGAGAAAAACTCTTAGATATTCAGCTCGACCGCAGATTTAAAACCATGATATACTTTAGAAATGAAGGGGAAATGAACCAATGTTACATAGAGGAGCAGCTTACCTTGTAGCTATCAGACATAATTCATTGAAATTACTTAGAAATAGCAAGAATGCCCTGGATTCGAGCATTTTTAGTTCAAACCCCAATCAACCATGGTGCCCTCAGTCAAGCCATGTACCAAATAGAGGAGCAACTAGAGATCACAAAATACATCAGAAATCTTCAAAGCCATGAGTGAGAAGCCAGAGGGAGGCATTGAAAATGAAAGAAAATGGATCATTTTTTATAGAGAGATCTTACCTTTCCTTTTCTGTCAAAATCTTCAAAAGGAAACTTATCAGAAAATACTAGAGAATCAAAGGTTTTGCCCAAATCCTAGCCATGGTATTGGTGGCTCAATACAGAGAACCTTTTTCATCAAAATGTAAAGTGCGAAGTGATGCGAGAAGATAGGGCTCAAATAGGGTTTCCTTTATGCCTTAAATTGAATGTGATATTTTCATCACATTATTTTAAAAACATTTGCTTCCACTAATACCCTTGAGGGTATTATGTTACATGTTTCATTGCTAGGATGCCATTTGCCTTAGACCCATTTGGCCCTCTGTGCCTTAAAGCTCATATAGTCTCTTTTTGAAGGTACATCTATAGGTCGTGTGCCTTTAGTCTCCTTTATCACCTTGAGGGAAATGTAACATTAGAGTGCCTTAGAAATCTTTCTAAAACCAATAGGAGGCAGACCTTGAGGAGGTTTTTATTTTTTCAAAACATTTAATAATGCCTTCTTATTTTTATGATTTTTATAGAAAAGTCAAATGCCAAAAGTGTAATATACTTGGCATGAGTAAAATTAAAATCCTTGTAATGTTTTTTGCAAAAAATTGAATGGAGATAAATCAAGTCAAGATAAAGATAAAGTTGCAAACCATTGTAAAACAATATTAAAAGCAATGTTTTTATAAATTGCTTGTAAATATTTGTTATTTATGCAGTTAAGATAGAGAAAATCTAGCAAGAATCTTTCCTTTTTTGATTTGATTTTTTCTCTCTAGGTGAAATTGGAAAAAACTGGGCAAAATAGACTTTCTATTTTGGTCTCCAGTCAAATAAGGCCTAATTTTTTGCATCCTTTTGGTGGGGGCCACTTAACGAAAGAGTTTGACAACTTTTATTTCCAATTTGGAGTCATTTTGAACCCTATTTTGGAGGCTTTTTTATGGAGCTCGGGAATGACTTGGAAAGTTGCCTTTTGAGTTTTTGTTGAGTTGTTCCATCCTTTCTCATTTTTAGAAAGCCTTTTGGCTATAAAAGGGGGGTGAAGGAATTGGTTTTAGGGAGTTCATATCGTTGCTTCTTCTCTCTTGAGCATAGGCAGAGAGTTTGTAGATAGGCATTTGACTCAATTAATATATTTTCCTTGTACTCCTTTTAGTTAATACAACAGAGCATTCCTATTTCACTTCATCTGCCTCATTGTTACAGTATTGATTTGATGCCTCATTGTGATAACAAATATTTTGTCCTTTGTCATGTCTCATTATTGTAGAACTATGTGCAAATATCTCATATGATTCTGGTTACATGTTGAATTCAAATCGAGCCTTCATGCAAATTACTTTTGAATTGTATGTTCTAAGTGAAGTTGTGAGAGTTCATGTTTAAGGAGCTATTTGTGAGTGAAAGTATCAAGATAGGTTAGAATTTTGTTTACGTTTGGGTTCCATTTTAGTTTTACCTTCTCACCCTTTCCCTTAGCAAACATTTAGATTAGGAAAGATCATTAGGAGAACTAGCTCACTTTGGAGGTTCACTCCAAGTTTAGGCAACCCACAGTCCTAGGAGTGTTTCTATATGTCAACAAATAGTTAAGCTGAATAACATAGCGTAGGGTGCATATTTGATTGATAACAATTTTTGGCACGCTTAGTGGAACTCTAAAAAGTGTTTTTAAAGAAGTTTTTCAATTCTTAAAGCTGTTGTTCTGGTATATGCAGCAGTGTTCCAACCTTTGGGGGCTTTTTACAAGTATACCTAGTGACTCAATTTTCTGGTCTTGCATGCAAAACTAGTGCATTTAGCTTATGAAAACAAGATTGGGATAGATTGCACTATTTTAGTCCAATAGCATGTTCATATATCCTAATATATGGTGTGTGTATCAATGATATCATCCTTTGGAGGTAGAAAATTAGACACATATGGCGACTCCGAATCAAGATCTACAAGTTTCGGTATGATCAAGTGTTGGTATGTTACAAAAATCATCTATTCATTCCATTTTCTAGATTTTATATGAGTAGAAATGTCAATTTTTCATAGCCAACATGTATACCCATCCCCATACTATGAAAATGCCACTTATCCATCTCCATGTCATCCATATCAGACCAATTATGTTGATGTTTCTAATTCCATGGCTTCCCAAAATCAGCATGCTCAACATAATTGCCACCCACCCATCCCCTACTCAGCCTCTTTACCAGCCATACACAAGTAACCATAATGCTGGTTTTAGTCCAAATACTCAGGATGCATACCGCATACCCATTCTTGCCCAATATCCATCTCAACCTTCATTCACTCAAAGCCATCTCCAAGTACCCAAGGAGGAGATTGCAAGCATAAAAGGTGTATTGTTTGACTTCATGCAGTAGATAGGGGAGATTAAGAGGCAACTTGAGTATAATCAGTACCAGGAGGAGCTGGCTTATCAAGCCTATCTTCATGAGCAAGAGTTGGAGGCACAAAGAACATAGTTTGAGTAGGAGATTGCAAGCATGAAGAGTTATCAGTACCAACAAGAAGGGGGATTTCAAGGAAGGCAATATGAAGAGTGTAATTTGCAGCAACAAGAGTTAGATCACCAAGCTTACCTCAAATAGCCAGAGCAGCCACTCTGTGAGACCTTTTGTTCTGACCAGGAGTTGGAGGCACGGAAGAGACTGTTTGAAGAGAATCTTGAGTAGGAGGTAGCTGCACAAACAAAGCTTTTGCTTGCTCGAGCTCAAGTAGTTCCTATCATTCCAGAGAAACTAACTTAAGAAGAGGTGTGTAAGTATAAATTTCCAAGTTTCTAACAAAATGAACCTCTTATTCCTGCCAAGGTCAAGATTCCAAGTTTAAGAAATCCTTTACCCTTGCAAGGACCTAGGTTGGTATAGTCTGAACTTGTTATGCTTCAAAACCAACCACTTGAAGAATCCTTTTCCCTCCAAGAGATTGGTTTTGAATACAAATAGACTCCCTAGGAAATCGAAATCCCAAGTTTCAGAAGTTCTAATTTTTCTCAGGGGCATATCTGCATTCAAGACCAGCCCATCAATCCTCAATTTCAGTCATATCAAGAACCTGAACCAAGTCATCAAACTTTTGAACAATCATGGCAGCCTTCTTGGACTAAGTATCCCAGTTATAAAATGCCAAATCTTGTTAAGTCTACCCCTCCCAAACCAATTCAAAATCAAGAAGCAGAAGAGACAGCAAAATATGAACTAGTTAGAATCCCAAGTTTCAGTCCAGCAGCTAAAGGCTCTTGCAGTCCCTTTTTTGCCACCAAATCAAAAAAATCAGAAGTGGAGCAAAAGGATGCTATTGTTTGTGTTGTCCTCCAAGATAATTATGAGCATGCTACATATGAAGAGGATGTTGGTTCAAACTTGACACCGAACCCTTTGCATTTTGATTCATTTGAAAATTTTCTAATGTTGTTTACAAGATGCATGAAAGCAGGGTACAGAGGTCGCAAGGTGAAAGTCTTCGATTGCAAAGGCAGAATGCCCAAGTTTCATTAGGGAAAACATTGCATGAGGAGGAGGAATCTGTTGTTTTGTTCAGCCGGATGAAGAAAACATGCTTATACCAAAGACAACAATTTTAGAATAGCAAGGAGTTGCTGATTGAAGCCAGGTAATCTAACAATGGGGTCTTGGATCAAGAAGAAGAGTGTAAGCCTATAGTGGAACTTACACAGCTGGCTAGAAGCTGTCATGAGGTAAAGGACATCCCCTTTTCATTAAAAAATCAAGAAAATTGTAAAGAATATTTTCTTAAGGTCTCTGTTGCGGACTTAGTTAATGTGCAAGAGATTGGTGTTGAACCTCAGTTTATAGTTGATCTGTTTGATGAGCTTCCTAACTTTGAGTGTGAAAGTGAAAATGGCATGGCTATATCAAGTTCTGACCACCATAGCAATGAAGACCATTCAAATAATGTGCTGATCCAAGAGCAGATATGTAAAAGTAGCCCTGATTTGAAAGGTATAGAGCTTGAGGAAGATCTGATTCAAGCTGAAATTGAACTTTTCTGCTTACATTTAGAGGTTATGCCAGTATTTATGGAAGAGGGTTACTTGGAATAGCAAAAGAAAGAAATACAAATGACTATATTCTCAGATGAATCACTAGTTATAAAGCAGCCTGATCTTGACTAGTTGGAGGAGCTGTCTTTTTGTTTCACACAGCAACTTGAAGCTGACGTACAAATTGATGTCTTGTTACAAGAGGCTTGCTCATTACTTGAACACTTGCATGCATTCATTGAAGAAGAGACTCCTATTTCAGAGTGTACCTCCTTGAGAAAAAATGAGTATTTTGAGCCTATTCTAACTCTTACTAGGAGCCTTCCAAGAGTTGACAATTTTGATGAGCTATTAGCAACCCTGACAAAGGAGGATGGCCCATTGACTATGGAGGAAGAAGCAACATGGCAAGCTATCATGCGGAGTGAAGGTAATGCTATTATTTCTGATATTTCAAATGACTTTCTCTCTAGTCCAAAGTTTAGGAGGGGATGTCCTATTAGGTATATGGCTCGTTTAGAAGTCAAGGAAAAAGAGCAACCTCATTGAGATACTGATCCAGATCATCAAGGAGGTATCAAGTTGATCAATTCGCAAAGCAGGTCAGGTGGGTAAACAACTGCATTTTCCTTCTTGGAAAGGTGTTGCAGCAATTTGCTAGAGATTTGATTGTTCTCCACCTTTTTGACTTGACTAACAAGTTGATGGAGTATTGTAGATTGCACAGAAAGGGCAGTTATTTTCTTGAGCCAGTGAATGGTTTTGTTTGATCAGCTTCTCTGTCTAGTTAGAGTAGGATAGAGTTAGTATTTTCATTTAATAAGTGCTTCATGCACATTTACTTTTAGTAGTTTTGTTTCCCTAAGTGCTGTTGCACAATTTTTCTAGCCACCAGGGCCTTCTAGTTTGCTTTCAGTTTGGTTTAGTTTAGTCTTTTGCTACTATTTGGAGTGGTTGAAATGTTGAGTTTCAATGTTTTCTGAGTTTGAGATGAGTAGAGTATGACTCTATGCCCAATGGACAACTTAAGGAAGTTGATCTTGATGCTTAGCAGGAAAGCATATAGCAGAAGTCACCAGAAATGTTACCATTTTTTACCTACAGCTCAAATTGGCAAAGCTAGTACAAGTTCATTTCAGGTTGAAAGTTTTTAACAATTTCTGCTATGATTATCTTGTTTTGCATAGTTGAAGTGCTTGAGACATTCAGTTATGTGCAGTTCAGTTATTTCAGAGGAGGAAGAATTTTAAAGTTATCATTCATTTGCATTATAGAAGTTTGCATGAGAGATAAGATGTCTCATTTCACTACAATGATTATTCATTTTACAAATGAGATACACAAAAGAAATAAACATTGCATTGAATGAAAACATGATAGATCAAATGTCCCACACAAGCCATGGGAATAGTTGAATTAGTACAGATATAAGAAATATACTAAGCATCTTGAAATAAGAAGGGAAGGATCATAGCCATCATTGCCTGATCAGTGCGTTTGGTTTCCAAGGTTGCCTTCTGACCTTGCTCCTGATCTCCAATAAGAACCTGCAAGATTGGAAGAGATCTATAAGAGCTCCAGATATGAGTTCCCTATGTGCCTATCAGCAAAAGCATAATACATTGCCTATAGTGCACTAAATCAGATACAAATCATTCAGATGCGGGAGAGTTTGAAAAGAAACAATCATTGTACTTCACAATGTTTTAAACTAACATGTTTGCTTCATGTGCAGATATAGAAGAAGTATGTTGCTATTTTGAAGACTATATCAGCATTTGGTATAAAATGGGCTCCCACAAGGGTTGAGCCTAGCATGCTACCCCTAATTCTTAGGAAGGGATGGGATACAAATATACATATGAAAAGAAAAACATATTCTATTACTACATTAACTGAATATGAGAGCTTCAAGCTCACTACCCATTTATGACTATCAATGAGCTGATAGTCACAACTGAGCATTGAGCTCATTCAATAATGTATAGGACAATGATAGAATGTAGCTTGTAGTGTGCATATGAAGAAAAATAGAGCACTCTTATGCTGATCAAATGTAACATTCAATACCAATGTGATAGGTACATCATAACTATGATCATCTTAAGTATCTTTTATAATGTTTGCATGCAGCCAAGGCATCAGAGATTACAGGAATAAAACAGCTATGTAAATGATAAGTAGGAGGTTTTTTTCGTAGCATGTCAAATTATGATTTTATTTTAGGGCGTAACTGCATAGTTTTTGAGTCAAACACATGACCCATGAACAACCATAATTGCAAAAGAGTAGCATCATTCAAGGATCTGTGAATGGTTTAGTCATAGCATGTGTATTGCATCAAGAGTGAGTATCATTTATGTATGATTGAACAAACTGAAGAGTGTAGATGGACAACCATGATGGCATAATTACAAGATATACACAGAGCATATTGCCTTTGACAGTCAGGATGATAGTTGCAGTTTGCACACAGGAGTTTCCATCATACATTATGATCAGTATATAGATGCATTTGATGTGATGCAATAGATATAGACTGCCAAAGTATATATCACATATTACAAATTGAAAATAACATTGTCAAGTATATACAAAGATGAATAAATGCACTTTGTGAAAATGGTGGTAATAATGAAGCTTCAACATCCATACCCATCTACAGGAGATGCAAAAGAGGTAGTAAATGTAAACATTACATGATGCATTTGATACAGTAGAGGAAAATGTCTACATCCTGTAAGTTCAAATGAAGAAGACAGTAATACATAATGAACCAGTTGGATGGCCATGACCACCCACAGAAAGTATATGTAGGGGACAACATGTGTATTGTCATTAACAAGATGCATTGAAAATAGTAGGGAGTGAACCCCCTTAATCCTTTTGTCATGATTGATATCATCAAATGAAGCATGTATAGATGCATCGTTGTATGAGATTAAGATAGCCTCTATAGGAAAGCACATGAATGCCATCATCATAAAATGCTAAGGAGAAATCAATAAGATGGAGATAATTATCCATAATGCTGCTACAGAAATTAAAATCAGACATTATTCAGTCACTGCCATGTGTAATGTTATTATACAAGAAAAAAAAGGAGAAAACCAAGTTTTGATTCATGCCATTGCTAAAAGGATGAGGTCCCATTTTCATTTATAGGTGGCACACAACTAAGATCCCCTAAATGACATCATTATAGACTGCAACTAGAGTAGTAAGAATGTGAAACATAATACATATATTTTTTTGTAAACAATGATGAGGAAGATATAAAAATATATAAGTTCTCAAGAACAGTCAAGATGCATTTTTCCTTGCAAAATGTCAAAGGCACTTCAAGATATACTAGAAGGTTATAAATACAGTGAAAGTCAAGAGTTTTGAACTTATGGAGGTTATAGTTATAGTAAAGAGAAGTATGAAATCTTTCATATACAAAAATTTAAAAAAAGAAAAAATTAGTTCATGTTCTTGAGGTCTGCTGCTGGGGATTTGATTTTATTACAAACCCTTGTTATGTTTTTGCATGAATAGTCTCAGACACAGCCACAGCCTATGATAAGGAAAGGCTCTATTTCTTTAATGTTTTGAGGGTTTGGAAAAAAGGATTAGACATAAAAATTGAAATCTTTCAAGTTCATACAATGAAAAGATGCTCAAAAATCTTGTTACAGCCACGACCATCCATGGAGAAGAATGACAAATACAAAGAGAAAAACTCTCAGATATTCAGCCTGGCCACAGACTTAAAACCATGATATACTTCAGAAATGAAAGGGAAATGAACCAATGTTACACAGAGGAGCAACTTACCTTGTAGCTATCAGATAGAATTCATTGAAATTGCTCGAAAATAGCAAGAATGCCCTAGATTCAAGCATTTTCAATTCAAACCCCAGTCAACCATGGCACCCTCAGTCAAGACACATACTGAACAGAGGAGCAAATAGATATCACAAAATACATCAGAAATCTTCAAAGCCGCAAGTGAGAAGCTAGAGGGAGGCATTGAAAATGAAAGAAAATGGATCATTTTTTACAGAGATCTTGCCTTTCATTTTCTCTTGAAATCTTCAAAAGGAAATTCATCAGAAAATGCTAGAGAATCAAAGGTTTTTCCCAAACCCTAGCCATGATGTTGGTAGCTCAATGCAGAGAACCGTTTTCATCAAAATGCAAAGTGCGAAGTGATACGAGAAGATAGGGCTCGAATAGGGTTTCCTTTGTGCCCTAAATCGAATGTGATATTTTCATCACATTATTTCAAAATCATTTGCTTCCACTAATACCCTCGAGAGTATTATGTTACATGTTTCATTTCTAGGATGTCATTTGCCTTAGACCCCTTTGGCCTGCTATGCCTTAAAGATCATGTAGTCTCTTTTTGAAGGTACATCTATAGGTCTTGTGCCTTTAGTCACCTTGATCACCTTGAGGGCAATGTAACATTAGAGTGCCTTAAAAATCTTTGCAAAACTGATAGGAGGTAGACCTTGAGGAGGTTTTTATTTTTTCAAAACATTTAATAATGCCTTCTTATTTTTTATGATTTTTTATAGAAAAATCAAATGCCAAAAATGTAATATACTTGGCATGAGTAAATTTAAAAAGCCTTGTAATGGTTTTTTGCAAAAAATTGAATGGAGATAAATCAAGTCAAGATAGAGATAAAGCTGCAAACCATTGTAAAACAATATTTAAAGCAATGTTTCTATAAATTGCTTGTAAATATTTGTTATTTATGCAATTAAGATAGAGAAAATCTAGCAAGAATCTTTCCTTTTTGGATTTGATTTTTTCTCTCTGGGCAAAATTGGAAAAAACTAGGCAAAATAGACTTTCTATTTTGGTTTCCAGTCAGATAAGGCCTAAATTTTTGCATCCTTTTGGTGGGGGCCACTTTACAAAAGAGTTTGATAATTTTTATTTCCAGTTTGGAGGCATTTTGATCCCTATTTTGGAGGCTTTTTTATGGAGCTTGGGAATGACTTGGAAAGTTGCCTTTTGAGTTTTTGCTGAGTTGTTCCATCCTTTCTCATTTTTTGAAAGCCTTTTGGCTATAAAAGGGGGGTCAAGGACTTAGTTTTAGGGAGTTTAGATTGTTGTTTCTTCTATCTTAAGCATAGGCAGAGAGTTTGTAGACATGCATTTGACTCAGTTAATGTTTTTTTCCTTGTACTCCTTGTTGATGTATAAAATTGCGCGGGTTTCAACACCAACATGGGAAGTTTCAAGAATGTGGAACTAACACTTGAAACAACCTCCAGATTTTATGGAAGCTGGCTCTTCCTTTCCAATGAGGTTTCGGGAAAAAGGGCAGAATAAACAAGATTATAGATACATTATAAATGAAACTACTAGGGCAATTTACTAGACTTAAATGTGTGTCAACAACTTAGCATAGTGATTAAATCCTTATGATTAAGCTATGTTAAAGAGAAAATGAAGCATGATCAACATAAATAGATTATAGGCAGATTTAGAACCAAAGGCTAAACTCAAAGAAATTATACAGAGACACAGAAAATATGATTGAACAACACAGAACAACATTTCTTTTCATCAAGTTCAGCAAAATACATAAGGCATAGAGACATGCACAGATCTATATGCTTCTTCTTGAAATAGTAGTGAAAGGCTAAAAATGATATAATCCAGTCATAGTAATAACTCCTCTATTTCTCTATATGTATATCTTATTTCAGTTACAAAACTCCCCCCTATTTATAGAAAAGATTGGGGTTCAAAATATTTCCCAGTCGTTAAGAATTTGCAACTGCTTCAACTGTATTTGAAAGTAAACTAGAACTTGAACGCACACAAAATCTGACTGAATCTGCAACAAACAATCCATGCATGTCCATTGGCAGAATGTAGCATAAAATACAGCTGTAAGACTCCCAATTTCATTGAGACACATGGTGCGACCCGCGACTTCTAACGGCTCTCAAAAACATGCTACATGGCACCCTCCACTTGCTACATAGCTTCCCTTTAATATAAAGAGATACACAAAAGACACCGACACTTGCCACTATCCACCACACTTAGAAACTTATATGTGATAGCACCTGAAAGCTTCACACTAGGACACCTGGTGCTTTTTGCTTCCTTTCTTCTACTTCCACATGGCAACATCTGAGAGTCTCAAAAGTGGGACAGATGTTAGCCTCGTGCGCCTTTTTTTTCTTTACCTCCAAACATCTGTGAGTGTGACATGTGGCACACTCTACAGCTTAGAAACTTAAGCACTTATTTCTCAGGGCCCACCATATTATACTCTAGCACTTCAAAAGTTACTTTAGAAAAAGGGACATGTAGCACTATCTATACATTGCAACAAAAGGACATGTGGCATGCTGGCATGTATTTAAACTATTTCAAACAAAACCTCCCCTCAAAGCCCCATGGAAGTGACACGTGGTGCGCTCCGCACATAGAAAGGAACTTAATAAGAGAAACACCACCAAGGATACGTGGCGCACTCCAATAGCATCTGGGAATTGTGAACCATGAAAAAGACACATGGAATTACCCGTGACACTTAGAAACTATTCTTGCTTCTTCAAAACTCCATTCCACATGGCACCCTCACGTGTCATTTAGAAACTACACATGTGGCACGTTCCACTCACAGGAAACAAATAACAATAGAAACTGGAAATGAAACCTTCTACCACTACCAAGTAATATCGAAATGCAAACAAAATGTAGAGTTTTAACTCTACACTCCTTTCAGTTAATACATCAGAGCATTCCTATTTCACTTCATTTGCCTCATTGTTATAGTATTGATTTGATGCCTCATTGTGATAACAAATATTTGTCCTTTGTTGTGTGTCATTATTGTAGAACTATGTGCAAATATCTCATATGATTCTGGTTGCATGTTGAGTTCAAATTGAGCCTTCATGCAAATTACTTTTGAATTGTATGTTCTAAGTGAAGTTGTGAGAGTTCATGTTTAAGGAGTTTTTTGTGAGTGAAAGTATCAAGATAGGTTAGAATTTTGTTTAAGTTTGGGTTCCATTTCAGTTTTACCTTCTCACCCTTTTCCCTCAGCAAACATTTAGATTAGGAAAGATCATTAGGAGAACGAGCTCACTTTGGAGGTTCACTCCAAGTTTAGGCAACCCATGGGCCTAGGAGTGTTCTCATGTGTCAACAGATAGTTTAGTTGAATAACTTAGAGTAGGGTGCATATTTGATTGATAGCAATAACAAGACAATGTCTTATGGAATATGGTTATTGCAGCATATAGAAGACATGGTCAACCAAAAATTTTATATTGTTGTGAAATGAATTGATCTCATAAAGTAATCCATGGTTTAAAATATAGAATATTTCTTAGCCAAGGCTTCTCTTGAAATTAATTACATATCAATTATTAAGCAAATCTATTAACAAATACTTGAATATTTTCCTATCTACATTTAAATGTTGTCAATTTGCTATGAAATTAGGACCAGGGACATTCTTGTTGTCTTTGGGCATAGGTGGAACCCATTCCCTCCTTCTCACTACATCAAAATTCACCTTCTTGTATCATTTTCCTTACCCTCTATTACGTCAAAAAAAATTCCCTAAGACTTTTTCCTTCCTATGTTTTGCTCTCAAGTCCTTTTAGTATAAGCATGTATGTTTATTTTAACTCCCGATGGAAATCCCTGAAAACCCATGTCAGAATGGACCTAGGGGACTATGACAAGCTTGACCTTGCCTTGAAAATAGGGCTAAGGACTTGGGTGCTCGTGCCCTAGTCCTGCCCTATTTAGCGGCGTCCCAAATTTTAAATGTTAGTTATGTGACCGTTATAATTGTCCACTGCCGACATCTCAAGTTTGAATTATCAAATTAAAGTGGGAATATGTTTAGTTGCATATATAAGCATGTGTAGGGATTCATTTGTAAACTAGAAGATGATTATGAACTTTTGGGATGCTTATGATTTGAGAGCATTCAAAGTATTCATTGTTGCAGAGCAAACTTGTCTTGATATTGTGTTTGTTATGCACATATGGCTTCATCTTCTCATAATGTGAAGGATTTTCATCTATATGTGACCTACACCTCTAAGGTGGCATTTTATTTGTGTTTTCAATCATTTATCAATTGGTTTTTGCCTCTATCCCACAGGGATACACATTCTCTATCTAACAACGGTGTTTGGAAGACTTAAATGTCCTTATGGGGTTTGACTGAGGCAAGCTCCTAGATAGCACAACCCCCAACCCCCTTTTCTGTGATTGTAGATTACAGGCGCAGAAGCAGAAGGAGTGGAGTTACAGTGAGGCATAACAAAGTGTCAGAATTACAGATCTAAGAAGAAAAGTAGGATTTGGACTTAGGCATCCACACCAATGTCCTCTGGATCCTAAAACACACAAATCCCCAGAATAGTAGAAACAAGTTCTAGATAAATTTTAGGGATCCTGACATAAAATGGCCTCTTGGACTTGGGTGCCTGCTCATTAGTTCCCGTCTTTCTTGCATCTAGAATCTTGAAGTTTGGTATGTATTTACTCTGAATATTATATCTCTATCTAAGAGTATTTGTCGTGTTTTGTCCATTTATTTATGATTTTATGAAATTAGGGTTTTAAGCATAATCAGGCTTTAATTAATCAAATAATCAGCAAATTCCAAGTTTCCTCTTCATTCCAAGTGACACTAAATCTGTAGCAGAGCCCTCTTGCAAAGATTGTGGCTTGACTCAATTTATGTCCTTGAATGTAAGGTGTGAAAGGAGGATTTAACCTACATATTCATTGAAATTGAAAACCCTTCTTTTTATACTAAACACCCCCTAAGCCATTAATCATTGCTCTAAAATCCACAACCTCTATAATATACATAAATTATTCTTTTAAGAATGGGATCGAAGAAGAAGCTCCAAATCTGAAGCATTGAATGCCAAGTCCTCCTCACTGTGAAAGAGGAGAAAAGTCTTCAAATGATGATGATTTGAAGATTTTAGTCACCAACGACAAAATTTCCTTCCATCATCTTGCAACATTCCAAGATGTTGTCAGTTGTCGATGTTGAAAGGCAGCTTGTTCCCTCTCATTAAAGGGAGCACTTTCAACATAATTATTCATTTCACATGGCTACTTGATTTTTCTTTGAACTTGTTCAAATTGTTTAAAACTTGATTCCAAGGGTTTGTCTAAGGAAAAAATTATGGCATAACAAAATCCAATGGTATCTCTAGATATCATAAAGTTTAGATAATAAAGGTGAACATGTTTATGAAGATTAAGAGTGTGTAGATTGAAGCCATAACAAAAAATAGAATCTACAAATTTAAGAGTGAAGTTACACATGCAAGGATTAGTTTCCTAGTTGTAGGATTAAAGTAGAGTACATCACAAATTATCTAACAGTTTTGAATAACAAAATCTCAAACTTGATAACAAAGTTTATGATTAAATCATTAGACACAATTAAAAATAAAACTAAATAAATATTACACCCGCTTACACCTCCTTTCTCAATTCCAAATAAATATATTCATATAAAATTACTATCTTTTAACTCATTATTCTATTACTACTTATATTGCTAATTACATTAAATACATTAAATAATTTGTATAATAAACATTTATTTTATATACAACTATTAAAGTCTCCCTAAGTCTCCCTTATATTGTCTAACTAAACTAATGTTTAAAGAAATTACAACAAAGAATATAGAGTAAATATATTAAATAAACTACCCTAAAGGCAACAACACTAAACAAGAATGTCCCCAATACACACCATCATCTACATTTTTGTCAAGGTTTTGTTTGGCATATATAGAAATCCCAAAGTATCTAGTGGGGATATTTAAATGACATGAGACTTTTTCTGACAATTTTTTCCTAGTGTGAGAACAACTGATGTGTTTCCAACGTGAGGAAAATTGATGATTTTAAAAATGAAATCTTTTGATGCTTGTAAACTGGTGAAACAAAAATGAAAATGACAAACATAAAGCACGGCAATCGTAAAATCGAACAGGTGAAAGGAAACGAATGGCAGAGATCAGTTTCATCATCTTGCACTCGTCTTGGATGACTCTCAGCCATTGATCTCACACACCAAGTTGCTTCACCTCATAGAGGGAATGCCTTTGGCATAATTAAGTCATAATTAATTTAAAAATAAACAATTAGCTAAAGATTGTTTAAATCTTTAGTTTTAATTATTAGAAGTTTGTATTTATTCACTTTATAATATGATTTTAATTACAAATAGCAATAATAAACAAGTTTTAAATTTAATTAGTTAAATGAAATGTAAAATTGAGATTGCACTAGCACTTAGAATAAGAAAGAGGATAGAGATAGAGGGAGCTTGTTTTATTTGGTTGTTATAGAAGATGTAGAAATTTGAGAAGATGAGAGAAGGAGGTCCCAAAGGACCAAAATCGAGTTTTAGAAATGCGATAGTTGGTAGTTTCCTTTTAAAGTGTGGTAGTGTCCACTAGGGTTGGTAATGTCCACTAGGGGTGATAATGTCCACTAGGGACATGCTATTGTCCACTTGTATGTGATCATGTTCTTTACAAAATATTGATTCCAGTTTGCAATATGTTCCTTTGAGAAAGGTAGGTACAAGATAGCTATTTTTGAGCTTTGCCTCAATAGATCCCATGGTTGACTCAACAATTCAAAATTTAGGCATTTAGGGGTGTGTGAGTTCTAGTTGCATGAGAGAGATGGTAATGTGTGCAACAATGAAGGTTTGAAAATAGATATAATGGTGGATTTGTAAGTTTTTTGTGGTCCTGCACACTCTAGGGTTGTGTTTGTGATGAGTGGTGCAAGTGCTCCTTTCCTAATGGTGAATTTATTTTTCCTTTAAAATCTCTTTTTATGAACATATGTAAGACCTTTATAGCTATTAGAGTGAGCTATAATTAGAGTTGAGTAAGAAAGAGAGCATTTAGGAAAGAAAAGTGACAATTGGACATGGGCACACTACGAAGAGTGCTCCTATCTAGGAGGATGGGAGCACATGTGCTAGTTCATGTGACAAAAAAGTGGCTAGGAACATGACATGTGATGGTGGGTTAGTAATGTGGGATGAAAAGTGGATAAGTGGTATGATTTGGAGGGTGCATAAGAGGCTAGAAATGGTTTTAATATTATTTGTTCATGTTTATAAAGGAAGAGTGCCTATATAAAATGTAAAATAAAGGGAAAAAGTGTGAAGTATACACTTTTCATGTCTCTACATATACAAAGAATTTGGTGCTAATAAATTTTGGGAATAATTTGTTTTAAAATGTTTAATAATGTTGTTAAACACAAAATCATTTTTAAAATATCACATCAAAATAATGGTATGAATAGTAGATATTTTATAAAAGAAGATTGGCTATATAAAATGTAAAACAAAGGGGGAAAGTGTGAAGTATACACTTTTCATCTCTACATATACAAAAAGTTTGGCGCTAATAAATTTTGGGGATAATTTTTAAAAAATGCTCAATAATGTTGTTTAACACAAAATCATTTTCAAAATATCACATCAAATTAGACACCATACATTTTTTCAAAGAAAAAATTAGAAAAAAACTTATGGATTGAAAACAAGTGTATAGATTTGTTCTATTGCCCTAGAACCTAGCTATGACTTTTTTCCAATTTAAATATCCCCATGAATAATCTCAATGTAGAGGACCTCATAATTAAATTGACCAATTTACTTGGTAAAATATCTTTTTTTGTGTGTTAATAAAGAATCAACCAAACAACTCAATAATCATACCAAAATCCTTAATGAAATGAATAACCCCAATCTTCCGTGACTCATCCTAATGGCCACATTACACATGTAGCCAATATAAGTACCTGCTAATAATGAAAGACCATGGCCTATGAATAAATAAAGAGACCCAACTAATCCCACTCATACAAATTCCCCATCAAATCCATTCTCCCTAATGAATTTTATTTTTATCTAATTACCCACTTATATTCCTATATGGGACACTAGATGGTTCTTGAATTTGGATGTCTTTCATCTAATTCACTAAAATATTAGGTTATTCAGGTTATTCTAACCAACAACTAAAAATAACTTATCACAATTATTGGTCCAATCATGCACTTCATATCTTTTAGGCTTTGAAGTACTCTAGTGCCCCAAAATGCATAACCAATCCCGTCTAATACAATGGGTCCCATTGAATTTATCTATCAAAATCAAAATTCCCCAATATAATTTATGTTTTTGGAACCTTATGTTCTTGGCCCTTATGCTTCGTAACTTCCTAATTTATAGCAATGATAGTCTACTACATTAGTTCGAATCACTTTGCTATCCTCCTTTGTGCCTTATTTATAATTAAGTTGTGACTTGTATAGCCTGTCTCATATAACTTGTCATATGTGCAATTTAAATCCTCCCTTGTCTACTAGCTTTACCTAGTCTACTTATCATTTACCCATGGCACTATTCTTGTTTGACATGTTCTATTAATATACATGATATCCTTTATTTGTGCAACAAGTTAGCTCAATTTAGTGGATAATTTTTGTTGAGCTCATAATATTTGGTTGACATGTGTTAGTCATTTGATCTTAGTCTCACTTTATGATGTATGTCAATCTCCTTGAAAGTTGTGCCTTCATTAAATTTGTCCTTTATGTGCTAGCAAGTCCTTATTTGTTTGTGTCATCTCTATTGTGGCCTATAGGCTCAATGCTATCACAAGGAAGTATGTGACATTCTCTTATAGGCTAGTAGATAATGTGTCTTTGGTGGCTAATTACTCTTGTTAAATTTTATTTTAATTTTGATTAAATGATTTTAGAAGTAGAACATGCATCTAGATTAATCATGACAATAACAAATGACCTTAGGTATTAATCTAGACTAGTATGCCTCTGAAGTTTGAGACTACCCCAAATTCCATATACTTAATTGAATTCAAGAATGTACCCACTTGGCTAAGAACCTAAACAATCCATATGCTCCTACTTAATGATTTGTAAAAGCAAAGTAGGAGTAACCTTGAGACATTTCTTCCTAGGTATTTGTATACAATGTATAGTTAGAGTGGAAATTTTCATTTTCCATTCTTGTCCTTTATTTTGTTAGTTCATTATTGGTCTTTTTTTGCCATGATTTTTGTATCTTTGTTGTCTCATGTAGTTCAGTCATTTTTTGAGCTCTTCTCCCTATTTTTTCTTATCCCTAGCATTTTCCTTGTTGGTGTTTCCTAGTAGCCTTATTGCATCTTGTTAGGAAATCATTTCATAGTGCTCATAACCAATCTAAATCCAATGTAAGAGATTCTTTCAATAGATTAAAACAATTCCTTTGACTATTTAAGACACATCTAGATTAATCTTGTCTTGTCACGTATGTATTACTATTCCATTTGATTAGAACCTTTAATTAGACACGTGATTTTCTTGTTTTATCTGGGTTATTCATTATGCTTTATGTAATTAGGTTCATTTTACTAATCAAACCTCTCACATGCCAATGGTGGTCCCAACCTAGATAGTAGAATTCATTATATGTTAAAGAGCATAAAACTATATCAAAAAGAGAGAAAATATGAAAATTATAGAAAATTAAAAAGAAGGAAAATGACATTGAGAAAAGAAAAGCAAAGAAAATCATGATGTTCTAAATTTTTATGGGGGATTCAGCTATCTCTATCAAGACTATAAGTACTTAATTAGTAGTAGAGCTATACCTAGAGTGAGACTAGAGATAACTCCATTAGGACTATGGATCTTTGGATGGAACTCCATTAGGACTATTGATCTTTGGATGGAAGAGGAGCAATGCCAAGGCATGTGTGTTTAGGGTCAATTATTTTTATAATCTTAATTCCCTTATCCATGGTATTAAACCTTATATAATTACATAATAGTAAATGAACTCACATGAACGTAAAGTTTGATTAGATGGAGCAAAATGCATCCTTGTTCTAAGTCTAGTTTAGTTTGAATATGAATACAAGTTCCTATGCCATGATTTTTTTTGTTTAATATTTTCCCTTTAACAAAATATTCTAGATTCTAATCATTTTGCAATGTTCTTCCTCGAGATTCTAATCATTTTGCAATGTTCTCCTTGGAGAATCAGCATTTGTTATTATTTGTTCAACATGCCTTATTTGTGCAACACGCCCTAATTTATAGGAGCTCAAAATTAGGGATCCATTGCTTTTCATCTTTAATCCTTGTAAGTTGTACAATTTGAATCCATCCATCCAAGGGTATATATTCTTGCTTTTACAGGGGATGAATTGGGAACCAAAAGTAAGGGGCAAATTTGATGTTCATCTACATCAGGTATTCGACATTGATTTCCCTTTCGTACACTTCACCATATATAATATCATTGAGCAACACGTGGAGGGCTATTCTTAAATATCATCCACCTAACCAGTCAAAGGTCAATTTTGGCCAATAAAAATAGTACAAATATTGACCACTTTTTATTGTGAATGAGGTGTAAAATTCCTATTGACTGTTTGACCATTGAAGTGAATGAGATTTAAGTAAAGTGCACCTGGAGTATGTGCAAGCTATTTGCCTTCAGTTTCATTTTTGAGTATCTTATCAATGCAGATCGTTGGAACGGAACGCTTGAGGAGTACGACCTGATGGCTGGCAATGCTTCGGTTGGTGGCTTCTTTCCTATGGAGATGCTTCGATCCTCACAGATCGTGGAATATGCATACAACGCAATGTAGAAGGGACTAAGATGTGGGTGCATTAATAGTTTAAATAGTGCCCTGGACGCTCATCATTTTCAGCTTTCTCCTGAGCTCATATACAAAATCAAGGAGCTCTTTTGTGCTATATGTTTCCTCTGAGAATCAATGTGCCCTCTACTTTGGCTTCTTTTGTGCCTTGACCCCTACACTTGGTGAGCACCTCTGCTACGGTTGACCCCTAGAATTGGTGAGCCGATCCTCAGGACGGCTTGAGCATCAAACGATACCTCTGGTGCTTCGAATATTAGCTCATCTTATTTTTTGGTTGATAGCTCTACTAGCACCAATGTGTTGGAATCCCTAGGTTTATAACTTAATCGTTATATTTTCTAGTAAACTTGTTTTAGCAGATGCATATGGACCTTTATTTTAATTATGGGTGTATATATACACCTTTTTATTTAAAAAAACATTTGAATCTAGAATCTAGACATGTTCATCTTTTGTATTCAAGTTTTTTATCATAAGTCAGAGTAATAACTAATCTAGGATATGCTTCTAGACTCATGAACTTCCGTTATGTCTCCCAAGGTCATGTTTTATTTCTTAATTCATGGGCGTGCTTTTGTCTCATGTCTTCCAATTTTCTTTTCTTTGTCTAAATCTTGTGTCTAAGTATTTGAGCCGTAACCTATATTTGATTGTCACATTTATCCTCTTATCATTATTTCTTGTGATATTGACTTATTTGCACAAGTGTTTCCTACCACATGAATCTCATTTTGCAACATATCTAATTCCTACTTGCTGAAAACCATGTCATATTTTCCCTAGAACTGAAACTCTTATAAATCAAAATTTTATCAAGGACTCCGCTAATTCTTTATATGCCCAATATTCAACATAGACTCAAAGATGCATAAATTCCATGTTTAATTTCATGCATTTGTCAGAATGTCCTACGTTTCAAGTTTGTGTGCTAATAATTTCATATTTTCTATAAAAATATACAGAAATAATTAACTTTAAGTTTTACCCTTACATGTGCCCCCACCTCATCTTTCCTAATCTATGAAAGAGTATTATTTAATTAATAAAGATCACACATGTCTTCACCTCACATTTCAAAATCCATGCATTAGTCACTTCTCATCCCACTCACCCATTTAAATTAATTTTAAATTCATTCACATGTCTCCATCTTCATAAATGCAAAGCCTTCCCAAGGTTAATTTAAAATTCCAAAATAATATGAGCCATGCATCTTTATTGATGAAATCATAGCCTTTGATTTCACTATGAAATCTACAACCTTGGACCTCACCTTTGAATCTCCACCATTAATCTAAAAATACCCAAAAATCTATAAATAAGAATCTCTCCAAAGCCATTAGAATACTACACAAGCTTGAAATACTATCCTTATGCTCCAAAAATTCACACATCCATAGCCAAAATCATAGCCAACTCCATATCCAATTTGCATCTAAATCCTTACTTCCACTATACTGGTATTAGATTGAGCAATCCACATTATTTTATATTGGGTAAAGCTAGATTTTGCATTAGGTGCATGTAGTTCCTCCACCTTATCAAGGACACTTGAATGGAGGAGATTTAAAGGTATAATCCATTATTTTTAGTTTGCCTTATGTTTCTAACATCTCCTACTTTCTTGTATCTTCATTTGGCATACCCAGTGGGAACTAACTATCCTTGAATTTGATGTTTTTTGGAAGAAATTTTGTGTGTTCTTGTGTAGGTGATAAGGTAGCACATTCAACTATGGTTCAATGTCTTTATTAGAAACAATAGCACCCTCATCATATCTTTTAGTGCCTATGACTGTCTATTAATCTTTTATTTTGTAGGGCATGTCAGCACTTCTGCTTCTTCTGTTAGCACCTAGGAGTAGTAGTTTAGCGCCTAGGCTTAGTACAGTAGCACCTTAGCAGTAGTTTTAGCACCTTCATGCCCCGCAAAGGCAACTCTGATGACTATTTTAGCACCTACATTTTGTCTATTTGCATACTAACATTTCATGTCACTGACCTCTGACAGTGTGTTTTGGTAGCTTATTTGACATCTTTGGCAGGTCTAACACTTTGTTTTGCAACAAAATTAGGAAGTTTACACAATTTTTTTTATCAAATTTGTAAATATTATTACGACCGTGCTGCCACAATAATGGGTTACACTTTCTGGGACATCCTATTTTTTGCTGGAATCACATATTTTTATAAAATATAATGATTTAAGCCTTGAAAGGTTCCATTTAAAGGATTATAATTGAATAGGGTATGATCAAACCCCCTTAGATCAAACCCCCTTGGATAGAATCCCACTAGTTTTAAACCATACCTATCATGGAGTCTCCTCTACACCTATCAAAATGCTATTAAAAAACCATTTTTGACTTACCTTTTGGGGGATCAAATGAATTCATTTAAAATTTTATATTTTGTAAGTATGTAGTCCTTATTATAAACTTCCCAAAAAGGATAATTTTAAATATATTTAATTTGATTATTATATTCATTTTTTATTTCTTGTGAATGCAGGTTTTTTAATGAACATCAAGGTCTTTTTTTCATACATACGACAAAATGGGAAAATATAGAAAACAAATTCTGAAAAATATGTTTCCTCTAGGTATTGATGTCCTTATTCCAACACAAAAAAATTGAATTCCGATACACAAAAAAAAAGTTATGGTTTACACAGTACACCTATGTCTAAATTGTAATTGGTTTAACTTCAAAAGTTAATTAAAAGAAAAAATATTCAATAAAATATTATGAAACCAAATGCATCCTCTAGATATTGTAATTAAAAATCTAAATTCAAAAAAATTAGAATATTATCCTTCATAGAAAAAGAGTTATGTTTTACACAGTACACATCACTCTTTAAAAATGGTGTTTACTATTAAAAATTAGTTATTGAAGGAGATGGAAAAGGAAATACAATTTGATTCCAAAATTTAAAAAATATATATATTTAGAATCCACAGACAAAATTTGACAAATCATTAGTTTACATTATCTTCAAATTCCTCACGATTTAGCAACTATAGGTGTCTGAAAGTTAAGAATTTTTTCAAAATGTTCATTTCAATGTCAACTTAGGCCAAAAAGTGTAACCCAGTATTGTGGACTACTGTTCACACTTTAACATTCTGTTTTGGGGACTAATACAGTGATGGGTTGGTTTGTTGGCTAACTTTGCTTGTAGGGACTAATCTATTGTCTTGATTTTGTCAATCAACTTAACATCTTTTTTTGTAGGTTTTTGTCTCCTATGTCGGATTAGCATCTGTAGTCTTTATTTCAGCACCTCTGAGATTTGTTTTAGCTCCCCTTTCTTTAGGTATAGCACCTTCAATGACCGGTAAAGATAGGTATACACAATTTGTTAGCATTTCCGCACTCTGTTTCAGCACTTTCACTTAGCATCTTAGCGCTTTAGTTTAATATTTTAACACCTCTGAGTTGTTTGAAAGCGCCTCTGCACTGTCTGTCAGTGCCTATGTGTTAACTGTCAATGCTTTTGTACCTTCTATTAGCACCTAGGTTTTTGTTTTTAGCGCCTTTACTTTGGTTGTTAGTGCCTCTGTTCTATCTATTAGAGCTTCTATCTAAATCTAACTTATATCATCTTTTGGGATACTGACTTGACTTTATTACATCTTGAAACATTTGACCAAGGCATTTACTAAAGACTACTAAGATTTTCTTGCAGCTGCACAATCAAAGAACATTTTTTTTTCACTAGTTTAATTGCACTAAAGTAAAATAGTTGGAATTTACTTGTTTGCATTGTTTTGATTTGCAGTAGAACGTATGCTTTCCCCTCGCACTTTTGGGTGATCTTGGGGATCATAAATCCTTTTTCAAATCCTTTGTTGTGTATCCCTTAAAGGAGTACTACTTTCATGTATTCTATTCCCTCACACTTTGTGTGATCTTGGGGATCAAAAGTGAGTAGTGTCTTTTTCCCTAGGAGGCTTGTTTAGAGATACACCCACTCCAAGGGACAACCTCAACCCTATGTTCTGGCGGGATATATAAATGTTGTGAGAATTGAAAGACTCACTTCAATAGGGACCCCATTCATTCTAAACAAAACCCTCAAGACCCTTAGTCCGTCCAAACTAGAGTGGTGGCATTCTTGGTTGGATTCTTGGTAATCCCTTGTTCACAGATTCATCGTCCATAGCTAGTGTATATTAGGACATCCCATAAACACATGTGAAGCCTATTTAAGACCTTCTTCCATTTTCTAGTGTGGTGTAAGGGATATGGACTACCCCCTGAAGTTACTCACCATCTTACCTCCTTGAAGCTGAGATATAAGTTTTTCTTGAGAAGGGCTTGAAAGCCTCTTAGGAAAGGGGTATTAGGTGCAACACCCTTATCCCTAGCTATCTACTCAGGGTGAAGTGTTCTTAGTTAGGTAAGAACATGGATAGGTATTCTATCATGTGTTCCCACATTAGAAAATCACTCCTACTTGAATAATTTTAGGGAATGTTTATGTGCTTGAAGTGTATTCATTGTGAAGACCTGTAAAAGCCATTTAGCCTTTATTCCCTACAAAATAAAACATACATTGTGTCTTATTGTTTGTTAAATATCTTTCCAAGAGAATATTTGATCAAAAACATAAAATGATTCAAAAAATCAGAGTCTTTTTGTACCTAAGCCATCCCTGTTAGTGCTTTCACTACCTTTGTCAATGCATTCATTGCCTCAGTTAGTGCGCATGCTGTCTTTGTCAGCGTGTTCACTATATTTGTCAGCATCTCTACAAAACAATCAAACAACTAACTAGTCAACCCAGTCAACACATTTATAGTCCACTCAGTGCCTCCATTCTATTTGTCAGTGCCTTTGATCTATCTATTAGTGTATGTGTTCTATCTATTAGTGCCCGCGCTTTGTTTGTTAGTGCCTTCACCCAGACTGTCAACATCTTCGATTTGGCTGTCAGTGCTTTTGTTTGATCTATCGGTGCCTCTGAATTTTCTTTCAGCGCTTGCACAAGCTCTATCAGCACCCACACAATTTCTGTTAGCACCTTCACCTATGACCCTAGACAACTGAACATAATACTTTCCCCATCAAAATTTTATTATCTTTGACACTTTAGCAAATAGTGAAAGTGATCTAAAATCATCCTCTTTGCATTTCTTTCCAAATCATTCTTCTTTAAGGTCATCCATTTTATCCAAGTTTTCACCTTCATCCCCCTAATCATCCCATTTTTCCCATTTGAAACCTTAGAAAAATTTGACCATTTATTAACCTATTTTGGACCAACCCCTTCATACCATCAAATTCAAATCATATCAAACCCATATCAACATAAAAAATCCATCCTTATCCAAACATAATCTCCATATCACCAAATCAAATCATCCTTCAAGAAAATCTACCTTCCAAATCAAAACTTTGCTAAAGTATATCTAGATCTTATCATTATCCCCTAATTTATATTAGCCTTAAGAACTTGTCTATCTTAAGTTTTGTGTAAATTAGCCCTTGTCAATCTTGGATAAATTACCTTAGGAGCTTATACTACTCCTAAGTTAGTGAATTCCAAAAATTCTATTTTACTTGGTGCATCTTGTCTACCCCAAGTGAAATACCCTTTTATCCATCTTTTGCTTGGTGTGTCTTGTCTACCCCAAGTAGGAGAAGATAAAATCCTTTGGTATCTACAAGATCTAGTTTTTTTCTAAATCCTCTTTTGGTTTGAAATCCAAAAATGATCTTGTTGGGTTCTATCCTAGTTGATTGTTTCCTAAGCAATCCTTACAAGGTAGCCACCACTCATCAACATGATTTTCAGGTTAGGGGCCAACAATACAGGAGACAGACTCTATAGATGTCTCCTCTCCTTCTTTAGGTTCTATAGGACCTAGGGGTATTCCCTATTCAATATCCATAGAATGACCCTACAAACTTACTAGGATATTGACACAAAGTAGATAAGTCCTCTCTAATGCAAACTAAAACTATAAAATAAGTACAAAGGGGATAGCTTTGGGCTTTATGTTCAGTTGTGAATCAGAGGATTTGGTCCTAAAACTACTTCTAAGTCCAAAAAGGTTTGTGAATAAGATTTTGATTTTAATTTTGTGTTTGGATGCAAGACTAGGACCTTGGATCACAACTTCAATACCAAAATAGACCGATGCCTATCTCAAGGCCTGGAGTCAATAGACATACATATGTGAATGCTTACCATAAATTTAAATCAACAATTAAAGATTTCATGGAGATTTTTTAATATCTACCTTACAAATACTTCCCAAGACTGAGTATTTAGCCATCCATACTTACAGATATCCCTATTGCAATATATTTTTCCTTATGCTTAACCCAAAACATTTAATTTGTTCCTTGAACAAAAGTAGAAGATTAAACATTCAACACAGAAAACCCATGTTCTAGAACCCTGAATAACCCTTAGCTATTTAGATTCAGAAGAAAAATACACACAATTTGGAGATAGATAATCAAATACATGCAACAAAGCATTACTCATTTAAAAGCAACATGAAACTAATAAATTTATGCATAAGACATTCAACATATAATTCGTAAACTCACAAGTCACAAGATAGAGCCAGCCAACAAGTATGTATCTTATTATTCCTCCAAAATTTGCCAAGTCTTCAACAACCATATGAAGTGAGCAACACAGTTCCTTTATAGACTAGGAACATGTTCTCAGCATTAATTACATGTCATTTCAAATTTGACCTGATACAAAGAATTGCCAAAAGGGCGTCAGGGAACATTAATTGTATGAGGGAGAAGAGAGGAGGAGTGGTTGAACTTGGGAGATGTGTGGTCGCTCGAGGATTTGCCTTGTTAATGTTGGGGATGTAGTGGTTGACTTGTCATCCTTTGATCCATATCTATCCTTCCACTCATCATATGTCTTTTCTGTCGGCCAGGGGAATGAAAGTACCTCTGCAATCTTACAATTGTAGCTGACATACTTAGCATCCAAGATACTTTTTATATGCTTACAAAACATATCAAAACTTATTTCAAGAGAGTACAACTTGTCCAATGATAAGCTCAATACTTGCATAGTTGGATCACTTGCATCATAATAAGAGGGAATTAATTGGTAACTTTTATCTGTTATCTCCTTCCTCCACTTGTCCAAGTCTTTTGTTTTACCATCACCCTCCAAAATGGGAGGTGACCACTTAGTGTCCAACTTTTCAATAGCCTACATCTTCTCTTTCACAAATGTTTCCAAATTTAACTAAAAATTGGCCACATCCTCGAAATACTTCAACATGTCTGACACTGGCTTCAATTCAGGAGGTGCATTGGGATCATACCTGGCACACCTGAGAAATTCTCTGACTTCCCAAGTTCTATGCAACCACTTTGCTTTTACTCTTAATAGCCTCTATTTGTCAGACTCATGCTTCTCATAGGCTGCCCTTAGTTGTGAGTAGGATTTTCAAGTCTCCTCAACTCTGGCCAAAACATTTGTCACCTTGTTCTTGATCAAACTGGTGACTACCTCCTTAACCCTATTTTCTTTTTCCCCCATTAGTCTTCTATTATCCTCTTTCAACTCTCTAATCTCTACAAGGAGAGGCTCTGTATCCACTAGAAGAGGCTCTACAGTTGGAATAAATGGAGGAGCGGCTAAAGTACTGGCTCCCAATGATAATTGCTGCTTCAGTCTACTATTTTCTGCAACTGCTTGAGCATAATTGAGTTGCAGCTGATTGTAATCCTTTTGGAATTTCTTTGTTACTACTTCTGTAAACTATGCAGTCTGTACATTTAGGCTTACAGCCTGGAGAGCAGGGGTATCAGATACTCTTTTTATTATTACATCCCCTACTAGCTCCCCCAATTCAACCCTAGGCTTTTTATTGTTTGCGGCTAGAGCCCATATTGCCAGTGTTTCAAACTTAGGGTTGAAGTTTACACTAGAGAGAGCCTTTCCAATTTGTTCATATGTTACAGGTGAATCATCTCTAGTGATTGTATCAAATGCAATGGCATCTAATAAGGTCTAGTGAGGGAGAAGTAGAATATTACTTTTTGCAACCAGTGCTCTCCCCTCCTCTAGAGTCATTGCATTTATAGATTGTTGCACTTCTTTGAAGACCCTCTGAGTAATAGCATCATATTCTGTTGGGTCTACCCCAGCCTTGGTATCTTCAATTGTCTTCTGAAACTCCTCACTCCTTACTTTCAAAACATAACTCCTAAATTCAGGAGTGTTGACAAATTCATCATCTTCAAGGAACTTGTCACATGCCATCACCCTGACATCTTCAATGTCAATGGTAGGGTTCCTCATTACTCTTACTCCCCTATTCTCTAAGGATGAATAAGGTCTCATTATGTCAGGTGAATGAGGGCCAATTTATTGTATATGTTCTTCCTCCCCATCTAGATCAACTACCCCAATTTGCTCAGAGCTTTCTAAATCAACAATTTTGGCTCTCTTAGTAGGGGAAGGGCCAACTAATTCCTTCTTTACATCACCTCCTCTACTTGGGCTGCCAGGCTCATAAGCAGGTCCTTGTTCTCCTACCAAGGTAGAGGTAACCAACTATTCTACATTATCCAGCATCTTCTCAATTCTCTGGATTTAGTCTAGCGCTTCTGCAAACGCACCTAGGTATGAAGGGTTTATATTTTTCTTCATCTTCTCAGTTGCCATGATAGTGTCCCACTTAATCCTTAAGTGATGGACATCATTCCTTGTAATACAATTTCTAGCAATGTCTTCATCATAATCCACTTGTTGAAAGTACTCGGGTCTTCCCTTACTGACTCTGGTTCTATTGATGAAGCTCTTAGGTTCAAAATGTCTTGGTTGTTCCAAATACATCCCAAATCATTACATAATTGAATAAATTAGGTCCAACCCATTCTTATCAGGAATCAAGAAATCACAAAATTTGATGGAAGAAGGAAAGAATGAACTTTTCTTGTGGTTCCTCAAATGCTCCTTATTAGAATCATTTAACTGCCTTATAATATCCAAAAATGCCACCTTTTTAGGTACATATTTGGACAATGCATGGCGTGGGGTCTCACATCCATAGACCCTTATGCAATTTGTGTGCTCATGATAGAACCAATCACCCCAATTGTGATCAATTCCAAGGTGAGGAGTCTTGTCCAGAGGCCTTAAGAAATCCAGTACATCAGGATGTAGCCTTTCACCCTCTGGCTCCAAAAATCCAAGGATCCTCCTCACAAAATATTCCTCAAAGATGACATAATCTACTGTGACATAGTGTATATCCAACATACATGTCCATACTTACACTTGCAGCATATTCCCCTGAGCATCTGAAACCCTGACATGTAGATTATGGTGCCACATCCCAGATAGAGAAAACAAGTACATATGGCACAACAAGGAGTACCATGTGAATTCAACATGGACATCCAGCTTAGACAAATTATTCTTGATTTTTGTCATCTGATCATGCATATGGTTAGCAATGAAGGTTGCATAATCATATGGTTCTTTGACATCTAGATTTTGAATATCAACTGCCATCATCATTAGAGAAACAAACATCCTATTTGAAGCATCTCTACCTAAAACTTGAAATAGGATGTGGTAGGTTCTGAAAAAATATTCCTTAAACATATTACAATGAAAAGGCTCCTTCTCATCATCTGAAATCTTTACCAGTTTTCCATCAACACCCCTCAGTCTATGCTTGGCTAAGTTATAATCCCTATAAGCACATTTTACAATCTAGTATTTTCTCTTGAAAGCAGGGAGGTCAATTGGCTTGCTGGCTACATGGTCTAGATTGAATACAATGGTAATATATCCCTTGGTAAGCTTGATAAGTTTTGAACCATTTCTAGCTACGACTATCCTTGTAGCTGGGTCATACCTCAATGCTGTTGACCTAATCAAGTTAGGGTTAGGGAAGACATTTGAATAGATAAGCTTGGCCAAATCATACCTCCAGGCATGACAAATAGGGACCTTGTAATTTATTCTCTTATGCCAATGCTTGAAAAGGATCCAACCGGGGACAGGCAATTTGGCGTCCTAACAATTATAGCAGTAGTCAAGAAATTTATCTTCGGGTCCACCTGGGCCATGCAACTTCAAGGATGTTCTAGCGGAACCAGGGAGTTGAGTCATAAGATCCTCATCTAAGCTACGTTTTGAAGTGGAGGGCTGACCTGACTGACTCATTTTTACATTTATGCAGATGAACCAAGGCCTTTACAACTTCAATTAATCCCTAATACCTTAAAGTAGTTGAATAGATAAGACACAGAGGAAAGGAAATGACTTACTAGTTTTGGTTCTACAAAGGCTCAAAATTTCACTGACTTGCTTGTTATGAAGCTCCTCTCACTTTGAATGCAGCTTATGCTCTTGAAAATGATGGGAAATGCCCTAACTCTATCTACTTTATATTGAATTCTTGCACAATTCTCTGTATTAATGGAGGTTGCAGTGGTCATTATTCAGTTCATGCTGCAAGCACCTAGAAATATTTCTCCTTTGAAAATTTGAATCTGGGCCATCGATCTTTTCCTTACACTTTGAAATCAACAGTCGTGATTGGCTGACTAGATTTGACAATCTTCGTCACCCTCCTTGAAAAGTCTTCGTCAAATAGGAACGGGCCAAGTCATCTATACCTTCTCTACAAATTGTGTCACTTTATGTCCAGATAGGATACGTGGTAGCATTTTGCGGTATAGTAGCTTGTGATGGCCCACCTCTTACCTACCATGCGCGGGCACAATATGGCTTCCACACGTCCACATTTCATTTGATCTCCACCTCTTAAAGAAAGAATGCCATGTGTCGCCTTGTCGCGACCGCGCAGTGCAGATTCCACCCTATGAGATTTTCCTTGCAATGGCGCACAACCATTAGATTTTGCCCCTTCTGTAGATTTCTTTTAGTATCGACACCTGGCAGTGCATTCACTGATATGGGATCCTTGATTAAATGGTTGTAAGGCATACTTTTCCAATAGCTGGCACCTTATTGCAGCCACGAGGGAGATGATGACATCACGGATGTCACAATGTGACACTGTGCTATAAGCTTAAATAAACATTAAGATTTAGTGGACAACCTAGGACATCAAAGCTTTGATTTTCATCCGGTGACAGCAAGTAATGACTAGGTTAAGGGTCCGGTCAACCTATGAACATCATGGCATAAAGTTACAACTTAAATAACTGACAACCTTCAACAGACAGTCAACATGGGGATAGGACATAAAGCCCAGGCCTTAGGGAAATAAGGATAAAGGATTTTCAAAGGTGAACATTAGAATATTGCAAACCTAAAACCCTAAACCCTAAGGGGTACAACCGGATCCTTTGATCAAACCTTATCCAAAGTATCATCAAAATCATTATCATTATCTTTTGAGCATTTATCATCCAAAACCATCCTTTAAATACCTTAAATCACACCAAATCATCATCCATAGCTCAAACCAACTCTCATTCATCTATCAATTACATTTAGTCCAAACTTTTCAAAAATCCATAGAGTTCTAAGGTTCAACATCCTCCATTTAACATAGTTGTTCTACTATCAATTTTGAATCAGTTCCTTGTATGCCAACAACCACAACGTCACAAGCTAAGAAAAACAAAAATATGGAGCTGGATAGAGAATTCGGGATGCCTCATGAGTTTGGAATGGAGAATCCCTCTACCCAACTCATGGTTGACATTCCTCATCCTTCTCCTCCACAAAATCAATAAAATCAAAATCCTGATCAAGAAGTCATGGACTTTACAAAAGACCCAAGTGCCATGGATTTATTAGACCGAGTCTTAAAATCTGATCCCAATAAGTACTTAGAATTCTTTCTTCAAAATGGCGCCGCTATATCAACCAATCCACCAGCTAATCCATCTCAACCATCCTCATCTAATAATCCACCTAACACCTCAATACAATCCACATCTACACCAACATCCACACCTACATCAACATCTACCATATCAACATCTATCCCACAAATCACCCTCGACATCCCAAACAATGCCACTTACACTAGTACTTCCACTAGTGTCCCCCAAATCAAGACCAAAACACCATAGCATTTATATCCCAATACTTTTCTAACCCCAACAACAATCTACAAACATCCATTTCCACCTCCCAAATTAATTCCACATACACACAAACTCCCATCTCACAACCGTCAACATCCTCTTCCACTCAAAACTTCAACCACTCATTCCTCCAACAACTTCAACAAATTCAACTCCAACAACAACAACAACAAAATCAACAACAAAAAAAACCACCCAATTTCCTCCAACACATCATCAACCAACAACAAGATAACACACCCCAACCACCTACAACAAACCTATCACAAGTCATCCAACACTTGATGCAAAGAGTGGATGATATACAACAAGGGCACAAAAGGAAATAATATTCCTTCGTGGATATTTGTCCATACCCTTTTTATCACTCTCTCAACATGACACCCTTTCCTAAGAACTTTGAAACACCAATATTTGACAAATATAAAGGGAAAGGAGATCCTCAAGAACACCTCAGGGATTTCTATATTGCTTGCCTAGAAGTCTCTTATGATGATACTTATTTCACGAGGATTTTTCCTTAGAGCTTAGGAGTACAATCTATCAAATGGTTTGCACAACTCACCCCTAGAATCAAAACATTTCATGAACATTCTGAGAAATTTGTTAACCACTTCTCTTGCAACTTTGAATATGAAGTGTCAATGATGGACCTTTGTAGCACAAAACAAAATAATGGGGAAACCTTCACTGCCTTTTTGCAATGATGGAGAAGCCTCACAAGCAAGCTTCCATGGCCCATCCCTGAGAACCAAAGGTAAACCTATTCGAGGTGCTATGATAGATCCTATATGCATAGCAAATTTAGTAACTAAAGAGTTCCTCTACATGCATGGTTTACATCGAGATATATATTATGTATCGGAGATGGCTATTAAATCACACAATGGGTCTATCCTTCCAACTCTTGGTGCTTTAAATCTTGAAGTTAAGATTGGCCCAAGAGCTTTGGATGTTAATTTCATCATCATTCCTACATCGGACCTATTTCATGTGAAGTTGGGCTACCAATGGCTATGCTCCATGAAGGAGGTCCCCTCTATGGTTCACAATTTCTTAAAGTTTCCATTTGAGGGATGGGTGCATGTTGTACATCATAATCGGTACCGACCCATCGCTTGCAATGGACATTTTTCACTTGATTGCTTCTAGCCACAACCAATTGTCCAAGTCACTCAACCTAGAGAGGATATATTTTTCTTATCATATCAAATGTTCAAAGGAAAAAAAATAGAAGAGTTATTGCTTAGTAATAATCCTCCTTGTGATGTTCATGAACCTCCTCAATCTTTTGAGGCTAGGGCTATAATTCTTTCTATACCACAGGTAGTGAATGAAGCTAAGCCCGAATCGAAGGTTCTTACCCATCCTGAAGTATCTGGTAGTTATGCCAAGGTTCCCCCTCCACCATCCCTTCAAGGACAATGAAGAAACCTTCGTACACAAAACAGAGCTTCGTGTAATCGCAATGTTACTTTTGTACCACCTGCCTCTGTGGAGACAAGTGGCAAGCAATCGGTTGTGCATGTTTATTTTCTGAGGTTTCTCAACTTCCTGAGGATGCTCTTGTACTTCCACCTATTTCACAAGTTGAAAAGGAAGAGCAACCTGCATTGAGGAACCCTTCCCCTATATCTCCTAGCCTTCATTGGTTCCTCTTGTTTCTTCTAATGTTCTTGAAGCAAAGGAAGAAAAGGAGCCCATGTTAGAAGACTCTATGGTTCCCCTCAAAAACATCATGAATAAAGCTAAAATAAATAAAATTGCGAGAGAAAGAAAGAAGTGTTGTCATGCTATGGCTCACATTTTCATAAGATAGGAGAATCTCCCTCCTCACAAACATTTATCATCGATGGAAACCAAAGACAACTACTACTGTTGTGTCTCCTACAAAGAAATGAGAACCTTCACAAGCTGCTATAGAACCTATTGTACTACATTCTAATAGTGAGTCTAAAGATAATACAATTATGGCCCTTGTTCCTTATACCTCACATGCTATAGTTCCTCTTGCATCTTGTCCACCTTTCTGAATAGATGATGAGAAAGTTTGGGAGGAGGATGATTTGCTTTAGGTTGACTTGCAAGTGAGGTACCTTATTTTTATGTTATGAGTGCATATGATTATTTTCCCCTGCAATATGTTGCTTGATATTTCATTTTTGTTGTTATTATTGTTGTTGTTGTTAATCTCTCTTTGGATGACCCTTGACACTCTTGTAGATGCAAGGATACAAAGGTACCAAAATCTATTGTGACATTCTATCTATCTGTATCATCATTCTTCTATATGTCATAATTTGTATTGTTTTTATGTCCTTCAGGGATGATGCAAGGCGTAGGATGTTTCGGCATTCTCCCTTGTTGACTCAAGGGATGCTTATTTTTATTTTCATGTCATACTTCTTCCTTTGTCTCCGTAGTTCTACCAGTTGGCCGATGATGAGAGTTCCATATATATATATATATATATATATATATATATATATATATATATATTCTCCTATTATACAACCATTCCTATACTGACACCAATTAGTAGATCCTTTTGTTTTATTACTTATTATAATTTATTGCTTCTTTTATGCTTTGATTTATGTGGCACCTTGTTGCTATGCTTGGCATCATACCATGACTACACAACCCATTGTGTATCATGTCCATAGCATCGCCTTGATTTTCCTTTTGTGGAGAAACCCCTTTGTGCAATGTAACTTTTGGGAACACATATCCTATGGGCATGTGCTTTCGAAAATCTCTCATTCTTGTTTTGTGATTTGTTCTACCTTAAATAAATTGCTTCCTGATAAAAGTTACTAATCACTTTAAGGTGGGGGCATACATCGTGCTATTCTCTCTTTTGGTTGCATATTTACTTGTTGGTAGGGAACTCACCTAGTGATTCGATGGTCCTCACTAGCCTATTATGCTTCCTCTTTGGTCCATGAGCCACCTAGTACAATGTAATTGGCTAGCCCATGTGCTTCATGTGAGTTGTTGAGGTCACCTAGTAATTCAGCGGTCCTTACTAGTGCTTGATCCATGATGGAACTTCTTTTCACATGACCCCTAGCGAGAAAGCAAGCTAGCGTCAGATTCATGTGCCTTGTGTGTTTATTCTATGTGTATTCTTATGTTTGCTTCCTTTATGCATTATGTTTTATCTTATGTTTTCACGTGTCTTCATCATGTTTTCCATGTATTCTCTATGTATTCATTGTGCCTTATGTGTATGCTTTGTGTCAAGTGTGTATGCATTGTGTATGGCATGTATGTTCCTTATGTATTGCATGTCTTCTGTGTGTATTCTTATGAATGCTTTTAGTAATCTATGTATGTGTGAGCTATGTTACAATGTCTTGTGTGTTTCAAGTATCTCTTTGCTTATGTGTTTTAGGATCCTAAGTTTGGGGGCTACTTGTAGTCCACAACTTGGCAGAATTCTTTGGGCTTCTATGTTTGTGTGTGTTATCCATCCTTTAGTATGAGTTTGAATGTAAATTTGTACCCACACTAAAGTGGGAGCTAAATGTAACATTATAAAATGTGTACACTAGAATTTTACACTTAGTTGAGCACCTGGTTGGACCTATTTTGTTGTCTTTATTAATCAGGACCTATTTTAACACTCTTTTTTAGCTTAAAATGATGAAATATTGATCCCGATAAATAAACCTAACGGAATCAACATAGGATCAGACTAAGCCCACTATATTTGGCACTCCTTGGAGTTTGTGGGCTAAAGGTCTAGGCAACCAAGTGCCCTATTCCAAGTAGGGACCTTTAGCCCCACTTGTGTAGTGCTAACTTAGGACACTTAGTTTGTATTTGTCGACCTAATTGTGTTTTATTTGTCATAAGTGAGCAAGAATGCAGATTTAAATGAGTGTTGTAGTTCATTTTACACCAACAAGAATAATGTCAAGTTTGCTCTCATGTTGAGTTCTATGCTAAAGTATTCTTCATGGTTGGAGTGTTATCTACTTGTGGATGCTATTTAATTTTGTTTTTAGGTCTTGAAGGAAGTCTCAAGACTTCTTCATCACTCTTCTTTTTTGGTGTAGGATCTTGAGTCATCTTCATCAACTAAGGTCGTATCTTTTGTGGTTATCGTCATCATTATAAATCATAGTCTATCATATTATTACAGATTTGGGGTCTTCCCTCCTAGGGCACGCCCTCTTGAATCTAATAATCATTGTAGTGGAGGTGGGAACACCAACACGAGGTTTGAATGAGGTAAGCCCTTATACACAACACAACCTTTTCCTCTAAGTTCCTTGTGTGCAGGTTAGAGAAACAAGTTTCTGGAGCTAATTTTTGGGAAGAAGGTTGAGTAGGTAGGTACAAGTCTGGTGCTATCCAAGATTCTGTTAAACCCTAAAAAAGGCATAGGGCACCCAAGCACCCTAGTCCTAAGCATTTCTACTATAAAATCCAAGTTCTAAATATTTCTCTAATCTCTGTTGTACTTTTTGTTTGCTGAGATATGTTTCTAGTAGTTAATTATAGTCTAATCTTCATCTTCTAGGGTTTGATCATTTGTCTTAGCTTTCTTTCTTGACCTTGGTTGAACTTGGCTGATCCATCTATATACAAAAAATGGTCAGAACCCATGTAGTTTGGCTCTCCTTCTTTGGTAGAAGCCAAGCTAGGTTTGTGTCCTAATGTTTGTAGAAGAGGGTTTTGACCTAGTTTCACTCTTTAGGCTAGATTCCACTTTTCTACATTACAGAAAGAACAAGTCCTTGAAAGAGATGGCCAATTGTATGACACACTCCAAGTCTATGGAACCTCAGTATTGGGTAGAGGCCATCAACTATGTGTGTTATGTACATCTAGAACTACGTTCCTCACAAAGTTGTGAAGGGGGTAACTCCTTTCCAAGCTTGGATTGGTCAAAAACCCACAATTAAGCACTTTCAAGTGTTTGGTTCTCCTGCATGGGCCCACATTCTAGCAGAGAAACACAAGGCTATGGATCCACAAATCAAACCTTCAATATCTTTTTAGCACCTAGACGGTGTCAAAGGCTATAGCCTTCTCCACCCTAATACACATGAGTTGTTCACCAAGAGGAGTGTTCATTTTGAGGAGGAGTCTTCTAGTTCTTCTCCTACCACTTCTCCATCAATAATCACATTGGAGACATTACAACATGATGATATTCTTTAGAGGATTCTTCCTCCACTTCAAATGGTGATAGTTATGACGAGAATCCACCTTCCTCTCATGGTCATCATTTAGAGGTTGATGATTCTCCTCTAGACTCTCCTGTCATAGGGCCTCTTTGGGCTCATCAGACTTTCCAATCAGTAGGTGATTGGGTTGGTGATCCTTTAGATACTTGAAGAACAAGGTCACAATTTTAGGAGGCTCCACATCTCTTCATTTCTTCAGCTTCTAATCCATAGACCTTTCAGGAATCTTTTGGTGTCCTCGAGTGGGATGCAACAATGCAAGAAGAGTTCAATTCCTTGGAAAGGAATGACACATGGGATTTAGTCCCTTTCCCTAAGGGAATGAAACTTGTTCAATGCAAGTGGATCTATTAGACAAAATTTGTAGCAGATGGGTTGATTGATAAGCATAAGGCTCGCTTGGTTACTAAAGGATTCTCCCAACCTGGGATTGACTACTTTAAGACTTTTGTACCAGTAGCCAAAATGAATTCCATCTAACTTGTACTTGCTATAGTTGTAGCCCATTGTTGGGAAGTTCATCAGAAAGATGTGAAGATTACTTTTCTTCATGGTGACGTTTAGGAGGAAATCTACATGGAGTAGCCATATGGGTTCGTTCAAGAACCTTCACTTGTTTGTCATCTTTAGAAGTCTCTCTATAACATCAGAAAATGTCCCCTTGGGGGCTTTTCCCTCATAAGGTTTAGCTTCCGGGTCTTTTGCATGCATTTAGGACATCTTACTTCATAATTTGGTATCCGGATGGAATGAGCCATGACAAATGGGACCTAGGGGGACCCCTTGAGCTTAACCCTTCCCAAAATAGGGTGGAGGACTTGGGCACCCACACCCTAGTCCTGCCCTATTTTGGGGTAGTCCCAATTTTTGGTTGTCAGTTTGTGACTGTTAATTGGGTCCTATGCCGACACGGTAAGTTTGAATTACGAAAATCTTGGCAGGATTGTTTGTAGTTGCATATAAAAGCATGTTTAGGTATTCATTTGTAAACTAGATGATCATGGTGATGTTTGTGCACTCTCAAGGTGATTCAAGGCTTTCATTGTGTTGCAAGAGCAGATTTGTGTGGTTTATGTGTTTGTGTTTATAGATTTGAGCATCCATTTCCTCATGGAATGAAGAGCATCTTCCTCCCATGAGATCTTCACTACAAGGTGACATTATATTGTGTTTTCATCATCATTTCCTTTAGTTTTTGCCTCTGCCTCACAAGGGCACGCACTCTCTATCTGACAATGGTGTTCGAAGAATTAAGTGTCCTCTGAGGTTTGACTAAGGCAAGCCTCTAAACACCACAACCCCCTCCCAGAGTTTTCATGGTTGTAGGTTATAGGTTGCGGAGCTGGACAAAGTGAAGTTGTAGGAAGGCATCTTTAAGTGTCAGAATTGCAGAACAAGAAGAAAAATAACACCTTAGACTTGGGCACCCGCTCATTAGTCCTCCAACTTCTGTGATGGGAAAATCTCTAGAACAACAAGGAAGAGTTGCAGACTAAGTTTCCAGATCCAGACAAAAAGTAGCACATTGGACTTGGGTGCTCGTTCTTTTGTCCCCGAATTTTCCCCCTCAGAACCCCGAAAATAGGTACTCTGTGATTTGATATTTTGCTTCCCTCTACAAGAGATTTTTCCTTTATTCTTCCATTTACAGTCGTATTTGTGACATTAGGGTTTTAATGGTTAATTAAGCATAAGAGAAGGAAAATTGATAATTAAACACCCTAATCCAAACTTCCCTACATCTCACAATGACCTAGGGTGTGATAGTGCATTTCCACTCAACCCTAGGTCCTTGAATGTATAGGGTTAAAGGAGGATTCAAACATCTAACAACTAAAAGATTAAATAATCCAAATTTTACCCTAAACATTTTGGTGAACCCGTGTTTTTGGACTTAAATTGCAACTTGTTGAGTGTGTGTCTTCAAATTTGGATTGATTTCATTCATTCATATAGTCATTCATTTTATTGCATTGAGAAAATTACAAAAAAAATTGAAAAATTTGTAAAAATTTGAAAACCTTAGCTTGCATTTTCATATAGATCACTAATTGCATCAATTCTTTATAAATTTCCCTAATTCATGATTTTTGCATTAGATCTGATATAATCTACAGAAAAACATAAAAATTCAATAATTTGCATTGCATTTTCATCATTAATTTGCTAGGCTTTTGTAGAAATTTTGACAATTTTTCATATAACCTAGTAATTCTAAAATCTAGGGTTAGTAGGAAAAATCTTCCTTCAGATTTTTCTACTAATTTTAGAATCTCATTCAAATTTTCATTTGGCTTTAGTCTTGCATTTTAGTGTAAATTTGCATTTAGATTTTAAATATTTGCATTTTTGCATAGAAAATTTCAACAAAAAACTAGCAATTTTCATGCATTTTCATTAAATTTGCATTGGCATTTTGCATATTAAAGCTTGGAATTTATTTTCAGGTCTGAGAAAATTTTATTTTCATCATAAATCAGACTTCAAAGCATTCATATAGCATTTTATGTCAAGATCTCAAACCTAGGGCTTCAAAAACAATGATTTTCACTAAATTTGACCTTATCGACTCTCTAAACTTGCACCATATGCATGTTTTGAAGGGTATTTTTGAATTAATTTGATTTTATTAGGGTAATAATTTTCTTCCCCTCTTATAAATCTTCACAACACGCTTTTAACGGGCTCTTGTATTGAAAATTTGGCGAAAAACTACACATTTTGACTATTTTTGCCCTAGGGCTTGGCCTAGTTTGCACTTCAAGTGTGTTGTGATCAATTTTATGGATTGAGGTGACTGATATAATTGATTCTCTTTGCTACACCTCCTGAAATTCATTACAACACCTCTTTTTCTAGGTCTTGGAATTGAAAAACCGTGAAAAATAGCCTATTTTTTGCTATATTTTCACTAGGGTTTTGCCTTAAGTGGCACTAGAAGAGTGTTGTGTTGGGTATTTTTAAATTAAATGGCTATTATTACTAATATAATTTTCTTTCCATCATCATTTTTCCTCACAACACCATTTGTCATGCTCTTTTGCATCAAGATTTGGTGAAAAAAGTGCCTATTTTGACATATTTTCACTATATTTGGACTTATCGTCATCTTAGATTTGCATCAAGAGTGTGTTGTGAAGGATCTTATTGCTGTTTTGGATTTATATCAGACATATAATTTTCTTCCCTTTCCTAAAATCCTTACAACACCCTTTGATTCTATTCACTCACATTGAAAAAACATAAAAAATCAAGCATTGAAGGCCATTTTTGCATATAGTTTTGCATTTGTCTTTTGCACACTTTTGGAAAACTTTTAAAATATGATTTTGCATTTATGTTACAAGACATTTCATTATGGAATCTTTATCTCATTTCTCTTTGGTATCTTTACATGCATATATCAAGAACTTCGAGAGTTTCTAAAAATTTCTTAATATGAATCCTCATGTGCTCACTTATTTACAAGATATGTATCACAAGGATATATTTAAATGCTCTTCATTTGAAATTCTTGACTATGTATATGATTTTGAAAACTTCACCTCTCTCATGAATACATACCCTTGCGTAGTAGAAGATTTGACGAAACACATTAAGAATGATGAGAGTGAAAGTTCTCTTAATGCCTTGGATTTAATAGCTAAAATATATGATGATGACATACAAAATGATTCCTCCTATGAGGATAAACTGGCACAAGAGGATGAAATCATTGACACATTTCTAAACATTACCCTACCCTCTTTGGAAAATGAAACATTAGTGAATAAAGGGCTCCCTCTCAAGAAGGATTCTTCATGGGTAGAGAAAGACTATTCACCTAATGATCATTTGGTGCATGAGACCTCTATAGATAATCCATTGGACCTTCCACCTTTGACTAAAAAATCAAGAACCTTTGATGAGAAGACTATGGATAGATCTAGTCTGACTAATGAGATAGTACCTTCCTCTCATCCCATTGCTCTCCCTGGCCAAGACGTAGCATTAGTGGATGAGAAAAGGTCTCTCACATTAAATCCTTTAGGGATGGATGTTGGGTGCAACCAAGAAGGAAACAGTGTTAATTCAATATTAATTAATAAACTTTGTAGCAATATTCATAAGATGATTGTCCGAGGGGCACCTAGTGCACCCTCTTTCTCAAAGCCAGTGATTACTGTTCAAGGTAGATCCCCAGATCACATCTACGACTATGCAAAGCAAATTGCTCAAGGAAATTAGGGTGTACAAAATGTGATTTCTCATACATATAACACCCATAATAACAAGCAAAGTAAGAAAGCACCACATGTGCCTATCTCTCTTCCATTTTCTCAACCTATGCTCCCTCTATCACCTCACCTTACTCATAAAAGTGGTCAAGAGTATGATCTTGTCAAACAGCTTCGTGCTACTCCGGCTAAGATCTCTCTTTGGGATTTAATACAAACATCGCCTACATACCATGGAATGCTTCAAGAAGCTTTACAAAAGGTAATTGTGCCACCTACCGCAAAGCCTAATGATGTAGCAGCTGTATTAGATAGTATGCATGTGACAAAAATAGATATTCTCTTTCAACCACATGAATTACCATTAGTCGAAGTTTAAAACCAATATGATCCTCTTGTAATCTTTATCACAATAAACAAAACATTGGTTAAAAGGGTTATGATTGATAATGGATCAGCTCTTAATGTTTGTGGCATTGACTTATTACATAAGATTAAAGTTGATATATCTACCATCAAGCCAGAACCATTAAGTATCTGTGGTTTTGACAATGTGGGATGACAATCCACAGGCACTATAACTCTACCTATATAGGTAGTACCTATGATGGTGCCTACCCTGATTCATGTCATGCCTTGTTCTTTATCTTACAACATGATTCTTGGTAGACCTTGGATTCATGCATTGGGGGTAGTCCCTTCTACCCTGCATCATTCATTCAAATTTATGTTCAAAGGTAAACTTCATACTATTCATACTAATCCTAAACCAGATAACTATTTACATATTGAAAATAAAAAACTAGTTCACAACCATATAAGATTAAATAACTTGCAAGGTGATCCATCAATGAATAATCTTATGCAAGACTCCAAAACATCGAATGCACTCTTTGGTGATGATTGGGGCCCACTGGATTTTAATCCTTGCAGTATAGGAGAATACAAAATTAATAGCCTTGACACATCAAAAAGAGCATCAATCTCACCTAAGAAATCTTTTGAAGCACCTAAGAAACCTAAAGTCCGCTTGGTAGCAAATAAAAAAAATACTCTCACTTATACCACAAATTACGACACCTATGAGGCTTCACCATCTTCTAAGGAAATGGCATCCCTTTATGGTCAAGGATTTAAAATCCTTTATAACAATTGTGAATATGAAGGTAAGGGATGTGGTCTAAATCAACAAGGGATTCAAGTACCTATAGAATCTGCTTCAACACATTACTCAAGTGACATTGGATATAATCCTTTTAAAGAAAAGAAAGCTTCCCGTCATCCCACACTTATGTTAATTCAACAAGATCAAAACAACATGACAGATATCCCAGAAATGTATATTCTTAACGATGGTACCCTATAGGTAAGTATCTCTAACCCTTTCTCTCCCTCATGATGTGCTTTCCCCGTGATGTGTTATGTGTTGTTTAGGCCTCCTGGGATGACCTCGGATTCTCCCGTAAGGTCCGGGAGACTAGGAGACTGCCTCTATTGTGACCTTCTTCTATTTGTATCATCATTCTTCTATATTGCCTCTCTCTAATTTTATTGTTGTGTGTTGTGTCTTATGGACATAGTGTTGCGATTGGTGACTTGGGGGCACCCTCCTATGTGACTATCCCTAAAACACTTGTTTCTCCTCTCTTATTTATTGTTTCCCTTCCTCTAGTGTTTCTATCTAGCGGGTGGATGACGACAAGCATTTATACTGATGCGGACCTAGCGTCCCTTTTGCGAGAAATCAAAATATGGACTTAGTTCCTAATATGACGATGGGATTGTATATCTTATCTGATGCTTGGCTAGTGGAAGCACTCATGCTTCCTGTGTAGTGAATTTGATGATGTTTTTATCTCCTTTACAAACCTTAACAATACTGCTGCTCTGTGCACCTTTGTTTGTCTTTGAATCTAGCCTTGGTGGTACTCGATTCGGAGAGCTTTGTGATATAGCTCCATGGTTATCCTTGAACTCCAAATTCATTGTATAACCTTAGATCTTTGTGTGGTTAACCATATGCATTGATGTTGTTGTTTATCATGATGTTGTAGACACTAACATTTTTCTTGCAAGGATGTGTTTGTGGGAACATTTGGTGATTGTAAAGTACATGTCGCCTTCAGGGGGCATGGGCTTTGTGAGAGCTTGTGTTCCCTTGTGTGTTTTCTTCTTACCTTAATGTGCTTGATATCGATAAGTGATATCAACCACCTTAAGGTGGGAGCATATATAAGGTAAGCTATCTTTTATAGATGTTAGCAATGTGGTTGTTCTCAGGTGCAGTTTGTGCGATGAGTACATCCTGCACTCTGAGTTTGTTTGCAACCAATCAATCAATCAATCATGTAAGCCATCTATGGAGGTAGGATATCACATATATCCTTTTTATCTTAAGCCCTCTGCAGAGGCATGGATGGGGTATTTCTCAAAGCAGATTGCATCATCTTGTCATTTTCAAAAGTCCTCTGCGGAGGCGGGGAGCAGTTCTATGACTAACTCAACCCTTAAGCATGTCTTCAGTGATTGTTGTGGCAAAGCCCAATCATCGGTGTGTGCATGTAATGTGCCTGAGATGGTGTTGGACCTAGAAATAGGTACACTCCATTGCTTGTCTGTCGTGTTTTCTCTGTGTCTTCAAGCGTGTATGTTTGGCATGCTTGCTTTGTTTGGAGTGTTTGTTGCCCTGTATGCAGTCTAATGACCAGCACCTTAGATTGTGCTTCCTACATTTTGGGAGGTTTTGCATGTCTTGCGTGTGTGTTGCCCCATATATATAAAAACCTGCATGATGAGTGCATCATGTATTATGGGAGGTTTGTTTACTTTCCAATACTTGCATCTGCATTTCATATATATGAGAAAAAGAAAAGAAAAGAATCATGCTTGTCTTCCATGCATTAATGTGTTTTCTATGCATTGATTGTCTTCTCTATGTTCTGCATGACTGTAACTATCTTCTCCATGTTTTGCGTCTCTGTTACTATCTTCTATGTGCTTGGCATGTCTTCTCTGTGCTTGGTGTGTTTGTTGTGTTTGTGACCATATTATAATGCATGTATTGGCCTTGGATTTATACATACATTAAAGTGGGGGCTAAATGTAGCATCGAAAAATGTCCCCTTGGGAGATTTTCCCTCATAAGGCTTAGCTCTTGGGTCTTTGGCATGCATTTAGGACATCTTACTTCATAATTTGGCATCCTAATGGAATGAGCCCTAGGTAACATGACAAATGGGACCTAGGAGGACCCCTTGAGCTTAACCCTGCCCAAAATAGGGGGGAGGACTTGGGCGCCCGTGCCCTAGTCCTACCTTATTTTGGGGCAGTCCTAATTTTTTGGTGTCAGTTTGTGACCATTAATTGGGTCCTATGCGAACACGGTAAGTTTGAATTACAAAAATCTTGGTGGCAGTGTTTGTAGTTGCATATAAAAGCATATTTAGGAATTCATTTGTAAACTAGATGATCATGGTGATGTTTGTGCACTCTCAAGGTGATTCAAGGCTTTCATTGTGTTGCAAGAGCAGATTTGTGTGGTTTATGTGTTTGTGTTTACAGATTTGAGCATCCATTTCTTCATGGAATGAAGAGCATCTTCCTCCCATGAGATCTTCACTACAAGGTGACATTATATTGTGTTTTCATCATCATTTCCTTTGGTTTTTGCCTCTGCATCACAAGGGCATGCACTCTCTATCTGACAATGGTGTTCAGAGACTTAAGTGTCCTCCGGGGCTTGACTGAGGCAAGCCTCTAAACACCACAACCCCCTCCCAAAGTTTTCATGGTTATAGGTTACAGGTTGTGGAGCTGGACAAAGTGAAGTTGCAAGAAGGCATCTTGAAGTGTCAGAATTGCATAACAGGAAGAAAAATAACACCCTAGACTTGGGCACTCGCTCATTAGTCCTCCAACTTCTGTGACGGAAAAATCTCCAGAACAATAGGGAAGAGTTGTAGACTGAGTTTCCAGATCTGGAAAAAATGTAGGGCATTGGAATTAGGCTTCCTCTCTTTTGTCCTTGACTTTTCTGCCTCGAAACCCCAAAAATAGGCACTCTGTGATTTGATATTTTGCTTCCCTCTACAAGAGCTTTTTCTTTTATTCTTCTGTTTACATCTGTATTTGTGAAATTAGGGTTTTAATGGTTAATTGAGCATAAGAGAAGGAAAATTGATAATTAAACACCCTAATCCAAACTTCCCTACATCTCACAATGACCTAGGGTATGATAGTGCATTGTCACTTGACCCTAGGTCCTTGAATGTATAGGGTGAAAGGAGGATTCAAACATCTAACAACTAAAAGATTAAACAATCCAAATTTTATGCTAAACACTCTCTATGACCTTAAATAGGCTCATCAGGCCTAGTATGCCAAGATGGACTCCTTCCCTCTATCAGTTGGGTTCACTCGATGTCATTCTAATCTGAACATCTACATTTTGTAGCAAGATGATACTCTCACATTTTTGGTTTTCTATGTTGATGACTTGTTGATCACAAAGAGTCATTCATCTGCCATCAAGGTAGTGAAAACTAATCTTATGATTGATTTATGATGTCAGACTTGGGTATTTTGCACTTCTTATGGATTGAGATCACTTAGTCATATTCAGGTATCTTCATGCCACAACCCAAGTATGCACTTGATATGCTCTTCATATTATGCATGGTTGACTGTAAGCCTACACCAACTCCATTTCTATGAGGGGTCAAGCTTGAGGCTAAGTATTCATCGCCCTTGGTTGATGGCACTTTATACTAACAACTTGTTGGAAGTCTAATCTATCTAACTCACATGGCACCTGCCATTTCATATGTCATGGGCATGGTCTCTTAGTTCATGTAGGAGCCACGTGAGTTGCATTGGAAAGTAGCTAAGTGGATTCTCCACTATGTTCAGGGTGTAGACACTTAAAATTGTCCATGTCTTACAACATCACCTTGTCAATACATTACTCGAGACATCTTATGATATTTTGTCCTAGGTCCTCTTCCATGACCCCTTTCATCATTCCCATTAGTTAAATAAATTACATTTATTTAACTAAACCCTCTTAACTATTTATCCTCCTCTTGTATCGAATTAAATAAATCTTATTTATTTAATTCCATTTGTCCTCCATTTGCACCAAAATAAATAAATCGTATTTATTTAATCTCATTTTCCTCCATCATCCAATTTAAATAAATTAAATATTTATTTAAATGCCACATGTCTCTCATAATTTAAATAATTTTATTATTTAAATTATTTACTCCCACTCACATCCCTATTTTAGCCTCATTCATTGTGCGTCATAAGCACTTTCTCTCCAATTCAAATAAAAATTCCCACTTATTCCCACTCTCCTCCTAATTATGGCCTCATGCCATACCCATTTAATGTGCATCATAAGAACTAAAATTGCCTTTTAACCCTGGCCATCTACATGACACAATTCTCTTTCAATCTTGGCTATTCATTTGATTCCCTTTCCCTCTATAAATCAAACCTCTCATAGGTCATTTGCATATCTAGCTTTTGAGTATTGTTATGTTGCAACAGTGAGCAATTAACAACCCTTCGACATCATGCATTCTCATGCAATATCGAGAAGAGCCATAGAGATAAATCAAACCTAGCCTAAAGATGGGTTTGCTTTGCATTTTTGTTTTCTTTTTCATGCTAATTTGTGCTTTATGGTGCTTCTTAGGGTTTAGTTTAGTTTGTTGTTTTTGATACTAAATCTAATTTTCCCTAACTATAGAATGGTGAATCTAATGTGAATCCCCTGATCTAGCTTGCTTTTTGCAGGTTTCATTAAATTTTTGTTGCAGGTTTATGTCATTTTTGGACAAAACCTTAGGTTTTACAAATTTCTTCATATCTTTCAAATGGCTGTGAATTTTTCTACAAGATTTTCACAAATCCTTGTACATCATCTTTGGAGACTATAGCAGAAAAATTGCATGTTTATCATTGTTTTTGTAGGAGTTATCATGATTTTATGTTTTTTCATAAAATCACGTTTCTAGGTGCAAATTAGTGAATTTTTCATCAATTTTTACATTTCTAGAAAGCTCTTGAAATTCTAATAGGGGTCTGTTATTTACAGATTTAATTTTAAGTTCATATAATTTACGCAAAAATCTGATATTTGTCTGTTGTAGGTTTTTCATAAATCTATATTTCTAGGTGCAAAACAGGGAATTTTTCTAACTTCGTTACATTTCTGGAAAGCTCTCAAAAAATTAGCAGGGGTTTCTTCTTTGATGTTTTAGTTTCCAGATCAAAAATGTCTTCAAATAATCGAATCTAATTCAGCTATGTTGAAAACATGTACCTGAAATTGCAATTTTCTGATGAACTTATTTTTTTTTATGGCTGCATTATAATATCATTTTCTAATTTTATAGGTGTTCATACAATACTGGAACAACATTGGGATCAGTCCCACAGCAGATTGGAAAGCAAAAAGTTTCAGGTGCATTCATTCTAATCTTTCATCTTTTCATTTCAATCAATCATTGTTTGCAAAAACACTTCGATTTGGGGCATAAAATGAATCATTGTTTGCATACACATTTGGATTTAGGTCTTAAAGCATACTCTTGTTTTCATTCACACATTAAAAATCAGGCTTAAAATGAACCATTGGCTTCCATTCACACATCTTGATTTGGGGTTAAAAAGAACAAGTGCTTGTTTTGTTTGGTGAATTTGAGTGAGGTTAGAAGTGTGTATGCTCTTCTCATGCGCTTTGTGTGACCTTGAGAATCAAAAATACCTATCATATATTCACTTTCACACCACACATTTCATTTTCTAAAGGGAAATTAACAAGCGCAAGTGTGAATCAAGTGTGTGAATAAAAAACACCTCACTTGGTTTGCTTTTGCCATACCCTTCTTAGGAAGCATGCTTGGAGACACACCACTCCAAGGGATGACCTCAACCGAGGTGTGAATCAAAAGACACACTCTTTGGAAGTGTAAATCTTATCACTCTTAGCTAATCCCCAAAGAACTTTATACCTTTGGGAAGTGAAGGTGAAGGGTGGGTTACCCCTTTCTCTCAGTTGTGTGGTAGGATTTCGCTTTCATTTCATTTTCTTAGTCAACCTTCTACAACCTAGCTTAAAACCTAATTGGCCATCCCCACTTGACTAGTTATAGGCTTGTTGATGTGTCTTCCACGTGTGCTTGCTTAATCATCACAACATTTCATTTTCAAATTCAAATTTGCTTATGTGTCTTGAGTGAGTGATTTATGAGTGTACATGTGTGATCCTTTGTTTGATCATTACCAAATCAAGCTATAAACACAAACACATGAACAAGTCCTTCTAAACTTTCTTTCCAACACAATAATCATTGTCATATCCAATCAAATCTCATCCTAACCCAATCCTAATCATCCCATCATTCCACATCATCATCTTAATCCTAGTCAACACTTGTCAAAATGGTCATAATCCTAAGCAAACCTAATCCTAATCACAAGCCCAAACTCATAGTTAGAAGAGCCCATCCTCCTAATCATGACAACAATCCAATACCTTACATACTCCGAGGTGACCCAAAATTTGTTCCTAGTGATGATGAGAACTTTGTAGATTCTAGTGATGATGAGAACTTTGTAGATCCTAGTGATGATGAAAACTTTGTGGACTATCATGCATATCTCGAGGAACAAGAGGAGATACAAAGACTTCAATCTATGTATAACTCCATCCAAACACAAGAGCTAAAGATTCTAGCGCCATGCCTACAAAACATTATCCAAGCACTTCACCACCTAGAACAACCTCTAGACCAACAAAACATAAAAGAATTACAAGACACCATTAAACCATTTCAATATAGCCAATCACCTCACATACAACAACTCCTAGCCCAAATCCAACAAATCATAACCACCTTCTAATCACAAATCCAACCAACACCTCAACATCAACAAATTCCACATCAATCTTATCATGTCAATCTTACATCAACCTATAAATTCATTCAACAACAAGAGCATGTGAGTTTAAGTCCACCTTTGGAACAAGATAAACAGCCTTTAAATTCTCATACTACCTTTGACAAGGGGAAGAACATTAGTCTATCTCATCCATACTATAAGTACCTTCTACCATCTAATCCTACATCAAATACATGACCTAAAATCAAACATTACAAAAGTGAACCTATGGAGTTTCCTAAATCCACCAATCCATTCAATCCCTTTGACCCCCCATCTAGTCAAAGTCCAAACCCTAATCCTACGACACCTTCCATCCCTCTTATCCCTCCACCATGGGAACTTTCAACTCCTAATCCTAATCACAAATCCACATCATCTACCCTCATTGTTCATCCACTATATTGTCCTTCCACACATGCCCTTGCAAAGGATGTGATCCAATGGCTACTAGCAAGGAACAACTTATCCCCATGTCAAACACCTATCTTGGCACCTAGAAACAAGCCTTCAAATGCCATTCTTATTCCTCCAACCCCATTATGTGGTCCACAAACCATTGAGCTTTTTGAAAAGACTTCTCCCATAAGTCCTAGTCAAAATCCATCATGCCCTCATGTTGTTGATCATAAAGAGCATACCGAGCCTCTTCTAGAGCCTTCCACTTCTATTTCCACTCAAAGTCAAGAGCTATGTCAAGAGTACAATTCTAAGCATGAGGAAACATCTAACCCTAATTCTAATCAAGATCAAACCCCTTCCATTCCACCCATCCATAACACACTTAACCCCATTCATGATCAAGCTCCCATCTACGATCAAGAGCCCCTCTATGAACAAGAAGGCCATGATGATCCTCTTAGTGGACTTTATGCATGACATGGTCAAGAGCCTATCACTTCACCTATCTATCAGTAAGAAATCTCCATTGCTCCTATCCATCCCCTACCTAGTCCTATCCATGATCCTACATTATCCACTTGTCATGATGGGACACATGCCTCCCAAGCAAATGTAGAAGATCAAACCAATAGTGTGGATCTAAATGAGCATAATCAAGATCCTAATGATCCTTCCACATCCACTATCAACCCCATTTCAAATCCACCATCATATCCACTTAGTCTATCCACCTTCATTCATGAATGCTCTTCCTTAGCAAAGAAGCAACTGTTATCCACCACTTCCCCGTCTCCATCCAATAATGAACTCAAATCTAGTGTCGAAACTACACCTAGTCCCATTGTCCATCGCATACTCCAAAACATTAACTATCAAGGAAAAGGCTTAGGCATTCATGAACAAAGTGTTTTGGAGCCTATACATGTCAAAGTCCCTCCACGCTCATATGGCCTTGGATGTACCCAAGACATATGTTTCCATTCCATCTCCATCATCCTACAAATATCAAAAGCATGTGGCCACACACCTTCCACCATCCAATTTACCTCCACTCCTTCCAACTCCTAACATCCCTCCATCCACTTTACCTCCACTTCTCCCAACACCAAATACATCCATTTACACATTCCCTCACATTCCTAATCAAGACCAATCAATGCACACATCATCTAAACATAAAGATTCTAGTCATTCCACCATGCCCATGGGATTCAAAATTAAAAATTTGGATGCCTCCTTCCAAAAAGTAAAAAATCATAAAGATCCTAATGTCTTAGGGCACAAATGTAAAATGTCAAAGCAAAATACATTCAAAAATCTATCCAAGCCCATACCTCCAAAAGTAAAGGCTAAAACTAAAATGGTTTGGGTACCTAAGAAAAAATAAAGCAAGTCACATGAGGCATCCACATCTCAAAAATCCCAACCATCCTCTTCCATTCAAAATATCAAATTCCTTCATTCCACAAACAAAGCAAAAATCATAAAAATACTAAGCCTATGTGGGTTCCTAAATGCTTACATCACCCATCTCCTAAGCAAACATCTCCATTGCTTCCTACACCTCCTCCAAATCAAAATCTTCAATGTTTATCATGATGTATGGAACTGTTGGCCATGGTTCCCTTCCATTCCACAACATTTCCATATACCTCCATCACCCCATCTTTCAACTACTATCATACATATATTCCTCATCCTATCCCTATGGTCCATGCTTTTGGATAAACCTTTCATCCATCCTTGCATAAGACATCCATAATCCACTATCTTTCCCTTCATAATCCACATCATAATCCACTATTCTTCCATGCATAAACCTTTCATAATCTAGTATCTACCTAATCCCTCTTCCTTTCATGCAATTCCCTTACCAACATCTATGAGCATAATGACTTGACATGGTCCATGTGATGACATCCATCTCTAATGGGACTATCACTTTTCATGGAACTAGACACTTGAGTCCCTCATATTCATATTCCCCTTCTCCTATCAAAAATTCAAAAAAATCAAAATCAAAATAGTAAAGATAAATCCCTTCGTCCAATGGTGAAAACCACCCTTGGTGGTGCCCTGTATAATTACCATGATGAAAACTTGGCAAACAGGTGTCATGTGTAGGTTGATCTTCTATGTAACCTACACTTGGGGCACATTGTCTCATCCAACCTATCATTTTCCATCCTGCCATCCTTATCCATTACACCCACATACACATACTTATCCCATTGAATCCATCCATCTTCCTTTCTTCTTTTGATCTTGATAAATACATGGGGGCATCATCATCATCCTATCCTCCCATCATTATCCTTTTCCTCTATCCATACCTTATCTTCTTTGAAATGATGTTACTCGACATAAATCCTATCATCTCGAACATCATCTCAAAGAGGGGAAAAAGGTAGACACTTAAAGTTGTCCATGTCTTACAACATCACCTTGTCAATACATTACTTGAGACATCTTATGATATTTTGTCCTAGGTCCTCTTCCATGACCCCTTTCATCATTCCCATTAGTTAAATAAATTACATTTATTTAACTAATCCCTCTTAACCATTTATCCTCCTCTTAACCATTTATTTATTTAATTCCATTTGTCCTCCATTTGCACCAAAATAAATAAATCTTATTTATTTAATCTCATTTTCCTCCATCATCCAATTTAAATAAATTAAATATTTATTTAAATGCCACATGTCTCTCATAATTTAAATAATTTTATTATTTAAATTATTTACTCCCACTCACATCCCTATTTTAGCCTCATTCATTGTGCGTCATAAGCACTTTCTCTCCAATTCAAATAAAAAGTCCCACTTATTCCCACTCTCCTCCTAATTTTGGCCTCATGTCATACCCATTTAATGTGCATCATAAGCACTAAAATTGCCTTTTAATCCTGGCCATCTACATCACACAATTGGCTTTCAATCTTGGCCATTCATTTGATTCACTTTCCCTCTATACCCTCATAGGTTATTTGCATATCTAGCTTTTGAGTACTTTTATGCTGCAACAGTGAGCAATCAACAACCCTTCAACATCATGCATTCTCATGCAAGATTGATAAGAGCCATGGCTATAAATCAAACCTAGCTTGAAGATGGGTTTGCTTTGCATTTCTATTTTCATTTGCGTGCTAGTTTGTGCTTTATGGTGCTTGTTATGGTTTAGTTTAGTTTGTTGTTTTTTACACTAAATCTAATTTTCCCTAACTACAAAGAACACTCACATTTATGGCATTCATTATGCAGCAGGAGTGGATTTTGATCTGGATACACAAACTCAGATTGGGCAGGTGATTCTCAGGATCGCAAATCTACTTCAGGGTATTGTTTCTCACTTGGTTTCGGTCAAGTTTGTTGGTCGAGCAAGAAGCAGTCTATAATTATTATTTCATCTATAGAGGTTGATTATCAAGGAGAAGGTAATGCCACCAATAAGGCTATCTGGCTTCAAAATATTCTCATTGAGTTTGGCATTCAAATTAGAAAGCCTACAGTCATCTCTTGTGATAATCAGAGTGCAATCTCAAAGAATCCAGTCCATCACTAGCAAAAAAACACATTGAGATACATATGCACTACATCTAGGAGATGATTCATGAGAACATCATCAATCTCAAGCACATTCAGACATTAGACCAGATCGCAGACATCTTCACCAAACCCTTCACCAAGAGCAAGTTCCTTCATCTGCAAGCTTTGTTGGGGTGCGGCCGGTGTCTACTTCAGGAGGGGCTTCTCAGTTCTTTGCTTTTACTCTCTCTACTCTAGGGGTGTTTTCTCTTTCTGTTTAGGGGGGCTATTCCTTTGTATGGGAGACTTCTCTTTTGGGGTGAAATTATTTGTACATGGGTACCTCATCAAGCTTCATTTGTTGGGACCCATATCTTTTCACCCACCTAACCTATGCTTAAGGGGGGTGTTAGTGTAGGTTTTTTATTTTCCTTAGGGATATTTCTTTTTCCTACACATTATTAATCTTGCGTAGGTTATATTATACTTAGTTATTATGAGGCCACATGGCTAAATCCATTAGCTACATGTGTCACTCTTACCCACACTTCAGTAGTTGAGTTTCACACCCTCTTTTGGATTTTTATGCCGCCTCTCATAACCATTTATTTATCTTTTACTGGGTAAGTATAGCCATGTATTTTGGCTTTTACCAAGTAGGAAAAACTTTTGCCTATTTTAGGTAGTTGGAGTTATTACACATCTTGGATGTATTTCCCCATTATTTGCTATATATACAACTCTCCTCTCCTCTCTCAAGTTGCCAGAGAGAGTAATGTGAGCATTCTCAAAATTATCTTGCAGTTGTCTCTTCTGTTCTCTCATTTTGATCTTTGATCATCTGTTGACTGGAGTACGATTGATCTACTACCAACAATAGATCTTGGCTTCAATTCTCTTTTCTCGCAGAATCTAATAGTGGACACATCATGAACTCCTATCAGCTTCCATTCTAGTTTGTGAACTAGTGTGAGCACCGATACTTCCCTTAACATTTCGTCAATCTTTCTATAGGTGACTTTGGAATCTTGCAATCCTTGGATTATTTTTCTTTATATGTATGTATGTTTTTTACCATGTTACTCTCATCTATTGTATATTTTGTATTACTTTCTTCAAATTTATACTTATATTTATAGATATATATATATTTAGGTTTTTGTATATATTCTATATACAGTTGTATATGGGTATGTATTGGCATGTATATTTATGTTCTTTGTATATGTATTTGTGGTCATGTATATATATTCTTGTTCTCTACATATGTATTTGGTGTGTATGTATTTGTTCTATGTATACATATTTTTTCCATGTATGTTTGTTTGTTTATTACCATGTTGTCTCTTCTTTGCATTTTTACTACTTACATCAATATTAAACTTATATTTATATCTCTTTATTTACATTTATAGGTGTTTTATTTTCTTTTTTTAGCATTCTTCATAGTTCTCTATGTATGTTGTTGTTCGTTCTAGTGTAGGCCTTTCCTTTACTCTTTATTGCTGAGTCATACCTATATGTATATATAGATATATACATATATGCATGTACGTATATATGTATTTGTATGCATATATATGTTCTTTTTTGGATATTTGACCAGATATATCTATTTCGTTTTGTTTGTTTTTAATTCCTTGTTTATTATGCCTAAATTCTTCCTTATTTTTTATCACATGTATTTTTATGATACATTTAGTTATATCTCATTTTATATTTATTTTGTTTCATTGTTCTTACACGTATTCTCTTTTACTTCTATTTTCATGTAGGATTAAGCATAATTTATTTTTTCTCCCTTTAGTCCCTTGGCTCCCACACCACTCCCTCCTATTTAGCTTGCTTAGTCTAAAAATTACCTTTTCTATTTCTCTTCTCCTTTCTCCTAATGATGGATCATGGAGTGTGATCTGAAACGTTCAGGAAAAAAATTGCACACAGTTAAATCCTGAAACACTAAACTACAATCATTATGGACTATGGAAATTTGATGTCTATTATTTTTCTTTTTCACCAAGAAAGTCAATCAGTGAACTACAACAACATTGAACTTCCCTATCATCCATCAAGGAAGTTTGCAAACCCTTATCGACAGAATTGTCTCATAGCGAACTAACAAACTTGTCAAATCTTTGAACTACCTTCTCAAAGTCTTGGTCAGTGATGTAAACGATCAGTGAGCTAAAGATTTCACACACCAGTGAGTTGGCCTACACTAAAACTTGTCAATGAAAGGCAAAGTTTTCAAACTTCCAATTTTTCTGATAACAAAGAAGGCATTTCTCAAAGCTCTTTTTCGGTGATACAATGCAATCAGTAGACCTTAAAATCGGTAAACTATGCCAGTGACAAACCATGGAATCAGAAAACTTCATCAGCGATGAACCACTTCGGCGAGCCAAACAAAATTTTGAACTTTCTCTTCAAAGTATTTATTCTCTATTAGTGAACTTGAGAGTTCGCTAACCTGGAGTCATGTTGATAAAGGAAATCTCCAAGTCTTGTTGGCAGAAAATCAAATTGTTGAACTGTTGTTGGCAAATGAAGTAGTTAGTGAACTGTGAAAGCTGCCGACACAAAGGCTCAAACTATGGCCAAAATGCTCTTTACTTAGCCAAAATAAAATGGAATCTTCTCTTGAGAAAAACCACTGCAACACTACAAAAAAACAACAACAAAACATAATAGAAAACCTTGAAAATCTTTTTGGTTGATGCAAGATTGTCTATGGACTTGGATGCTCCTGCATGAATGTCTATGTAGGAATGAACTTTGACATTCATTTTGTGTCATGTGTCTATGTTTTGAGTAAAATTTGGCATTCTTGTGTGTGTGGAGTTTGTCTATGTACGAATAAGCTTTAACATTCACTTTATGCCATGTGTCTGTGTGTGATTGAGTGAACTTTGACATTCTTGTGTGTGTGTGCATGTAAGATCAATAATAAGAGGGATAAGAAAAAAATATAGTAGATGAACCAAAAAATAGAGAATGAAGAGCTTACTCACTCACACTCATTGGAAACAACACAAACAATATTGCAATGTTAATAATTTTGAGTGAAATGGTGTTGACTTGAAGCAAAATGGGCCATTTACTACCCATGATTTGGTTGTCCTTCTATAATACTTGTATAGCTCAATGGGGTCTCTATGTTCCAGAATGCAATTTAGCTAATCAAATGGTAGAAATATTTGAAGGGATAAAGCTTTAGTTAGGAATTAAAATTATTACACAATAGTATTTAGTTACATGATATTATGGGCTATTTTGAAATATTAATTAAAGATAAATTTTTGCTTTAAAAATTATTTAATATTTAAGGAAAGTCAATTGTAAAAATTTAAAAAAAAATTAGTTATTGTCACATTTTGTGTCAACAGTGCCTGGACGTTTTTCCTCCAAAATTAAAAATTTACATAACTTAATCTTATAAATCTAATGGTGGATGTGGGGTTGAAGGATCTAGAAACAAAACTAGATATGGTAGTGTGGACATTTATTGATGTTTGAATAGAAATATATGTGAGTAGCAAAGATAAAATTATAGAGTGGACTCTCAGTGACTTTGATGTTCTAGTCCCAATTGAAGACAATGCCTAAGCCACCACCTATTTCTATTTCAAAAAAGGCCAACTAATAGCAAGTCTAATAAGTGACCAGATTTTGACAACGAATCCACCACCTACATGATGTTTTCTTACTGTTGATGTTGTTCCTAATTGTCCATCTATCTCTGTCTCTTGATTTTTGTGTTGCTAATTCTATTTCAAGCAGAGATTTATCTCTTGATGGAGATAACAAAGAACAAACCTCTCATATGAGTCATCTCCTTCCAAAATCGGTAGTACCTAAACCATGTTTCTTTCTAACAAAAAATAGATGCTCCACATATCCATAAACAAACAAAGAATGTTGCAAATGTTCATAGTAGAAAAACATGGGATATGCATACATACTTGAAAACATGAAATGACTTTGAAAAAAAACATAAATGTGCAGACAATCATACATGTGTATATACATACAAACATACAAAGATAGACTTGCCAACAATACCAACTTTCTTCATTCGTTTTGCCTACAACATCCCAAGAAACTTGAAAGTGATTAGAAAGTATGCACAATCAATATTTATTAATCAAGATAAACAATGAGGCTATATATATGAAATACTTAGGATAAATGTTAGTAGAAGAACCCCTGGCTCATTAGGCATTAAGCATTAATCTCCTAAGCTACAGAAGATCCTCATAACATGTTGCTCAAACCACATCATGCATTTGTGTAAATGTTATGTTTCATGAAAACTTGAACTACAAAATGTTCATAGAGCTACCATCCACTAGAAAATACAAATTTAAATAAGAAAAAAGAAAACAAATTATTCAACCAAGCCACTGTAATATGTTTCTACAAATACATACTTGACCTCTTACAAAGCATACTTACAACATGTAAAGAGGTCCCAAACTTCCTTTGATGTCCATATGAAATGTTTTAGTCAAGATGGGTTTTTGTACTATTTTAGATTTTGTAAGTTTGGCTTGCAACTATAGCTTAAAAGATTTATACTATTTAAAATGCCCATTTAAATATAATCTATCATCACCCAAAAACATTGTAAATATAGGGTTATTCTTAAATATCATCCACTTCAACAATTTCTGGTCAATTTTGATAAATAAAAATAGGACAAATATTTACCACTTTTTTTTGAATGAGATGTGAAATTACTATTGATTGTTTGACCATTAAAATGAATAATATTTAAATAGTGAAAGGAAGCTAGGTGTGTGGAAATCGCTTCCTACACTAATCTAAAGAGGAGAGATGAGTGCAAATTCATTTTGATCTTTATAGTTACAGCAATGTTAACATAACAATGGAGATATTGCAGCAATACACAACACTAAAATGTAAGATAGAAGAGAGAGAGAGACAAGATATAATGTGGGGAAAACCCTTACGGGTGAAAAACCCCACACTCCAAAACTTGCACAATGTATTATCTAAACAACAAGGTTTACAACACACTTGCGATGCAAGTCTTTACAGGAGTCTACGACACTCGTATCTGGAGACAAACCGAAAGCATAACAGTACTTATCAATCACATAATACATCTCCTCTCAAAGCACCTGCTTAAATAGAAGTTTACAAGGAAAAAATGAACTTTCTTTGAGATGGGCGTCTAACTTGGCCTCATGGCCCAAAACTCATGCCTAGGGACACTTGTCCAACACTGCAGCATGGTCATGACACTTGTCATATCACCCCATCCCAATATGGCCGCCTATTCCCAAGTTGGGTAATGACAAATGCTCTTACGCATCTTACGACCATCATAGAATCTGTCATACTGACAGTACTTACAGCTGTAAGAGAATCTATCATACAGTGACTAAAAATATCATATTCTCTTACAACATGTCATAACTCTTCTTGGGGTGCCCAAAGATGCCTTCTTCCAAGATGCCTTGTGACACATGTCTTCACCTGTCATAGAACATTTCATTTACAACTCTTACGTGTCATAGATTCTGTCATAGGAATCTATCATAACCGTTTCGGTCAAGATTCACTTACACACTAGTCAAAGTGCCGACACATGGCAAAATATCTCTACCACTAAGTGGGATGCCTATCTCCTCATGTGAGGACAAAATTACATGTGATCACCATTCACGTAGGATGACACATCACCATGCCAACTCCCACAAGATGACAAAATAGGATTTGCATCCTAATTACACAATAGGCAATAAATAAATATATTACAATAACTAAATGCAAGGAATTACCAAGGTTGAGACACCTTAATTCCCAACATTCTCCCACTTGTTGAACACCTTGTAAGAGCTAATAGAAATAACAAGATTTAACTACTATAGGCCAAGAGGCCCATAGACTCCGAACACCATCTGAACTTCTCTGTGCCCACTAGTTTCGTCAATGCATCTACAACATTCTTCAAAGTGTCTACCTTCTCCAAATTCACCTTCCCATCCTCTACCATGTCTCACATGAAATGAAACTGTACATCAATATGCTTTGTTCTGGCATGGAAAGTTGGATTCTTTTCTAGTCAAATCACACTCTGATTGTCACAACATATCATAATCTGTCCTACATCAATACCAATATCAGAACACAATCTCTTAAGCTAAATGGCTTCCTTGCAAGCATGAGTTGCTGCCATATAATCATCTTCTGTCATGGACAAAGTGACCACAGGTTGCTGCTTACTCATCCAACTAATTGCACCACCAAACATAGTAAACACGTAAGCACTGGTGGATCTCCTGCTATCAATGTCACCTGCCCAATTAGAATCCACGAATCCACGAATACAAACTGAATGCAGAGGTCCTGTAGGATTACCATGATAACATATCAAATACTTAGAAGTACCCCTCAAATACCTGAACACTCTCTTTACTGCATCCCAATGTACCCATCCAGGATTAGCCATAATTTGACTAAGGACTCCCACTGCTTGGGCAATGTCTGGTCTTGTGAAGACCATAGCATACACCAAACTACCAACAGCACTAGCATAAGGTACTCTACTCATGTCCACCACCTCACTAAGAGATTTTGGACAATCATTAATAGACAACTTTTTCCCCAAAGAAATAGGAACACACAATGGTCTACAATCTGCCATGCTGAACCTATCCAACACGGTCTTCACATACTTACTCTAGCTTAACCAAAGTTTTTCGTTAGCTCTATCTCTTCTTATTTCCATTCCCAAAATGAACCTGGCTGCCCCTAGATTTTTCATCTCAAACTGTGCTGACAACTGAGACTTCAAATCAGAAATCATATTCTTACCATTCCCAATCAACAACATATCGTCAACATACTGTTACCATTTTTCACTTACAGCTAAAATTGGTAGAGCTGGTACAGCAAATTTATTTTTAGAGTGAAGGTTTTAACATTTTCTGCTATAAGTTATTTGCATAGTTGAAATGATTCAGTGATATTGTAGTTCAGTTGTTCAATAAAGGAGAAGAATTTCTGATTATCATTCATTTGCAGAAAGATGTATAAGAGATAATTTATTTCATTTCACTACAATGATTATTCATTTTACAAATGAAATACATAAAAGAAATAAACATTGCATTGAATGAAAGATTGATAGATCAAATGTCCCACACAAGCCATGGGAATAGCTGAGCAAATGCAAATATAAGAAAGATACTATGCATCTAAAGATAGAAGAGAGAAGGATCATAGCCATCATTGCCTTTTAGTGTTTTTGATCTTCAAAGATGCCTTCTATCCTTGCTTCTAATCTCCGATTAGAATCTGCAAGAAATTGGAAAAGACCTGTTAGAGCTCCGATTATGAGTTCCCTATGGCCTATCAGAAGAGGCATAATACATTGCCTATAATGCACTGGATCAGAAATACATCATTCACATATAGAGGAAATGAAAATGAATCAATCATTGAACTTCATTTCTTTCTCTAATCTATTTGTTTCATGTGCGAGTATAGGATAAGTCATGTAGCTGATTGAAGACAAATCAACATGTGGTGTCAAGTGGGCTCCCACAAGGGTTGAGCCCAGCATGCTGCCCCTGAATCTCAAAGGGGATGGAATGGAATAGAGAACATTATTCATATTGCTTAAATTGAATAACTAAACCGAAGGAGTATCAAATCAATCAGGTGCATTGGTTTTGAGAACAAGACACACTCATGACTGTAATTCAAAGTATGAAGTGAAACCATAAAGGTGAACTGAACTCATCCAGGACAGTATCCAATACATGAGAGCACCGAGCATTATTGCTCTAGTATCAATTGAAGGAGTGGAAGTCATAAATGAGCATTAAGACAGTTCAATGTCTAAAATTGAGTGCAAAACAACAATGATCAAAACAGGATAATCAAGTAGATCATGTGTGTAGAAGGAGCTCAACTCTCATCAAATTCTTTTGCCATTATAAGGATGAGATTTTTGTTGCTCTTGTCTTAAGAGTGACAGGAAGTTTGTCATATTTGCCTCTGTTTATCATAAACATCATAGATCCATGTATGTGACAACCATAATATTAGGTACATTTCCAACATTTGTATGATAACATCATTTAGTAATGTATGACTGTTTTAGTCATATAATAGCATGAGAATAAGTATCAGATATATGTATGATTGAAAAAACTAAAGAGTGCAAATGGAACAACATGTATTCTTAACTGATACATTGCATCTATGAAGAGGCAGTCAAGCTGATGCATTCATTATGTATCTTATTTGCCATGCTACAGTAAGGTAAAAGTGATATCTTTCAATATGGCATGCCAAGTATGCATTCGATAGAATATGGGAGACTACAACATCAAATCATATGCCATGTTACAAAGTAGCCATGTCAAATAATACACAGGAGAAGATGCAGGTGGAACAACTAAAGAATCATAAGTTACAGATGTAAGGGAAGCTGCCATATGCATAATAGAGTAGCAAAAGCCTTAGAATATCATATGTTCTAGTTAACACATGCATGGTCACAATGTAAAGCTTCAATGTCCATGTGCATCAACAATATATCAAGTGAGTAGGAGAAGTAAAAGTTACCTTTGTCAAGTGGACTATGTTTTTTCCATTTCAATGCTACAGAAAGTGTACTATATAAAATAATACTATAGGAAGAATGACAGGAGAAGATGCAAGTGGAACAATAGAAACATAGAAACAACATGAATTTTATCTGATACACTTTATCGTAATACAGTCAATGATGACAAGAAGTTCACATTCGATCAAAGCGTCAATGGAACATTTATATTTTGGTTGTAAAGGATCATCAAAAGAGAATAAGGTGCTCAAAATCATAAGGCCTATCCTTTCAAGAGGAAGCCACATATGGAGTATGCAAAAGATTCATATCGAGATAGAATTATAGAATGCAGTAAAAATAGCTGAAATGAAGTCCACTTCACATGGTGCAAGGAATAATAGATATTGTGAGTTTTCAAGCCATGGCCAAGAGTGTAGATTTCTTTGCAAAATGATAAAACCCACAAATTTATAGGGTCTCAAACAAAAAAATCTAGATACGAAAATGGTGACAAAGCCTGAAACATTAAGAATGCTCAGTGATATCTTGGATGGAGCCCACGACCCTATGTAGTGTCAGATCAGGTAAAGAGATATTTACAAAAGGAAATAAATACAGGTAAAATGGAGACACACAAACTGCAGCCATGTATCATATCTGAGAAAGACTTATTTTTTATAGATGAAGGAATGATACCATTTTTGTGGAGTAGACCCCATTCGTACACATACAACTCATTGCCTGAGGGTTTTTACAAACCTTTATCATATTTATAGAAGGAAATATTAGGTCTTTGAACCCAGTTGAAGTCATGTCTTTTGTAAATCACATTCGCAAAACAAGAGGAAGACTTTCAATTTACACAGAGAATGCTCAGAAATAGAAAATTCTTAAGTGTATGACCACAACAGGTAGCCAGAGTATGGGCTTTTATCACAATGTTGAACCCATATTGGGGTTCCAAATAGAGTTTTGAGCTCATAAAATGGAAATATACTTAGAGGGTGGAGAAATAATGAACGTTACAAACTATGTTTTTTCATAAAGAAACTATTCAAAAATGATGGATCAGCCATAATGGCCATGGCCTATTAAAAATTAGTGTTTTTATACTGCTTCTAGCAGAGGAAAAATGATATATTCAAGATTTTAATGAACTCATAGGAGAAATGAAGGAAACAACATAGTAATCTGAAGATAGAATCTTACCTCACTGCTAGTAAAAGTATGCATTGGAACCACCAGATAGGGGTCGAATCAGTTGCAGAAATAGATCCTCATGGCGGCCCAAACATAGGAATATCATTAGAAAGTGAAGTAAAAATAGAGAATCAAAAGATATGCCAAAACATATGTTCCATCCTCAGTTTTGAAGTCAAATTTATCTCAAAACAAAAGGAAATGGATATACAATGTCGCATAAAGGTTTACCTTCTATCTCTTGATGAGATATCCAGAGAAATCGTGCTCAGATGTTGTAGGATGGAGGATTTTTGTGCTTCAAACCCTATCATGGCGGTGGCCCACAGGTAGATCTCTCCCATCTCAGAAAGTGAAAAGTGCAAATGGCCCGAGGAAGTAGGGCGAAAGATGTTTTTGTAACTAGGGTTTTCTTATGTCCTAATCCGATTGTGGTATTTTTATCACATTGGATTGAAATTCAAAATGCCTTGACAATACCCCTTGGGGTATGTATTTGACTTTACAAATGCCTAGTCTCACAACTTAGAGCATCATATGCCTTAGGTCCCTTTTTACAGATTGATTACCTAGGCAGGGTGCCTTTAAAACTCTTATGGACCCTTTTGAAGAATCAGTCAGGGGTCATATGCCTCAGTTATTTCAAAACTAGGTGAACGTTAAGCCTTATAGGTTTAATTTTTGCAAATACTATAATATGCCCCAAATATTTTTATGATTTTTTATAGAAAAATCAATTGATATGTAATGTATATACTTGGTGAAGTTATAAGCCTTCTATTTTCATTTTTTGTAAAAATCAATTCGAACCAAGATATAGTTTTAAACTGCAATAACAATGTAAGGTTTTGTTTTAAAGCAATGATTTATAAATTGCTTTAAAATTAAAACTATTTTATGCGGTTAAAACTATTAAAGCAAATCAAATATTCCTTTTTGGATTTGCTTTATTTTGGGGCAGAAATGGATAAAATAGGATCTTTTTGGAGCAAACAAATCAAATTTTTGGTGGGGCCACATGAGAGGATCTTTTTGGCAGTTTGTTTTCACAGTTTGGAGGCAATTTCAGGTCTTATTTTTTGGCTTTTCTGAGGAGCTTAAAAATGGATTGGCATATCTATTTTTAGGATCTTTTTTCCATCTTTTCAGAGAGATCATTCTATAGGATATATGGTAGATAGTTAGTTCTTTCTTGGCAGTTGGAGTCAGAGTTAGAGTTTTAGAGATCCGAGTTTAGAATTTTAGAGTCTTCCTCTCACACTGAGAGAGTTGTACTCTAGTTTTTGTATTCATTACTCCTTCCAGTTTATAGAGCAACAATTTTCCTTCCTATTTGTCTACTTATTTGCAAAATTGATTTGATACTGCATTGTTATAGTCATTTATCCTTTGTTTTGTCTTAAATTTTGTGATGGGTATGCAAGTGTTTTATCTTATTTAGGTTGCATGTTGTGTTCAGATGAGCCTTCCTGTGAAATATTAATGAATTGGGTATAATCAAGGGGTTGTGAGAGTTAAGTTATGTGATCTGATTGTGGGTAAGATCTGGTAAGAAATTAGATATTGGTGCATCACCTTAGGAATTACTTACAGTTATCTATTTTCATTTGTAGTTATCCTTCTATCCCTTTTCCTAGAAAGTCATTTAGAGTAGGAAAATTCATTCAAAGAACCAGCTCACTCTAGAGATTCACTCTCAACATAGATCACCCACAATTTGAGAGTGTTTCCATGTTGCAATAGGATAGCTAAGTTTATCTTTGCTAAGGGTGCAATCCTGATTGCCAACAGTTTTTGGCATGCCCCGTGGGACTCTAGAAGTATTTTCAAAGAAGTTTTTCAATTCTTAAAGCTGTTGTTCTGGTATACGCAGCAGTGTTCCAGCCTTTGGAGGCTTTTTACAAGTATACCTGGTGACTCAATTTTTTTGGTATTGCATGCAGAACTAGTTCATTCAGCTTAAGAAAACAAGATCAGGACTTATTGGACTATCTTAGTCCAATAGCATGTTCATATATCACTGATATTTGTTGTGTTTATCAGTGATCTCAGCCTTTGGAGGTAGAAAATCAAACACATCTAGTGACTCCGAGCTCAAGTTTACTAGTTTTAGTATGATCAAGTGCTGGTATGTTATAAAATCATCTTTTCATTCCATTTTCAGCTTGCATATGAGTAGAAATGTCATATTTTCATAGGCAGTATGAATATCAACCACCATACTATGAAAATGTTGTCCATAGGGCCCCTTATCAATCATATCAGATCAATCAACCTGTTGTTTCTAATCCCATGGCTCTTCAAAACCAGGATGCACAGTATAATTACCACCCACCCACCCCTACTCAGCGTCCTTACTAGCCATACACAAGAAAGGATAATGTTGGTTTTTTTCCAAACACTTAGGATGCTTACCGCATGCCCATTCCTACCCAATCTCCTAGTCATCCAAAATAGTCTGAAATGATAGAGCTTAAAGACATAATGAAGGACATGGTGTCAGACCTCAACAAGTAGATGGAGGAGATTAGAAGGCAACATGAGTATAATCAGTTCCAAGAGGAACTGGCTTATCAAGCCTATCTTCATGAGCAGGAGTTGGAGGCATAAAGAACACAGTTTGAGTTGGAGATTGCAAGCATAAAGAGTTATCAATATCAACAAGAAGGGGAATTTCAAGGAAAGCCATATGAAGAGTTTATTTTGTAGTAGCAGGAGTTAGATCACCAAACTTACCTTAAACAACTAGAGCAGCCACCCTGTGGGACCTTTGTTTCTAATCAGGAGTAGGAGACACAAAGGAGACAGTTTGAAGAGAATCTTGAGAGAGAGGTAGGTACACAAACAAATCTTTTACTTGCTTGATCCCAAGAAGCTCTTGCTGTTCTAGAACAACCTGCTCAAGAAGAGGTACATAAGTATAAATTTCCAAGTTTTAGATAGAATGAACCTCGTAATGCTCCTAAAGTTGAGATTCTAAGTTTTAGGTAGAATAAAGTCCTTGATTCCCCAAACCAGCCTCTCAAGCTTGAAATCCCAAGTTTCAGAAGCCTTCACCCCTTGCAAGTTGAGGAAAATAACTAGGTTCAACCTAGTATAGTTGTAGATCAGCCCCTTGAGCAACATTCTTTCCTGCAAGAGATCCAAGAAGATCCCCAAGTTTCCCAACTAGACAAATCTGATTGTCCTATCACTATTTGCCTTTGTAAGGATGGACCTGTTGTCTTACAAAATGACTCATTCACCATGAAGGAAGCTAGAAATGTAAATTTATTGCATTTGGCTATGGAGTAGTATCGGTTAGAGAAGAAAAAGGTTGAACAAGAGAAGACTCCTCCTGATGAATCTACTAATGTTTGCACTAAAGAGCTTCCTTGTTTTGTAAAGGATGACAAATTTTTTTCAGAAAATTAACTAGTGCAAGAGGCTGATTCACATGGAAAGGTTGTTGCTGATTGTGCTGCATCCTTAGCTAAACATAAGCATGATGCATGTGAAAAGGATGCTAGTTTGAATCTAATATTGAACCCTTTGCATTTGATTCATTTGAAAAAAATTTTGATGCTGTTCATAAGATGCATGAAAGCAGGGTGTAGAAGTCACAAGGTGAAGGCCTTCAATTGTAAAGACATAATGCCCAAGTTTCATTGGAGAAGGCACCATATAATGAAGGAGATTCAATAACCTTGTTCGATCAGTTACCTAGTTTTGTAGAACCAGATGAGGAAAGCATACTCGTACTAACAACTACAATTTCAGAGTAGTGTGAGGATCCTCATCAATCCGGTGAGTTGATAATTGAAGCTAAGCAATCTGACAAGGAAGTCTTGGATCAGGTGGAAGAGCATGAAAGTAAGTCTACCATAGACCCTATATAGCTAACTAAGAGCTACCATAAGGAAAGAATTAGTCCTCTTTCATCAAAAATCCAAGAGGATTGTGAAGAAGACATGTTTTGGGATGATCTTGAAGTTTTTGTTTTAAATTTAAATGTCAAATAATCATCTTCTGAAGGGGAATGTTTGGAACAACAGGTTGAAGAGGTAAAAGAGTGTGTTGGAACTCAGGTTTTGACTGATTCATTTGCTAAACTTCCTTTGATTGTTAGTATTGATGAAGAAAATGCATATGCACTAACAAAGTTATTGAATTCTGAGCAGCAGGATGATGAAAACCATTCAAACAAAGGACTAGTTCACAAACAATTAGATGAGGACAACTTGGTTGTGGAGGAACATAAGGTTGAAGTCATGATTTATCCAAATCAAGAAGCTATTGTGGTTGAGGAGGCAGCTGATAGGAGTAAAACTAGAAGGAACAGTTTAGGCTTCATCCTTGCAAGAGGATGCCCAATTAGGTTTTTAGCTGGCAGGGAGCTAAGTAAGGAGTCACATATTACTGTTGTACCCAAGGAGGAGATTGCAGCCTTAGAACTATAGCCCCAACCCACCTGTGCATCCCAAATAAGTTATATGCTTAATCAAAATCAAGAGGTGAGTGAGCTGGCTTGTGTTCTTCATGAAGCATCGCAACAGTTTGTGTGGTATCTCCTTGTTCCCCATCTTTTATTAGTGGTCTATAATCTGGAAAGATATTCCATGTTGGTTAGGAGGGGAGTTATCTCACCCAATCGGTGAATGGTTTTGTTTGACCAGCTTCTTTGGCTGGTTAGAGTAGGTTAGAGTTAGTATTTTTAGTTAATAGGTGCTACATGCACATTTTCCTTTCAGTTATTTCTATTTCCCTAAGTGTTGCACCACATGTTTTCTAGCCACCAGGGCCTGTTAGCTTACTTTCAGTTTTCTTTAGTTTAGTTTTCTGCTATTATTTGGAGTAGTTTGGAGTGCTGAGTTTCAGTTTTCTGAGTTAGAGGAGAGCAGAGTATGACTCCATGCCCAATGGACAACTTAAGGCAACTGATCCCGATGCTTAGCAGGCAAGCATATAGCAGAAGTCACTAGAAATGTTACCATTTTTCACTTACAACTCAAATTGGTAGAGCTGGTACATCAAATTTATTTTTAGAGTAAGGTTTTAACATTTTCTGCTATAAGTTATTTGCATAGTTGAAATAATTTAGTGATATTGCAGTTCAGTTGTTTAATAAAGGAGAAGAATTTTTTATTATCATTCATTTGCAGAAAGGTGTATAAGAGATAAGTTATTTCATTTCACTACAATGATTATTCATTTTACAAATGAAATACATAAAAGAAATAAACATTGCATTGAATGAAAGATTGCTAGATCAAATGTCCCAAACAAGTCGTGGGAATAGCTGAGCAAATGCAAATTTAAGAAAGATACTATGCATCTAAAGATGGAAGAGAGAAGGATCATAGCCATCATTGCCTTTTAGTGTTTTCAATCTTCGAAGATGCCTTTTGTCCTTGCTCCTGATCTCCAATTAGAATCTACAAAAAATTGGAAAAGACTTGTTAGAGCTCCGGTTATGAGTTCCCTATGGCCTATCAGAAGAGGCATAATACATTGCCTATAATGCACTAGATGAAAAATACATAATTCACATACAAAGGAACTGAAAATGAAACAATCATTGAATTTCATTATTTTTATCTAATCTATTTGTTTCATGTGCAGGTATATGATAAGTCATATAGCTGATTGAAGACAAATCAACATGTGGTGTCAAGTGATCTCCCACAAGGGTTGAGCCCAACATGCTGCCCCTGAATCTCAAAGGGGATGCAATGGAATAGAGAACATTATTCATATTTCTTAAATTGAATAACTGAACTGAAGGAGTATCAAATCAATCAAGTGCATTGGTTTTGAGAATAGGACACACTCATGACAACAGTTCAAAGTATGAATTGAAACCATAAAGGTGAATTGAACTCATCCAGGACAGTATCCAATGCATGAGAGCACCTAGCATTATTGCTATAGTAGTAATTGAAGGAGTGGAAGTCATAAATGAGCATTGAGACAGCTTAATAATGTCTAAAATTGAGTGCAAAACAATAATGATCAAAATAGGATAATCAAGTAGATCATGTGTGTAGAAGGAGCTCAACTCTCATCAAATTCTTTTGCCATTATAAGGATGAGACTTTTTTTCTCCTATCTTAAGAGTGACAGGAAGTGTGTCATATTTGCCTCTTTTTATCATAAACATCATAGATCCATGTATGGGACAACCATAATATTAGGTACATTTCCAACATTTGTATGATAACATCATTCAGTAATGTATGACTGTTGTAGTCATATGATAGCATGACAATAAGTATCAGATATATGCATGATTGAACAAACTAAAGAGTGCAAATGGAATAGCATGTATTCTTAATTGATACATTGCATCTATGAAGAGGCAGTAAAGCTGATGCATTCATTATGTATCTTATTTTCCATGCTACAGTAAGGTAAAAGTGCTATCTTTCAATATGGCATGCCAAGTATGCATTCAATAGAATATGGGAGACTACAACATCAAATCATATGCCATGTTATAGAGTAGCCATGTCAAATAATACATAGGAGAAGATGTAGGTGGAACAGTTGAAGAATCATAAGTTATAGATGTAAGGGGAGCTGCCATATGCATAATAGAACAACAAAAGCCTTAGAATATCATATGTTCTAGTTAACACATACATGGTCACAATGTAAAGCTTCAATGTCCATGTGCATCAATAGTATATCAAGTGAATAGGAGAAGTAAAAGTTACCTCTATCAAGTTGAGCATCTTTTTGCCATTTCAATGCTACAGAAAGAGTAACTATATAAAATAATACTACAGGAAGAATGACAGGAGAAGATGCAAGTGGAACAGTAGAAACATAGAAACAACATGAATTTTATTTGATACAGTTTATCATAATACAGTCAATGATGACAAGAAGTTCACATTTAGTCAAAGCATCAATGGAACATTTATATATTGGCTGTAAAGGATCATCAAAAGAGAATATGTTGTCGCAAGGTGCTCAGAATCATAAGCCCTAGTCTTTCAAGAGGAAGACACATATGGAATATGCAAAAGATTCATATCAACAGAGAGTTATAGAATGCAACAACAATAGCTCAAATGAAGTCCACTTCACACAGTGCAAGGAATGATAGATATTGTGAGTTTTCAAGCCATGGCCAAGAGTGTAGATTTCTTTGCAAAATGATAAAACCCACAAATTTATAGGGCCTCAAACAAAAAAATCCAGATACAGAAATGGTGACAAAGCCCGAAACATTAATGATCCTCAGAGATATCTTGGACGGATCCTGCGGCCCTGTGTAGTGTCAGATCAGGTAAAGAGATATTTACATAAGGAAATAAATACAAGTAAAATGGAGACACACAAACCGCGGCCCTATATCATATCTGAGAAAGACTTGTGTTTTACAGATAAATGAATGATACCATTTTTGTGGAGTAGACCTCATTCATGCGCATACAACTCATTGCCTGAGGGTTTTTACAAACCTTTATCATATGTACAGAAGGAAATATCAGGTCTTCGAACATAGTTGAAGTCATGTCTTTTGTAAATCACATTCGTAGAACAAGAGGAAGACTTCAAATTTACACAAAGAATGCTCAAAAATAGAAAATCCTTAAGTGTATGACCATAGCAGGAAGCTAGAGTATGGGCTTTTATCACAACATCAAACCCACATTGGGGTTCCAAACAGAGTTTTGAGCTCATAAAATGGAAATATATTCAGAGGGTGGAGAAATAATGAACGTTACAAACTATGTTTTTTCATAAAGAAACCATTCAGAAATGATGGATCAGCCATAATGGCCACAACCTATTAAAAAGCAGTATTTTTATACTTCTTCTAGTAAAGGAAAAATGATACATTCAAGATTTTCATGAACTCATAAGAGAAATGAAGGAAACAACACAGTAATCTGAAGATAGAATCTTACCTCACTGCTAATAAAAGTATGCATTGGAACCACCAAATAGGGGTCGAATCAGTTGCAGAAATAGATCCTCATGGCAGCCCGAACATAGGAATATCATTAGAAAGTGAAGTAAAAAAAAAGAATCAAAAGATATGCCAAAACATTTGTTCCAACTGCAGTTTTGAAGTCAAATTTGTGTCAAAACAAAAGGAAATGGATATACAATGTCACATAAAGGTTTACCTTCTATCTCCTGTTGAGATATCCAGAGAAATCATGCTCAGATGCTGTAAGATGGAGGATTTTTGTGCTTCAAACCCTATCATGGCAATGGCCCATAGGCAAAGCTCTCCCATCTCAAAAAGTGAAAAGTGCAAATGGCCCGAGGAAGTACGGTGAAAGAAGTTTTTGTGACTAGGCTATTCTTATGCCCTAATCCGATTGTGGTATTTTTATCACATTGGATTGAAATTCAAAATGCCTTGACAATACCCCTTGGGGTATGTATTTGACTTTACAAATGCCTAGTCTCACAACTTAGAGCATCATATGCCTTAGGTCCCTTTTTACAGATTGATTACCTAGGCAGGGTGCCTTTAAAACTCTTATGGACCCTTTTGAAGAATCAGTCAGGGGTCATATGCCTTAGTTATTGCAAAACTAGGTGAACGTTAAGCCTTATAGGTTTAATTTTTGCAAATACTATAATATGCCCCAAATATTTTTATGATTTTTTATAGAAAAATCAATTGATATGTAATGTATATACTTGGTGAAGTTATAAGCCTTCTATTTTCATTTTTTGTAAAAATCAATTCGAACCAAGATATAGTTTTAAACTGCAATAACAATGTAAGGTTTTGTTTTAAAGCAATGATTTATAAATTGCTTTAAAATTAAAACTATTTTATGCGGTTAAAACTATTAAAGCAAATCAAATATTCCTTTTTGGATTTGCTTTATTTTCGGGCAGAAATGGATAAAATAGGATCTTTTTGGAGCAAACAAATCAAATTTTTGGTGGGGCCACATGAGAGGATCTTTTTGGCAGTTTGTTTTTATAGTTTGGAGGTGATTTGAGGGCTTATTTTTTGGATTTTCTGAGGAGCTCGAAAATGGATTGGCATATCTATTTTTAGGAGCTTTTTTCCATCTTTTTAGAGAGATCATTCTATAGGATATATGGCAGATAGTTAGTTCTTTCTTGGCAGTTGGAGTCAGAGTTAGAGTTTTAGAGATCCGATTTCAGAATTTCAGAGTCTTCCTCTCACACTGAGAGAGTTGTACTCCAATTTTTGTACTCATTACTCCTTCTAGTTTATAGAGCAGCATTTTTCCTTCATATTTGTCTACTTATTTGCAAAATTGATTTGATACTGCATTGTGATTGTCATTTATCCTTTGTTTTGTCTTGAATTTTGTGATGGGTATGCAAGTGTTTTATCTGATTCAGGTTGCATGTTGTGTTTAGATGAGCCTTCCTGTGAAATATTAATGAATTGGGTATAATCAAGGGGTTGTGAGAGTTAAGTTCTGTGATCTGATTGTGGGTAAGATTTGGTAGGAAATTAGATATTGGTGCATCACCTTAGGAATTACTTATAGTTATCTATTTTCATTTGCAGTTACCCTTCTATCCATTTTCCCAGAAAATCATTTAGAGTAAGAAAATTCATTTGGAGAACCAGCTCACTTTGGAGATTCACTCTCAACATAGATCACCCACAATCTAAGAGTGTTTCCATATTGCAATAGGATAGCTAAGTTTATCTTTGCTAAGGGTGCAATCCTAGTTGCCAACACATACAATGCAATAATGAGAATGTGATCATTGTCAAATTTATAATACACATAATGATCTGATTTCTATCTCAGAAATCCAACCGACAACACAAAGGCATCAGACTTCAAGTACCACATCCTAGGAGACTGTTTCAAACCATACAAAGACTTTTTCAACTTGCAAACCAAATTTTCTTTACCTTTCTCTATGTAATGCTCTGGGTGTGACATGTACAAATCTCTTCCTCCAAATCACCATGAAGGAATGTTGTCTTCACATCCCTCTGCTCCACCTCTAAGTCATACACTGCTGCAAGAGATAACAAGAACCGAATAGATGTCAGCTTTGCAAAGGGAGAGAAAATTTCACCATAGTCAATTCCTTCCACTTGTGAGTACCCCTTCACAACCAGTCTGGCCTTGTACTTTTCAACACTACCATCTACATCAAATTTCTTCTTGAACACCCATTTACATCCAACAGGTTTCTGTCCTTCAGGCAAAGGCACCAAGTCCCATGTTTTATTATTCTCCAAAAGCCATCTCATCTTCCATGGCCTCCTTCCAGGAACCTGCATCTTTCATGCCCATAGCCTCTATCACAGTTCTAGGCACATCAGTGTTAGTAAATAAGGAAAAAGCACAACTAGAATCAAGCAATGAATAACCAAACCTATCAGGTTGCTTTCTTGTTCATGTAGACCTCCTTAATGGCTAAGGTTGAGGTTGTACTTCTTCTAAACTTTCAGAGCTGCTCTAGCTCTCCTCATCATCAGGCCTCATAGGGTCTATCAGCTCAGTCTTCTTAGGGTTAGTAGGAAATTGAACCACATCCTCTTTCTTTTCTGTTTCTTCTGGTTGTAGATCAATGGGAGAAGGTGTTAGCTCTCTGAAAATAACACTTCTGCTATACAACACTTTTTCAACCACAGGCTCTCAAAGCTTGTATCCTTTCACACCAACACCATAGCTAATGAAAATACACTTAACAGCCTTTTTCTCCAATTTAGATCGTTTCTCCCTAGGAACATGTGCATATGCCTCACAACCCAAAACACGAAGATGTCTAACTGAAGGCTTCTTACTAGACCGCATCTTCATAGGTGTCTTACCAACAAGAGCTGATTTAGGAGACCTATTTACCAGGTAGCAAGCAGTGGCTATAGCTTCAGCCCAAAACTTTTGTTCGAGGCTTGCTCCACTAAGCATACTCCTAGCCTTCTCCATCAGTGTCTTGTTCATCCTCTCTGCAACTCCATTTTAATGTAGGGTGTATGGAGTTGTCTTATGTCTTTCAATCCCTTGCTCTTTATAGAACTTATTGAACTCTACCGAACAAAACTCACCACCGTTGTTAGATTTCAAACACTTAATCTTTTTACTAGTCTGATTCTCAACAAAAGATTTAAACTCTTTGAACCGACTAAAGACTTCAGACTGTTAAAATCTGTAAAATAGATTATAACCCAGAATCAATTGAAAGAGTTAGAAACATAAACTGTAAATGCAAAAAACAATAATAGTGATACCATGAGATTGATGTGAAATGCTCGAATGGCAAAATAGCATCAGATAACTATCTCCAATATCGAATGAAAATACAAGCTAGGTAGCATGCTTATATAGACCAGAGAGAGGGAGGAGGTGGCAACACCGACCAATGAGGAGCAACCATCTATCGAACTAAAGATAGCAAAGTATCTTCCCAAGATAGCTAATGGATGCTCACATGTAGGAAGGTGACACCTTGCAACCACTCACATAATAAGACATGCTTTATTAACCTAAGCAAGCTTAAATAAATGTGTACGAAAAACCTTATAATAAGGAATAAAAAACCTACACTAACACCCCCCCTTAAACATAGCTTAGGTGGGTAAAGAGATGGGTCCCGGTAAATCAAGCCTGATGAGGTACCCATGTACAATGAATTCCCCCCCAAAAGAGAAGTAGCCCCCCCCACAAAAGAGAGTACACCCCCCTGAATAAGAGAGAAAGAAGGAGCTAAGAAGCCCCCTAAAAGGAGGACACCTGCCGCACCCCAAGCAAAGCTCGCAAATGAATGAACTTGCCCTCAGTGAAGGGTTTGGTGAAGATGTCAGCTGTCTGATCTGATGTCAGACAATACTGAAGATCAAGAACCTGCTCATGAATCAGCTCCCGAATGTAGTGCATGTGAATCTCATTGTGTTTGGTCCGCTGATGACGGACTAGATTGTGAGAGATCTGAATAGCACTCTGGTTGTCACAAAAGATGACCGTAGGCTTCCTGAAGGAAATACCAAACTTAGTGAGAATGTGTTGAAGCCAAATGGCTTCAGTAGCAGCATTAACTGCTCCTCGATACTCAGCCTCTGTAGATGAAAGAGCAATAGCAGACTGCTTCTTGCTCAACCAAGAAATCGGACCAGAACCAAGAGAGAAGCAATACCCTAAAGTAGACTTGCGATCCTGAGAATCGCCTGCCCAATCTGAATCTGTGTATCCCACCAAGTCAATATCCATGCCTACTGCATAATGAATCCCATAACTATGAGTGCCGTGTACATAGTGAAGAATCCTCTTAGCTACTTTCCAATGTAGCTCATGTGGCTCCTGCATGAACCTGGAGACCAGGCCCATGGCATATGAAATATCAGGCCTCGTGTGAGTCAAGTATATGAGACTCCCAACCAATTGGTGATACAAGGTAGCATCTACCAAAGGTGAAGAACAAGAAGCCTCAAGTTTGACTTCTGATAGAAAGGGAGGCGGCACAGGCTTACAGTCAGCCATGCGAAATCTGGAGAGCATATCAAGAGCATACTTGGGCTGAGAAAGCAAGATACTAGCCAAAGACTGTGTAATCTCAATGCCCAAGAAATAGTGAAGAAGACCCAAGTCAGACATCTGAAAATGATCATGAAGGGCAGTTTTCACTGCCTTGATGGTGGATGAGGAACTCCTTGTAATCAGCAAGTCATCAACATAGAGAACAAGGAAAGTGAGAGTATCATCCTGCTGTAAAATGTAGATGTTCGGATCAGAATGGCACCGAGTGAACCCAACTGATAGAAGAAAGGAGTCCATCTTGGCATACCAAGCTTGAGGGGCTTGTTTAAGGCCATAGAGAGACTTTCGAAGTCGGCAGACAAGTGAAGGATCCTGGACAAACCCCTATGGCTACTCCATATATATCTCCTCCTGAAGGTCACCGTGAAGAAAAGCACTCTTCACATCCATCTGATGAACTTCCCAACGATGGGCTACAGTAATGCCAAGGACAAGTCGGATTGAATTCATCTTGGCAACCAGCGTAAAAGTCTCAGAGTAGTCAATCCCAGGAACTTGGGAGAATCCTTTTGTGACCAAGCGAGCCTTATGTTTATCGACTGACCCATCTGCAACAAATTTTGTTTGATAGACCCACTTGCATCGAACAAGTTTTCTTCCCTTAGGAAGTGGGACTAAATCCCATGTATGGTTCCTTTCCAAGGAACTGAACTCTTCCTGCATAGCAGCATCCCACTTAGGGACACCAGAAGCTTCCCTAAAGGACTGTGGATCAGAAGCTAAAGCAAAGAAGAGATGAGGAGCCTGCTCAAACTGTGACCTTGTTCTTCTCGCATCTGAAGGATCACCAACCCAATCACCTACTGACTCCAAAGTCAAACGAGCCCAAAGAGGCCCAGTGGTAGGAGAATCTAGAGGAGAATCAGCATCCTCTGAATGATGACTAAGAGAGGAGGAAGATGAACCCTCATCATCGCCATCTGAAGTGGAGGAAGAAGACTCCTTAGGAGGATTAAGGTCCTCAGAAGAACTATCATCATGAAGTCGTAGTGTCTCCATGGGAATGAAAGATGGAGAAGTGGTAGAAGAAGTATCCTCCTCAAACCGAACACTCCTCTCAATAAAGAGCTCATGTGTGGTAGGGTGGAGTAGCCTATAGCCTTTAACACCATCTAGATAGCCAACAAATATGTAAGGCCTACTCTGCGGATCCATAGCCTTGCATTTCTCTGTTGGAATGTGGGCCCATGCAGGAGACCCAAATACTCGGAAGTGCTTGACTGTGGATTTCTGACCTGTCCAAGCTTGAAAAGGAGTTACCCCCTTCATAGCTCAGTGAGGAACCTGGTTCTGGATATAACACGCACAGTTGATGGCCTCTGCCCAATACTGAGGTGCCAATGATTTGGAGTGAATCATGCAATTGGCCATGTCCTTTAATGACCAATTCTTTTGTTTTTCAACTCCGTTTTGATGTGGACTATAGGGAACTGTATGTTGAAGATCAATGCCCTCTGAGGCACAAAACTGCTCAAACCTTTGGTTGACATATTCCTCGCCATTATCGGTGCGCAGAATCTTGACAACCTTCCCAAATTGTTTCTCTACAAAAGCTTTAAAGTCCTGAAAAGACCCAAAGACTTCAGACTTTTGTTTGAGAAAGTATACAAAGGTGTATCGGGAAAGATCATCAATGAAGGTCAATACATATCTAGCTCTGCTGAATGAAGGATGTTGAAATGGACCAGCCAAATCACTGTGTACTAACTCCAAGAGCTATGTGGCTCTCCATGCTTTGCCTTTGTCAAATTTTTCTTCAGGATGCTTGCCAAGAATGCAACCTTGACAAACTCCATCAGAGAATCGAATAGAAGGCAACCCTGTAACCATGTCATGTTGACTGAGCTACTGCAAGTAGCGATAGTTCAAGTGGCCAAACCGCTGATGCTAGAAACGGCTCACCTCATCTGAGTGAGTGAGCAATGCAAGTGAAGGAGAATCAGGAACAAAATGAGAAAAGTGATAGAGCTGAGAATGGTTATCAACTTTTCCTATAGCAACTGTAGACCCACTGTGCAGATCACTGATAACCACTGAGTAAGGTGTAAATTTGACTCTCTTGCCGGAACCTGTATGGGTGATCTGGTAGACAAATAGGAGATTAGTTGACAAAGAAGGCACACAAAGAACATCATGGAATGTCCCATCACCAACATCAATAGACCCTCTCCCAAGAACTTCCTCTGGTGTATCATTACCCATAAGAATATCAAGCATAGAACATGACTCCAAGGATGAGAAACTTTCCTTTGTATTGGCCATGTGGTGAGAAGCACCTGAGTCAATTACCCAACTATCTAGTAGTGTAGCAACTGCAACAAGGGCCTTGCCCTTCCCCTTACTATTTTTTGTGTCCTTTGAAGATTGTGAAGAATCTTCTTTAGCTGAATCCGGCACTTTGATATTATTCTTTTCAAGAAGATAAGTGAGATGAGCTATTTGTTTTTTCAAACACTTATGATCATCGTGACCAGGTTTCTTACAAAAGGCACACTTTGTCTTCTCCTTTTTAGACATGTTGTCTTTAAAGGAAGACTCAGGAGCTGCATTGTTTGCAGCTTGTTTTGGACCTTGTTTCTTCTCTCCTTGATCCTTTTGTTTCTTATTTTTCTTTCCATTGCCTTTCTGATCTTTAGTGCCCTAATTTGCAGCCAAGGCATGAGACTTAGAAGGCTTAATAGTGCCCATGTGAACTAATTTATCCTATTTTTAGTGAGTTCAGTAGCAAATTTATCTAAAGAAGGCATTTTGTAGGTAGTCCCAAGAGCACTTTTGGTGGCATAAAATGTAGAAACAAACACTGAGTAGTTAGGACCAAGCTTAGAAAGAATACTTAAGATCAATTGTGGATCTTTCTTTCAATCCCACATTTCTTCAACTGTAATCTAATGGCCTTTAGCTTTGTGAAGAAGTCTTGTATTGTATCAAAATTACATGGATTTGACCCTATTAGCTCATTCTCCAATTGATGTCCCCTTAATTCATCTTGTTTACCAAAGAGATTTTCTAAAGTAGTCCATACATCATTTGGTGTTGTAGCAGATTCAACATGAAAAAGAAGATCAGGAGATATAGACATGCATAGAGTTCCAAAAGCTTCATCTAGCCTGTTATGAAATTTAGGCCTTTCTGCAATTAAGGTTGGTTCAGTTTCTAGACCCATTGTTACTCTATATAGTCCTAACTTCTTAAGTTGGATAGTCATCTTGGAATTCCACTCATAGTAGTTGTAGGGTGTTAGAACATGCACTATTAATTGATCCATCTTAATGCAAAATTAGATTGTTGTTGTTGTTGTGAGGAAAGAAAAGATGAAAGAATACACAAGACACCCCCCCTTTTCCACTCAATCAAAGAAACCCCCCAAGAAAATTTGATTTGGCACTTTATATTTAGTGCATTTACAATTTCCACCAGTAAGAAATACTGAGTGGACTTGATCTCAATGCTATTATAGATCCTTAAAAAGAGCATATGCTAAAACTAATACTTAGGGCCAATGCCTAGTAAAATAAATAGCACCACTACAAACTACACGAAAAAAAATCCACTTTAAAAAAAGAATCACCTTGATCCGAGGTTTTATGCAAAAGTTATGCCTCTTCAGAGTTCCCAAAACGAGGACTGCGCAATATCCCGACTGAGAATCTACAATTTCTAAAAAATCTCTGCACTAAAATCAAAAAATGACTATACTAGTGCATAGAGCACAAAAAAATAGCCAAGATCAAAAAAAATTTCGTGAGAAACGAAGTCCGTATGAGCAAGAACGGAGCATTTGAAACTGCATTCAAATCAGCAACTACCAATGGAGAGGGGGATTTTTGTAGCTTTTTGAGTTTATTTCTGCAAAATATACAGTCTACATGCAAAAACTAAAAGATACCCGGGTAGTTTTTTTATGCTGCGAACAAAACCCAGAAGGCATTTTTCTTACTGATGTACAGAAGATGTAGATCTAGTGTAAAATAGACGCCTTTAGCTGCAAAAATGACCCCGTTAACCAAAAAATGGCATGCAAAGGTAGAATTAGCTACCTAAGTCAAGCAAAGGCATGCTGCAACCTGCAATACTGATTAAAACACCAAATATGCAAGCTGATTGACAGATTTGAGCAAATCAAGACTTACCGGATCTTCATAAATCCTTTCTGATTCTCCAGATCATTCAAAAAATGCAAGAGAAGAGCATATGGGATTTTACAAGATCTCTACAAAGAATCTAACCTTACAAAACTTGCTCTGATACCATGTTAAAATCTGTAAAACAGATTATAACCTAGAATCAATTAAAAGAGTTAGAAACATAAACTGTAAATGCAAAAAATAATAACAGCGATACCATGAGATTGATGTGAAATACTCTAATGGAAAAATAGCATCAGATAACTATCTCCAATATCGAATGAAAATACAAGCTAGGTAGCATGCTTGTATAGACCAGAGAGAGGGAGGAGGTGGCAACACCGACCAATGAGGAGCAACCATCTATCGGACTAAAGATAGCAAAGTATCTTCCCAAGATAGCTAATGGATGCTCACATGTACGAAGGTGACACCTCACAACCACTCACATAATAAGACATGTTTTATTAACCTAAGCAAGCTTAAATAAATGTGTAGGAAAAACCTTATAATAAGGAATAAAAAACCTACACTAACACAGACTTGCTTATGAGAAAATAAATCCATGTCCTTCTACTGTAATCATCTATGAAAGATACAAAATATACAGATTTGGAAATCGAATGAACACTAATAGGACCAAACAAATCAGAATGAATAAGGTCCAACACATCAGAAGACTTGTCAGAACTAGAGTAAAACTGAACACAGTTTTGCTTTCCATATATACAATATTCACAAAAGTCAAACTCAAGATTACAATCATTTAACCCCTCAAGGAGGTTTTTATTTTTCAAGGTTCTAAGACCCTTCTCACCAATGTGGCCAAATCTTTTATGCCATAACATTGTATTTTCAGCAGGAAGCTTAACTTCCAAAGCATGAGCACCCTTGGGTACCCAAGATGCACTACCATCAGAATTTGTTACAACAGATTTCTTCACTGCTGGTTTAGATGGTGGGGATGAAGTGACTGCAGCTCTTTTCTTCGAGTTAGAAGAACTATTGCACTGTGAAGTGCATGCCTCCAGCTGAAACAGAGTACCTCTCCAAGTACCCTTCGCAAGCACCATAGACCCTGTAGTCATCTTGCATCAGTCCTTCAAAAAGACAACCTACACACCTACATCATTCAACTTACTTACTAAAAGTAGGTTATGTGCCAAGCCTGGGATGTGCATGACCCCAATGATCCCCTTCACTTGTTCATCAGGGAATCAGATTGAGACTCTTCCATGACCAGCAATCTTCAAATGAGAATCATCACCCAGGTACACTCTTCCACCATCGAACTCTTCATACTTCGTGAACTAGCTTCGATACGAGGTCATGTGGAATGATGCACCAGAATCAATCAACCACACATCATCAGATGCATGGGTGGCCAGGGATGCAATGAAGGCATCACCATCATCTTGTGACTTGACAGAATCTGAGTCTGGGACAATCTTCTTCTTTTTCTTTTCCTCTTTGCATTCCTTTCAGAAATGCCCAGTTTTTCAATGGTTCCAATAGAGAGCCTTGGACTTTCTATGACATTTGGATCTCCCACGGGATTTGGATCTACCCTTCTCAGCTTTCTTGTCCTTCTTTTTCCCTTTCTCCTCGGGTCTTCCACAAACCGAAAGAGCCTCTTTGGCTGCATCAAAAGACCTCTGCATTTCTTCAGATGATAGATAAGATACCACTTCACCCATTTTGAAAGTAGATGTGGTGCTCCCAATAGCCATAACAAGATGATCCCACAAGTCTGGTAAAGAACAAAGCAAGGTCATACAATGATCCTCCTCCTCCATCTTCACACCAACGGATGTCAACTATGCAACTAACATGTTGAAAGCATTCAGGTGATCTGCAACAGATCCTCCATCCTAAAAAAATACAACTTATTTCTCAGAAAAAGCTTGTTCACCAGGGATTTGGCCTGATAAACATCTCCCAACTTCTTCCAAAGGTCTTTCATGGTCTTCTCCTCATGGACATTTAACAAGACAGAATCAGCTGGACTGAGTTTATGAGACCCTTAGCCTTCTAATATTTGAGATCCCAATCATCTTGTGCCATTGCGGTTGGTTTTACACCAAAAATAGTTTCCCATAGGTCTCGATCAACAAGCATGTCTTCCATCTTAAGTTTCCATAACTCAAATTTTGTGCCATTGAACTTCTCCACCTCTAATCTTCTAGATGTGATTGCCATCTCTGTCTTGCAACAAGATTACATAATACTCTTCACAGACTCCCACTCAACCTAAGATTAGCTCAAAAAACCCCTACCCAGCAGCTAGAACCAAAACTGGCCAGGGTCTAATACCAATTGAAAGGAAGCTAGGTGTGCAGAAATCGCTTCCTACACTAATCTAAAGAGGAGAGATGAGTGCAAATTCATTTTAATCTTTACAGTTACAGCAATATTAACATAACAATGGAGATATTGCAGCAATACATAACATAAGAATGTAAGATAGAAGAGGGAGAGACAAGATATAACATGAGGAAAACCCTTACGGGTGAAAAACCCCACTCCAGAACCTGCACAATGTATTATCTAAACAACAAGGTTTACAACACACTTGTAATGCAAGTCTTTACAGGAGTCTTCGAAACTCGTATCTGGAGACAAATCGGTAGCATTACAGTACCTGTCAATCACATAATACATCTCCTTCAAAGCACCTGCTTAAATATAAGTTTACAAGGCAAAAATGAACTTTCCTTGAGATGGGTGTCCAACTTGGCCTCATGGTCCAAAACTCACACCTAGGGACACTTTTCCAACACTGTAGCATGGTCATGACACTTGTCATATCACCCCGTCCCAATATGGTCGCCTATTCCCAAGTTGGGCAATGACAGATGCTCTTACGCATACTACGACAGTCATAGAATTTGTCATATTAATAATACTTACAGTTGTAAGAGAATTTGTCATACACTGACTAAAAATAGCATATTCTCTTACATGTCATGACTCTCCTTGTGGCACCCAAAGATGCCTTCTTCCAAGATGCCTTGTGACACATGTCTTCACCTGTCATGTCATAGAACATTCCATTTACAACTTTTATGCGTCATAAATTCTGTCATAGGAATTTGTCACAACCGTTTCGGTCAATATTCAATTACACACTAGTCAAAGTGCCAACACATGGAAAAATATCTCTACCACTAAGTGGGACACCTATCTCCTCACGTGAGGACAAAATTACATGTGGTCACCTTCCACATAGGATGACACATCACTGTGCCAACTCCCTCCCACAAAATGACAAAACAAGATTTGCATCCTAATTACACAATAGGCAATAAATAAATATATTACAATAAATAAATGCCACGAATTACCAAGGTTGAGACACCTTAATTCCCAACAAATAGAGTGTAAATATAGACCCTAATAACCTATTGAAAATACTTCTATAGACTCATTCATTATTTGTACTCAGTGGTCATCATATGACCAATGTCAAAGTGACATGGCCCCTAAACATAAATGTATTTCTCATAGATTCCCTTTTCATTCATCCAACACCAAACCATGTTACCAAGAAATGATAAGGTTAACTTATTCACTTCTTTACAAACCCATCTATTTCAAATTGACTTAAACAAAATTGGGAATTCAAGGTTGAAAATGCTTGAAGTGACATGAGAGCTTTGAAATATTAAGACTATTAACTTAAAATATTAATACATTTAAATATTAAGACAATTTCCCATGCCTTTATTTGGAGATGCTATCTCTAGTGATAAAAATATCCACACAAAATCTAAATGCAGTAGATATCAAGGGTCTTCTGTGATTGAAGACAAGGTTCCACAAAATTGGCTCTACAGCTTACCACTACGAGGAAAAGGTGCCTGTAAAAAGGCATGGACAAACTTCCTATTGAAAAGATCTATGTCGTTGCTGGAAGATGAACCAAAAATGTTCCCATAGATGTACTATAACGCCTTTAAAAAGAAGGCAGAGACAGTCTCACAATAATTGAAACACTCGGTGTCCTTCACAATTCCAAGAGGTTAACAGTCATGGCCTCCCACGATTTCAAGTTTTTTTATGATTTGAGTATATTTATGAGTTTCAAGTAATAATGTGTTGTCCAACATGGATGAAAAATCCATCGTGGATCTAATTACGCCAAAGGCGTTCCCTTTGTGAGGAGAGTGGGCTGACTTTGGAGATAAACCATCTCCATTGCTGCAGAAGCGTGCACAATGATTGCAGCTTCGTGAACCATTTGATTTGGTATATTTTATTTCTCCCTTTTCATCATTTTTCATCTTGCTTTCCAATGGTGAAATCTCCATTCATCTATAGTTTTTCACTCCAACCTAGCGCTGAGATCAATGATGGAAGCTATCTAATACATGATGCAAGACGATTCAAAAAAATTTGCACGTTCATTCTATATGCTTTGTTGTATTCCACCGAGACCTCGTACCTGGCAATTGTGAAAATTGAATTTTGTTGGCTCATTCCCGGTTCAGTTTTCCCCTCTCTACCAAAGTAATGATGTTTTCCATCATAGAGAAAGTGATGGCTTTTCTAAGATTTGCAGCTGTACAGAAGATGCCAAAATAGAGCTTTTTATTAAATTGCATAAGAGGAGAAGTTAAGATAAAAATAAAGGCAATTATTTTCGTGAGGTAAGCAACTAGATCTCTAAATTCCATCCAGCTATGTTTTAAATAACACTTTTAATATTATTAAATTTCTCTTAGGCTAATATTGTTTTCTTTCAAATGTTTGCCAATTTAATGGCCTCGGTTTGCCTCCATTGTTTTTTAATATAAAATTATAATATTCATTATAATATAATATATTTTATATAATTTTAATTTTAATATTTATATATATTTAGGATTATATTTAATTAAATATTTTATATTTAATATTATATTTTTTATATAATTTAATATAATATTTTATTTTCATATTTATATATAATATTATATTCTATATAATATTTAATTTTAATATTTATATATATTTAATATTTAACATTTACGTGCATTTTAATGTAAAATATTAAATATTTTATATTATAATTAATTAAATATTTTATATATAGTATTTATATATTTATTTTTTTAATTTAATATGACATTAATTATTATATATTTGTTATTTAATCATATTTTAGTTTTATATATAAAACCAATATTATAGTTAGTGTAATTATATTAAATAATATATATTAAACTATATTTATATTTAATAATTTATATTATATAGAATTGAATATAAAATTAAAAATATAATTATAATAAATATATAATGAAATAACAAATAGAAATATTTAATTATTATAATTAATGTAATATACAATTTTATAATATAATATTTTTATAGAAATAATTTAATAATTACCAATATATCAAATATATTATATAGTAATATATATGACATATATAACTAAATAATAAATATCTAAAAATATTAAAGTATAGTATATTTAATCTAGATATATAGTTTAATAATATAATATTATACTAAATATATACATATAATATATTTTCATATTGGATAATGAATGAAGTCTTTACCTTTATGATTTTATAAGGAATCGTGTCTAATGTTATTGCAGTGGGGCAGGACACCTATGGAGTTCACTGTATGACAAATCATTTTGGACATTTTGCCTTCAAAATTTTAACTACATTTTGTTCTTATATTTTATGTTAAGTAGATAGAAGGTTAAATACAAAACTTTTATTAAAACTGATATTTTTCTTCATTGTATTGATAAATATCATAGGGTAATGATAACTAAACATACACACTTTTAAACATATGTTTTTAAAGGCCATAGCATCACATTTTAAGTTTACCACTCTCTATCTTCTTTTCTCAATAACTTTTTTTTAATATTTAATTATTATAAATCATTTTGATGGCATTACAATTCTTACCAATAATTAATATTGTTAAATATTCTTTACCAAAATCATAATTAATTTCTTTTAGTTTTTAACCTTTTATAGAATTTAAATATTCATTATAGTAAAATGACATTTTCCTTCATCTATATTGTTAAAAATCATAATGAGACTAACTAAACACACACACTTTTAAACATATATTATTAAAGGGAGGAGCGACACATTTTAAGTTAACCACTCTCTATCTTCATTTCTCAATAACACTATTTTTTGAACATTTAATTATTATAAATCATTTAAATTACATTACAATTCTTACCAATAATTAATATTATTAAATATTTTTATTACTATTATTAAATATTCATTATAGTAAATAAAAATCACTAGACAAAGACCAACTAAAGGCACACTTTTGAACATATGTTATTAAAGAGAATTAGGAACATTTATTTTTATAAATCATCTAAATTACATTGCATTCCTACAATAATTTATATTATTAAATATTCTTATTACTTCTATCTTTACAATTTTTTAGTGCTACATACTCTAAACTTATTTACTCATGCATTTAAATGCATATTTATTTTTATATTTGTTATTTAATTTAATATAATATTCTATTTACATATTTATATATAATAAATATTTAATATTTATATACATTTATAGTAATTATTATATTTAATATTTATATACATTTATAATAATTATAATAGTTATTTAATTTTAAATAATTGTCCATTTTAAAACACACATATAAGACATACAATTTGTTTTAAAAATCCCTTTTTCTATATATAAAAATAAATGCAATACCGTTTTATTAAATTATTATAATATATCATTTTATTTTAAATCATTTATATAATATTATATTCCATATTTATTATTTATCTCTATCTTCTCTCCTATAACTCTTATCTCTTTTTCTATTCCTCTCTCTGTCCAATATCCATTCCACTCTATTTTTCACTCTCTAGACCTCATTATTGCTCTTATGAATCTTATGTTAAAAGGGAATAGAGTTAGATTTCTAATTAATTTTTAAACCATGTATCTATTTTTAATTTTAATTTTTTAATTTAGATTTAGTTTTTATTTGAGAAATTTTGGGAACTTGGCTATGAAAAATAAGGAATTTATAATATCAAGAATGAAGGTTTCATTAGTCTTGCAAGTTATACTTGAATGCATTGCATGAGTTACATAATTCATAGTCCGTGGAAATTCATAGAAAATAGAGGAATGCTTCCCCTCTTGCCCATCCCTTGTTTTCCTATTATTACTTGTTAAACTATTATAGGGGCTTCCACTAATTATCAAATCAAAGCCTCCAATTGAATTAATCATTTCATCAAGTCTTTCCTTTTTCAAATTCTACACCCAATCAATTTATCCTTTTGATGTGTTTATCCACCCAACTTTGGAGGATAAACTTGTTTTCTCTACAAATTCTTTCAACTAAAATATAATTAAGTGATATACCAAAATGATGTAAAGCAACTTTTGTACCCCCAATTCTAGCCAACAAAGAAAGGATATTAATCCCCTTTAGATAGATAGGCCTGCTTCAAAACAAAAAGATGATATCCTTTAATGAACAAATCAAATTGATACATTTTTCCTCTTCTTCTATTTTTATATTTACTAATTTATAAAGTTATTGTACATGCAATATGAAGGACATGATCTTAGCCAACAATATATTTGAAAATAATATAAAATATATTAGATTTTAATACTTTTAGTATAATATTTATTCTAAAATTGAGTATTTTAATTATATTTATATATCTATATGTATTTGGCAATTATGCATGACACATAAATTAAGAGTAAACATATTTCTAATATAATATATAATATATTAACTTTACTCTCTCTCTCTATTCAATCCTTATTTCCTCCACTATGTCTCCTCTTTCTCTCTCGCTCTCTCTTTATTCTTGATTAATTTGTATCAATCTCTCTCTCTCTAGATCATGAATCTAGATTTATGTCCTTCACATTTCATGTATTGGTTGTTCATCCACTTATAATAACTTTATAAATTAGTGAATGTTCTAGCTCTTCCTATCTCCATTTTTTTAGATATGGTATAATTGAGTGGTATACCCAAATGATGCAAAGTAACTTTTGCTCCCCCAGTTCCAGAGAACAAAAAAGGATATTGATCCCCTTTAGATAAATAGGCTTCAAAACAAAAAGATGGTATCTTCTCTCTCTCGCTCCCTCTCTCTCCCTCTTTTCCCTCTCTAGCTCTCTATTTCTCTTTATTTCTCTTTATCTCTCTTTATCTTTATCTCCCTTCCCCCTCTCTCTCACACACTTCCTCTCTCCCTCTCCCTCTTTCTCTAAATCTCTCTATATATCTCTCTTTCTTTCTATCTGTGTGCCTCTCTCTTTCTATCTTTTGTGCCTCTATCTCCCTATTTTGGTTGAGTGGAGTTGATGATTCTAGATCATGTCCTTCAAAATTCATGTATTGATTGTTCATCCACTTACAATAACTTTATAAATTAGTGAATATTCTATCTCTTCCTATCTCCATTTTGTTTATATACAACATAATAATTGAGTGGTATACCCAAATGATGAAAAGTAACTTCTACACCCCTAGTTCTAGAGAATAAAGAAAGGATATTGATCCCCTTTAGATAAATGGGCTTCAAAAGAAAAACATGTGGTATCCTATGATGAACAATTTGACATCTATGGAAGCCAGGTTTTAAATGTTTTCTCTCTATCTCCCTATCTCTCTTATATCTCTTATCTCTCTCTCTCTCATGTCTATTTTAAATTAGTCTATAATTCTCTCTTGATTCACCTCTCTCTCTCTCTCTCTCTCTCTCTCTCTCTCTATTGGGGGATTTTCCTAGCAAGGAGTCTTCTTCTTGGTCAAAACCCTTTAACCAATTTAATAGTAAAAACAAAATCAAAGACATGGTAAACAATCTTGCAATATATGCTTAGTTGCTAGATAATATTTTAATGCTTGGATTATCCTCTCTAAATGATGATGCAATGATAAAGTATGAGATGTGGGGTTTGGTGATGATTTAAACGGATCAGAGTTTGCCACATATTTCACATTTAAATTGAAAAATAATGATTAATAGAAAAGGAGTTGGTATAGGCCCAAGATTAATTTTGAATTTAAAAGTTAGGAAGTTGAATCTATATCAACCACACTTTGCACATATTTGACTTAGCATAATAAATGGATAAACTACAAATCAAGTCCAGATTAAAATAATGTGTAAAGATTGAGACTAAACTTAATTATAGAAAAAATGGATAAACTACAAATCAAGTCTAGATTAAAAAATGTCCCTCTCTATCCTTCTTTACTCCCCCTCTCTCTATCTTGTTTCCCCTCTCTATCCTTGTTTATTCCTCTCTCTCTCTCTCTCTCTCTCTCTCTCTCTCTCTCTATATATATATATATATATATATATATATATATATATATATATATATATATATATATATATATATATATATATATATATATATCTTCTCTCTTTCTCTCTATCTCTTTGTCTCCCTCTCTATCTCTCTTCACTTCTATCTTCATCTCCCTCTATCCCTTTGTCTCTATCTCCCCTTCTTTCTTACTATTTTTTTAACCTCTCTCTCTCTCTCTCTCTCTCTCTCTCTCTCTCTCTCTCCATCTTTATCCCTCTATCTCTCTATATCTCTATCTCCCTTTCTCTTCATCTTTATCCCTCTATCTCTTTGTCTCCCTCTCTACCTATCCATTTATCTTTACCTCTCTCTAGCTCTCTATCTACCTCTTTCTTTATCCCATTGTCTCTATATCTCCCTCTCTCTATCTCTCTCTCACACACACAACTCATGGAAGATCAATTAAGTTATTAGATTTCATATAGGTTAATTTAATTATATATATATAATACTATTATTAGCATACAATTATAAATGAATATTAAGTAATTATACAATTATATTTGATTCGCAAACCTATATTCAATAAAATAAGATTATATATTATATCTCTATTAATGATTATATATTTATTATTAATTCACATAAAATCATCCAATACATTAATATTAATCATAATTATATAATTTATATAATGTATATTAAATTATAAATATGATTAGTATATTCACTATTATTAATATGCATAGGTGACAACTAATCGAATGCAAGTGAACCTAGGTGCAGTGCATAGACAAGAATCTAGAAAGGAAGCACACACATTTGAAGTGGCTACTAAGAAAAACACAAGAATCTTGAAATCCATTAAGATTATGCAAATTAATTCATGACACTCCAGAAAAATAATGACATGGGTCATAAGGATACAAGACAATCATCATTCACTTAAAGACATAACAATTAAACTTCCCCAACTCTTCGACATACCCATTGCACACCAAGGTGTGATTGCTAGTAATAGATATTGCAATGAAACCAGCTACCACCATCACTCAGGAAAATATTTTATTTGTAATTATATTTTTTGATTTTGATTTGGTTTTTATTATATAGATATTATTTAGTTATTTTTTATATTTATTTTTGAATTATCATTTTTTCTTAAAATTTTGGAGAACAAAAATATTTGAAGGACTACTAAAAAAATGAAAGACTATCAAATGACGGACTACCCAATGAGTGCACGTATAATGGTTTATAGGCCAAAAACTAGGATAAATATATACCACTTTGTAGTAAAAGAGTGTTGTGCCTCTCTATTAACGAGATGTAAAATCAACAAGACCATTGAATTGGATGATATTTAAGTAGAGTGCTATTGTGCCTCTCTATGTTCTTTTGTGGCCGGACTGATGGGTTTTTATTTATATTTTTTATATTTTTTTCAAATTTTAAATTGGTTGAAGACAGTAACATCTTCTTGCATGATATTTTAAAGTCACTGATAATTTTAATTTAAGTACATGTGTATGTATTCTTCCTTTAATTTCTTTTTTTTTTTTTAAATTTAGAGGACGAAAATCAGTTACAAGCTGTGTGCATATATAATTTCTAAATACAATATACTTACAAATGAAAGGTTCATGGGTATTAAAAAATGGTGTAAATGGAGACGACGAAAAAGAATATCATTTGTGAAGCCATTGGAAATCTGAGAAGAGGATATGTGAATACACTGTAATGTGATCTACTGATGATAGGACCATCTCTATTTATAAGCATAATGCGCTGCCTCTCAGGCCACCTCCATGGAAAGAATTGGTCAAAATTAATCAGGAACAAAATCAATGTTCTAAGATTTCCTCACACCGAATTTGTAAGAAGTCTATATAAATTTGACTTTGTTAAAAAATCAATGTTACAGCTGGGCAATAGCTGTACACGCAAAGCACTGCCAGCACTCAATCACCATTCTAGATGATGTCCGTTTCACAAGTTGGCCTTTGCAATCTCTTTCTCGTCTTGCAAGTTGACGAGGTTGGAATATGATAAGATTTCAAGTGCTGTGAATAAAAGCTCTTAAAAGTCAAACTCAAAACCAGATTTTCAAAGAAAAAGGATAACCAGTTCACATTGTTATAACAAGCTCATAATATATCTGCCTTTATGTTAATTCGCGTATGTTGACTAGAAATTTCCGCTGTCTACTTGCTATTATGCGTACTACGGGTAGGCTTAACGACTACGAAACTGGGTAAAACAAAGTCAAAATGCTTCAAAAGGTAGAAAATGTAAGGGAGAAGATTGTACAATTGATATGTCATCATAAAATTATTTACTCTTTACGTATAATTATGTCATAATTAATTCAAAAATAAACACTTAGCTAAAGATTGTTTAAATCTTTAGTTTGTATTTATTCATTTTATAGTATGATTTTAATTACAAATAATAATAATAAACAAGTTTTAAATTTAATTAGTTAAATATAATATAAAATTCAGATTGTACTAGCACTTAGAATAAGAAAGAGGATAGAGATAGAGGGAGTTTGTTTGATTTGGTTGTTATAGAAAATGTAGAAAGTTGAGAAGATGAGAGAATGAGGTCCCAAAGGACCAAAATCGAGTTCTGGAAATGCGATAGTTTGTAGTCTCCTTTTAAAGTTTGGTAGTGTCCACTAGGGGTGATAATGTCCACTAGCGACATGCTATTATCCACTTGTATGTGATCATGTTCTTTGCAAAATATTGATTCGAGTTTGCAATATGTTCCTTTGAGAAAGGTAGGTGCATGATAGTTATTTTTGAGCTTTGACTCAATTAGATTTCATGGTCGACTCAACAATTCAAAACTTATGCATTTGGGGGTGTGTGAGTTCTAGTTGCATGAGAGAAATGGTGGTGTGTGCAACAATTAAGGTTTGGAAATAGCTTTAATGGTGGATTTGTAAGTGTGGTGTGGTCACACACACTCTAGGGTTGTGTCTATGATGAGTGGTGCAAGTGCTCCTTTCCTAATGGTGAAGTTATTTTTCCTTTAAAATGCCTTTTTATAAACATATGTAAGACCTTTCTAGCTATTAGAGGTGAGTTATAATTAGATTTGAGTAAGAAAGAGAGCATTTAGGAAAGAAAAGTGACATTTGGACATGGAGATACCACCAAGAGTGTTCCTATCTAGGAGGATGGAAGCACATGTGCTAGTTCATGTGACAAAAAAATGGTTAGGAACATGGCATGTGGTGGTGGGGGGAGAGAATTGGGCCGAAAAGTGGATAAGCGGTATGATTTGGAGGGTGCATAAGATTCTAGAAATGGTATGAATATTAGTTATTCATGTTTATAAAGGAAGAGTGCCTATATAAAATGCAAAATAGAGGGGAAAAGTCTAAAGTATATACTTTTCATATCTACATATACAAAAAGTTTGGTGCTAATAAATTTTGGGCATAATTTTTTGAAAATGCTCAATAATTTTGTTAAACACAATCATTTTTAAAATATCACATCAAACTAGAAACCATACATTTTTTCAAAGAAAAAACTAGAAAAAAACTTATGTATTGGAAACAAAGTTGTATAGGTTTGTTCTATTGCCCTAGAACCTAATTGTAACTTCTTTCTAATTTAAAGAGTCCCATGACTAATCTTGATGCAGAGGACCTCATACTTAAATTGACCAATTTACTTGGTAAAATACCTTTTATTTGTGTTAATAAAGAATCGCCCAAACAACTCAATAATCATATCAAAATCCTTAACAAAATGAATAACCCAAATCTTCCAAGACTCGTCCTAAAGGCCACATTACATGTAGCCAATGTAAGTACCTCCTAATAATGAAAGACCATTTATGTGAATAAATAAAGAGACCCAACTAATGCCACTTATATAAATTTCCCATCAAATCCATTCTCCCTAATGAATATTATTTTTATCTAATTACCTACCTATCTTCCTATATAATGTCCACTAGGGGTGATAATGTCCACTAGGGACATGCTATTGTCCACTTGTTGATCCTATTCTTTGCAAAATATTAATTCGAGTTTGCAATATGTTCCTTTGAGAAAGGTAGGTCCATGATAGAGAGCTTTGCTCAATTAGATCCCATGGGACTGACTTGAAACAATTCAAAACATAGGCATTTGGGGGTGTGTGAGTTCTAGTTGCATGAGAGAGATGGTGGTGTGTGCAACAATGAAGGTTTGAAAATAGATAATTTAATGGTGGATTTGTAAGTTTTTTGTGGTCCTACACACTCTAGGGTTGTGTTTGTGATGAGTGGTGTAATTGCTCCTTTCCTAATGGTGAATTTATTTTTCCTTTAAAATTTATTTTTCCTTTAAAATTTATTTTTATAAACATATGTAAGACCTTTATAGCTATTAGAGGTGAGTTATAATTAGATTTGAGTAAGAAAGACAGCATTTAGGAAGGAAAAGTGACAATTGGACATGGGCACACTACCAAGAGTGCTCCTATCTAGGAGGATGGGAGCACATGTGCTAGCTCATGTGACAAAAAGTGGCAAGGAACATGACATGTCATGGATGATGGTGGGGTAGTGATGTGGGCTGAAAAGTGGATAAGTGGTATGATTTGGAGGGTGCATAAGAGGCTAGAAATAGTTTGAATATTAATTGTTCATGTTTATAAAGGAAGAGTACCTATATAAAATGTAAAACAAAGGGGAAAAGTGTGAAGCATATACTTTTCATGTCTCTACATATACAAAAAGTTTGGTGCTAATAAATTTTGGGGATAATTTGTTTTAAAATGCTCAATTATGTTGTTAAACACAAAATCATTTTTAAAATATCACATCAAAATAATGGTATGAATATTAGTTATTCATGTTTATAAAAGAAGAGTGCCTATATAAATATAAAACAAAGGGGTAAAGTGTGAAGTATATGTTAGTGTATGTATATTTTATACACTTGGGCATAAGCCTACTTAGGTGTGCCTTTATACAACCTTGACACATGTCTCATTGAGGTGTCAAGGTTGATAGGCGGTTAGGAGAGGGGTCATCAAAGTTCCCACTAAATTAGCCACTCACGCTAGTTTGTAGGAGTCTTTTCCTCAACTAATAACTACTTCTCACCTATATATGTACTTGTCATCTCTAACTTATGATGGTGGACTTCATGCATTTCATTACTGTGTTATTTGCAACATTACTATGCTTGTTTTTCATCTCGTGTTTCTTTCTTAATTCTTCATGGTATCAGAGTGGTTGGAGTTAAAAGTGAATCTATAAGTTTTATTTTTGCAATAGAAATCATTTTTGTAGACACCTAAAATTAACCACTTTATCCAATCAAGTCCTGATTACCTAAATTAATCATTTATCTCCAAATCTACCATTTATCCTCTAAATGTGATCAATTGTCCCCTAATTACCATCCTAATTATCCTAATCATGGTTAATTATTCCCTGACTTATCATATTTTCCTAATTGGCCCAATTATTAGGACCTAAGCCTATCATTATCCCTAATTATCCCATTTGTCCCTAGTCCTAGTGATTATTCCAAAGTACTAAACCATTCCCCCTAAGTCATAAATCCCCTTTCCCACATGATTTAATTAATTTTCATTAATTAAATCCCACTTTCCTCTCATAAATCAAATAAAAGAAATTAAAATTCTTTTATTTTCAACCTAAATACTTCATAACTATCTCCCACAAATTCCAAAAATCAATTAATAAATCCATTTTATCCTCCATCATTGATCTCATAACCGTTCAACCAACTTAATTGTAGCCGTTCATCTCTTCTCGAATCCTAACTGTCGATCCTCCTTCCTAGTGGTCTATAAATTGACCTGATCAGGGGACATTTTCAACAAATCAACAATCTATCCTGCAACATCATGCTGGTTGATCGAGCAACCACAAACATATCTCTTTGAGAACATCCACCCTCGTGGCGCAACATGAATCGAACTATGGGTAATCTCATTTTGTTTATTCATTTTATGTTTTGATTTCTTGCTTAGTCAAAGGCGTATTTGATATATATTTGAATATCATTCTTAACCTGGTCCTAAACATTCTTCACAACATCATCCTTCAAGGAATAACATCCACACGCTTCACACATTTGAATTAGATCACTCTTAAGCTTAAAAACACATGAAGCTTGTAGTACATTAGTCATTACAACTTAGAAGTACTCATGGATGATTAATCAGAACTTGTTCTTCTCCTAGATGAGTCAGCATGACCTACACAACATCTCCAAATACTCTTTGAACTCTGCACAACAAGAAATTTATGGCGCACACTCCAACATGCCTTAGTCGGCTAGGTAAAAGTATAACCCAGCACCACCTTTATTTTGTACCACAACCTATTCCGGAGAAACCAAAACACACATTGCGAAGAAACATGAAACATCACAAGATCATCAAGAGCATTCTCCATTAGCCAATTCACCACTTCATACAACAACAAGTTGGTGCAAGCCAACAGACACTAAAACTAGCCACCAGACAATACAATCCTACACTCTGTTACTTACAACTTTCTCTGCAGAGAAACAAATAATGTGAAACTCTGAATGTAGCACCTTCCAACCATATTGAACTTAACTTCTAAACTAAATGACCATATCTTCAAATGTGGAGGAATGCAGAGCATTTTCCCAAGCAATCTTCAAGGCAACTTCCTATAGCAGAAACCTTCATCAACATCCAGAGGCCAAAGTCTCCTTGTAGCAACACATACTTCCTTAGGATCAACAAGAGAGAGCATACAACATGCTACATACCACCAGCAACATCTCCCGAACACCAACATTACTTCTAATCCTCATCTTGATACTTCTAATTCCCATCTTAATGCTTCTAATTCTCATCTTAATATATCATCATGATATCATATCTACTGACAACAAACATACTCAATACAACTTTGACATTAAATAAGGCATGGCATCCAACCATGAACATTTGCAACATCGCAATTAGCACACCATTAACATGAGCATCAATGACAACCTAAACTGAGTGTTGACATCAATGACAACCACAACAGTGACAACCTTAGGTAACATATGTGCAACACTAAAAGTAATTTTTCAATTCTATTTTAGATTTTTACAATCAATATTTTCTCAGTTATCCTTTATGTTTTATCTTAGTGAAAAATAGTATTTAGCAAGTTTAAAACATATTAAAAGATATTCTAGTTGATTTTGTTATTTCTATTATAGAAAAGTAGAAGATCATTCTCTTTCAAAGGGCTAGTTGTATCTTAGTGGTGGCTTGAAAACATTTAACTTAGTAAACAAAAAAAATTCTTAAATAGATTTTCTACACTACAGTGCCAAACTAAGGTTATGAAAAACACTATTGATCCCCTCCACTTGTCCATCAGGGATTCATATCAGGACTCTTCCATGGCCAACAATCTTCAAATTACAATTATCTCAAAGGTACACCTTCCCACCATCAAAATTTTCATATTGTGTAAACTAACAATGATGTGAGGTCATGTGAGAGATGCACCAGAGTCAATCAACCATGCACCTTTCAATGCATGTGTAACCAAAGCCACAACAAAGGCATCACCATCATCCTAGGAGGATTTCTTGAACTCATCATCAGAATCATTCTTTTTCTTTCTTCTTTTTCCTCCTTAAAATCTTTTTTGAAATGGCTAGACTTGTCATAATTCAAACATTTAGCCTTCTACTTACTAGGAGATTTATATCTCTAATGGGATTTAGATCTAGACTTTTCTTGCTAGTTGCTTCTTGTCCTTCTTCTTACCTTTTTCTTTTGATCTTCCATGAACAACTAGGGCCTTCTTGTTTGATTCAAAATTTTTCATCACATCTCTTCAAAAAACAATGATGCAATCACCTCATCCATATTTAACTTGGTGCTAGTGCTCCCAATATTCATATCAAGGTGATCCCATGAATTTGGAAAAGAACATTCAGCTAAGTCATACAATAATCCTCCTCCTCCATTTTTTACTTTCGTGATTAGTTGAAAAACTATCATATTGAAGACATTCATATGATCATCTATGGATCCACCATCCCCCATTCTAAGCGTGTACACCTTCTTTCTTATAAATAGTTTGTTATCCAAAGATTTAGCTTAATATAAATCTCTCAATTTCTTCCAAAGATTCACTATGATGGTTTCTTTGTGAACATTCAATCACTGAATATTTCAAACAAGGTCTAACAAGACCCTTTTCCTTCCTATCAATCAAGTCCCAATCTTCTTGTTTTGTTGAGTGGGCTTTGTATTAGATATTACAGCCCATAGATCTCTATCTACTTGTAAGCATATCTTCCATTTTGAGTTTCCACAACTAAAAAATAGTGCCAGTAATCTTCTTCATTTCTCTTTGAGATGTGCTTGTCATCTCTTCCTACAATGAGATCATAACCCTCTCTATGAAAACTCACACTCAAACAAATATTAGTACAAAGCCCCTCTACCCAACATCTAGAAGTCAAGGTGATCAAGCTCTAATACTGAATGAAAGGAAGCAAAGTGTATGGAAGCACTTCCTAAACTAATCTTTAGAGGAGCATATTGTACAAATTTTAGATCTTTACAATTACATTTAAAGAAAAAGTACATATAAACAATTTATACCATAACACAAGGTGTATGTGGACAAAAATCTTCTGGGAGAAAAGTCCTACACTCCAAAGTAGCCTAATGCTTCTTCAGTAATCTTAACATAGTTACAATACACTTGCAAAAAGAAACTTTATAGGAGTATCATCAACATACAAATATGGAGTAATTTTGGTAGCATAATAGTACCTACAAAATAAACTCTAAGAAATCATACAAACTCTAAGTACAAGCACCATTAAATAGGTGAAGCACAGATTGGAAACTATAAATGGTTCGAGAAAATAATTAACTAATACAAGAGAGGTATTGCACCCAAATTCAAAGCCCATGTTCCAACACCCCTCTTTGGTCTTGGTCCTCCTAACTATATTTCTCAAAATGGGCACAAAACTAAATGGGTATGCAAATTTAGGTGCAATGGTGAAATTTGCATACCCATTTAGTTTTGTGCCCATTTTGAGAGAATAGGTTAATACATTTGCATATTTCCAAATGGAGCAATCTTGTGTAAATTTAGGCTTATTTACTTATGTTCTTACTCATCTAATTACATACATTCCTACACACTTATCCTCCGCCTTATCCATACACATGCATTCCTATGTATTCAACCAAATTATGCATTTACTATGGTTATTCATGTTCACATCCCCATACATTCATCGTCAACTTGATTTTACCATTCCTATGTCTTGGGCCATTTTCATGGGCATGGGATAGATTTCACACTCGCAAATCTAATTGTTAAAATTTTAAAATTTAAATTTAATTTTTGGTTGATTCCCACCTATTCCTTTCTTGCCTAGAGTTCACTGAACACACATTTGAGCAATTTATTACTATGTCATTGTATTTAAAGGTATTCAATTACATTTATTTAGGATGTTACTTGATCACCTCATCTTCCAATCATTCTAGTAATTATTCACATATCATTGTAGAAAATTCAATTGGAGCACCTAAAAAGAATCAGGATCTACATAATCATCCTAGGGAGTCTAACACTTGAAGAGTATTGTCTTCAATCATTAGCATGACCATACATCTAATCCTTTTTTGGGAATTGACCTAGGAGAACTTGTCCCCTAGAGATTTCACAAACTTCTAAATGTATTCATAAATACCACTAGTCCAAATAGCAGAGAAAGAACAACAAATTTTGGTGAAATGGGAAGCACGGGCACATAGACAACAAGATCACTTTTGTAAGTTACATGACAAATCTGCACCTACAAATGAGATCCAAACCCACAATTTCACCCCTCACAAAGTTGATCAACTATTTAGATCTTGTGGTAGATTACAAATAAAGACTTGTCATTTCTAAGCCCAATACATCTTGATTTCAGTGTCATTGTCTACTATAGATTGACACATCATCTTCATATTTAGAAATAAGTTCCCCATCCTTCACATTTTCTTTTCTAAGTAAAATTTAATATTCTAATATTCATTATTCACAACTCTATTGTCTAAATTAATCCATTATTAATTGATATTTCTAGATAATACATTTTATAATAGCATTTTCCTTTAAAGTAAGTCACACAAAAGTTAAAACATAAGCATATCTTTGTAAAGTAATATATTTGACACTCATTCATTAAAAGAAACAACAAACCACAAACACAATAGTTGTCTAAAGGGAGTTACTAGGACAGTCACGGTTATTGACATTTCACTCTACTTAAACATCATCCAGTTCAATGGTTAAACAATCAATAGCTAATTTACATCTCATCCATACCAAAAAGTGGTAATTATTTGTCCTATTTACATTAACCAAATTGATATTTGACTATTGAAATGGATGAATATGTTATACATGAAGCATCTTTAGGGTCTTAGCATGTAGAGTGAATTCCCCAAATCTGAACGCATACAAAAAAAAGTCTAAGAAATGCAGATACGGCTAAAATGAAATGAATATCCTTGACATTTAAGGCACTACTGCCAAAAATAATAGTAATATATTAATAATATGATACATGGAGCATCTTTACGGTCTTCGCTTCTACAGTGATTTCCCCAAATCTGACTGCATACAAAAAGTCTAAGAAATGCAGATAAGGCTAAAATCAAACCCATACATATTACATTGCCTGCATTCCAATTCTGGATCTTCATTTGCAATGGCTTCGAATCCTCCATTAAAGCTGATTCTCATCTTGGTCTTCCTTTCAGTATGTACGCTTTGTTCGAGGGCATTTGTAGAAGAGAAGATTGTGTTTTACATGCATGACACTTCGACTGGATCAAACATCACAGCCATAAGAGTTGCAGGAGTAAATGGGTCATCCTCAGATTTGTTGTCGTTCGGAACGGTACTCGTTACAGATGACCCTTTAACTGAAGGAATTGATCTATCCTCCAAGATGGTGGGTAGAGCGAAAGGAATGTATGCTTATGCGGATGTTAAAGGTGCTTCTTTAACTCTGGCCTTGTCTGCTGTGTTTGAGAACGACAAGTTTAATGGAAGCACACTTCAATTCCAGGGAGTGGATCCTTTTTTTCAGAAACAAAGGGAGGTGTCTGTGGTTGGAGGAACTGGTCACTTTCGATATGCTCGTGGGTATGCAGCAGTCTATGATGCTCGCATCACTGGCCTTAACACCATTGTGGCGTTTAATATTACGCTTAGATTGGATTAGATTACCAGTTAATACAGCATAACTGTTGCTAATGAATGGGCTCCGCTATTAGCCAATAAAAATGATGTATCTCGTACGAAATAAATATCTCTCTCTATTCTATACAATCAGAGATATTGATTAGCCATGAAAGTCCCCAATTCGAAAGTCGATTGTGTTGGTAACTCTGAAATTTATTAAATTTGCATATACATACTTATTTGTTCATAATTTTTGTGGGGGTGTGCTTGATGTAAGTTAAAAGCATTTCTTGGGGGCGGTGAATCGAACAAAATTGTTTACAAAATAATCAGCTGTCACAAAAAGGTTGCCACGAGGAAAAATCTTTGAAGAATATAATAGTCAAACAACAAAACAAAAGTGGCAGAAAAATAAGTATTATATACAGATGACTTTACAAATAGCAACAATAAAAAGATTATAAACAAGGGCTGCGCTGCAGCTGCAGTCCCTGCCTAAAGAAAGAACGATCTAAAATAAAGAAACTACCATGATCAATTCAATCTTCTGTAAGCAATTGGAATTTTGACATTGCAAAATTTTCATTTATCACAATCTTATCCTAATGATGGATCAAGATGGTGATTCAAAAGTAAAACATCCGTCTTATTAAACCATAAATGGGTATAACAGGGGTTGCCAAAAGCTTTTTTGCTGATCATTATGGACTATGGAAGCCTCACGGCATTAATTTTCAAATATAATTGTTTTTAGATATCATGTAATGGGATCAACTGTGTGCGGTAAGTTTAACAATCCGAGTCATTCCTTGAATACTTTGTTCCAGCTAAAGTAACAGCTAAAGTAAACAAAACAAAAGAATTCAATGCCTTTCAAGGGAAGTCATTCCTTTAACACTTGATTCCATAACAAATAAGGAATTCAATGACTCGGCAACAAAGAAGGTAGGCAATGCATTTTAATACAAATTAAAGCTCGCCTTGAGCCAAAAAAGCGATCCCCGAAAGAAAATCCCAGTAAATTGAGGATTTTGAAGGACACTGTATTTCAAAAATCAGGTCTTTTAAGTTTCCATATGTAATCGTTTTTTCAGGTTTCCACAATGCCGTAAAGAGACTTCTGTAATGCTACATTATTATATTAAAAAAAATGCAAAACAAGAAACTCAGTACCAGGTCACCCATAACTTGAAAACTTTATTAAAAGTCGTCTTTCCATCTTGAACCAAGTGAGCCTCTACCCAAAAGCTTAGTGCATATTGGCTAAATATGACAAAATTTAACAGGCCGGAACCAATTCCTGCTATAGTTCCCTATTTGACTGCACTTGCAGGGGACCAACACATTTTTCATTGTACAAATTGATAACCTTATCCTCTGCATAGAAGGAACAATCCGAACGCCTCCAACAACATCATTTGCAACTTGACTGGCTTCCTCCTACAGCACCTGAAGCAGCCCATTTGAAATCATTAGTTACTTTGTTAAATCCTTGAACTGAAAGGACAAAAAATTGCCCTCGCATATGATTGAGGTTCAAGACTTCTATTTTCTATGATTCTGTTTTAGAAATGATTTCTTATACAAACTGGATTCATTTTCAGCGCATCTAGCACGAGTTGGTTCCACTTGATAAAAGAGAGGAATAATTAACTGTGGTAAGTTGAAGCAACACCTTTGAGATGCATTGCATGTTTCTTGCGGTCTAGGAAAACTAGGTAGTTGAATCAAATTGAACATGCATTGATAAACATGAGCTTTGTTTGGATGATATTATAATTTATGGCTGTTGCTTTTCACTTTCAGCTTTTGTGTTTGGCATACAAAGTATTGGAAATTCCTGGTAACTATAAGTGCATTGGATAGTACTATTTAACCATGCTTTATGTGTCTAAAGTAATTTCCATGAAAATGATTGTCAAGGATAGGGAGCCTTTATACTTTAAGTCTTTTATGGATCTGATGTGTTTTTATTGACATGCTAGTGATAAAATGGAACCAACAGAGTTGGTTGAAGTATGTGAGATCTTGAATCATCACAACAAACCTGGCAGAATGAAGCAAAAGTCACTGACAGTTACAGCCAACAGCATAAAACATAAGCCATGTGATCTGACTAAAATTTCTTGGGGGGCGAAAACTACGCAATTGGTAGGTGTAAAGCCAAATTCTATAACCTTTGCCAACATCCTCCCTGCCTGTGTCAAAATGGGTGCTTTAGAACAGGGTATGGACATCCATCAACAGATAATGTAAGGGTGGTTTTTGTTAGATATTATAGTTGGAAATGCTCTAGTAGACATGTATGCAAAATGTGGAAGCATAGACAAGGCAGAGAATTGTTTCACAGAATGCTCCAAAGAAATGTGGTCTCATGGATTGCCATGATTGCAGGCTAAGCACAAATTGGATTTTTTTAAAAAGGCTTTACAAACTTTCAAGCAAATGCAAGTGACAGCTGTAAAGCCAAATTCCACAACTTTTGCCAGCATCCTGCTTGCCTGTGCCAAAATGGGAGCTTTGGAACATGCCTTTGACATATATCAAAGGACAAAAGAAGGCATAATTTTTGTTAGATGTTATAGTTGCAACTGCCCTGGTAGACATGTAAGCTAAATGTGGAAGCAAATGCAACTGGCGGCTGTAAAGCTAAATTCCACAACTTCTGCCAGCATCCTCTCTGCCTATGTCCAAATGGGAACTTTGGAACAGGGTATGGACATCCATCAAAGCATAATGGATAGATAAATTTTGTCAGTTGTTGCAGATGTTATAGTTACAACTTTCTTGGTAGATCTGTATGCAATTACAACTTTCTTGGTAGATGTGTATGCAAAATGTGGAAGCCTAGACAAGGCACAAGAATTGTTTGACATAATGCCTCAAAGAGATGTGGTCTATCTAAAGAAAGTGCATCAGCAGTCGGAGCCTGTAAAGTGAAAACCATGTACAAACAACAACTCTGTTTAACTGAGACTGTAAGTGAGTCTAGTATGATTGTAAAGTGATCAACAGAAATTATGTTTGTTTATTTCTTATTTAAACTGCATTCCCTATAGTTTTTATTTTTCATTTTTATTATGAATTAGTTCTCAATTTAGCCATCAAGAAATGAAATAAAAGTATTATTAATATCCACAAAGGATAGAAAATTTGTATTGGGCCTCCAAACTGCATGTGATATAGTGGTTAACTGCATGATTCATAATATTTTTTGGTCAACCTTTTAGTTGACATCCTACCATCCTAGGATAATAGTGTTCTTATAATACTTACTTATCAGGCTGAGGGGTAAGATTGTGATAATAATTATTTGCATAGCCTCTATGTCTTCTTTGATATTGCCTTGTTTGATCGAGGTTGTCATAAGCATGATCACTTAAAGTGGGACAATACTGAATGAAATGGCCTTGCACTCCACACCAATTGCAAATATACCACTGTGGCGGTGATCCTACTGGTAGTATACACTTTAGGTTGATTATTTCCCTTATATGAAATCAACCATGCATAAATATAAAAGTCTTGAATCTAATTACAATGTTCAATGAACCTACAAAAATATATTAAATGAAACTAAAACTTAAAATAAACCAGGCCCAATCTACTCCTAAACTATAACTAGAAAAATAAACAGTGAAAGGAGAAGAGGGAAGGGGGAGAAGAGAGATGGAGGGAAGATGAAAAGATGAGAAGGTGGTATGATCTGGTTGCAACATCCGTCACTGAGCCCTTGCAAACTTCCTGTAAACCAAGTCATGAAGTGGCCAAATTGACACAACATATGACATGATTGGTGTTCACCAAAGGAAAATCGTTTCAAAAAATATTTCAAACATCGCTAGACCACAACTGTGCATATAGACAACATTGAGATTTTGTGAGCCCAGAATAACAAATCGTATGAGTAAAAATTAATTGCATTGCATTTAGAGAGTTTACAGTTTGGACTCCTACTAAATCTGATGTTATAAGTTAGGTGGAACATCAATTGGATTTGAGATTACTTGGCCAAAAATTAGTTCTGTGGAGGAAGTTACCGCCATGCCTAGAAAAGTGAAAACTCCCATAAAAATTGGGAGAACTACTTACCTAACTATCTGTTCTGCTTGGATCTTGGCATGCGTAGCAAAATATGACATGAAAACACATGGTACGAAAATGAGTACTTGTCATTAGGAGATAGAAAATAGAAATGCAACAGGCACAACTTTCAACCAACAAACTAAGATTTAAAGCTTAAAAGTAACAAATGATTTAGGTTTTCTATATTTAGATAAGAATTATCTGATTTTAAGTAAAATTATATGAAAATTATTTGTAAACTACAATGATATATCAAATTTAGATCCATAGTTGAGAGCTGAACACTAAAAAATAACATTCACAATGCGCAGACAAGCTTGACACTGCATATAATCAGTTTAACTAGATGGTACATCTGTTTTCAAAAATATTTTAACAACTGAAGGTCAGGCCTCGAATGCTAGTCTAGGCTAATTAAGATGCTCGATTTCTAGGTCAGTTATGGAATTTTCTTGACAATCTCAATGATTTGGGGCTGTGCACAAAATTGCATAAGGAATTATACTAGCGCTGTTAATACAAAAAAAACTCTCAAGAGGCTCACCTCTGCAAACCTGACAAGAGAATTTTCCCTAACCAATTGAGCATTGGCTCAAAAGAATTGAGAGAAGCTCTCTGATGGGAGACTAATTAAATTGAAGTCCATTAAAATGGAGAAGCTCAGGGTTAGAGGTCATAAGACTGAATTATCATAAATTGTTGAAATAATACTGGAAAAGGAGATAACTAGTGTTTTTCTGAATGCTGGTTTTGTCAAATGGTTATTGCAGGCCCCAAACTATTTATTAAATGATAGTTACTGGAGAAACCAGCTTTAGAGTGAAACGACTGCTGGCAGTCCATTTCCAGTAAAGAGGTCAAAGCTAGTTCACAAGTTCAATGAATCTGCCTAGTTTATTACAAGAATGTTGTTCATAAAAATAGAACAGTCATAACTAGCTCATTGCAGTTAGAGCAATGACATGTGAATAAAAGGGGTGAGGCTGGGCACGAGTCTAGGTTAATGTTGATGGAACATACACATCACAATGTTTTATCTTCAAATATTTTTACACAGCTCAAGGAGACAAGATTGGCAAAGACAAAAATTCAGTAACTATGACTGGATACGAAAGCTCCTTTTTCATGTGTTTAAACAGAATTTGCAAAAGAAAATTTGAATTTCAATTATATATTCTAGCAATTTTATTTCAGAAAGCAATGTTACCAACAACACCGTGCCAAATAACTCAAGAATCAAGACTTAAAGATGGATAGGCATCCAGCAAAATTTAGTGAAAAATTCAAGCATAAGTCCACAAGGAGTTAACCCAATAGTGAATAAACCACCTGACAATGATTTCGATATGATAAGTAGCCTATATCTCAACAATATCATGAGTAAGTATTGACTCTTCTCATTTTTGCAGAGAACCAAGTCAAACTCAGGAAACCTGGCCACTGGAAAATGTAATGTAGCTATGGCCTAAGCGTTGTAACTATAGCCAAAATATAACTAGAAACAGAAGGTTATATAAGAATGGCTTGGACATGGACGGTTAAGAAAGAACAAAGATAGGACCACAAAAATTATATATATCATGCTACGAGAACTGAGTTTTATTACTACTTATTGAAGAAGACTACCAGCATTTCATATAAACAAAAAATCAACCAACTTTTAGAAAATAGAAAGAGGTAAACATTTGAAGAAGACTACCAACATTTCATATAAGCAAAAAAATCAACCAACTTTTAAACAAATAGAAAGAGATAAACATTTTCTGTGCTGTAGAATAAGAATTAAAGCTAAAAAGATGTTGAAACTTGAAACCCCATTAATTATTTTTTATTTTTGGCAGGTGGGGCTTAGGTCTCAAACACTAACCCTCACTTATCAGGACCGTGAGTTGAAAGCTTGGCTGCAGAGATACGGTGCATACACTGGTACTGGAAGGAAGGCAATCACAGAGACCATATACACTGATCGCAATGGTGACAATCATGACAACTTCTTTTAACATCATTTAGGCTAAATTGATATGCGGACCTATGAAAGAGCATCTATTTGGATGGAAGATAATTTCTACAATTGTTTAGGTTAATGATGAATTGTACAAGTTTTGTTTACATATTCAGAGGAGGAATAGTCTCACATCTTTAAAGCTGGAAAGAGGGGCTGCCCAGCCAAATTGGATTATTAGAAATTCTCATATTCAAACTGGGAATATAAACAACTCATAATCAAGCTGGGATTATAAACAATTCTGACAATTCTTATTGAAAGAAGCATTATCTACAATGTCATAATGGCATTAGGGGAAAATAAAACCACAAAACTGTCTCCATACCTTTTGACATAATAAAATGAAAATCCCTCCTGCCAAAATGCCAAAAACAACCCAGCTTCCCCCTCCATATTTCTGCCCTTCTCGCTGCTACCCCGTTGCATATTCCAGCCCACTGTGCCTCCAAATCCACAAAGAAAAAGGGCACAATTCCTAACCCCGTGGCAGCTGCCATTGCCAGTGTAAGCCAGGCCACAGTAGATACTCCCACCCTTCTCTCCCCATCCTTCTTGCCTCCTTGAAGCTCCTCATTGTGGTTAAAAAAAACCTAATCTTGTAAAAAGATACTGTAAAAAAAAATACCATAATACCTGTGCAGAGTAGTGTGAAAAATCACCATTTCAAACTCACATTCTGCTGATGCGAGCCAGTGGATCCTCCGAACTAAATGTCAAATGCAATTTCCACAAATATTCTTGAAGGCCTTCTCCTTGAGCGATATCAACAGAATCCATGTATTTCTGCCGCTTATATTACTATAAAAAATGTTTCTGGTGTCAAATGACCCATCCATATTAATATGACTTCTTCCAGACAGGATTGTCCCTCTTAGCGCTATGACGGCAGAGGAGCTACAGGGAAAATGGAGTCATCTGAGGGGCTGTAGGGGATGTGGCACGCAGAGGCTGTAGCGCTGTGCATGCAAAATTTCATTTCGCCATGTCTTTCCCCAATGAAGCCTACGCGTCTGCTCGGAAAGACAAAAGAAGAACATTATAAACATTTCAAAATTTTAGAGCTGTCCTAATTTTTTATTTAGCGAGTTTTAAGCAAATCCAAAAATCAATCACCAATGGGCTAAAATAGCCCCTAACCAATCAGAAAACCAGGTTTTGTAAATTTTTGTAATGCAAAAATCATTGAAAAAAAAGGAACTTTAGAAAATGTAAAAGTTTTTATTCCCTCGTTGCACAAATTCCAATGCGAAAATAATGCAATGGCAATGAAAACAACAGTTACCTGCCAAAGGCAGGGACTAACAAGTATGCGTATATAAATAGTATGTTGATTATGAAAACAAGATCAGCATCAAGAATAATCATCCTATATAACACAACAGCATTTCTGTTTGTAATGAGTAATGTATTCTTTTCATTCTGATTGACTGAGTTGAAAGACTTGCTCTCGTTTGTAGGCAACCTCTTTATTCCTATTTAACATTTCTTGTAATTGAGAAGATAGATACATAGTCTGAAAAAAATATCAAAGTAATGCCTTGGAATTACAGCTTCCTATACAAAATTAGAACTAGAAAACACTGTTAAACATTTGATTTTCCATGAATGCAACAAGATAGTATGTCTAATTGAATCAACAATCACATTAATTTGCAAGCCCCTTTTGAATAAAGTTTATTTCCAATTCATATGATGACCAAATAGAGTGGATAAGCCTCTAAATACAATGGACCATTGTTTCTTAACAAAATTGCAACCCCAAAATAAATGTTTAATGTTTTCATTTGAATGACAAAATGAGCATTTCTAGATGAACTATTATGCATTTCAATTTTCCCCCAACAAGCAACTTGTAATGTAAAATTTTCTGAGCCAATAATTGTGTATTAGTATTAAGGTTAGATTTCTAGATTTGAGCATTCAATTTGACCCAAGATTTATAACTAAGTATGCAGCTCCATTTAATGTTGAGCCGAGAAATTAAAAGCATTCTTAGAAGGAGAAGGATGTAAATTTTCTTTAAAGGAAGGAATCAGAAACGATTGGAGGACAATGAATGCTAGCGTTTAGAGAAGTTACATGATGTTGGAGTGCACAATTCAATTGTTAAATCTAGGGGGAACTAAGGACTGCACAAAAATGAGAAATTATTTGTATAAATATTATTCAAGAAAATTGATCTCTAGTTGCTAAGAAAATGGATTCGATACATTGAAGTCCCATATATCACTAAACTATCAGACCCTTTCTTGAACAAATAATAATCCTACCTAGGAAAGCTAATGGAAAGAGGTTGTTCTTGATACTATATATGCATATTCCACCAAATGGAAGAAGAGGCAAACTAAAACCATGTTGTACTTAAGACATTTTCCACTTTAAGAAATGACAAATATGCTATCAAGGTTTCCAAATAGATAGAATAAGAAATGAATCTTTAATCTAAAAGAATGGAGAAAGAAGAATATTTCTAACCAATTCACATTCTATCATTTAAACCTTTAACTATTGTTTTGTTAATTCTATGTCGCATTAATATTTTTCATGGTTCATTACCTTTAACAACTCTATTAATCTAATTATAAAATAGACATAAACCTTTAGTTTTGGGGTCTATAATTATCAATCTACCTTTAGACTTGGGTTGAATACAATAAGACCAAGAAGTAGCTCTAAACTAGTTGTACCATCCTATTTAGTCTAAAGAAATTATTGCATCAATTTATTCAAATCTTCTTTCTTTTATTAGATGCCATCCAACATGAAGAATAATACACGTGTGGCAAGAAAGATTATGTTAGATATCTAAATTTTTCTATCCAATGTAAGAAATTCGCTTCCCTAATTAATAATTTATTCTTAATTTCATTGAGGTTCTAATTCCACATCTCAGTGAGTGAAACTCCCAAACCAAAAGGAATGCCAAGACACTAAGTTATCTCCTCATGTTTTATTTGTGTCTAGTCTTTGAGAATGTATTGAGGAGCAGGACCAATTTGGGACATCAAAAATTTAGTTTTATGATGAGCTAATTGGGATCCAAACACATAACTATATAGATTTAAAATATCAAGGGTATTGTTTAGCTCTTTTTCTGAATTCTACATAAATAATATGTTGTCATAAGAAAAATTTGAGCTAATAGCAACAATATCTTGAGGAATAATTTCACAATGCTCTCTCTTGCTTGCTACACATGACCTAGCCTTGCTTTTGTAGGATGAGTTCACATCACCCCCTTATACAACTAATTATAGGAGAGGTGTTGCTATTGCATTCCTTTTTGTTGGCGGCATCAATGGTGGTATCGTTTCTACCCTATCCCTCAATGATAGGGTTTCTAGTTACCTTGTGCCTTCTTCTCATAGTGATTAGGGAGTTGTATTGCCGTTGTTAGAGGCTATGATGCAACTTCATATTTCTTGAGACATTGCTAGGCACTTATGGTTTGAAGGTTTTGAGTGTGGGAGATAGTTTCCCTTCTCCTTCCTTTCTCAGTGGGGATCCCGTTATGGTTTCATCTCCTTTGGACAATATTGTCCCTTGTTCTTTAATTTCTACTATTCCTAATTTGTATCAATGGATTTCTAAAAACTAGCATCCTCTTACCAAGGGAAAAATTTAGATTTACCCTTGTGCCAGGGGTTTCTTTATTTTGATTTTCAACTTAGCTTCTGATAGGGAAGTAGTGGTAAATGTTTGATTATTATTATGGGGCTAGCATTCCATTATTCTCAAGCCTTGGTTTCCCTATTTAACCCTCTCATTGAATATCTCAATATCATGCCAGTGTGGATCCATATATCGAACCTCCCTCTCCATTTTGGTGTGATTCATGTTATGAGGCTATTGGAAATTCTATGAGGTATTTTTTGAAGTTGGATTTAGCCACTACACTTTTCACCCACACTACCTTTGTTCAAATCTTTTTGTACATTCATATGTCCAAGCCCTCCCAATAGATGTTGTCTTGCAGGTGGTAGATTGGTCATGGGTTAAGCTTCTTGATTACAAGGGCCTTCCTTTTCTATGCTAGTGGTTCTTTTCTATGGGATATTTAGCTTCAAATTTCCCTTGTCATAGGGTTTTGGGCTCAACCTCATAGTGGAAAAATGGTCTTTCCCACCACCTCACTATTGATTATGATGATGATGACTCTTTATTAGAGGATCCTAATTCTATCATGCCTTTGACTACTTCTTATGCTAGTGTGGATCCTTCTAGGTCTACTACATGCAATTCTCACATTGTACCTATTGAGGGATCTTCCCCGGCTCTAGTTCCTAATGCTCCTTCATTGGATTCCAACCCACTTGTGGAGGATGTTTCTAGGGGTCTTGCACTTGCTCAGCCTACTACTACCATTTAGTAGTTAGCTTCTTTAGTCATGTGTTTTCCCTCTCCTCATGTGGGGATCCTAGTTTGGGCAACGAAGGTGGATTTCCCTCCTCTCTCCCTGATCTAAGGATTTTGAGAATTGTATGCTTTGAACAGTCATTCAAAGGAGGAAGAGAGGTCTTCCTAAATCTATTTCTAAATCCCACACCCAAGTCTTAAGGGTGTGTAGATTACTAGGTCAAGGTTAGGCATAATGTAGGTCATTGGCCTCTTTATTTTGTGATGCTATTGGTGTTTTGTGCTACAAAAAAATTATTCATTGTTGCCCTTTTAGATGTTTCTAGTTTATTCGATAGTTTTGTGGTAGTTGTGGACAACTTGGTTGCAATTGTGTTTCTTTTCATCTATTTTCTCGGTTAATGCTCTTTTTCTTTACAATAGGTTCTAAGTCCTTTCAAAACCTTTTTACCCTTTATTAAAAATAGTATAATGAGGGATGGAAATACCAAATATGAGCTTCAAATGATTAACTCTTTGTAGTAAATAAACCAAAACATTAGTTGTGAGAACATATAAAAATGGAGATAGAGGACACCAATGTCTTATTGAGCATTGTTCTAAAGGGAATGATTTAGATATTAAATTATTAATTACTAAGTGAGAATTGGTGTATTTGAACAACATTTGAATGTGTGTACAAATTTTAGGCCCAGAACCCAACCATTGCAACATTTAAGGATGAAATTCCAATGCACTCTATTATAAGTTTTATCAAAATCCGATTTGACCAACAATGTATTTTGGCCTAACTATGAGCCCATTCACTAGTTTCCCATGTCAAAATCAAGTTATCAAGAATATATCTTCCTCCAAGAAAACTCATTTATTTTATTCTTGTGATACCTAAACCACTAGTTTAATTCAAATAGTCAATGCCTTCATAATAATTTTGTAAGAAGTATTTAATACAATAATAGCATGCCAACTAGAAATTGTGTCCTCCTTTTCCCTTTTAGGAAGAATTTTGATTAATCCTTTATTAATGTTTGAGATAAAGGATCATTTTCTAAAAGCTCAAATAAAGTAGATAGAACTCATCTTTGATGTACGGCCACATAGTTTGAGAAAATTCCACCAAGATCCCATTGATGCACATAATTTCATTCTATACCATAGAAAAAATAGCATGTTAAATCTCTTCTAAGGAGACAATTTAATCCAAAAATTAGTTGTAACCAAGAAAAAATTTACTAGGAATACAACATTTGACTATCTCCAAATTTTTCTTGAATATCCTCCCAATGAGTTTCCTCTTCGAGGAGTTTCTCATAGAAATCCTAGAACAACATAGTTATCTTGGAAATATCCATGTGCAATGAGCCTTATTCATCCATTATAGCACAAATTCTCTCCTTCTTATGTTTGTAGTTCAAATAATTAAACATTGAATTCTCACTCTTATTTTTGCACCTTGTCCTTTGTAATTAGCAAGTTTATGTAGTTGTGTTCTAGTAGAAGCAATAGAATCTTGAATCTTGATGTTGTTTAGATCTATGTTAAGTTTTTTTATAGCATGCTCTAATTTTACTTAGACAGATTTTTCATTATGTTTACACTAATTGACCATTCTTCTACCAAAGGATTGAATGAATTTAGTACATAGAGAGAGAAGGAGGGAGAGAGGATAGCACCAACCCTCAATCCATGATTCTCATTATTGTAAATTAGGTATGGAGTTCCAAATTCTCACTAGAGAAACAAAATAATAAGGATTTTTTAGGTGATAAGTATTAAATTTGAAGGGGAGTTGAGAAAACATGGAGGTATTCTAAAAAAGAGAGATGGTGCAAAATATGGGAATTGGTTAGAAATGGTAGTCAAATAATCAACTTGTATGAAAAGCACGAAAATGAACATGAACCAAATGAAGATTGTGGGATATATAAAATATGTCCAAATTGCCAAATTTCCTTTCCACTCTAGTTTTATAATTAGACCATGTAAATCAATAATGGACACGACTTGAATGCCTACCATGTAGGGGATAGAGCACACCTAAAGAGTTATAGTAGTAAAGACAATTTTCAAATTCCTCTTAGTTGAGTTTAATATGGTTGTGCTAGCTACAATCATTATGGTGTTCCACCATTTTGAAGTCTCTACTTAGAATCCAATCTACATTGGGGAGATTTTTAGACATCCAATCCTAAAGAGAAATCTATTCTATAGTATCATTAGAAGCATAGATAGAGTATAACCCAATTGTTTGTTCATTCATAAAAGTAAAACACCAAACACAACTAGGTAAAGGATCTCCCCCCTTATTAATAACATATTTAGAAATCCATGAAGACATGCCAATAAAAGATCCTCCACTTCCATCTTTGTGAGAAGTATCCAAGAAAAATCCATATTTCCATATATTATATAGACAAGAATCTAGACAAACATCACTTAATTTGACTTCCTGAAGGCATAAGATATTAGGTTTCCATTTATTAATTGTCTCTTTGACACTATACTTCATAGGAGGGAGAGATATCCCCCTCGCATTCTGAAATAATATATTAAAAGTCATGATGATGGAGGTGAGATGATTTCACCTCCAAAGGAAGCACCCCAAAAAGTATTGGAAAGTGATACAAAATTCTCATTGCAATTTCAATCTCTAATAGTAATTGATGGTGATCTTGACCGTTATTGAGTATTAGGGGATGGAGATATAAAAAATCATTTGGGGGAATCTAATGAAGATGGGGAGTGGAAGGGGAGGGTATGTAGTCACAATTAGGAGAGAGGAAAGTATAGTGGAGAGTGGGAATAGAAGGTTCTTTCCTATTCTTAACCAAATTCCAACCATTAGTCATAACAACATCATTATAGGAAGTGGGAGCCACTATTGTGGATGGCTCATAGTGGGAAGAAAAGGAAAAAGAAGAGGGGGTAGTTTCAGGATGCACAAAGGGAACCAAGAAAAACTCACGAAGAAGAGGTTTTTAAGAAGAGGATTGAATTGAGTGGGACAAATATAAAAAGGATGGAGGAGGTTGAGTAATTCTAGTTTTACTAATAGGATGATCATGTATCAAATGTCCCTCTTTGCAGAAAAAGAAACATGCATTAGGCTTGTTTATAAAAACTATTAGTTGTTCCATTTCAAAACCAATGTGTATCAATTTAATATTCCCTAGAAAAGACTGATTTAAACTAATTTGTACACAAACACTACGATGCATTCTTAGGCTAGAAAATTTATTTGAATTATGTTTACACCAAAGTACTCTACCAAGTTAGCCCACAATATCCCTCAAAAAGGGTCAAAGTGCAAAATTTAGGTATGGAAATTCAATCCACATGGGATGCCATGAAAAAGGAGGACCTTTGGGATAGAATTAAAAATTCCAAGCCTGAAGGTAATGACTTGTCCACAAATAACCCATGTTCCATATTGCAGTACAACTTGAGCATGCTTAACAAATTCAAACACACAAAACATATCATTTTCCTAGACCTCTTATTGTGTCAATCTCCCAACCCTTATTTTTCCAATTCATTTTGGCCCATTTATAAAAATTTATTTTAGTTACCACCTCCTTTAAAAGAACAAAATCATGGCTTGAGTTTGACATTCAACAATGACATCTATGATATCATCAACGAACTAGAATTCTAAATATTTACCTTACCATCACTAGATTGATGGAAAACCAAAATTTCCTTGATAGGGTCATTCGTTGCTCCTCCATCTCCAAATCCCATGCTATGGTCATTATCATTGGCTTTTAGTACTTCCATTTAGTTTGTCTTTCTTCATATTCCTTAAGGTATTTTCCCATGCATTTGGGTAATTTAGGGCTTTGAATCTCTTTCTTTGTGTTTATATCTGAAGAATCAAGAGTACTTGACTCTGCAATATATAGTGTAGCCACTTTTAACTACATTAAAAAGTTGATTTAATGGAATAAATTTATAATTACATGCCATAATTTCTTTTGGATCATTCATCAGGCACTAATAATCCTTCCTTAGTACATTTTTGTTGTTGTACTATTTAAGTGGGAGTAGTTTATGGTCTACACCTTAATTTTTCTACTTTATTTAAATAATGTTAAAACACTTTTGAGATCTATATATTAAATATAATGTTTGAAAATAAAATTACAATAAAATATAGTTGTTGTATGTATAACCTATGAAAATACAAGTTATGGACAAAAAATATTATTAAGCCACCATTATACTAGGCACACACAATCATATCATGAAAAGGAGGAGATAGGCCATCTCAATGAGGAACCACCTATGGGGTGGGCTCACTAGAGCGGGGATCAAGAGCCTCCCACCTATCTTCGTAGTTTTGGATTGTAAACAACATCGACACACACCAACAAAGAGGTGATTAAACAATAGCACTTGCCTCCACACCAACTTACACAAGGGATGTCCACCCCACATGGGCTAATAGTATTTGTACATGGCAAAAGAGTCTAACCCGTCTATTGGGAAGGAGGTAAAAGGAAGCTTCATCTCTAACTCTAAAAATTATTACTTTGTCTAGAAGCTATTGCAAGATGGGTTTCCTTGTTCTCCTTGTGTTGTGTAGTGCAACACTTGGGTTCGTGACAAGGCTTAACTGCCTCTCGTGGATTCATTAAGGTCGATCTTTTGGTGCAACGTCAACCATCTTTGCAACAATTGGTATCAAAGCCCGGGTCATGGGTTCGAACCCCTCGCTTTCTCTGGGGGGATTGTTGCAAGGTGTGTTCCCTTGGTCTCCTGGTGTTGTGCAGTGTAGTGCTTGGGTTTGTGACAAGGCTTAACCACCTCCTGTGGATTCATTAAGGTTAATCTTTTGGTGCAACAATAACCATCTTTGCAACAGAAGCAAGTGGCAGTGTCCCCAAGGGAGGGTTGTTAAGGGGTTTCTTCTCATTATACACAATGAAATCCCCCATTGATTGAGAAATTCTTAGAGGTAGTGGAACTCCAAAACTAGTTTTTCCAACCTACGGTTGGATTTGAAGACAAACAGAGGTGAGAACATGCACTTTTAGAATCCTCACCATTGAAAATAACATTATTTTTAGACTTTTAGATCTTAGACATAATTGACACTCTAAAACTATTCTACCTCAATCCCCAAATGGAGTAGTTATCTAAGAAGAATGACCAATAAGTAAGGGTGAAAAAATACTATGAATCCATTTCCAAGTAATACGGGCTTGAGGAAAGTCTAGAAAAGATGCTTGAAGGTCTCAACTTTATTACATGCTAGACATCTTAGATGAACATTGTTGATAGCTTAAAGCATTCTACAATAGGAAGCCTTTGGTAGACCTAAAACTGAAGAAAATGAGCAATTTTAGGCTCTAGTATGGATTGCTAGTTATGCTTAAGCCAACAAAGCTAAGTCTAGGGGAAAGAATTAAGCCCCCAAGAATAGTTGATCTTACAAAGGGATGAATAAAATAATTAAAAACATAAAACAATCCTAGAGTATACGTCTTAAAAGAAGTACCAAAATTGCATAGCCAATCCTTCCACTAAGAAAGAATTTGGAAGCCCATCTTGTGAAGTATAGCATCAACAAAAAAAAACCCTAAATACACATGATTGAAGTTAATTTTGTGTTAGAGTTATAATTTTCATTGCAACACCAACCAAATTTCTAGAAGAGACCAAGTCTCTAATAGTGTGAATGCCCTTATGGAAGAGCCAAAGAGCTTTGATACTAGGAATTTTATCCATACACAATCTAGATATGTTATCAATGGGAGATCACCAAATATTATGGTCATTAAAAGAGATAACAGGACTAGCAATATTTTTAGAGGATAACTAAGAAGAATTGTATTAAATAAATCTCATTTGGCTAGCTTGGGTCATTGCAAGGTGATAATGCCTGTATTAAACCATCATAAATAGTGATATTAAAACAAAATTCTAGTATCATTTAGATTAATCTATTTTCCTAGAAGATAGGCACCAATCATTTGCTAAATTTATCCCAATCTATTTATATCAAATAATGAAAACCTTTCGAGCTATAACTTAACTATAAATTATTTGTTCATGAACAAGCCTATTGGTACAATGAATTGATATAGTTGTGTCAAAGTTATAAATCCTTGTTGTAGGTCCATGGACATTTTATCTTCTTGTGAAGTTGTGATAAACCCATTGAATTTCATATAGGATCTAGTGAGTATTGATAGGGATACCTGGGCCTAGGTTTTGTAGAGCCTAAAGTGTAGGAGAGATTTTTTTATAGGTTGGAGAACCAATAGTGTATATGATGTAGAAATCAACAAATTTAACTAGGTACAAACTAATTAAAAATGATAAATTATTATTTTTATATGACACAATTTAATTAGAAGATTTATTTAGTTTACATAAATAATCAAGAATAGTTTCTTTTTTGATATAATAAAGAAATTATAAAAAAAAATTATACAAATTTTCTCCACATTTAATATTCTAAAAAAATTTGAAAAATTATACTAAGAAATCTATATATTTATGTAAAAAATAACTAAACAATCAAGCAAGGAATTTAGAGACATACCTTGTTTTGTACTCCAATATTTTTTACTTCTTTACATATAAATTCAATTAATTTCTTTTTCTATAGGGTATGATCATTGGCTTTATTTTGTTTATTCCTTTTTTTCCCATCTCTTGTTGTAAGGTGCTATTCTATTTTTTTTTGCAAGTGCAAATTAGGCACCATTTGTGGGTTTATGGAATCTCACTAAGGGTTTGATCTAAGGGGGTTCTATCTAAGAGGCTTCAATCTAACAGGGTTAAGTCAAATTGCCCTTATATTGAATCCCCCTTAGATCATATGTGTTTGTGTGGTGGTTTAGTGGCAACATCTTCCTCTTCTACCCACATGTAGAAATTTTAGTGGATAAAACATATTAGTTCATGCCACTTTTTGGGGGGTCAAACAAAGTCATACAAACATACAATTTTATACACATGTACATAGCTCTCATTTTTAGCTTTTAAAAAATAAAATATGTATTATGTTTTATTTAGAGAGAGAGAGAGGGTGTTATGAGAAAATATAGGTCTAAACTTCTATTATCACCAATTAAAAATTAATAATAATATATAAAAATTACAAAAAATAGATCCATGGAATATATATATATGAGTTAATGATCTATGTCCAAGTATCATAAAAATGTTTTATTTTTTATGCACTATGAGAAAATGTTACTCAATAAAAACATAGCAGAAATATATAATAAACACTTAGTTAAAGACTAAATAAATATGATAACATTATATATTTTTTTAAAATTAAAAAATATTGTAAACTGAATCTACATAGAAAATGTCACAAATCAATAGTTTATGCTGTCCTAAAATTCTTGAGAGATTGGTCATTATAATTGGTTGAAGGTGATGAATGTTGAAAATGTGCCATTTTAGTGGCTTCAATCTACCAAAAAGTGAAGCACAGTATTGTGCTAAAACCTTACTATGGGTGGATCTAAACCCTAAACATATTTGATATAAAATGAATGCAATTAGAAAATTAGATTTGAAAAACCCTAATGAGAGAAAGAATAAACCTTAAAGGCAAAACCCTCAAGGTTGTGTAGGAATGTCAAGTTCACCAATAAACATAAAGTGAAAATAACACCTCACATAAAAATCTTAGGGAAATTAATTAAATCACAATGATAAATAAATCCAACCTAAGATAAAGAGCTAGGATTAATATTGATATAGCAATAAATATTGAAATCAATGTGATAATTAAATGGATAAAAATAAGGGTACTTGGATCTCACTCTAATGAAGAAATGATCATGACATATGCCAAATATCAATTTGCCATGGTATAAGAAAAATAGGGTCCACTAGGAGATTGCTACAAAACTAGATAAATGATAGTATGACTATTTGATTCACTTCCATGTGCAAAACTAGACTTGGGGCCATAAATCTAAACTTCTCTTCTATAGCCCATTCTTCTTTGATCTGGGCCTTTGTTACCTATCTGCCTCTACATCTATGACATGGAACAACCAATCAATATGCTTAAAAATACTATTGATGAGTTTGCTAGGCAAAGGGATTCTCCCTTGGTCAATCCCTTGGAAAAGTTGATTCAATGATAATGAACAAAGATCAACAACAATAAATAACCATCATAGCAATATGCCTAAGATGATGATGCAATTTGACAATGCAATTTGGATGCTCTATGATACTATCACATGAATACTCTTAGATCTAGATTTTTAGATAGATGTGCAAGTGAATAAGGTCATGTCCTTGAATACACTATGCTTTAGTCAAGTCTTAATGGCTAGTACAGGAGGATAACATTGACCTAACTTAAGGAATTTGAGTTTAAAAGTTGGTGGTTCAAATATGCACATGGAACTATCCTAGGTCAATTATGCACCTACAGATCTAAATGTTGGCAAGAGATACTGCGTGGCTTCATAAGTGTTGTCATTGATGGCAACAAAGTCTATCCCACACATCCGCATTACATAATATGCCTATACCAGAAGACAGATTGAAGATTGTTTTGGTCCGGTGAACAAGAATAGAGTATGTAACAAGGTCTGACAATCAGGTCTGGATCTCTCAGATGGTGTAACTCAATAAGTTGTGGACTTGGATAAGTCAAGAGGGTTATCATGACTACTGTATTCTAGAGATTTAGCATCCGATGATAAAACAAGAAAAAGATATGAGCATTTGAGTGTTGGGTTCCAGTCAGGCAGAGCAGACAGAGGAAGAACTGACCGATAGAGTATCATACTTCAATCTAGACGTGTAAAAGGAACTGATCAAGAAATCTGTAATATTATACATTGTTGGTCGACATGATTTATGACTTCTATGTCTATGTTTTTTATGCAAATCACTAATCAAGCATGGATTTAGCTGATAGATCAATAACTTGCAAATATCTTAGGTGTTCTTGTTGCTGACTAAGAAGTTGTTGGAAATCCTTGATGCGGATATATATACCTAATGGATTCAAGCCTGTAAGTGTGTGAAAGTGATAGTATGTATGGTTAAGTGCGAAGAAAAGCAAAGACAAGTGCGAAGGTAGTAATTCAAGCCTGAAATGTGACAGGAAAGTTATATTGAGCAGAGGAAGAATGAAATGTGCCAGATCAGTATATTGTACCTAACCGAAACTGAAATCCTGCATGCATAGATGTTGTTCATCAGTTCAAACACCTTGGTATCATCTGTAAGCATTTGTAGACTGTAAGTCTCTTGTAGGCAGTGGGCCTTTTGTGAGCAGTGTGCTCAGGCAGTGAGCCCTAATTGGCAAGTGCCAAATTTGTACTCTTTATTCTTTTAATAGAGAATACAATCTTGGGTTAGTCACCCCGTGGTTTTTTCCTTAACAGGGTTTCCACATAAAAATCCTTGTGTTATGTGTTAATTTCTTTTTCATCTCTTATGACTGCCTTGCTTTGGTATAACATTAAATGATAAGTTAAGAAAAGAAAAAAAAAATAAAAAAGTTATAAGATAACTGATTCACCCCCCTCTTAGTTATCTGCATTGTTTCCAACAATTGGTATCAGAGCTAAGTTCCTCTGAACAAAGCCTAACAACTTGAGGAAGATCTGGTAATCTCAATGGATGCATATTGTATGAAGGAACAACTTCAGTCTACCCTAGATGATCTTGAACAATCCCACTCTGAAGTCAATAATTTGAGAGAAAGACTCAAACAAGTTGATTTCATAAATGAACTAAAACAAAAACTTAGTATTTCTGTGAAAAAGAGAAAAGAACTACTCCAAAAATTAGCCAATCAGAGTGAAGTCAATGATACTAATGAAGATCTGAATGAGAAAAATAAGCTATGTGAGAAGCTGTCAAAAGAAGTCATTATGGTAAGGCATGAAATGGAATCAGGGGTTATGAGATTCACCCAAGAAATTGAAGAAAAGAGAAAGATTGAAGATAATCTAAAACAATCCCTCAAGGAGAAAACAGAGGGCTGCCACAAAATGGATAGAATAATCAGCCATCTTGAATCTGATCTTGAAGAAGCTAGAGACAATGAAGAACAACTTGAAAATCAGATAGACACTCTTAAACAAGATCTTCAAACTGTAAATGAATACAAAGAGAAATTCAAGATAAGCTCAGCCCAACTTGAAGTTCTTCTTGAAAGCCAAAAGAGGGTAGATGATAAGCGTGGCTTGGGATATGAGAAAGGTGAAAGCTCTGGATCCGGTCAAAAGAACTTTGGATCAGGAAATCAAACAAACAAGCCTAGAAGACCTCCGATAAGGCAACCAAATGCTCAAAGATATCCATCCTTCAATGGATACTGCTTCAATTGCAACAATTTTGGTCACAAAGCAATCCAGTGCAGAAACATAATGAATCAATTCAATCCATCCTTCTTCGGTCAATGTTTCAGTTGTAAAACGTACGGTCACAAATCTCATGAATGCATAAATATACAAATGAACAATTCTTTCAATGGTAAATGCTTTGTATGCAATAGAATTGGAAATATGGCTAATGAGTGCAGATCAAGAGGATATCATTCAAATAAGCAAAGAAATGTTGTGTGTTATAATTGTAATAGATCTGGTCATATTGCCAAATTCTGTAGAAGCAAAAATCAGGATAGAAAAGGTCCGGTGGAACATGATTAGAAACAAGATAAAGGCAAAGGTAAAGTAAATGCGGATGAAGTTCAAAAAGAAATGAGAAAGATTTGGGTAAAAAGGAGTACAATGAATATTGGGGATGGATCCGCACCGGAATCTGGTGCTGATATTCCTTCCAAAAACTAAAAGACAAGCTCTGGCTCAGGGGGAGCTACAGAGAAGATCCCTTTCCCCCAGCCAGTCAGTGAGTGCTTGAATTCAGCACCTTGAATCAAAATAAGAGGTTGCGGTTTAGAAGGTTTGAGGAGACTCACTTTAAGATCATCTAGTCTAAATTTGACAAATCCGCATGTAGATTTGAGCTAGTTATGAGGAGATCCTGTATTGGTAGCTATCCGGTAAAGCAGAATTTCATAGATAGATTCAGTATGATCCAAAATTGAAATATTATCTGTGAACCCATGGCATGTTTGAAAGAGGGAAATATGTTGTCAATCCTCATAAACAAATGATTTGAAGATCTGCAATTCAATCCAAGTAAAGCTCATTTGAGAAGAAGGGTAACTGGATGATTCAAAAACTTGTACATTTATTACAAAAGGAAATTAGGGTTTACACAAGGATAAAAGGGTTCTTTCACTCATTATTTACACACTTGCACTCATGAAGAAGAAAAGAAGAGCTCTGTGAAGAAGATCCTACAATTCACTCAAGTTCAACTGAAGATCGAATTCAACCAGAGAATCACTTCAGTTTCTGCTTCAAACCCTAAAGCGTGAAAAGGTACTTCCCTTCTGAAAACTCTCTTTGGATCTCTTGCAAAAATGGCTACTCCAATGGTTGTCAATATTTCTGATAGGCTGAGACCAAAATTCAAGAAACACCCTTACAAATCTCTAGAAGTTGATCCCTTGAGTGTGTTTTCTAGTATTCCGCACGGAGTCTTGCATGTAGAAGATGTTAGGGTTTATATCCATGCAAACATTAAAGAATTTGGAGAACTTGCAGAAGATCAAAAAGGATAAGAAAAACTCCTTTAAATATGGTAGTCTAATTCTGTGTCTATTTTTCTATTTTATGAATGAGCTGCCTAGATTAAATGGTTGGGTCTGGCAAAATGAAAAACCTGTTGCAATTCAGATAAGAGATTACATGTATGGACTTGGTGATGCTCAAGCCCAAAACACAGCCCTATGGGGTTACTTTAAGAATTTCCAAAGCATGATGCATGCTAGAGAAAGAATACCACAAACAATAGTTGACAAATACAAAGATACAGTCTGCTTCATGGTTGACACTGATCAATGCCTAATGGAGGCAGTTGAGCCAAGAACTGTATGTATAATGCTTATGGGTTATGAGGTCGATGAAAAAATCTTGGAGCTACACATTCAACACCTGCTGAGCCAGCCTAAGGACACTGAAGCAGAAAGGTTTGGTACCTTTGAAGAGCTAAGCATAAAAATACATGTTGAGTTAAGACAACCGGAGATGAAGAGAAAAGTAAGAAAGGAAGTTGAAGAAATTGCCAAAAGATTTGGCATATCAAAGGAGGCTGTAAATGCCAATAGGGAGAAAATGGAGAAGGCAGAGAAAGAAAGACAAGAAGCAATGAAAGAAAGTGCTCCTATGCAAACCTCCTCTCGGACTAGATCCTCCAAGAGCTCTGCTCCTGTCGCTTCCAAAAGCTCAAAGTCTACCAAACCGGAAGTCAAGACATTTGGAAAAGAAGAAAAGAGGATGAAGACCAAAGCCACAAGGACATATACAAGCCATAAAGATGATGAAGAAATAGAATCAAATGAGGAAACTAGGAAAATGAAGAAGAAGAAGACATCTAGGAAGTTCTCTGCTAGCAGAAATGAGGAAGAGAAGGCAGAGGAATTTATTGAAAAACCCACTCTTTCCATTGATGACATCATCAAGGCAGTTACTATGGATGGGAACCTGCAGTCGATGATAGAGTTCTATGATGAATACAATGATGCTGACAAGAGAATTTTGGAGGAAGCTATTGTAAGTTATTTAAACATCTATAACAAAGCATTCATTGAAATAATTTCTTTAATTCCAAAAAGTCTAGAAGAAGTATAGGAACAAAGAAAAGTGAATGCAAAGGCTAAAGACTTAGAGATCTGGGAGCAAATAATGATACAACTTTGCTCCTCTATCACTCCAAAACAAATGGACATGATTTTCAAGGAGTGTAAAGATGATTTCCGGAGCAAATCCAAAATGAACAAACTCATGCTTGGTGAGAATGAACAAATGGCCAATGAAACAAAAGAAATCCTCTCGAATGCCTTGAAGAGATTCAATCTTCCCATTATAGAGGAAATAGACGAAGAGCCTTATAACATGGATGTTGAAGGATTAAAGAAAAATGATGAAGAATCATCTCAGGCATTGGATTCCTCTGTTCCGGAAAAGGAAGGACAGAAAGTCTAAGAAACATTTTCTGACAAGGATGTCGAAGGATTAAAGAAAAATGATGAAGAGCCATCTGAGGGACTAGACTCCTCTGCTCTGGAAAAGGAAAGATAGGAAGAAGAAACAAAGATCAATAAGCAAGTCAGTCCGGATGTCCCCAAAAGGAAGGAAGTAGAGTTTGCAAGAGACACTACAGAGACAGTACAAAATTTCCTGGACAAAGAAATAATGGAGCTAGATGAACCGTAGCTAATTCAAGGGCCACTAAACTTTGACTCTCTATCTCCCATTTAGATAATGAAGGTAGCATCTTTTTCTCAGGCCAAAGCAAAAGAGAAACTTCTAAAATCTCACATAGAGGATTGTGAGCTGTTGGAGATTGCCTCTGGGATGCTGGAGAAGATTATGCCAACTTATCAAAAGGATCCTTCTTCCTCTCCATCCGGTAATCTAAAAAATTTAGTCAATTTTGTTAACACTCATTTTGAATCCTTAGAGAAATCGGCAAAAACAAAGGTCCAGAAGGAGTTCTTAGGAAAGAGGTTCAGTGAAGTACAAGGGCTAATTACTAATGATAGAAGAACCTTAGGCATTGGCATAAAGAGCCTTGAAAATACTCTTAAATATCATGGGGACATATACAAAATTTGTTTATCTTGGCCCAAAGTGACAGAGGACATTGAGAAGAAAGTGAAAGAACAAGAAGGAAAATTGTCAAGTTTATCTCAAAATTTTGACCCCTTACTACCTCTCTGGTGAATCATGAATGTCAAGCTATTGCTATAATAAATAAAATTAAAGAACTGGTTAAGGAGAAAAAGAATATAATAGATAGAATGGGTGAGCTCAGAAGGATAATCATCCCTAAGTTAGAGGCAATGCACGATGCCTTGACAGAGGCACAAAATACAATCCGGACCAGTGATCCAACAGACTTAAAGAGGGTAGAAGCATATGCATTTTTGTTAAGTGGACAATCTCCATTTTGGACAGAATGAAGAAGAGTTGGGCCACAGAAATCATCCAGTTGAAGACAACCTTTGCGGATATACTTAAGTATATGTAAGTATAACATATGATTTGTATATACTTATGCAGCCATGTATAGAATAATTTCTGCAAAATTTTGGTCTGTAGATTCCACCCTTTGCCATTGATGTCAAAGGGGGAGTGAAGAGTAGTGAAAAATGTGGAATCCAGCAAAAGGGGAGCTACGGTAAAATAGTGCAAGAGACAAAGCTTCATCAAAGGGGGAGTTACTGCGACACTTAACCATTTTTCACTAAGTGTTGCCATCAATGACAAAGGGGAAGATTGTTGGAAAGAGACACTGTGTGGCTTCATAAGTGTTGTCATTGATGGCAACAAAGTCTATCCCACACATCCGTAATACATAATATGCCTATACCGGAAGACAGATTGAAGATTGTTTTGGTCTGGTGAACAAGAACAGAGTATGTAACAAGGTCTGACAACCAGGTCCGGATCTCTCAGATGGTGTAACTCAGTAAGTTGTAGACTTGGACAAGTCAAGAGGAGTATCATGACTAGTGTATTCTAGAGATTTAGCCTCTGGTGATAAAGCAAGAAAAAGATATGAGCATCCAAGTGTTGGGTTCCAATCAGGCAGAGCAAACAAAGGAAGAACTGACTGGCAGAGTATTAGACTTCAATCCAAATGTGTAAAAGGTCCTGATCAAGCAATCTGTGATATTATACATTGTTGTCCGACATGATTTATGACTTCTATGCCTGTGTTTTTGATGCACATCACTAATCAAGCATGGATTCAACTGACAGATCAATAACTTACAAATATCTTAGGTGTTCTTGTTGCTGACTAAGAAGTTGTTGGAAATCCTTGATGCGGATATATATACCTGATGGATTCAAGCCTGTAAGAGTGTGAAATTGATAGTATGTATGGTTAAGTGTGAAGAAAAGTAGAGACAAGCTCGAAGGCCATAATTCAAGCGTGGAATGTGACAGGAAAGTTATATTGGCCAGAGGAAGAATGAAATGTGCCAGATCAGTATATTGTACCTAACCGGAACTAAAATCTTGCATGCATAGATGTTGTTCATCAGTTCAAACACCTTGGTATCATCTGTAAGCATTTGTAGACTGTAAGTCTCTTGTAGGCAGTGGGCCTTTTGTGAGCAGTGTGCTCGGGCAGTGAGCCCTAATTGGCAAGTGCCAAATTATTCTTTTAACAAAGAATACAATCTTGGGTTAGTCACCCTGTGGTTTTTCCCTTAATAGGGTTTCCACGTAAAAATCTTTGTGTTATGTGTTAATTTATTTTTCAGTTCTTATGATTGCCTTGCTTTGGTATAACATTAAATGATAAGTTAAGAAAAGAAAAGAAAAATAGAAAAGTTATAAGATAACTGATTCACCCCTCCCCTCTCAGTTATCTGCATTGTTTCCAACACTAAATCTAGTGGCAAATGGTGGATTTAGCAAATGAGTTTGGACTCTTGAGATGTGTGGAGATGGAACAAAACTAGGATAAGGATATTTGCCAACTTCCACGTAAAACTATACTAACTTAAATACTAGTCAATACATAAACGACAACCTTGTCAAAGTAAGCCCAAAACATAAAGAAAAAGACATGAGTGTGTTTTTCCCCATTACACACAAAACTAATAATTTAAAAATTAAAGTGATCTTTTGCCTACAAAAGTCTCCTAAATTTTCTTCACCAACACTAGCTGAGAAATTTATGTTTAATTTTTGGACATATCTTCCCAGCATTTCTGGCTTTTTCTATAACCTATTATTATTAGCCGATAGGCTTTTATATGTGAGAATTATAATGCTTGGAATTGTCTCATGCCGGAATTGTCTCACGCCCTAAAAAAGTTCATGCCAGAAAACTTTCTAAATTCATCAATTGTTCCTATCGGCGTATTCCTTGAACCTCCAATGGTGCAAGTGCTAGATATTATCAAGAGAGAAAAAATTCATACTTCCTAAATCTCACGTTGCAACATGTGCATGGAGTTGAATATTACTTAGCGTGCTTGCTAAGCTATCTACTCTTGTCGCTTCTCTAAATTTTCTCTCATGATAGAGGAGAGGACCCAGTAGTGGTGCACCCTAACTTCACACCTCTCAAAATCATACGTGGCAATTTCTAATCACTCCAAAATTTTTACAGTAGCTTACTTGGCAACGCCCCTACTGATAACTAAGGTTTCAGTACCACATCATCAAATATGATGCCATATCAGCATGCTTTTTGTTGAGGTGTCAAATATTTCCCCAAAAAAAAGGGTGGACCAATAGGTGTGCATTAAGTTATGTTTTGTTGGTGGGTTGATGTGGCATCACATAATTGGTTGCTTTTTAAATCTAAAGGGCACATTTCATTCAATTATTAGTACTTATAGTAACACTAACAACCTTAAAGTCACAACTACTAGTACTAAACTTCAAAAAATATTGGGCCTTAAATGCACATATGCTATCTCAACCATTGGAACTATCTCACCTATTGGGTCTTTACCCTATTAGATTACAATACATGGGAAGACTGTCAACAAAATGTGTCATGTCTCATCAATACAGTTCTAAAAATTAAATAAGTGGCTTGATGAGAAGTCAAATATGGAAAACCATAAACAAACCTAACTCAAATCTTAAGGATAACCTCAAATAAGTAGCTTGATGAGAAGTCAAATACGGAAAACCCTAAACAAATCTAACTCAAATCTCAAGGATAACCTCAAAAAAGGATAATGTTACTAAATTATGTTTTGCAGTCATGGGCATTGTTGATATTTGTTATTTAAAAATTATCCCCTAAATGCAATCTCTTTGCAAAGGGAACAATAATCTTTTATTAGCCTTTCATTTTATATACACCTGCAACTGACTATGTTGTCACCTCATTCATTCTACCATTATAACCTCCTCTGTGGTTTGAAATGGCTTCAAAGCCTTCCTTGATATTATTCCTTAGCCTTATTACCCTTGTTCAGTCATTTTATTTTTGTTTGTCTTTCAAAAAAGAGAATCTTGTCTTCTACATTCATGACATTTTTAGTGGACCGAACGTTACAGGCATTGTAGTTGCAGGAGTGAATGGAACGTCTTCAAATTCGTTAAAGTTTGGAATAGTAATTGTTATAGATGACCTTGTAACCAAAGGTCCAAAGCCCTCCTCCAAGACTATTGCAAGGGCCAAAGGAATGTATTCCAATTCAGATCTGGGAGGTACTAAATTTCATCTCCTTTTCTCTGTTGTATTTCAGAGCAAGAAATACAATGGCAGCACCCTTGAGATCCAGGGATCAGATAGATATTTTCAGAAACAAAGGGAGGTACCTTTTTTTGGAGGAACAAGGAAATTTAGATATGCTCGTGGGTATGCCATTATGGAAGCTGTTGACTTTGAAGGTTTCAATGTTGTGAAATTTAATGTAAAGCTCCAATTAGACTAAGTCATGTGCGGTTTTTGGAAGTTATTGCCTCTAACTCTGTAGTTTGGGTATTGGGTTTTTGTTGTTTAGCTTGAATAAAGAATGGCTGCTCACCTTTTTATAGAAAGAATGAAAAGATTTGGATCGATTGGGTAATGTGAATTGTGACTTCTTTTCTTTACTTTACTATAAATTGTTGAGATTTCTTAAGATTTAATGAATAAATTTAAAACCAGAATCCTATAATATTGCAACACAAATTAGTTGCAAAGAAAATAGAGACAATAATAGAATAATGAATAAATAGAATAAATGATCACACATCAATAACATAAGGATTTACGTGGTAAAACTCCAGCAATATGTTAGAGAAACATCCATGGGGCAAAGTATCGGTATTGTTATTGTTCATAAGAAAAATTTACAATCCTCACATAGCTGCAATTACAATTTCTTACCTTTCGAAAGGCTACAAAGATATAGAATATCTTCAACATAACTGCCTTCACCAAATTTAGAAGAAAATAGTTTTTTTCTTTCTTTAGGAAAAAACTAGATTTCAAAAAAAGATTTTTGTTTTCTTTCAAAGATAAGCTCTCTTTCTTTCATGCTTTCATTGCTTTATCTTGTTGTCACAAATCCAACAACCTCCACCTTGACAACAATTTACTTGATACTTGTTCATGCCCATTCATCACCTTTTCTGCCAAGAGAAGCAAAACTCCACCTCAACTTCTCTAGCAATACTGGTTTTGTAAACATGTTTAAACAATTTTCTTTCATATGGATTTTCTCAAGAGCTACTCCACCTCAATCAATAACTTGTCTTACAAAATGGTATTTAATTTCAATATGCTTGATCCTACTATGATAAGCTAGATTTTTAGCCAAATGAAGAGCACTTTAACTATCACATAATACATTCACCTTATCTTGCATTTTTTCAAACTCACTCAGAAGACCCTTTAACCAAACTGCCTCTTTGCATGCATGTGAGACAGCCATATATTCAGCCTCAGTAGTGGAGAAAGCAACTTTTTCTTGAAGCTTTGACATCCAACAAACAGGTCCTCCTGCAAGAGTAAAGACATAACCCAAGGTAGATCTCCTTTTGTCCAAATCACCTACGAAATTTGAATCAACATATCCACAAACCAAATCACTGCAACCATTAAAGGTAATACAATAATCACTTGTGCCTCTGAGATAATGAAGCACCCATTTCACTGCTGCCCAATGCTCTTTACCTAGATTCGCCATGTATCCACTGACAACACCAACTGCATGTGAAATATCTGGTATTGTACATACCATCACATACATTAAACTTCCTACTACATTAGCATATGGTATGTTGGTTCCCAAAATAATTCTAACCTAAAACTCTAAAACATTCCTACAACACCCAAGCCAGGGATTGTCGTCAAGGTGAAAGGAAGAAGTTTATCAACAAGTAAAGGGGAATTTTGGCCAACTACAAGAGATGGCTAAGCTCCTCTTCTCTTTGAAGTCATCTTAAACTCTGGAGGAATTTTCCAACGGGTATTATACTTGAGTAGGTATTAAAATCAAATTAGATAAACAACTAAAAATAAGAACAACCAAACCTAGATTGCTCTCTGAGCCTTGAATCTATCACTAAACTAAACAAAACTGGTTGTTGTATGACCCCTATATAACTGATAAATGCAATCCTATACAATGAGAATGCATGAAGATTACTTCTGCTTCTAAAAGTAAGATGTAAAGTTTTTTTTTTTGAAGATGGGTGATCTAAGGCTACTCAGACTGGTGCCTATTAATTGGGTTGCAAAGTCTAATGTAAAACAGAGGAAAACAATCACACAAAAGTGTATAATTGCCTATTTGACAAATCAAATGCAAAGAAATCACTATCATATTACTAAAAATACTTAATAATCACACACCTTACCATGTTTTTCCCTATGCCATACTAAAATGATCATTCACAAAGCTTGGGAATGAATTAAGAACTATCACATTCATCAAATTAGAGCTTACAATCATACCACAAAATGTGGTAAAAGTAAACTAGAACTACGATTACAACTTACTAAGAAAAACACCTACAGTAGTGGAGAAAAACAACAATCTGATACAAAGATTTAAATTGTATTACATACACTTCATAATTGATTCATGTATAAACATAGCATGCACAATATCCTTCATTAATTTGCCTCCTGGAGCTCACAATCATGCTGAGAAAATGTCAAAATGACCAAACCTTAACATGACTGAAAAGAATACATATATAGCATTTGATTCAAACTGATTGTAGTCTCCCAGGTGTCACGTCCTGTTAAGGACTGCACCTATGTTGCATTAATTCCAAATTTGTCAGTAGACTTGGATGTTGGGAAAGCAAAACCCATGCCTTGCTTCCTCTACAATCAATCTGTCAAAGCTTGTTTGCACTCCAAATGTACCCTGAGCAATAAAGAGGGAAGCTTCTACCCTTTCCCTGCCACCTACAACATTGATTTCTCAAATTTTTCCTTAATGAATTGAAGATTTTTACTACGCCAATCCACCTGCATAGAACTATTTTGCAAACTCATTAAATTTTGGATTCAAATCAGTTTCTGTATCCCTGCAATCATGGCATGCATTCAGGGAATTAACCATTTCAAGTATTAACAACACACCCAATGTGTCATCCTTCCTTTTCTATTTTGAAGCATTTGACTTCTGACTGTACCATTCTACACTTTCCCAATTCATTGACCAATCTTCTTCACTCTCTACATTTTGTTTGGCATTATCTGTTGCATTCTTCCATCTTTGCATTTGCCTAATCGACAAATCTTTAATTTGCTAAACTGTATCTATTAGTTGGCGCAAATGCCTCCTTGATGCAGTCAAGGTAGGAGGGTCCAGTTAGGGACTGTCCAACCTTGCAGCCTTAAATAATTAACTCCATAGACATACAAATATGCAATGGAAACTTATAGTTTAACAACAGAAAGATAAAATAGATTTATGAACACATAACATTAGATTTATCTTGGGAAAACCCTAACAGGGAAAAATCCAGCCTTCAAAGCTCATTATTCATATATATTCAATTTCAAAACACAATACACATGCGTCAAGGGATTTACAAGAGCTAGGCCATAGCCCAGGGATTACAAACAATTCATATAACAACTCTCTTGCATGAATTCCATCGTTGGATTATCAATTCTCAGCTCTATAACTTCTTCTATCCTCTGCTCTATTCTTCTCTTCAGTTCTGCTACTTCTTCAGATCGTAATAACTTATCTTCATGCTCTAGATCTTCATGTCATCGATCCCCCTAGAAAAAATCCTTTTGCACTTATTTATATCATCTGCAACCTTACAAATCATCAACAAGTCAGCCGGATTACATCGGATAGTTTATGTAATGTGTACACTCAATAGGTTGGGCCTAAACATAAGACACAGCTTCACAAATGCATAAAACTTCGCGCAGACCTCACTGAAGGTTGGCCAAGTCCTTAAACATCATCAACCAATTCTTCTTTTCACTCTATAAGTCACGAGAGTGATCCGCAAGCCGATTCCACTTCACTAAACACAGTCATCTTTGTTATGTAAGAATAGTCAATCTTCAAACAGTGATAACTTTCCAAAATCAAAGCCAAACAATCTAAATTCTTGATATGTTGTAATTTCCTATGTCTAGATGCTAAGTCTAGATCCAGAGCCCCTCATACTCAAAATCCAGAATTCTCCAAGGTCACTTTCTCTGCATATTCAAGCTTCCGTCAACTGTCTTAATGATTCTAAATTCTTTCAGATGCTTCTACATCAGACTTCTGGATGCTCTTGAATTAGACCCTCGGGGTTATTTGAGAAGTGAGCCCCTTCACTTAGGTCTGTATTAAGTTAGATTCAAGGTTCGACGATCTGTTTTCAAGTACTTGCAACTGCCTCAAGGTCGGCGGTCTGTTCAAGTCCACCCTGCAAAACTGACTCAAGTTCATCATCTTGTCATGGTCTAGGTTTGGCGGTCTACCTGCAAGCCTTGTACTGCCTCAATGATCGGTGGTCTGAGCAAGTCTTCTCTGCAAGTTACCTTAAGATCAATGTTTTTTTTAATCAAATTCATTCATGTATCCTCCAGAACAATCAAGTTACTTTCTAATCCAACCAATACACTTCCTGAACTTCTCTGCAACACTTTCCAATCCTGATCTTAGATACAATTTCTCTCACACACCTCAGAATCTTACATTTTCTTCTCTACATATACTGCTTTAATACTTTTTTCTATTTATTTATCCACATTTGCTTTACTCCGGTACACAAACTTTCTCCTCTGGTAGAATATCTTGTCATTACCTCTTTCTCTGCCACATGATCTTCTCTGCTATGCTTCACATTTGTTCACACAACTTTATCTTGCACTCCTTTATCAGATGATTTTACACAAACTCTCTCTTGCTTTGCTTTCTCAATTCTATAACACAAATCTTCTTAAGACCAATGCTTCTCCTTCTTCCAGTTTCTCTATTAAACTTAATGATTCAAAAGGTTCTCCTTCCTCTTCTACATAAACTGTCTTTGCATCACTTTCTTCTAGTTTCTTTGTCAAACTTAGTGATTCAATCAACTCTTCTTCTTCTGCACAAGTCATTTCTATATCAATAGGATTTTCAATCTCTGTATAAACTATCCCTGAGTTACTTATTGCTTCTCCTTTATCAACTTCTTTAGTTATAGATTCTTGATGACTTTCCTTGCTTGATTATTTTTTCCTCCAAACTTGAAAATAGGTTCTTCTTCTTGCAAATCCTCTTTCATTCTTCTGGTATCCTACACTATGATAAGAATTATGACTCATGTCACTTCTCCCTCTGTAGTTTGAATTTATTTCCTTGTTTTGCTCCACATAAGGTCTTCTTTCTTTGCAGCCTAATCCAACATATGAACACTTCAATCTATATCTTCCTCTGAACATACTAGTAACATGTCTCCATTCCTATCCATCAATACACCCATAATCTTTCTGTATGTAACCTATCATAGATTTTCTCCTTCCCATTCTATTCCAACACATCTTTTTAGAATGATTCCTTAATCCACAAAACTTACAAGGGTAAAGATCCCAACACAACTCCTTCTCATGTCCATGTCTATTACAATGTGAACAATACATACCTCTTCTTCCCTTATTTGATTTGTTTGAATTTGCCATAACATCCTTACCTTTGTCATATCTAAGGCCTTGACTTCTTGATTTGATTACTGGTTCAATAGGTTTTGTAATTCCTTGTTGCTACTTTCCCAATCCTTGTCCTTCATATCCCATTCTTTGTATGATTTTGAAACCAATACCATCACCAACCACTCCAGGTTTTGTCACACTATCATTTTTAATTTCACTGTCTAAAGAAACTTCTGCATTATCACACAAATCATTAGTATCACATGAAACATCACACAATACAGGCTTAGATCTTAAATTTTCATTCTCTTTTCTACATGCTACAAGTGACTGCTCTAACTAGTTAACTTGTTCTTTCAAATCTGATATTTCATTCTTCTGCAACAAACTTTCTTTTAGATCTCTGCTCCTTTCTTCCACCTTTCCAAACAACTTGAATTCTTCTTCCAATTTTGCAAATTTCTTTTCAACATCTTCAAACAGTTTCAGCTCTGCCTCTAGGTCTTCATTTTTGCTTCTTACATCTTTCAGTTCTTCTTCAAGGACTTCAAACTTGTCTCCTCCAAGATCTTTCATCTTCTCTAACAATTTTGAATTACACTTCTTGATTTTACACAATTCTCCTTCCAAAATATCCTTTTCGTACATTAGGGTTTCATTTTATTTCTTCATCCTCTTTCCAATCTTCCCCATCTGAAACAAATTAGATAAACAACTAAATTTGAAAAGCTTACCGAATATTCCTTGCCTTGATCTTTCCTCTATGATGACACTTGTTACTTCTAGGGTTTTGCACTTCTTTCAACACTATCTTCCTTCCAAACATATTCACAACCAACCCAGCAGATTCAAAACCAGCTCTGATACCACTTGATGTAGTCAAGGTAGGAGGGTCCAATTAGGGACTATCCAACCTTGCAGCCTTAAACAATTAACTCCATGGACATACATATATGCAATGGAAGCTTATAGTTTAACAACAGAATGATAAAATAGATTCATGAACACATAACATCAGATTTATCCTCGGAAAACCCTAACAAGGAAAAACCTAGCCTTCAAAGCTCATTCTTCATATATATTTGATTTCAAAACACAATACACATGCCTCAAGGGCTTTACAAGTGCTAGGTTGCAACCCAGGTATTACAAACAATTCATATAACAACTCTCTTGCATGAATTCCATCGTTGGATTATCAATTCTCAGCTCTATAACTTCTTCTATCCTCTACTCTGTTCGTCACTTCAGTTCTACTACTTCAGATCATAATAACTTATCTTCATGCTCTTGATCTTCATGTCATCGATCCCCCTAGAAACAATCCTTTTTCTCTTATTTATATCATCCGTAACCTTTCAAATCATCAACAAGTCAGCCGGATTACATCGGCTAGCTTATGTAACGTGTACACTAAATAGGTCAGGCCTAAACATAAGGCACAACTTCACAAATGAATAAAACTTCACGTGGACCTCACCAAAGGTCGGTCGGGTCCTTAAACTTCATCAACCAATTCTTCTTTTTGCTCCGCAAGTCACGGGAGTGATCCACAAGCTGATTCCACTTCACTAAACACAGTCGGCGCTGTTCTGTCAGAACAATCAATCTTCAAATAGAGATAACCTTCCAGAATCAAAGCCAAACAATCTGAATTCTTGATATGTTGTAATTTCCTATGTCTAGATGCTAAGTCTGGATCCGCAGCCCCTCATACTCAAAATCTGGAATTCTCCAAGGTCACTTTCTTTGCATACTCAAGCTTCTGTCAACTATCTTAATGATTTTGAATTCTTACGGATGCTTCTACATCAGACTTCCGGATGCTCCTGCATCAGACTTCCGGATGCTCCTATATCACTCCTAGTGAACTTTCTTTGTGGCCCTTTATCACCTTTTGTCCGCAAAAGATGTTTTTGCTGAACCATTCATTTACTACCCCTATCGGCAATTTTGACCTTTTGCGAACTTGAGCTACTTTCCCCCTTTTTATTTTCCATATTGACAATTCTATCTTTTGTTGAACCTTTGACTTTTCCCTTTTTATCTCTCCCCCTATCACCTTATCGGTGAAATATGAAAAAAATGAACTTTTGAAAAGTTCGGTCTTTAGCCAGTTTGTCGATAATTTGTGCCTTAGTCCTTTTTCTCTTTATCAACAAACTGAGAACATTTCAAACTAATGGGCCGCAACACCATACTCCTCATTATCAGCAAAAATGTCCTTTTTCAAACTCACTTTACTTTCCTCTTAGTCAGAAAAAACTTGCTTTCCTGAACCAAGCACTTTGCCGCTTTATCAACAAAAATGCCACTTGCCGAACTTTACTTTTCAATGTCTTATTGGCAAAAAAGGCCTATCAGCAAACTGTTGAAATTCCTAACTAATTCATCGATTCACCCCTCAGCCGATTCCCTGACAAGGCATTGTTTCTCCTTTTCACGCCTTAGCCAAATTTTGTCTTAATTTTCCCTATGGGCAAATTTGCTCCATTTTGAACTTTGCTTTTTCATTGTATATATGCCTTATTGGCAAATAAACACTTTTAGAACTTGGCTTATGCTTCCTTTTATCTACAAAAAGAAGCTATGATGAACTTTTGACTTTGACTTTTCCATATCGGCAAAAAGGAAGAAACAAGAACTTTGGCCTTCTTTTCTCTATGTTGCGCCCTTTGTCGACAAATTGGTTGTTGGTGAATTGGTTGTCAGTTGAATCGAGCATCAACAAACTTACCAAATTCTAAATTTTCCTTTAGTTCAGCGTTTTGTTGATTCCTCGACAAGGCACTTTTCCTTCTTCCCTTAGCTGAATTCTTACTTTTGTCTGTCTTGTCAGCAAACTTTGTCTTTGTTGAACTTATCTTGCTTGGTGCCTTTTTCATGCTTTATCGGTAAAGTTGATTTTTTATGAACTTTGCTTTGTTCATCATTTTTCCTATTCTTTAGTTTGTCGGCCAAATGAGCCATCAAGAAACTTGAACAATCCCGAACTAGTTCCTCAGTTCGGCCACCCGCCAATTTGCTGACAAAACAACACTTTATGACTTAAGCCTTAGTCAATTTTACCCTTATCGGCAAAATGCAAACATCTTGAACCTTGCCTCCATTCTTAAATCTTTGTCTTTATCAGAGAATGGATGTCAGGAGAACTTCCTATCGGTGAAACATTGGGTTCTTGAACATTTCCTTTCTCTGATAGAAGAATCTTTTTCCTTTTCTTCATTGTGCCGCAACTCTCCCTTTGCCCTTGAATCGGTGAACACACATATCGGTGAATCGACAGAAAATAGAACTTGCGAACAAGTTCTAAAGTTAGAACTTTTGCCGACTTACCGATAATAAGGCAAAATATGAAAAAATTTCTAAGGGAGAAACCATCTTTTTTGACCCAGGCAAAAACATAAAAAGCCAAACTTTGAACCAACATAACTTTTTCATTTCAAAGAATTTTGAGGTGGTTTTGTTACCAATTTTTCACCTACAGATCAAATTGGCTTGAAAATCAAACATCACAAGAGCATTAAACTTCATTGTTTTTATCTAACATGTTTGTTCACTGTGTAGATATAGGTGAAATCTTGTTGCTGATTCATTTCTAATGACATATCATAGCATGTGGTGTAAAATGGGCTTCCACAAGGGTTAGCTCAGCATGCTACCCCCAAGTCTTAAGAGGAATGTGGAAACAGTCTAAAAGAGCAGCTGTATCACATAAAGACCTTGCAAAATGAGGATATCAGTCACATGTTTCAGTTATATATCAAAAACTACAATTTGGGTTTTTGAGATTTTCAAACAAAAATTAGAAGACAAGAAGACCAAAAAACTGTTTAAATTTCTCACCAACCCAGTTTGTAGTTTTCAAGGAAAAGTCAAAGGCACAATAGACAACAAAATAAGGATAGTTGTCACATGTTGTAGTCATATCTTCATAATTACGATCTGATTTTTTGATATTTTTGGATAGAAACTAAAAGACAATAAAACGAAAAAACTCTTTAAATTTCTCAGCAACCCAGTTCGTAGTTTTCGAGTAATGTTCACAATGGCGGCGCCCAAACTGGAGTAAAAAATATTACGTGCCAAATAAAGAACAAAACGAAAAAAGGGCATGGCTTTTTCTATAACGCAATTTTTTTGCCTTTGATTTTTGCATAAATCAAGTACCTTGGTTATTTTTAGATACCCATTGATATGTATAAGGTATTTTTAATACCTTTGCATATATTTTTATAAACTTTGCATATATTGGAAATTTTTGCAAGTTGTAAATTGAAAATAAAGCCAAGGTGGGCCCCTCTTTCTATTTTGCAAATTTGAAACTGCAGATAAACGTAAGGCACTATTAAAGTAATGATTTATAAATTAATTTAATAGATGTCAAATAAATGCAAAAAATAAATAGCAAGTGCAGAACACTCAATAAGGCAAGTCTAGTTCACTTGCCTTCTAGCTGAGTTTCTTTCTCTTTTCACTTTTAGAAAGTCTTTTGGCTATATATATGGGGAAAAAACTTAGTTAGGGAGTTGAGATTGCTTCTTTCTTTCTTGTCCACCTGCAGAAAGCTTTGTAAGCTAATAATTTGTACTCAGAGCTTCATTTTTGCATATTCCTTTCAGAAGTCTCATGTGATGTAGGTTGTATGTTGAGTTTAATTTCAAGCCTTGATACAAATCACTTTTGTGTCACATGTTTCAAGTGAGATTGTGAAAATAGATGTTTTAAGAGTTTGATTTTGACTAAAAGCATTAAAATAAGATAGATTTCTAGTATATCGCCATTAAGTTTAGGATTTTATTGCAAGTTATCCTTCTAAACCCTTTCCTCAGAAAGTCTTTTAGATTAGGTGATCTGCCAGGGGAACCAACCCACTCTAGAGATTCACTCTCACCATAGGTCACCCACAACCTGAGAGTGTTTCCATGTTTCAATAGGATAGCTAAGTTTATCTTTGCTAAGGGTGCAATCCTGATTGAAAATAGTTTTTGGCACACCCGGTGGGACTCTAAACAGAGTTTCAGTCCACTAAAGCACATTTTTCCTTTGTTGTTTGGTATGCATAGCGAGTTTTTCAGCCTTCCAGAGGTAAAAACAGCATACTTGGCGACTCAAATCTTTGATTTTCAAGCAGATCTAGTGAATAGCACATGAAAAGAGTTACATATTGAAGGATCGGGTGTTTTCTTCAGTATTATCAACCTTTGGAGGTAAAATCATCAAACACCATGGTGACTCTAAGCATATATTAGTTGGTTTCAGAAGCCCAAGAATCTACAATGAACCAGGTTGGTGGTGTCTTTCTTAATGTTCATATTTTGACTGGCATATGATTTAGACCTACTATGAAAAATGGCTAGACCATATTCTTTTGTTACATTTAATGGGGGCAGCCCATTAAACATTGCCCAACATGATGACATTCCTGTTGCAGCCCTCAAAGGTTTTCCATACTTCACCGAAGAAGATCAGACCAGTGCTATTGAGCACATTCGAGATGTGTGGACATTGTGCTTAGTACATAATATCACTCAAGAGAATGTAGAAATTAGACTATTGGTTGTTTCACTAAAGGGTAAAGCTTTGCGATGGTTTAGAGGTCTTGTAGAGAATTCAATAATGACATGGGATCACTAGGTGATGGCTTGCATAGACAGTTTGAGGACAAATATGATCATTTGTCTTTGTTGGAACAGTTAAGTACTATCAAGAGGGCTCCACATGAGCACATGTCTAATTTCAATTACCGCTTCCAGAAGACTTGGGATAGGATTCCAACGACGGTAAGGCCTTCACCTCATCATACATTTTTGTACTTCCTTAAGGCTTTAAATACCGAGATATCTATGATGATTCAATCTCTGGGTGTAATTACACTACCTAACGCTTATGACATAGTTATTAGAGTAGAAAAATGTCTCATACAAGCTGGTAAAATAGCCTCGAGGCCACCTGTGCCAATTTTTCCTGAGGTACAGCCATCTATACCTATGTCATTACCTCCTATAGCTACTGCTCCACCTATTCCTACCATAGGATATCAAGCTACAGCCCAAGAAACTGTTGTTCCAAACCCATCCCAAGAAATCCAAGAGTTAAAGGGTATGTTGCAGTCATTTAACAAAATTGTGAGCAATGAATCTGTTAATATTAAGAAACAAGTTGGTCAAGATCCTAGGACCTACCAAACCCCATATCAGTCTAATTAGTCAAATAGGCTACTTGATTTTCAATGTCAAAAAAGAAATTTTAATCCTAGACCCTTTCATTCTTATAATCCTAATGCCACTAGCTTTTCAAGGAGTCTTGTACCTGTCCAAAATGATATGGCACTGGAATGTGATTGGGGTTATCCATGCAATCAGCCTCATAACCAATCTATGTGCATGAATGGGATGAGAAATCGAGCTCTAATGATTTAGAATAGTTATGCTGGTTCGGGAAGTGTGTTAAAAGAAGATCCAGAACAACAGAGTTCTCAACCTGAATATGGTTAGCGTGATGTACTAATGAATTGACAAGGGAGGATTTTTGTAGGGTTGATCATACACAGCAAGATTATAAAAAGCAAGAAAGGGGTGGTGAAAAGGAAGAGTTTACAGTTTGGTTTGGAAAGTTGCCTCCTCACATCGGAAACAATGAAGAAGATGTTGTCTTGATTCCATCAACCACAGTTTTAGAGCAGCAAGAAGAGGTCAAAAGATGTGATGAGTTGCTGGTTGAGGACAATAAATGTAATGATGAAGCCTTGGATCAGCAAGAGGAGTGCAAAGGTAAGACTTTGGTGGAGTCTACAAAACTTGTTGAGTGCTACCATGAGGTAAAAATCAGTCCTCTTTTATCAAAAATCTAAGAGGAATGTAATAAAGATTCATTTTGCGATGATCTTGAGTCTTTTGTGTCAAACTTAGATGGCAAACAAGATCAGGTTGGACATGTTGTTGCGAAAGAAGTAGAGGTTGAATCTCAAGAGCTACCTAATTTGTTTGATGAACTTCCTAAATTTGTTGATGAGAATCAAGATAACACATGCATGCTAACTTCAATGCCTAGTTTTGAGCAACAGAGTGATGAAACTCATTTGGATTTAGTACAAGATTATGAGTTTGATGAGAATATTTTCTCTAGTATCATAGAAGATTTTTTTTCTAACATTGATGATACTTTGATGCCATGTGAACTAGTAGTATGTGATCAGCCTGTCCAGGTCAAAGAGGCAAGCATTCCTTCATTTTGTTCATGTGAGCTAAGTTTTTCAAATCAAGTTGAAATTGCAAGTGACAACAGGATAGTAGATCCTAAGTAAGAAAGCAACAGTATGAGCAGGAAGTTCATCATTTCTAAAGGATGTCCAATTAGGGATTTAGCTGGTAGAGAGCTAAATAAGGAGACACATGTTACTGTTGTACCCAAAGAGGAGATTGCAGCCCTAGAACAGTAGAACCAGATCATCTATTCACCCCATAACAACAGTATCCATGATCAAGTTCAGATGGTGAGTGGGTTTGTTTTTGTTCTTTAGAGAGTTTTGCAACATTCTATAAACTATGTTCTTATGGGTCATATCTTATCAGTAATAAATCATAGCCTTGCAAAACATCCTATGTTGGTTAGAAGGGGAAGTTATTTTACAAAGCCAGTTAATGGGTTTATTTGACCAACTTCTTTGGCTAGTTAGAGTAGGTTAGGTTAGTGTTTGATACCAATAAGTGCTCAGGACACATTTGTTTTAGTTATTTTTCTTTCCCTAAGTGCTAATTACATAATTTTTCTTGCCACCAAGGCCTTCTAGTTTGCTTTCAGTTTGGTTTGGTTTTGTTTTCTACTGTTGTTTGGAGTATTTGTAGTGGGGGTTTCATGGTTTGTTGAGTGCAAGAGGAGCAGAGTTTGACTCCATGCCTAAGGGATGGTTAAGGCAACTGGTCTATATGCTTAGTAGGCAAGCATTCAATAGAAATCACCAGAAATGTTACCAATTTTTTACCTACAACTCAAATTGGCCTGAAAATCAAACATCACAAGAGCATTAAACTTCATTGTTTTTATCTAACATGTTTGTCCACTATGCAGGTATAGGTGAAATCTTGTTGTTGATTCATTTCTGATGACATATCATAGCATGTGAAGTAAAATGGGCTCCCACAAGGGTTGAGCTCAGCATGTTGCCCCCAAGTCTTAAAAGGAATGTGGAAACAATCTGAAAGAGCAGCTGTATCACATAAAGACCTTGAAAAATGAGGATATCAGTCACATGTTTCAGTTATATATAAAAAACTACGATTTGGGTTTTTGATATTTTTGAACACAAAATTAGAAGACAAGAAGATGAAAAAACCCTTTAAATTTCTCACCAACCCAGTTTGTAGTTTTCAAGGAACAGTCAGAGGCACAATAGACAGCAAAATAAGGACAGTAGTCACATGTTGCAGTCATATCTTAAACATTATGATCTGGGTTTTTGAGATTTTTGGATAAAAATTAAAAGACAATCAACCAAAAAAACCCTTTAAATTTCTCATCAACCTTGTTTGTATGTTTTGAGTAATGTTCACAATGGCAGCACCCAAACTGGAGTAAAAAATGTTAAGTGCCAAATAAAGAACAAAATGCAAAAACGCTGTGGCTTTTGCTATAAGGCAATTTTTTTGCCTTTGATTTTTGCATAAATCAAGTACCTTGGTTATTTTTAGATACCCATTGATATGTATAAGGTATTTCTAAATACTTTTGCATATATTTTTATAAACTTTGCATATATTGGAAATTTTTGCAAGTTGTAAATTGAAAATAAAGCCAAGGTGGGCCCCTCTTTCTATTTTGCAAATTTGAAATTGCAGATAAATGCAAGGCACTATTAAAGTAATGTTTTATAAATTACTTTAATAGATGTCAAATAAATGTAGAAAATAAATAGCAAGTGGAGAACACTCAATAATGCAAGTCTATTTCACTTGCCCTCTAGCTAAGTTTCTTTCTCTTTTCACTTTTAGAAAGTCTTTTGGCTATATATATGGGGAGAAAACTTAGTTAGGGAGTTGAGATTGCTTCTTTCTTTCTTGTCCACCTACAGAAAGCTTTGTAAGCTAATAATTTGTACTTAGAGATTTATTTTTACATACTCCTTTCAGAAGTCTCATGTGATGTAGGTTGTATGCTGAGTTCAGTTTCAAGCCTTCATACAAATCACTTTTATGTCGCATGTTTCAAGTGAGATTGTGAAAATAGATGTTTTAAGAGTTTAATTGTTAGTAAAAGCATTAAAATAAGTTAGATTTCTAGTATATCACCATTAAGTTTAGAATTTTATTGCAAGTTATCCTTCCAAACCCTTTCCTCAAAAAGTCTTTTAGATTAGGTGAGCTGCTAGGGGAACCAGCCCACTCTGGAGATTCACTCTCACCATAGGTCACCCACAACCTAAGAGTGTTTCCATGTTTCAACAAGATATCTGAGTTTATCTTTGCTAAGGGTGCAATCCTGATGACAATAGTTTTTGGCATGCCCGGTGGGACTCTGAACAGAGTTTCAGTCCACTAAAGCACATTTTTCCTTTGTTGTTTGGTATGCACAGTGACATTTTCAGCCTTTCAGAGGTAAAACCAGCATACTTGGTGACTTAAATCTCTAATTTTCAAGCAGATCTAGTGAATAACACATGAAAAGAGTTACATACTGAAGGATCAGGTGTTTTCTTCAGTATTATCAGCCTTTGGAGGCAAAATCATCAAACACCATGGTGACTCTAAGCATATTTTAGTTGGTTTCAATAGCCCAATAATCTACAATGAACCAGGTTGGTGGTGTCTTTCTTAATGTTCATATTTTGACTCCCATATGATTCAGACCTGCTATGCAAAATGGCCAGACCATATCATTTTGTTACATTTAATGGCCTGGGCAGCCCATTAAACATTGCCCAACATGATGACATTCCTGTTACAGCCCTCAAAGGTTTGCCATACTTCACTGGAGATGATCAGACCACTACTATTGAGCACATTTGAGATGTGTCAACATTGTGCTCGGTACATAATATCACTCAAGAGAATGTAGCAATTAGACTATTGGATGTTTCACTAAAGGGTAAATCTTTGCAATGGTTTAGAGGTCTTGCAGAGAATTCAATAACAACATGGGATCCCATGGGTGATGGCTTGCATAGACAGTTTGAGGACAAATCTGATCATTTGTCTTTGTTGGAACACATGTCTGATTTCAATTACCGCTTCCAGAAGACTTGGGATAGGATTTCAATGACGGTAAGGCCTTCACCTCATCATACATTTTTGTACTTCCTTAAGGCTTTAAATAGCAAGATATCTATGATGATTCAGTCTCTGGGTGGAATTACACTACCTAACACTTATGATATAGCTATTAGAGCAGAAAAATGTCTCATACATGCTGGTAAAATAGCCACGAGGCCACCTATCCCAATTTTTCCTGAGGTACAGCCATCTATACCTATGTCATTGCCTCCTATAGTTGCTGCTCCACATGTTCCTACCATAGGATATCAAGCTATAGCCCAAGAAACTGTTGTTCCAAACCCATCCCAAGAAATCCAAGAGTTAAAGGGTATGTTGCAGTCATTTAGAAAAACTATGAGCAATGAATTTGTTAATATTAGGAAACAAGTTGGCCAAGATCCTAGGACCTACTAGGCCCCATATTAGTCTAATCAGTCAAATAGGCCACCTGATTTTTAATGTCAGAAAAGAAATTTTAATCCTAGACCCTTTCAGTCTTATAATCCTAATGCTACTAGTTCTTCAAGGAGTCTTGTGCCTGTCCAAAACGATATGGAACAGGAATGTGATTGGGGTTATCCATGTAATCAGCCTCATAACCAAGTTATGTGCATGAATCGGATGAGAAATCAAGCTCTAATGATTCAGAATAGTTATGCTGGTTCGGGAAGTGTGTTAAAAGAAGATCTAGAATAGTAGAGTTCTCACCCTGAATATTACCAACATGATGTAGTACTAATGAATTGGCAAGGGGAGGATTTTTGTAGGGTTGATCATACACAGCAAGCTGATAAAAAGCAAGAAAGGGGTGGTGAAAAAGAAAGAGTTTACAGTTTGGTTTGGAAAGTTGCCTCCTCACATCGGAAACGATGTAGAAGATGTTGTCTTGATTCCATCAACCACAGTTTTAAAGCAGCAGGAAGAGGTCAAAAGATGTGATGAGTTGCTGGTTGAGGACAATAAACGTAATGATGAAGCCTTGGATTAGCAAGAGGAGTCCAAATGTAAGCCTTTTGTGGAGTCTACAAAACTTGTTGAGTGCTACCATGAGGTAAAAATCAGTCCTCTTTTATCAAAAATCTAAGAGGAATGTTATGAAGATTCATTTTGGGATGATCTTGAGTCTTTTGTGTCAAACTTAGATGGCAAACAAGATCAGGCTGGACATGTTGTTGCGAAAGAAGTAGAGGTTGAATCTCAAGAGCTACCTAATTTGTTTGATGAACTTCCTAAATTTGTAGATGAGAATCAAGATAACACATGCATGCTAACTTCAATGCCTAGTTTTGAGCAACAGAGTGATGAAACTCATCTGGATTTAGTACAAGATTATGAGTTTGATGAGAATATTTTCTCTAGTATCATAGAAGATTTTTGCTCTAACATTGATGATAGTTTAATGCCATTTGAACCTGCAGTATGTGATCAGCCTGTCCAGGTCAAAGAGGCAAGCATTCCTTCATTTTGTTCATGTGAGCTAACTTTTTCAAATCAGGTTGAAATTGCAAGTGACAACAGGACAACAAATCCTAAGCAAGAAACCAACAATATGAGCAGGAAGTTCATCCTTTCTAAAGGATGTCCAATCAAGGATTTAGCTAGTAGAGAGATAAATAAGGAGACACATGTTACTATTGTACCCAAAGAGGAGATTGCAGCCCTAGAACAGCAGAACCAGATCATCTATTCACCACATAACAATAGTATCTATGATCGGGTTTAGATGGTGAGTGGGTTTGTTTTTGTTCTTCAGAGAGTTTTGCAACATTCTATAAGGTATGTTCTTATGGGTCATATCTTATCAGTAATAAATCATAGCCTTGCAAAACATCCTATGTTGGTTAGAAGGGGGAGTTATTTACAAAGCCAGTTAATGGGTTTGTTTGACTAGCTGCTTTGGCTAGTTAGAGTAGGTTAGGTTAGTGTTTTCTGCCAATAAGTGCTCAGGACACATTTGTTTCAATTATTTTTCTTTCCCTAAGTGCTAATTGCATAATTTTTCTAGCCACCAAGGCCTTCTAGTTTGCTTTCAGTTTGGTTTGGTTTTGTTTTCTGCTGTTGTTCAGAGTATTTGCAGTTGGGGTTTCATGGTTTTCTGAGTGCAAGAAGAGCAGAGTTTGACTCCATGCCCAATGGATGGTTAAGGAAATTGGTCTATATGCTTAGTAGGCAAGAATTCAATAGAAATCACCAAAAATATTACCAATTTTTCACCTATAGCTCAAATTGGCCTGAAAATCAAACATCACAAGAGCATTAAACTTCATTGTTTTTATCTAACATGTTTGTCCACTGTGCAGGTATAGGTGAAATCTTGTTGTTGATTCATTTCTGATGACATATCATAGCATGTGAAGTAAAATGGGCTCCCACAAGGGTTGAGCTTAGCATGTTGCCCCCAAGTCTTAAGAGGAATGTGGAAACAGTCTAAAAGAGTAGTTGTATCACATAAAGACCTTGCAAAATGAGGATATCAGTCACGTGTTTCAGTTATATATAAAAAACTATGATTTAGGTTTTTGAGATTTTTGAACAAAAATTAGAAGACAAGAAGGAAAAAAAACCTTTTAAATTGCTCACAAACCCAGTTTGTAGTTTTTGAGGAATAGTCAAAGGTACAATAGACAACAAAATAAGGATAGTAGTCACGTGTTGCAGTCATATCTTAAAAATTACGATATGAGTTTTTGAGATTTTTGGACAGAAATTAAAAGACAATAAAATGAAAAAACCCTTTATATTTCTCATCAACCCTGTTTGTAGTTTTCAATTAATGTTCACAATGGTGTCACCCAAACTGGAGTAAAAAATGTTAAGTGCCAAATAAAGAACAAAATGCAAAAAGGTCGTGGCTTTTGCTATAAGGCAATTTTTTTGCCTTTGATTTTTGCATAAATCAAGTACCTTGGTTATTTTTAGATACCCATTGATATGTATAAGGTATTTCTAAATACCTTTGCATATATTTTTATAAACTTTGCATATATTGGAAATTTCTGCAAGTTGTAAATTGAAAATAAAGCCAAGGTGGGCCCCTCTTTCTATTTTGCAAATTTGAAACTGTAGATAAATGCAAGGCAGTATTAAAGTAATGTTTTATAAATTACTTTAATATATGTCAAATAAATGTAGAAAATAAATAGCAAGTGCAGAACACTCAATAAGGCAAGTCTAGTTTACTTGCCTTCTAGCTGAGTTTCTTTCCCTTTTCACTTTTAGAAAGTCTTTTGGCTATATATATGGGGAAAAAACTTAGTTAGGGAGTTGAGATTACTTCTTTCTTTCTTGCCCACCTACAAAAAGCTTTGTAAGCTAATAATTTGTACTCAGAGCTTCATTTTTTGCATACTCCTTTCAGAAGTCTCATGTGATGCAGGTTGTATGTTGAGTTCAGTTTCAAGCCTTCATACAAATCACTTTTGTGTCGCATGTTTCAAGTGAGATTGTAAAAATAGATGTTTTAATAGTTTGATTGTTTGTAAAGGCATTAAAATAAGTTAGATTTCTGGTATATCACCATTAAGTTTAAGATTTTATTGCAAGTTATCCTTCTAAACCCTTTCCTCAGAAAGTCTTTTAGATTAGGTGATCTACCAGGGGAACCAGCCCACTCTGGAGATTCACTCTCGCCATAGGTCACCCACAACCTGAGAGTATTTCCATGTTTCAACAGGATAGCTGAGTTTATTTTTGCTAAGGGTGGAATCCTGATTGACAACAGGTTCAAAAGGCAAAGTTGCTCAAAATTCAATTATCTATTCAATGGTGACCTTGGATAGGTGATTTGCACAGGGATTTTGGATTTTTTGGGGGAAAACATGGCAAAATGGGAATAGAATTTTGCAGGTGCAAACACTAGCTCTAGTTGGGGACGTGTGACAAGCAGTGTCATAGTGAGGATCCAGATCTCCGGGCAGACCAAAAAGACATAGAACACAACAAAAACACACATGTAAAAAACAAACATAGACGTATTTACAGCCACACTTATATACAAGGAAAAATACAGTCATAAATGTTAGGGCACATAATACTATTTGACTATATTCAAAATTTAGGGGAAGCACTTACTCAAGAAAATTAAAGCTTCAGATGTTGTCCATGAATGGGCAGCTCCAACAATTCTCCCTCCATATTCCTGAGATAATATGTATCTTGTCCATCTTTTTCATCAATCTGCTAAGGGCCCAGCCACAAAGGCTCAAACTTACCATGCTTGCCCTTGTCTTCTACTCTTGCATTCCACAGGAGAACCAAGTCACCAATCTGAAAACTTCTCTTTACTATTTTCTTATTGAACAAATATTCTGCCTTTTGTTGTTGCTATTGGTTTTTATCATGCACCATCCTTCTGGCCTCATCTAACTCAGCCAACTCATGCATTCTTAGAGATAAAGCATCATTCCCATCCTCACTGATTTGTTGTAGTAATTGATATACATGCAATTCCAATGACATTGACATCTTTTCCTCTGCTCCATATACCAGCTCAAGTGGACTCCTTCCAATGGATTTCTTGAATGTTATCCTATCAGCCCATAAAGCATATTTCAGTTTATCATCCCACCTTTTATTATTCTGATCCAGTGTCCTCTTTATAATCTTAATGAGACTCTTATTGTTGGACTCAACTTGTCCATTACTCTTGGTATGATATGGTAAAGAATGCATCAGCTTAACTCCATATTTGGAACACATATCAGCAATATCCTAAGATTTGAAGCACATGGCATTGTCTGTAACAATTCTTGATGGTACTCTAAATCTGGTTATTACATTGCTCAAAAGAAAATTAATTAACACCTTAAATGTGGCGTTGCGATTGGGGATAGCCTCAATCCACTTGGTAAAACAATCAATGGCCACAAGGATCCACTTGAATCCATTACTAGATTTCTCTTGAATTTCTCCTATGAAGTCAATGCCCCACTGCTAAAATGGTGCTTCAACTGCAACTAGCATAAGAGGCAATGCTCCAACACATTTCATCTTACCTGAAAAGTTTTGGCAAGCATCACATTTTTTGACTTACTTGGCAACATCCTTGAAAAGACTTGGCCACCAAAAGCCTTCTCTGATGATTTTATGTGTTGTGGTTTTGGCATGGAAGTGCCCACCACATATTCCTTGATGGTATTCATCAACAACAGCCTCTGCTTGTTGCCGGTTTAGACATTTTAACAGCATCCCTTCATGATTTCTTCACATCAACACTCATTGAACCAAGAAATACCTCTAGGACTAAAGTTTAAGGGTCCTCTACTGTGTGACAATCATGCCTAGAGGACAATGCATGTTCACAAGATAAAAAACAATATCTTTATACAATGGATTGTCAACTAATGAACAATGAGGGGCTACATTATTTTCCTCAATTTCATTTACCTTTGCTGCTTCAAGAGTTGAATTTTCCATTAGCTTGGCTAGGCCTTGGCCTCTTACCAATTTGGTGACTTGTATGTATCATATTCTTGGATTATGTTAATCCATCTATACCTCTTACCTGAAGCCTCATGTTGCATGAATATATCTTTCACTATTGTGTGTGGCACATATGCAATAATCTTGGCCCCTGTAAAATACGGTCTAAAATTCTTTGTAGCCTTGACCAATGCATAGGCGTGCTTCTCCATAATGGAGTAATTCAACTCAGAACCCTGTAAAGATTTACTAAAAAATCCTATGGGTTGCTCATATCCATCTTTGTTCTTTTGTAGTAACACAACAACAATAGTGTAAAATGAAGCAAATGAAAAGAGCTAGAAAGGCTTAGAATAGATTCCTTGTCCCACAAGACATATTGTGCCTTTTTAAGCATCTTGGAAATGAATTTTGTCTTCTCAGCAAAGTTAGGGATAAATCTCCTTACAAAATTAATTTGACCAAGGAAGGACTGAATACCTTTGATTGTTTTGGGCTGGGGAATAAGGTCAATGGCCTTAACCCTATATGGATCAACTCTAACCCCTTCTTTTGACACAATGTGTCCTAGCAACTTTCCTTCTTCAACTCCAAACTAACATTTTTTAGGATTTAAAGAGATCCCATACTCTAAATACCTTTCAAAAATCAATTGCAAATGTTTGCAATGATCATTTCTATCCTTTAAAAATGCAGTCAGATCATCCTGGTAAACAACCATGATCTCATCAATAAGGCCAGCAAAGGCCACATCCATTGCTCTTTGAAATGTAGAACCTACATTTTTTAGTCCAAATGGCATTCTCAGGTATACATACGTACCCCAAGGAGTTGTAAATATTGTTTTATACTATTCTGACTCCTTGACCAGCACCTGGTTATACCCAAAAATCCATCCATCATTGACATTGATTTTGAACCAACCACCCTCTGTAATAAATGGTCCATTCTTGGAAGAGGATAGTTATCCTTGAGGGACTTAATGTTTAGATTTCTAAAATCAACACACAGTCTAATCTCCCCATTCTTCTTTCTAATTGGGACAAGATTAGACACCCACTCAGAGTGCCTAATAGGTTTGATGATACCTCCCTCTTTCATTTTTAGCAACTCCTTCATCTTGGGAGCTGTTAGTGCCTGAATTGACTGGTAGTTTTTTGAGCAATTTTCATTCAGGCACTCTCCCTAAGTATCCAAAAAATGTTCTAAGTGTTGGACCTCCTCAGCATTTTTCAGCTGCATCATCATATTTTCTTGAGGAGGAGGTCATCATCATCATGTTTGTTTCGATGAAGGTCAGCATCATCATGTTCTCCGTCGACCGGTTTCTCATCGTCATCATCATATTGAAATATCAGGTGATGTTTGGTTTTTATCCTGATGATGCTGACGAGCTACAGTGCGCCCTGATCTGCTTGCGAGGGTGATTTTTCAAAGCATCCGGTGATCTTTCATTTATCACCTTGCTCAAACATGATGATGATGTTGCCCCGATATTCTGAAGGGGTTATTCTCTAAGTTGTTTGACCTGACTTGCTTTTTCTTAAGGGTCGTCATCATCATCATCATGTTTCCAGTTATCACCGTGTTGCTCGCGAGGGTCATCATATTTTCTGCCTTCATGATATTTCGCCGGGGTGATATCTTTATCATCGGGTGATCTTGGTTATGATCATCCTGATGATGTTGTTGAAGAGTTCTAAGTGCGACCCGATATTCACTAGGGTCATCATATTTTGAACGTCAGGATGATCTTAGTCAATATCATCCTGATGATGTTGTATCACTTCTTGTTCGATTGTTTTGTCATCCTGATGATGCTGACGTCATCCTTATATCAGGGTGATATCTTTCTTTCTGCCTATCTGCATCATGATATTTCTGAAGGAGGGGGTGATATTTTCATATCACTCGAGTGTGTGTTTGTTCCAGCATCATGATGATGCTGATATCAAGGAGATATCCGCCTGCCGGCTTCGTGCGCTATCTAGTGGGGGTGATCTTTTCGAGCATCATCATATTCATCTATCGCCCCGATCTTACAGAGGAGCTACAGTGCAACATGATTTTCGTGCATCAGGATGATATTTCCAAATATCCGGTTGTCTTCCGAATATCATCCTGATGTCGATATGATGATGACGTCATCAAGGTCCCGGGGGGGTCATATTTCTAACACTGATCATCTTGAGCAGATCTCCCGATATTTGCAAATATGATGATGATGTCATCCGGATATGAGGAGGTACGCAGTAGGCGGATATGATGATGACGTCATCAGGATGTTCATCGGCCAGACTTTTGGTATAGGCTCAGCAGGAGGATGTTTCTCCGATGGATCAGGTTGTGCCGATGAAGGCGATTATCATGCAGGCTATATTGCGATATGATGATGACGTCAGGGTGATATTTCGGGCAACAGGATATCATGCTGCTGGAGGATGATGATGATGAAGTCTTATACTAGTGTCGTCAGGAGCAAAAGCACCGACATGATATATGCTCATGACCTAGTATATAAAGTGTTAATGAGGTTGCTGCGGGGTGCATGTGGGATAATGTTATCCTGCATTTTCAAATATCATGATGATGAATCTCGGCGAGAAGTGGTTGCGATTAACTGTCTGATGTTCTTCCCAAGGCCGCGGGTTGGTGCGCCATTAATGGCGATTGTTGCAGAGGTATGGGCGATGGCGTGGGCTGATCTAGTACCCGGTTGAAGATCTGGATCCCTAGGCGGTGGCGCAGGGCTCGAAAAATCTTCCTGTCTCCTCCCCTACCTGCTGCATTAATGTTTGAGCGCCATTTTTATGATACTGTATATCTGGCGGGATTTTTGGTCAACCTGGTAGTAATGCTGAATACACCCTCCTGCTATATAATGCAAATGGTGTTATTCATTCAAGGTTGTTGAAAGTTGAGGATTTTTGGCTCTGTAATCCAAAACCAGCTGATCTGGTTGCTTTGTATAGTCTATCTTGTGAGTTTATGTATCTCCTGTTGTACGACTTGGCATGAATCCACTGATTTCATGGTTGATCTTATATGAGTAATGCTATCTTAGCATGTGTTGTGTTAATTCTGTCTCCAGTATTGCATGTATTCTTCTTCTGGATTTGGATATTTGCGTAATGTTTAGATTCTAGAGCATAGAATTCCTATGTTGAATGTCTGATCTTTTAATTTCTGCTCAAGGGGCAGATTAAACTGTTTTCAGGTTGAACATTGGGAAGGGTATACTGCAGTAGGGATGCCATAAGTAGAGATAACTTAACACTCTTCATTGAGAGATATCTGTAAGGCAGATATCATGTGTATCCCCCTGAAATCCAGTTTTAGCTATTCATGCTGATCATTCATAGGTGTATGTCTACCGACTCCAAGCCCTGGATAGGCACCAATCATGCTGTGTTCTTGTGTTATACACCATGTCCAGCTTTGCATCCAAATTTCAAACTAAAACATTTCATACTTCCACCTGTTAATTGTAGGAGTAGGATTAGGAACCCCCTGCATGCTCTCATACCCAACCAGACATCATGTCCAAGAATGTTGCCAGCCTTGTGATCTATCATACAGATCTTGGTCCATACATGAGAGTATTCTGCCTGTTGTTGTCAAGTTAGATCCTTCTATCTTTGAGCTAGTCAAGGTTACATCTTGAGTTATAGGGATACCCCCCTTGGTGCGGCAGAACCAGAAGTGAAGGGGAGGAGCTCACGCAACCTCCTGTATTCAGTTGGCTGAATCTGCCTGTGCATTAGAAGTGGCAAATCCTAATGCTGATTCAAAGAAATGTCAACAAATTGGCGACTCTACTGGGGAGATCAATGTCATATCCATGAAAGTTTGAGTCCACAAGATTAAAAAATTAGACCTGGAAACTGTTTGTTGCAGCAGAGAAAAAAGGTTGTATATGTGACTCTGCTGGTGGATGACCCAGAAAGAAAGAAACCAATTTACAGCTTCAGCTTGTTTGAAGCTCATTCCTCTTCAAGGAGGTGGCGACTCTGCATCAAAGAACCTGATAAAAGAACAAAATCAGCCAGAGAAGAATTTACAGCTTCTGCAACATATCCAGGTATTTCATATTGTTTGATAGATTCCCTATTTGGTGAGATAGCACTGGTTAAAAGGGGAACATTGGTGAAAGCAGAGCTTGCATGCTTCTATTAGAACTTACACTGTATTTCAAAGAGCATGCAATGTTGTTCAAAAGACTCATTTAAAGGACTTTAGGCAAGCTTGAAAAAACAGCCTGAACTTTGAGTGCCTAAAGTCATTGTTTGTAGAAAATCTGAGTAGAGAGGAGGGTTGCAATAACATAAAGGATGTATTATCAGCCTATGCACCCTTGTGAAGGGTCAAATGCAAAAATGTATAATAGTCAGTCCCAACAATGTAATAAAAGAAGTTTCAACATAGATAGATATAAGCCCATAGATTTCAGTGGCATTTGTGGCTATCCAAATGCTTTTCCACCTAAAATCAGAAATTTTTTGCCTAAATTTAAGGGTATAAAGGATGAATCAGCTGAGAGACACTTGCAGCAGTTCATGAATGTGATAGATGACTTTGAGATTGACCATGAGGATGTGGTTATGAGATTATTTGTTCAATCTCTAGATGAAGATGCAAGGGACTGGTTTTCCTACCTTCCAGCTCACTCTGTCAGCTCTTGGCATGGTTTTAAATCTGCATTTCTAGTACAGTATGGTGAAAGAGTTTCTGAATATGCAGCCATTAGTGACTTCATGTACATCCATATTGAAGAAGATGAGTTGATCCCAGCCTTTAACCTCAGATTTATGAGGGCATTAAATAGAATTCCAGAATGCATGAGACCTAATGATGCACTGTGCTTAGTTACCTATTTGGGAGCCTTTGATAGGAAAATGAGTTACAGATTAAGAGACAAGGAGCCCACCACATTGCATCAGGCACATCAGTTTGCATTAGATATTGAAAACAATTGGAGGTATGGAATACAAAAGGGTTATTTCTCTGAAAATTTTTGTTGTCCTGCAGCCCCCAGTGTTAATGAAGGATTTAATTCAGGAATTGATAATGAATGTCATAGCACTCACACCCCTGTTGTCCCAGTTTTTGCATCATTCCAAGTAGATGATGTTTCTATCATAGAGGAGGATGTCCTTTTTTGCCCAGCAAGTGAAGTTGAAAATAATAATTTTTCAAGTAAAATTTGCATACCAGTCCTAAACAAAGAGCCTTCCTGTTTAAATGATCCAGTTGTGCAGAGTTGTGATCATATGGATCAAGAATCAATATCAGTTTCATCAGGAAGCATTGGAGGGCTAGAAAATGATGCAGATTGTTCAACTTCAGAGTGTATTGAAACAGTAGCAATCTTGTATATGGGGCAATCAGTTGATAAAAATGATATCCATGACCAGTGCATGGATCAGGTTTGTTTTTCTTATGACTCTGGATCTGATAGTAATGAAGAAGAATTGGAATGTCATGAAGAAGAAGCAGAGGCCTTTGCAGTGAGTGTTAATCCCCTTTATGATGAGCCTGTTGATGCATATAATGTTGTGAGTCATGACCTTCATTGGTGCAGGATTAACCCTTTGTTTGAAGATGATGATACTGATTTGCAAACTGTGAATAATGAATGTTCATCATCACCTGATTCAGACATGTGCAACATTGGGTGTGTGGATCAGGATTTGTTTTCAATATCAGTAGATATTAGGGGTCTCATATTTTCTGAGTATTTTGAATTGTTGGATCAGCTGGATGAGTGCATGATAATGTGCAACAGCCAGATAAATGATAAAGAATGCCAAGAGCAGTATGATGTACTGTCTGAGGGATATAACATACATGTGTTGCCTAATGTTGAAGAATATTATGTGTATGATTATATGTCTAATTCTGAAATCCAAAATGACAGAGCTGAAAATGATGGTGGCAAGCTCTCAAAACTGGTGGAATATCTTTTTAAGCAGGTGACATTATGGGCAGATTATGCCAATCTTTTCAGTTGGGATTGGGATCTTTCAGCTTGGAATCAGGCATTTGACAAGAAAAAATTATGGTTTTTCCTTTTTGGCTGCCCGGGGCCGCCAAAATAATGTTTAAAATATTGTGTTTGGTGATGCAGATCATGATAACTTCATGACTCTATGCCCAATGGATAATGGACTGGTCTGCATCCCAGAGATCAGGGGTTCTCGCTGCAGGTTTTCACCTGCACGTCCCCAGACAGAGCCACTGTTAGTGCCTGAATTGACTGGTAGTTTTTTGAGCAATTTTCATTCAGGCACTCTCCCTAAGTATCCAAAAAATGTTCTAAGTGTTGGACCTCCTCAGCATTTTTCAGCTGCATCATCATATTTTCTTGAGGAGGAGGTCATCATCATCATGTTTGTTTCGATGAAGGTCAGCATCATCATGTTCTCCGTCGACCGGTTTCTCATCGTCATCATCATATTGAAATATCGGGTGATGTTTGGTTTTTATCCTGATGATGCTGACGAGCTACAGTGCGCCCTGATCTACTTGCGAGGGTGATTTTTCAAAGCATCTGGTGATCTTTCATTTATCACCTTGCTCAAACATGATGATGATGTTGCCCCGATATTCTGAAGGGGTTATTCTCTAAGTTGTTCGACCTGACTTGCTTTTTCTTAAGGGTCGTCATCATCATCATCATGTTTCCAGTTATCACCGTGTTGCTCGCGAGGGTCATCATATTTTCTGCCTTCATGATATTTCGCCAGGGTGATATCTTTATCATCGGGTGATCTTGGTTATGATCATCCTGATGATGTTGTTGAAGAGTTCTAAGTGCGACCCGATATTCACTAGGGTCATCATATTTTGAACGTCAGGATGATCTTAGTCAATATCATCCTGATGATGTTGTATCACTTCTTGTTCGATTGTTTTGTCATCCTGATGATGCTGACGTCATCCTTATATCAGGGTGATATCTTTCTTTCTGCCTATTTGCATCATGATATTTCCAAAGGAGGGGGTGATATTTTCATATCACTCGAGTGTGTGTTTGTTCCAGCATCATGATGATGCTGATATCAAGGAGATATCCGCCTGCCGGCTTCGTGCACTATCTAGTGGGGGTGATCTTTTCGAGCATCATCATATTCATCTATCGCCCCGATCTTACAGAGGAGCTACAGTGCAACATGATTTTCGTGCATCAGGATGATATTTCCAAATATCCGGTTGTCTTCCGAATATCATCCTGATGTCGATATGATGATGACGTCATCAAGGTCCCGGGGGGGTCATATTTCTAACACTGATCATCTTGAGCAGATCTCCCGATATTTGCAAACATGATGATGACGTCATCCGGATATGAGAAGGTGCGCAGTAGGCGGATATGATGATGACGTCATCAGGATGTTCATCGGCCAGACTTTTGGTATAGGCTCAGCAGGAGGATGTTTCTCCGATGGATCAGGTTGTGCCGATGAAGGCGATTATCATGCAGGCTATATTGCGATATGATGATGACGTCAGGGTGATATTTCAGGCAATAGGATATCATGCTGCTGGAGGATGATGATGATGAAGTCTTATACTAGTGTCGTCAGGAGCAAAAGCACCGACATGATATATGCTCATGACCTAGTATATAAAGTGTTAATGAGGTTGCTGCGGGGTGCATGTGGGATAATGTTATCCTGCATTTTCAAATATCATGATGATGAATCTCGGCGGGAAGTGGTTGCGATTAACTGTCTGATGTTCTTCCCAAGGCCGCGGGTTGGTGCGCCATTAATGGCGATTGTTGCAGAGGTATGGGCGATGGCGTGGGCTGATCTAGTACCCGGTTGAAGATCTGGATCCCTAGGCGGTGGCGCAGGGCTCGAAAAATCTTCCTGTCTCCTCCCCTACCTGCTGCGTTAATGTTTGAGCGCCATTTTTATGATACTGTATATCTGGCGGGATTTTTGGTCAACCTGGTAGTTAATGCTGAATACACCCTCCTGCTATATAATGCAAACGGTGTTATTCATTCAAGGTTGTTGAAAGTTGAGGATTTTTGGCTCTGTAATCCAAAACCAGCTGATCTGGTTGCTCTGTACAGTCTATCTTGTGAGTTTATGTATCTCCTGTTGTACGACTTGGCATGAATCCACTGATTTCATGGTTGATCTTATATGAGTAATGCTATCTTAGCATGTGTTGTGTTAATTCTGTCTCCAGTATTGCATGTATTCTTCTTCTGGATCTGGATATTTGCGTAATGTTTAGATTCTAGAGCATAGAATTCCTATGTTGAATGTCTGATCTTTTAACTTCTGCTCAAGGGGCAGATTAAACTGTTTTCAGGTTGAACATTGGGAAGGGTATACTGCAGTAGGGATGCCATAAGTAGAGATAACTTAACACTCTTCATTGGGAGATATCTATAAGGCAGATATCATGTGTATCCCCCTGAAATCCAGTTTTAGCTATTCATGCTGATCATTCACAGGTGTATGTCTACTGACTCCAAGCCCTGGATAGGCACCAATCATGCTGTGTTCTTGTGTTATACACCATGTCCAGCTTTGCATCCAAATTTCAAACTAAAACATTTCATACTTCCACCTGTTAATTGTAGGAGTAGGATTAGGAACCCCCTGCATGCTCTCATACCCAACCAGACATCATGTCCAAGAATGTTGCCAGCCTTGTGATCTATCATACAGATCTTGGTCCATACATGAGAGTATTCTGCCTGTTGTTGTCAAGTTAGATCCTTCTATCTTTGAGCTAGTCAAGGTTACATCTTGAGTTATAGGGATACCCCCCTTGGTGCGGCAGAACCAGAAGTGAAGGGGAGGAGCTCACGCAACCTCCTGTATTCAGTTGGCTGAATCTGCCTGTGCATTAGAAGTGGCAAATCCTAATGCTGATTCAAAGAAATGTCAACAGGAGCTATGGTGGGATTTATAGGCCTTTGTTTCTGGCCAAATGGTTTTGCATCTGGTTGGAGGGGGATAGTATGCTAAAACAAATCCTCCTTGTATGCTTTCAAATCATCACATGACCATGTAAAACTCTTTTTGAATTTCCTCAGCAAAGCAATCATCATTTGCTTTTTATGAGGCTTTAATTTCTTGCCTATGTAAATCATCTATGGTGCTTCCTTAGTTCCAAGGTTAACACCCTCTAGGACATCTTCTTGAACTAGTTTACCATTGCTTTTCTAGTGGTCAGAGCTATCAAACATTCTTTCCAATGCTACCAGTCCCTTGGGAATGGTATTGGTCTTCAACTATACTACTTCGCTACCAAACAATGTTTCTTTGCCATTCTCCATTTCAACCATTGGCTTCCAGTCAATTTCTTGACATTCAAATTCATCCATACAGTTTAAAAAACTAAAAATTTGACTATTGTCATTAAATACTTGCCAACTATATATGTTGTCTGGAATGGTCAGCCTTGCAAGTACTTCAACGGCATGATGATCAGGAAGAAAATCAGACTGGTGATTGTACCTAGATGCAGCTACAACCAAGACATCTACTTCTTCATTTTTTTATCTATCAACCCAATCAATACCAATGGCATCAAACAACTCTATGTTATCCCATACAACATTTTTGTATGCTTTCAGACTCTTGTCTTTGGTAGAAAACATTTTTCTTATCTGCTAGACAATCAGCTCTAAGTCTCCATAAATGTTTAGATAGTGAATTCCATGTTTGTGTGCCACATTCAAGCCCAGTAGTAGTGCTTCATATTCTGCCACATTATTTATGCAGTGAAAATCCAGTCTGAATGACATGCATCACTGCTTACCATCTAGGGATGTTAAAACAATCCCATCACTAGAACCATCTTTTGAGCATGCACCATCAAAGTGCAACATCCACAATTTAGATATATCATGATAAGCAACAACAGGGTCAGAAGGTGAAACATTTGCATCAGGATCATCATCAATACAATATGCCATAAAATGATCAATTTTAGTATCAATGAAATTCAAGTGATCCTCCTCTATTTTATATCTGTCTTCAATGTGTTGGTCTTCTACCTTCTTCTCCATGTGTAATTTTACTTCCACACCCTGGATAGGAATGGTTACATATGACAGGTCCATTTAGATACTACCACCCATGGAACCAACCCACTTCCTAGATAACAACATGCCCCACTTGGTTGGGCAGTCTGCAATAATTATGTCCATGAGGAAAGACTTGTCTGGGTAGGCAGCGAGTTTGACCTCAACATCCTTGACCAAGCCTATGCCATTTACTTCCCTAGAATCCATGGAAAAGTACTTGCCAAAAGATTTGGACACTTTCAGTCCCAACTCATTCATTATTTCTAGTGGCATGACATTGGTTGATGCCCCAGAATCAAGCATACAATTGTGTAATAACCACCCATTTATAATTAAAGTGGTGTAAAAGGGATCTACTCCCATCTTGCTATTAACCATGGAGGATCCTAAGTAGACTTCTATTGTTTCCTCATTTCCTATGCTCTCATCATTACTGCTGGGAACAACTTCAGGTTGTTTTTGTGCATCTACAACAATCATAAAAGACTCTACCCTATCTTTGAGTTCAGGGATTCTGAGTAGTTCCACTATTGGCACAATAAACCTAATTTGGCTAAAATATTGAGCCATGTCAATAGGGAGATAGTTGAACAAGGGAGTGTCACATGAAACGGTTACATCATTTACAGAAGGAATGTATGGAATTACTAGATTGGATGAGATATCCTTACCTTCTTCTTTGTCTTCTCCTTTTCTGGCTCTTTTGGTGTTTTGGGCTGATCCTGTTTATAACATACTTTTGGGTAATGGACTCTAAAAATAGGCATGGTATCTACAGGATGGACTAGCACTAGATTCTTTTACACATATTTGTGTTTTGCTGCTGGGTTTGGCGTGGGGGATTTCTTCTTATCTGAGATGTTTTTCTTGGGAATGCTATTCTTTTTCTGTTCCACGTGGCCTTTACCTTTGTTTGTTTTTTCATTAGGTTTCTATTGTTTCAATTCCTTGGTAGGGACATTTTGAACAGGGATATTTTTTTCCTTAGCTAATAGCCTCATTGGACTTACAAGATGGTAGCATCAATCAATGCTTTCATGTCTTCTTTTGAAGGCTTGGACTGCTGATATTTTTTCTGCATAAGGTCCTTTAGATGCCCAAAATCATGAGCTAGAAATTGGTATTTTTTTAGACCTTCGTCATAATCATATTGAAAAATATGACTATCCCCCTCATTATTACCACAATCAGCATCCCGATCAATCTACTCATAGCCCTCAGTATCAAATTGATTTATCTCTTCTTTATAGTACTCAGTTGCACCCTCTTCATTTGGAAACTCTTCTTCTCTACTCAATGAATGAGTCATTGCACAATTAGTTGGGTCATGGGGAAAGAAACAAGCTAGACACCACAAAGATTCATCTTGGAAATTAATCTGATCCTTTCTCAAAGGATCAGGGTTATCCCTTTCAGGCTACTTGAAACTCACATGCCTGGGAACAACCTACCTATCATTATGTTGTGGTCTCTTAGACCAATCAGTATTATAAGGTCTATTATGAAGCCTCTGTCCTTCACTAAAATGTGTTGCAACACTTTGAGGTGGCAACCCCTTGTCATTTCTAGCAACCTTATAACTTAGATCCTTCACTAGCCCCATAAGTTTGTCCAACTTATCATCAGTAGTGAGGGGTTTGTTGGAAACAACCTTGTCAGGCTGGGACAATTTCACATCAACCCTTTTAATATGCTTGCCTGAAGCTCTCATATTACTCTCAATATTTATAGCTATAATATAAACCTCTCTTAATGTTTGGGGATTCTTATCCCTCAAACAATAACCAAGCTTAGAATCAAATGCACCACAATATAAGACTAAACACATTGATTCATTAGGTTTCATGTGAGGAGGTACCTTTCTCATAGTCATGATGAAGTGGCTATTAAACTCAGCTATTGTCTCATTGATGGCCTTCTTGATGGCTGTGAGCTCATGAATGGCAAATTTGGGATCAATCCTATCCCCATACTGCAGCTTGAAAACTCTCATGAACTCCTCCAAAGAATCAATGCTATTTTCAGGGAGATTCGTGTACCATTCTTTTGCACTTTCTTCCAATGAGTGCATGAACAATTTCATCATCACATCTTCATCTTCAATCTCGTACTCATTAGTGACATTAATAAAATTTCTCAGGTGTTCCTCACCAGTGACAGCATTGTTGCCCTGAAATCTTGGAATTTTCCCTCTAATCTCAGTTGGGATGGGATTAGGAAAATCAGGAGTACCAAGGAAATCAAGTTGCTTGTACCTTTCAGCTCCCAACAACTACCTCTGTGCAATAAACCTATGTTCTTATTTTTGTTGAGCATGCCTAACGGGCTGAATGTTGCTAGGTTGTTGGTTAACTTGATTCTGTGGTGGCTGCATGTTGATGTTGTGAGTAGGGGCTTGATTTACGCCCTGTTGTCCCATATGACATTATTGTCGTTGTCTTTGGTTATCATGTTGATTGTGTGGTTGTTGATATTGTTGTTGTTGTGCATGCTATTGCTGTGCATTCTAATTCAAACCTTGTTGGGCTAGTTGAGATTCCTGTTGATCAATCAAGGCCTGCACCTCCCTCTGTCTCATTTTGAGGTGATCAAGCAGATCCAACTCATCTTGGATCCTTCTTTCTCTTTCTTTATCATTATTAGGCTGCTGTTGATTGCCCTCATTAGGAGTAGCATTGTGCTGACTTTCAAATGACCTTATGGGAGAATCATGATGCCTGGCATCCTGATATACTTCTTCATTATCACTAGGCATCCCATATGTTCTCAAATGTGGTCCCTGAGAAGCATCTCTACATCTTCTACCATTAACATTCTCATTTCTTCTAACATCATAGTCATCTCTATTTTGTCTTTTGTTCCTTCTTAGCATGTTATTAGCAGAATCCTCAGAAGTATAGTATTACTGGCTTCTATGGTTGACAAATATATTGTCTTTGGCATTCCTTGCAGGTACCACATGGGGTCTTTTTTCCTTATACATGTTCCTTCTATTTCCAGCATTGCTAGATGATTCCTCATGTCCAAAATTCTATTGGTTTCTTCCTCTATCCATTTTGAAACTTCTTTCACACTGAAATTAATTCTGGGTTAACAAACGGAGTCGCCACTCCCCTGCTAGGAAGAAAATTTGAACAAAATTGTATTTTCAATATTGACAACTAGAACTAAAATGATTCATTGTTACAAAGGATTTTGAATTTGAATCAAAATGATTGATCCCCGACAATAGTGCCAAAATGTTGGTTCTAAAAATAACTCCATCCCAAAACTCTAAAATATTCCTAAAACACCCAGGCCGGGGATTTTCATCAAGGTGAAAGGAAGAGGTTTATCAACAAGTAAAGGGGAATTTTGGCCAACTACAGGGGCTAGGTAAGCTCCTCTGCTCTTCGAGCTTAGATTAAACTCTGGAGGGATATTCCAAGGGGTATTATACTTGAGTAGACCTATTAAAATCAAACCAGACAAACAACTAAAAATAAGAACAACCAAACCCAGATTGCTCTCTTAGCCCCAAATCTGTCACTAAACTAAGCAAAGTTGGTTGTTGTATGACCCCTATATAACTGATAAATGCAATCCTATACAATGAGGATGCATGAAGATTACTTCGGCTTCTAAAAGTAAGATGTAAAGTTTTTGTTTTGAAGATGGATGATCTAAGGCTACTTAGGCTGGTGCTTATCCATTGGGATGCAGAGTCTAATGTAAAATAGAGGAAAAAAATCAAACAGAAGTGTATAACTGCCTATTTTTTGAATCAAAAGCAAAGAAATCACTATCAGATTACTGAAAATACTTAAGAATCACACACCATACCACATTTTTCCCTATGCAATACTAAAATGATCATCCACAAAGCTTGAGAATGAATTAAGAACTGTCACATTCATCAAATCAGAGCTTATAATCATACCACGAAATGTGGTAAAAGCAAACTAGAACTGCAATTATAGATTACTAAGAAAAAAACCTACAATAGTGGAGAAAAACAACAATCTGATACAAATATTTAAATTGTATTACATACACTTCATAATTGATTCACATATAAACATAGCTTGCACAATATCCTTCATTAATCTGCCTCCTGGAGCTCACATTCTTGCTGAGAAAATGCCAAAATGACCAACCCTTAACATGACTAAAAAGAATACATATATAGCATTTGATTCAAACTGAGTGCAGTCTCCCAGGTACCACATCCTATGAAGGACTACACCCATGTAGCATTAATTCCAAATTTGTCAGTAGGCTTGCACGTTGGGAAAGCAAAACCCATGCCCTGCAACCTCTGGAATCAATATGTCAAAGATCGCTTGCACTCCAAATGTACTCTGAGCAATAAAGAGGGAAGCTTCTAGCCTTTCCTTGCCACCTACAACATTGATTTCTTAGATTTGTCCTTGATGCATTGAAGAGTTTTACTGTGCCAATCCACCTGCATAGCACTATTCTGCAGGCTCATTAAATTTTGGATTCAAATCAGTTTGTGTATCCCTACAATCATGGCATGCATTTAGGGAATTAACCATTTCAAGTATCAACAACACACCCAATGTGTCATCCTTCCTTTTCCATCTTGAAGCATTTGACTTCTGATTGAACCATTCTGTACTTTCCCAATTGTTAGGGTTAGTCGGCAGAAGATATCAATTAAATGCAAATAAAGAGTAAACAGAGAAATGGAAATACAGAGAAATAATAATAGTGAGAGACAATTTTTAACGTGGTTCACCCAAACTCGGGCTACATCCACCAAACAGAGAGTCCAATATTATTATCCAGTAAATCAAACCGATTACAATCAGCAATCCCTACAACTCAATACCGCTGCAAAATGCTACAATACAATATCAAAACCCTAACCCTTAGCCACTTTTTATCAAGCTTTGTGTCGGTTACAAAATAGGGTTTTCTTATGTCGGTCAATGAAAAAATTAACTCCCGGTGCATTATAAAATAATAAAAAACCGTGTGAGGTTTTGGGGGCGTTGCCCTCGAGCCCCCACGGGGGCGCTACCCCTCGACCCCGCCCTGTATCGCGACAGGGAACGCCCCAGGGGCGCTGCCCCTGGACCCCGCAAGGGGCGCTGCCCCTTGACCCCGTCTTGGGGGCACTGCCCCCAAACCCCCGCAAGGGGCGCTGCCCCTTGACCCCGTAGGAATTTGGGGGGAAACCGCACCGATAAAAGTGGGGTAAATATAACCTCCAAGTCTGATTAGGCTCCATATAACAACACCAATTCACCTACCAATCTTCTTAACTCTCTGCATTTTGTTTAACATTATCCATTGCATTCTTCCATCTCTGCATTTGCCTAATTGGAAAATCTTTAATTTGCCAAACTTTATCTATTAGTCAGCGCAAATGCCTCCTGGTGAACTTTCTTTGTGGCCCTTCATCATCTTTTGTTGGCAAAAGATCTTTTTGTCAAACCATTCATTTACTACCCCTGTCAGTGATTTTGACTTTTTAAAAACTTGAGCTACTTTCCCCCTTTTTATTTTCCTTATCAGCAAATATATCTTTTACCGGACCTTTGACTTTTCCCTTTTTAGCTCTCCTTTATTGCCTTATTGGCAAAATATGAAAAACATGAACTTTTGAAAAGTTTTGTCTTTAGCCGGTTTGCCAATAATCTGTGCCTTAGTCTTTTTTCTCTTTATCAGCAAACTGAGAATATTTCAAACTAAAGGGCCGCAACACCATACTCCTCATTATCAGCAAAAATGTCCTTTGTCGAACTCACTTTACTTTCCTCTTAGTCGGCAAAATCTTGCTTTCCTGAACCAAGCACTTTGCCGCTTTATCGGCAAAAATGCCACTTGCCAAACTTTACTTGTCAACTTGCCTTATTGGCAAAAAAGGCCTATCGGCGAACTATCAAAATTCCTAACTAATTCATCGATTCTCCCCTCAGCTAATTCCCTAACAAGGCATTTTTCTCCTTTTCCTGCCTTAGCCAAATTTTGTTTTAATTTGCCCTGTCGGCAAATTTTCTCCATTTCAAACTTTTTTTTTCATTGTATATTTACCTTATTGGCAAATCAACACTTTTAGAACTTAGCTTATGCTTCCTTTTATCAGCAAAAAGAAGCTATGATAAACTTTTGACTTTGACTTTTCCATATCAGCGAAAAGGAAGAAATAAGAACTTTGGCCTTCTTTTCTCTATGATGTGCCCTTTGTCAGCGAATCGGTTGTCTGCTAAATCGAGCATCAGCAAACTTACCAAATTCTAAATTTTCCTTGTGTTCGGCCTTTCACTGATTCCCCGACAAGGCACTTTTCCTTCTTCCCTTAGCCAAATTCTTACTTTGTCTACCTTGTTGGCAAACTTTGTCTTTGCCGAACTTATCTTGCTTGGCACCTTTTTCATTCTTTATCAGCAAAGTTGATTTTTTATGAACTTTGCTTTGTTCTTCATTTTGCCTACTCTTTACTTTGTCAACCAAATGAGCCATTAGGAAACTTGAACAATCCTAAACTAGTTCCTCAGTTTGTCCATTCGCCAATTTTCTGACAAAACAACACTTTATGACTAAAGCCTTAGTCAATTTTTCCCTTATCGGCAAAATGCAAACATCTTGAACCTTGCCTTCATTCTTCAAGCTTTGCCTTTGTTGGAGAAATGGATGTTGGGAGAACTCCCTATCAGTGAACCATCGGGTTCTTGAACCTTTCCTTTCACCGATAGAAGAGCCTTTTGCCTTTTCTTCAATGTGTCACAACTCTCCCTTTGCCCTTCAATCGGTGAACACACATATTGGTGAATCGGCAGAAAATAGAACTTACAACCAATTTCTAAAGTTAGAACTTTTTTTGAATTGTCGACAATAAGGAAAAACATGAAAAATTTTCTAAGGGAGAAACCATCTTTTTTGACCCAGGTAAAAACATAAAAAGCCAAACTTTGAACCAACATAACTTTTTCATTTCAAGGAATTTTGAGGTGGTTCAAAAGGAAAAGTTGCTCAGAATTCAATTATCTATTCAATGGTGACCTTGGCTCAGAGATTTGCACAAGGCTTTTGGATTTTCTGATGGAAAACATGGCAAAATGGGAATAGAATTTTGTAGGTGCCAACATGGTACACGAGACATATAATCCTTTTCTTCTTTATTACGAGGACATAAACTTGAAGAAAGCTTAAAATGGGAATCCAAAGGGATATTTATTGGTTTTGCAATATTCATACTGAATCTCATAAGAATCTTCTCCACATACTTTTGTTGTGATAACCAAAGCTTACCATTTTCCCTGTCTCTATGTATCTCCATGCCCAAAATTTGTTTTGTTGCTCCTAGATCCTTCATATCAAATGTCCTAGCCAACCAAGCCTTTAACTTGTTGATCTTTGTCATACTTTTGCTTGCTACAAGCATATCGTCAACATATAACACCAAGATAATAAATAAACCATTTACCAAACTTTTGACGTAAACACAATGGTCATACTCACTTCTTGTAAAATTTTGGCTCACCATGAAGGAATCAAACTTCTTGTACCATTGTCTGGGTGATTTATTCAGGCCATACAATGACTTCCTGAGTTTGTAAACAAATTTTCCTTTGCAATCCTGAACAAACCCTTCTAGTTGTTCCATATATATCTTCTTCCAAATCTCCATGTAAAAATGTTGTTTTGACATCTAGCTACTCTAACTCTAGATCAAATAAAGCAACTAATGCCAATACTACCTGAATAGAAACAAGCTTAACAACTGGTGAAAAAATTTCATGGAAATCAATACCTTCCTTTTGAGCATACCCTTTTGCTACCAGTCCTGCTTTGAACCTTTCAACTTTATCATCAACACCCTTCTTCAGTTTGTAAATCCACTTGCAACCAATAGTTTTTCTTCCCTTTGGAAGTTCTACCAAGTCCCATGTTGTATTCTTCTCCAAGGCATATATTTCTTCTTTCATTGCTATTTTCGATTTAGCCCTTTCAATATAATTCATTGCTTCCTAATAACAACTAGGTTCCCCATCATTAGAAATCAAAGCAATAGATAAATTATAATCATCATACCTCTTAGGAGGATTTATGACCCATGTATATCTCCTTCGAGTTGGTTGTGGCATTTCCACATTTTCCTGTATATTTTTTGTATCCTCTTCTTCTTCTTTAGAAGCTTCTTCTTGCTCCCCCTTTTCTGAATATGGTTTAATTTATAACTAAATTTGTTGATGTTCTGGTACTTTTTCATGTTCCATTTCAACTTCTACTATATCTAATTTTAATAGAGAAGATTCATCAAAAACTACATCTCTACTAATGATAATTTTATGGGTGGTAGGATCCCACAATGTATATCCCTTAACTCCATCACCATAACCAACAAAGACATACTTCTTTGACTTGGGGTCCAATTTAGAATGCCGATCTTTTGAAATAAGAGCATAAGGATGACAACCAAAAAATTTCAAATTTGAGTAATCACAAGAATTACCTTTCCATGCCTCTTTAGGAATCTTATAGTCTATTGTAACTGATGGTGACCAATTTACTAGATACCATGTTGTATTAACTGCTTCTGCCGACAAATCTTGCTCCAACTTGGCATTATTGAGCATGCTCCTTGCTCTCTCTAGAAGAGTCATGTTCATGTGTTCAACAACACCATTTTGTTAAGGAGTGTAAACTGTGGTTTTATGCCTTTCGATCCCAGCTTCCTTGCAATAATTTTCAAATTCCAAAGATGTGAACTCACCTCCATTGTCTGTTCTTAAACACTTGATTGACCTACCAGTACTCTTTTCAACCAAAGCTTTAAACTACTTAAATACACTAAACACATCAGCTTTCCTTTTAAGAATATAGACCCACAATTTTCCAAAGTAATCATCTATAAATGTCACAAAATATGATGATCCTCCAAATGAAACTTTAGGGGATGGTCCCCAAACATCTGAATGAATATAATCTAGGATACTCTTACTTGTATGACTTCCTATTTTAAACTTTTGTCTACATTGATTTTCAAAGAAACAATACTTACAGAAATTCAAATTTAGAGATTTTAAATTTGGAAGTAACTTACAGTTTACCAATACCTTTAACCCTTGTCTGCTCATATGGCCCAATCGCTTATGCCATAAATGAGTAGATTCATTTACTTTTTTAGATACCACAACTACTTCACTTATTTCAGTACTCCCCTATAACTTGTAAAGGTTCCTAATATTTGTAGCCTTCATTACCACCATAATGCCCTTGGACACTTTCAGTGATCCACCTTGACATGTAAATTTATAACCTCCAGAATCCAAAACTCCAAAGGAAATTAAATTATTTTTAAGTTCTAGTACATGTCTTACTTATATCAAAGTCCTCACAATACCATCAAACATTTTAATCTTAATGCTCCCAATCCCAACAGTCTTACAAGAAACATTATTTCTCATAACAACAACACCCTGATCAATAGTTTGGTAAGAAGAAAACCAACTTCTATGTGGACACATGTGATGTGAAGCACCAGAATCTAATAACCATTCCTCATGATATAGTGAAATATTACAAATAGATAGTACTTCATCAACTATACCTGAAATTGTTTCAACCTGATTTGCTTCCTTTTTGGAGTCATCATTATCTTCTTTCCTCTTCTAACAATATTTCTTGAGATGCCCATTTTTGTTGCAATACCAACATTTTCCTTTACCTTTTTTTCTTTTGACTTAGATCTTGATGTACCTCTCAAATTTTCCCCCTTTTATATGGATTGACCTCTAGCCACCATTGCCTCTGAAGTGGGGGTTTCTATATTAGATTTCCTCCACACCTCCTTAGACAACAAAGCTCCCACAAGAGAATTAAATTAAAGGGTGTCAGTTGTGCTAAAGCTAATTGAAGTGACTAAGTGATTCTAAGATTCATGCAATGAACACAATAATGTAATTGCATTGTCTTCATCTTCGGTTTTTACACCCATACTAGTTAATTGACATATAAGAGTATTGAAAACATTTAAATGATCAGCAATTTTGATACCTTCCTTCATTCACAAACTATATAGCAACCTCTTCAATTAGATTCAATTTGTCAAGCATTTTGTCATGTAAAGGCTCTCCATTCTACTCCATAAGCCTATTGTTGTTTCCTCTCCAACAATATTATAAAGAACGTCATCTACCAAACACAACTAAATTGTGTTGAGAGCTCCTGTGTCCAAATATTCCAAGTCCTCATCAGTCATATTCGCAGGTTTCTTTGTCTTTCCTACCAATGCCTTGTGCAATCCTTGTTGCACCAACATATCATACATCTTGATCTTCCACAACTCAAATCTATTCTTCCCATTAAATTTCTCCACCTCGAACCTTGCATTCGAAACCTTTTCCATTTGATGTTGCAGAATAAACACCAAATCATAACACAACTGGTGCAAAATAAAAGCTTTGATACCACTTGTTGAGATTTCTTGAGATTTAAAGAATAAACTTAAAACCCAGAATTGTATAATATTGAAGTACAAATTAGTTGCAAAGAAAATAGAGACAGTAAAACAATAATAAATAAACAGAAGAAATGATCACACATCAATAACACAAGGATTTACATGGTAAAACTTCACCAATATGCCAAAGAAACATCCACAGGGCAAAGTATCAATATTCTTATTGTTCAGAAGAAAAATTTACAATCCTCATGCAAATACAATTACAAGTTCTTGCCTTTCAAAAGGCTACAAAGATATAAAATATCTTCTAAATAACTGCCTTTACCAAATTTATAAGAAAGTAGTTTTTTCTTTCTTTAGGAAAAAACTAGATTTAAAACAAAAGATTTTTGTTTTCTTTCAAAGATAAGCTTTCTTTCTTTATTACTTTCTTTGCTTTATCTTGTTGTCACAAATCAAACAGAAATAATCGAAAGTTATTCATTTTTATTGGACCAGAAATTTTGCTACTGGAAGTATAAGAGATATTGCAAAATTCTTTTCTAAGGAAAAAAATTAATATTCAAAATCTTCTCTCATAAAACTTGGATATTTCTTTTAACAATTATATTATACAATATGAAAGCTCAAAATCATTAATGTTTTATCTTATTATGGATCAGCAAGGTTTTAGTTTATTTCTTATGCTAGTTTTGTTTCTATTTAATAGAATTGCTTGTAGATATTGTATTATGTCATTTTCTAACTCATGATTTCTTCATAGATTCTGGTTGCACTCATGATATGACTGAGGGTGATAGATTGTTAAAAGCTTGGCCAAGAAAATGACAATAAGGAATGGTTGTGGCAATATTGTACAAGAGAACATGAGATGATTAGATATGTAGAGTGAGAATAAAAAGAAACATAATATTTAAGTAGTTTTTTATATTGGAAAAAAGTATTATTAGATGGTAATATTTTTTATGTATAGGGTTTTGCAATTTAGAGACAAATTTCACTGTTAACATAGAATTTATATGATGATTCAATATTATTTTTTATTAATATTTGATATTTAAATAAAGATGTTGAAATGGGGTGGATATAGAAAATAAAAATAATCCCTAATAAATTCAAGATTTAGGTCCACATCGTAATACAAGAGTGTGATATTTGTCTATCTTAAAGAATTAAATTTTTTAACTCGAGATGATTTTGTTTTCCAATTAAGAAAAGTTTTTTAAAATATAGGTGAAGTAGACACTTATAACAAACCTGAAAATAATAAAATTTGGGGGAATAAAAACTCAAACGAGCCAAATGACAACATATAGCCACTAAAAAATTCCTTGCATGGAAATAGAATTGAATTTTACATAGATAAATTTATTGTAGAGAACATAAAATTGATTTTGAAATAATTGTCAAGGAGAAGCATGATAAGGAAGCCAAGGCCCACATTCAAGAACAATCATTATCATAATGAGACATTCAAACAAAATTTTAAGATTAAAAATTCATGTTTGAGAGTGAAGCTTGATTTTATTGATATTTGAATGTTAACCATGCACCCAAATACACCTATTCTTCTAGTATTTTGTTGATACAAATGAAGAGAAAGCACCTAGGCCTTGTTTGTAGTCTTCTAATCCATTGGAGACTTTAAAGGTAAATGAAGAAGCTTTTGAAGATAACATGTTTACTTATTAGAGAAGAGATGATTTAGCACCATTGATGGTTATCTTGAAAAGAGATGGGATATTAGGGTCAAATGAATTTCTCTTATGCTATTTAGGAGTTTAATATAGTTTTCTTAGGCTGATTTAGTAGTGAAATTTTTCTAACAAAATACTTATAATAAATGAAACTTCAAATCTGATTTAATATAAACTAACTGTTTTCATTAAAAAGATCAAAAGATAGAGAGTTTAAAAGGGAATAACTAATTTTATTATCATTGAAAACATTTAAACCATTCCTTGCTTTCTAGTACAATTTTATAAAATAGAACCATTTTAATGAAAATTAAGAAAACTTAATAAAAACATTAAATAAATAGAATATAACAAATGTGAGTAGTAAACGTTTATTATTGACTATTTATTTTTTTCAATTACCAATAAATTTAATCGACTATTCTAATGATATCAACTGTAACATATTGATTGTGTTCAAATCGAAGGAACATTTTGCATTTGACTTAGAGGATGACCACTAGACCATGCAATAGTAATGTCTAAAAAATATAGCAGCAAATCTATGTCTTTGATATTAATAATAATGTCCATAAGTCTCAAATATGAAAATAAAAGCACAAATTTAGAGATGCTTAAAATTTATTGTTAGTAGTACAGATAGAAATTGTTAGATGGTAGTTCTGTAGAATGCATGAAATGAAAACCAATAGAAACATAAGAGCAACAAAAACATAAACTAAATTGCTTTATTTCTAACCTTCTTTGTCATCCCCTTAGTTGCCAAATTTTTATCTCTTGGTACTCATTGACATCGAGTAAAGTCCCACTCAATTTATTTCGAATTAAACATCCAAGCACATTCTACTTGAGCCCTAATCCTGTGCAATTATTTTGAGTAATTTTTAATGTCTCACGGCATTTACTCCTATATGACATTGACTTTTTTAATCAAGAACTTGATCGGTCTTCTCCTTTCCTACCATAAAAACCTACATTTTGAAAGACTCCATAACATTGTTAATTAAAGTGTTGAATCCAACCATCATTACCAGTTTTCTATCCTTTTATCATAGGGGAAAATGCCAATTTCCCCCAACTACTTCTTTGCATTCACTTTGGTTACTACAATTTTTTCCTTCTCATTACAAAAGTACTAACTTAATCAACCAAGCACTTTCTATCTGATTTAGAAGTGTCAACTTCATAGACTTACCAACCAAAGTAATGGCAACAACTCTGTGCCACAACTCAAATACTCGCACTAGAATATATATAATCTCCCAATTTTAGGGTCATCCCTAGACCCATACCTAAACCTGAAGGGTTCATTCATAATGGCCCTTCCTACGTATCACTTCCTAGGAATCAAAGGCTTCATAGATTGTACACCAATAATATAAAGAATTCATCCTCTCCTCTAATATGAGATCTTTAATCTAACTTTTAAATTATAGCCATTAAGTGAAACTTATGATTCCAATTCAGTTCATATACAATAATGTGATAGAAAATGCATTCCAATAAAACATTGGTTCAATTCCAACACCAATGTACAAACACACACAAAACCACTAGTGACTAGCTTCAATATAAACATCACTTGTTTCCACATAGTGATTGGATCAAGCATACATTGCCTTTACACAATGTGAATAACTCATGCATGCGTCACATATACACAGTGTGACCAAATCATAAATACCACATACATACACAAAGTGAATATCTCATGCATGCATCACATATAAAAATGTTACTAGCTCATGCATACAACATAGATACATAGTGCAAATAACTTGAATGTAAGCATGTCACATACAAACAGAGTGACTAGCTCCTACAAACAACACATATACACAATGTGAATAACTCATGCATGCATCACATTTACATAGAGTGACTAGTTCATGCATACAACACATATACACGATATGACTAGTTCGCACATACATCACATATACACAATGTGATTGGCTCATGGACACATCATATGTACACATAGTAACCATCTAGCAAAATGGAATGGTTGCAACCTTACTGCAAGCATCTTCCCCTCTACCTAGTTCAATAACCTATAAACCCTCAAATATATACTATTATGGAGTAAAAAGTGTCCACTTATCTTTTTACCTCTTTGTTTAGCTCCTAGGTCCCCTTGATTGCATTATACATTAAAAATGTTTATCCCAACACAAAATTTCTTGAAACCATAGCAAAATTGGATTATGGGCCCCTTCATTTATCTTACCCCAGACCTAAATAGGGTTAGTGGACCTAGGCGGTACCACCCATGTCCCCCCTTTAAGGTCTGGCCTAATCTAAATGCATGTCAGCTTAGGACCTTTCAAAAGGTTTCTCATTGTTGGCTCTTTTGGTTTAATTTCATTATTATGAGCATGAATGCATAAATAAGTGTGTCTTTGGATTCATTTGTAGCTAGGTTGAAGAGCATAACTTGAGATCTTGAAGGAAAGAAAGCAAGAGTATTCATTGTGATTTTAGAGCAGACTTGTGTATTGTTATTGTGTTGTTTGTTGTAGGCATGGAGCTATCATCTATCCTCATTAAGATTTGAAGGATCTTCATCATTCTAAGGGATCATCATGTAGTTGATATCATTGTTTGTTTATCATCATTTACATCATCTCATTATCATTATTTTCAGCCTCTACCCCCACGAGGGCATGCACTCTTTATCAATCAACAATGTTGGGAAGCTTGAATGCTATCCCAGGATTTGACTAACGCAAGTCCCTAAACACCATAACCCCCAAACCCCTTCTTATCTTCTTGTGTGTAGGTTACAAGAGCAAGATCTGGAAAATACAGAGTTACAGGAAGACTACGTGAAGATCAAGGTTTCAAGATCTGAAAAAAGTTTTAGAGAATTCACTCATCAAGGACCTAGACGACACCGTCCATGTCCTCTTACCCTTTTTGAGTTCATATTTGGTATTTGGGCAGCATTTACAACATCTTTCCAGTTTATAGCTTCTGTAGATTTCCTCAATCAGGACCTGGGTGGTCCCAAATTGGTCCTCTGACACCTCCACTTTCAGGAGATAGGTTTTATCATCTCTCTGATCATCCCTATGCAATTAGTTTCTAGATATTTGTTGTACTTTTTCTATTATGAGAATATCATTAGAGAACTAGGGTTTCATGTATTGTTGACCTAGGGTTTGATAGAAAGATTGAATTAAATCTGATCCATCTATATCATACATGTGTACAAGATCTGTAGCTAAGTCCTCCTCCATTTGGTAGTGATTTGGCTTGGCCTTGTCCTTGAATGTTATATGGAAAAGGGTTTGATCTAGTTGTGTTCTAGTTGTCATCATTCTCCTTTTTCATACCTAACATTTTGGTGAACCCATAGCTTCAAGCATTTGCATATTGCTGGTTGTTTAAATCAGATCTTGCATTGATTTATTGCATATTTATCAATATTCATTTAAAAATATTGCATTATTTCATATCCTTGATTTGAAAATTAATACTTTTGGAATTACAAAATGTGTATTTCAAATAGGAAATTGGGCATCTCTTTCACATATCTTTGCAAAAAAATCTTAAAGTTGTATATATTTCCTTTTTGTGCAGCACTTTTGACATTGTAATCACTTCATTTGTAGTGACACTAGTGTGTTTTGATCTTGGCAAAAGCTTCACAAACCTAGTTTCCTCAAACTAGTGTCTTGGTGTGCAAAAGTCTCACATATATGGCATCCAATCATAACAAGGGCGGTGTGGCTCCTCCTTGATATAATAAGAAAAGCTAGGATCATGAACCCGTCATATCCTTCACACCACATGAGGTCACTATTAGAGACATTGATGGTCCTCTTTATATAACAACAAGAATAAGTGGAAATCCTACAAGAGGAATTGAGCATGACAAATGTTATCACAGAAGAATTTTTATACATGAATGATCTAGCACAAGATACTTATGATCCAACATATATAATGATAAAAGCACATAATGGTTATTTTCTTCCAGTAATTGGAAAGATAACACTTTTAATTAAGGTGGTTGAAAAATCCCCAGAAGCATCATTTTTTATCTTCCCACTTCAGATCTCTTTCATGTGAAGTTAGGACATCCTTAGCTAAAATCCATAAAAACAGTTCCTTCTACTATTCACAAGTGCTTAAAGTTCCCTCATAAAGGACAAGTGCACATTATTCATCATGGTGGATGGAAACCATTAGCCACTCACAGAAATTTCAATTTGGATTATTTTTGGCCACAACCTATCGAAGCAAATCAATCAAGACAAGATCAGTTCTTCTTGGCATATAAAGAATATAAAGAAAAGAAAATAGCTAAATTATCAATGGCTAGAATGCTCCTGGACCCTCTCGGTCCTCCAAGGCTACGATTCCTCCTATCCAACAAATAGAGAGTGAAAAGCAGCCCGAGTTGAAAGAATCACCTCGACCAAAAGGAAAAGGAATTTGTGCTGAGGTTCCTCCTCTACCATCCTTACAAGGACTGGGAGAAAACCTTCAAGAGAAAAGCTATTCATCACAAAATCAAAAAATCACTTTTGTATGGGCTTCCTCTTTAGAAATGCCGAAGAATGTGGAAAATCATGAACCCTTGATAGTGGACAAAGAAAACCTCTTGGGAAATATAACTAATAAGACTAGAATAAATAGAAATGCAAGGGAAATTCAGCTACCTTTGATGTAGCACCTCTTTGAGTTTCTCTAATGGGTGGCCTCCTCTTAAGTGGTGTGTTGTGTTCCCCCGTGTAGTGTTAAATGTTTGTTTAGGTCTCCTTGGAGGACCCTTGATACTCTTGCAAGGTCAAGGATACAAGGAGACCGCCTTTGTCGTGACATTCCTTCTATTTGTCTCTCTATTCTTCCACACTTCTCTTGTTGCAATTGATGTGTGGTTCCTTGGGGCTATAACGTTGTGGATGATGTCTTGGGGACATCTTCTCACATTGTGATCCTAAGTCACTTTTGTCTCTTGTCTCTTTTTTTTTATTTCATTCTTCTATTGTACTTGTGGCTCTACTAGTCGACGAATGAAGACAACAAATATACAGTTCTGATAAGGACCGTGCACCCCTGAACAAGAACAAAAATGCACCTAGTCCATATATGAAGATGGGGGTAATTTGTTACTGAAGTTTGACTAGTATAATCACTTTGTGTCATGATGTGATCATGTATTATGTTTTGAAATTGTTGTACAACAAACCTTTGCAATACTCTAAATCTGCTTCTATGCACCTTTGAATTGCTTTTATCTCACCTCAAGTCTCTACACTCAATTCTGAGATACCTAAAGTATAACCTCATAGCTATACTCAGTTTTGAACTCAAAGTATATCCTTGGTTTGTTTTAGCAACATATTGCCTTATTTCTATATCAATTTAATGAAATGATTTGGTTATATCTTAGCTTAGATTTTCTAACCAAAGCTTGTTTTGATTATCTTTTGTGCATGCTCATTCTTGATCAATGGTTGTTATCAAATGATATTGATGTGTTTTCTATGATGATTGTTGTGAATAATTCAGTGATTGTAAGCACATGTCAATTTGGGGCATGGGCTTTACGAAATCTCCAACCACTTTAAGGTGGGGGCATAAATTATGGTAAATGCCTGGATATCCTAGATATTGTGATAAATTATGTTGTGTATACTTCCTTTTCACTATAAGGCATCTCTGCAATGCAAGTGGGGATGTATACTTTGTTTGTGTGTTTGCATATACTTCCTTTTCACCGTAAGGCATCTCCGTGATGCAGGTGGGGTTGTATACTTTGTGCGCATACTTCCTTTTCACAATAAGGCACCTCCACGATGTAGGTGGGGTTGTATGTTTTAAAATCCCTTCTGTGGAAGGTGGGGTTGTGTATTCCCTTGAATGGTTGCACACCCTTTTGAAAAAGTCCTCTCGCAGGAGGCGGGGTTGGGTCTTGAGTTACTCGCCCTTAAGTGTGTCTTTGGAATTTGAGGTAGTGTAGGTCGACCATTAGGTGTGTTTGGCATGTCTTAGATGGCAAAGCGTAGTGATGAGCTCCTCCCCATTGCCCATGTTTGTTGTTGTTATGTTAGAAAATGTCCACCTTTGACTTTCCCTCTTAAGGTTTAGCTCCCAGGTCCTTTAGAAAGCATTTTTATCATCTCGCATATTCATGTTGACTCCCGATGAGTAAACCCCTAAGTTTTATGGCAAATAGGACCGAGGGGGTGCTATTGTGATGAATCCTGACTAAAATAGGGAGGGAGGACTTGGGCACCTGCACCCTAATCCTGCCCTATTTTAGGGAGGACCTAAATTCAATTATTGGTTATGTGACCGTTAATTAGGTCCTATGCCGACACCTTAAGTTTGAATTATGAATTTCTTAGCGGGAATGTGTTTAGTTGCATATATAAGCATATTTAGGGACTCATTTATAAACTCGAATATGATTATGAACTTTTGGCAAACTTGTGATTCTAGAGCATTCAAAGTATTCATTGTTGCAGAGCAGACTTGTCTTGTTATTGTGTTTGTTGTGCAGGTTTGGCTTCATCTTCTCATGATGTGAAGGATTTTTCATCTACATGTGAGCTACACCTCTGAGGTGACATTTACTTGTGTTTTCAATCATTTATCATTTGGTTTTTGCCTTTATCCCATAGGGATACGCACTCTTTATTTGACAATGGTGTTTAGAAGACTTGAATGTCTCTCCAGGGCTTGACCAAGGCAAGCCTCTAAACACCACAACCCTGAACCCCTTTTTCTGTAATTGCAGGTTACTAGTTGCAGAAGGGGAAGAAGTGGAGTTGTAGGGAAGCAGAATAGAGTGTCAAAAGTGTAGAGGAAAGTGGAAAAATAGGACTTGGACTAGGGTGTCCACTCATTAGTCCTCCAGATCCCAAAACACAGAAATCCTCAGAACAGTAGAATTAAGTTGCAGACAATCTTTAGAGATCCTGACAAAAACTAGTACATTAGACTCTAGTGCTCACTCATTAGTCCCCAACTTTTTTGGACATGGAATCTCAAAATCTAGTATGTATCTAATTGTCATTTGATACCTCTGTGTGCGAGCATTTGTCAAGATTCATCTATTTGTTTATGATTTTACAAAATTAGTGTTTTAAGCATAATTAGACTTTAATTAATCAATTAGCTAGCAAATTCCAAGTTTCCTCTTTGTTCTAAAGGACACTAAATCTATCGCAGAGCCCTCTTGCAAGAGATTGTGGCTTCACTCGATTGATGTCCTTGAATGTAAGGAGTGAAAGGAGGATTTAACCTTGAAATTGAAACCCCTCTTTTTACCCCTAAACATTTTGGTAAACCCATGTTGTAATGAATTTTGCACCTTGCTGAGTGTTGTACTTCAGACTTGCATTCATTTCATTCATCATTTTCCTATTGCATTTGAAAATTTACAAAAAAAATTGAAAATTTTGAAAAATTGGCATTTTAGCTTTGCATTTTTGATAAAATTTGAATTAATTTTCATCTAATTTCTGATTTTTGCATGATATTTGAAATTCATTTCATTCATTCATTTAATTTTCATCTTATTGCATTTGAAAAATTACAAAAAAATTTGAAAATTTTGATAATTTTGAAAAAATTAGCATTTTTGGCTTGCATTTTCAAATAATTTGAATTAATTTGCATTTAATTTAATTTAATTTCTATTATTTTCATCAGATCTGATTTAAATTATAGAAATTCATCATTTATTATTCATTTGCATTGCATTTTCATGCCTAATTTGTTAAAAAATTGCTTGAAATTGTGCATTTTTCATAAAAACCTAGTTTTGCATTAGCTAGGGTTTGTAGTTAAAATCTTGTTTCAGATTTTCCAACTATTTTAAACACTCATTTAGGACTAATTTCTAACTACAGTGTTTCATCATAGTATCTTTCTTGCAAAATTTCATGTCTAGGGTTTGAAAACCTTGTATTTTCACTAGATTTTGCCTTGTCATCTCTCTAGAGTTGCATTAAAGGTGTGTTGTGAAGGATATAGCTTCATTATTGGGCTGAACCTCATCAATCTCCTTATAATACTTCATCTTTTAGTCATTTACATTGAAAAAAGCAAAAACAATTGAGTATTCTACAAGCATAAACAAGCATAGGTTGGTGATTGTTTCATTACATTCATCTTAGACATATTACATTTCATATTTTGCACTCATATTAAAGGATAAATCCATTGGTCATTTGAGAATTGGGCACTAATTCATAGCATTTTGTGAAAATTAGCACATTGGTTAAAATACACATTGTGTATTTCAACACTAGGTGTTTATACACTTTGTTCACATCTTCTTTATCAAAACCTTTAAATTCATCAATCAGGCCTTGTTGTGTTGCTCTTTTTCCTCCTATTCCACTCTATTTGTTGTGGATCTTGTAGGTATTCTTATCTAATTTCCTCAAACAAGTGATTTGGTGTGAAATAGTCTCACTTATTTTGCCTTGTTGATCATTGTGAAATATGTGTGTATTTGAGCACTTTCAAACTAGCATCATGGATATTTCTTGTTATTCATCTTTGGAAGATTTATTTGCATACATCATAGATATTGATAATTTTTCCAAATTTACTCATGAATATCCTCAAGTCTTAAAACAAATTGCATATATCTATGATGTTGATATTTCTATGTGTTCCACATATGAAATCCTTTGTTATATATCTGATTTTGATAGTTTCACAAGTCTCATGGGAACATATCCTCTGATATTAGATGATCTCACTAAATTCATAGATAATAATAAATATGTTGCATCATTTAGTAGTGATGACTTCAATATGTTAGATGAATCTTGAGATGACTTTATCTCTATTGAACATTCCACTACGCCTCCTATTGCTAATACATGTGATGGTAGCTTAGTTCTACCTTATAATCTTTCTCCTAAAGTTGTTCCCACTTATGAGGACACTTTGATGCAAGAGGATGAATTCATTGACACATCCCTTAACATCACACCATCACCTCTTCATTCTAATGCTCTCTCTGGCCAAGACGAAGCATTAGTGAATGAAGAACCACCACCATCTCTTTATTCCAATGCTCTCTCTAGCCAAGACGAAGCATTAGTGAATGAAGAACCTCCACCAACAAAGAACATTCCATAGATAGATAATGAGCATTCATACAACAATAATAAAAATTCTCTTCCTACCGTGGTGCATGAAGCCTCTATGGATCATCCTATAGACCTTCTTCCTTTAGTTGAATATTCAAGTACTTTGGACATCATTAAGGAAGTGAAGATCCTTGATCTCCCTCCTTTGGTTGAATGTTCGAGTCCCTTGGATATCACTAAGGATGTGAAAATTGTGGATACCTCTCCTTTGGTTGCATATTCTTGGAACATCACTAAAGATACAAACATCAACAATTAGCCTCACAATACCTTACCTTCCCTTCATTCCTATGCTCTCTCTCCAAAAGATGCAGCAATAGTGCATGAGGAAATGCCTCTTGCATTAAATCCCTTATGGATGGATGTCAAGATCACTAAAAAAAAATCACTTCTTCCACCTCCTAAGAGGATAATGAATAAGTGTATTTCTCACTCCCTAAGCCACACTCATTGTAGTACCTATTCTAGTTGCTCTCAAGGGTAGCCTCCTCCTAGATATATATGTTGTTAGCATTGGGTTGTATGAGGTAAGTATTTCTAACCCTTTATCTCTGTGTTATGTTTCCCCTGTTGAATGTCAAGAATACTGAGAGAGGGGGGGTGAATCAGTGTTCTATAAACCTTTTCTTGTACTTTTACTTTTAACCATTTCAAAGGATTAATCAAATAGAAGCATAATATACAAATGAACAACATCCACAAAAGCATGACACATAACACCAAGATTTTACATGGAAAACCCAAAAAGGGAAAAACCACAGAGAGGATTAGCTGTCAAATATATATTACAATCTTTACAAAAATAATGTTCAGGCTTGGTCACTCCATGGGCCTAGAACATGTTGGCTCACTGCCATGAAGTACAACTAGGTTTAGCAGGCTCACTGCCTCAACTCTAACCCTAGCAAGATTACAATAAGGGTTGTTAAACCTTGAGGGATGTTAAACCCTGAGGGCTGTTAAACCCTATTGAAGGCTCACTGTCAGCTCACTTCCTTGATGATGAAATCTTTCTTCCAATCATATTGCACGTGAAAACTGAATACTACTTAAGCATCTACCACTATGCCAGGGTGCAGTCATTTAGCAACAGAATTCTGAATCCCAAGTCTTCATTGCTGCTGATCTTCTAACTCTACTCTGCTATTTGCATCTTCGTATCACACATACACCACACACACATTCAACTGAAATTCATCGCTCTTATATATCCGTATCATGATTTGATTCATAGTCAAGTCGGCATCCAAGAAGTGAAACATGTACATAGAAATATGTACCTTGTCGGTTTGATCCAATGCACTGTGTTGTACAGACCCAAATCTTCACCCAAGTGTTTTCATATAGGTTGGATCTAATCACTCAATTACTTGAATAGATCTTTCACACACTATCCTTTCTCTGCATCCTGATTTATCTCACCAGTTGGCCCATTTCTCAAGAACATGCTTAACAGGTTCATCTACTGACTTACAACTTCTACTGCAGATCACAAAACACTTCCAAAATTGCATTAAGGACTCTTTACACATACCCAATCTTACCCTCAAAACCCTAAGGCATGATATCATCTTGTAGAGAAATGCGGACCATCAGAACTCAGACTCTGTCTCTGTCAAACTCTGTCAAACACTATGCTGATATTTAGTAGCTTGTAGCTAACCTTTCTGTGGACTTCAGAACTCCTAACTCTAGAATAAGACACTTCATACAAGTGTTTACAACTCCTTAAAACCACACAACAAAATACTTATCTGCGGAGGAATGTGGACCACTGCACTAGACCCTGTTCACTATTCCTGCTATACCTTTGTTTATCCAAACTTAGACAATTCTTCAAGATGACTTCTGGAGGGAATCAAGACTTAACCTTTGAAGCATAACACTATCAAACAACTAAGAACATCATACCTAAACCGCATTATTGGATCATCATCTGCAGAGACATACTATCTAACTTACTATCCTCTACTCAAAATACTTTCCATACTTTGCCATTTTCTATCAACCGGACCTGAGATCCAACATGTTCTTCCAGAGATATCTCTTCCTACAATGGTGATAAGATCTCTGAGCATTGTCACCATCAATGATAACATACAGGTCCATACAGGAGCAGTGTCTCTTGCCAACAATCTCCCCCTTTAGCATTGATGGCAACACTTAGTGAAAAATGCTTGACTTCTCCCCCTTACTAAATACACTTTATTTTCTTGCTCCCCCTCAGATGATTATCCATTTTTCACTGATCTACTTCTCCCCCTTTGACATCAATGGCAAAGGGTGTGAACCGAAACCAAAAACTTGACAAAATTTAAAATTTTATGTACTCTACCGCATATTTACAAGTACAATCTTCATCTTAATATTACATGTGCTTGAGAACATCATTGAATATGTTTTTGATCAGTGTCCACTCCACATCCCAGCTTTTCTTTTCATTTTCTAGAATCTGAATTTGTCTGTTGAGAAGAAAAACTAAGGCTTTTGCCTTTTTGGGATCAGAAGTTGTGTCTGCTTGGACGACTAACATGGCCTCTGCAATATGATTTGTCATTGAATCTAACTTTGGACAAACTAGTCTTCTGAGTTATCCCATCCTATTTTTTATTTGGTATTTCTGATTTATTAAGTCAATCAAGTCATTGTGAATATTGATGACCTCTGTTTCTTTCTTTATGACTGACTGTGCTTCCGAATCAAATTTCTCAAAAATATCCAACAATTTTTGTTCCAAATCTTTGATCTTTTCTTCAATCTTTTGAGAATTTTTGGGCCAGGACAAACAAAACTTGTACATATCTCCAACATCTTTCATAGCTTTTTGAATGTTGGCTTGTATTATTTAATGAAGTTTTGTCATTTGCTATCATTATTTTCAATTCTTACAATCGTTTCTCATCAAACTCTTGTCTCACCTTTGTTTCTGTAGATTTCTCAAAGGATTCAAACTGTTTACTTATGGAACTTATTAATCCTTTTAGATGACTTGCTGAGGTCATGGATGAATCCCTTTTGTAGGTAGGCAATAGCTTCTCCAAAATCTCAGATGCTTCATCAATCAGTTCACTATCCTCAATGTGTGATTTTAATATCTAATCTTGAACCTTTGCCTGAACAATTGTAACCAACTTAAACTTTTGTTCTGGTGACATTATGTCCAAGTTTATTAGACCATTTAGAAATTTAGGCTCATCTAAAACTTGTTTTCTTTTCTCCAACAATTCTTTTGCAAGCTCCGTAGTGTCACTTGCTATGATAGAGACTTCTTCTTTCTATCTTTGCTCCGGATAATCTAATTCCATATCCTTATTGGTGTCCTCTTCTTGTTTAGGTGGAGGGTTTTTCACCCACAACTCTTCCTCAGTCCTTTCTTTGCCAGTAACATTCTCAGAATATTGTGCCAATCAAGGTTTAACTTGAGAATCATCAATAGGTGCCTCTTTCTCCTCAGATGCTTTGCCATCTGTACCTATCTCTTCACCCAATTTTATTTCCAGAGCAGATGAGTTATTAGTAACATCATTTTCTTCATTGACACTTGTAGTGGGAAGATTGTGTTGCTTCAGGGCTTTCAAGATAATCTCTTATGTTTCTTTCACCACTTTTTCAATTTCACCTACCATTAACAAATTCATCCTTGTTTTAGTTCTAAACTAATCCTTGGTCTCCTTGGAGATTAGATTTTCTTCCTCTGTAGTGATTTCTAGACATAGTCTAGTCAACACATGTTTCCTCAGCATAATATCTTTAGCCTTGGCATTCTCCTTTCTAATGCTCAATATATTTGCTAGGCTTTCTGGGAGATCAGAGATGATCTCAATGAGGGCTTTGCTGAAAGTGTTGAGATGGTTTATGGTGGCTTCCTCCAGACTCCTTTTGTCATTGTTGCTATATTCATCATAGTGCTTAATCATATTTTTAGATTCCCATCTACAGTGACAGCCTTTACTATATCTGCAAGTACTAGAGGCATTTCCTTTTTATATCTTTTGCTAGATTTGTCCTTTCTAGAGGACTTTTCTTTACTACTTCCAGAGGTTTTGATATCCTCAGCTTTCACCTTCTTGACCTATTCATCTAACTCTATTTCTTCATCATTCCTTTCACTTACACTGGCATAGAGTCTTCTTCCCTTCATCTTCTTTATGTTCATGTCTTTGACAGAGAATTCTTTTGATGTTTTCTCTAGGTTTATTGAAGCTGTGGTGCCAGAGGAAATGGCAAAGCTTCTAGTAGTCCTCTGAACTTTCTTAGACTTATCCTGTTTCACCTATGATTTTTCTGGAACCTGCACCAATTTAGTCTTTTGATTTTATTCTACTACTTTCTCTGTTTTTTCCCTTGCTTCTTTTAGTTGTTCTTTGGTCATGCCATACCTAGCAGCAACTTCTTCCACCTCTTTTCTGACTTTTCTAGTCAATTCAGGTTTTCTGAATTCAACATGAAGTTTCATGGATAGCTCTTCATAAGTTCCAAACCTTTCTTCTCTGTTGTCCTTAGGTTTTCTTAACATGTATTAAGCATAGTTCTCTAATATTTGCCCATCTACTTCATACCCCATTGGCATTACCCAGACAGTCCTGGGCTCAACAGCTTCCATTAGGCATTGGTCTTTTGTAACCATGAAACAGATAGTATCCTTATATTTGTCAACAAATTTCCTAGGAATTCTTTCTCTAGCTTGCATTATGCCTTGAAATTTTTGAAGTAGCCCCATAAGGTTGTGTTTTGCTCATTAACACTTCCAATGCTATTTAGACAGTTTCTGATTTGGACAGCTACTGGTTTACTGCTTAACCAGATCAAATTCTTCATGTTTGGTATCTCATTCATAAAATAAAAGAATAAGAAGATGACCAACGTACCATAATTGAAGGGGTATTTCTTGCTTTTGTTTATCTTCTTTAGGTTCTCCAGTAGTTGGGTTAGCAGCAGTTCGCACAAATCATAATTTGGATTCTCTTTGACCATTTGGTACGCAGTATAAATTGTTGTTCCTGAGACGAAATTCTCCCGGTTGGAGAAATAGATCTTGTAGCCCAAAACCATTGAGGCAAATCTTACATCATGATCTGTGATATCATTGATAGTCAATGCCCTCTTGTCGAACCTTGCTCCAGTGGCCTCTGTAATAGTCTGATTCTTCACAGCCTTCAACAAGGGCGCACTTCTGGTGGAACTTAAACTTGTCACTGCCCTAATTGCATCCTTGGTGATTTTGAAGGGCTGCCCTAACCACATGAATTCATCATGAATTCAGCTCAGAATGTACCTTACCCATTCATCCTCTGCAAATGTAGGAAAATCCACATACTGAATAAGCTTCTTTTCCTTTAGGTTTTTGTATTCCTTTTTGAGGTCAAACTAGTCATCAGTTAGATGCTTGAGATATAAATCTATCAGACAAACGCTGTTGTGTTCATCTAGGGCAACATGAATATACACCCTAACATCCTCAACATGTAGAACACTGTAACGTATACCTGAAAATGCACCCATTTGATCTACTTCAGTTTCTTTATGAGGGTGTTTCTTGAACTTAGGGTGAGGGTGTTCAGTAATGTCTACAATTTGTGGAGTCATCATAGCAAAGATTCAATAGATTCACAATGAGGGTTTCTGCAAAAATACCTTGATATGCTGAATTTGGGTTTCCTTCGCCTGAGTCGATTTAAGCTTTGAATCTTTGTTGTGCCTTGAAATCCCTCTATGATGTTTGAAGAGCTTTGAATGCAAAGTGAATTATAAGAAAAATGACTTGTCTTTTATCCTCCGCACTTGACCTAATCATTATTAAATGCTCACTCCCAAAAAGCTATCGAAAACTCCTCACTATAGAACACGGTCAAATAAGATTGCTCCACAATATGCCGCATTGACCCTTTTACTTCTGGTTCTTCTTTTAAGAGCTTTGTCTCATCAGATTAAACATCTTCGTGCCTGATTCTAGCACCCACTTTCTGGCTGGGGGGTTTGAATTTTTAACACTGCTCCCCCTAAGCCAGAGATCTCGATTTACTTCCTAGATGAAGTAACTGCACCAGATAATGGTGTGGATTGATCCCTGACTTCAATTACTTCTTTCTTGATCCATACCTTGTCCATTTCTTTCTTGGTTTCAACCGGAATAACTTTCTCTTTTCCCTTATCATTTCTCTGCTTTGTTTTCCTTTCTTCAAAATAGTGATTTCTATTCACATTTCTGCTTCTACAAAATCTTGCAACATGTCCAAATTTATTGCAATTGAAGCACATCACATTCTTTTGACCTTGATTCCTTCCATTGATTGAATTTGATCTGCATTGATTTGCCATATGTCCAAATCTATTGCATGCAAAACACTTTCCATTGAATGGTTGACTGTTCCTTGTATTTTGAAAGTTAGTTCTTACCGAGCTTCTGCATTCATTTGATATGTGTCCTATTTTATTGCATGCATTGTACCTAATAGAATTTTGACTTACTTTACTTCTACATACAATAGATTTATGACCAGTTCTATTGCAAGTGAAGCATTTACCTTTGAATGATTGTTCATTCCTCCCATTGTTGAAACGTTTCCTGATGTGATTTCTACATTCATTTATTCTATAACCAATTTTCTTGCAATTGAAACACTGACCAGAGAATGATGGAATTTTTTGATTTATTCTACTCCTACACTGAGTAGCCTTATGACCATACTTATTGCATGAATTACAATAACCATTGAAAGATGGATACCTTTGAGCATTTGGTTGTCTGACCGGAGATCTTCTAGGTCTTCTTCTTCTTTGATTTCTGAGCTACTATCCTTTGTTTTGCCTTGACTCAGTGCTCATTTGACCAAAGTTTGAACTTTCTCCTTTCTCAAATCCTAAACCATGTTTGTCATTAGCATTCCTCTGGCTAGCAATTATTTCATCAAGCTTTGCAGTACTTATCTTGAATTTTTCTTCAAAACTTCTGGCCTTTTCCAAATCTATTTTTAAACTTATAATCTCTTTTTCAAGTTTTGCACAATCTTCTAATCTATTCTTCACAATCAAATTTAGATCATCTTCTGCTCTTGTTCTTTCTATAACTTCTTCTTCCAAATTATTCAGGGCTTCATTTGCTGATAACAATTGATCACTGACTTCTTTGTATTTGTCTTTGAATTTCTTGACTTGCTCTTTTAGTTTCAAGATGCATTCATTAGCATGTTGCAGGTTTTCTTTCAAATCCCTGACTTCTTCTTTAGAGTTTTCAAGATCCATAAGAGCTACTTCTAGTTGGTTGTATATTTCATAGTTCCCATACCTTCCTGCTGCCATGACCATACTATCCCAGATCTTCCTTAACCTGTTAAACTTTTTTCAAGGAACCTTGCTTTGATACCAATTGTTGAATGCCAAGAACATTGAGAGGGGGAGGGGAGTGAATCAATGTTCTATAAACCTTTTCTTACACTTTTACTTTTAACCATTTCAAAGGATTAATCAAATAGAAGCATACTATACAAATGAACAACATCCACAAAAGCATGACACATAACACCAAGATTTTACGTGGAAAACCCAAAAAGGGAAAAACCATGAAGAGGATTAGCTCTCAAATATATATTACAATCTTTACAAAAATAATGTTCAGAATTGGTCACTCCACGGGCCTAGAACATGTTGGCTCACTGCCATGAAGTACAACTAGGTTTAGTAGGCTCACTGCCTCAACCCTAAACCTAGCAAGATTACAATAAGGGTTGTTAAACCCTATTAAAGGCTCACTACTGGCTCACTACCTTGATGACGAAAGATTTCTTCCAATCATATTGTACATGAAAACTGAATACTGCTTAAGCATCTACCACTATGCCAGGGTGCAGTCATTTAGCAACTGAATTCTGAATCCCAAGTCTTCATTGCTGCTGATCTTCTAACTCTACTCTGCTATTCGTATCTTCGTATGACACATACACAACACACACATTCAACTGAAATTCATTGCTCTTATATGTCCACATCATGATTTGATTCATAGTCAAGTCAGCATCCAAGAAGTGAAACGTGTACATAGAAAGATGTACCTTGTCAACTTGATCCAATGCACTATATGTCACGCGGACCCAAATCTTTTCCCAAGTGTATTCATATAGGTCAGATCTAATCACTCAATTACCTGAATAGATCTTTCACACACTATCCTTTCTCCGCATCCTGATTTATCTCACCAGTCAGCTTGTTTCTCAAGAGCATGCTTAACAAGTTCATCTGCTAACTTACAACTTCTACTACGGACCACAAAACACTTCCAAAATCACATCAAGGACTCTTTACACATTCCCAATCTTACCCTCAGAACCGCAAGGCATGATATCATCTTGCGGAGAAATCCAGACCATCAAAACTCAGACTCTGTCTCTGTCAAACTCTGTCAAACACTATGTTGATACTTAACATCTTGTAGCTAACCTTCCAGTGGACTTCAAATCTCCTAACTTTGGAATAAGACACTTCATACAAGTGTTTACAACTCCTTAAAACTGCATAACAAGATACTTAACTATGGAGGAATGTGGACCACTGCACTAGACCCTTGTTCACTGTTCTTGCTATACCTTTGCTTATTCAAACTTAGACAATTCTTCAAGATGACTTTCAGAGGGAATCAAGACTTAACCTTTGAAGCATAACACTATCAAACAACTGAGAACATCATACCTGAACTGCATTATCAAATCATCATCTATGGAGACATCCTATCTGACTTACTGTCCTCTACTCAGAATACTTTCCATAATTAGTCATTTTCTATCAACCGGACCTAGGATCCAACATGTTCTTCCAAAGATATCTCTTCCTATCATGGTTATAAGATCTCTAAGCCTTGTTTCCATCAATGAAAACATACAGGTCCATACCGGAGCAGTGTCTCTTGCCAACATCCCCTGTGATGTGTTTTGTGTTGTTTAGGCCTCCTTGGATGACCCTTGATGCTCTTGTAAGGTCAAGGATACTAGGAGACCGCCTCTATTGTGACCCTTCTTCTATTTGTATCATCATTCTTCTATATTGCCATTCCTCTATTTTCATTGTTGTGTGCCATGTCCTAGGGTCATAGCATTGTGGTTGGTGACCTGGGAGCACTTTCCTACATGATTGTTCCTTAGGCACTTGTCCTCTCTTGATTTATTGTTTACCTTCTTCTAGTGGTTCTATCTAGCTGGCAGATGACGAAAAAAAATAATATTGATATGGACCATGTGTCCCTTCAACAAGTAAGCAAAAATGGACCTAGTCCATACATGATGACGGGATTGATATATATTATCCAACGATTGGCTAGTAGAATCACTTTGTGTGATATTTTGATGTTGTCTTATCGTACTAACAAACCATAACAATTCAGCTACTCCATGCACTTTGTTTATCTTTGAATCTCACCTTGGTTACACTCAGTTTTGATATTTTTGTGGTATAGCCCCATGGTTATACTCAGATATTGGACCCATAGTATAGCCTCGACTTTTTATGTGAATGATTACATGCATTGTTGTTTATCATGATTATGTGGTTTCTAACACCTTTTCTTGTAGGAACTTGTGTGTTTGTGGGAAAATTTGGCGATCGTAAAGTACATGCCACCTTTGGGGGCATGGGCTTTGTGAGAGCTCGTGTTCCCTTGTGTGTTTTCTTCCTACCTTAACATGCTTGAAATCGATACATGATATCAACCACCTTAAGGTGGGGGCATATATAAGGTAAGTTGTCTGATGATTTTGATATTGATAAAGTGTGTTTGTAAGCCATCTGCGGAGGTGGGATGTTGTATCTTCGTGTAAGTGCACATCTTTATTTTATATTGTAATCATTAAGCCCTCTATGGAGGTAGGATATCGTGCATATCCTTTTATTTTAAGCCCTCTGCAGAGGTGGGGATGGTGTATCTCTTGAGCTAGTGCACACCCTTTTTATTCTAAAAGTCCTCCGAGTAGGTGGGGTTGGTGTATCCTCCCTTAAGCATGTCTTTGGCAGTTGTGGCGAAGCCCAATCATCAAGTGTGCTTGTAATGTACCTAAGATGGTAGTGAACCTAGCAATAGGCTCGTTTCATCACTTGTTTGTCATGTTTTCTCCATGTATTATGTGTGTCTTCTCTTGTATGGTGTGCTTGTTCCCAAGCATAGTCCAAAGAGTGTGGTGAAATGCCCCTCCTATGCTTTGGGAGTTGTATGGCATGTTTGTTCTCAAGTGTAGTCCAAAGAGTGTGGCGAAATGCCCCTCCTGCACTCTGAGATTTGTATTGCATGTTTATTGCCCCATATGTAGTCCAAAGAGCGTGGCGAAAGCCCCTCCTACATTTTGGGTGGTATGTTGCATTTTGCTTTCCATGTATTTACATTTGCATTCATATATATGAGAAAATGAAAAAGAAATAATCACTGCATTCACTATATTCATTGTGTTTTGCGTGTCTTCAATGATGTCTTCTCCGTGTTTTGCATGACTGTTAATGTCTTCTTCATGTTTTGCATGCCTGCTACTGTTTTCATTGTGTTTGGCATGTTTGTGGTGTGTCTTCTCTAATGTCTACCTAAGACTAGGGGCTAGAAATAGTCCTCAATCTATGTGTAGACATTAGCTCTAAGTGTCTGGCGTGTTTTTTGTGTTTGTTCACCATACTTTAATCCATGTATGGGCCTTGCATTCATACATACATTAAAGTGGGAGCTAAATGTTACATCAGAAAATGTCCCCCTTGGACTTTTCCCTCTTAAGGTTTAGCTCTTGGGTCCTTTAGAAAGAATTTTTATCATCTTGCATATTCATGTTGACTCTCGATGAGAAAACCCCTAAGTTTTATGGCAAATAGGACCTAGGGGGTGCTATTGTGATGAATCCTGACTAAAATAGGGAGGGAGGACTTGGGCGCCCATGCCCTAGTCCTGCCCTATTTTAGGCAAGACCTAAATTCAAGTGTTGGTTATGTGACCGTTAATTAGGTCCTATGTCGACACTCTAAGTTTGAATTATGAATTCTTAGCAGGAATGTGTTTAGTTACATATATAAGAATGTTTAGGGACTCATTTGTAAACTAGAATATGATTATGAACTTTTGGCAAACTTGTGATTCTAGAGCATTCAAAGTATTCATTATTGCAGAGTAGACTTGTCTTGTTATTGTGTTTGTTATGCAGGTTTGGCTTCATCTTCTCATGATGTGAAGGATTTTTCATCTACATGTGAGCTACACCTCCGAGGTGACATTCACTTGTGTTTTCAATCATTTATCATTTGTTTTTTGCCTCTATCCCGCAGGGATACACAATCTTTATCTAACAACGGTGTTCAAAAGAATTGAATGTCTCTCTAGGGCTTGTCTGAGGCAAGCCTCTAAACACCACAATACCCAACCCCTTTTTCTCTAATTACAGGTTACAGGTTGCAGAAGCAGAAGAAGTGGAGTTGCAGGGAAGAAGAATAAAGTGTTAGAAGTGTAGAGGAAAGTAGAAAAACATGACTTGGACTAGGGTGCCCATTCATTAGTCCTCAAGATCTCAGAACACAAAAATCCCTAGAACAATAGAATTAAGTTGCAGACAATCTTCAGAGATCCCAACAGAAACTAGTACATTGGACTCCAGTGCCCGCTCATTAGTCCTCAACTTTTCTGGATACAGAATCTTGAAATCTGGTATGTATCTAATTTTCATTTGATATCTCTATGTGTGAGCATTTGTCGAGATTCATTTGTTTGTTTACGATTTTATGAAATTAGGGTTTTAAGCATAATTGGACTTTAATTAATCAATTAGTTAGCAAATTCCAAGTTTCCTCTTCATTCTAAAGGACACTAAATCTGTAGCAGAGCCCTCTTGCAAGAGATTGTGGCTTCACTCAATTGATGTCCTTGAATGTAAGGAGTGAAAGGAGGATTTAACCTTGAAATTGAAACCCCTCTTTTTACCCCTAAACAGTTGTGTATAAGACGTACAGTGGTTCGATGACACACTCTACGGTGCTTGTGTATTCCATGTGTATTCTGTGTGTTTTCTGTGTGTCTTATTTGTTTTGTGGAGGCATGTAGTGATGTTCTCCCCCACACCGTGTGTTTTGCATGTTTTGTTGAGGTGTGTAGAGATGAGCTCCCCCCATGTTGTGTATTTTGTGTGTTTTTTATGGTGGCATGTAGCGATGAGCTCCCCCCATTGCCTGTTAGTATAGTAAAATTTTTTAATTATGTCTTCTCTCCATGTATACCTTGTGTATTGTGTGAATGCGTTCATGTCTTCTCCATGTATTGCATGCTTCTTTGATGTCTTCTTCATGTTATGTGTGTTTATCATGTGTCTTCTTATGTTTTCCTAAGCTTTGGGGCTAGAAATGGTCTTCCAAACTTAGGGTGTACTTTTGGCTCTGGTGTCTGATGTGTTTGATATGTTTTCGACTATACTTTAATGCATGTATTAATTGCAAGATCATACACACATTAAAGTGGAGGCTGAATGTTATGGAGTAAAAAGTGTCCACATGTCTTTTTACCTCTTTCTTTAGCTCTTAGGTCCCCTTGACTGCATTATACATTCAAAATGTTTATCTTGACACAAAATTCCCTAACACCATAGAAAAATTAGAATATGGGCCCTTTCATTTATCTTACCCTAGACCTAAACAAGGCTGGTGGGCCTGGGCAATACTGCCCATGTCCCCCATTTTAGGTCTGGCCTAATCTAAATGCATGTCATCCTACGACCTTTCAAAAGGTTTCTCCATGTCAGCTCTTTTAGTTTAATTTCATGATTATGACTAGGAAAGCATATATAAGTGTGTTTTTGGATTCATTTGTAATTAGGTTGAAAAGGTGGAGAAGAGCATAACTTGAGATCTTGAAGGAAAGCAAGCAAGAGCATTCATTGTGATTTTAGAGCAGATTTGTATATTGTTATTGTGTTGTTTGTTATAGGCATGGAGTTATCATATATCCTCCTTAGGATTTGAAGGATATTCATCATTCTATGGGATCATCACATAGGTGATATCATTGTTTGTTTATCATCATTTGAATCATCTCATTATCATTGTTTTCAGCCTCTACCCCATGAGGGCACACACTCTTTATCAATCAACAGTGTTGGGAAGCTTGAATGTTATCTTGAGATTTAACTGAGGCAAGTCCCTAAACACCATAACCCCCAAACCCCTTCTTAACTTCTTGTGTGCAGGTTACAGTAGCAAGATCTAGAAAATACAAATTTACAGGAAGACTATGTGAAGAAACAGTTTTAGAGAATTCACTCATCAAGGACCTAGGCAGTACCACCCATGTCCTCCCACCCTTTCTAAGTTCAGATCTAGTATTTGGGCAACATTTACAAACAACTTTCAAGTTTATAGTTTATGCAGATTCCTTCAATCATGACCTGGGCAGTCCTGAATTGGTCCTTCGACACCTCTACTTTCGGGAGAGGTTTTATTATCTCTCTAATCATCCTTATGTAATTAGTTTCTAGATATCTGTTGTACTTTTACTATTATGAGCATATCATTGTAGAACTAGGGTTTCATGTATTGTTGACCTAGGGTTTGATAAAAAGGTTGAGTTAAATCGGATCCATCTATAACATACCTATGTACAAAATTTGTAGTTAAGTCCTCCATTTGGTAGTGATTTAGCTCGGTCTTGTCCTTGAATGTTATATGCAAAAGGGTTTGATCTAGTTGTGTTCTAATTGTCATCATTCTCCTTTTTCATACCTAACATATACTAGCCAGAGAAAAGGAGTGTCGATGCATCTCATGCTACACCATGGGTCCCATTCCCTTTCCTGATTCAGTACCAACTACGATGATAAGTGGTGCAGGAGCACCCCTTCAACAAGCCAATATACATCTGAGGGAGAAGACTAAGGTTTTAATATATCTTAGGCATTTCATGATTGTCATGTAGCATTTATGTTGACATTTCATGTTTGTAAACATGACCCCACCATGAGAACCGAGGTCACAAATCTGGCATCCTAAATAAGCCAATTTGGACATCATTAGACATTTGGGTATGTGGAGGATTAAATCAATGTGTCATATTATTAGGTGTTTTGTTGTCTTGTGCTAAACATGTGTCGTGTGATTAGTTAGGGTTTTGGCTTATAATATTGGTTAAGCAAAATTCTAAAAATAGAGGAGGAGAGAAGTTGGTAACGAAAACTGGCAGAGGTGGTAGAGGAACAATTCGCCTTCCACCTTCTGGAATTGTCAAATGTATGAATCTTTGAAATCGGCCTGTGTTCCTTAAGGCATAAAGAGACGAAGTTGGAATGAAGAAATAGAAATTCTGTCAATTGTGTTTTACAATTCTGGATTCTGTGTAAATACTCCGTGTATCAAATTGTTCTGTATATTATCTGTATAGAATTGTTTTGTCTTTAATTTAGTTTTTCTGTTGCCGAGATGCACGATTAAAACCATTCCACTAGTGGATTTTTGTGAAATCAGTGGAATGGACTTTGTACAATAGTTTTATGTTTTGTTTTCTTTTTGTTCATGGTCATGGCAGAATAGAAACTGCGAGATTTGTTACAGAGGAGATTATTGGCATGAGATTCAAATATACATTTTATGTATATACGTCAATTGCATGCCGAGAACAGTGTGTGAGTATATCACATTTGTATGCGAGTATCATCCTATGTATATCCTGTGAAGAAAGGTATGTATACAAGTCTTTTTGGGTTAAGTTCGTGTTGTTCGCTGAATATACAAGTAGTGTGTATATCGCTAATGTACCTGAGTACATTCCATGTGTATATCACATTTGTATGCAAACATACATTTCATGTGTATCATGCATCTGTGTATTGGGGTGAAGCATATCGGGGGAACTGATAGAAGGAGTTTGGTGTTTGCTATCGGGTTGACCGACTCTGGCAGAGAGACTTTAGAAAGTTGGGCCAACATGGAGTATTTGGCCGATGGTCATGGACATCAGAGTGACAAGGGTTATTGAGTAGACAAAGTCATATTGAACCGATAATACTAATCTCACCGATCGAGTTGTATCAGGGTGACAACTGAAAGTGTCACTGACGGATGGTTTATCGGCGTAACGGCGGTGTATCAGTCAAAGTCTGCAAGCGGCTGCCGATAGGGTCATGTGTTACCGATGAGGAGTTCAGAGAGACAAGAAGCTTCGGAGTAACATTTCAAAGGGAGGCCGATGATAGAATATTTGGCTGATAGACATAGCGGTTGCAGTGTGAAAGAAACCGTCAGGGAAGATAAAAGATAGTGAGGCCGACAAGGCAAGTCAGGCCGAGAAGGAAAGAGAAGAATAGTTTCGGTGAGACATGAAGATCTCTTGCCGATATTGGTAAAAATAAACATTTTGTGTATTTCTGCTATGTGACTCTACCTCAAGTGGTATCAGAGCTAAAGGAGTGTTCTTTGGGTAGAAGAAGAAGACAAGATGTCAAAAGGAGAGGGGTCAGAAGAGTACCCAGCAAAGATGACCAACGCTAAGTTGGCAGCTTTAGTGAGAAAGTAAATGGCAGAGAGCAGAGCAGCTCAGGCTCAGAATCAAGCCTTGAAAGAAGAGGTAGAGAAATTGAAGGACAGAGTAGAGAAGGGGGAAGAAGATTCTGGTGAGCGAGAAGACAGGGATGAAGAGGAGATCCCTAGGCAGGAAGAGATAGAGGTTCCTGCAGACTAGAGACCCTTACGTAATGCCCTCAAATCCATGGAGAGAAGGACCATGGATATGAAAATAGACCTGCCAGTGTTTGCAAGCAAAATGAAACTTGATTCAGTGATGGAGTGGATAGACTCCTTGAACAACTTCTTTAAGACTGAGGAAATACCAGACCACCAAAGAGTGAATATGGCTCAATCCAAAATGAAAGGGACTGCACTAAATTGGTGGACTTTCATCCAAGATGATAGGGTGAAAGAAGGAAAGAACAGAGTTGCTACTTGGAAGAAGATGATGGCTTTAGTGAAGGAGGCCTATGTTCTGTTGGATTACAACATCCAACTACATAAGAGGAAACAAAATTTGAAGCAGAAGGAGTTAGATGTCAGCTCATACACATAAGAGTTCATGAAATTATGTGTCAAAACAAAGGTAAAGGAGGGTGAGGAAGAGAAGGTGGCAAGGTACCTCAATGGATTAAGGTTTGCCATCCAAGAAGATATAAATCTGCATAACCCAGAGACAGTCCAAAAGTGCTACCAATTGGCACTCAAAGTGGAAGAGAAATTCAAGAGAAGACAAGAGAAAAATAGTAGAGGAAAAGGGAGACAACAAAGGGGAGGAAGAAGTCCTTTCAGAGGCAGAGGAAATGGATTTGGATACTAAGGTGAATCAAACCAAGAGAGCAACAAAGGAGACAACAGTCAAACCCAAGGGGGAAGTTACAATCAAAGAGGAAACTTTAGGGGAAGAAGACCACCGTTTAGAGGGAGATCTCAGAGCAGAGGACCTATCAGATGTTACAATTACAATCAAGAAGGCCGCATAGCCAGCAGATGTCCAGGAAAGGCAACAAGTTCAATAGGAGAAAGGAGGATAAATCTGATCCAAGAATCTAATTGTCAAAGTGTGACAAGCTCAAGCACTTTTCAAAGTGTGAATGCTCCTAACAGTTATAGATATCCTAAGAAAGGAGAATCTTTGATGATTAGGAGAGCAATGACCACCATGAAGGTGCCTGACAAAGAACCCCCACAAAGGAAGTCTCTCTTCAGAATTACTTGCAAGGCAGGAGGAAAGGTGTGTAAAGTTCTGATTGACTCTGGATCCACTAAAAATTTTGTGTCATTTGAAATGGTAGAAAAGCTTAAGCTTAGAAGACTGTCACATCCTTGCCCATATAAGATTTCATGGCTCACCCAAGGTTAGCAAACAATTGTGGAAGAATAGGCTTGGGTGGAACTTCAAATTGGACGATACAAGGATAGATTATTGTTTGACATTGTAAAGATGGATGCTTGCCATCTCCTATTTGGAAGACCATGGCAATATGACTTGAAAGCACACCATGATGGAGTTAGAAATACATATTCAATCACCAAGGATGGTAAGGTGATAGAGTTTCTCCCATTTATGGAGAATGAGATGGAATCAAAAGGGAAAGAAGTCAAGGAGATGATGGTAGAAGGAAAACAATTCATGAAAGAGATAGTAGAAGAAGGAGCAGTTGCATATGCTCTAATTCCATGCCTAAAGGTGAACAAGGAGCAGCAGCAAGAAGTCAAGGGAGAGAAGAGGCAAAGGTTCATAGATCCGGCTATCCAGGAGCTATTGGACAAGTACAAAGGCATCATCTCTGATGGAATGCCAAGGTCCCTACCACCTATAAGAGACATCAGTCATTGCATAGATCTGATCCCAGGATCTACACTGCCAAACAAAGCAGCATGCAAGCTTACCCCAGAATAGAATGCAGAGGTAGCAAGGCAAATTGAGGAATTGTTGGAGACAGGCCTAATTGGCAAAAGTTTAAGCCCATGCGCAGTACCAGCTATACTAGCACCAAAGAAGGAAGGCACTTGGAGACTTTGTACTGATTCAAGGGCTACCAACAAGATAACAATTAGGTATAGGTTCCCAATCCCTAGGATAGAAGATTTGCTTGATTGCTTGGGTGGTGCTAAATATTTCACAAAAATAGATTTAAAGAGTGGCTATCATCAGATTAGGATTAAGCTAGGAGATGAATGGAAAACTACATTTAAGACCAATGAGGGGTTATATGAGTGGAAGGTCATGCCTTTTAGTTTGTCCAACACCCCTAGTACCTTTATGAGGTTGATGCATGAGGTCTTGATGGAATTCATGGGAAAATTTGTCATAGTATATCTAGATGACATCCTGATTTTCAGTGATACAAGGGAAGAGCACCTCAACCATATAGACTTGGTCCTCAAAAGGTTACATGAAGAGCAGCTAATGATCAACTTAGAAAAGTGTTTGTTCATGCAGGAAGAGATCATCTACTTGGGATTTGTCATCTCACATAACAAACTGAAAATGGATCAAGAGAAGGTAAGTGCCATATTGTCTTGGCCAACTCCTAAAACCTTGAATGATGTTAGAAGTTTTCATGGGTTAGCAACCTTTTATAGGAAGTTTATAAGGGGGTTTAGTCATGTTTGTGCACCCATGCTTGACACCATAAAAGGAGGATAGAAATGCAAATTCACTTGGACAAAGGAGGCAGATGATTCATTTGAAACATTGAAGAAAAAGGTGGCAGAGCAGCCAGTCCTTGCACTTCCTGACTTCAACAAGATTTTCCAAGTAGAATATGATGCAAGCCACATGGCAACTGGGGCAGTACTTAGTCAAGAAGGTAGGCCTATTGCAATTTTTAGTGAGAAACTAAATGATGCAAAGAGGAGATACTCATCATATGATTTGGAGATGTATGCTCTAGTACAGTCACTCAAAAAGTGGAGGCATTACTTGATGCCAAAAGAATTCATAGTGTTCACAGATAATCAAGCCCTTAGTTTCATAAATAGTCAAGAGAAGCTGAACCATAGGCACGTGAAGTGGGTGGAAACTTTGCAAGCTTTCACCTTCACACTCAAGCACAAGAAATGGATCAAGAACAAAGTAGCAGATGCTCTGAGTAGGAGGGTTCTAACCATCAATCAGATCCATTTGGAGAGTGTTGGCATTGACTCTTTGAAGGCCATGTATGATGATGATGAAGATTTTGGAGAAATCTACAAGGTATGTACTTCCTTTGGTGACAAATATCATGCTGAGTTCTCTAAATTTCTGATCCAAGATGGATTACTTTTCAAGGGTGGACATTTGTGCATTCCACGGTGTTCTATGAGGCTAAATATCCTTAGGGAGAAACATTGTGGGGCCATGGTAGGACATTTTGGTCTAGATAAGACTCTTGATCTTGTGAAGATGCATTACTATTGGCCCAAGTTATAGTCAGATGTGAGGAAATTTGTGGAGGCATGTGTGATATGTCAGAAAGCAAAAGGGAGATCCACTAATGCAGGTTTGTATCAGCCACTACCCATTCCTTCTAGGCCGTGGGCGACCATAAGCATGGACTTTGTATTGGGTTTGCCTAGAACAAGGAAGGGATATGACAGTGTTTTTGTTGTAGTAGATAGATTTAGTAAAATGGCACACTTCTTACCATGCAAAACCACTTGTGATTCTTCATATGTTGCAGATCTGTTTTTCAAAGAAATAGTAAGAATACATGGATTACCATTGAGCATAGTGTCAGACAAAGATGTGAAATTTATTGGCCACTTTTGGAGGACTCTTTAGAAGAAGCTTGGAACAAATTTATCCTTCTCATCATCTTGCCATCCTCAAACAGATGGATAGACTGAAGTCGTTAACCGTTCATTGGGAAATCTGCTAAGGTGTTTGACAAGGTAGCATGGAGAGAAGTGGGATAACATCCTACCACAAGAAGAATTTTCCTATAATGACACCATTAATAGGAGTACAGGGAAGTCACCTTTTCAAGTGGTATATGGTATTCATCCAAGGGGTATTTTGGAGCTGAGAGATCTGCCTATAGGAGAGTCTATTAGTGCAGATGGAGAAGCTTTTGCATCAGCCATCAAAGAGGTGCATGATCAAGTCAAGAACCAACTCCAACAAACTACATTGAAGTACAAAACACATACTGACAAGAAGAAGAGGGATGTACAATTTGATGTTGGAGATTTGGTGTGGGTTAATCTGAAGAAGGAGAGGCTCCCAAAAGGTAAATATACCAAGCTAATGCAGAGGAAGATTGGACCATGTCAGATTTTGAAGAAGTGTGGGCAGAATGCTTATGAGATCCAACTTCCTCCTGATCTTGGATTGTCACCCATTTTCAATGTATGTGATTTATCTCCATACAAGCAGAGTGCAGATGTAGAACATGAACCATTCCAGGGTACAGAAGATGATGATATCCCTAAGCATGATCCACCAAAGTTGAAGAAGATATTAGACTCAAGAGTGACAAAGAAGACAAGGAACAAAGAGTACATGGAGTACTTGGTGGCTTGGCACGGGAAACCTGATTCAGAGGCAGTTTGGATGACTGAAGATCAGATCACAAACAATGGTGCAGACCTTCAAACTCTGATCTCAAAGGGGCTTGAGATCTCTTCTCCCGGGGAGTATGGTGCAGGAGCACCCCTTCAACAAGCCAAATATACATCTGAGGGAGAAGACTAAGGTTTTAATATGTCTTAGGCATTTCATGATTGTCATGTAGCATTTGTGTTGACATTTCATGTTTGTAAACATGACCCCACCATGAGAACCGAGGTCACAAATCTGGCATCCTAAATAAGCCAATTTGGACATCATTAGACATTTGCGGTATGTGGAGGATTAAATCAATGTGTCATATTATTAGGTGTTTTGTTGTCTTGTGCTAAACATGTGTCATGTAATTAGTTAGGGTTTTGGCTTATAATCTTGGTTAAGCAAAATTTTGAAAATAGAGGAGGAGAGAAGTTGGTAATGAAAACTGGCAGAGGTGGTAGAGGAACAGTTCACCTTCCACCTTTTGGAATTGTCAAATGTATGAATCTTTGAAATCGGCCTGTGTTCCTTAAGGCATAGAGAGACGAAGTTGGAATGAAGAAATAGAAATTCTGTCAGTTGTGTTTTACAATTCTGGATTCTTTTTAATACTCCGTGTATCAAATTGTTCTATATATTATCTGTATAGAATTGTTTTGTATTTAATTTAGTTTTTCTGTTGCTGAGATGCATGATTAAAACCATTCCACTGGTGGATTTTTGTGAAATCAGTGGAATGGACTTTGTACAATAGTTTTTTGTTTTGTTTTCTTTTTGTTCGTGGTCATGGCAGAATAGAAACTGCGAGATTTGTTACAGAGGAAATTATTGGCGTTAGATTCAAATATACATTTTATGTATATACATCAATTGCATGCTGGGAACAGTGTGTGAGTATATCACATTTGTATGTGAGTATCATCCTATGTATATCCTGTGAAGAAAGGTATGTATAAAAGTCTTTTTGGGTTAAGTTTGTGTTGTTCACTAAATATACAAGCAGTGTGTATATCGCTAATGTACTTGAGTACATTCCATGTGTATATCGCATTTGTATGTGAATATACATTTCATGTGTATCCTACATCTGTGTATCAAGGTGAAGCATATCGGGGGAACTGATAGAAGGAGTTTGGTGTTTGCTATTGGGGTGACCGACTCTGGTGGAGAGACTTTAGAAAGTTCAGCCGACATGGAGTATTTGGCCGATGGTCGTGGACATCGGAGTGACAAGGGTTATCAAGTAGACAAAGTCATATTGAACTGATAATACTAATCTCACCGATCGAGTTGTATCAGGGTGACAACTGAAAGTGTCACCGATGGATGGTTTATCAGCGTAACGGAGGTGTATCGGTCAGAGTCTACAAGCGGCTGTCAATAGGGTCGTGTGTTACCAATGAGGAGTTCAGGGAGACAAGAAGCTTCAGAGTAACATTTCAAAGGGAGGCTAATGATAGAATGTTTGGCCGATAGACATAGAGGTTTCGGTGTGAAAGAAACCATAGGGGAAGATAAAAGATAGTGAGGCCGACAAGGCAAGTCAGGCTGAGAAGGAAAGAGAAGAATAGTTTCAGTGAGACATGGAGATCTCTTGCCAATATTGGTAAAAATAAACATTTTGTGTATTTCCACTGTGTGACTCTACGTCAATAAGCAAGCATCCCATACTACTTGTTATCATCACTAGATAAGGCCACAAGTGTGACAATGCACAACACATGAGTCCATAAATACACATGTACATAGTGATTGACTCACACACACACACATATAGTGCACTACCAACTTGCAATAGGAAGTGGATGCAACCTACTACATGCATCTTCCCATCACCTAGTTCACTAACACATACCCCTTTTAGTACATCCCAACTAGAAAAAGGAGTGTCATTAAATTTCATGCTACATCGTGGGTCCTATCATTTTCCCCACTTCACTTTCAACTATGATGACAAGAAAGCATCCCATACTACTTGTAATCATCACAAGCTAAGGTGTAAATATATCAACATTCAATATGTGAGGCCATTAATAGGATTTCCAAATCTCACTAAACCTTTTGAGTCAATGGATCTTGACATCTATCACCTCCATGCCACTTTTGAAAGTCAGTCAAACCTAGTATTGTTGTTCTCTTTTCTCTCACAACACACCCCATTTAGGCATGGATAAATACAGACGCCCTTTTTTTCTTTTTTTGATCTAATTTTTAGGTTTCTACTTGCTTCCCAATTGTTGAAAGGATTTCATTTTTCCCTATGATTATGCAATATACTCACCTATCAGGCTGATGGGGTTTGTCGTTCCAAGACAATAGTAGAAACATCCCTGATGCCCTGATAGTCCTTCTAAGTGGGATTAACCAGTCTGTTGGGTTGGTCATGCTAGCATGACTGTAAACGATATCCTGACTCCCTAGTAAGGGACAATAGGTATGGTACTATGTGTCATAGGTGATGGGGCTTCAGGGTTTGTCCTCTCAACATGATCAGGGGTACAACTCTGAGTGTTACCCTTGATCTAGGATCTGACCAGTGCCCTACCTACCCCTAGTAGTGCATTTATGTCTAGGTTCCTACATGAGAAAGGAGGGTTTATATTGCATCTTGGTGGTCCATTTAATCATTTCATCTTTGCATTTGTGATCTGAGCTCTCCTCTAAAAGTTTTCTAAAATTTGAATTCCCACTTCAAGTAGTTACCAAGAAGATTTGGCTAGTAGGAGCGTACCGTGCACGCTGCAATAAACTCTAAAAGAAGAGTACCTAGCTACCACTTTTTGATTCTCCACTTCTTTCGTTCAGGTAGGGTTTCCTTTGTGTCTTTCATGCATGAACTATTGAAATAGGGTTAATCATCCTTTGTTTTGTGGTTTTGTGAATTTTAGTTTTTGTTTGTTCTTCCCTACCAGGAGTTGGGTCGAGCCTCCTTTTGTGTTTCCTCATTCCCTTCTATCTTAGGGTTATCGTATGCAATCTAAGAATGACCTCTTTCATGATTTCCCTTCAGTGTAGCCCATTTTTATGTTTTATTTGTAGTAGTATAGCCGTGAGTCAAAAATCCTTTGAGAATCTTTGGTCTTGATGATGATTTGTCTTATTTTCAATAAGCATGATGCCCTAGTCATCAGTACTATCGAAGCCCCAACTCTGATTCTTGTTTACCCATGTCTTTACCTTTGTTGGGATTAGCCTTGTGGTGGTTGCCTTAATGAGTTTCGTTCCTAGGGCCGTAAGGTAAAAGTCATCCCTGAAGCCCAATCCCTGACAAATTACCTTGCATGACTTTATCGAAGTCAGATCCTCGGGTGTTCCCTTTATCTTTTACAAGTTGGAGGTCAAGAGAGCCAAGTTATCCTCAGCCCCCAATTCCTAATGTTTACCTTTGTATAACCTTAGCAGGGTCAGGTTCGCTGAGCTTTCACTTAACCTTGATGAGCCAAAAGTTAGGAATACCAAGTTATCCCCGACCCCCAATCCCCGACGTTTACCTTTGCATAACCTTAGCGGGGTCAGATTCATAGAACTTTCACTTAGTCATTATGGATTGAAGGTCAAGGATACTAAGTCACTCCTGATTCTTGATCCCTGACCATTTTATTTATATAAGACTTAGCGAGGTCAGGATCACGGGGTTGCTTTACTCTCTACTCTGTACTGTTTTTGGGATGAGGAAGGGATCAGGCCCAAAGATTGATCCCCACTATGTTGTTTTTTATGGTAATGAGAATAAATTCATTTAATTTGCTTTGATTAAATCTAACTGTCACCTTGCTTGTAGAACTATAATCATGGCAGATGACGCCCCTGTCAAAGAAGTCAAGCACGATTACAAGGGGTACCTCCCACCATCCAAAATGATCAGCCAATTCTCTAAAATCAGAGACATAGACTTAGGGGCTCCAGACACAAGCTTTTATGAAGAAGGTTAATACTGCAAATGGGATGTCCTTCCAAGCCCAACAAATGGCCACCTCGGGGTTGATTCAAGTGGCAACTTTCCCCATCTCTAGTGTAGTCACGATAGGAGGGTTCACAGAATGAACTGTCCAGACCATGCAACAAGAGTAAACACAATGGAAACAACACAAAGAAATGGAACAAATGCAGATTCAGTCATTCAATATATTGTAGAATTCAATTATAGATTGGTTAGAAACATGTAGGCTTACAATTGGGCTCACAACCCTGATTACAAAATTTGCACAAGCTATAGATTTAAAGTTCCTACGCACAAAATCTAAACTATGAAATTATGCAGATGATAATAACTTGATAAATTTCTTTCCTAGGATCTATTACATCAATATATATCATCTCTAGATTCATTTGCCTTGGCCAAGGAAGGTCACAAACTCCAATGAAGAGTTGCAATGTGTGAACACGGATAGGTTGGACCTAAATGCATAGAACACTTCCTCAAATGAATGGAATAATGTGCGGATCTTCGGGGAAGGTCGGCCATAAACCAAAGATCATTGAATGATGTATCATTAAGCTCCACAAGTCAAGGAATGTTCCGCAAGGCTTCTCCTTTAGCTGATTATCAGAGACTATCAGGATGCTCTGTTCTAGAAAATAGTCGATCTTCTAATAGTGATATCTTTCCGATAATGATGTGCGGATCTTTAAATTTTGGAAATGATGTAGATGAATGAATCTAGATGCTAAGTCTAGTTCCGCAAGGACTAAAATGTAATTGTGGTAAAATGCCAGACCAAAAGCAGAAGCTGCTTCTGACTGAACTACCTGAACTGAACTGGAAAATGAAAAGAAACAAACTAAACTACAAAATGTTTTGGTTGATGCAAGATTGCTCTTGAACCAAGGATGCTCCTGCATCAGACATCTGAGGTTATTGAAAAAGTGAGTCCCTCACTTTGTTGGGGCTAGGGGAGAACCAAGCCAGTCCACCCCAGCCTAAGAAATCCATGATGAATCTTCTTTCGGTCTGCCTTTCCACTTCACAAGATATTCTTTGTATTGTCTTCCTCTAGTGTTGCGTCCAACTCTATTGTCTAAAATGTCTTCAATCTACTTCGGTTCTTATTGTGGTAATTGCTTCTTCAAGTCTTCTTTCATGATGTCACTGAACTCTATTTTATGATACTGATAAAGGTCTGCATGTTGAAAATAGGTGATATACCCAAGGTCTCTGGTAACTCTACTTCATATGCATTTCCTAAATCAAATTTTCTGAGTATCTTACAAGGTCGTCCAAACTTCTTCATCTTCAACTTGTTACATGTCCCAACTAGAAATCTTTCTTTTCTCAAGTACACCATCACTTCATCTCCAACTTCAAATTCCTTATGTCTTCTCTTCTCATCTTCCTTTTCCTTATACTTACTGTTCATGTCCTCCAAATGCTTCTTCACCTGATTATACAGTGTCTTCATGTGATCTACAAATTCTTCTGCTTCTACACTTCTCTTTTCTTCCATGCTGATATCTCTTAATTCTGCTACACCTCTAGGATTCACTCCGGTCACAATCTCAAAAGGTGTTCTTTTGGTACTCCTGTTTACTGAATTATTGTATGCAAAATCTACTTGTGAAAGAATCAAATCCCAACTTCCAACTTTCTCTCCAACCAAACATCTCAACAAGTTTCCCAAACTCCTATTCACTACCTTTGTCTGTCCATCAGTCTATGGATGAAAAGTTGAACTAAACTTCAAATTTGTCTTCATCTTCTTCCAAAGTGTCTTCCAAAAGTATCCAACAAACTTTGTATCTCTATCTAAAACTATACTCTTAGGTAATCCATGCAATCTCACAATCTCCTTGAAAAATAGGTTAGCTACATGCACTACATCGATTGTCTTCTTATAAGGTATGAAATGAGCCATCTTTGAAAATCTGTCAACCACTACAAATATTGAATCATGTGCTCTATGTGTCTTCGGAAATTCCATTACAAAATCCATACTTATGTCTTCCCAAGGTCTCTCCGGTACTGTCAAAGGTTTATACAATCCAATATTTTGACTACTTCCTTTTGCAACTTGACAAACTCTACAACTCTGCACAAATATCCTAACATCCTTATGTATCTGAGGCCAAAATTAGTTTTCACTCACCAAAGCCACTATCTTATCAATGCCAAAATGTCCTGCTAATCTGCCACTACGCTTTTCCTTGATCAAATTATCTCTCATTGAACTTCTAGGTATGCATAACTGATTTCCTCTAAACAACATATCTTCTTGAATGAAATAGTCCAACCACTTACTTCTATCTGTCACAACAAGTTCCTTACATGCTTTCGAAGGTTCTACAAAATCAGTGTCTCCCTCATACATGTTCTTCAATTCATCAAAACCCAACACTTCAACTCTCATCTCGGTCAACAAAATTCTTATTCTACTCAATGCGTCAGCAACTTTGTTTGATTTTCCACTCCTATGCTTCAACACAAAAGTATAACTCTATATAAACTCTACCCATCTCATATGTCTCTGATTCAACTTACCTTGACTATTCAAATATTGTAAAGCTTGATGATTTGTATACAACACAAACTCCTTAGGCAACAAGTAACGTCTCCACTTCTTCGAGGCTTGAATTATGGCATAGAACTCTTCATCATAAACTTAATATCTTCTCTCTAAATCATTCAACTTCTCACTAAAATATGCTACAGGTCTACCTTCTTGACTTAATATTGATCCAATCACATTTCCACTTGCATCACAATCAACTTGAAATACCTTATTGAAATCTGGTAATGCCAAAACAGGTTGCTCTATCATTTTCTGCTTCAATAATTCAAAACTTTTATCTGCTCCTGATGTCCACTTAAAATCTTTTCTGTCACCTCTCATTGTCTATGTCATAGGGTTACAAACTGAACTAAATTTTTTTATGAACTTCTGGTAGAACCTAGCCAATCCATGAAATGATCTAACCTCTCCAATGCTCTCCAGTGTAGGCCATTCAACAATTGCTTTCACTTTCTCAGGGTCCATCTTCAATCCTTCTGTAGAAATCACAAATCCCAAATATACTAACTCTTGCTTCATGAAACTACACTTCTTGATGTTTATCAGCAATTTCTCTTCTCTTAGTCTCTGCAAAACTTGTCTAATATACCAAAAATGTTCCTCTTTTGTTTTACTAAAAATCATAATGTCATCCAAGTATACAATCACAAACTTACCCAAGAATTTCTTCAGAACTTCATTCATCAATCTCATGAAAGTACTAGATGCATTTGTCAATCCAAAGGGCATCACTAACCACTCATACAATCCTTCATTTGTCTTAAAAGCAGTCTTCCACTCATCTCCTTCTCTGATTCTGATCTGATGGTATCCACTCTTCAAGTCTATCTTTGTGAAATATTTTTCTCCACTAAAACAATCCATAATATCATCCATCCTAGGTGAAGGAAATCTATACTTAATTGTGATTTTGTTTATTGCTCTAGAATTAGTACACATTCTCCATTCTCCATCCTTCTTCATTGCTACCACTGCAGGTACTGCACACGGACTCAAACTTTCTCTGATCAAACATTTCCTCAACAACTCTTGTATCTGTCTATTTAGTTCTTCATTCTCTGTCGGTGTCATTCTATGTGCTGCTTTGTTAGGCAAACTTGTTCCAGGTATTAGATCCATGCGATGAATGATACTCCTTATAGGTGGCAATCCTTCAGGTACATTATCTAATATGATGTCTTCATATTCTGTCAACAACTCCTTTATCTCCTCCGGTTGTGTCTCTTCAGTCTGCTTCTTCAATGTTTCCGGCTTCTTAGGAATCAAGGCATAACACATATTCTCATGTCTCAAACCATCCAGAAATTTTCTTCCATCTACCAAACAGATTCTAGCATTACCACATACTTCACTCTTAAGATTATCCTCCAAAGGAATCAAAGTAATTCTCTTTCCATTTGTTGTTATAGTGTATGTATTATTTCTCCCATCATGTATAGCTTTTCTATCATACTGCCAAGGTCTACCCAACAAGATATGACAAACATCCATAGGCATAATATCACACAAGACTTCATCATGATAAGATCCAATATGAAATTCCACCAAACATTGTTCACCCACTAGTACCTTATGATCATCCTAAATCCATGCTATCTGATAGGGCTTAGGATGTTTCAATCTTTCCAACTTCAGCTTATTCACCATCTCCTCTAAAACTAGGTTATCTGAACTACCACTATTAATCACAACTTTACAACACTTACCTCCTAATTTGCATCTAGCTCTAAACAGACTCTTCCTCTACGGTGGTTCCTCATTTGTCTCTACTTGAAATAGTGCTCTCCTCATCACAAGTGATTCTCCTTTCTCAAGTTTACCAACTGAACAGGGGTCATCTAGTTCAACAGGTTCTTCCTCAACATAGGTTGCTCTTCCACTATTTTCTATCCTCTTACTTGTACTACCTTGATTACATTCAAATGCTCTATATCCTTCACCTCCACGCTTGAAACAAGTACCTCTAAATGTTCTCTTATCAAATCCTCTTCCTTCTCTTCTGTATCCTTCATTCTGGTATGCACTAGGGTTTCCTCTCGAGTAAAAATTTATGTCATCTCTCCGGTAAGCATTGTTATCTCTGTCATCCTTCTTAAATGGGTTGTCAAACTTGTTCTACTCCGGATATGATTTGTCTCCTCCGAAAAATGTTCTACTTCTCTAAAATTTACCTCCTCTGCCTCTCTATCTCTTATCATGTCTCTTATTCAACTTCTCCTCAACTTTCAGGGCAAACTGATATGCTTCTTCCAAAGATGTCATCCTTACCAAGCTTAGTTCTTCTTGAATGTTCAATCTCAGTCCATTGATGTATCTAGCCACTTTCTCCTTGTTTGATTCACTATGTCTTGTCCTTATGATCATTTTATGGAATTCTTTAGTGTACTCCTTCGCAAATTTCTCCTTTTGTCTCAGGTTTTGCAATATTTTCAATAGTTCCAACTCATAGTCAGCAGGTATAAACTGATTCTTCAACTTTATCACCATCCTATCCCATTTTGCAATCTTTTCTTTTCCTCTTCTATTTCTTTCCAACTAAACTTCTTTCCACCATATAGTACCATGTCCTTTCAACTTTGCCTTTACAAATTTCACCTTCTCTAGATCTTCAATTTCCTCATTGTTACCATTTTTTTACCACAGCTCAAAAAATTGGCTGAGTAGATTTATCATTTATCATTTTTGAATGAGGTTTGATTTATTTCTGTTGTATGCTAGTTGCATGGTTATTATGACAAATGCAGTTCATTTGTTCAGATGTAGAAATAAAAGTTTCAAATCATTCATTGCATTATAGACTAGTAAAAGAGATAAGTATTCATTCACCACAATGATTGTTCATTTACAATTTTGAATACATAAGAGAACAAGCATTGCATTGAAGGAAACTAAAACATATTAGATGTCCCACACATGCCATGGGTTATAGCTGAATTCATGCAGATACAAATAAAATACCATGCATCTAATGAAGAAAAGGGAAAGACCTAGCCATCATTGCCTTGTTTTGGTTGATCTTTGTAGTAGCCTCCAGTCCTGTTCCCGACCTTGGCATGTACCTGAAAAAATGTGGGAAGGTCCCATTAGAAGCTCCGGTTATGAAAATCCTTCATCAATCAAGAGAGACAATACTTTAGTTGTAATGCATTGATCAAATGAGAACATCCATATGCAAAAGGAATTGAAGAGAAGCAAATATAAGAACATCATTTTTTTATTTTAATCTATTTGTTTCATGTGCAAGTATAGGACAAATCATGAAGCTGATTGAAGACATTCAGCATGTCGTATCAAATGGGCTCCCACAAGGGTTGAGCTTAGCATGCTGCTGCCCCTTGATCTCAGAAGGGATGAATAGAAGAAGAAGATCATTGATGACATTCCCATGACAAGCTGAAGGAATAGCAAGATGATCATATGCATCAGACCCATTTCAAGACATGACCATGATTTCACTCCAAAGTATGAAATGCAACCAAGAACATGACCTAAACTGATGGAGGACAAAATTCAATGCATATAACAGATTATGCACTACTCCAACTGTTATGAAAATGACATTCTCAGGCATGATAATAATCAGGAGTACACAATGCATTTTTAATCATCAAACTGATTAAAGTAAGTGTTCACAAGTATTGACTATCTGAACATTGCTTACTCATCCATGATCAACAGTCCAATTGGAGTATCCATTATAAACTAGTAAGCAAGTTGCTAAGAGAGGTAAGTACCAAGCATCATATTTTCTCATTTAACTGGAGTGGTAGAATCAAATTCAAAATTAAAATTACATAAGTTGCCTTTTAAATGATGAAATATATCCAATTATGCCTCACATTTTTTGCTACTGATAAGTTGAGCATTAGAATAGTGTTATCACATGTTACATTCATTGCATATCTATAAAAGAAACATGATAAGTATTGTAGATATGTAGCAGAAGAATACAAGACAACCAGGTCAGATGGCTCATTTTGTCTTTGACAAACTCTAAGAGAATCAAAAGGAACACTTCATTACATATGTTGTAATAAGATATCATTATCATGTGGCAGAGGATATCTTACACAATGCATTTGATATGATAGAATACAGTAAAGAGGAACAACAGAGGCTTCATGTGTTACAATTTATACAGAACAAAGTGACTTCTTCATTTATTACTATGCCACAATGTCATGATAGAGCCAGGTCATCATCATGTATGGAAGTACATTTGCTATAGTCCACTGAATGGACAAGTAAAGATACAGAAATGAAGACATATATGCTGCTACAGAAAGAAGAAGAGTTCAAAGTTGAAAACCAACAGTATATCTTCCTTATGCAAAGTCCACTGAAATAGTAACTGAAGCTACAGAGGTAGAGAAACAGTGTATTCAATCTTCACTTTCCTTAAAAGAGCGACAGTGGTTATAACTAAGCAGTGACAGCATAAGGAAGGAAAATGATACCATATGCCAGTATATGCTACAGGAGCAATTTTGTGCTCATAAAGATGAAATCATTGTTTCAGTTTCAAATCTGGGTTCTCACAATGAAAGAGAAGAGTTATATTCATAACCAGGTCATGGCATAAAATGCCATTTATAGTCATTTTCTCAAATACCCATATCAAGTTTCAGACCCCAATGCATTTTGTAGTGTTGAAAAAGAGAAATGGTAATGTAAAATGCCCAGACAAGGCCGTAGTTGATTATATTGTTTACACAGCAAAAACATGAAACCCTTGTCGGGGTTTTTAAAAGTTTCTTTCTTGTTGTAGTACATAGTCGAGCAAGGTCAAAGTGGAGTGTTATAGACATGGCTGCAAAGAGTAAAGGAAGTTCTATGCAAAATAAATGAAACCCTCATTTCGAACACAAGGAAACTTCATATTTTTTACATCAAAAGACAAAGAGCCATCTACAGAATGTGTTACATGCCATGGCCGTGTCATACCTAAAGATATTTCATATACCCAGCTAACTAAGAAATGAAACCCTCATCATAGTTTCATATAGACAGAAATAAAGGAAGCCACAGTGGGAACAATGATATGGAGGACTCACCATATGATGCAACAGAGAAGAAGATTATGGCCGTGGCCAGTTGAACTGGACCTTGTCATTTTGCCATTTTTAACAAAGTTCAACACAAAAAACCAAAAAAGTATATATCAAAGCTGAGAAGACTAAAGAAATAGGTACATGGTTCATGGCCATTTAAGAGACATAAGCCATGAAAACATAGCAAAATGCCATTGAAAGCTTTAGATTCAAACTTACTAGGTGCGGCCTGCCATTTTGGCCAAAGAAGTGCAGTGTTTTCCACCTCAAAAGGCCATCAAATGGAGCAAAATACACAGAACATGAAACCCCAAGTCGGTGGCCACAGTTGTAGAGCCAAACTCAATGCTAGCAAAATGAAATGATCAAAATTTTACAGTTCCATATTTGCTTTTGTTTTGACGTCCTTTCCACATTTTGACCATGCAAACAATATAATCATTTTTAGCCAAATGAGATCAGGGTCAACACCTTGAGTTTGATGATGCCTAGTAATCATAGTTAAAAGTGGCCGACAACACAAAGAATATGGCTTGTTTTATTAAGTCAAAGGTGGACATTATCATGAGTTGTGTCTTTAAAATATTTGCAAGACCATGATCTCATTTGTGGTTGACTCACATTGGAGTCAAAGTTTCATTTGATTATGCATGTGGTTGAGTGTCTTTGACCTCCCACTTATGCATTTTTTTTCTTTTCCTTCACATTTTCATGTGTATGCATAAAGATCACGCAACAACCTTGGAAATTTGAAAAGTATGCAAGATGAAGACATGGTCAAAGGGGTCAATGTGACATGGTGGCACTATGGAGGTAGTGAGTTGGCATTTTTCAAGCCATATGGATAGAGATGAGATGGTAGAGTATTGACACATGGAGGCCATGGTGTTAAGCCTTTTAAGGCTTTTATTTATTTTTTGCAAATATGTGTAATTTTTTTTTTTTTATGATTTTTATAGAAAATCATTAGTGATATCTTGTAAATATCTTGGTGAAATTATAAACTAGATATCATTTTATTTTGCAAAAAATTATATCAAATAGGATATTGATTAAAATTGCCATATCATTGTAAAGTTAACTTTAAAGCAATGAAATTATGAATTGCTTTTAAAGTTTAACTATTTTAGGTAATTTATAGGCTAATAAGATAGATCAAATATCCCATTTTGATTTGCTTTATTTAGAGCCATGTAGATTGAATTTTGGAGGTTTTATGAGCAGAGGAAAGCAATTTTATGGTCGGACCACATGAGAGGGCAGTTTTGCAGCTTTATTTCACAGATTGCTGGCAGATTTAGTGATTTATTTTTAGCTTTCATGAGTAGATCAAAAATGGACTTAGGGTCTATTTTTAGGAGCTTTTTCATCTTTCTTCATGGGAGATCAGTTGGAGTCATTTATAAGAGAAAAATTTAGTTTTTTCTCAGTCAGTTAGCATCAGTTTCTTCTCTCTTACAAAGTTGTATACAGGCAGTTGGCTCACACATTTTATTTTTTCCATGCATTGTATTCCTTTCAATTCTAATAGCAAATCATCCTGTTTCACATATTTTGTAGTCTTGATCTGATGTTATATTGTGACTTTATTTGTCCTTTATTATGTCTCAATGCTGTTAAAACTTAGTTTCTTCCTGGTTACAGTTTGTGTTTGACACCAAACCTTGTTGCAAATTACTTAAGGAATAACTATTAGTGAAAGTGTGAGGATTCAAGTTAGAGGATCTGTTTGTGAGTGATAGAATTTCATCTAGTTTAGATTCCAGAATTAGTTTGCATTTTAGTTACATCCTTCTATCCCTTTTCCCCACAAGTCAGTAGTTTAGAAGTTGCAAGAGAACTAGTTCACTGTGGAGATTCGTTCTCATGAAAGGAGAGCCACATCTGAGAATGATTACATGTTTTAGCAAGTAGTTAAGTTTTTGCAAGACTTAACAAGGGTGCATACTTGAATTGACAATAGTTTTTGGCATGCCCGGTGAGACTCTAGAAGCAATTTCAGAGAGATTTGTACCCCTCATAGCTATTGTTCTAGTATATGCAGTAGTTTTATCATCCTTTGGAGGCTTTCAATATACCTGGTGACTCATTCCCTCTAGTTTGGTTTACAGATTAGTGCTTGTAGCTTATGAAAACTAGGTCTAATCCAGACCCGTTCAACTACTTACAGCTGTCTACACCTAGATGGAGAGGCAGATCAACTAGCAGAACAACTGAGTCATCAAGAAGATCCAAGTCTACACCTTCTCGATTCAGATCTACAAGTGTAGTTAAAAGAAGTAGAAGTCTAGTGTTGATAGTACAGGCACCTATAATGGCTAGGCCATATGCATTTGTGCTTTCAATATGGGCAACTCATTACAACTTGCCCAAAGAGATGATATTCCAATGGCATCCCTGAAGGGATTACCTTATTTCACTGGAGAAGATCATACTACTGCTGCTGAACATATTCAAGATGTAGTAACCTTGTGTTCTGTGCACAATGTCACTCAAGAAAATGTGGCACTCAGACTTTTAGCTACTTCGTTGAAAGGAAAGGCCTTATAGTGGTTCAGAGGACTTGCTGAAAATTCAATAACATCCTAGGACTTACTGGGAGATGGATTACACAAACACTTCAAGGACAAGTCAGATCATCTCTCACTGCTGGAGCAACTGAGCACCATCAAAAGGGCATCCCACAAACACATGGCTGATTTCAACTACTGATTTCAGAGAACCTAGGATAGGATTCTCACAACGGTAAAACCATTGCCAAGGCATGCTTTTCTATTTTATCTTAAAGCTATAAACAGTGAAATTTTTGTAATGATACAGTCCATGGGAGGGACCACCCTTCCAGATTCTTTTGAAATCACTGTTAGAGCAAAAAACTACCTTATTCAGGCAAGAAAGATAGCCCCTAGGCCTCCTTTACCCATTTTCCCTGAAATCCAGCCATTAATGCCTATGGCAGTGCCTCCTTTAGCTGTTGTTCCAGCAATAGGATATCAAACAGCCCAACAAACTACTGTCCCAGTTCAAACCCAAAGTACCCCAGAGTTGGAAAATACATTAAGGGCAATTGCAAATAAACTGGTAAATATGGAGAAACGTTTGCCATACTAAAATCAGTATCAGCCTAATCAACAATATAGGCAACTCTTTCAGGCCGATCCTCAGGGGCAAAGGAAGAACTATAACCCTCGACCTTTTTAGGCTTATAATCTAAATACTGCTAGTACCTCAAGAGAGCTTGTACCCACACAGAATAATTTGGTTTAGGCTAGTGACTGGTGTTATCCATGTCACCAACCACATAAGCAAGTTGCTTGTACAAATGGGGTGAGAAATCAAGCACTCATGGTTCAGAATAGCTATGCAAGCTCAGAGGGGGTTAATGGTGAAGTTTCAACTCAACAGAATAGACCTGATGTAGTCTTAATGAATTGGGAAGAATCTAATTTTTGCGATATAAATTATTTCCAAGGTCAGAATCAGCAAAGTACACCTGTTTCAGCCAACACAAGGTCAAAACTGAGAGCTGCAGATGTAAATGAGTAGGTTGCTGTAGTACAAAAGCAAGCTGTAAAGGATAAAAACAAAGTCTATCCATCAAAAAATACCCCTATACTACAGCAAAAAGTGTAGATTCTACAAAGGGACCAAACAATACCAATGAAAGAACATCCCAAAATACAACAGTAGTCTTCACATGGTCAGGTGGATGCATTTGCAGCAAGAGGACAGCATAAGGTAGCCCCTATTGCCTTTAATATAGTTGATCATCTCAAGAAAGCGATAGTGAGCATGTCAGTTATGGATGCTTTATGCATCCCTAGCCAGAAAAATTTGTTGCATGAAGCTTTGACTGAACTCTCACTTTCCGAGTGTTCTAGTCAAGAGAAGGCCAAGGTTTTACTTGCCAATAGTTCTGAGATCAAGAGTGGACAGCCAAAAGATGAGGTAAAACCACCCCCTTTCTATCTAAGTCTCATTATTGGTGATAAATTGGTTCATAACTGTATGGTGGACTCAGGGGCAAGTAGTTCAGTTATGCCCAAGAGTGTAGCTGACTCATTAGGATTGGTTTATGAGCCCCTTGCAAAAGGAGTAGTACAGTTAGATGGGTCTGCACTTAGTACTGTGGGGATAATAAAAAATCTGCCACTCACATTGCATGCTTGTCCTAATTTTTCTATCCATCAAGACATCTACATCATTGACCTTCCACCTAGTTTTGCAATCTGTCTTTCTAGGGAGTTCACAGCCAAATTGGGTGGGTTTCTTTCATCTGACTAGACTCACTTGTTCTTTAGAATGAGATATGGTACAAAAGTAACAATACAGTCTGAACCACTTGCAAAAGACCATATTGAACCCTATGTTCCCAGCCCAATAAATGCTAATCTCTACATCACCCATAGGCAGCAAGACGAACCCATGAGTCTAGATCCCAATGCACCTATAGAAGACATAAGTTTAGATGATTGGGCAGCTGAAGATCATGAAAGTGACCCTTTCCTTCACACAGATGAGGTAGGATTAGGCATCTATATGATACAGGAACCTGATGCAATGATTCCTAATCTGATTAAGGATCAAAATCAGTTAGAACAGCAAGAAGATTAGCTTTGGAAGCTATACTTTGATGGATCAAGGACCAAGACGGGTGCTGGTGGAGGTAATATGTTAATTTCACCTCAAGGAGACAAGTACTATGTTGCCTTAAGATTTACCTTCAATTGCACAAATAATGTGGCTAAGTATGAGGCCCTGATCCATGGTTTAGAATGGGCTCAGAAAAAAGGTATCAAATCTATTCAAGTTTATGGGGATTCTGAGTTGATAGTTAACCAGGTTAGGAATCTGAATGTTGCTAAAAATGATCTGCTCAAAAAATACAAGCATAGAGTGTTGGATTCAATTGAATTTTTTGATGCTTTTAATCTGATTTGAGTTCCCAGGGATCAAAATAAGTATGCAGATAGGTTGGCAGCCTTGGGATCTCAATTTGAGTTTCCTGATCAGATTTAGAATGTTGAGGTACAACCATATGTTAAGATAGTTGTTAGACCTTCTCTACCTAACAACAGTGTTTCATGGCAAGTGTTTAATAGTGACGAACAAATCTTGAGTTTTTTAAGTGCAGAGACTGAATTTGCAACAGATAATCAGCATAAATATCAGCAGCAATTTGAAGATTAGATTGTCCAGTTGAGGACCAACAAGTTGCCCAAGGGGTTAGTCACATTAGAATCAGTGTTTAACACTAATGATCAATTTAGAAAAGATAAGTGCAGCATGACAGTGAAGCAAGAACATTATCAAACCATAGAAATTTTCAAGGACAAACTACTAAAACTTGGAAAGGTACGTACTAGAGAAGAACAACAGTCTTTTATTCAATTATGTCAAGATTTTTTTGATGTCTTTGCATGGGAGTATAAGGACTTGAGAGGTTTTGATACAGATTTGGCCCAGCACACCATAGAGTTAGAGCCTAATGCCAAGCCTATTAGGCAAAAGCAAAGACCCCTCAATCCCAAACTTGGGCACTTAATGAAGGATGAGTTGAATAAACTGATTGAGAGCAGTATCATTTTCCCAATAAAACATACCTCCTAGGTTTCCAATTTGATCTCAGTTAGGAAGAAGAATGGTGAAATCTGACTTTGTGTCAATTTCTGTGATCTAAATCAGGCCTCATTAAAAGACCATTACCCTCATCCTTCCATGGAACAAATACTGCAAGCTATTTCAAGTTCTGATAGGTACTCATTGTTAGATGGATACCCTGGATATAATCAAATTCTAGTCAAAGGAGAGGACCAATACAAAACTGCATTCACAACTAAGTGGGGCACCATGGCCTATCAAAAAATGCCATTCGGTTTGTCCAATGCAGGGACAACCTTTCAGAGGGCAATGAATATGGCCTTCCATGGCCTTATGAACATAATAGTGCTGGTCTATCTAGATGATATAACTATTTTTTCAAAAGATTCTAATGATCACTTTGACCACTTGAAGCATATTTTTCAGAGGTGCAGGGAGCTTGGAGTTTCATTGAACCCCAAAAAGTGTATATTCTTAGTTCATGAAGGAAGACTCCTTGGTCATATTGTTTCAAGAGAAGGTATTACTATTGACCCTGAGAGAGTTTTAGCTATTGTAGATTTACCGTTGCTTACGCATAAGAAAGATTTGCAGAGCTTTCTTGGTAGAATTAATTTTGTTAGGAGGTTTATTCCAAATATTGCAGCTTTGTTACAACCTCTTACTGCCATGTTGAAAAATAATGTGCCATTCAGCTGCACTAAGGGGGGAAAAGGAAGCTTCGAGCAGATAAAAGAAGCCCTCACTGTTGCCCCTACCCTCATCAATCCTAATTATGAGAAGGATTTCATTTTATATGCTTTTGGAGGAGCTGACACTATTTCTGCAATGTTATGTCGGCAAAACGATGAAGGATTAGAGCAGCCAATTGCATTTTTTAGCCAAGTGTTGTACAAATATGAGGTAAAGTACTCTTTTGTGGAAAAACATGTTTTTCTGTTGTAAGGAGCCTCAAGAAATTTAGACACATGATGTCTAATAATAGAATTCAATTAAAAGTTGCTCATCCCACTGTCAAGAGTTTTTAACTAAACAGAGATATAAATGACAAGAGAGTTGATTGGATAAACAAGGTTATGGAATTTGATGTTGACATCCAAAAGCTAACTAGAGGTAAGGGCTTATGCGAGCAGCTTGCTGAAAGTGAAGAGTTTGAGCAAGAACAACAAGAGGACACCGAAATAGTGCTGAATAATAATGAACCAGCCAATACACCAGCTCAAACCGATAGCTGAGTGCATCAATTGATGCATTATTTGTAGACCAGTGAGTGCCCAATTGGTTTAGACAGGGCAAGTAGAAGGTATTTTTTATTGCAAGCTACTCCTTATGCTATTATTAATGGTATTTTATATAGGAGAGACTTTAATGGTGTATTTCTGAGGTGTGTTGGACCTAATCAAGTTGATAGATTGTTAGAATAGTTTCACAAAGGACCTTCAGGAGGTCACTTTGCAGCTAGAACAACTACCTTGAAGATTATGCAGGCTAGTTACTACTGGCTTGACATGTTTAAAGATGTTTTTGCTTGTGTGAGAAGATGTGAGAAATATTCCTTATTTGTAGGTAAGCAAAGACTTGCTGCCTTACCCCTACATCCTGTTAAAGTTGAACAACCATTTGCAAAGTGGGGATTGGATTTCATGGGACCAATAAACCCACCTTCAAGTGCAGGCCACAAGTGGATTTTGACTGCCACAGATTCTTTTACCAAGTGGACCGAGGCTGTTGCCTTAAAAGAGGAAAATGAGTTTGATGTCCTAAGTTTTTATCAGGACCTAGTATCAAGATTTGGTACACCAGATTCAATCATCTCTGACAATGGTCTAGCCTTTTTAGGATTAAGAATTTCAGATTGGTCTGTCAGAAACAATATCCATTTGAATACTTCATCTAACTATTACCCACAATGTAATTGATGAAGGGGGTAAATCATAAAACACACAACAACAGAAATTGCACACAAAAAATAGAACTTTCTTTATTGATTTGGACAACTTATTACATTATAGAAGCTCCAATACAATCAAAGGAATCAACCCTCCATAAGCTGAAACACATTATAGCTTCCTATTCCCAGACTCTAGAATCATCTACCTTCTGTAACCCCAAATCAGCTAGGGTTTCTATTTGCCCACCTATTCTTGACTCCATACTTCCCCCCTTAACTCTACTACTACCTAGGGTTCCCAAAATAGGTTATTAATAGCCTTTTTGGCTGCCAACAACCTAATTTCAAAATTTGCTTCTCCCTCCAAAAATAAGTCAACTTCTGGGAGTCATAACTTTTGATCTGGGTGTCTGATTGATGAACCGTTTTATGCGTCAGAAAGCTTGCAGAGTATTCTACACGCTAAGAACCAACTCTGCCAGTTTCAGCCATTTTTGGGACCGTATGGGCCTGTTTAGTGCCTCAAACCTGAGTTTGAATAATTTTTAGGTGTTTTTCGAGAAACAGAAACTTTAATATCTTTCAGCTCGCAAATGATCTTTGTGTGATTCCTTTACCAAAGGTCTTATTTTTTAGTTATGAAACTTCCTGTAAAATTTCACTTCATTCTGTGCCCAAATACAAACTTTCTAAAAATAGCAGTTTGGAAAAACTAAAAGTTCTACATCATTATTCAAGTTATTATGGAACCAAAACCACAAATTTTGAAAAGAAATGGAAAGAACATCAACAATTTTGAAACACGACATTTTTTTGGTGATGCAAGATTGCCCTTACAGCACTGGATGCTCCTGCATCAAACACCCAAGGTAATTTGAGAAGTGACCCTGTCACGTCTCAGGTGTTTGTGTGAGGAAAACCCAAACGGTCAACCTCTGCCTTAGACAACCAAGAAGAATCTTCAATAGGCCTTCCTTTCCATTTCACCAGATATTCTTCATATTGCCTGTTCTGAGTACTTCTTCCCACATGGCTATCCAAGATCTCTTCTATATCCTCTATTGAAGTAGATGCCATAATACTCCATTGTTCTTCTGTTGGTCCATCCTCTGTTCCACCTTCATGATATTCTGATAAATCAGCAATATTGAAAATAGGGGAAATGTTGATCTCACTCGGTAGCTCCACCTCATATGTATTTCTTGAATCATGTTTCTTCAAAATTTTGCATGGTCCAAATTTCTTGATTTTCAGCTTATTGTATGTTCCAATCGGGAACCTTTCTTTTCTCAAGTGAACCATGACTTCATCTCCTACCTAGAATTCCTTATATCTCCTCTTCTGATCTACCTTAGCCTTGTACTGAATATTCATCTTATTAATGTGCTTTTTCACCTCTTCATGCAAATTCTACATGTGTTCTACAAAGTCTTCAGCCTCAACACTTGTCTTTTCTCCTTTGTCCAGATTCCTTAACTCTGAAGCATTTCTTAGACTATTGCCATATATAATCTAGAAAGGTGATTTACCAGTACTCCTATTAACAGAATTGTTGTAAGCAAATTCTGCCTATGGTAAAATCAAATCCCATCCCTTGGGCTTATCTCCTACTAAGCATCGTAACAGGTTACCCAAACTCCTATTCACCACTTCCATCTGTCCATCAGTCTATGGATGGTGTGCAGAACTGAACTTCAATTCTATCTTCAACTTCTTCCACAATGTCCTCCAAAAATAACCAAGAAACTTGGTATCTTGATCTGAAACTATGCTCTTTGGTAGACCATGTAATCTCACCACCTCTAAAAAATAATTTAGCAATATGGACAACATCATTAGTCTTCTAGCAAGGAATGAAATGTGCCATCTTCGAGAATCTATCCACCACCACAAAAATGGAATCATGTCCTCTCTGTGTCCTTGGTAAACCAAGAACAAAATCCATACTAATATCATCCCACGGCTTCTTTGGTACAGGTAGTGGTTGATATAGACCTGTATTCTGACTTGCTCCTTTCGCCATCTGACATACTCTGTAACTCTACACAAATTTTCTCACATCCTGCTGCAACTGTGGCCAATAATAATTTTCACCAACAATAGCAATGGTCTTATCTCGACCAAAGTGTCCAGCCAATTCTCCATTATGCTTCTCCTTAATCAAGTTCTCTCTCATGGAACTCCTCAGAATGTACAACTGGCTTCCTCTAAACAACATGCCATCTTGGATTATAAAATCCAACCATTTTGTCCTGTCCAAAGTAACAGGTTCCAAATAAGCTTTCCAGGCCTCTGTAAAATTTGGATCTTCAGGATACAACCTTTTGAGCTCATCGAACCCAACAACCTCTATCTTCATTTCTGTCAACAAATTTTGCCTTCTGCTCAAGGCATCTACAACTCTGTTAGACTTCCCACTCCTATGTTTCAAAACAAAAGTATAGCTCTGCAAAAACTCAACCCATTTTAAATGCCTTTGGTTCAACTTTCCTTGACTATTAAGATACTGCAAAACCTGATGATCAGTATATAAAACAAACTCTTTTGGCAACAAATAATGTCTCCATTTCTTCAAACCCTAAACTATTGCATAAAATTCCTGATCAGAAACAGAATACTTTTTCTTGGCATCATTAAGCTTCTCACTAAAATAGGCAATGGGTTTACCTTCTTGTCTCAAAACATCTCCTATACCACTACCACTAGCATCACAATCTACCTGAAATACCTTATTGAAATCTGGAAGTGCCAAAACAGGTTGTTCTACGACTTTCTGCTTCAATGTATCAAAGCTCTTGTCTACTCCTTTAGTCCATCTAAACTTTTTTCTATCCACTCTCATTGTCTCAGTTAGTGCACAAATGCTACTAAAATTCCTGATAAACTTTCTGTAAAAACTTGCCAAACCATGAAAAGAGCGTACCTCCATTGCACTCCTTGGCGTAGGCCATTCAATGATAGCCCTCACTTTTTCTGGGTCCATCTTAAGACCTTCCTTTGAGACAACAAATCCTAGGTATACCAACTCCTTCTTTGCAAAACTGCATTTCTTCAAATTAATCAACAACTTCTCTTCTCTTAGCTTCTTTAAAACTCTTCTAATATGCATCAAATGCTCATCCCAAGTCTTATTGAAAATCAAAATATCATCCAAATAAACAATAACAAAACTTCCCAAAAATTCTTTCAATACCTCGTTCATGAGCAGCATGAATGTGCTCGGTGCATTGGTTAGCCCAAATGGCATGACTAACCACTCATACAAACCTTCATTTGTCTTGAAGGCTATCTTCCACTCATCTCCTTCTCTAATATGGATCTTGTGATACCCACTCATTAGGTCAAACTTCGTGAAGTACTTGGCTCCACTCAAACAATCCATTATGCCATCCATTCTGGGCAATGGAAATTTGTACTTGATTGTGATCTTATTGATGGCTTGAGAGTCTGTACACATTCTTCACTCTCCATCTTTCTTTGGTGCTAGTACTGCAGGTACCGCACATGGACTTAGGCTCTCTCTTATCAATCCATTCCTCAACAACTCCTGAACTTGTTTGTTCAACTCTTCACTCTCTACTGGAGTCATTCTATGGGTGGCCTTATTCAGCAAACTGGCTCCTAGTATCAAATTCATTTGATGACTTATCTTCCTCATTGGTGGTAAACCCTCTGGTACATTATTAGAGATAATGTCCTGAAATTCTTCCAACATATCTGAAACTTCTACTGGTACATCTTCACATTTTTCTTGACTAATCTTAGGAATCAATGCAAAACAATGATGCTCATGCTTCATACCCTCCAAAAAATTTCTACCATCTACCAAGCAAATTCTGGTAGTACTACATACCTTTTCTTCCACCTCTTTCAAGGGCTTCAATTTATGATGAACTCCATCTTTTGTTAGGGAATATGTGTTTGCAAGGCCATCATGGATAGCACTCCTATCATACTGCCACGGCCTCCCCAACAACATATGACATGTGTCCATTGGTATGATATCACACAACACCTCATCATGGTAGTCTCCAATCTTGAACTTCACTAAACACTGCTCATTGACCAAAGCTCTATGGTCCTTCTGCAACATGCAATCTGATATGGATACAGATGCTTTCTTCTTGTCAACTTCAACTTATCAACCATCTCCTCTGAAACAAGATTATCAGTGCTTCCACTATCAATAATAATATCACAACACTCACCTTCACATTTGCACCTTGTACAGAATAAACTCTTCCTCTGATTTGGTTCTTTCTCCTCATTCAACAAGCTTCTTTTGACCACTAGGGTTTCTCCCCTTTTAGCATCTTTAGAATGCTCAAACTGTGCATCTTCATCTACATGTACAACTCGTGCATTACCTTCAAGTCTTCTATTCGTCCTTCCTTGATGTTGCGGACACTCGTATGCTTGATACCCTTCTTCTCCATATTGAAAACAAGTTCCTCTAAAACCTCCTCTTCCAGGTCCTTGCCCAGTTCGGCCTCTTCCTCTTCCTCTTTTCTCTCCATTGTTCTAGTCAAGAGGGCGGTAGGTATTATCTCCTCTCTGATTTAGACTGGTGCCGACTTCTTCACTTTTCTTTGAATGTTCATTTCGGTCCCCATAGGGTCTTCCACCAGTCCTTTCGCCTTGACCTCTTCCCCTTTGCTTGTTGTCAAATCTTTTATTCAGCTTCTCTTCCACCTTCAGTGAAAACTGGTATGCATCTTCTATGGTGGTTATTCTAACTAGGTTCAGCTCCTCTTGAATACTCGACCTCAACCCATTAATGTAATGGGCTACCTTCTCCTTGTTGGGCTCTGCATGACCTGTCCTGATAGTAATTTTATAAAACTCTTTTGTATACTCCTTAACAGACTTGTTGCCTTGCTTCAATCCTTGCAGCTTCTTCAACAACTCCATCTCATAGTCCACAAGAATGAATTGCTTCTTCAATTTCTCCACCATTTGATCCCATCTGGCGATCTTTCCTTTTCCTCTTCTATTCCTCTCTAATTGGACCTCCTTCCACCAAATACTGGCATGGCCCTTCAATTTTGTTTTTGCAAACTTGACCCGATCTGGGTCTTCCACATCTTCATACTCAAAATACTCCTCCATGTCATTGATTCAATCAATAAGCTATTCTGGATTTAAATCTGCAGAATATGTAGAAACTTTGATCCTGGGCCTCTTTCCGATCTTAGAAATGGCCCTCAACAACCTAAATTCTGCAGGATCTCCTGTAACTTCTTGTTCTTCCTCAGATAACTCCTCTTCCGCTTCATCCTCTCTTTCTTCTCTTGTTCTTGGCTCAAACCCTTTTCACAGCTCCTCTTGCAATGCATCAATTTGTCTTTGTAGGACTCTAAAACCCTCTTCTGTCAAAGCATTCCTCCCAATACAATTTCTTCGTGGAGGCATCTTGATCTTTGCAGCAAACCCACAACCTCAGGTCCTAGTGCAAACTGTCTCACGGTCGGCGATCTGTCTACACACTTAGGATCCCTTGCTTTGATACCTCTTGATGAAGGGGGTAAATCATAAAACACACAACAACAGAAATTGCACATAGAAAATAAAACTTTCTTTATTGATTTGGACAACTTATTACATTACAGAAGCTCCAATACAATTAGAGGAATCAACCCTCCATAAGCTACAACACATTACAGCTTCCTATTCCCAGACTATAGAATCATCTACCTTCTGTAACCCCAAATCAGCTTAGGTTTCTATTTTACCACCTATTCTTGACTCTACACTTCCCCCCTTAACTCTACTATTGCCCAGGGTTCCCAAAAATAGTTATTAATAGCCTTTTTGGCGGCCAACAACCTAATTTTAAAATTTGTTTCTCCCTCCAAAAATAGGTCAACTTCCAGGAGCCATAACTTTTGATCCAGGTGTCCGATTGAAGAACCATTTTATGTGTCGAAAAGATTACAGAGTGCTCTACGTGCTAAGAACTCGCTCTGCCAATTCTGGCCATTTTTGGGCCCGTACGGGGCCGTTTAGTGCCTCAAACCTGAGTTTGAATAATTTTCAGGCATTTTTTAGGAAATAGAAACTTGAATATCTTTCAGCTCGCAAATGATCTTTGTGTGATTCCTTTGCCAAAGGTCTTATATTTCAGTTATGAAACTTCCTGTAAAATTTTACTTCATTCCGTGCCCAAATGCAAACTTTCTAAAAATAGCAGGTTGTTATTTTTAGCAGCTTGGAAAAAATGAAAGTTCTACATCATTATTCAAACGATTATGGAACCAGAACCACAAATTTTGAAAAGATATGGAAAGAACATCAACAATTTTGAAACACATCCTTTTTTGGGTGATGCAAGATTGCCCTTACAGCATTGGATGCTCCTGCATCAGTAATGGGTAGGCTGAATCTACCAAAAAAATATGATAAGGATCATCAAGAAGACTATTGAAGACAATCAGAAAACTTGGCATGAAATGTTAAAGTTAGCTCTATGGGCTGACAGAATTACACCTAAGAGGGCTACTGGTTGTTCCCCATATGTGCTTACTTATGGAAAAGAGGCTCGGTTACCTATTTTAGTTGAATTGCCTACATTTGCCTTTATCAAAGAACTTGAGTTGCTAGAGGAGCAGCCTCTTGTAATCAGACTAGCTCAGCTTATGGAGCTGGAAGAGACAAGGAAAGAGGCCTTAAGAAAGCTTGATATGCATCAAACCCAAATGAAGAATGCATTTGATAAAAGAGCAAGACCAAGGAATTTTTGTATTGGAGATTTGGTGTTCAAGTGGAATGAACTAAGGAGTAGGCCAGGTAAACATTCTAAATTTGATGCCATTTGGGATGGGCCTTATGTTAGCACAGAGTGCAAAGAAAACAATGTATTTCAACTATCCAAGTTGAGTGGAGAGGTGCTGTCTATCCCAATTAATGGGATCCACCTCAAGCATTGCCTCTGAGGATAAGAGAATTCTTTTGTACATAGTAGAGTAGTTTTGCAGTAAATAAGTGCTCATGCACATTTATTTCAGCATTTTGTTTTGGCCATCAGGCCCTGTTAGTTTGCTTTCAGTTGAGTTTGTTTTCAATTTTTTGTTGCTATTTGAACTATTGGAGAGCTAAAGTATAGTGTTTCCTGACTTTCTAAGAAGGACAAAGTATGACTCTATGCCCAATGGATGTCAAGGCAACTGGTCAAATGCTTAGCAGGCAAGCATATAGCAGAAGTCGCCAGAAATGTTATCATTTTTTTACCGCGACTCAAAAAATTAGCTGAGCAGATTTATCATTTATCATTTTTGAATGAGGTTTGATTTATTTCTGTTGTATGCTAGTTGCATAGTTATTATGACAAATGTAGTTCAGTTGTTCAAATGCAGAAAGAAAAGTTTCAAATCATTCATTGCATTGCAGAGCAGTAAAAGAGATAAGTATTCATTCACCACAGTGATTGTTCATTTACAATTTTGAATACATAAGAGAACAAGCATTACATTGAAGGAAACTAAGACATATTAGATGTCCCACACAAGTCGTGGGTTATAGCTAAATTCATGCAGATACAAATAAAATACTATGCATCTAATGAAGAAGAGGGAAAGACATAGCCATCATTGCCTTGTTTTGGTTGATCTTCATAGTAGCCTCCAGTCCTGCTCCCGACCTTGGCATGTACCTAAAAAAATGGGGAAGGTCTTGTTAGAAGCTTCAGTTATGAAAATCCTTCATCAATCAAGAGAGACATAATACTTTAGTTGTAATGCATTGATCAAATGAGAACATCCATGTGCAGAAGGAACTGAAGAGAAGCAAATATAAGAACATCATTGTTTTATTCTAAACTGTTTGTTTCATGTGCAAATATAGGACAAATCATGAAGCTGATTGAAGACATTCAGCATGTTGTATCAAATGGGCTCCCACAAGGGTTGAGCCTAGCATGTTGTTGCCCCTTGATCTCGGAAGGGATGAATAGAAGAAGAAGATAATTGATGACATTCACATGACAAGCTAAAGGAATAGCAAGACGATCATATGCATCAGTCCCATTTAAAGACATGACCATGATTTCACTCCAAAGTATGAAATGCAACCAAGAACATGACCTAAACTGATGGAGGACAAAATTCAATGTATATAACAGCTTATGCACTACTCCAACTGTCATGAAATTGACATTCTTAGGCATGATAATAATCAGTACACAATGCATTTTTAATCATTAAACTAATTAAAGTAAGTGCTCACAAGTATTGACTATCTGAACATTGCTTACTCATCCATGATCAACAGTCCAATTGGAGTATCCATTATAAACCAGTAAGCAAGTTGCAAAGATAGGTGAGTACCAAGCATCATATTTTCTCATTTAAGTGGAGTGGCAAAATCAAATTCAAAATTCAAATTACATAAGTTGCCTTTTAAATGATGAAATATATCTAATTATGCATCACATTTTTGCTATTGATAAGTTGAGCATCAGAACAGTGTTATCACATGTTACATTCATTGCATATCTATAAAAGAAACATGATAAGTATTGTAGATCTGTAGCAGAAGAATATAAGACAGCTAGGATAGATGGCTCATTTTGTCTTTGACAAACTGCAAGAGAATCAAAAGGAACACTTCATTACATATGTTGTAATAAGACATCATTATCATGTGGCAGAGAATATCTTACACAATGCATTTGATATGATAGAATACAGTAAAGAGGAATAGCAAAGGGTTCATGTGTTACAGTTTATACAGAACAAAGTGACTTCTTCATTTATTACTATGCCACAATGTCATGACACAGCCAGGTCATCATCATGTATGGAAGTACATTTGCTATAGTCCACTGAATTGACAAGTAAAGATACAGAAATGAAGACATATATGCTGCTACAGAAAGAAGAAGAGTTCAAAGTTGAAAACCAACAATATATCCTCCTTATGCAAAGTCCACTGAAAGAGTAAGTGAAGCTACAGAGGTAGAGAAACATTGTATGTAATCTTCACTTTCCTGAAAAGAGCGACAGTGGTTATAACTAAGCCGTGACAACATAAGGAAGGAAAATGATACCATATGCCAGTATATGCTACAGGAGCAATTTTGTGCTCATAAAGATGAAATCATTGTTTCAGTTTCAAATCTGGGTTCTCACAATGAAAGAGTAGAGTTATATTCATAACCAGGTCATGGCATAAAATGCCATTTATATTCATTTTCTCAAATACCCATATCAAGTTTCAAACCCCAATGCATTTTGCAGTATTGAAAAAGAGAAATGGTAATGTAAAATGCCCAGATAAGGCCGTAGTTGATTATATTGTTTACACAGCAAAAACATGAAACCCTTGTCGGGGCTTTTAAAAAGTTTCTTTCTTTTTGCAATACACAATCGAGCAAGGTCAAAGTGGAGTGTTACAGACATGGCCGCAAAGAGTAAAGGAAGTTCTGTGCAAAATAAATGAAACCCTCATTTCGAACACAAGGAAACTTCATATTTTTTACATCAAAAGACAAAGAGCCATCTACAGAATGTGTTACATGCCACGACCGTGTCATACCTGAAGATATTTCACATACCCAGCTAACTAAGAAATGAAACCCTCATCATAGTTTCATATAGATAGAAATAAAGGAAGCCACAGTGGGAACAATGATATGGAGGACTCACCATATGATGCAGCAGAGAAGAAGATTATGGTCGCAGCCAGTTGAACTGGACCTTGTCATTTTGCCATTTTTTACAAAGTTCAACACAAAAAACCAAACAAGTATATATCAAAGCTAGGAAGACTAAAGAAATAGCTACATGGCCGGGGCCATTTAAGAGACATAAGCCATGTAAACACAGTGAAATGACATTAAAAGCTTTAGATTCAAACTTACCAGGTGTGGCCTGTCATTTTGGCCAAAGAAGTGTAGTGTTTTCAACCTCAAAAGGCCATCGAATGGAGCAAAATACACAGAGCATGAAACCCCAAGTCGGCGGCGACAGTTGCAGAGCTAAACCCAACGCCAGCAAAATGAAATGACCAAAATTCTAGGGTTCCATATTTGCTTTTGTTTTGACATCCTTTCCACATTTTGACCATGCAAACAATATAATCATTTTTATCCAAATGAGATCGAGGTCAACACCTTGAGTTCAATGATGCCTAGTAATCATAGTTAAAAGTGGCCGACAGCACAAAGAATATGGCTTGTTTTATTAATTCAAAGGTGGACATTATCATGAGTTGTGCCTTTAGAATATTTGCAGGACCTTGATCTCATTTGTGGTCAACTCACATTGGAGTCAAAGTTTCATTTGATTATGCATGTGGTTGAGTGTCTTTTACCTCCCACTTATGCATTTTTTTTCTTTTCCTTCACATTTTCATGTGTATGCATAAAGATCACGCAAGAACCTTGGAAATGTGAAAAGTATGCAAGATGAAGACATGGTCAAAGGGGTCAATGCGACATGGTAGCACTATGGAGGCAGTGAGTTGGCATTTTTCAAGCCATATGGACAAAGATGAGATGGCAGAGTATCGACATATGGAGGCCATGGTGTCAAGCCTTTTAAGGCTTTTATTTATTTTTTACAAATATGTGTAATAATTCTTTTTTTTATGATTTTTATAAAAATCATTAGTGATATCTTGTAAATATCTTGGTGAAATTATAAACCAGATATCATTTTATTTTGCAAAAAATCATATCAAATAGGATATTGATTAAAATTGCCATATCATTATAAATTTAACTTTAAAGCAATGAGATTATGAATTGCTTTTAAAGTTTAACTATTTTTAGGCAATTTATAGGCTAATAAGACAGATCAAATATCCCATTTTGATTTTCTTTATTTAGAGCCATATAGGACAAATTTTGGAGCTTTCATGAGCGGAGGAAAGCAGTTTTATGGTGGGACCACATGAGATGGCAGTTTTACAGCTTTATTTCACAGATTGCTGGCAGATTCAGTGCTTTATTTTTAGCTTTCATGAGTAGCTCGAAAATGGACTTAGGGTCTATTTTTAGGAGCTTTTTGGGCTTTCTTCACATGAGATCATTTGGAGTCATTTATAGGAGAAAAACTTAGTTTTTTCTCAGTCAGTTAGCATTAGTTTCTTCTCTCTTACAGAGTTGTATACAGGTAGTTGGCTCACACATTTTACTTTTTCCATGCATTGTATTCCTTTCAGTTCTAATAGCAAATCATCTTGTTTCACATATTTTGCATTCTGGATCTGATGTTATATTGTGACTTTATTTGTCCTTTATTATGTCTCAATGTTTAAAATCTTAGTTTCTTCCTGTTGCAGTTTTTGTTTGACACCAAACCTTGTTGCAAATTACTTAAGGAATAACTATCAGTGAAAGTGTGAGGATTCAGGTTAGAGGATCTGTTTGTGAGTGATAGAATTTCATCCATTTAGATTCCAGAATTAGTTTGCATTTTAGTTACATCCTTCTATCCCTTTTCCCCTCAAGTCAGTAGTTTAGAAGTTGCAAGAGAACCAGCTCACTCTGGAGATTTGTTCTCATGAAAGGAGACCCACATCTGAGAATGATTCCATGTTTCAGCAAGTAGTTAAGTTTTCGCAAGACTTAACAAGGGTGCATACTTGAATTGACAACACTCATAGTCAAAGTATTCTTGCATGTCATTTACCCAATCAATCAATTCTTCAGGGTTCAAATTACCAGTATAGTTTGGCACATCAACTCTAGGTCTCTTTCCAATCTTTGAAATAGCTCATAGCATCTTTACTTGATCTAATTCTTTTTCTTCATCACCTCCTAGGGTTTCACTAGTTTGTTCAACATATTGAAATTCTTCTTCATCATTGCTTTCAACATTAGGTCTCGATGTCAATCCTCTTCACCTATCTTCTTCAACAGCATCCAATCAAATTCATAATGTTTTCATCATCTCCATCATCTCATCCATTCTACCAACCATTGTTCCAATAGCAGCAACTCTCCTCGGCAACATTCTTCCTAGGATCAAGTACAAACTACCTCAAGTTCAGCAATCGGGCTACAAGGTGACAACTGCCTCTCAATCGATGATCGGTTGCGACACAAGCACCCTGCCTCAATTCGGTAATTTGTCCACAACAAGATCTTATAGAATTCCCTCACCAACTTCGCTCAATTCGCTCCCAAAGTTTCAAACTTTCACTCTGATACCACTTGGTGCAGTCAGGGTAGGAGGGTTCACATAATGAACTGTTCAGACTGTGCAGCAAGAGTAAACACAATGGAAACAACAAAAAGAAATGGAACAAATGTAGATTCAGTCATTTAGTATATTGTAGAATTCAAATATAGATTGGCCAGAAACATGCAGGCTTACAATTGGGCTCACAGGCCTGATTATAGAATTCACACAAGATATAGCTTTGAAGCTCCTTCACACAAAATCTAAACTATGAACTTATGTAGATGATTATAACTTGATAACTTTCTTTCCTAGGATCTATTACATCAATATATATCATCTTCGGATCAATAGATTCCTCCACGTTGGCCAAGGAAGGTCACAAACTCCAATGAAGAGCTGTAACATGTGAACACGGATAGGTTAGACTTAAATGCATATAACACTTCCTTAAATGAATGGAATAACATGCAGATCTTCGAGGAAGGTCGGCCACGAACCAAAGATCATTGAATGATGTATCAATAAGCTCCATAAGTCAAGGAATGCTCTGTAAGTCTTCTCCTTTAGCTGATTATTAGAGACTGTCAAGATGCTCTATTATAAAAAATAATCAATCTTCTGATAGCGATATCTTTTCAGTAATGATGTGCAGATCTCTGAATTCTGGATATGATGTAGATGAATGAATCTAGATGCTAAGTCCAGCTCCTCAAGGACTGAAATGGAACTATGGTAAAATGCCAGACCAATAGCAGAAGCTACTTCTGACTGAACTGCCTGAACTAAATTGGAAATGAAAAGAAACAAACTAAACTGTAAAATGTTTTGGTTGATGCAAGATTTCTCTTGAACTAGGGATGCTCCTGGATCAATCTCCCTTCAATCCCCAGAACTAGTTCTAGTGTGTACAAAAGCCTAGAAATCTAGGAGCAAAAAGATCATTGGGCCAACAGGGAAAGTCATTCTTGATATTTCTTCTAAGATGATCGATCCAGTCTTTGGAATCCTAGTATTTGAGAAGTATGAGAAGATAAGTCTCACTTCAACATATACCTTTTACTTGAGAAAACCCAAGATTGCCAACACTTACATCAATCAACAATTATTGGCAACATAGAGAAAATATCTAATGAAGACGGCTGCAGTACAACCAAGAAGCAAGTTCAAGGAAGATGGAAAAGAATTCATTTCATTACTCAGTCAAGTATTTGGCCTACCCTCAAGATTAAGACAAGTGGCACCCCTCGATGTGTCACTTTTACATGAAGATCATTGAAGGGAAGCAGATTGATTGGAGATCTTTCATCAGCAACAAGTTGGATGACCAACTATCCACGGTGGAAAAAATAGGGGAATTTTACATGACCTCTTACCTTGTTTATTTGTTATCCTATCAAGCCAGCTTCCTGTGATTGCAACAGGCTGGATCTCTTAAGAGAGGGGAAGTACTAGTCTAGGAACATTTTCCACAGCTAGAGCTCCTTGAGAGACAAACATTATAAGGTAGTTAATGATGCCTTCATCTATGTCATTATTAGAACTTTGGAGAATGACTACTCTCAAAGGTTGTCTCCAAGGGCTTGTGATGAAATGGCTAACTAGGGACACTAGTACATATAGTCCAGGACCTTCTCCTACATTGGGGTGATGGGTTGCTCAAAACCCCCATATAAACTCCCTAGGTACCCTAGCGATAGAGTTATATTGCTAGGGATTTACAGACAAGAGTCTGAAGTGTGCAAACTCATTGTTAGCAAGCATAAGCCTAGTTTCAAGTTCCCTATTAAGATAGGGGTCTATACCTGCTAGAGCATCACACAAGCTAAGTTTCCAGAGTTGGAAATGGAATCATGGGGCTTAGATTTTTTGATGTTGCTAGGGCAAGATTTGATCCGATTGGATGGGTTAGCCCTCTTATTGGGACTTGGTTATAACATGAGGATGTCATCAAAGATCACTAGAAAGATTGCATGGATGATCATGAGGTCCACCTTAGGGACTATTTCAAGTTGGATGTATGCTTGGTAAAGAGTTTGAATTTTCTTGACCTCCCAAAGGTTCCTAAGGGAATGAAGGAGGATGGAAGGGTTTTAGACCCTATGTATGAATGTTCAGAATAAGGTTTGCAACCAGCCCCTTGATGATGTAAATTGGGGACAAGATGAAATTGCCTCTCTTGAGGATAGAGCTCAAGTAGTCCTTGTTAGAACTAAGAAATGGTTTCTCAAGCTATTTCCCATGATGAACCCCTACCCTTCCAAGAAGAAGGACAAATCCAAGAAGACCGGTCAGGGTGAATCATCGTAGGCTACCAAAGGACCCAAGGTGATCCCTCTAGTCCTTGAAGAGAAAAGAGATACCAGAGTTGCTACTGCTACTAAGGAGAACAAGAAGTCCAAGTGACATGGAGGATGATGATCACATTCCCTTGGTACAAAAGATGAGAAGGGGAGTGCCACCCTCCACTGAAGGAGAAAGAGAAGAAAACAAAGAATCGACAAAGGATGAATGAAGAAAGGACAACATTGCACAAATTAGCAAGGGGTAAACAAAGGAGGAAAGAAAAAAGAGAGTCCAATCCACATGTCACCAAGAAGAACACATGTTGAGAGGTCATATATACACACTTACATGTATGTGTTTAGGATCATAGCTCATCATAGAATTACCATGTAGGTCCATGCATCTTTTTAGTCCTTATAGACACATAGCATATGGATGTTAGTCCTTTTATTTCTTCTCTATGCTAATAAAAATTATCAACAAAAATTGGGCCCACCAGTTTCACCAACTCATTGGGATTCAACCAATAGTGCAATAGTTTCAAGTTGTCAAACTAGAAACCTTGAAATGATGTGCTAGTCATTGATCTTTGGAAGATATCGATAGTTTCACTACATCTAAGTAAAACTTTATACCTCTTAAATTTTGTCACAAAGGGACCCATATTGTACTGATATGTTGGCCTTTAACCAATGGTGTAACAAGAAGATTGTGTTGTATTGACTGCTTCTAAATGTTGTGCATGTCATTGATCTTGAGAATGATCAATGGCATGGATTTATTACAAACCATTTGAACAAATATGATCTTACAAACTATGCAAAATTTGAAATAAAGTATAGGATAACCATGAAAATCAATGTAGCTAATTAATAACCAAGCCAAAAGAGAAAACTAGTTGACTTCAAAGACAAAACTATGAAGGAAATTAAGTGCCTATGGAAGATGGTATCCCAAAGGGACAAATAGAGAGTAAATCTCTACAGTTATGGTGACCTCTCAGGGGATCTTTGCATGCAAGGAAGAATCTAGCTATTAGTTTTTAGACACTAAAGCTCATCCAAAAATCAAAAGTTTAAAATTGAGTACTCACATGAAAGGGAATACTTACATATTTTCTAGGGAAGATTGAAGTGACACCCATTCTGTGTCATTTGGGTGGCCTTTCCTCTTAACTATCTCAAAGCACTTTTCTAGATCAATAATATCTTTGTGCAAGATTCGCTTGAGCTTCTCCATATTAGATTTGATCTAGAACTCCAACTACACTAGATGATAGAGAACTACCTCTATCTTTGCAATGCTCGATGTATGAACCTAGCCCCCAAAAGATGTATGGTCTCCCTACTTACTTGTGAGTATTGCCTTTAATTCTTCTTCTCCTAGTACTTTGTTATCACTTTGCAATGGGGAGGGAGGTCACTTTTGCACCAGAGAGAGTATGTTCCCTCTCATTCCTTGCATAGCCTACTATAAACTAGAAGAGTAAAGGACATGCAATTTATACTGGATTTATTTCTGCTTAGGATTTTGTTCAACTTGGCTATAATATCTCTCCTAGTGTCAACAACTACTATTTAATTAAGAATTCATTTTATAGGACATAAAGCTTCTCCACCAATCATTACACCTGGGAGATCTTCACAGATAGTGAGAGGAGGGATTCATCCACTTTAGATTTTACCTCTATGCTAAGAGTTTGTGTGAAGGATATGAACTTTAGAACTAAGATAAACTCTACAACCATCATTACAATCCTCACCTAGTATGATACATATAATTCCTTCACCAAGGGCATGACACCAACTAATTTCTTGGGCAATTGGATCTTGGCCTACAGTTGTTGAATTGTTTGTATATTTTGTGCATTGGTGTCCATCAATTCAGTTAAACTTCTGTTGGAGACACTGTTGGCATACCAAGGTGCATGACAGTCAAGAAGTGTTGAAGTGTTGTCATTGATGACAACAATGTTTAGAGTAGTAAGGCTATGTGTCATACTGTCTTCCAAGTGCATAGAGATACAGTTTTCGGGTCCACATTTCTCACAGTTTGAAGATTTTGGTTTGTGGTTTTGGAATATTATTGAGGACTGTTAGAAGCATCTAATTTTAGGATTTCATCTTTTTATGTGTTCCGGAAGGTTGGCTACTTGTTGAAGAAGTTTGGCTTAACAGAGTGCAGTCTCAGGCAGTGTAGAGTGCCTGATTGTTTTGGTTTGCATATCTCCTCTGTGATATAATTTCTTCCATGGTTCTAAGGGGTTGTTGACATATGTTTGGACTTTCCAAATCCAAAGTTTCAGAGCTTGAAGAGCCCTGGACAGTGGGATAAATTTGTCTAAGTATCGCTACATGAACAGACAGTGTTTGACTGTGACAAAGATTGAATTCCAATACTCCGCATGTCACTGCATGGAAACATCTTGCTTTGCAGTTTTGAGGATATAATTGTAGATATATACATGTGGTTAGTTCCAATTTTGAGGTGATTTGAAGTTCAAGTTGTTGAATTGTGCTCTGACAGTTAGTGTGCATCTGTGTTACTCAGTTCATGCAAGCCAACCTGAAGAAGTTTACTTGTGCGGTGCATTCCAAAGATTGTGATGTTATCTAATGTGGTTCTATAGGTCAAGCCAACCTAGGAGAATGTGTTTATGCTTTGGTTTAGTCCGCATTGGAGTTTGAGGCCAACCCATTCTATTCTACACGCTACACTCAAGTAGGCCAACCTATTTGGTGTTGTGAGTAAAGTGGTTCTAAAGGGAAGGTAAAAATGATGTATTGAGTTAAGTGAGATCTATTTTAGGTCCACCCCAACCTATTTTCTAGTTTGAATTTTGGCATGTATTTTGTAGTAAAGTTTGAGGCATATTTTTGAGATGACCTAGTTGATGATTGAAAATGAAGCAGACATATAAGTAGAGATTTGGTTTTGATGTCTAAAGGTGATACGGTAGTTTGAAATATACAAATGAACATGATATGAAGGAATGATGTGATAAGTGTTGTAGATGTGAATTGAGAAAGAACAAGGTAGACTATGTGATTGTAGAGCAGAACATAATGGAGTTTCAGAATAGTGAAAGAAGATATTGTTTGTGCTTCAGTGGAACTATAGTCCATGCATATGCAGATACAATTGTAACAGTTTATTTCTCTCTCATTCTTTCTTTGTGGGAAGTGAGCTCACTTGGACAATGAGTCCACCTATAGTGAGCATGTTCTTCTCTCTCTTTCTATCTCAATGGACAATGAGTCCACTTGGACAGTGAGTCCACCTGTAGTGAGCATTTCTATATTACCTTAACCAGTTATAATATATTGTGAGATAACACTCACCATGGTTTTTTGCTTTTTGGGTTTTCCATATAAAAATCTTTGTGTTCAAGTGTTATGGTTTATTGCTTCATGTTTTCATCCATAACTTACTTCACTGCAATTGAATATGCTAAATGGTTTGAGATGTTTCATATCTGAATGGTTTTATAGAATACTGATTCACACCCCTCTTAGTATTCGGGTGTTCAACAACTATATAGCTCCATGGCTTCCACCTCTCTTGCTTTCTCTAATTCCTCTACCTTTTGTAGTTTTTGGTGGTGCCCTTTAATGGTGATCTTAGTTCTATCCAACTCAAACTACACAACATTATGTACTTAGTTTGTTCTACTTACAATCTTTCAACTGGGACTTGAACCTAGAACTCTTTATTCAACTTTTGAATCTCTTGATCTTGCACCTTTAGCTACACCATGAGCTAGTTCATAGTGTATTTGTTCATTGCTATCTCAGCCTCCCTCTTTTCAAGATTCCTATTGAGCTTGAGAAAATTAGAGGTGGAAAATTTTTGGGTTTACTCCATTAGCTCCACCTAGTCCTTTAACCATGCTTCAAATAAGTGCATCCCCATCACATGAATTGAATAATCTCTTGGCTACATCAATCCTTGTAGCTTATCCACATTAAGAGTCATATGAGCAATCATCAATGATAGACGAGTAGGATTGTATAATGGCCTAATGTGGGTGTGTGCTAGGGCCATGTTTTCTCTTTGCCTCCATCTATCCATCTTGGCCTTATAGTCCTGCTTGGTTATCAACATCTGCTAGTGCCAATTTTATGGAGAGTAGATGAAACCACTTACAAATGGAGATCCTTGGGGAATAATATAGGGGAATGCCACCAGTTTTTGGGCTAGTTTCATTATTTCTCTAGGAGGTAATGGGGAGTGAACCATGAATGTAACATGTCATCTCATAATACCCAAAAATTACATTCCCATTTTACTATCAAGTAAATAAAAATCATATGGTAGTCATAATCATATGTTAAATAAACACTAATCATTTGCATAATGATTGCATAAAAAGCATATTTTTTTATATTTTCAAACTGAAAATGTATAACATGTTCTAAGATAGCATGCTAGTGAGTTCCTTCACTTTACAATCATAATGTTTTTCTCATGGAAATAATGATAAGTTTACAAAGAATTTGACTGTTAAGTCATTTTAATAGAATATACTATATGTGGAGTTTTGATATCTGTCTTCATAAGTCTCGGCTTGTCTTCTACTTTGGAAGGAGAGCACTACCCAAGTGCTTTTCCTCCAACCACAGACTGGCGGTCTCCCACACAACTTCCTTCCTGGAAGTGGCCCTACCCATCACAAAGCGTATAGATATAAGGAACCATAAGGTTTTCCATCTGAGTATCTAGTGTTGTGTCCTTCAGAACTCATCACGGTCATACAACTATAGATCCACTCTAACTATGTATGAAACTACTGGATGGTTATGCCATCTGGAGCACAGTGAACCGACCAATGCACGTAGAGACAGATCATGCATTAATTTGGCCAAAGATTTAATATGTACATAGATGTTTCTCAATGAACGTAGTCAAATGTTCACACACTTCTAACTTGACTTAGAAGCTATCTCATCCTACAGTGATTATATATGGGTGTTGCCACAATAATGGGTTACACTTTCTGGGACATCCTGATTTTTGTTGAAATCACATATTTTTAGAAACTATAATGATTTAAGCCTTGAAAGGTTCCATTTAAAGGATTTTAATTGAAGAGGGTTTGATCAAACCCCCTTAGATTCAAACCCCCTTGGATAGAACCCCACAAGTTTTAAACCATACCTATAATGGAGTCTACTCTACACCTATCAAAATGTTGATAAAAAACTACTTTTGATTTACCTTTTGGGGGATCAAATGAATTCATTTAAAATTTATGTTTTGTATGTAGTCCTTATTATACGTTTCCCAAAAAGTATAATTTTAAATATATTTAATTTGATTATTATATTTATTTTTTATTTCTTGTGAATGTAGGTTTTTCGATGAACATCAAGGTCTTTGTTTCACACATGCGAAAAAATAGGAAAATGGAGAATTTTTTTTTTTAAAAATACATTTCCTCTAGGTATTAATGTCCTTATTCCAACAAAAAAATTGAATTTTGATACATACAAAAAAGGTTATGTTGGATAGAATACGCCTATGTCTAAATTATAATTGGTTTGACTTCAAAACTTAATTAAAAAAAAATATTCAACAACATATTATGAATCCAAATGCATCCTCTAGATATTGGTGTTACCAATCTAAACTCAAAAGAATCAGAATTTTATCCTTTGTAGAAAAAAGTTATGTGCGATAGAATACACATCACTTTAAAAAAATGTTGTTTACTATTAAAAACTAGTTAGCAAAGGAGACGCAAAAAAATTTTACAATTTAACTCCAAATTTTTTTAAAATATATATTTAGAATCTACAGACAAAATTTCACAAATCACTAGTTCGCATCATCTTCAAATTCCTAACGGTTTGGCGGCTATAGGTGTCAAAAAGTGAAGATTTAGTTCAAAATGTTGATTTCAATGTCAAGTTTGGACAAAAAGTGTAACCCATTATTGTGGGATGACCCATACATAACTTGTATAATCAATATTTCTTTTTCAGTACATCTAATTGGTATCAATCCTTAGTCTAGGATATATATATATATATATATATATATATATATATATATATATATTGTAAAAAAGGATTGGAATTTCCACCTTTTTCTGAGAGTCCCTCTTTTGCATCCTTGAAAATTCTAGGGCCTATGACTTCCTATCATTTACTCTCTGTTACTGATATCCAGTAATCTTCGAAACACCCTTTAGAGTCATTCTGCCTCATTCTAGGGTTTTCTTGATCACTTAATGTTGATCAAACATATTTATAAATAAAGTCATTTTGACTCAAGAGTCTAGTTTTCATAACTCTTCTAATTTAATACGAGGGTTAACTTTTCTAACCCATAACATTAACTAATAAGCACTCTTTTTTTTTTGTTTCAAAAGATATATCATACTAGATTCCTCTAATTTACTTCGACCATTTGGTCATATTGACCTTTCAATTCGTACAACAAGAGCAATATTATCTACCAAAAATATACCCTTATTACATGCATTATCTTAATAGGGTTTCTTGCTTTCTCATAGCTAATCTTTAGAAAAAGGTTGGTCAATCAACTCAATAGTTCAAGTTTACAACTATAATTATATACTCAGCCATCTTGACCATCTTAAACTGTATGTCTTTCTATAAGAAATAATTAAATAAACAGAGTTTAAGTTCAGCATCATTCAAAATATTGCTTATCATGCAGTTATGCAAGTATAGCTTGGTATCACACATCATCTACAATGATGGTAGTTATATCTTTTCTAAGGAAAGATTGGTATAACCAATCTTTAACTTATCAAGTTGTAGGATTCCTTTCCATTATGGCTCAAAGATTTAACATGACTGGATTTACAAAAAAATGCACAATTATAATAACTCGAAAGCATTCATTTTAATCAATAATAGAATCTACAGACCTTGAACTGTTAAGAGGCTTCAAGTTATATATAGTGGTATCGACCACTGGTTAATTAATGGTTGTAAGCCTTTTGGCCCTCGTTACCAATTGTGCTAAAATGCACAAGTTTTAATGATGAAAAAGGCTATCTACAACAATGCATAGCAATATATAAATGCCTATGGGCCATAATTGGCATCATTTCACATATCGTATATACAGCTTCGATATAAACAAGTTAACAACATTATAACATATTCATACCTATCGATTGGCTTGACTGAGCCAATAATAAAGATAATGATAGACTGGTGAGTCTCGAATTCTCACAATAATGATAGACTAGCGCTCCTATGCTCTTCAGTCCATTAGAAAATATTATAATAATATATAGTTTCTACAGCTCGTAATGTCCATAGCGCAAGTTTCTTTCTTTCCACAGCTAACTATTATGCTTTTTTGGAGATACTATTTCTTTTCTCCTCAACCGAGAGGCTCTTTCTTGTTACACAAAATGCATTACTACTAATGCATAACCCCCCAAAAGACTATCGAAGGAAAAGATGGTTATCCTTCTCCCACTACGCAAAGAAACTAAAACTTCTCCATCAAAGTCTCTAAGTGGGGAGCATGCAACTTACCAACTGTACTCCCGATGCCCACACACTCTCACACTCACTGTGGGATTATCCCTACTCCCACCACTTTACGTGGGTTAAGGATAATGTAAATCACTACGTGAACGTAGTTGAGGGCCAAAGAAGAACTTATCATTGAAAAAGAGATAATTCTCAATCAAAATAAAATTGATTTCTATATCAATATATTAGTATTTAAACAAATAAATAATTAATATACCAACATAATGGTATCACTACCATTATTATGAAAGTTGGTATTAATTGTTTGATAAGGTGCGGAAGTGGGTTGAGATTTTCTCCCCCTTCGCATCCTTATGAAAAAGAAAGAAATTGTAACATCGAAAAATGTCCCCTTGGGGGCATTTTCCCTCATAAGGTTTGGCTCCCGGGTCTTTTGCATGCATTTAGAACATCTTAGTTCATATTTTGGCATCCCGATGGAATGAGCCCTAGGTAACATGACAAATGGGACCTAGGAGGACCCCTTGAGTTGTACCCTGCCCAAAATAGGGGGGGAGGACTTGGGCACCCATGCCCTAGTCTTGCCCTATTTTAGGGCAACTCTAATTTCTGGGTGTCGGTTTATGACCATTATTTGGGTCCTTTGCCAACACAGTAAATTTGAATTACGAAAATCTTGGCGAGAGTGTTTGTAGTTGCATATAAAAGCATGTTTTGGCATGCATTTGTAAACTAGATTTCGATTAGATGATTACTAGCAAGCTATTGTGTTCACAAGGTGATTCAAGGCTTTCATAGTGTTGCAAGAGTAGACTTGTTTTGTTCATGTGTTTGTATTTGCAGATTTGAGCATCTTCCTCCCATGAGACCTTCACTACAAGGTGATATCATTGTGCTTTTTATCATTGTCTCATTTGGATTTGGCCTTTGCCTCACAAGGGCACACTCTCTCTATCTGACAAAGGTGTTTGGAAGACTTAAGTATCCTTCCGAGGCTTGACTGAGGCAAGCTCCTAAACACCACAACCCCCAAACCAAGTTTTCGTGATTGCAGGTTACAGGTTGAGGAGCTGGACTGAGTGGAGTTGCAGAGGAGCATATTAGAGTGTCTGAAGTCCAGGAAAGGAAGAAAATTTGCCCCCTGGACTAGGGCGCCTGCTCCCAAGTCCCTGAAGTTCTGTTTCGGGAAAATCTCTGATACAGAAGATTCAGGTTGCAGATCTTGTGGCCAGATCCGGATAGAAAATAGGGCCTTAGACTTGGGCGCCCGCTCCTGTGTCCCTAACTTTTCCACCTTAGATCCCCGAAAATAGGTCCTCTGTAATTTGGTATTTTGCTTCTGTCTGTAGCAGCATTTTCTGTTATTCATTAGTTTATTGTCGTATTTGCATAATTAGGGTTTTAATGGTCAACTAAGCATAAGAGAAGGAAAAGTGATAATTAAATTCCCTAATCCAAGTTTTCCTACATCTCACAGAGATCTAGGGTATGATAATGAATTGCCACTCAACCCTAGATCCTTGAATGTAAAGTGGAAAGGAGGATTTAAACATCAAAACACTAAAACATTAACAAATCCAATTTTCCACCAAACAGAAATATATCAAGAAAAACTCTTTTGACCAATTCAAACGAAATTTGACACGGGAATAACTTTTCCTCGCGTCAAATCGACAAAGGTTGAATTGAAATGTCTAGGTTAACTAAGTACACGACTTGAAGCTCAAATGACAACTTGACTTTTCTGGACCTCTATACCCTTCTCTTTGGTGATACTCTCCTTCCATTCTGAAAGTGGAATCTCTTCCTGTTACACTCACAGTCATACAAACTATGATAAGTGTATCATCAATAAATCATTATTCATCATAATAAAATAATCTCAACAAAATGTAATCACACGTTTAATTCTAAGCATTATTCATAATCCACATAATCAATGATTATCCTGACATTTACTAAACGTCTAATCATTATCCTATGATTACTTACCCATTTAATCACATGAAAAGTAAAAGTTAAGCATAGTCAAAATTGGGGATGTAAATATGAAAGTGGTTGGAGAGAATGTGGGTAAGCTAAAAGTTGGATGTGAAGGCTATTATGGGGTTAGAGTGGACAATTGAGGGGAGAATGGAGAGAGAAAAGGATGTAATGCAAGAATGGCTTGCATGGAAGGTAGCAATAATGGAGAAGGTCCCACAATGACTACAATTAAAGAGGTTGCCTCAATAGAGGAAGGGGGTTCAACTAATTGTGGAATAGGGGAAGAACTTGGATTGGGGTCACTAAGAGAGTAGGTACACAAATAGATAGAAGAGGAGAGGAAGGGATAGAGATACTTACCTATGTAGTTTGGATTGGAAGTGCTAGGCCTTGTTGTGGCACTTGTATTGGTACCTTTGTATCTACTTCTTCAAAATCAAAACCCCTTAGCATTACCAACATTCTCTTCTTTCTTGGAAGATCTACAGATGTTGTGGGATTTGATCCTTGGCTTAAAGGTGTATACACAATGGTAACCATTTGATTTTTCATGGTTGCAACTAGCTCTTATGTGATTTTGGGGCCAAATGGATGTTGTTGTCTAGTTAATCTTTGATACATCTCCATTTCTTTCTAGAGAGTCACTTGAGTGATATAATGGGCCTCTTCCAACCATGCCCTAAGCCTCCCAAGTGCCAAATTTATCTAAGCCAAATGGGTAGGGTCCTATGATGTCTATCCCTACATAGAATAGAGTGGTGCTAGCCATAGGATGATTAGGTGCTTGTGTGGGGACTTCCTCCACTAAACCACTACTAGTTTCTATAGCATGTGAGATCTAAGATTCTTCTCCTTCTTCTTTCACTCTAAATTACCTCCCCTCTAGATATTGCTAACATCATAGCTAGAGGTTGGGGAGTCGTGTTCCTCATCCCATAGTCTCTTCCAAATCTTGTCGATGGCAACTTTGCCATATGTTCACTCTAGTTTGGAAACTTCCAACCTATAATTCTAGTATACCTAAATTTTGTCTTCACTTCAACCCTAATCCTTCAAGGTCTTCTAGAGGAGACCATGTGTCATGATCTTACTCGGGTCATAAATGCACAGTGCATTATAAAAGTCTTCCCAATTAAGAAGAAACTTTGCAAGGAGCTCGTAGTTCTCCACATATGAGTTATTAACTAGGTGTCTTTTAGCCTCTATGCTAGGCCAGATCTAATGGACAAATCCATCTTTTACTTTTAGGTTCTTTACCCAATTTTCCATGAAGCCATTTGGGTTATAGATCTAGTAGTCATGTATTAATTCTAGACCTAATTCTACCAATTTGAATGCGAGGCTATGAGAGCCTCTCTTGTTGACTATTATCCCTCTAAAAGAGAAAAGGATGTTGTAGAAGGATTTATTTTTTATCCTTGCACTTCAATTAGAATAAATAGCACCTACCTAGTGGGCAAATTATTTTACAAGCACCCTATTGGTGAGGAACTTCAAAAGATAGAAGGCTTCCCCTTTGAATCAATGTAATCATATCATGGTGTAGTGCTACATGAAACACCAATCACAAGGCACTTTGTTGTTTATCATGAGCCCTTGTTGTCGAGGGCTCAACCAAGTGATTTCATCATAATTTAGCTCAATAAAGGTGTGAACAAGGAAGTTTTCCATGAACTCATAGTAATCTAAAGTTTGGGAGAGCACATTCATTCAAGCAGACACAATGATGTCTAGAATCAAACCCAAGAATGATGTGAATAAGTCAAGCCTGAGGGAAACATTGGGGGGACCAGGAACCATTGCAAAGGTAACCCTCTAGTCACTCCTTCTCTCATGGCATTAGCTAGTCAAGCGGTGGTGACACTGAGGGGATGTCTATCTCCCTTAGGAGTGGGACTTCATGGGTCTCAATCATGGCAATCACACCTACCAATTGGGCATCTGTGTCACTTTTGTTGCAATCACTATTGTTAGTATCTTCTTCTTCTTGTGTGATCTTGCACATTGAAGAGTTAATTCTTGAATTGTGTTAAGGTCTTTTATATCTTCTTCTCTTAAGAAGCACAACTCTTGTGGAACTTCTTGGTAAAGCCTATCAAAAATTTGATCTTGGATTTCAAAGACTTGATTGAGTTGAGTTATCAAACTGACTTGTCTAATTTGTCCTAAGATTTTGATATGTTCTTCAATGTCTTCATCTATAGTCTTTTCTTGTTCTAGGTTTTCTATATCAATTTGGCCATGGTATAAGAAAATTAGCGCCTACTAGGCGATTATTACAAAACTAGATAAATGATTGTGTGACTATTTGGTTTATTCCTTGAGTGTAGAACTAAATTTGTGTGTGAAACTAAACTTGGGGTCACAAATCTAAATTTCTCTAATCTAGGCCTCTGTAACCCATTCTGCTTTGATCTGGGCCTTTGTAACCTATTTGCCTCTACATCTATGACATGGAACAACCAACCAATAGTGTTTAAAAATACTATTGATGAGTTTGCTTTGCAGAGGGATTCTCCCTTGGTCAATCCCCTAGAAAAGTTGATTCAATGACAGTCAACAAAGATCAACAACAATAGATAACCATCAAATTTTCAATATGCCTAAGATGGTGATGTGATTTGATAATGCAATTTGGATGCTCTATGATGCTCTCACATGAATGCTCTTAGATCTAGATTTTTAGATAGATGTGCAAGTGAATTAGGTCGTGTCCTTGAATACACTATGCTTTAGTCAAGTCTTAATGGCTAGTAAAGGAGGATAATATTGACCTAACTTAAGGAATTTGAGTTTAAAAGTTGGTGGTTCAAATCTGCACATGGAACTATCCTAGGTCAATTCTGCACCTACAGATCTAAGTCTAGCGGCAAATGGTGGATTTAGCAAATGAGTTTGGACTCTTGAGATGTGTGGAGATGGAATAAGACTAGGATAAGGATATTTGCCAACTTCCACGCAAAACTATACTAACTTAAATTCTAGTCAATACATAAAGGACAACCTAGTCAAAGTAAGCCCAAAACATAAAGAAAAAGACATGAGTGTGATTTTCACCATTACATACAAAAATAATAATTTAAAAATTAATGTGATCTTTTGCTTAGAAAAGTCTCGTAAATTTTCTTCACCAACACCAGCGGAGAAATTTATGCTTAATTTTTGGACATATCTTCCTGGCATTTCTGGCTTTTTCTATAACCTTTTATTATTATTAAGCAAAAAAAAAATTCATACAAGTCTCACGCACTCTACATAAATATCATCCACTTCAATGGTCAAACAACCAATAGTAATTTTACACCTCATTCACAACAAAAAGTGGTAAATATTTGTCCTATTTTTATTAGCCAAAATTAAACTTTGACATCACCAGTCTCGCGCTGCAACAAGTGCATGAAGTTGAATATTAGTTAGCTTGTTTGGTAAGCTATCTACTGTTGTCGCTTCTCTAAATTTTCTCTCACGTTATTAGATTTCAGTACGTCCGAAGACTTTAAACAAAACGTGCCATGTCTGGTCAATACAGTTTTAAAAAGTAAATAATTAGCTTGATGAGAAGTCAAATAAGGAAAACCCTAAACAAATCTAACTCAAATGTCAAGGATAACCTCAAATAAGTAGCTTGATGAGAAGTCAAATACGAATAACCCTAAACAAATCTAACTTAAATCTCAAGGATAACCTCAAATAAGGATAATGCAATGCTTACATTACTAAATTATGTTTAGAGTCATGGGCATTGCTGTGAAAGTCAAATCCTGCTGATATTTGTTATATAAATATTATACCCTAGATGCAATCTCTTTGCCAAGGAAGCAATAATCTTTTATTAGCCTTTCCCTTTTATACACCTGCAACTGACTATGCTCTCACCTCATTCATTCTAACATTATAACCTCCTCTGTGGTTTGCAATGGCTTCAAAGCCTTCCTTGATATTGTTCCTTAGCCTTATTACCCTCCTACTGTCATTTTCTTCTTGTTTGGCTTTCAAAGAAGAGAATCTTTTCTTCTACATGCATGACATTTTGAGTGGACCGAACGTTACAGGCGTTGCAGTTGCAGGAGTGAATGGAACAACTTCAAATCCGTTAAATTTTGGAACAGTAATTGTTATAGATGACCTTGTAACCAAAGGTCCAAAGCCCTCCTCCAAGTCTATTGCAAGGGCCAAAGGAATGTATTCCAATTCAGATCTGGGAGGTACTGAATTTCATCTCCTTTTCTCTGTTGTATTTCAGAGCAAGAAATACAATGGCAGCACCCTTGAGATCCAGGGATCAGATAGATATTTTCAGAAGCAAAGGGAGGTATCTGTTGTTGGAGGAACAGGGCAATTTAGATATGCTCGTGGGTATGCCATTATGGAAACTGTTTACTTTGGTGTCAATGCTGTTTTGAAATTTAGTGTAAAGATCCGATTAGACTAAGTCAGGTACAATTATTGGATGTTATTGCCTCTACCTTTGTAGTTTGGGTGTTGGGTTTTTGTTGTTTAGCTTGAATAAAGCATGGCTGCTCACCTTTTTACAGAATGAAAAGATTTGGATCAATTGGGTAATGTGAATTGTGACTTCTTTTCTTTTCTTTAATAGAAATAATCAAAAGTTAATTCATTTTTAATTGGACCGGGAGTTTTGCTAAGCTATCTACTCTCGTCGCTTCTCTAAATTTTCTCTCACGTTATTAGATTTCAGTGTGTCCGAAGACTTTAAACAAAACGTGCCATGTCTGGTCAATACAGTTTTAAAAAGTAAATAAGTAGCTTGATGATAAGTCAAATAAGGAAAACCCTAAACAAATCTAACTCAAATGTCAAGGATAACCTCAAATAAGTAGCTTGATGAGAAGTCAAATAAGGAAAACCCTAAACAAATTTAACTTAAATCTCAAGGATAACCTCAAATAAGGATAATGCATTTGCTTACATTACTAAATTATGTTTTGCAGTCATGGGCATTGCTGTGAAAGTCAAATCCTGGTGATATTTGTTATATAAATATTATACCCTAGATGCAATCTCTTTGCAGAGGGAGCAATAATCTTGTATTAGTCTTTTGTTTTTTATACACCTGCAACTGACTGTGCTCTCACTTCATTCATTCTAACATTATAACCTCCTCTGTGGTTTGCAATGGCTTCAAAGCCTTCCTTGACATTATTCCTTAGCCTTATTACCCTCCTACTGTCATTTTCTTCTTGTTTGGCTTTCAAAGAAGAGAATCTTGTCTTCTACATGCATGACATTTTGAGTGGACCGAACGTTACAGGCGTTGCAGTTGCAGGAGTGAATGGAACATCTTCAAATCCGTTAAATTTTGGAACAGTAATTGTTATAGATGACCTTGTAACCAAAGGTCCAAAGCCCTCCTCCAAGACTATTGCAAGGGCCAAAGGAATGTATTCCAATTCAGATCTGGGAGGTACTGAATTTCATCTCCTTTTCTCTGTTGTATTTCAGAGCAAGAAATACAATGGCAGCACCCTTGAGATCCAGGGATCAGATAGATATTTTCAGAAGCAAAGGGAGGTATCTGTTGTTGGAGGAACAGGGCAATTTAGATATGCTCGTGGGTATGCCATTATGGAAACTGTTGACTTTGGTGTCAATGCTGTTTTGAAATTTAGTGTAAAGATCCGATTAGACTAAGTCAGGTACAATTATTGGATGTAATTGCCTCTACCTTTGTAGTTTGGGTATTGGGTTTTTGTTGTTTAGCTTGAATAAAGCATGGCTGCTCACCTTTTTGCAGAATGAAAAGATTTGGATCAATTGGGTAATGTGAATTGTGACTTCTTTTCTTTTCTTTAATAGAAATAATCAAAAGTTAATTCATTTTTAATTGGACCAGGAGTTTTGCTACTGGAAGTATAAGAGATATCAAAGAATTCTTTTCTGAGGAAAAAAAAAATATTCAAATTCATCTCTCAGAAAACTTGGATTTTTCTTTTAACAATTATGTTATACAATATGGAAGCTCAAAATCATTAATGTTTTATCTTATTATGGATTGGCAAGGTTTTCGTATGCTAGTTTTGTTTCTATTTAATAGAATTTCTTGTAGATATTGTATTATATCATTTTCTAATTCATGACTTCTTCATAGATTCTGGTTGCACTCATGATATGTCTGAGGGTGATAGATTGTTAAAAAGCTTGGCCAAGCAAATGACAATTAGGAATGGTTGTGGTAATATTAAGGAATGGTTGTGGTAATATTGTATAAGAGAATATGAGATGATTAGATATGTAGACTGAGAATAAAAAGAAACATAATATATAAGTAGTTTTTTATATTGGAAAAAAATATTATTAGATGGTAATATTTTTTATGTTTAGTGTTTTGCAATTTAGAGACAAATGTCACTATTAACATATAATTTGTATGATGATTCAATATTATTTTTTATTAATATTTGATTTTTAAATAAAGATGTTGAAATGGGGTGGATATAGAAAATAAAAATAATCCCTAATAAGTTCAAGATTTAGGTCCACATCGTAATATAAGAGTGTTATATTTGTCTATCTTAAAGAATTAAAATTTTTAACTCGAGATGATTTTGTTTTCCAATTAAGAAAACTTTTTAAAATATAGGTGAAGTAGACACTTATAACAAACCTGAAAATAATCAAATTTGGGGGATAAAAATTTCAAAAAGAGCCAAATGACAACATATAGCTACTAAAAATTTCCTTAAATGACAACATATAGCCACTAAAAAATTCCTGCATGGAAATAGAATTGAATTTTACATAGATAAATTTATTGTTGAGAGCATAAAAATGATTTTGAAATAATTGTAGAGGAGAAACATGATAAGGAAGCCAAGGCCTACATTCAAGAAAAATCATTATCATAACGAGACTTTCAAACAAAATTTTGAGATTGAAAATTCATGTTTGAGAGTGAAGCTTGCTTTTATTGAAATTTAAATGTTAACCATGCACCCAAATGCACCTATTCTTCTAGTATTGTGTTGATACACATGAAGAGAAAGCACCTAGGCCTTGTTTGGAGTCTTCTAATCCATTGGAGACTTAAAGCTAAATGGACAATCTTTTGAAGATAACATGTTTACTTATTAGAGAAGAGATGATTTAGTACCATTGATCGTTATCTTGAAAAGAGATAGGATATTAGGGTCGAATGAATTTATCTTATGTTGTTTAGGAATTTAATATAGTTTTATTAAGCTGATTTAGTAGTGAAATTGTTCTAGCAAAATACCTATAATAAATGAAACTTCAAATCTAATTTAATATAAACTAATTGTTTTCATTAAAAAGATCAAGTTATAGAGAGTTTAAAAGGGAATAACTAATTTTATTATCATTTAAAACATTTAAATCATTCCTTATTTTCTAGTACAATTTTATCAAATAGAACCATTTTAATGAAAATTAAGAAAGCTTAATAAAAATATTAAATAAATAGAATATAATAAATGTGAGTAGTAAAAGTTTATTCTTGACTATTTATTTTTTTCAATTACTAATAAAGTTAATCAACTATTCTAACGATATTAACGATATTAATTGTAACATATTGATTGTGTTCAAATCAAAGGAATATTTTGCATTTGACTTAGAGGATGACGACTAGACCATGCAATAGTAATGTCTAAAAAATATAGTAGCAAATCTATGTCTTTGATAATAAAAATAATGTCCATAAGTCTCAAATATGAAAATAAGAGCACAAATTTAGCGATGATTAAAATTTATTATTAATAGTATAGATAGAAATTGTTTGATGGTAGTTCTATAGAATGCACGAAATGAAAACCAATAGAAACATAAATGCAACAAAAACATAAACTAAATTGCTTTATTGTTAACCTTTTTTGCCCTCCCCTTAGGTGCCAAATTCTTATCTCTTGGTACCCATTGATATCTAGTAAAGTACCACTTAATTTGTTTTGAATAAAACATCCAAGCACATTCTACTTGAGCCCTAATCCTAAGTAATTATTTGAGTAATTTTTAATGTCTCACTGCATGTACTCCTATGTGACATTGACTTTTTTTAATCAAGAACTTGATCGGTCTTCTCCTTTCCTACCATAAAAACCTACATTTTGAAAGACTCCATAACATTGTTAATTAAAGTGTTGAATCCAACCATCATTACCAATTTTCTATCCTTTTTGTAGGGGGAAATCCCAATTTCCACCAACTACTTCTTTGCTTTCACTTTGGTTACTACAATTATTTTCTTCTCATTACACAAGTACTAACTTAATCAACCAAGCACTTTCTATCTAATTTAGAAGTGTCAACTTCATAGACTTACCAACCAAACTCATGGAAACAACTTTCTGCCACAACTCAAATACTCACACTAGAATATAGTAAGCTCCCAATTTTAGGGTCATCTCTAGACCCATACCTAAACCTCGAGGGTTCATTCATAGTGGTCCTTCCTATGTATCGCTTCCTAGGAATCAAAGGCTTCATAGTTTGTACACCAATAATATAGATAATTCATCCTCTCCTCTAATATGAGATCTCTAATCTTACTTTTAAATTATAGCCATTAAGTGAAACTTATGATTCCAATTCAGTTCATATAGAATAGTGTGATAGAAAATGCATTCTAATAAAACATTGGTTCAATTCCAACACTAATGTACAACCACACAGAAAACCACATAGTGACTAGTTGATATAAACACCACTTGTTCCCACATAGTGATTGTATCAAGCATACACTGCCTTTACATGATGTGAATAACTCATGCATGCGTCACATATACACAATGTGACCAACTCATACATACCACATACATACACAAAGTGAATATCTCATGCATGCATCACATTTAACAATGTTACTAGCTCATGCATACAACATAGATACATAGTGCGAATAACTCATGTAATCATGTCACATACAGATAGAGTAACTAGCTCTTGCAAAAAACACATATACACAATGTGAATAACTCATGCATGTATCACATTTACACAAAGTGACTAGTTCATGCATACAACACCTATACACAATATGATTAGTTCACACATACATCACATATAAATGTGATTGTCTCATGCACACATAATAGGTACACATAGTGACCATCTAGCAAAAGGGAATGGTTGCAACCTTACTACAAGCATCTTCCCCTTTACCTAGTTCAATAACCTATAAACCCTCGAATATATATTGTTATCGAGTAAAAAGTGTCCACTTGTCTTTTTACCTCCTTGTTTTAGCTCCTAGGTCCCCTTGATTGCATTATACATTCAAAATGTTTATCCTGACACAAAATTGACTGACACCATAGCAAAATTAGAATATGGGCCCCTTCATTTACCTTACCCCAAACCTAAATTGGGCTAGTGGACCTGGGTGGTACTACCCATGTCCCCCCTTTTAGGTCTGGCCTAATCTAAATGCATGTCAGCCTGGGACATTTCAAAAAATTTCTCATTGTTGGCTCTTTTGGTTTAATTTCACGATTATGAGTGGCAAATCATATATAAGTGTGTTTTTGGATTTGTTTGTAACTAGGTTTAAAAGGTGGAGAAGTGATGAAGGGGTAAATCATAAAACACACAACAACATAAATTACACACAGAAAATAGAACTTCCTTTATTGATTTGGACAACTTATTACATTACAGAAGCTCAAATACAATCAGAGGAATCAACCCTCCATAGGCTACAACACATTACAGCTTCCTATTCCCAGACTCTAGAATCACCTACCTTCTGTTAGCCCAAATTAGCTAGGGTTTATGTTTTCCCACCTATTCTTGACTCCACACTTGCCCCCTTAACTCTACTACTGCCCAAGGTTCCCAAAAATGGTTATTAATAGCCTTTTTGGCGGCCAACAACCTAATTTCAAAATTTGCATCTCCCTCCAAAAATAGGTCAACTTTCGGGAGTCATAACTTTTGATTTGGGTGTTCGATTGACGAACCATTTTATGCATCAGAAATCTCACAGAGTGCTCTATGCGCTAGGAACCTGCTCTGCTAGTTCTGGCCATTTTTGGGCCCGTACAGGGCCGTTTGGTGCCTCAAACCTAAGTTTGAATAATTTTCAGGTATTTTTTGGGAAACAGAAACTTTAATATCTTTCAGTTCGCAAATGATCTTTGTGTGATTCCTTCACCAAAGGTCTTATATTTCCGTTATGTAACTTCCTATAAATTTTTACTTCAATCCGTGCTCAAATGCAAACTTTCTAAAAATAGCAGGTTACTATTTTTAGCAGTTTGGAAAAATTGAAAGTTCTACATCATTATTCAAGTAATTATGGAACCAAAACCACAAATTTTAAAAAGAAATGGAAAGAACATCAACAATTTTGAAACACATTTTTTTTGGGTGATGCAAGATTGCCCTTACACCACTGGATGCTCCTACATCAGACACCCAGGGTAATTTGAAAAGTGACCCTGTCACATCTCAGGTGTTTGTGTGAGGAAAACCCAAACGGTCAACCTCTGCCGTAGACAACCAAGAAGAATCTTCAACAGGTCTTCCTTTCCATTTCACCAAATATTCTTCATATTGCCTGTTTCAAGTACTTCTTCCCACACGGCTATCCAAGATCTCTTGTATTTCCTCCGTTGAAGTAGATGCCGGAATACTCCATTGTTCTTCTATTGTTCTATCCTCTGTATTCTGTTAAATCAACAATGTTGAACACAGGGGAAATATTAATCCCACTCGGCCGTTCTACCTCATATACATTTACTGAATCATGCTTCTTCAGGATTCTGCATGGTCCAAATTTTTTCATTTTTAACTTATTGTATGTTCCAATTGGGAACCTTTCTTTTCTCAAGTGAACCATGACTTCATCCCCTACCTGGAACTCCTTATACCTCCTCTTCTTATCTGCCTTAGCCTTGTACTGAATATTCATCTTATTAATGTGCTTTCTCACCTCTTCATGCAAATTCTTCAGATGTTCTGCAAAGTCTTCAGCTTCAGCACTTGTCTTTTCTCCTTTGTCCAGCTTCCTTAACTCTAAAGCATTTCTTGGACTATTCCCATATACAATCTGGAATGGTGATTTACTAGTACTCCTATTGATAGAATTGTTGTAAGCAAATTCTGCCTGTGGTAAAATTAAATCCCATCCCTTGGGCTTATCTCCTACTAAGCATCGTAGCAGGTTACCCAAACTCCTATTCACCACTTATGTCTATCCATCAGTCTGTGGATGGTGTGCAGAACTAAACTTCAAATCTGTTTTCAACTTCTTCCATAATGTCCTCCAGAAATAACCAACAAACTTGGTATCTCGATTTGAAACTATGCTCTTTGGTAGACCATGTAATCTCACCACCTCCCTGAAAAATAATTCAGCAATATGAACAACATCATTAGTCTTCTTGCAAGGAATGAAATGTACCATGTTCAAGAATCATTCCACCACCACAAAAATGGAATCATGTCCTCTCTGTGTCCTTGGTAAACCAAGAACAAAATCCATACTAATATCATCCCATGGCTTCTCTGGTACAGGTAATGGCCGATATAGCCTTGTATTCTGATTCGTTCCTTTTGCCATCTGACACACTCTGCAACTCTGTACAAATTTTCTCACATCCTATTGCAACTGTGGCCAATAATAATTTTCACCAATAATAGCAATTTGGTCTTATCTTGACCAAAGTGTCCAGCCAATCCTCCACTGTGCTTCTCCTTAATCAGGTTCTCTCTCATGGAACTCCTTGGCATGCACAACTGGCTTCCCCTAAACAACATGCCATCTTGGATTATGAAATCCAACCATTTTGTCCTGTCCAAAGTAACAGGTTCTAAACAAGCTTTCTAGGCCTCTGCAAAATTTGGATCTTTAGGGTACAAACTTTTGAGCTCATCGAACCCAACAACCTCTATCTTCATTTCTGTCAACAAATTTTGCCTTCTGCTCAAGGCATCTGCAACTCTGTTGGACTTCCCACTCCTGTGCTTCAAAACAAAAGTATAGCTCTACAAAAAATCAACCCATTTTAAGTGTCTTTGGTTCAACTTTCCTTAACTATTAAAATACTGCAAATCTTGATGATCAATATATAAAACAAACTCCTTTGGTAACAAATAATGTCTCCATTTCTTTAAAGCCTGAACTATTGCATAAAACTCTTGATCATAAACAAAATACTTTTTCTTGGCATCATTAAGCTTCTCACTAAAATAGGCAATGGGCTTACCTTCTTGGCTCAAAACAGCTCCTATACCACTACCACTAGTATCACAATCTACTTGAAATACCTTATTGAAATCTGGAAGTGCCAAAACAGGTTGCTCTACGACTTTCTGCTTCAATGTATCAAAGCTCTTGTCTACTCCTTTAGTCCATCTAAACTCTTTTCTATCCCCTCTCATTGTCTCAGTTAGGGGTGCACAAATGCTACTAAAATTCTTGATAAACTTTCTGTAAAAACTTGCCAAACCATGAAAAGATTTTACCTCCGTTGCACTCCTTGGCATAGGCCATTCAATGATAGCCCTTACTTTTTTTGGGTCCATCTTAAGACCTTCCTCTGAGACAACAAATCCCAGGTATACCAACTCCTTTGCAAAACTACATTTCTTCAGATTAGTCAGCAACTTCTCCTCCCTCAGCTTCTCTAGAACTCTTCTAATATGCATCAGATGCTCATCCCAAGTCTTATTGAAAATCAAAATATCATCCAAATAAACAATAACAAAACTTCCCAAAAATTCTTTCAGTACCTCGTTCATGAGCCACATGAATGCACTCAGTGCATTGGTTAGTCCAAATGGCATGACTAACCACTCATACAAACCTTCTTTGGTTTTGAAGGTTGTCTTCCACTCGTCTCCTTCTCTGATATGGATCTGGTGATACCCACTCTTTAGGCCAATCTTCATGAAGTACTTGGCTCCACTCAAACAGTCCATTATGTCATCCATTCTGGGCATTGGAAATATGTACTTGATCATGATCTTATTGATGGTTTGAGAGTCTGTACACATTCTCCACTCTCCATCTTTCTTTGGTGCGAGTACTGCAGGTACCACACATGGACTTAGGCTTTCTCTTATCAATCCCTTCCTCAATAACTCCTAAACTTGTCTGTTCAACTCTTCACTTTCTGCTGGAGTCATTCTATGGGCTACCTTGTTTGGCAAACTAGCTCTTGGTATCAAATCCATTTGATGACTTATCTTCCTTACTGGTGGTAAACCTTCTGGTACATTATTAGAGATAATGTCCTAAAATTCTTCCAACATATCTGAGACTTCTACTGGTACATCTTCACATTTCTCTTAACTGATCTTAGGAATCAATGCAAAGCAATGATGCTCATGCTTCATACCTTCCAAAAATTTCCTACCATCTACCAGGCAAATTCTGGCAGTACTACATACCTTTTCTTCCACCTCCTTCAAGGGCTTCAACTTATGACGAACTCCATCCTTTGTTAGGGAATATGTGTTTGCACGACCATCATGGATAGCACTCCTATCATACTACTACGGCCTCCCAAACAACATATGACATGCATCCATCTGTATGATGTCACACAGTACCTCATCATGGTAGTCACCAATCTTGAACTTCACTAAACACTGCTCATTGACCAAAGCTCTATGGTCCTTCTGCAACCATGCAGTCTGATATGGATGCAGATGCTTTCTTCTTGTCAACTTCAACTTGTCAACCATCTCCTCTAAAAGAAGATTATCAGTACTTCCACTGTCAATAATAATATCACAACACTTACCTTCACATTTGCACCTTGTGTGGAATAAACTCTTCCTCTGATTGGGTTCTTTCTCCTCATTCAACAAGGTTCTTCTGACAACTAGGGTTTCTCCCCTTTCAACATCTTCAGAATGCTCAGAATGTGCATCTTCATCTACATGTGCAGCTCGTGCATTACATTTAGGTCTTCTATTTGTCCTTCCTTGATGTTGCAGACACTCATATACTCGATGCCCTTCTTCTCCACATTGGAAACAGGTTCCTCTGAAACCTCCTCTTCCAGGTCCTTGCCTAGGTCTGCCTCTTCCTCTTCCTCTTTGTTCACCATTGTTCTAGTCACGAGGGTGGTAGGTATTATCCCGTCTTTGATTTCAAATGGTGCCTGCTTCTTCACTTTTCTTTTGATCTTCATTACGGCCTCCATAGGGTATTCCACCAGTCCTTCCACCTTGACCTCTTCCCCTTTGCTTGCTATCAAATCTTTTGTTCAGCTTCTCTTCCACCTTCAAGGAAAACTGGTACGCATCTTCTATGGTGGTCATTCTAACCAGGCTCAACTCCTCTTGAATACTCAGCCTCAACCCATTAATGTAACGGGCTACCTTCTCCTTGTTGGGCTTTGCATGGCCTATCCTGATAGTAATTTTATAAAACTCTTCTGTATACTCCTTAACAGACTTGTTACCTTGCTTCAGTCCTTGCAGCTTCTTCAACAACTCCATCTCATAGTCCACAGGAATGAACTGCTTCTTTAGTTTCTCCACCATCTGATCCCATCTGGTGATCTTTCCTTTTCCTCTTCTGTTCCTCTCTAATTGGACCTCCTTCCACCAAATATTGGCGTGGCCCTTCAACTTTGTTTTTGCAAACTTAACCCGATCTGGGTCCTCCACATCTTCATACTCAAAATACTCCTCCAATGTCATTGATCCAATCAATAAGCTGTTCTCGATTCAAATCTCCAGAATATGTAGAAACTTTGATCCTAGCGCCTCTTTTCAATCTTCGAAATGGCCCTCAACAACCTAACTTCTGCAAGATCTCCGGCAGCTTCTTGTTCTTCCTCAGATAGCTCTTCTTCAGCTTCATCTTCACTTTCTTCTCTTGTCCTCGACTCAAACCCTCTTCATAGCTCCTCTTGGAATGCATCAATTTGCCTTTGTAGGGCTCTAAAACCCTCTTCCGTCAAAGCATTCCTCCCAACATGATTTCTTTGTGGAGCATCTTGGTCTCCGTAGCAAACCCACAACCTTAGGTCCTGGTGCAAACTGCCTCATAGTCGGCGATCTGTCTATACACTCAAGGATCCTTGCTCTGATACCACTTGATGAAGGGGGTAAATCATAAAACACATAAAAAAAAGAAATTGCACACAGAAACTAGAACTTCTTTCATTGATTTGGACAACTTATTACATTACAGAAGCTCAAATACAATCAGAGGAATCAACCCTCCACAGGTTGCAACACATTACAACTCCCTATTCCTAGACTCTAAAATCACCTACCTTTTGTAACCCCAAATCTACTAGGGTTTCTGTTCTCCTGCCTATTCTTGACTCCACACTTGCCCCCTTAACCTCTACTACTACCCAAGGTTCCCAAAAATGGTTATTAATAGCCTTTTTGGCAGCCAACAACCTAATTTCAAAATTTGCATCTCCCTCCAAAAATAGGTCAACTTCCGGGAGCCATAACTTTTGATCCGAGTGTTCGATTAACGAACTATTTTATGCGTCAGAAAGCTCACGAAGTGCTCTACGCGCTAAGAACTAGCTCTGCCAATTTCAGCCATTCTTGCGGCCTGTACTGGGCCATTTGTGCCTCAAACCTGAGTTTGAATAATTTTCAGGCATTTTTCAGGAAACAGAAACTTTAATATCTTTCAACTCACAAATGATCTTTGTGTGATTCCTTCGCCAAAGGTCTTATATTTTTACTATGTAACTTCCTGTAAATTTTCACTTCAATCCGTGCCCAAATGCAAACTTTCTAAAAATAGCAGGTTACTATTTTTAGCAGTTTGGAAAAACTGAAAGTTCTACATCATTATTCAAGCGATTATGGAACCAGAACCACAAATTTTGAAAAGAAATGGAAAGAACATCAACAATTTGGAAACACATTTTTTTTGGGTGATGCAAGATTGCCCTTACACCACTGGATGCTCCTGCATCAAGAAGAGAATATTTTGAGATCTTGAAGGAAAGCAAGCAAGAGCATTCATTGTGATTTTGAGCAAATTTGTGTATTGTTATTGTGTTTTTGTTGTAGGCATGGAGCTATAATCTATCCTCCTTAGGATTTGAATGATCACCATCATTCTAAGGGATCATCACATAGGTGATATCATTGTTTGCTTATCATCATTTGAATAATCTTATATCATTATTTTTAGCCTCTACCTCGACGAGGGCATGCACTCTTTATCAATCAAGGATGTTGGGAAGCTTTAATGCTATCCCAGGATTTGACTAAGGCAAGACCCTAAACACCATAACCCCCAAACCCTTCTTATCTTCTTGTGTGCAGGTTACAGGAGCAAGATTTGGAAATACAGAGTTATAGGAAGATTGTGTGAAGATTAAGGTTTCAGGATCCAAAAATAATTTTGGAGAATTCACTCATGTCAAGGACCTGGGCAGTATTGCCCATGTCCTCCTACCCTTTCTGAGTTCTGATCTGGTATTTGGGCTGTGAGGCCTACTCTTTACACAACTGTTCATGAGACTAATTGCTGTGTTAGTTCTGTTATGTTTATGATTGAGAGATTATTGATCTTGTATCTTGTTATTGAACCTAACCGAATTTTAAGGAAATAATTGTGCAATGATGTTTTAGATGTGCTTTTAAGAAAATGATGAATGGATATCGGTACTTCAATGTGATTATATGATAGAATGTTAAGGATGCATGTATTTTTGCTTCGGCTGTGATATCTCGATGTGATATTGACTTCAAGTTTGAGTGTGCAGGTGTTGCTAACAAAACCACAAATACAGGAGACCATCTCATGCCTATGTTGTATCCCTTGTGAGCTGATCTAGTTCAATGAGGAACTAAGATCAACCTTGTGTCTGGAATATGTTGTAATGTTGTAATATGTTAATGTTGCATGAGGTCAAGGGAATAAGGGTTATGTTCTGAGTTACCTTTACTATGATAAGTGTTGTATGAAATGTTGTTTTTAATCTTGTTTGAATTTTAAATTCTTTTAGACCCTTTATCTTGTGTTTGACTTGACTTTGGGAGTTCTAACTAGCATAAATCAACCCTGGGTTATACCCCATGGGTCTAGGGACCTTTTGGGCTAGGATAACCCTGGGTTAGCTTCCATATGGTCACTTAAACTTCACAGTGAAGTTAAGTGACGAATTTGGAAGCATGGGGACAATGGGATGAGTGGAATCCACACTCAGGCCACTTGTAAGTCATAAAATAACTCCATGATTCCCTAATAATGGAGTGTTGTCTCCATGTGCCTCTCTTTTGGTGGGGTTTTCCTTAATTGGGGGTAGTGTGCCATCCCACTCCATTTGTATTCTATTTTACTTAATGTATTTTAATTTCACCATGTGTTGTAGGTAGGACTTTAGTGGGGAACCTATGTAGTGGGGGTCAATTGTTTTTATGACCACTAGGGTAATGGGTGATTTGTGAATTAGTTGTTTAATGCCACTTGGGAGATTAAGAAATGAAGGAAACTAGTTTAAAAGAAGGGAAGAAGGGAAGTGTGAGGAGGTTGGATTATGGTGGAAAGAAGGAGTTTGGGAGAAGGTGGGAAGAGGAGCTCTACATCAACTCTCATTCCATAATTGGGCTTTGGAAGGTTGGTGATACAAATCTACTCCTATGTGAATGTTGTTTGAAATGTATGTTTGTCTCTGAGTTGATGAATGAGTCGAGATTAGTCATCTTAATAGGAATGTTTGCTTCTTTCTTGATGGATGAATGTGCAAGTGTCTTCTTTGTGCCTTCTATTATGTTTGGGGTTTGATTTGGTTGTGGAAAGAGCTCCTTCCAGTTGGAAGACAACACTCATCTTGTATGGGTAGGGGAGGTTGACCCTCCTTGGTCATCTTGTTTTCTTGTTAAGAGAAATGCCTTGAAGGGCATGTTGGTATGTTAGCCAAGAGATGACACCTAGGGATAGAGATTGTCTACTCCCCTACCCTCCTTGAACTCACCTAAGCTAAGTCAAAGTACTGTGAGTAAGCCATGGGATTGTGTGTTAATAGCTTTGTTGTTGTATTCAAGGTTGAGAAGTGTTGTTTGTCTATTCCACCCTGGTATGAGAATGGTCTCCCTAGCTCAGGGGTGACCTCTTGCGGGTCAAAGGTAGGGAGGAGAGCTAGATGGTTGCCGGTTTTCCCCTTGTTGTTTTGCAGGCTACTGTTGGAGCATATCAAAAGGATTTGAAGATAGTCTTGCCTTGTAAGAAAATGTCATATCTTCCTGTATGAAATGAAAGCTTTTTTTTTTTTTAAGTTTCATTGTGTAAAAGTTTTAGAGGGGAGAATCTCTCTGGAAATAGTTGTTAAAAATGTTGCCTTGGAGTGGAGGATTTAACCTCCTTTAAGTGTGTAAATGAGTTGCGAAATTTTTTACAGTATTTGTTATCTGTTGGCAATATCAAATTAATAAGGTTGGGTGAATGGACTTGAAAAGTGGGCATGACATGGGCATCATGTGCAACATCTTTCCAGTTTACAGTTTTTTGCAGATTCCTTCAATCAAGACGTGAGCGGCTCCTGAATTGGTCCTCGGACACCTCTGCTTTTAGGAGATAGGTTTTATCATCTCTCTGATCATCCTTGTGCAATTAGTTTCTGAATAACTATTGTACTTTCTCTATTATGAGAAGATCATTGTAGAACTAGGGTTTCATGTATTGTTGACCTAGGGTTTGATAAAAAGGTTGAATTAAATCTAATCCATCTATAACATACCTATGTAAAAATTCTGTAGCTAAGTCCTCCTCCATTTGGTTGTGATTTGGTTCAGTCTTGTCCTTAAATGTTATATGGAAAAGGGTTTGATCTAGTTGTGTTCTAGTTGTCATCATTCTCCTATTTCATACCTAACATTTTGGTGAACCCATAGCTTCGAGCATTTGCATCTTGTTGATTGTTTAAATCAGATCTTGCATTAATTTATTACATATTTATCAATATTCATTTGAAAATATTGCATTATTCATGTCCTTGATTTGAAAATTCATACTTTGCAATTACACAATGTGCATTTCAACATAGGAAATTGGGCATCTCTTTCACATATCTTTGCAAAAAAATCTTAAAAGTTGTATATATTTCCTTTTTGTGTAGCACTTTTGACATTGTAATCACTTTGTTTGTAGTGACACTAGTGTGTTTTTGATCTTGGCAAAAGCTTCATGAACCCGGTTTCCTCAAACTAGTGTCTTGGTGTGCAAAAGTCTCACATATATGGCATCCAATCATAACAAGGGTGGTGTGGCTCCTCCTGATATAATAAGAAAAGGTAGGATCCTGAACCCATCATATCCTTCACACCACATGAGGTCACTATTAGAGACATTGATGGTCCTCTTTATATAACAACAAGAATTAGTGGAAATCCTACAAGAGGAGTTCTTATTGATCCTAATTGCATGACAAATGTTATCATAGAAGAATTTTATACATGAATGATCTAGCACAAGATACTTATGATCCAACAGATATAATGATAAAAGTAAATAATGGTTATTTTCTTCCGGTAATTAGAAAGATAACACTTTTAATTAAGGTGGTTGAAAAGCCCTAGAAGCATCATTTGTTATCATTCCCACTTTAGATCTCTTTCATGTGAAGTTAGGACATCCTTGGCTAAAATCCATGAAGTGGTTCCTTCTACTACTCACAAGTGCTTAAAGTTCCCTCATAAAGGACAAGTGCATGTTATTCATCACAGTGGATGGAATCCATTAGACACTCATGGAAATTTTCAATTTGGATTATTTTTGGTCACAACCTATTGGAGCAAATCAAACCAAGACAAGATCAGTTCTTCTTGGCATATCAAAAGTATAAAGCAAAGAAAATAGCTAATTATTATATGTTTAGAATGCTCTTGGACCTTCTTAGTCCTCTGAGGCTACAATTCCTCCTATCCAACAAATAGAGAGTGAAAAATAGCCTGAGTTGAAAGAATTACCTCGACCAAAAGGGAAAGGAATTTGTGTCGAGGTTCCTCTCCATCATCCTTACAAGGATCGGGAGAAAACCTTCAAGAGCGAATCTATTCATCACAAAATCACAAATCACTTTTGTACAATCTTCCTCTTCAGAAATGTTAAAGAATTCAATAATCACGAACCCTTGTTAGTGTACAAAGAAAACCCCTTGGGAAATATAACTAATAAGACTAGAAGAAATATAAATGCAAGGGAAAGAAGAATAAAGCAACAAGCCTTAGCTCAAAAAATGTCACCATAAGAAGAAAATATCCCACCAAAAGAAGTGGAATCAAAGAAGAACTAAATGAAGAAGTTTCATGTTGGGATATATTGCTCTATGTGCCACCTATTTCATATGTAGATCAAGATTGGGAAGAAGATGATTTGATCAAGGACAACTACTAGTGTGGTTGCATTTTATTTTAGTAAGTATTTCTAACTCATTCAGCTACCGTTGATGTAGCACCTCTTTGAGTTTCTCTCATGGGTGGCTCCTCTTAGGTGTTGTGTTGTGTTCCCCCGTGTAGTGTTAAATGTTTGTTTAGGTATCCTTGGAGCACCCTTGATACTCTTGTAAGGTCAAGGATACAAGGAGACTTCCTCCATCATGACATTCCTTCTATTTGTCTCTCTATTCTTCCACACTTCTCTTGTTGCAATTAATGTGTGTGGTGCCTTGGGGGCATAATGTTGTGGATGATGTCTTGGGGGCATCTTCCCACATTGTGATCCTAAGTCACTTTTGTCTCCTCTCTCATTTTTCGTGATTTCATTCTTCCATTGTACTTGTGGCTCTACTAGTCGATGGATGATGATAACAAATATACACTTTTGATAAGGACCATGCATCGCTGAACAAGAACAAAAATGGACCTAGTCCATATGTGAAGATGGGAGTAATTTGTTACTGACATTTTCCTAGTAAAATCACTTTGTGTCATGATGTGATCATGTATTGTGTTATGAAATTGTTGTAACAAACCTTTGCAATACTCTAAATCTGCTTTTATGCACCTTTGAATTGCTTTTGTCTAACCTTGTCACTACACTCAGTTCTGAGATACCTGAAGTATAACCTCATGGCTATACTCAGTTTTGAACTTGTAAGTATAGGCCTTGGTTTGTTTTAGCAACATATTTCCTTATTTCTTTATCAATTTCATGAAATGATTTGGTTATATCTTAGCTTAGATTTTCTAACCAAAGCTTGTTTTGATTATCTTTCGTACATGCTTATTATTGATCAATGCTTGTTAGCAAATGATATTGATCATGTGTTTCTAACATGATTGTTGTGAACAATTCAGTGATTGTAAGCACATGTCACTTTGGGCCATGGGCTTTGCGAAAGCTCCAACCACTTTAAGGTGGAGGCATATATTGTGGTAAATGCCTGGGTATCTTAGATATTGTGATAATTTGTGTTGCGTATACTTATTTTTCACTATAAGGCATCTTTGCGATGTAGGTGGGGTTGTATACTTTGTTTGTGTGTTTGTGCATACTTCCTTTTCACCATAAGACATCTCTTTGATGCAGGTGAGGTTGTATACTTTGTGTGCATACTTCCTTTTCACTGTAAGACACCTCCGTGATGTAGGTGGGGTTGTATGTTTTAAAATCCCTTCTGTGGAAGGTAGGGTTGTGTATTCCCTTGAGTGGCTGCACACTCTTTTTAAAAAGTCCTCTCATGGGAGGTGGGGTTGGGTCTTGACTTACACACCTTAAGTGTGTCTTTGGTGGTCGTGGTAGCATAGCTCGACTGTCAAGTGTGTTTGGCATGTCTTAGATGGCAGAGCGTAGTGATGAGCTCCTCCCCATTGCCCGTGTTTGTTGTGTATAAGACGTATAGTGGATCAATGACACACTCTACGGTGCTCATGTATTACATGTGTATTCCATGTGTTTTTCATGTGTCTTGCATATTTTGTGGAGGTACATAGCGATGAGCTCCCCCACGCTGTGTGTTTTGTGTGTTTTATGGAGGTGCGTAGCGATGAGCTCCCCCCTCGCTGTGTGTTTTGTATGTTTTTTATGGTGGCGCATACTGATGAGCTCCCCCATCACCCCATTAGTATAATATAATTGTTTAATCATGTCTTCTCTCCATGTATACCTTATGTATTGCGTGATTGTGTTCATGTCTTCTCAGTGTATTGCATGCTTCTTTGCTATCTTCTTCATGTATTGTGTGTTTATCATGTATCTTCTTATGTTTGCCTAAGCTTGGGGCTAGAAATGGTCTTCCAAACTTAGGTTGTGCTTTTGTGTAAGGTGCCAGAAATTTTACCAACTAAATATAGTACCCAAAAAGAAAAACATATTCCATAAATAAGATAATCAACTAGTATAGTTTCCAATTATCCATAATTAAGCATAGAATGACAAGAATCCATGAATAAATATCAATATCCATATACTAGAATGAATTACAACCAGTTTACATACACCTGACTTGGTGTTACAATACATCTGTTTCAATGTTACACAAGGAAAGATTTTCATCAAGATATCCATGAATCATGTTACAATTGCAACTTCGCATGAAGCCATACAAAGAAATATATAAAGCAAATATCCATGTCAATAATAATATCTAAAACTCGGTTGCCTTGATTCTTTGATCATCGCAAAACCAAGACCAAGAGAGTGGTTGAGGCACTTTTTCCACCCAATCACGAAGTACTAGACTTCCCCGGGTTTCTTCCTAACTCGAAGAAGCACCGACCCTGCACAAGGAGCCTAGCACCTAGAACGGTGTAAGCAGGAGGGAATCACTCGATGCGTGCCTGTTTCCTGCATGCATCCTAATCCTAGAATGCATAAACTCTTGCAAATAGGATGTGGTAGAGCCAAATATAACATAGTTCTAGGCTTTTAAACAAATTCATTTGTTTCAATGGTACAGTAGCTTGGCCAAGCAAATAACTAAAATGATAGTTTTAGAAAAAGTAAAACTATCATCTCTGGGAGCCCACATTCGGTATCCTATCTTGAAAGTTCATACTTTACCAAAAACACACAAAGCATAGTTTCCTAAGTTTTTTTTTCCATAGTCATAAGTATCTATACTTCGTATTCAAACATTGTTTCCATTATCTAGTTGATTTCACTAGTTTGCTTGTTGGAAAGTTTACTATTTTCCTTATTTTATATCAATTTTTCTTGACATGTCAATTCTAGATGTGATGAATCTACTAGATAAATACAATGCATTTATTTCAAGGAATTTGATATAATGCTAGTTTTGTCAAGTGAAATCACAAAATAACATTTATCAGAAAACGAGCAATAATTCAAAAGTTCATACAAGTCATTTTCAATGGTGCAAATATAAAATAGAATGAATATTTCTTCTGCTGCAGAACAGTAAATTTGATTATAGATATATATATATATATAATTCAATTTGACAAATTAAACTCCACTCAGCATTGTAGTTATGTCCTAGCATTTACATTTTCCAACAAACACCATCAATACGAACATATATAAATATATATATATATATATATATATATAATTGTAAAAACTAAGTTATCAAATGATATAATTTAATACAATTATAAACCATTCTGTTTCTAGACAATAAAAATTACAATCAATATATATACAGAAGAAAATGAAATTCGTATATGTATATATAAATAACCAAATAAACTATGATCGGGAGACTGTCAGCGCCCAAGCGCAGCAAGAACAGTGATATTAATTTCATGCTAAATGTTTATATATTTACGAGGGTTTCAGGTGTAAGATATACACAATGCAAGGAAGAAATTCATTACAAACAATTGAAATGAAACTAAAGCATTGATTAAAAGGGGCCGTCGTCCCCAAATGGGGTCGCAGTCCCTAAGGGACTGCGGGACCATTTGGTGATGTCATGCTGTTATTGTCATCCAACGGCCTTAGTGCCATCTATAGTGATCATTCCACTATCATATGTAGTCATTCCTTTATGAAATACAGTCATTCCAACATAGTATACAATCAATCCAATATAAAATACAGTCGTACAAACAATTCATATGAAACTAAAGCATTGATAAAAAAGGGGCCATCATCCCCAAATGGGGTCGCAGTCCCTATGGGACTATGCACCATTTGGTGACATCGTGTCGTTACTATCATCTAGCGGCCTTAGTGCCATCTATAGTGATCATTCCACTATCATATGCAGTCATTCCTTTATGAAATACAACCATTCCAACATAGTATACAGTCAATCTAACATAAAATACAGTCGATCCAATATACAAATGTATCGATCATAATATATATATATATATATAGATTATATATATATATACAGTAATATATACAATCATATATATATACTCTGTATATATATATTTATATATATATACAGAGTGTATATATATGATTGTATATATTACTGTATATATATACAATCATATATACAGTAATTTGTATGTATATATATATATATATATATATATATATATTTCAAAACAAAACATTTCTTTTACAATGCCACAGCCAGTTGCATATATTTTTATATATCAATTTCAGACAGAAGATCATGGTTTTTGCACATAAGAAAAAGATTCATACACACAACTACAGATGATCTAAGATTAAATAAGAACCTAGAATTCTCTCCCTATTCCAATCGAATGCTTGATTCCCACAGATTTTTACAGAGGCTTCCTGATCTGAACTGTTCCCTCTTTGTGCCCAAAAAAATGCTTCCACAATTTCTTTTTTTGTTTTGAATGCAATTTTAGAGATGAAGAGCTTCTCTTTCTCTTTGAGAATGCAAGACGATAAATAAGAGCTTTGTGTGAAAGAAATGAATTGTAACTTTTCTTCTTTTTGTTTCCTCTTCCTCAAGCGTTTTTGTTTTCTAGAGTTTTTCTTTCCTAAATTATTTTTCTTATTCCAAAATTATGTTTTATTCTATTTCTAGTTCTAAAAATATTATTAAAAGGGTAAGTGCAAGAAGATGGGGGGCCAAAAAGTGGCCAAAATAATTTCAAATAAATTTAAGTCATAACGCGAGTGCATTATAACGCGCTCGCGTTATGACCGAGTATAAATGAAAAAAAAAGCAATTGAATTTCATTTCACTCTCATTTTCTCCTCTGCCCGCGGCTTCCAAACCCTCAAAAATGCGCTCTCGTTCTGCAAAACGCCAATCAACACAAAAAGCTTATCAATTCATCGCCAAAATGCCGCCGCGACGTCGAGCATGCCAAAGGGGTGAGTTATCTTTATTTTTTTGTTTGAATTTCTTTCTAAATAGGTAGGTTTTTGTTGATTTTTTATGTATATTTCATTAATTGTCAGGAAATGTTAATGCACCTCCTCCTCCTCCTCCTCCTCACAATCCACAAAATCCTAAGGAGGAAATACCTGCAGAACAACAACCTCCTCCATTCATTCCTCGACATGCCCCTGGAACACAAGATAATATAATAGGGCAAATTAAAAACAACAAAAAACAAATTGAAGATATAATTGCAAGGTTGAAAGATCCTTCCACTTCAACCTTGCATAGGTCCACGTTTGCCGAATCTCTTGAGTCTATGTTATCAAATGTAAATTCAATTAGCAAGCAAATAACTAGTTGGACCGATAAAAAGAGAGAGTTTAGAGATTACTATGCAAATAAATTGTCATACCAAGATGTCAAAAAATTACAAATTACAAAATTAGACTTGTGTTCAATTTTCACAAACCCACAAACAAATCAACCTCCACCCATTACATGCAAGAGGTTCCCTATCCATTGGTGCAACAACCAAGTGATAAGGGACAGTTTCGGGCAGAGGTGGTGGATGGTTTTTGACCATCCTCCATGCAATAATAATGAGGTCCCGCAATACTTTTTGAGGAAACTCTACTGCGAGTTTGTCCTCAATAAAGTGCCAAACTATTTTGATATGCAGGACTTCTAGGGTAGAGGTGGGGGCTTAGCACAGGATACACCAGGGGCACGTCTTGACCCACAGCGGGTAGTGAGACGAGTAATCAGTAGACCAGCCCACGAGCATGTTTCTATCCCTTCCATTGTGAAGGAGAGTGTTGAGGTCGATACACTGAGGTCGATTAGTGCCTTGACCCAGAGCATCATAGAGCATGCCGATCCTGCAACATAGAGTGGGTTGGGAGATAGTACGAGGAGTAGGGTCCCATCGCATACTTGCCAGGCTTGCGGGTCAGCCTGTGGTTATGACCCCATGGATAGTCAGGACGCAGGTGCACAGGCTACATCTGTAGCTGAGCAGATGGTGATGACAGATACCCTCTTGAGTGAGACTTTCGGCCTTGATACTCAGGTAAATATTAGCAAGTTTATTAAATTTAATTTATTAAATTTCATTTTTGAAATACAAGATTAACTAATTTAATTTGATGATTTTAATGAAATTTCAAGGTCATAGCGTCGATGCAGTTTTCAGTGGTTCTCCACCTACATTTTTCACTAGATCATCTACTGTCGAGGTATGTAACTAGTAAACAATTATAAATATTACATGTGAATAGCATCGTTATATGAATGGTATTCTAATTTCTGATTTTGGATGTTGAATAGGTTAATACTGTAGATTTCATGGCAACACCTGCCAGCGGTGGACTTCAAAGCTTTACGGAGGTAATAAAATAAATAGTTTAATGAATGAATTGTACTTACTAAATTTTTGTATGTGATTTGTGTGTTTTATTGTGTGTACTTCCATGTTTAGATGAACATGTGTGTATGTTAGGAGCCATGATTTGCATCACTATTATAGTTTTCGTAATTGAATAATGTTGTTTTATTTCCAGATGATGCAGGCTGCGGAGACACCTCCCCATGTTCATAGGGCAATGGAGTAGGGTGTGGCCTCTGCGATTCATAGCTCCATGGCATTGACAGGGGTATTAGGCAGATTAGTAAATTTCAATTTACATTCATTGTTATAGTTGTCTATTTTTGAAAAATCAAAAGATTATTGATTTGAAGTTTAATTTCTATCTAGATGGTTTCTATAGGACATGACATCACCAGGGCCTATTCCTGCTACTGAGGCAAGTGAGGGGACAGATTATATGTTAGTGGTAAGTGATTATTTTGTTAAATGTTTCATTTTTTTATAACATGTAATTTCTATATATTAATGTCTATACTTTTTTTTGTAACAGGTAAAGGTGCAAGAAGAACTAAATAGGAGGAGTAGCCCTCGGGTTCGTAGTAGACCACCTACATGCATGTCTCCATCCCCTAGAAGATCAAAGGCTGCTTGTGATTTATTCTCTTCACTAGCCAGAGGGGAATGACTTTTTATTGTGTTCCTTTGTTGTATGCCTATATGGCATTTGTGGACATATATTTTGTATTGTACATAGTTGACATTGTATGCCTATATGGCATTCTTGTAAGCCTATATGGCTATTTTGTATATATGTTATACTTATATCGACAGATATTGATGTATGCCTATATGGATATTTGGTTAATACAAATCTTTTTTATTGATGGCGTCCATACTTGCATTATAAATCCACTTTTGAATGGATATTTGTAGATGGCTACTTCAAATATTTAAAGTCCGATGGTATTACATAGGATGTTTGCATTTTCTTTGATAGGCTTGATAGGCCATGGATTACATGATGGTGTTTGATGGAAAAGTATGGTACTAGAAGACTCTAGTTCATTCTTAATAGGCTTGTGATTGATAATATCTTTGCATGATTGCACTTGATCTTGGATCATGGGCATGTTGTTAGGATTTTGATTGCATTGTGATGTTTGATGGATAGGCATGGTGTAAGATACCCAACTAGTTCTACGAAAATTTTTCCTTCCTTAAACAATTTTACTTTCTATCAATTCATCAACTACTTCAACAACACAAAGATATACATCAAAGATAACTACTTGAATGAATCAACCTTAGAGTTGGGTACTTGTCTAGTTATTTGACTCAATCAACTTGCAATGTCTTATTACATGGATAATGCTTTCAATAGCATGAAGTTACAACTTATTCAATGGAGATACAAAAGAAAGGCCTTGAAGCCTTGATGTTTACAATGGCGTCTACACTTGATCAACTCAATCAAACTCAATGATGTCAATTGAATGTCAACACCTCACAATATCACAAGGGAGCATCACCTTGCTTGTTGCATGGATGAACGTCATAGTTGCAAGACTCTTAGGGTTAGGCGCCAACTGAAGGTAGTAGAGACCAGACTAGGTGCCATCCTAAGTTGGGCGCTTCCTTGAGGTGGTAGAGACATGGATGAACGTCTGGTGGGGTTTGATGACTCTATATTGACACTCAAATTCACTTAGGCGCAATATTAGTGTTCTTCTAACTAGGCGCCAGATAGGAGGATTCTCAAGGGTTTTAGCGCCTAGGTTACAACTTGTCAATTTCTCAAAGAATCTTTGAAACACTTGACTTCCAAGGATTATCATCTTACCCTCTGATGGAGCGCCTTGTTCCAAAATTGGTCTTGGGGACTTGCATCTCTCTTAGGCGCATGTTTGGAGTAATGTCAACTGGTATCAGCGCCTATTATCTCAATTCACACTTGACATCAAACTTTTGAAGCTCTTTTACCCTAGCGCCTTTATCTTCTATCAAGCGCCTAACATTTTGGAGGTGAATTCCATCTTAATCCAAGTCTTCAAGGTACTTCCAAGTTTAGGCACCAAAACAAGGTTATGGAGGAGCAGAACCACGCCTTAGGAGGATGACTGAACCCTAGGCGCCAATTTGAGGTTGCAAGAGCATAGGTATGCGCCAAGTAGAGTTTGATGCTCAAAACATTAACATTATTCAGTGAAATCCTTTTTTGACTCTAGGCGCCATTTGGAGGCTAGAAAGAGGGAAGTTGACACCAATTGCATTAGGCACATTTTTGAGGTGATGGAGACCAATAAGTGTGCCTTGTCCTCTAGCTCTATTCCTTGTTAACTTTACAACTTAGATTATATGAACAACACTGAGAATGCTTCCCTTCTTCTTGATACAAGTTGAAAGATGCACTGGGCGCCATTTCAGGTGTCTAGAGAGATCATCAACCAAGGGCGCTAATAGAGCCTTTGGCAAATGGAAAGAGCGCCTTACTTAGATTTGATTTTTGGATGCCAGAATTGAGGAATTTTGTGCCTTGGCTAGGAGTTTCTCATTTCAATCTTGATTATTCATCTAAGTGACTTTCCTTAGCTCCCAAGCCTTCAATCTATCCATTACCCCCTGCTAGGTGCTCAAAATAGAGTGTTAACGCCTTATGAAGGTTAGGCGCATTCTGAGGGTGGGGTAGGCAAGTGAGGGCGCCAGACCACGCCTTGAGACTTCTCTCCTCATCAAAGGCTTTCAATCCTAGGCACCAGATCCAAGGAGTTCCAACCAACACATGCGCCTAGTGCTGTGAGTTCACCCAAAGGACATCTTTAACTTGAAAACTTTCAAACTTCATCCATCTATGCTAGGCGCTCAATTGGAGGATCCCTAGAAACATGTATAGGCACCTTGAGGTTCTTAGGCGCTTAATTTGGATGATCCTTGTGCTAGGTGCTTAGTAAGGAAAACTGGAGTGAAATGGGCGCCTAGGCTCCCAAGCTTCCATACTTAGTCAAATTTTAGGGTTCTGACCTTGTTCCTGCAAAACAAACAGATAGAGTTAGTCCAAAACCAATTCATTCCCTCATCATTTGGAATTAGCCTCCAGGAATGAGGAATAGGCTAATCCATTATACACTTGATGATCAAGCCGGGAACAGGGACATGACACATGGTACTAGGCTAATCATTTTGGGTTTTGCATGAGCCTCGGACAAGGTAATAAGCATAGGGTTTTTATCTTGCATAATGATTTTTTCAAACCAAGGGTCCATGATGGAAATGATTAAGGATGATAGAATGTTTGGATTTTGGACTTTGAGATGTTTATTGTTGTAAATGTTTATTGTTTGGACTCAAATTTTGTTAAATGGTTGTTTGAAAGAGGACACATCAAACACAACAATAAGATTGGTTTAAGTATGGATGCAAATGATGTTTACTAGTTTACTAATGTGATGATGTTTACTAATGTGATGATGATTACTAATGTGATAATGATTTTGCATGTTTTCAATGGTTGGGATCTACAAGTTATGCATTTTTTTGGGATGCACACCTCATTGATTGTAGTGGGATGACTTGAATGCATATTGCCTATATCCACGGGATGACTTTGTTATTTTTCCTTGTCTATGCTCATTTGCACATTGGTATGTTGCATTGGGATGAGAGGATGGATGTTGGTTTGATAGTGATGTGTATTCGTCACCTAGTGATGGATGATCTTATATAGTGGTTGGGTGTAATGGTTATCTTCATGTGGTTGTAGATGTTGATCCTTGGTTTAGAGGTGTTTGGTAGTGTGTCTTGGTGGACTCTTGATTCTAGATTAGAGTATTAGCATGATACAAGTTCTCTTGAGACTAGGATGTCTGTATTGGTGCATGTGATCTTCTAGGAGGAGATGTTAGATCATGATGTCATGTTTGGATACCTATTTTTGTAGTTGGAGTTTTGATAGTGGTCTTGTTGGTTCTCTTGGTATTGAGTACATTGGTCATGTGCTTGGGAGCTTCATGATAATGTGGTGTTGCATTTGGAGCTTAACATGGATTGAGTGGTTATAGGTTCTCATACATACTTCAAGACTTGGGTGAGGCTAGAGTTCTCTTGGGATTAGAGACACTTGTTGAGATGGTTACCCTTTAGAGGTTTTAGCAGGAAGACCAAGGAGACTTTCACTTGGATATGGGCGTGAGTTAATTATGGACCTAGAGAAGATTCTTATTAGAGAGAGTCATTGTGGCTTAGTGTATCTTCAACGAGCATTCTCATTCCCCACTCTTGGTCTACTCGGCAGACTATCATCTAAGAGGTATTTCCCATCCTTTAGATGAATTTTTTTAATGCTTTATCTTCTCATGGTTATGGATCTTGAGCTATGGTTACTGGTTCTAGAGGGTTCATTCGAGGGGTGTCTCTAAACATGCTTTTTCTCAGGCGCTAAACTGGAGTTGTCTAGATGCACAAGTGCGCCTCCCTCAATGAAGTTCCTTTTGTTAACTTAGTTCATCCTAGTGACTCAAGGGGTTGTTATATTCTTTAGGCACAATCTTTCATAGGCTAAAACATTCACTCCATGTTAAGGCACTCAAAGGAGGCTCTGGAGATGGAAAATGGCTCCTTAACTCACTTATGTAAATTTTGGACTTTTAGGCAATTGCAAGATGTCTTGGAGGGCTCAATTCTTCAAGGCGCCCATTTTGTTCACCACTTGTAGCATCACTTGTTCAAGGCACATGTGTGATTTGGTCAAAAACAGGCACCTAGAGTGAATAGGCTTTCATCCTAACTTAATACACTGCCTCCTTCTGACGATTTTTGGGGCAGCAGAAAACCTTTCACCATGGGCAAATGCCTCAGAGCTATAAAAAATTGAGAGAGGTTATTGTAGAGGCCTTCTACGTGATCGCGTTGCCTTAGACAGAATGTTTCTAAGTGACACGGTTTTTGAGTAACATCTCGTCAAAGATTGCTGCCTTTTTACACTTTGGACTCTTTAGGGATATCGTCGGTACAATGTAGCTCTGACTGTTTCGACATGTTTGGGTGAAAAACAGGACCATGCCTAGCATAAATGTACCCATTCAAATGCGTTGGAATAGTCAGTTTGGTCACATCAGGAGCAGGATGAAAGTTACACCCCTTTGCAACTTTACACTGCCTCCTTATGACAATTTTTGGGGTAGCAGAAAACCTTTCACCACGGGCAAATGCCTCGGAGCTATAAAAAATTAAGAGAGGTTATTGTAGAGGCACTCTACGTGATCGCGTTACCTCAGACGGAATGTTTCTAAGTGACACAGTTTTTGAGTAACATCTCATCAAAGATTGTTGCCTTTTGCACTTTGGACTCTTCAGGGATATCATCGGTACAATGTAGCTCCGACTGTTTCGACATGTTTGGGTGAAAAACAGGACCATGCCTAGTGTAAATGTACCCATTCAGACGCATTGGAATAGTCAATTTGGTCGCATCAAGAGCAGGATGAAAGTTACACCCCTTTGCAACTTTACACTGCCTCCTTCTGACGATTTTTGGGGCAGCAGAAAACCTTTCACCACGGGCAAATGCCTCAGAGCTATAAAAAATTGAGAGAGGTTATTGTAGAGGCACTCTACGTGATCGTGTTGCCTTAGACAGAATGTTTCTAAGTGACACAATTTTTGAGTAACATCTCATCAAAGATTACTGCCTTTTTGCACTTTGGACTCTTCAGGGATATCATCGGTACAATGTAGCTCCGACTGTTTCGACATGTTTGGGTGAAAAATAGGACCATGCCTAGCATAAATGTACCCATTCGGATGCGTTGGAATAGTCAGTTTGGTCGCATTAGGAGCAGGACGAAAGTTACACCCCTTTGCAACTTTACACTGCCTCCTTCTGACGATTTTTGGGGCAGCAGAAAACCTTTCACCACGGGCAAATGCCTCAGAGCTATAAAAAACTGAGAGAGGTTATTGTAGAGGCACTCTACATGATCGCGTTGCCTCAGACAGAATGTTTCTAAGTGACACAGTTTTTGAGTAACATCTCGTCAAAGATTGCTGCCTTTTTGCACTTTGGACTCTTCAGGGGTATCGTCGGTACAATGTAGCTCTGACTGTTTCGACATGTTTGGGTGAAAAATAGGACCATGCCTAGAGTAAATGTACCCATTTAGATGCGTTGGAATAGTCAGTTTGGTCGCATCAGGAGCAGGATGAAAGTTACACCCCTTTGCAACTTTACACTGCCTCCTTCTGATGATTTTTGGGGCAGCAAAAAACCTTTCACCATGGGCAAATGCCTCAGAGCTATAAAAAACTAAGAGAGGTTATTGTAGAGGCACTCTACGTGATTGCGTTGCCTCAGACAGAATATTTCTAAGTGACACGGTTTTCATGTAACATCTCATCAAAGATTGCTGCCTTTTTGCACTTTGGACTTTTCAGGGATATCGTCGGTACAATGTAACTCTGACTGTTTTGACATGTTTGGGTGAAAAATAGGACCATGCCTAGCGTAAATGTACCTATTCAGATGCGTTGGAACAGTCACGAACTCCGTAGAATGCGTGCGATCATCACTAATATAGAAATTATACTCCCTTATGATCTTTCTGTCATCCTCTGTACTATCATTCGCATGAATGAATGCGATGTGCACAAATATAGAAACCTGTGTGGAGTTCTAATATTGTGACTGCACCTCATGCTGTGGTTGTAGACTGTAGTTCTCTGCAAAGTTGACGACTGAAACAATGCTACCAATCGGAAATGTGTCCTTGCATAACTTGAATTGCAAGTCCAACCATCGAGCTCTATGGGCATGTCTTGCATACTCATACACTATGCTGTCACGAAATATAGGCATAAACTGATACACTAGAATCTTTTCAATAACTAATTCACAAATCTTTGCTTCTTTACCATCTCTTGTATTGTATGCCACGGTTTTATACTTGCCAAACTCTACTAGTTCGTTTCCAACCGCATGTGTTATTTCCATATGTTCACATATTGGCAAATGTTGCAAGCCACCGCAACGATGACATGTGCCATCCAAGCATAATTTCTTGTAGAATATTTGACCTTCCTCTCTTTCATATAAAATTCTTGATATGAAGTCTCTTGAAGATGTTGGTGGGGCACGTATGGCACAACCCTGCAAATCATTGTTAGTATGCATATCTAAACATATAGACCTATAAGCATCAAAATGGTTAGAAAATTTAATATGTAATCTACAACAACAAGTAGTGCATGTGTGATTTATCTTAACATAGAAAGGTTTTAGCATTTCAAAATATCTTTGACAAATTTTAATTTGAGGATACTTCTCTAGAAATTTACCATAAAATTGTGTTTGAGTCTCATCCAAAAAATGCTTTGGATGTGGCTCGCAGTTCTGACTACCGATTCTCCTTCTTACCACATCCCTTTGATTCGGAGATACCCTTGTGTAATTCTTCCAAAAGTATTCAATTAGTGATCTCAATGCTTCAACAATTGGTTTATCTTTTCGTGGTAGTCTCCCCGAGAACACCCATAATTCATTGGCATTAGTGTCCTCAATTCTTTGGCGTCTTCCAACGGCTCTTGATAAAGTTTTCCTATTAATTCTCAATTCTTGACTTGTCTTTCTAATGAGACGAGCTTTCCTCGTTTGACTACTTACTATAGTCGATGTAATCACACGTCGTGTTGCATTACTATCTTTTGTGCGTGAGGTGTTACCCACACTCTCATACGCACTCATTAGATTCTTGACAATAGATTTTTCACTTGAAGCCTCTGATGTTCTCAACCCAAGAATCTTCATGATAGACCTATACTTTATACTTCGCATCATTTCAACGAATAGTTGACATCTTGCAGTCTCATTTAACTTTTCAAAGAACAATCTCCAAATCTTATTAGCATATCTTCTACAAGTGCGTTTTGGAATCTTACCTTCCATTGGCTGCAAAATATTCTCATCAATATCAATCAAATACTTTGGCTTTCTATGCAAAATTCTAGGTGGTGTCAAGTTAGGTAAATTCATCTCAACATTAGAAATTTCATCACTATTTAAATGAGATGGGTTAGATGGCATACCTTCGATCGAAGATGGAATAGATGACATACCTTGAGGTTGAGGTGGGAACAATGGCATACCTCCTTCATCACATGTGAGTGATGATGTACTCTCAACTTGAGATGTGGTAGATGATGTCCCTACATGTTGACTTGCGGTAAAGGACGTGTCTCCAACTATGGTATTCAAATCTCTCGTACCACGAAGTTTTTGCATTCGTTCTCTTTGTGCCGCCAATACCATATCTCTTTGTGATGGTTGTGGTTCCTCTTTAATTGGTATGTCTTCATTTATCGTGTCCAATTTCCTCTTCTCACGAAGTTCCCTCATAGTCATTGCTTTCTTTGCATTCTTAGCTTCTATCTCTTCCTATGTTGGTTTAATTCTTGATCGTTTCCTCGGCATGATGGAGAATTTGTCTGTAGCATGATAAAGAGACCAATATTAGTTCCTAAGAAATGAATATAAGATAATAGTGGGATTGTATTTTTTTATGTTGTAAGGATTTATTCTTGTATAGTTTGACATCATGGTATGAACTAAGGTTTGTTTATTACACATAATTATTAAAGAGCCCAAGTGTAGAAAATATACATGGCATCATGTGAGATTGTAGGTTGCTTTCTTGATTGGGAATGTGTCTATTTTAAACATGTATGATAAAGCATGATAAAGTAATTCAATCCGAAATAAGGAAACTGTAAAGAACATGCATGTAAAGACTTGACATACCTAAAAAATGAAGATTTGAATGGAGAGAGTACCCAATTATGTAGTGTCTTTATCTTCTTGCATCAAACTCCTCAACAATTTGAGTTTTTCACCACTTGCTTCCTTTCCAATGTTAAATTCCTAAAATTGAATCACAATTAACATTGCAACATTACAAAAATTGAAACTTGAATAGATATATATCAAACTTGGTGTGAAAACTATGTTATTTCCTCCTTCTCAAGTTGGCAAAGCAGAAAAGGTGGTGGAAGATCATGCAAAGGTGGTACAATGTGTCAAATGTGCATGTGAACTTCCCAATAGCATGAAAGCACTTCTTTTTTGTCGGAGCACATGCAGAATCAGTAAGAAAATAGAGCATGTGGGCCTGGATCACGGGGGTAACCACTTTTTTACCATTTCAATAGAAATACAAAATGCGAGCGCGTTATAACGCGCTCGCGTTTTGTCCTGCTATAGATTCATCACATTCTTTGCATTGATCACATCTTTTTCCTGCAAGGGCTTGCCAGATGCTCCGCCATATGATAGGCATAACAATGAAGGGGCAAGCCCTCATAATCAAGTTCTTGATAGAAAATGCCCTCAACCCTCAACGTCAAACCCTAATCCCTAAACCCTCAACTCTGATCCCTCGACCCTCAACCCTCAATGTCAAATCCTAATCCCTCAACCCTCAACCCTATCCCTAAACCCTCAACCCTTAACGTCAAATCCTAATCCCTCAACCCTCAACCCTATCCCTAAACCCTCAACCCTCAACGTCAAATCCTAATCCCTCAACCCTAATCCATCATCCCTCAACTCTAATCCCTCATCCCTAAACCCTAAATGCTATCCCTAATCATACACCCTCAACAGACTCGATACTATACCTTAAACTCTAATGCCTTATGCCTAAACCCTCCAACCCTATCCCTAATCCTTACAACCCTCAACCCTAATCCCTCAACTCTAATCCCTCATTCCTAAACCCTAAACGCTATCCCTATTCCTAGACCCTCAACAGGCTCGATACTATACCTTAAACCCTAATCCCTCTACCCTCGACACTCTTATTTAACCCTAATCCCTTGACCATTAACCCTATCCCTCAACCTCAACCCTCAACTCTCAACATTAAACCCTAATTCATCAACCCTAAACCCTAATCCCTCAAACCTAAACCATCAACCCTTAACGCTTTACCTTAAACCCTAATCCCTCAACCCTTAACCCTAAACCTTATCCCTAAACCCTAATCCCTCAACCCTCAACCCTAATCCCTCATCCCTAAACCCTAAATGCTATCCCTATTCCTAAACCCTCAACAGACTCGATACTATACCTTAAACTCTAATCCCTTATCCCTAAACCCTCCAACCCTATCCCTAATCCTTATACTGTCCACACTCTACTTTAACCCTAATTCCTCGACCCTCAACCCTATCCCTAAACCCTTGACCCTCGAACCTCAACCCTTAACCCTCAACATCAAACCCTAATCCCTCAACCCTTAACTCTGATCCCTCGACCTTCAACCCTATCCCTAAACCCTCAACCCTCAATGTCAAATTCTAATCCCTCAACCCTTCACTCTAATCCCTCAACCCTAAACCCTATCCCTAAACCCTCAACACTATACATTAAACCCTAATCCCTCAACCCTAACCTTAAACCTTGTCCCTAAACCCTAATCCCTCAACCCTCAACCCTAATCTGTCATCCGTCATCCCTCAACTCTAATCCCTCATTCCTAAACCCTAAACGCTATCCCTATTCCTAGACCCTCAACAGGCTCGATACTATACCTTAAACTCTAATCCCTCTACCCTCGACACTCTTATTTAACCCTAATCCCTTGACCATTAACCCTATCCCTCAACCTCAACCCTCAACTCTCAACATTAAACCCTAATGCATCAACCCTAAACCCTAATCCCTCAAACCTAAACCATCAACCCTCAACACTATACCTTAAACCCTAATCCCTGAACCCTCAACCCTAAACCTTATCCCTAAACCCTAATCCCTCAACCCTCAACCCTAATCCCTCATCCCTCAACTCTAATCCCTCATCCCTAAACCCTAAATGCTATCCCTATTCCTAAACCCTCAACAGACTCGATACTATACCTTAAACTCTAATCCCTTATCCCTAAACCCTCCAACCCTATCCCTAATCCTTATACCCTCCACACTCTACTTTAACCCTAATTCCTCGACCCTCAACCCTATCCCTAAACCCTTGACCCTTGAACCTCAACCCTCAACCCTCAACATCAAACCCTAATCCCTCAACCCTTAACTCTGATCCCTCGACCTTCAACCCTATCCCTAAACCCTCAACCCTCAACGTCAAATTCTAATCCCTCAACCCTTCACTCTAATCCCTCAACCCTAAACCTTATCCCTAAACCCTCAACACTATACCTTAAACCCTAATCCCTCAACCCTAACCCTAAACCTTGTCCCTAAACCCTAATGCCTCAACCCTCAACCCTAATCTGTCATCCGTCATCCCTCAACTCTAATCCCTCATTCCTAAACCTTAAACGCTATCCCTATTCCTAGACCCTCAACAGGCTCGATACTATACCTTAAACCCTAATCCCTCTACCCTCGACACTCTTATTTAACCCTAATCCCTTCACCATTAACCCTATCCCTCAACCTCAACCCTCAACCCTTAACCCTCAACTCTCAACATTAAACCCTAATTCATCAACCCTAAACCCTAATCCCTCAAACCTAAACCCTATCCCTAAACCATCAACTCTCAACACTATACCTTAAACCCTAATCCCTCAACCCTCAACCCTAAACCTTATCCCTAAACCCTAATCCCTCAACCCTCAACCCTAATCCCTCATCCCTCAACTCTAATCCCTCATCCCTAAACCCTAAATGCTATCCCTATTCCTAAACCCTCAACAAACTCGATACTATACCTTAAACTCTAATCCCTTATCCCTAAACCCTCCAACCCTATCCCTAATCCTTACACCCTCCACACTCTACTTTAACCCTAATCCCTTCAACTTCAACCCTATCCCTAAACCCTTGACCCTCGAACCTCAACCCTCAACCCTCGATGTCAAACCCTATTCCCTCAACCCTTAACTCTGATCCCTCATCTCTCAACCCTAACCCTAAACCCTAAACCCTCAACCCTCAACCCTCAACGTCAAATCCTAATCCCTCAACCCTAAACCCTATCCATAAACCCTCAACACTATACCTTAAACCCTAATCCCTCATCCCTCAACCCTAAACCCTAATCCCTCAACCCTCAACCCTAATCCGTCATCCCTCAACTCTAATCCCTCATCCCTAAACCCTAAATGCTATCCCTATTCCTACACCCTCAATAGAATCGATACTATACCTTAAACCCTAATCCCTTATCCCTAAACCCTCCAACCCTATCCCTAATGCTTATACCCTCCACACTCTACTTTAACCCTAATTCCTCAACCCTCAACCCTATCCCTAAACCCTTGACCCTCAAACCTCAACCCTCAACCCTCAACGTCAAACCCTAATCCCTCAACCCTTAACTCTGATCCCTCGACCCTCAACACTATACCTTAAACCCTAATCCCTATTCCTCAACCCTTAACCCTTAAAACTTAAACCCTATCCCTACACCCTCAACACTTGACACTATATCTTAAGCCTTAAACCCTCATCCCTAAAGCCTCAACCCTCAATCCTTAAACCTTCAACCCTAAACCCTATCCCTAATCCCTCTACTCTCGACACTCTAACCCTAACCTCAACATTAAATGCTAATCTGTCAACCCTAAACCCTAATCCTAAACCCTCAACCCTCAACCCTCAACACTATACCTTGAACCCTAATCCCTCAACCCTCAACCCTAAACCTTATCCCTAAACCCTAATCCCTTAACCCTCAACCCTAATCCATCATCCCTCAACTATAATCCCTCATCCCTAAACCCTAAATGCTATCCCTATTCCTAAACCCTCAATAGACTCAATACTATACCTTAAACCCTAATCCCTTATCCCTAAACCCTCCAACCCTATCCCTAATCCTTACACCCTCCACACTCTACTTTAACCTTAATCCCTCGACCCTAAACCCTTGACCCTTGAAGCTCAACCCTCAACCCTCAATGTCAAACCCTAATCCCTCAACCCTTAACTTTGATCCCTCGACCCTAAACCCTATCCCTAAACCCTAAACCCTCAACCGTAATCTGTCATCCATCATCCCTAAACCTTAAACGCTATCCCTATTCCTAGACCCTCAATGGGCTCGATACTATACCTTAAACGCTAATCCCTTATCCCTAAACCCTCCAACTCTATCCCTTATCCCTTAACCCTCATGATTAATAGCCTTGAACGTAAAAAAATTTGAGGGGGACATAACGCGAGCACGTTATAACGCGCTTGCGTTATGTCAAACATGACAAAAGATAGATTTGCGGGAAAGAAAAATGCAAGGCAAAACATAATGCGAGCGCGTTATAATGCGCTCGCGTTATTTCTTGCTTTGGGAATCCCAAGCCTTGGGCTTGGGATATGCTTTGGATTTCCAACCCAAAGGCTTGGAGTGCCTTATGAACAGTCACAGACGTGTTTTTCTATATTCTTCAAAATTTTACATAATTTCGTTCGTGCTAACCCTCAGATTTGCACGTGTTTCAAGGTTGAACAAATTGAACATATGGGTAATGTTAGGCTTTCTCTTAGCTATTTGACGATGTGATTTTTTTCACATTTTAACAATGTTAAGCCTTTCATCTTTAATTTCTTTTGTTTGTGTGTCCGTTTTTAGGCAAAAACCACTGTTTGGTCTTTTTTTCATTGTAAAATAACTATTCATTCAAATTTCAAAAAAATTATATTTTTAGAAACTAGACTCCATTCTACAAATATTAAAAAAATAAAAAAATGATTTTCAATTAGTTTTCAAAATTTATAGGGGTAGTACGGCCAAAATTCTGTTTTTTAGGATGTGTCCACTTTAAAAATTAGTAAAAAATCAAATATTCATCAAAAAATTATCAGAAAAATCAGGCATAAACTACATGCTATTAGTTAATTTCTTACCAAAGTGATTTTAAAAATACCAAAAAAAAGTTGACCTTTTGAGGAAGCCACAAAACATGCTATGTTATGTTTTTTTTGACAGAAACAACACCAATTTTTGTGGCTCCCTCTTTTGAACCCCTTAATCTATGCCATTTTCAAAACAAAATAGTAGTTTAGAAAGTAGACTCGGAGCACTATGAACATTGTTTTGGTTGCATCTCCAAATTTTGAGTGTAACTATGCTCAATTTCTCATCCAAGGCCAGTATTTCCTGATTTCAAAAAAAAAGTGGCCACTTAAGACCCCTTTGTGGCCCCCCATCTTCTTGCACTTACCCAAAACAATTTACATATTTATCACAATGTATCTATAAAACTAATAATTAAATAGAATATAATTATTCACTAAATAAAAACAAATTAATTAACTAATTCAATTATACTATTTTCTAAGCACTCACAATATTTAAATAACAATGAATTAAATAATCCAATTAAATCACCATTAACTAACTATGCAATAAAATCATATAAATTAAATAAAATAAAAATGCAATTTAAATTAAACTATTAAATCATTCAATAGGCAAACATATGCAGCTACAAGTCACTACGTGAAGTGTGTGAATGATATCCCTCCATCTTAACCCTGCCAGGATGCTAATCTCCTTTACCTCAACCACACCCTTGTCTTCGACAACCTACAATTCAGAATAAACTCCAATTTCCCATTAATAGGTTAGTAACCAATAGCCGAAGCATTTCTAACATAAATATAACATTCATTTCATTTCATCTTTCCATATTAAAAATAATCATTCATCCTTCAAAATAATAAATTATCTATCTAACACACATAATTGTCCATAGATTGTTTCCACATAAAGCAACCACAGATAGTATCAAAGTTTGAGACGTGACATTTTGGCTCTAGTGTCTGATGTGCTTGATATGTTTTTGACAGTACTTTAATGCATGTACTGATCGTAAGATCATACAAACATTAAAGTGGGGGCTAATGTTATGGAGTAAAAAGTGTCCACTTGTCTTTTTACCTCCTTGTTTAGCTCTTAGGTCCCCTTGATTGCATTATACATTTAAAATGTTTATCCTGACACCATAGCAAAATTGGAATATGGGGCCTATCATTTACCTTACCCCAGACCTAAATAGGGCTGGTGGACTTGGATGGTACCACCCATGTCCTCCTTATAGGTCTAGCCTAATCTAAATTCATGTCAGCCTAAGACCTTTCAAAAGGTTTCTCCTTGTCGGCTATTTTGGTTTAATTTCACGATTATGAGTGGGAAATCATATATAAATATGTTTTTGGATTCATTTGTAATTAGGTTGAAAAGGTGGAGAAGAGGATAACTTGAGATCTTAAAGGAAAGCAAGCAAGAACATTCATTGTGATTTTAGCAGATTTGTATATTCTTATTGTGTTGTTTTTTGCAGGCATAGAGTTATCATCTGTCCTCTTTAGGATTTGAAGGATCTTCATCATTCTAAGGGATCATCACATAGGTGATATCATTGTTTGTTTATCACCATTTGAATCATCTCATTATCATTGTTTTCAGCCTCTTCCCCCATGAGGGGATGCACTCTTTATCAATCAGTGGTTTTGGGAAGCTTGAATGCTATCTTGGGACTTGAATGAGGCAAGTCCCTAAACACCAGAACCCCCAAACCCTTTCTTATATTCTTGTGTACAGGTTATAGGAAGACTGTGTGAAGATCAGGGTTTTGAGATCCAGAAACAGTTTCAGAGAATTCACTCATCAAGGATGTGGGTTGTACCACCCATGTCTCCCTGCCCTTTCTGAGTTCAAATCTAGTATTTGGGAAGCATTTACAACATCTTTCAATTTACAGTTTCTGCAAATTCCTTCAAATAGGACATAGCATGTGGTCCTGAATTGGTCCTCCGTCACCTCTGCTTTTAGGAGATAGGTTTTATCATTCCTCTGATCATCCCTGTGCAATCAGCTTTTGGATATCTATTGTACTTTCTCTGTTATGATCAGGTCATTGTAGAACTAGGGTTTCATGTATTGTTGACCTAGGTTCTGATAAAAAGGCTGAATTGAATCTGATCCATCTATAACATACCTCTGTACAAGATCTGTATCTAATTCCTCTTCCATTTGGTAGTGATTTGGCTCGGTCTTGTCCTTAAATGTTATATGGAAAAGGGTTTGATCTAGTTGTGATCATTCTCCTTTTTCATACCTAAGATATACGAGCCAGAAAAAAGGAATGTCGATGCATCTCATGCTACACCATGGGTCCCATTCTCTTTCTCGATTTAGTACCAACTATGATGATAAGAAAGCATCCCATATGACTTATTATCATTACTAGCTAAGGCCACAAGTGTGACAATGCACAACACATGAGGCCATCAATACACATGTACATAGTGATTGACTCATACACACACATAGTGACCAACCGGCAATAGGAAGTGGATGCAACCTACTGCGTGCATCTTCCCATTACCTAGTTCACTAACACATACCACTTTTAGTATATCCCAACTAGAAAAAGGAAGTGGCATTGAATTTCATGCTATATCATGGCTCCTATCATTTTCCCTAGTTCACTTCCAACTATGATGACAAGCAAGCATCCCATACTTCTTGCAACCATCACAAGCTAAGGTGTAAATGTATCAACATTCAACATGTGAGGCCATTAATAAGATTTCCAAATCTCACTAAACCTTTTGAGTCAATGGATCTTAACATCTATCACCTCCATGCCACTTTTGAAAGTCAGTCCAATCTGGTATTGTTGTACTCTTTTCTCTCACAACACACCCCATTTAGGCATGGATAAATAGGGACCCCCCTTTTTTCTTTTTCTGATCTAATTTTTGGGTTTCCACTTGCTTCCTAATTGTTGAAAGGATTTCATTTTTCCCCAGGATTTTGCAATATACTCACCTATCAGGCTGACGGGGTTTGTCATTCCAAGACAACAATAGAAACATACCTCACAACTCGATAGTCCTTCTAAGTGGGATTAACCAATCTATTGGGTTGGTCATGCTAGCATGACTATAAATGATATCCTGGCTCCCTGCTAAGGGACAATATTGTATGGTACTGTGTGTCACGGGTGTCGGGGCTTCAAGGTTTGTCCTCTCGGCATGATGGGGGGTATAGCTCTGAGGGTTACCCCTGATGCAGGATCTGAATGGTGCCCTACCTACCCCTGGCAGCGCATTTATGGATAGGTTCCCGCATGATAGAGGAGGGTTTATATTGTGGTTTGGCTGTCCATTTCCTCATTTTGTCTTTCATTTGTGATATGAGCTCCCCTTTAAAGGTTTTCTGAAATTTGAATTCCCACTCCAAGTAGTTACCAAGAAGATTTGGCCAGTAGGAGTGTACCGTGCACGCTGCAATAAACTCTGAAAGAGGAGTCCTTGACGACCGCTTTCTAATTCTTCACTTCTTCCATTCAGGTAGGGTTTCCTTTGTATCTTTCACGCCTAAACTATTGAAATAGGGTTCTTCAAACTTTATTTTGTGGTTTTGTGAATTTCAGTTTTTGTTTATTTTTCCCTACTGGGAGTTGGGTCGAGCCCCCTTTTGTATTTCCCCATTCTCTTCTATCTTAGGGTTATTGTAAGCAATCTAAGAATGACCTCTTTCATGATTTCACTTCAGTGTAGCCCATTTTTATGTTTTATATGCAACAGTATAGAAGTGAGTTGGAAATCCTTTGAGAATCTTTGGTCTTGATGGTGATTTGTCTTATTTTCAATAAGGGTGATGCCCTAGTCATTAAAACTGTGGAAGCCTCGACTTCAATTCCTGCTTACCCTTGTCTTTGGCTTTGTCAGGATCAGCCTCATGGTGGTTCCCTTAACGAGTTTCATTCCTAGGGTCGTAAGGTAGAAGTTATCCCTAAAGCCTGATCCCCGAAAAATTACCTTGCATGACTTTATTGAAGTTGGATCCTCGGGTGTTCCCTTTATCTTTTACAATTTGGAAGTCAAGAGAACCAAGTCATCCCCAGCCCCTGATTCCTGACATTTACTTTTGTATAATCTTAGTAGGGCCAGGTTCGTTGAGCTTTCACTTAACCTTTATGAGCCAAAAGTTAGGAATACCAAGTCATCCCTGACATTTACCTTTGCATAAACTTAGTGGGGTCAGGTTCGCAGAACTTTCACTTAGTCGTTATGGATTGGAGGTCAAGAATACCAAGTCATTCCTAATTCCTGGTCCCCAACCATTTTCTTTTATATAAGCCTTTAGGTGGTCAAGATCATAGGGTTTCCTTACTCTTTACTCTGTACTGTCCTTGGGATGAGGATGGGATCAGGCCCAAGGCTCGATCCCTGCTACGTTTTTTTCTATGGTAATGACAATAAATTCATTTGATTTGATTTGATTAAATATAACTATCATCTTGCTTGTAGAACTATAATCATTGCAGATGACGCCCCTCTCAAAGAAGTCAAGCAAGATTACAAGGGGTACCTCCCACCATCCAAAATAACCAGTCAGTTCTCCAAAATCAGAGACATGGACTTAGGGGCTCTGGACACAAGCTTTTCTGAAGAAGGTTAATACTGCAAAGGGGAGGTCCTTCCAAGCCCAACAAATGGCCACCTCAGGGTTGATTCAAGTGGTAACTTTCCCCATCTCCCTTTAATCCCTAGAACTAGTTCTAGCATGTCCAAAAGCCTACAAATATGGGATCAAAAAGATCATTAGGCTAGCAAGGCAAGTCATTCTTGAAATTTCTTCTAAGATGATTGATGTAATCATTGGAATCCTAGTCTTTGAGAAGTATGATAAGATAACTCTCACTTCAGTAGATACCTTTTATGCGAGAAAGTCCAAGATTGCCACCACTTAATCAATCAACAATTACTGGAAACACACAGAAAACTTCCAATGAAGATGGATGCAGCACAACCAAGAAGCAAGTTCAAGGAAGATGGAAAAGAATTCATTTCACTACTTAGTTGAGTATTTGGCCTACCCTCTTAAGACAAGTGGCACCCTTGGATGTGTCACTTATGCATGAAGATCATTAAAGGGAAGAAGATAGATTAGGGATCTTTCATCAACAAGTTGGACAACCAACTATCCACAGTAGAGAAAATAGGGAAATTTTGCATGACCTCTTACCTTGTTTATTTTTTAGCCTATCATGCCAGCTTTCCATGATTGCAACAAGTTGGATCTCTTCAGAGAGGGGAAGTACTGGTCTGGCAACATTTTCCACAACTAGAGCTCCTTGAGAGACAAAAACATTACAAGGTTGTTAATGATGCCTTCATCTATGCCAGTATTAGAACTTGGGAGAACAACTACTCTCAAAGGCTATCTCCAGAGGCTTGTGATGAAATGGCTAACTGGGGACACTAGTACATATAGTTTAGGACCTTCTCTTACATTGGGGTGATGGGTTGCTCAAAACCCCCATATAAACTCCCTAGGTACCCTAGAAACAGAGTTATATTGTTGGAGATTTGCAGACAAGTGTCTGAAGTGTACAAACTCATTGTTAGCAAGCATAAGCCCAGTTTCAAGTTCCCTATTAAGATAGGAGGCTATACCTTCTAGAGCATCACATAGGTTAAGTTTCTAGAGTTGGAAATGGAACCATGGAGCTTAAGTTTTTTTTATGTTGCTAGGGCAAGATTTGATCTGATTGGACAGGTCAGTCCTCTCATTGGGACTTGGTTCCAACATGAGGATGCCATCGAAGATCACTAGGCAAATTGCATGGACGATTATGAGGTCCAACTTAGGGAATATTTCAGGTTGGATGTACGCTCGGTAAAGAGTTTGAATTTTCTTGACCTCCCAAAGGTTCTTAAGGGAATGAAATAGGATGGAAGGGTTTTAGACCCAACGTATGAATAGAATAAGGTTTACAATGAGCCCCTTGGTGATTTAAATTGGGGATAGGATGAAATTTCCTCTCTGGAGGATAGAGTTCAAGCATTCCTTGTTAGGACTAGGAAATGGTTTCTCAAGCCATTTCCCATGATGAACCCCTACCCTTCCAAGAAGAAGGACAAATCCAAGAAGACCAGTCAGGGTGAATCATCATAGGCTACCAAAGGACCCAAGGTGATCCCTCCAGTCCCTGAAGAGAAAAGAGATACCAGAGTTGTTGTTGCTACTAAGGAGAAAGAGAAGTCCAAGGTGGTGTTGGCAGACTCTAGTAACACGAAGAATGATGATCACATTCCCTTAGTGTAGAAGATGAGAAGGGGAGCTCCACCCTCCACTAAAGGATAAAGCGAAGAAAACAAAGAATTAACAAAGGATGAATGAAGAAAGGATAACATTGCATAAATTAGCAAGGGGAAAACAAAGGAGGAAAGCAAAAAGAGAGTTGAATCCACATGTCACCAAGAAGAATGCATGCTGAGAGGCCATATATACACACTTACATCTACATGTTTATGATCATAGCTCATCATAGGATTACCATGTAGGCCCATGCATCTTTTTAGTGCTTACAGACAATAGCATATGGATGTCAGTCCTTCTTTTATTTCTTCTCTATGCTAATAAAAGTTATCAACAAAAATTGGGCCCACCAGTTTCACCAACTCATTGCGTTTCAACCAATAGTGCAATAGTTTCAAGTTGTCAAACTAGAAACCTTGAAATGATGTGCTAGTCATTGATCTTTGGAAGATATTGATAGTTTCACTACATCTAAGGAAAACTTTATGCCTCTTAAATTTTGTTAAAAAGGGATCCACATTGTGCTGCCTTTAACCAATGGTGTAACAAGAAGATTGTGTTATACTGACTACTTCTAAATGTTGTGCATGTCATTGATCTTGAGAATTATCAATGGCATGGATTTATTACAAACCATTTGAACAAATATGATCTTACAAACTATGCAAAATCTGAAATAAAGTATAGGAGAACCATGAAAATGAATGTAGCCAATTAATAACCAAGCCTTTAAAGAGAAAACTAGTCGACTTCAAAGACAAAACTATGAAGGAAATGAAGTGCCTATGGAAGATGGCATCCCAAAGGGACAAATAGAGAGTAAATCTCTACAGTTATGGTGACCTTTCAAGTGATTTTTGCATACAAAGAAGAATTTAGCTATTAGTTTTTAGGCACTAAAGCTCGTCAAAAACTCAAAATTTTAAAATTGAGTACTCGCATGAAAGGGAGTACTTACATATTTTCTAAGGAAGATTGAAGTAACACCCATTATGTGTCATTTAGGTGGCCTTTCCTCTTAAAGGTCTCAAAGCGCTTTTCTAGATCAATAATATATTTGTGCAAGATTCTCTTGAGCTTCTCCCTATTACCTTTGGCCTAGAACTCCAACTACAAGTTAGAGGATAGAAAACTACCTCTGTCTTTGCAATGCTCGATGTATGAACCTAGCCCCCAAAAGATGTATAGTCTCCCTACTTACTTGTGGGTATTGCCTTTAATTCTTCATCTCCTAGTACTTTTTTCTCACTTTGGAATGGGGAGGGAAGTCCCTTTTGCACCAAAGAGAGTATGTGGGCCCTCTCATTCCTTGCATAGCCTACTGTAAACTAAAAGATTAGGACATGGACTTTAGAGTGTATTTATTTTTGCTCAAGATTTTGTTCACCTTGGTTGTAATTTATATATCCTAGTGTCAACAACTACTATAATTAAGCATTCATTTGATAGGACATAGAGCTTATCCACCAATCATTACACCTGGGAGATCTTCGGAGATAGTTAGAGGAGGGCTTCATCCACTTTAGATTTTACCTCTATGTTAAGAGTTTGTGTGAAGGCTATGAAATTTAGAACTAAGATAAACTCTACAACCATCATTACAATCCTCACCTAGTATGATGCATATAATTACTTCACCAAGGGCAAGACACCAAATGATTTCTTAGGAAATTGGATCTTAGCCTATAGTTATTGAATTGTTTGTATATTTTGTACATTGGTGTCCATTGATTCAGTTAAACTTCTATATAGCTCCATACTTCCACCACTCTTGCTTTCTCTAATTCCTCTACCATTTGTAGTTTTTGGTGGTGCCCTTTAACGGTGAGCTTAAAGTTCTATCCAACTTAGACTACACAATATTATACTTAGTTTGTTCTACTTACAATCTTTCAACTAGGACTTGAACCTAGAACTCTTTATTCAACTTTTGAATCTCTTGATCTTTCACCTTTAGTTGCACCTTGAGCTAGTTCATAGTGTATTTGTTCATTGCTAGCTCACCTCCCTCTTTCCAAGATTCCTATTGATCTTGAGAAAATTAGAGGTGGCAAAATTTTGGGTTTAGTCCATTAGCTCCACCAGGTCCTCTAACCATGCTTCAAATAAGCGCATCCCCACCACATGCACTTAATAATCTCTTGGCTACATCAATCCATGTGGCTTATCCACATTAGGAGTCATACTAGCAATCATCAATGATAGATGAGTAGGATTGTATAATAGCCAAATGTGGGTGTGTTTTAGGGTTCTATTTTCTCTTTGCCTCCATCTATCCATCTCAGCGTTATAGTCCTGCTTGGTTGTCAACATCTGTTAGTGCCAATTTGATGGAGAGTAGATGAAACCACTTACAAATGGAAATCCTTGGGGAATAATATAGGGGAATGCCAAAAATGTTTGGGCTAGTTTCATTATTGCTCTGGGAGGTAATGGGGAGTGAACCATGAAAGTGGTTGGGGAGAATGTGGGCAAGCTAAAAGTTGAATGTGACGGCTATTATGGGGTTAGAGAGGACAATTGAGGGGAGAATCAAGCTTGAGAAAAGGTTGTAATGCAAGAATGGCTTGGATGGATTGTAGCAATAATGGAGAAGGTGCCACAGTGATTACAATAGAAGGGGTTGCCTCAATAGAGGAAGGGGGTTCAACTAATTATGGAATAAGGAAAGAACTTGGATTGGGGTCACTAAGAGAGTAGGTACATGAATAGATAGAAGAGGAGAGGAAGGGATGGAGATACTTACCTATGTAGTTTGGATTGGAAGTACTAGGCCTTGTGGCACTTGTATTGGTACCTTTGTACCTACTTATTCAAAATCAAAACCCCTTAGCATTACCAACATTCTCTTCTTTCCTAGAAGTTCTATAGATGTTGTGGGATTTGATCCTTGGCTTAGAGGTGTCTACACAATGGTAACCATTTTCTTTTTCATGGTTGCAACTAGCTCTTATGTGATTTGGGGACCAAATGGGTGTTGTTGTCTAGTTAATCTTTGATACATCTCCATTTCTTTCTAGAGAGTCACTTGAGTGACATAATGGGCCTCTTCCAACCATGCCCTAAGCCTCCCAAGTGCCAAAGCTATCTAAGAGAAATGGGTAGGGTCCTATGATGTCTATCCCTACATAGAATGGAGTGGTGCTAGCCATAGGATGATCAGGTGCTTGTGTGGGGACTTCCTCCACTAAACCACTACTAATTTCTATAGCATGTGAGATCTAAGATTCTTCTACTTCTTCTTCTTGCACTCTAAATTACCTCCCCTCTAGATATTACTAACATCATAGCTAGAGGTTGGGAAGTCATGTTCCTCAGATCCCATAGTCTCTTCCAAGTCTTATCTATGGCAAATTTACCATATGCTCACTCTAGTTTGACAACTTCTTACATATAATTCTAGTATGCCTGAATTTTGTCTTCACTTCAACCCTGATCCTTCAAGGTCTTGTAGAGGAGACCACGTGTCATGATCTTACTCGGGTCATAAATGTGCAGTGCACTATAAAAGTCTTCCCAATTAGGAATCAACTTTGCAAGGAGCTCATAGTTCTCCACATAGGAGTTATTAACTAGGTGTCTTTTAGCCTCTATGCTAGGTCAACTCTAATGGACAAATCCATCTTTTACTTTTAGGTTCTTTACCCAATTTTCCACGAAGCCATTTGGGTTATAGATCTAGCAGTTATCTATTAATTCTAGACCTAAGTCTACCAATTTGAATGCAAGGCTAGAGAGCCTCTCTTGTTGACTATTATCCCTCTAAAAGAGAAAATGTTGTGGAAGGCTTTATTTTTTATCCTTGCACTTCAATTAGAATAAATAGCACCTAATAAGTGGGCAAATTCTATTACAAGAATCCTATTGGTGAGGAACTTCAAAAGATAGAAGGATTCCCCTTTGAATCAATGTAATCATATCATGGTGTAGTGCTACATGAAACACCAATCACAAGGCACCTTGTTGTTTATCATGAGCCCTTGTTGTCTAGGGCTCAACCAAGTGATTCCATCATAATTTAGCTCAACAAAGGTGTGAACAAGGAAGTTTTCCATGAACTCATAGTAATCTAAAGTTTGGGAGAGCACATTCATTCAAGCAAACACAATGATGTCCAGAACCAAACCCAAGAATGTCATGAATGAGCTCCATGGAAACATTGGGGGGACCATGAACCTTTGCAAAGGCAACCCTCTAGTCACTCCTCTCATGATACTAGCTAGTCAAGCGACGGTGGCACTAAGGGGATGTCTTTCTCCCTTAGGAGTGGGACTTCATGGGTCTCAATCATGGCAATTACACCTATCTATTGGGCATCTGTGTCACTTTTGCTACAATCACGATTGTTAGTATCTTCTTCTTCTTGTGTGAGCTTGCACATTAAAGATTTAATTCTTGAATTGTGTTAAGGTCTTTTATATCTTCTTCTCTTAAGATTCATAACTCTTGTGGAACTTCTTGGTAAAGCCTATCAAAAATTTGATCTTGGATTTCAAAGACTTGATTGAGTTGAGTTATCAAATTGACTTGTCTAATTTGTCCTAAGATTTCAATCTATTCTTCAATGTCTTCATCTATAGTCTTTTCTTGTTCTAGGTTTTCTATATCAACTGGGCCATGGTATAAGAAAATTAGGGCCTACCAGGCGATTGTTACAAAACTAGATAAATGATTATAGGACTATTTGGTTTACTTCCATGAGTGTAGATATAAATTTGTGTGTGAAACTAAACTTGGGGTCACAAATCTAAACTTCTCTAATCTCGGCCTCTGTAACCCATTCTTCTTTCATCTGGGCCTTTGTAACCTATATGCCTCTACATCTATGGCATGGAACAACCAACTAGTAGTGTTTAAAAATATTATTGATGAGTTTGGTAGGCAAAGGGATTCTCCCTTCGTCAATCCCCTAGAAAAGTTGATTCAATGACAATGAACAAAGATCAACAGCAATAGATAACCATCATTGCAATATGCCTAAGATGATGATGCGATTTGATAATGCAATTTGGATGCTCTATGATACTCTCACATGAATGCTCTTAGATCTAGATTTTTAGATAGATGTGCAAGTGAATTAGGTCATGTCCTTGAATACACTATGCTTTAGTCACGTCTTAATGGCTAGTAAAGGAGGATAACATTGGCCTAACTTAAGGAATTTGAGTTTAAAAGTTGGTGGTTCAAATCTGCACATGGAACTATCCTAGGTCAATTCTGCACCTACAAATCTAAATCTAGTGGCAAATGGTGGATATAGCAAATGAGTTTGGACTCTTGAGATGTGTGGAAATGGAACAAGACTAGGATAAGAATATTTACCAACTTCCATGCAAAACTATACTAACTTAAATACTAGTCAATACATAAAAGAACAACCTTGTCAAAGTAAATCCAAAACATAAAGAAAAAGACATGAGTGTGATTTTCACCATTGCACGCAAAAATAGTAATTTAAAAATTAATGTGGTCTTTTGCTTGGAAAAGTCTCCTAATTTTTTTCACCAAAACCAGCTGAGAAATTTATGCTTAATTTTTGGACATATCTTCCGGGCATTTCTGGCTTTTTCTATAACCTATTATTATTATTAAGAGAAAAAAAATTCATACAAGTCTCACGCTGCAACATGTGCATGGAGTTGAATATTACTTAGTTGAATATTACTTAGCGTGTTTGCTAAGCTATCTACTCTCGTCGCTTCTCTAAACTTTCTCTCACGTTATTAGATTTCAGTGTGTCCGAAGACTTTAAACAAAACGTGCCATGTCTGGTCAATACAGTTCTAAAAAGTAAATAAGTAGCTTGATGATAAGTCAGATAAGGAAAACCCTAAACAAATCTAACTCAAATGTCAAGGATAACCTCAAATAAGTAGCTTGATGAGAAGTCAAATAAGGAAAACCCTAAACAAATCTAACTTAAATCTCAAGGATAACCTCAAATAAGGATAATGCATTTGCTTACATTACTAAATTATGTTTTGCAGTCATGGGCATTGCTGTGAAAGTCAAATCCTGGTGATATTTGTTATATAAATATTATACCCTAGATGCAATCTCTTTGCAGAGGGAGCAATAATCTTGTATTAGTCTTTTGTTTTTTATACACCTGCAACTGGCTGTGCTCTCACCTCATTCATTCTAACATTATAACCTCCTCTGTGGTTTGCAATGGCTTCAAAGCCTTCCTTGACATTATTCCTTAGCCTTATTACCCTCCTACTGCCATTTTCTTCTTGTTTGGCTTTCAAAGAAGAGAATCTTGTCTTCTACATGCATGACATTTTGAGTGGACCGAACGTTACAGGCGTTGCAGTTGCAGGAGTGAATGGAACATCTTCAAATCCGTTAAATTTTGGAACAGTAATTGTTATAGATGACCTTGTAACCAAAGGTCCAAAGCCCTCCTCCAAGACTATTGCAAGGGCCAAAGGAATGTATTCCAATTCAGATCTGGGAGGTACTGAATTTCATCTCCTTTTCTCTGTTGTATTTCAGAGCAAGAAATACAATGGCAGCACCCTTGAGATCCAGGGATCAGATAGATATTTTCAGAAGCAAAGGGAGGTATCTGTTGTTGGAGGAACAGGGCAATTTAGATATGCTCGTGGGTATGCCATTATGGAAACTGTTGACTTTGAAGGTGTCAATGCTGTTTTGAAATTTAGTGTAAAGCTCCGATTAGACTAAGTCAGGTATAGTTATTGGATGTTATTGCCTCTGCTTTTGTAGTTTGGGTAGTGGGTTTTTGTTGTTTAGCTTGAATAAAGCATGGCTGCTCACCTTTTTACAGAAAGAGTGAAAAGATTTGGATCAATTGGGTAATGTGAATTGTGACTTCTTTTCTTTTCTTTACTAGAAATAATTGAAAGTTATTCATTTTTTATTGGACCAGAAATTTTGCTACTGGAAGTATAAGAGATATTGGGAAAAAAAATAATAATCAAAATTTTTAGTTGACTTCAAATTTTTATAGTTCATAATATTGTAATTCTGTGTTTCAGAATTTAACTGTGTGTTAGTTTTTTCTTCAATATTTCGGATCACACTCCATGATCTATCATTAGGAGAGTAGAGAGCAAAAGAATTCAAACATTGAGGGAAAAACTAGCACACAGTTAAATCACAAAATTACAATCAAAATCTTCTCTCAAAAAACCTGGATTTTTTTTTAAACAATTATATTATACAATATGAAAGCTCAAAATCATTAATGTTTTATCTTATTATGGATTGGCAAGGTTTTAGTTGATTTTCTATGCTAGTTTTGTTTCTATTTTAATAGAATTGCTGGTAGATATTGTATTATATCATTTTCTCACTCATGATTTCTTCATAGATTCTGGTTGCACTCATGATACGACTTGAGGGTGATAGATTGTTAAATGCTTGGCCAAGCAAATGACAATAAGAAATGGTTGTGGTAATATTGTACTTGAGAACATGAGATGATTAGATATGTAGAATGAGAATAAAAAGAAACATAATATTTAAGTAGTTTTTTATATTGGAAAAAAATAATATTAGATGGTAATATTTTTTATGTATGGTGTTTTGCAATTTAGAGACAAATTTCACTATTAATATATAGTTTGTATGATGATTCAATATTATTTTTTAATTAATATTTAATTTTTAAATAAAGATGCTGAAATGGGGTAGATATAGAAAATAAAAATAATCCCTAATAAATTCAAGAAAACTTTTAAATAATTTTGTTTTGGAATTAAGAAAACTTTTTAAAATTTAGGTGAAGTAGACACTTATAACAAACCTGAAAATAATCAAATTTGGGGGATAAAAATTTCAAAAAGAACCAAATGACAACATATAGCCACTAAAAAATTCCTTACATGGAAATAGAATTAAATTTTACATAGATAAATTTATTGTAAAGAACATAAAAATGATTTTAAAATAATTATCAAGGAGAGACATGATAAGGAAGCCAAGACCTACATTCAAGAAAAATCATTATCATAGGGAGACTTCCAAGGAAAATTTTAAGATTGAAAAATCATATTTGAGAGTGCAGCTTGCTTTTATTGATATTTAAATGTTAACCATGCACCCAAATGCACCTATTCTTCTAGTATTTTGCTGATACAAATGAAGAGAAAACGCTAGGCCTTGTTTGGAGTCTTCTAATCCATTCGAGACTTTAAAGGTAAATGGAGAAGCTTTTGAAGATAATATGTTTACTTATTATCTAGAAGAGATGATTTAGTACCACTGATGGTTATCTTTAAAAGAGATAGGGTCCAATGAATTCCTCTTATCCTATTTAGGAATTTAATACATTTTTCTTAAGTTGATTTAGTAGTGAAATTGTTCTTAAAAAATACTTATAATAAATGAAACTTCAAATCTAATTTAATCTAAATTAACTATTTTTATTAAAAAGATTAAAAGATAGAGAGTTTAAAGGGGAATAGCTAATCTTATTATCATTAAAAACATTTAAATCATTTCTTATTTTCTAGTACAATTCCATAAAATGGAAAAATTTTAATGAAAATGTCATGTTGACGTTAGCATTTGTACCTGGTCAACCTTTTTCTTCACAACTTTGACCAGCCATAACTTTTGCATACGGACTCCGTTTGACGCAATTCAAGCAACGTTGGAATCGTTTCGACAAACTCTACATAATGGCGAGGTTTTGTCAGATTCTAGGACTAAATTATTTAGGTCTTCTAGATCCTCCTGGATCATATATAATCTTGTGGGTGGTACAAGTTGCAAAGATGAAACATAAATATCAAGGGTTTGATGTATCCACCATAATTGGGAATAAATTAGTTGGGATAAAATACATCGATCTTAGGCATATTGATATGAAGGATTTCTGGAACAAGATTGGTAACAACCCCCAAGAACCTATAGTTGAGAAAACATTCACAAGTGGTCTAGTGTACAGATTTGGTATTGGCTTGCATTGAGAACTATCATACAGAGTCTTGACAAGTTAGGATAGTGGATGGTGAGGTAGTCGTGACCTTGGACGTTGAATCCATTAGTATCACTTTCAAATTACATGTTTGGGAGGAATATGTTGACATGTCCATGGAGACGGGGTGAGGTTATTATGTGGATGGGAAGAGTTGGTGTAAAAAATGTATTGCCACCTCCTAGTTGAAGAAGGAAAATAAAGGTCAATCTCAACTTCTGAAGAACCTTGTTAGAGCTCTCTTTAAAGATGACATCTCTGATATTATAACCCTTCTACATATAGTTGTAGGAAGTGCTAAGTCAAATGAGTTTGTGGAGTGGATGTTCCAATTCATCTTAGTAATATGTGTCAGGGATCAACACATTGATTGGGCAAAGATAATCAGTGACCACTTGCATGATCAAATGGTGAATTATTGAAAGAAGAATAAATTTCATATGTTTTCTATGTTCTTGCAAATACACAGAGGATATGGCCTGTTTTGAGTGTCACTCATTTCAGCGATGCTACTCAGATTTATGATTACTATCCTTGGTTGCAAGAGGAGATTGGAAATAAGGATTATAGGAGAGTCAGTGATGCTTTCCTGATGTTCAATGTTGTAGAGGACTCACTTGAATATGACCACCATACCTAATGTGAAAACCATCATTCCTATGTTGAATAAATTCAAGGTTTTCAAGGCCAAGATGGATGCTTCATAGGTGCCTATAGATCAGTCAGTGAAAGGTGACCAAGATAAATATGCAGACAAGGATGAGAAAGAGGATTGACATGCTGATGAAGAAGATGAAGGAAAGGTTGTCCTAGCCTAGTGTTTATTGTTTTCTTGATTTCTTTTCAAAAGACTTTGGCATATATTGATGTATGTTGGACTTTATTGAACCTTCCTTCTTTATTGTATTATTAAAAGAACGAATGTTTTATTTTATGTTTAGTTGGCCATTGCTAGAATCAGTTATAAATTTCATTTAGTTTTGATGTGGTTCTTATGTAAGGGACAAACGAAGGAACTTGAGGGATCTTTTGGTGAAATTATTTTCATGAATAGATCATTTGATAATTATTGGTTCTAAAATTTTGGAGGAAAGAGGGATAATTTCATACAGTTGGTGTAACATTTATTTTATGGAACGGAATATTAGACTCTTCCCTACTCATTAATGCAAGGGAAGATGGATATTAGGTCTATTGTATATATGCATTACTATTTATTCTTCTTATGTTGAATGCACGACATGTTGAGTATGTGAAATTTATATTTATCTACATACAAAGTATTGATAACTTGCCTATGTTATAATTGTATTGCCATCTGATGTGTCTTCTTTCTTATGTTAGAATTTGATGCAAAGGCGGTAGTTCAACAATTGATTACTTATTCTTTAGTTATTTCCATTCTTATGTCTGGAGGATATTTTTATTGATTTTGGTATTATTAGTTGTATCCAATTTGCCCGCAGTGCATTGGGCATTGTGAATTTTACTTCAATTTCATACTAGTAGAAAAACATCCTTTTTGATTTTAGGTTAAAAGCGTACCAAAAAATTTACAAGCCCATCATATGAAGGAAGTTGTACCTTCTAAAAAATTCAGAGGATGACTCATGAAAATTGTCCAACTGTTAGTCAGATGTTCATTATAAATTAGGTGAGTCATACACAAAATAAATAGTGAAAGTCTATTCACTAAATTTTTTTTGGTGACTCTACTGGGGATATCGAAATAGACATTAATGTTGTTGTCTTACTTCACTCATAGGGTGTTTTGAATTCATAGTCTAGAATCAAATCCCTATTTATAAATTGGTGATAACTAATGGTACTTCAGATAGGCATTGGTCCTATCTTGCAACCGAATCTTAACTAGGTAGATGTAGAACAAGAAGACATATTAATAGACTTAAAAAATTCATCCTAGAGACAGAGGAAAAATAACTAGTAGTCTCACCAAGTTAATCAAGTCCTTAATATTGAAGCAGATCTAGGTGAAGAACTTAGACAATAGGAAAGATGACTTGGTGTGGTGCATGAAAACTATCTTGTTGAGGGGGTAGTTGTTGTGCCCAGAAGGGATAGACCATTCCAAATCCATGCTATGCAAAATAATCTCCAGCGTGATAATCACAATCATAAATAAAATTACTAGAACTTCAACCAGAAAAAAAAAATCAATATAATAACTGACAATAAGTGGTCAAGTTGGCTGACAAGAGGTATACTAGAGGTGACAGAAAGAAGGGGATTATTGATTAGGATTTTAAGAAATTGAAAGAAACCTTTTCTGCTACAAGCTTTTCTTTGTCAAGGAGAGTATCCAAATTATTCAGTAGACCTCCATCACCTACTAAAGCGCCTGAAGATTCCTCTACTTGACAGGCTCTTATTTTACACAGTATTATTCTTCCTCTCACCATTAAATTTCAAAATATCATGGCTCATAACCAACCACCAGTTCCTTGGGAGTTGCAATTGGTCTATTAGCCCTAGCCATTCAACTTCATGATTTACCTCATGGATCCCTAAAGATTATACCCAAATTTAGAGGAGATGGTAAAGTTTCAACCAATGAACCTATACATGCTTTCTTTTCTGCTTGTTCTATTTTGGGAATACAACATGAAGATGTTTTAGTAAGATTGTTCATTGAATCTCTTGCTAACGCTGCAAAAGATTAGTTCTATCATCTGCCTTGTTCTTCTATTGACTCATGGGAAGTTTTGATTAAGAAGTTTGAGGATAGATTTAAAGGGCCCAAAAATGAACACTCTTTGATTGCAGAGTTGACACAAATAAAGGAAGAGGTTCATGAGCCCATGAGGGAGTTTGTTGCTAGATTTAATAAGTTGGTAAATAGAATCCCAGAGACCAAGAGACCTACTCCAGAGATGAACAAATGCCTCTTTATTAATGCACAACCTTTAGATGTGAGTTATCAGTTAAAAAGAGATAGGGTGGCAACATTGGAAGATACCCAAACTTCTACCATACAAATTAAAGATGACTTGCTTACTGCACGTAAGTGGAAGAAGGAGCTCCAAACTTAGAAAACTTTTGCTACTACTTCCATTGATCCCATGGTATAAAGATTGGCCAACGAGATCATTGCTCTCAAGAGGCAATTGCCTAAAATCTAGCAACCTCAACAACCAATCTATCAGGATATTCCCAAGAGAGGATATGTACCACCCAATGGTAACAAGGGTAAAAATTTGGAATTACCACCAGCAACACAAAGGTTGGCAATAGAAGGCACATCCTCTAACAGCAAAGGAAATATGATATGCAATTTCCATCTCACTTCAGACTATTATGGTGCTTCTTTCCTGGAGATTAATCGATTTATGAAAATAGCAACTATGAAAGAGGTTACAATTGAAGAAACCTCTGATGATGAGGGAGTGACACTGCCTAGCTACTCTACTTCTTATTATTTAGAGTATGAATTTGATTCAGATAGAGGCAAAGATGTACTCACTGAATTGGATGGTCAAGTTTTTTTTTGTTCTCACAAGGAGCCAGCAAAGGCAATCTCGAAAAGGAATTCCACTTGTTAAAGATCAAGAAAAGGATGAGTCTTTTACAACTCCCAAACCCATTTTGACCTAGAATGCAGCCTCTGCACATGTTCCTTCAGTTGGCACAAAATCATCAAGTGTGTCTAACCCTATAAATTTAACTTCTACAAAAAAAGTTTTTGATGATTGATATTATTGAACATTGTAAAAATGCCAAAATACAAATATCCCAAGCAAAATATTTAAAGTTGAATCTTAGAGAGTTGGATCATCTTGTAAAATATGTCAAGTTAGAATCTTCTTCACATGTAAATGGTCAATCTTCAGAAGCCTTTGTCAAAAAAACCTCATCCAAGAGTAAAACTTCTATCCCTGAGCATCTCATGAAAAAACTAATCCCTTTTACATATCTTTGTACATTGTTGGATGTAGGCTAAGTAATTGTATAATAGATTCAGGTGCCTTAGACAATGTATTGTCTGCTAAAGTTTTCCATGCTCTAGGTCTCACTCTAACTAAGACGCATGGAAAGTGTTTTTCTATGGAATATAAATAGGTACCTCTAATCAGTCAAATCAAGCATGCTCAAGTAGCATTGGCTTCTTATCCTAATAAGAGGTTGAAATTGACTATCCAAGTGGCAAATATACCTGCCAACTGTTGATATATTGTCATTGATGTCAAAGTTGAATAATGCCAAAGTTAGATTTTAAAGGAAAAGTGCATAGAAGCAAGAAGCAAGATTCAGTGTCCCTATCTAATGTAGAGGCAAGTACATTGCAGCAACATCCTATTGTACACAAGTGTTGTGGATGAAGCAAACACTGAAGGATATCAAGTTATTATATGATGAGCATATTTCTATCTTGTGTGACAATACAAGTGCTATCAATATTTCTAAGAATCCATTGATGCATTCTAGAACCAAGCATATAGCGATCAAGTATCACCTTTAAAGAGAGAAGGTTACAGACAAGGAAGTGAACTTGGAATATGTTACTACTAAGGATCAAATAGTAGATATCTTTAGAAAGGCTCTGGCAAAGGATACTTTTGAGAATCTCTAATAGAGGTTAGGGGTAATTGCCCCTCCTTCTTGCTAGATGCATAATGGTGCATCTATCCAGGGGGAGTTCATGTTATATCTTGTTCCTGGACTGATGGCGGCTACCTCTCAGGGGGAGTAGGTAGTGGTTTCTGATGTTAGGGAGAGCTTGTTTTCTACAAGAAGAAGTCATGGCCTAAGAAAGAATGTGTAGGTAAGTGGTCTTTGATTGAGGCAATGATTGCCCTTTGTCCTTGATATCAAAAGAGGAGAGAAGCAAAGATGTGTTGCCATCAATGCCAAAGGGGGAGATTGTTACACATATAGTTCATAGGGTTGTCATTGATGTCAACACTATCACTAGGTTGCCATTGATATCAACACTATCATGGTGGTGTGATGGTGTTCATGGTTGGATGTCATGTCCCATATGTCCCATCCAACAAGAAAAAGAGAAGATACAGTTCATATTAAGATGGGAATTAGAAGCACAAAGATGATCAAATGTGTTGTTGATGCTATTTATGGCATGTAGTATGTATGATCCAAGTTCCATGATGATTGCATTACCCAAAGAGTGTTTTGTTGTTGATTGTTTGAAGATAGTGTCACTTATGTGAAGATGTTCTGTACAGGACAATGGAATGCTCCACATTCCTCTGCATTTGCAGACATGGCCATGCAGTTTTGGAATTGTGTTTAGGGTGTAGTGAAGGTGATAATTCCAAGTTTTTAGATCATTTTTCCTTCTTCTATGAAAGTTATGCATGATAGAGTACTGGCATGTGTTTTGGCAGAATAAGCTAACTTGATGAAGGTCTATTGGAATGCTTCGCATTCCTCTGCAAATGAGTGATTGCCTTTGCAATTTTTAGGAGATGTTTATGGACATGTATTACATGGTTCCTTACAATTTCAAGGTACTTGGTGGTTTGTAACTCATGTGTTCAGATGACAACATGTTGCAGTGTGTTCTAGATGATAGATTGTTCCTAGAGTTCATGATTGAAGATGTGCGGCACAATTCTCTAATGTGCGGTGGCAAAGGAGTGTTTGGAGATGTTGTATGAGTTAGGTAGACTCATCTAGAAGAGTTTTCATGAAAATATTTCTTGTTTCTAGTACTGCACAAGGTTTTCAAGTTGATGTGGCTATTATGCTTCAAGTTTTCATATGCTTTGTTTAAAGTTGTCCTATTTTCAAATGAGCAGAGTGTGTGGATGTAATTCCTTGGTGTTTGAAGTTATGAAGAATGTTTTGGACTTGGTTAAGCAAGTTTTGATTTCTACAAGGCCTAGATCTTTTGCTAGTGTAATGTGTGACTTCACTTAGGACCTATCTTATACACGTTTCATATTATGTGTGGTTTGGCTGACTTGCAAATGTATTTTTCACATTGTATCTATCCGACAAGAAATGTAATCAATGTGATATCATGTATAAATAGTGAATCAAATTGAGTGAGGTGAGGTGTGATTCCAATGTGATTAAAAAGTTTGTAAGAAGATAAAGAGCAAAGTAAATGCATTATTGATGTGCGAGTGAAGGAGAAAGAGCAGAAGTTGTTGATGCTATCTGGATTCATCTTGAAGACATATCTGTGACAGTGATCAAGTATAGAGTGTACCTAACTGATTAGATCATCAGAAGAAAGTGTGAAGAGGAAGAAGTGCAATCATCAAAAGTGTGATTTTCAATGTCAGTTTTCAGACAGTAGAAAGATTGTCATACTATAATCTCTTGTAATTGTGTTCTCATTTCAGGGAGTAGTAGCTTCCTTGGGAGTGACCCTAAAACACAGTCATCAGGGAGTAGAAGCTTCCTTGGGATTGACCCTAAATCAAAGTTACTTAGGGGGTAGCAGCTTCCTTGGGTTGTAGCCCTAAAACAAAGTTATTATTTGAGCTTCATATATTGTGAGTTAATCCTAACCATGGATTTTCCCTTCTAGGGTTTTCCATATATATCTAGTGTTGTGTTGATGTGCATTGTGTTAATCTTCCATGTTCATGTTAATGCTATGATACTTAAGTTTTAAATATGCTCCAGATAAGTTGATGTTGTTACAAGTGAAAATTGCTTAGATACTAATTCAACCCCTCTCTCAGTATCTTGGTGTGTTCAGCACTTGAACACCTTCAAGCTTACCAAAAGACCTTAAATCATGATTATAATCAATGAGTTCTACATTGATGTTTCAAAATTGGTGACCTGGTGTTGTACACAACCAACGTAATGTGAATTCTCCTTCAGGTATAAAAGTAAAATTTAGTCTGAATTAGTTGGGCCTCTAAATCATGTAAAGACCACTCCATTTATCCAGAATAAAATAATATTTTTCCAATAAAATAATAAGGAAATGGGAGAATTTTTAAAAAAATTCCCAACACAAATACAATCATGAAATAATGATTTCAAATATCTCTCAATAAATATATTCAATTTAAAGAATATTATAGAATCTAAAAAGATTTGAAGTACAAATAGGCTAAGTCCTTTACAATATCTCACATCATATAAGTCACACTATATAATATTGTCGATATTGAACCTAGTGGAGAGAGAGCATCATCGAGGCAATTAACCACCCAACCACAAGGCTTGAGGAATTTGGTGCAGCATGATATCTCTAACATTTAACAAATAGTAATCTATTACAAATGAACATATATCATGATTTTGCAGAGAGTGAAAATAAATCAAATCAGTGCAAATACTCGATTTCATTTTTAAAGCTTTGGCCAAAGCATCTTTTTAAGTTGATGATAGCTAGATAGGTTTGAGAACATAACCTACCCTTCTCTATAACCCCATATTTGACACCCGTCTATACTCTTTTTCTAACTCCACATACATAAAATAAGAGAAGCAAAAAATGTATAATTGCAATCAAACCATACATCATCCAAGATGGCATCAACAATGATCATTCATAAATAGAAGAAAACATTAATAATTTGGAAGACATGTCTTAAACAGACAATTCCACAATCTTCAAAAAACAATATGAGTCTAAAGAATTTTATTCTAAGATGTTATTCACATATTTAGACACCTTCCATTCATATAAGATCAATTCACAAATATACTCCATTCATTGAGGAATGAGAAGTTAAAGGTCTACTACCTCATAACATTCACATAAAACTCACAAGATTTCACAAGACATAAATAGGAGAAGATCAAGCTCTCACTAAAATTACAGTATAGCATATACCCAAAAGAATTCTTATGTCAAAACTTATTCTAAACTAGTAACTCAAGCATATGGAAAAATAATTACTTAATCTAGATATGGACCATGTAAGTTAGCTTGCAACACATATGGTAAACATAACAAATTCAGTATTTTGAAATACAATCATAGAAAGACTATATATTACCTTAGGTCCTTCATTTTACCTTGCTCCCATCTCCAATTTATTTTCTTTTCTTCAGTAACATGTGCCCTTGTAAAGTTGAGATTTCTCCAAAACTAGATAAAAGAATTAGTATTTCAAATAAAATAACTCTGTTAGACATCTGATGCATGAAATAGAAAAGAGACAAGACCTAAAGGCCATACCTACGCCTTAGGGGCTCATATAAAATGGCCTTGCCTATGTAATGCAATCAGAGACTCCATAGTTCATCTACTAGACTTTCAACCCGATTAGGTTTACTTAAAAACAATTGTTCATGTTAGTACAATAATAAGTTCATACTAGATTCATAACAAGAATCTAGGCTCTCTTTTCTAAGCCAAAGATGGGTACAACCTCAAATTAACAAAGTTTTCTTAACACAAATTGATTTGTAACTAGGTCATCACATAATAATAGTTCAGGGCAACTAGCTAACTATACTCATTGACATTTGTTCTTAAGGTTGAATACACTATGCAAATACCGAGCCATACAATTTCTGAGTAAATCAACCTATAGAATCTATATATTATTATAGAGTGCAAGAGAAAAGAAGTCACACAGTTCAATTTACAAAAGATCCCATAAAGGTACAAAGGGAGGTTAATATAATAACAAGAGCAATCTAATCATTATCCTTGATAGCATGCACAAGTTTCCACAAGCACATGCAATAAATAAATAAATGACTATCACCTTATTTAGCGAAAAAAAAAATTATCTTCTTATAACAATGTAGCCCACTTAAAAAGGAAAAGATATGCATTCACAAGCCTCTAGCTTATTACTCATGCTGAGTTGGATATCAATATTCAATATGCTTAAATAAAAGAGATAAATTTCAATATATCTAAGGAATGAACAATTTAACGCATTAACTACACATAGTAGATAATGATTTCAAATCATCACATACCTCTCATCTCCTCCTTTCCACATGATTGCTTCTTGATCAACCTAGGATGTGACTAAAATCCACAAAACTTACAATACCCTTTATTAGAACTTTACTGTACATAGATCATAATATCAAATCAAATGAAAAACATCTTTCTTCCTTTTACAACCATGCAATATATAGATTTATCAAGATTCTTATGTATTGAAAATAGAATATAATTGTAGCTAGGGTAAAAAGCAGGATAAATGCATAAACAACAATAATGAAACCCTAACAAGCACAATGAAGTACAAGATAGCATGAAAATCAAAACACAAAGCAAATGCAAACTGAATCTCCACACTAAGCTTGGTTTATCTCCATTGCTCTTCTCAATCTTGCATAGGTATGCATGATTTTGAAGGTTAAATGTTGGTTGCTCATTCTAGCAACACAACAATACTTGGAACTAGCTGCATACAAATGGCTTATGAGAGGGTTGATTTATAGGAAAGGGCTAATTTGAATTGATGGTTGAGATTGAAAGTTGGTTTCAACGATGTGGATGGCTAGGATCGAATAGGGTTTCCCACTCCATGAGGAGTTGTAGTCATGTGACAAGTGTAGGGAGGACCTAATTTAAATAAAAGATTATTTAAATTAGTGGGACATATGAAATGTATTAAATGAGAAATGTAGTATGTGACATGTGTTTGATTGTGGTGGAAGGTGAGGGCCTAATTCAAATATTTTATTTGAATTAGTTGGAACATGTGAGAGGAAATTAATTAAATAAATATGATTTATTTATTTAATTGTCTAGGTGATTAGGATGGGATTAGAAGTGGGATTAGGACAAAATATCATAAGATGTCTCTAGTAATGTGTCAACTAGGTGATGTTGTAAGACATGGACAAATTTAGGTGTCTACATTTTGCCCCTCTTTCAGATGATGTTTGAAATGATGAGATTTGTGTCGAGTAACATCATTTCAAAGAAGGTAAGGTATAGATAGAGGAAAAGGATGATGATGTAAGGAATGGGATGATGATTCCCCCTTGAGAGGATAGGCGGGTTGGACAAACACAAGGAGGCTCTCGAAATGAAAGGGACTGGTAAAGGATGGAAGATAAGGGAATGGATAGAAGAAATGAATGATATGTTATGCTGCAATGAAGGTGAGCAACCATGAAGTTTGATATAACACTAGACGTTATGCACCAAGGTATAAGGACCAAGGTGATGATGTGTCTTGTGCACCCAACGTAATACAACCTTGTCTAATGTATGAGGAAGTAAACTTAGAGCATTGAAGTCCTAGTGCACAAAAGGTATGATATGACCTTAGATGCAAAGGTTAATGCAAAAAGCTATTCCAACATACACAAGATATGAATATTAGCTGGAATGGTTTGGATTTGATTCAAATGCAAGATAAAATGATAACACACAAAAGCAAGCAAGAAAGCATGCACAAATGATTCAAAAATAAACAAGGTATTGCCCCTGTCAAGTTGTAAACCAATGATTAAGTGATTGATTGACTAATGATGATTGTTTGATAGATGATGTCTAGTTTTAGGAAATGAAACATGTCGTATAAGATGCCTGGTCTGGTTTCGACGATGCAACATCCTGTATAAGACAATTGATTGATTGATTGACACTTGTGTTGTTGGCCATGCAAATCAACACTAGGATTTGATTAATAATTGATTGATTGATTTGGTTTACGTCAAGATTCTAGGATCAAGACCATTGAATGTGATTGGATAATTTGACTTGATTGATTAACTTGATTGGTATGGATTAAGGATGACTTGCATTTGGATCATTGCTTGGATTGATTTTATTGAATTTGATTAAATGATTTGGATTGAATGGATTGATATGAATTGGAATGATTTGAAGAATGATTTGAATGAATTGATTGGCAGAAGTGATTGATTTGATGATTGGATAGAGTGAATAATAATGATGAATTGATTTGATTGATTGGAAGTATTTATGAGATTGATTTGAAGACTTAATTTGATGGTTGATGAATTGAAGAATTGAATTGATTGATTTGGAATGAATTGAGTAATGATGATTAGAAGAATTGATTGGAATGATTGAAGAATTGAATTGAATTGAAGAATGATTTGATTTGATGAGGATAAGTTGATTGAATGGATTGATTGAGTGATTGATTTGAGGAATTGATTGATTGAATTGATGATTTGATGAATTGATTGATTTGAAGAAGTGATTTGATGAATTTGATTGATTGGATGAATTGATTGATTTGAGAGATTGAATAATGATGAAATTGATTTGGAAGAATTGATGAATTGATTGATTAAAAGAATGGAATTGAATTGATTGGAAGAATTTGTTGGAGTGATTTGATTTTTTTTGTCTTAAATTGGAAATGTTTTGATTTATTTGGATTTTGATATATTTTATTTTTTTGTGTTTTTGGAATGTTTTGATTTTTTTGGATTTTTTGAATATTTTTTGATTTTTTTTGGATTTTTGATGTTTTAATTTTTTGTATTTTTGACATGTTTTGAGATGGCATTGGATGACAATTTGGATAGCCTTTATGCTAGATACCAATGACAAGGGAAGATGAAGTCTAGGTGCAAGAAGGTAGGTGGGATTGGATGAATGGATAAAAGGGTGGGCGATAGCAAATGGAATGGATGTGGGCATCATAAGGAGGGGAGGATGTGATCTCTAAAGACTATGTCGCATAAGAATAACATGCCCCATTCGATGTGCAATGATTAGAATTTGACATGACAAAGCTTATGAAAATGGGATAATGATAGGATTTGTATGGTTAGAATGAGGTATATCGAGAGATATCCAAAGCATTTTTCAACATTTTGCCCCCATGTCTTTATCAAGATCAAAAGGAAGAAGGGAGGATGAATGGACTCAATATGATAGGTATATGTAGATGGGTGTAATGGATAAGGATGGTAGGTAGGATAGTATGGAAATGGTATGATAGGATATGATAGGATGGATGAGACAAGGTGCCTCCAAGTGTAAGTGACATAGAAGATCAACCTACACATGATGCATGTTTGCCAGGTTTTCATCATGGTACTTATCCAAGGCACCACCAAGGGTGGTTTTCACCATTGGATGAAAGGATTTCTCTTTACTATTTTGATTTTTTTTTTACTTTTTTGATTTTTTTTACTTTTTTGATGGGAGAAGGGAAATATGGATAGGAGGGACTCAAGTGCCTAGTTCCATGAAAGGTGATAGTCCCATTAGAGATGGATGTTGCATGGACCATGTCAAATGTCAATATGCTCATCAATTTTGATAAGAGATGGCATGAGACAAAGATGGATTAGGTGGATAGTGGATTATGGAGGGAACAATAGTGGATTATGTAGGACTTATGCAAAAGGATGGATGAAAGGTTTTATGCAAAAGTATGGACCATAGGGAGGTGATGGGTGAAATGTGTAGGATAATGGGTGAAGGATGGGGAGATGGAGGTATGTGGAAGTGTCACAGAATGAAAGGCAACCATGACCAACGGTTGCACACACCATGATAAACATTGAAGATTTTGATTGGAAGGTGGTGTAGGAAGCAGTGGACATGTTTACTTAGAAAATGGTTGATTTAGTGATTTAGGTACCCACATGGACTTAGGATTTTTATGATATTTATTTTTCTTGTGGGATGAACGAATTTGAAATTTTGGAATGGAATGGGATTTTTGGGATTTTTGGATGGAAGAGGATTGTTGGAATTTTTGAGATGTGGATGCTCCATTTGACTTTCTTTCTTTTTGCTTAGGAACCCAAACCATTTTAGTTTTGACCTATTCTTTTAGAGGTATGGGCTTGAGTAGCTTTTTGAATGGATTTTGATTTGATTCTTTGCATTTGTGTCCCAAGGCATTAGGATCCTTAAGATTTTTGGCTTTATAGGTGGAGGCATCCAAGTTTTTATTTTTGAATCTCATGGACATGGTGGAAGCTTCTTGTTTAGATGATGTGTACATCTGTTGGTCATGATTAGGAATGTTAGAGGACTTGTGGATAAATGGATAAGGCAATTAAATGATAGGGATCTTAGGTGATGGGAGAAGTGGAGGTAAAGTGGATGGAGGGATATTAGGAGTTGGAATTAGTGGAGGTAAAGTGGATGGTGGAAGGTGTATGGTCACATGCTTTTGGTATTTGTAGGATAGTGGAGGTGGAATGGCGACATATGTTTTGCGTACATGATAGGATTTGTGATGGAAAGTGGTGGATTTAGGAGGCATGGAGGAATTACCAACATCTTGAGATTGTTCACCTTGGGGTGTATATCTAAGGCCATATGAGCGTGGGGGGACCTTGACAAGGATAGGCTCCAAAGTATCTTGTTCAAGAAGCCCTAAGCCTTTACCATGATAGTTCATGTTTTAGAGTATGCGATGGTGGGACTATGGGTGCTTTGGGAACTAGAGTTGAGCTCATTATTGGATGGAGAAGGTGAGGTGGTAGATAGTGGTTATTGCTTACCTAAGGAAGAACATTCATGGATGAAGGTGGATAGACTAATAGGATATGTTGGTGAACTTGAAATGGGGTCGATAGTGGATGTGGAAGGATCATTAGGATCTTAGTTATCGTTATGCTCATTAAGATCCAAGATATTTGTTTGATCATCTATGTTTTCTTGGGAGGCATGTGTCTCATCATGACAAGTGGATGTTGTTGGATCATGGGGTAGAGTGATAAGCTCTTGACCGTGAAATGTATAAAGTGGGCTAACAGGATCATCATGGCCTTCTTGATCATAGAGGGGATCTTGATCATATATGGGAGCTTGATCATGGATAGGATTAAGTGTGCTTGGGATGGGTTGAATGGAAGTGATTTGACCTTGATTAGAATGAGGGCTTGATGTTTCCACATGCTTAGGATTATACTCTTGACATAACTCTTGACTTGCTTGAATGGAAGTAGAAGGCTCTTGGGGAGGCTTGATATACTCTTGATGGTCAACTGCAAGAGGGCATGATGGAGGCTAACTTGGGCTCATGGGGGGAGACTCTTGAATAGGTTCAAGGGGTTGTGGACTATATGAAGGGGTTGTAGGAATGGACACAATGTTGGAAGGTTTAGGCTCAATGATAGGACTTTGATGACATGGCAATGATTAATTCCATGCTAATAGTCCTTGGATCACATCCTTTGTAGGTGGATTGGTGGTGGAAGTTGAAGGCTTAACATTTTGATTAGGTGGAAGGCTAATTGGATTGGATAAGTTAGGACTAGGAGTGGATAGGTCCCATGGTGCAAGGATAAAAGGGGTGTTGGATGGATTAGGACTACAAATGGATAGGTCGCATGGTGGATGGATAAAAGAGATATTGGAAGCTTTTGGCTTCTGATTAAGATTGGGTGGAGGGGAAATTGAATTGGATGGATTAGGACTAGGAGTGTGTAGATCCCATGGTGGAGGAATAAAAGGGATGGAAGGTGTTGTAATATTAGGGTTTTGAATTTGGTTGGATGGAGGGTCAAATGGATTGAATCCAGATTGGTGGATTTGGATAACTCCATATGTTTACTTTTGAAATGTTTGAATTTAGGGCGTGAAGTTGATGGAGGATTAGATGATGGAAAAGATAATGAAGGGCTTGCATGAGCTAGGTTGGTGTCTCCCTTGTCAAAGGTGGCATTAGAAATTAAATGCCTTTTATCTTGTTTCAAGGGGTGACTTGGGCTCACATGTTCTTGTTGGGAAGTGAATGGATAAGTTGATGTGGCATTGAATTGATGTGTGGATGAATTGGGTTTTGGACTTGTCTCATCACTAGAACTTAAAGGAGGTCCCCCTCAAAGTATAAGTTTGGGATTTTAATTGTTCTCATTGTTAGGATTAGAGGGAGGGTCTCCTTGAAGTATAAGTTTGGGATTTGGTTTTGTCTCATCATTAAGACTAAAGAGATGGCCTCCTAGAAGTATGAACTTGGGCTTAGGATTGGGCATAGGCTTGCTAAAAATCAAGACCATTTCAACAAGTGTTTGATTGACTAGGATGATAATGATGATGATGATGATGTGGAGTGATTAGGATAGATAGGATGAAATTGATTGGATATGTGGAATGACAAGGATATGATTAGGATGAAATTGATTGGATTGGAATGAATGTGTTGGAAAGAATGTTTAGGAAGAAATGTCTATGTGTTTGGTGTTTATAGCTTGATTTGACAATTTGTAAACAAATGATTACACATGTACACACATGAATCACACGTGCAAGACACATAAGCAAGATTGACTTTAAAAAGTTTGAATGTGATGATTAAGCAAGCACTTGAAGACACATCAACAACCCTATGACTAGTCAAGTAGGTGTGGCCAAATATGTCTTAATCTATGTTGTACAAGGTTGACTAAGGATGTCCCCAATATACTCAAGGTACGGGGGGCCCAATTCCTTGAAATGAAAGAGAAATAATGCCAAACATCTGGGAGAAAGGGGTAACCCATCCTTCACCTTCACTTCCCAAAGGTATAAAGTTATTTGGGGCTTAGCCCAAATGGCAAGATTTCAACTTCCAAAGAGGGTGTCTTTCGATGATTCACACCTCACTTTTTATACTCCACCAAAATGCTAGAGTTGAGGTTGTCCCTTGGAGTGGTGTGTCTCCAAGCAGGCCTCCTAGAAAGGGTATGACAAAAGCAAACCAAGTGGGTGTTTTTGATCTCTAAGATCACCTTGCGGTGCAAGGAGAGAGCATACACACGCACACTTGATTCACACTCGCACTTGTTAATTTCCCTTAGAAATGAAATGTGTTGTGTGAAATTGAATGGATGAGAGGTGTTTTTGATTCTCAAGGTTGCATGAAGCACATGGGAAGAGCATACACACCTTCGATCACATTCAATCTCACCAAATAATGCAAGCACTTGTTCTTTTTAATCCCAAGTCAAAATATGTGAATGGAAGACAATGGTTTGTTTTAAGCCCGCTTTCGATATGTGAATGAAGACAAGAGTTTGTTTTAAGACCCAAATCCAAGTGTGAATGCAAACAAATGTTCTTTTTAAGCCCAAATTGAAATGTGTTTGCAAACAATGATTATGAAGAAATGAAAAGAGATGAAAAATGAATGGAGTGCACCTAAAAATTTTTGTCCTTAAACCTATTTTTGTGACTAATATTGATGTTGTTCTAGCATGGTGTGATCACCTGATGAAACCTGCACCACAGTGAAGTTGGCTGAGTCACCTTTCCAATGAGTCTTTTTTTGCAAATTTTTGACCCTATATGACAAAGTTATGAAGAAAATAAAAAAAATGATCTATTAGGGAATGTAGAAGGCAAGGGTAAGCTTGTCAGTTTAACCTGATTGATAGTGGTCTTTGGAGGTACGGTCACATGCTAGCAATTAGTGAAGATTGGGGGTTTAGGTTTGTGTTGGAGGTCAAGGGTTCTCAGTGGTAGTTAGAGCCCTTAAGGCCCCTGGTCACCCATGTGACCAGGGCCTAAGTTAATGTAAAAAATAAAGATAAGAGTCGATAGCACTGATCCCCTAGTCATAGCTATGACCAAAACTTAAACGCGAGAGCTGAAAGTTACTATGAGAATGACAGTCATAGTTTTAATGTGACTAAAACCTAAACAACAATGGTCAACGAATGGGAGTAGTGGTTTAGATATTAAACAACAAAGGTTTAGGTTTCAAACAACGATGAGGCTAAAATGGTGGGCAGCGATGCTAAAACAAGAACGACAAAAGGTTTAGATAAAGGTAAGGGTTTTTAAATGCGGCAGATGGTTGATATAGTTAGGGTTTAGGAGAGCATCAATGGTGGGAGTGGAAGCGACTGAGAGATTTTTGGGTGGCGACTAGTTTATGATAGCGGTGACTTTGGCAGAGGGTGGCGACCTAGTAAACAGGAGGTCGACGTGGCTTGCCTAAGGTGGAGGGAAGCGTAGGGAGCAGTGACCTTGGCAGAGATAAAGGGTTGACAACGGAAGGGGCGGCTACTAGGATAAATGCACAGGCTGAGATTGAAGTTATAAGTAGGGGTTTTGGCAAAGGGATTAACAACAGGTGGAGGAAGAAGGTTGAGCAGCAGTAGAGGTTGAAGGAGTGATGGCAGAGAGAAGGGGACATAGGCGGTGACACCTTATACACCTACAACCACAAGACCATAGAAAACCACACAGAATTAGTACAACCTGGTCATACGATATGGATCTGTATGGATCCATACAATACAAACATGTTACTAAATTTTTTTTCAAAAAATTACAAAAAAAACCCTGTCACCAAAATATAGCAAATTTTATGTCAATCTTTACTCGTGAGGCCTCTCGGACTCAATAGCAAGATCCATTTCAAGCCCGAAGGTCACCTACAAAAGTTGACCACCAAAATTGATAAAAAAATGATAGATTTGCAAACTTCACGTCAGGTTCACCAAATGTATCTAGGGTAAAAATTAGGGTAAATGCACAAACCATAATAATGAAACCCTAACAAGCATAATGAAGTACAAGATAACATGAAAATCAAAACACAAAGCAAATGCAAACTAAATCTCCACACTAATCTTGCTTTATCTCCATTGCTCTTCTTAATCTTGCATAGATATGCATGATTTCAAAGATTGAATGTTGGTTGCTCATTCTAGCAGCATAACAGTACTTGGAACTAGTTGCATACAAATGGCTTGTGAGTGGGTTGATTTATAGGAAAGGGTTGATTTGAATTGATGGTTGAGATTGAAAGTTGGTTTTAACGATGTGGATGGCTAGGATTGAATAGTGTTTCCCACTCCATGAGGAGTTGTAGTCATGTGACAAGTGTAGGGAGGACCTAATTTAAATAAAAGAACATTTAAATTAGTGGGACATGTGAAGTGTATTAAATAAAAAATGTAGTATGTGACATGTGTTTGATTGTGGTGAAAGGTGAGGGCCTAATTCAAATATTTTATTTGACTTAGTTGGAACATGTGAGAGGGAAATTAATTAAATAAATAGGATTTATTTAATTAATTGTCTAGGTGATTAGGATGGGATTGGGATTAGGACAAAATGTCATAAGATGTCTCTAGTAATGTGTCGACTAGGCGATGTTGCAAGACATGGACAAATTTAGGTGTCTACAATAACTACCAATAAAATTCGTCTCCAACTATTGCTATAGAAGTATTAAAATTGCTATAACATTCAAAATACTTAACAAAATTTAAAAACGTAAAATGTTCCAGAAATCTAAATAAAGGCACTCTTAACCAAGAAACCATTTTACAAACCATTTCTCATGCAGAGAGCAGTTTATAAAACATCAACAGGGTTTTCAGTAGGATTACAATAGTATTAGAGTTGTGATAAATTTCTTAATATTTAATAAAATTTAAAACCATAAAATGTTTTAGAAAACTTAAATCAAGGCGCTGAAAAACCTAGAAACCATTTTACAAACTATTTCTCATGTAAAGAACAGCTGATAAAATATCAGTAGGGTTTACAACATTGCTTTTAGTAGGATTACAATAGTATTAAAATTGTGGTAACTTTCTTAATACTTAATGAAATTTAAAATTGTAAAATGTTTAAGAAAGATTAAATCATCGCACTCAAAACTTAGAAACTATTTTACAAACCATTTCCCGTGTAGAGAGCAATTTATAAAACATCAGTAGGGTTCATATAAAAACTCAACAAAACCTATAATAAGCATGCAACATGTGAACTATTTAATTAATTATCACAAAAGACATCCTTATGACGAATGCAGGATTGCATATATTTGATTAGTTGAATAAAAAAATTTCTATCAAAAGATATTAGTAAATGTAAGAATTGATAGGAATACATACTAGAGCCATGAATAAAATCATACCAGATTTGAAGTAAAGTGAACTTGATTTCAAGCAACAATCTTGCCTATTTGAATAGCCATAGATAATAATGCTAAACCAAGTAAAATAAATATCTTCATTCCATGCAATCCTCCAAGATTTCTCAATTTGCAAACCAACTCTCTACAAAAGCTAGTTTTAATTTTCACAGAAGAAAGAAGTAAAGAATGAAAAAAATCTTCCTTCACAAGACTCCAAATACCCTTTTAAAACAAAACATAATAAAATGACCCTTCCGCTTCCTTTCATTCACGTCACTTTCTTTCTAGAGAACCTAGGAAGGTTAAAAAATTTCCCAAAACATTATTTTTATGCACCATTTGACCCCCCCAACCTATGGGTATACATCTAAGGTACTTTTTTTAATGAAAATAACATAATAAAGGACCCCAAAACCTCTCTACACATTTAAAATCATAAAAAAGAAAGAATTAACAATGTCATAACTCCACTAATTCTAAAATATTTTAATTTTAGTCTCCCCATAAAATCTAAATCCCAAGATTCCCTCGTAAAAAATCAATTGTCACCCAACTACCACTTTGTGGCCAAACAAAAATAATATCAAATAATGATGAAGCATTGAAAGAATCTTTTCCGAACTCTCTCTCTCTCTCTCTCTCTCTCTCTCTCTATATATATATATATATATATATATATATATATATATATATATATATATATATATTGTGACATCATATTAATTTAGTCTTTAAAAATAAAAAGATTATTCTAAATGCAATAAATGCAAATATTTTCATGCACACACATACATATTAATTCAATGTTGAGAGAGTGTTGTTCCTGTCACACTCACAAATAAAGTCAGTCGATTGTAAAATTATATATTCATTATCTTTCATTAATCAACAAAATAAAAGATAATTAACAATATTATTCCTTAATTGCAAATTAATTGCATTAATTTAAATATTAAAGAATTTAGGGTTGTGACACATCCTCACCTCTATTTATGGATTTGGCACATATGGACTCTCTATGATGGACGATATGCCTCTTAAAGAGCCCGTTAATGATATGCATTTGCATCATTTTTTTGCTTAGATTTAATTCTCAATGTGGTGTTTGTGTAGCAAAGTTATTCTTAGAATGTACTTTCTTCTCATCTTATGTCATTTGATCATCAACACATTTTTTTAGCGTTATGATTCCTTTCAAAATTGTGTATTTATTAAATATACAGTTTTCTCTTTAAAACACAATGCATTCATTTGTTTAGTGTTATTCAATGCTTTACATTCCTATTTATGCTTGTTGCTTCTATTCTCGACACAATTCATGTTATCTTAAATGTTAGTTGTAGTTTTCATTTTTAAATAGAAATTACCTCATTCCCTTTACCATATAGATTATTTAATTGTACCAATAATTAATTAATCCCTTCTTAGTTATTTAATTAGATCTTTTATAAGCATTTAATTAAATAATTGTTATTCCAATTTACCAATTAGATCTTTAATGTATTTAATTGTGTAAATCTTATCATTCATGATTTGATTAGATCATTCTATAATTTAATTAAATAATTTTATTAAGGTGTTTAATTTGATCTGAGTAGCATTTAATTAAACAAATTTTCATCATATATCCAAAATATATAGCAATATCTCATAACACATACATATCAATCAAAATATCAAAATATCGTATATATAACAAGTTTCTCGATACATCATATACAAAATCACCACTACATGAAAATGTGGTGTGTCAAAAATATAGTGTACAAAAATCTGCTACAACCCATGGTTGCCTAATCCCTCTGGTCCTGGCGGTGGCTATTGCACAGAAGGCTCCTTCTATGAGGCTAGAGACTGTGACCTGTTTGATGTTTGTAAGCCCCTCACTATGCCTCTCACTCTGTTGCCTCTATTGTTAGACACAACTTAGTTTGTTGTAGTCAAGCAACCTCAACTTGTAGCCTGTCAGCCTCAGCCATCTAGCCCTACACCCTAGGATGGTCTAGAGTTGTCACTAGTGTGCTCTGAGCCCTCTACAAGTCTTCTCTAATGATATCTAGCTAGCTCTGTATAGAATCACGTGCACTTTCTACACTCTCTACTCTCATAATTTCCTGATCTCACTCTGTTGTGAGTGCAACAACCTGTGCAATCATCTGGTCTCACTTCGCTATGAGAAATATAACCTAGGATAATGTCTGGTCATGCTCCTCCATGACAACAATGACCTCTGTAGTGGCTCAACCCTAATCAATTTAACTCTCCTTAAAAGAAACTCTCAACTATACCATGAGCTCAAAATATCCATGTGTCACTCGACAAACTATGTTAGTCTATGACTAGCCTACACACCATGCTCAAGATGAATATTGGGTACCATATTTTCAAACACTCAATCTATGTAGTCAAGCCACTCCTGTGTGCATATTACAAAAATAAAACAACACCATAGTCAGATCTCTCATCATGTTATCATTATCTAAATCAAATACGTATCTAGAATTCTACTCAAATGACAATACAAATATAAAGTTCTCACCTGGATCATTGACCTACCTGTCAGGATCTAAAGGAGTCACACACCTCACAGGTGTTGTGCCACATGCACTAATGGTCTTTGTAGATGCTCCTATTGTTGGTGTTGAGGTGGATCTCCCAGCAACTACACTACTCAACTCCCCTCTCTCCCTCTAACCACATGCACTACCAGTTGGTGATGATACCAGTGCCACTCGGGGTTGACTCTCCTCCTCACTCTCTATATCCTCTCCTCCTCACTCTCTATCTCCTCTCTTCCCCTCCTCCTCCAGACCCTGCTCTGTTAATATCATAGGTCTCCAGCTACAAAATTATGTGGGAAAATTGGAGCTAGTTGTGATGTGGATCACCATGTTATGAATGTTGGGATCACCCCCACATCATCATCATCATCATACACAAGTGTTGTATCCTTCTCCTCACTATTTGGATCACTCATCTCTTCATTCACAATGGTGGGACAGGGTCGGTCCCTTGCTCTCACACCACTTTGGTGTAAGCATACATAAGTTAACACAATTGTAGGAATACCTTGCACTTATCCAAACTACCTCATAACACAATCATGGAAGAATAGAACTATGATGTGATCAAGGAGACCGACTAATAGTCAATCCCTCTACATACTCACCAGCTACCATGTCTTCCCCACCCAAGCATGCATCCCCCTGTAGAGCTACCATATAATATATGTGCTCTAAAAATGGTCAAATATATGTCTCCAGTATAGTAAATCACTGAACTACCATGGCCTCCTCAATCTATAGGTGTGGGCCCATAGATCTACCTAGGTGATTATTGTGGGTACCCCCATTGGCTATGTGCACTTGATGTGCTCGAATGTCCACACCTAGATTAAGGTGCAAGTCATGAGGCTTTGACTCTCATAATGGAAATAACATCTCAAATCATGGTATAAGTGGGTGAGTATACTCTAACCCCATAAAAAAATTATGCACTGCTCCTCCATCACCCTAATGGTATGGACAAGGTTGTCATGCAACTATACGTCTTGTTCATCTGGTGCTATATAAAGGGAAACAATAGCGATAATCATGCAACAGGCTAGTGGGACATCCCCACCCTGCTCTAACCACCTTAGATGAATGTTCCCTAAGGTATCACCAAGGATAGTTTGACCAAGGGCATACATCTGTCCATCCAGGATGTACATCATCGATCCCTGTTCCATAAAAGCTACGACTCACCCTCAAACTGACAATCGCATGATCTGATACACATCATCTAGAGTGACAATCATCTCTCCCATCAGAGGATAGAAGACAAAGGTGTCTACGTCCCATCTCTCCATCAATGTCATGAACATGCGATGATGGAACCACATCTCAAGCATCGTGTACACCCAATAGACTCTGATTGCATGTAGATGTAGAACCTCCTTCAATGTGAGCATACATTGTTGATCTCTTAGCAATGTGAAGATCATCTTGCCCATATGCTCTTGCATCATTGGAGGGTATTGCAATTAGCAAATAAATTTTTTATCAGTTCTATGCTAAACTCATCAAATTCTAAACTCAAAAATCTAAAATTTTCTCTAAGTCTTCAGGACGCTAATACTCCCTGATGCTAGCATGTCCCTTGGACCCTAGCACCCTTTTTTGATGCTAGCACATTTGAAGGATGCTAGCATGCCAATTGGAATCCAGCACACCTAGCAGACTTTAGCAATGTTAGCACTTCGTGTGGGCAAAAATGAGACAAAAAGCATGAAATTTCAAAAAAATCATACCTTGCACAAGGTGACTCCCTACTCGACCTACTCTCTCAACGCGTTGAGTCATGGTGATCATCAAGCTCATCTACATGGTATTTTCACTCTCAAAATCACTCAAGTGCTTGAAAAATACTAGAAAAGGTAATTTAAAATGAATAGTAAAAAGTAAAAAAATTATTTTTTATAGAAATTTTTCAAATTTTCTACAACACCTTAACACAAAAACCTCCATAACTTGGGCCTATGAACTCTGATTTGTGTGTCGTTTGTTGTGTTGGAATCCTGGTTATGTCCTCTTTCTCTCATATGCCCTCTACTTCGGTGTTATTCTATTTCATAACCTTACAAAGAGCATATTCATCACACTTTACAAAAATTTCAATGCAGTGGATCCTTTTCCCTATTTCTGCCCTTTTTACTAGTAGGCACAAACATGGGAGTATATGTCCACTCTTATTTTTGTTTGCCTCATTTTTATCCTGATGTTATTTTCTCAGTGCATTTAGAATTATTTCATTTTAGTTATGATTTTTGGACTATCACATTTTCAGCCTTGTAGGATTATTTGTCTTCTAACAAATTGATTTTGTAGGTTTGTGGTACCTAACATTGTGTTTTTACAGATTTCTAGTTTGGGGGCATCATTCTTCCACTTGGAAAATTCCTTTGGCCTCTACAATATTTTTTTGGGTATATTTACATGCTTATTTACTTTCATCATTTCATTATGTACTTTAGCAAAGCTTATCACTTAGTGTCATCAGCTTGCTAAAGTGGGAGCAAAATGTAGCGTACAAAATTACGTACCTTCACAATTTCACATTGCATTTCAAATCGCTTTGGTGTCCACATCCCTAGCATGTTTCTAGGCCCACTTAACCTAAACATTGGCCTATTTTACCCATCACCAATGTTTACCAAAATTCATATTTGACATTTATTTATCTTAGTATTGTGAGAACATGGGTGAAATTTGAGAGAATATTCCTAGGATGCGAGTGTTATGCACAGACATCTCCACGCCACACTAGCATCCTGGATATTCTAAAGTTTTTAAACATTTATTCTCCCGCCTTCCCTCTAAATGTTGTCAGTGGTAACACTCAAGCAACAATGAAACGAACCCAGTTGCATACCTGACCCTTCTAGATTCTAATTCCTCATGCAAAATACAAGATTCAAAAAAAATAAGGGGATTCTTCTAAGTTTCTAATTTTTTTTCTCTCTCTCTCTCTCATGCTTTTGAAGAAAATTTATAGCAGATCATTGAAATTTGGCTATCTTGGCTCTCACAATAGTAGAATCTAGTTATTTTGGGTGTTCTCTCATGTTGTAGCATCCTCCATCTCATCTTTGTGGGATCTTAATTATAATTTGTGCTTGTAAAAGGCTCTCACAAGGGTTTTAAATTATTCTTCTATAGATTTGTCCCCTGAGGAGCTTACAACCTCCTCCATTAATTCAAGACCTAGTAATATTATTCCTTTGAAAAGAAATTATATTATTTATTGGATTTTATTTCCTATATTGCTTCATTTACATTTCGGTAAGCACCACCCTTATTTCCATTCATACACTAAGGTACTTCCCCATAGACTAGGGATAATGCTCTTAATTTTATTTATGTTGTTGTTGCTAGTTATTTCCTAGATGCACTTAGGAAATAGGAGCACACACTCTTATTTTTTTTCTATAGTGGTTGCCCATGGAGGTCGAAAGATCGAAACAGGGGCTTGACCTAAAGGCGGGCTCCCAAGCAGCCCCAACCATTCTTCTTGGTCTGTGTTGTGCAGGTTGAAGGAAAGAATTTGAACACAGGGGAGTTTGTCTATTTCTTTCATATTCCTTTCTTGTTATTTATTTCCTTAGTGCCTTTTGATTTAATGCATTATTTTGGTAATTTCTAAGTGTATCATGTTGTTGGGTGCTCATCCTAGTTCTATGTGTAGACTAGATGAATTTGTAGACCCAGACTGGACCATACAATACAAATTTTTATTATTATTTTTTGTCGTATGGAAGACAACATGACATGCAAATGTCCCTGCGATGTGCTAGCATCCTTGGAAGAGACTCCCCTGCTTTGGTGCCAAGTTCCATTTCTTCTCTTGTTCCTTGTTCTGAATTAATTTCTGTGATATTTTTAGATTTCCAAAAATTACAATTTTTCTTCTATGCTTTAGTATTCTTGCTTATTGAAATTGTTTAGATTCTAAGTATAGAACTAAGTAGGATCTAGTTAGATTTCTTCTACTCTTCTTGGTTGGACAACAACTGAATTCTCTTCCTTGAAGCTATCTTGATCCTTATGTAATTGTACAAATTTGTTTCTAGTTATTTTACTTTGTTAAATCTTTTATTAGATTCAATTTTTTATATTAAACTCTCTAAGGAGGTAGTTTGGTTACAAAGGTTGTGTACAGGTATTATTTTTGATTGTAGGACTATTTAGATTGGCCATGATAGCCAAAGTGTAATTTGTTTGACCAAGAATCCTATGTACCATGCACGAACTAAGCATGTGGATGTACAATACCATTTTGTTCATGAAATGATTGCTAATGGATAGGTAGAGATGAAGAAGATTGACACTCAAGAGAATGTTGCAGATTCACTTACTAAATGTGTGAGCACAAAAGAGTTTATATGGTGTAGGGAGGCCATGGGCCTTGTTCCTAGTACTTAGTTGATTTATGTTTTCTTATGGATGCATTTACAATGTATGATGTCAAGTGGGAGAATGTTAGGATTTAGGCGCCATCAACCTTGTAAATCCTATGTATTTAATTACTCCTAATATTGTTTGTAAATAATTCATAAGGGATGAGGAATTCACCATCAGTTGTAAATATTTTTACCATCAGGATTTACAGGTATGGTAATTAATTTTTATTGGGGGTTAATAACTAATTACTTACTAGCATGAAGTTACTATTTGCCGGAAAAGAATCTTGGAGGTTAAGTTGGTTTTGGGTGCCCAACTCCCCATGAGGTTGTTTTGGACACTTGTAATGATGTCTTTGTTGGTTATAACACCTCCACATGAAGACGATAACTACCTTGCAAGACAAGACAAATTAGGTGTCCATAAGATCAAATTAGTTGTTCATGTGTAAGAGGTGAGTAATGGGGTTACAACCTACATTGTTTTATGTCATAAATGCTTGTATTTTCTCAAGGAAGGTGTTGGGATATGATAACCAACTTGGACGCTCCATTTAGAAGGTGAAAATGCTATATAAATAGGGGTTATGGTGGTAGAAATGTAACATAATGAGTTAGAGTGAAAAATTTGTTTGTAGGTGCTGAAGGAGTGAAGACTATAGTGGAGAAAGGAAGGATTGTATGTAATCTCTATTTATAAAGATAATATAAACTTGGGCCTCTCTTCTTGTTGGAGTTTTTCCTGAAAGGGTTTCTCCACGTAAACACTATGTTATGTGTTTTTTCTTTTATTCCATATTTTTCTATGGCTGATTTACTTTCTGGCAATCTCCATTTTGTCATATATTGGTTAAGATAATATTTACAATTGAATTCAGATTTCCATATATAGTAGTAACCTTCATTTCTAACACATTTACCCCTTGGAGGAGCTAAATACCTATATCTTCTTATTTTAATTACACTTTTACTTATCATGTATTAAGCTCAATACATTTTATACTAGTTCAAGTCAAATTTGTTTAATTATTTATTTATATAAATTAGCTAAAAATTATTTACAAGAGGGTTATCATCCATTTAGGGTTCCTTTTCCTCCTCTTTAGAGGTCTATGTAGTTTTATAAACACATTGTGAAATTTCATGACATTATAAATTGGTAATGGAGGAAACTCTCAATTTGTCTCTAATAATTTGTGTGATCAATTATGAGCCACCCAATTTATTCTATGTAATGAACTCTTTCATTTAACGTGTTTTCACAACATTGTAAACCTAAAAATTATTTATATTATTTATTTTAAATAAGTTATTGTCTTAATTACTACTTGAACAAACCTTATGAGTATTCTATTCTAAACTACATGCTCACATAGGTCTTTGGAACAACTTTCAAGAAATAAGAAGAGCTTAAAGAGCATATAATTGTAATCAATATGCCAACTTTTTACATTAGAAGTGACCCCATCCTAAACAACCAACACATTAATTAGAACGTACCAACACTTTATATTGAAAACAAAAAAAATGCTACATTAAACTTAGGTGATGCCTTGAAATGCCACCTTAATGGATTAATGCAAAGTGGCTTAGAATGATTCCTAGGCGCAAATAAACATTTAATGTAAGCATTAGCATCACCTAGGTATTGTTCATAAGTCAAAATCGTTGCTTAGGTGTAGCATTCGAGTCAGCAATAAGAACATGAGTCCCCTTCAACTCCTCAACCACCCCATAAGTTGGGTGTATCTACCTAATTTTATACACATTTCTTACCAAATATGTAACATGTACCTAGTTGGATATAAAGCCCGCGTGTTTTTCTAATGTTACTTAAATCGCTTACGTAGACATCAAAGGAAGTTTAGAAATGAGGACATATAAGTATGGGCATTCGCTAAAAATATTAAAATACTAACGAAATATTTTTCGCTAATCATTAGTACATATCACGATAGGCCAATAAAAAATGTTTAGTATATTTAATATCTAAGATTGCTTAACTCCTCAACTTAATGAAAGATCACCAACTTATGTTATCATGTCATTATATGTCTTAGACATAGCATTGTCTTCTAGTGTTCTAACAACTCCCCATCATATGAAACATCAAAAGATAAAATGGGGCTGAAAGTCTAAGGGAGTATATTATTTTTTTCTAATTTATTTTAGATATTTAATTGATATAAATTTTGTATATTATTTAAGGAAATAAAATATATAATAGGGGATGACAAATAAATTGAAGCAATTAGTATTTAAATTAACTTAGTGGATTGAGATTTGAGATATAAAGATATATAAATATAAATGTTAAATGAAAGTTAGACAGATTAGGTTTTATTTGAAAATGTATTGATGTTGATTTTGACTATTGCGATGGTGTAACAAAGAATTGATATCTAAACTATAGAATTTCATATGGGATTAGAGACCTCAGATGAATGAATTCTATTAATTTTTAGATTTTGGGACTTGATCGTGTTGCATTCTAATCTAGGGGTATTATTTTGTCCAAGTGGAACAATTTTGTCCAATGTTGAGTTAGTCCTTCAGTGGCTGTAGAAAATATTTGCCTAGGTGTATATTTGTGTTAGGAAAATAGTGCAGTGTTAAAGAGCATTATTGGGAGCCTACTATGTACAAAGGGGAGTTTGAAAGTACATTGATGACAATCAGGGCCATAATCTAATTTAACTATATATATATATATATATATATATATATATATATATATATATATATAGAGAGAGAGAGAGAGAGAGAGAGAGAGAGAGAGAGAGAGAGAGAGAGAGAGAGAGAGAGAGAGAGAGAGAGAGAGAGAGATGCTAATTTATTAATGTCTAATACAAATTGAGTTTGATACTAGATGTGATGGATAATTTCCTTTCCTACAATTCTTCAATAATTAAGATCAAAATTAGTCAAAAGGGTTGTGGTCAAGTGGTAGGGCATTGAATAATTTGGACATGGGGGTGCTATTTTTTGCCATACCATAGATCTTAGCACTAGTAGACATGTTGAAGTGATAATCCCACTTCAATTGGAAGGTAGAGCAATAGTCTTACAAGTGACACTGGTGAAGCACACTAGAGTTGGAGGAACACGAGAGGGAGATGGTGGAGAGCATTTATAGCCTTCTAGGAGGAGATGGAGGAGCATAGGTGGAGAAGGACTTGGGGAGGAGTATATTAAGCAACAATAGTCCTGCAAGAGTTGGAATTAGTGGAATAAAGGAGGAGAGCGATAGTCCTACGAGAGAAGCTGGTCAAATGATAGTCCTACAAGGAGAAAGAGTTAGAGAGTGGTTGTCCTATAGAGAAGCTAACAGAGTGAAGGAGATTGGTTGTCTCGCAAGAGAAGCTAGTGGAGTGGTAGTCTTGCAAGGAGATGAAGAAGGAGATAGAGAGCAGTAGTCCCATAGGAGAAGGAGTTGGTCGAGATTCTAGAGAAGATAGGAAGGATATCAGAGTAGTATTCTCATAGGTTGAATTGTAAGAAAACATAATCCTTGGTAGTAGAATTGTAAGGCAAGTGCTATCCCCACTAATAGAGTGATATTTAAAAGTGATATGTTCATCGATGTAAGGGTTTAGAGCCCTGGGCATTGCCAACCCTTACTTAATAATCTAAAAAAAGGTAATGAAGAAATTGAGAAGATATGGATGTTGAATATCATATTGTTAAGTTTGATGCCAATTGAAACTAATTTAAGCTATGTTTAATAATTGGGACTCATGTGAAGTGATGTTATTTTATGATTATTCAATTATTAAAAGTGACCTAGGATGATGCCTTTAAATATGAAACCCTAGACACATATTTTGAACATTTTGGTGTCCATGCCAATAGGTAATTGCTATATCTCAGGATTATTGGCCTTGGAAAGATATAAATTCTAAAGTTTGAAACTAGGGGTCTAGATCATGCCTATGATCTAGCCTAGGGGAATAGATCATAGGTGTGATCCATCTAGGATGGGAAACATCCCAAGAATTGAGTCAAGCATGTTCTAAGCTAGAGGATTTTGTATACCAAAATGATGGGTTCAAGTTTTGGATCAATGAGTGTGCCAAAAGAGCTAAATTGGGTGCTAAAATTATTCATTAAAGAAACCCATACAAAGTGGCATAAAATATAAAGGTGAAAGAGTGAAGTGTACACTTTTCTCCTCTATATTTGAACCCACTTTGATGTGCATGCAAAACTAAGTGAGTAAGCATTCCAAAGTAGAAATAAGTGTGATAAAAAGGATATAGATTTTTAAATCCATAAAATTTGAGCAATGGGAACAAGTGTGTGTTCCCTATCCTTGATATGTCATTTCATGTCACGTTCTGAAAGGAAAATAACTAACTTATAAAACTACACATAAACTAGAAACATAATTAGTAGATGCAGATGATAAAAATTGAAATGACTAAGCTATTCTAACTAGCATTAAATTATAATCACTTACACTTAGGACCTAACCAACCTCCATGAAGGGTAATATACTTCTAACCACTTAGGAAGAATAAATTAACCTAGCTAGGTCTAATTCAGTTCTCTACGAGCAAATTGACTAATAAAAAGAACTCTAAGGACAAAAAAGAAAACTGGAAACTAACAGAGCTACAAAATTAATTTCAAGAAGTAGATAACATAATAGGAAATGATACACAAAGAGGAACCTAGTGCCAGAGTCGAAAAGCATCAGCATCAGATGTCAATGCATCGCAGGGACGTCAGTGCATAGTGTTGTCATCCTAATAGCAATAAAATGACAGTAATACATACAATACAGTAAGATACAAGTTTGTAATATCACCTAATTTGCATAATAAAATAAGGTGACTTCCTAGATAGGGTATTTGAAATGAAATCACTTAAATAAAGTATTTAACATAAAAAGAAATGAATAAGAATAAAAAGGGAAGAAGGAAACAAACTCTCACGCGTTCGATTTTCCTTTACAACCTACACAATACAAATACAAGCAAAACCTATTGGGGCTATTTAAGGGCTTGCCTCGGTCAAGCCCCCATTTCTATTTTTCAATCTCTACGAAACATCAATTGATATAGAAGAAAATAAAAACATAAGTGTGTGCAAGCTCTTATCTTAAGTGCATCTAGTAGTTAAGAGCAAAATAACAATATCGATCTATAAGCATTTATCCCTGGTCTATGGGGAAAATACCTAAGTGTATGTATGGTAAAATGGGTGGTAGTCTATACCACAAGCATTTTCCAAAGTAATGCTATTTGAAATCAATAATAATAAAAAAACACTATTCTATGACAGTAGAACAATGTTACCAGGTTTTTAGTGTTGTAGAGGAGGTTGCAAGCTCCTTGGAGGTGTAATCCAATGGTGCATGGCTAAAACCCTTGCACAAGAGAGCCTCTTCCTAGCTCCAAGTCTAATCAATAGCTCACAAAATCAACCATGAGAGATGCCACAATGCGATGAGCATCCATATCTGCAAAGTCTATTTGTGAGAATGTTTCAAATCTTTCAATGGTTCTTAAGAGAAGATCTCTATCTATTTCTAAAGCCAAGAGAGATTGATCATCTAGAAATCCCAGAAATGTTCAAGAGCTTTCCTTTTTCAATCTTCCTCTTTTGCATGTAAGAGGGGAATCTGTCAGATTGGGTATGTTACAAGGACCGTTCTGAGGTCACATGAGTGTTACCTTACATCAAGATTCCTGAAATGGGTGGGAGAAACAAATTTTATAATTTTGGAATATTTGGGATACCAGTGCAGTGTGGGGACATTTGCACACGGTGCTTGCATCCTAAGAATATTCATCCAAATTTGACACATGTTCTCAGAAAAATATAATAAATATCTAAAATAGATTTTTAGCTAATAGCTGATGATGAGGGAAAATAGACCAAAGGTCAGGTTTGATGACCCTAAAAACATGTTATGAGTGCGGACACTAAAGTAAGTAAAACATATTGTGAAATTGCAAGGGTACACAATTTTCTACATTATATTTTGCCCCCACTTTAGCGAACTAATGACACTAAGTGATAAGATATGCTAAAGTACAAAAATAAAATGAAGCATGTAAAGAATACCCAAAAGGATACTATGGAGGACGTAGAAATTCTTTAGGTGAAAGAGTGATGCCCCCAGACCAAGAATCTGCAACACCATAGTGTTAGGTATCGCAAACCTTTAAGATCACCATGTTAGGAAAAATAAACAATCCTGCAAGATCAAAAATATGTCAGTCTGAAGAATACCAAAAGATGAAAATAGTGGTGGATAGACACCCCCCATGACTATGTTGTCTTACTAAAATAACAAGGTAAAAACAGGGGAGAAAAGTCCACCACATAAAAAAAATCGTAAATATCAAAAAATGTGTTTTGCAAGGTTATATAATGAAATAACACCAAAGTGTAACATGGATAGAAAGAAACCAGGTAGAACCAGGATTCCAACACAATAAGCAGTGCAAAAATTTGAGTTTACAGGCCTAAGATATGGCAGTTTGAATGAGGAGTGCTTCAGAAAATTTTAAAATTTTTCTATAAATAGTATAAGAATTATTACTTTTTACTATTCAGTTGAAAGTGACTTTTATAGAAATGTAGAGCATTTTGAATGATTTGGAGAGAAAAAATTCATTGCAGACGAGTATACTGAGCACCACAGTTGGACGCATTGAGGGAGCACATGAAGCAGGAAATCGTGATGCATGAGGTATGAGGAACTTTCCCTCTTTGTCAATTTTTTGTCATTTTTCATGCCAAGAATGGAACCTTTGTGGAGCTCTAGCATCCTCTTTGGACACTAGCATCTGACCAGGGCACTCATGTCCTTTGGGCATAAAGGCATCCTTTGGACGTGCTGGCATCCTAAAAGGGTGACAGTGTCCAAGCGACGGTTGGTGTCTCAGAAAGGTACCAGCATCCATGAAAAGTGAACTTCAAAAATTTTGGATTTTTGAAGTTTTATAAAATTTGATAGTAAAGTGATGAGATTGTATGCTTGATAAACATGCTGTCCTCTAGTTATACGAGAGCATACAAGAGGTTCTTACTTTATCCTTTTGTAGGACCAACAAACCACACTGATACTAGAGGAGGCAGCATTACTGTGGGCCACTGAATTATGGTATGTATATATTATGCCAGGGATGTGGTTCCATGACTATATGCTCATGGCATTGATGGAGAGGTGGGACACAAACACCTCTATCTTTTGTCTTCTGACAGGAGAGATGATGGTCACACTTGAGGATGTGTACCAAATTCTACGGTTGTCGGTCCGAGGATGAGCCGTATCTATCATTATAAAGAGATCAGAGAGCTATGTCACATAGGGTCAGATTTATGCTCTAGGATGGACCATCCTTAGGGATCCCTCAGGGAACATACACCTACACTAGTTAGTGCATGGAGGAGATGGGATCCCACTAGTCCATCGAGTAATGATTGCTACTATCTCCGTCCATGTAGCACATGATGGGTAATGCAATTGATTCCATGAGTGCCTTATTCAGACTACCAGGGAGATTGAGGGATAGAAGATAGTGTTTGTGTGGGATTGCGCCATGCTTGCACATCTATACCATGACCTAAGACATTATGTCCATTATGAGAGTGCTATCTTGATGACCTACACCTTACTATAGGTGTGGGAATTTGAGCACATCACATGCACACAACTGGTAGGGGTACCTAATGCCACTATCTAAATGTAACCCCAAGCTCACGCCTATGGTCTGAGGAGGCCATGGTAGTTTGGGAACCTTTTGAATTGGAGACAAACCCTTGATAGACTATAGGCTGCAGACATAGTATGGTGGCCTTAAAGACATATGTTACAATAGGTAGTGCAAGCACAACAACTAGATAGGATGTAGAGGGACCAACTTCTAGTAGGTCACCTTGATCATATCATTGTACCCTTCTATTATGACAGAGTTATTGTTGTAAATATATGCCTAATCAGTGTTGTCATTGATGTCAACATATCCTTGTTGTCATTGGTGTCAACTGTACCTATTTAGAAGACCTGTATGTTGGGGATATTGAGAAAATTAGCCCCTCTAGAAGAGACAAGTGAGTTACATATCTCTTTGTAAAAGATAGTGAAGACAATGCAGTTCAGTGAAGAAGATTGCTCTGCATTCCCCGTGCGATGAATATCAGAGTCTGCGGACCCAAGGGTTGTGTAGAGGATAGTCTGAAGTTGGTCCAGTCAAGATTTGGGAGGTCCGCATGAAGGATTAATGAAGTTATAGCAATCTGAGTAGAACCGGGTTTTGCAGCTGTTCAGAGGTGACAGAGTGACAGAAATATCATCCAGATTGATCCGCATTAGAATATTATGATTTATAGATCTAGAGGTATCTTTGGGATGTCAATGTGTATCCTCAACTCAAGTGGTTTGTGGTTTGGAGTTCCACAAGTAAGCTTTGTAGTATGATAGTCATGACAGTTGGTGTTCTTGAGTTCCCAGATGAAGATGCAAGTGTTTCTGGTGATCTGAGGTGGTGTAGTTGTTCCTGTTGATTTCATTGTGCTTGTGGTGGTCTCTGGATCATGTGCCTACTGTGTTGGAGGTCCACATTGAGGATTAAGCTCATGATTGAAGATTTGTCCTTGGGTATTGTTGTTCTTTCCAGTCTTAGCTGACCAGATGCTTTGTGCATATTGCGGATGATCTAAGAGAGGTTCTATGAAGTGTGGCATGGTGTTCAAGGAAGATTTGGATCCCAGCTATGTTTGGCTGATAGTATAGTGATTCGCAGTAAGTCATATGTTTGTAGTGCCGACCTTGATGTTTATTCCAAGGTTGATGAAGCATATAAATGTGTGTGGTTGAGTTGTGGAAATGTATCCTTGTGCAAAAATGATAAGATCCTAAGAAAGGAGGAAAGGCAGAGCAGAGAAGAAGAAGAGCAAAAGAGGAAGAGCAGTAAAGGATGAAGAGATAATGAAGAAGTGTTTGAGGGCAGAGTAGAAGTGTTGTGTGCATCAATGGAACTAATCTTGGCATAAAGAAGATGATGTTTCCAGTTCAATCTTTCTGTGACAAACTTATAAATATTTTTGTAGGCAGTGAGCCTCTTGGAGTAGTGAGCTTTGGGTAGTGCACCCTGAAGGCATGTGCCTTCCCCATTTTCTATTCTTTTAACAGAGAATAAATCTTGTGGGTTAACCCCCACCATGGTTTTTCCCTTAACTAGGTTTCCACGTAAAAATCCTAGTGTTATGTGTGTTGATTTTATTTTTGCTCATGTGTTGTTGATTCATGCTTTCATGGTTATATCATTCATATGTTAATAAGTGGTAAATAAGTTTAAGTTGCAGCAAAGGATAAAAGTTTTGTGACAACTGATTCACCCCCCCTCTCAGTTGTTTGCCCTAATTTCAATAATTGGTATAAGAGACGGTTCCTCTAAAAGAAGCTTGACCACTTCAGGAGATCCAAGATGTCGACTTACAAGAAGGACAGTTTGAGATTTGATGGAACAAATTACTCTCTTTGGAAGAGTCACATGGAGTACCATTTGCAATGCATGGGTGATGCCTATTGGTTGAGAACAAAGGATAAGTATGAGCCTCCGAAGAAAGGTGCTTCAACTCTAGATGAACTCAAAGATGCTGAAAACAACATTCGAGATAAAGAAGCTTTGCTGAGTGCTCTGACTAATACAGAAATGGAAAAAGTCCTAGAATTGAAAATTGCTCATGAAATCTAGAAGAAGTTGGAAAATCTATATGAAGGTGATGAACATGTCAAATGTGCTAAGTTTCAGAGCCTGAAGGGTAGATATGAAAATTTGAGGATGAGTGAAGATGAAAACATTACTTCCTACATGCAGAAGGTGAATGAACTTGTATGTGGTATCCGGTGTGCTAGTGGAAAACTGGAAGAATCAGAGATTGTTGGCAAAGTACTCAGATCCTTACCTGCTTCATACAAGCATAGAGTTGCTTCTATTGAAGAGATCAGGACTGTGTCAACTATTACAAGAGATTAATTGGTTGGCAAGCTTTTAGCATTTGAAATGAGTGAGTTTGGTGATTCTTTTCCTAAATTTGAATCTGCATTTAAGGCCAGTGTTTATGGAAAGCAAAGATTTGATCCAGGTGAAAGCTCTTCAAGAAGACTAACTAGATTTGAGAAGGCAAGGAAGGATCTTGAAGAAGATGAATCAGAGTTTGAAGAACTTGAAGCCCTATTTGTCAACAGATTACCAAGAGGATCTGGTAAGTATGAAGGAAAATTGCCTTTCAAATGTTTTGCTTGCAATAATATTGGTCATTTTACCTCAAGATGTCCAGAGAGGGTTTCAAAGACAAACCTAATAGACCTAGGGTTCAGAAGAAATGCTACTATGTCCAAGAAGCTGCTGAAGAAGGAGTCATTGATGATGAATCTGATAAGGGAAGTACCTCAAGAAATGAATGGGTGTTCATTGGCATCAAAGAAGAAGATCCGGTGCCTATTGAATTTGCTAGCTATGTGAATGTGGAAAGAACCTTGACGTCTCAGGTTGAAGAAAAGGATGAATGGGTAATTGATAGTGGATGCTCTCATCATATGACATATGATAAGAGTAAGTTTGTAAGTATGGAAAGGTATGAAGGTGGAATTGTGAAGCTTGGAGATAATTCAACTGGTAGAATCCATGGCAGAGATTCCATCTCTCTTGATGGTAAGAATAACACTAATGATGTTTTGTATGTACAAGGACTGAAGCATAATCTTCTCAGTGTTGGACAGTTGGTTGACAAGGGATATGATCTCTGATTCAAGTATGGAAAATGTAGAATCTTGGAAAGCTTCGAAACTAAGATTGCATCTGGTACATAGACTAGAGGTAACATCTTTCATTTAAGTGGTACTAGTAAAAGTTGTTTGATTGCTCAGATCGATCAGGGTTTGCTATGGCATAGAAGAATGTGTCATGTAAACTTTTACAACATTGTCAAGATAAGTGCTACTCAGGCTGTGAGAGATCTTCCAAATCTTGTGAAACCTACTAATAGCATGTGTAAGGAAGGTCAGTTGGGCAAACAGAGCAGAACTACATTCAAAAGTAAAGAACAATCTTCAAGTGGATTGTTGGAAATTGTGCACACTAATTTGTGTGGTCCTGCCAGGGTTAGGAGTTTGCAAGGTGACAAATACTTTATGTTGTTGATTGATGATCACTCTCGAATGATGTGGGTCACTTTCTTGAGAGAGAAATCAGAGACTCTTGACAAATTCAAAGTGTTCAAGGCTAGGGTGGAGAATGAGATTGGTGTGAAGATAAAGTGTCCGAGATCTGACAGAGGTGGAGAATTTACCTCCAGTGAGTTTAATGTATTTTGTGAAAAGCATGGAATAAGAAGGCAATTGTCTGCTCCTAGGACTCCTCAACAAAATGGAGTTGTGGAAAGGAAGAACTAGACTATTCAAGAGGCTATTAGAACCATGATGATGGAAGGAAATGTTCCACATGTCTATTGGAGAGAGGTTGTAAGAACTACTATCTACACTCTTAACCGGGTGCAAATCAAAGGTAATTCTAGTAAAACACCTTATGAACTATGGTTTGATAATTCTTCTTCTATAAAATATTTTAGAGTTTTTGGTAGTAAATGCTATATCAAAACAGATGAAGATCTAGGCAAGTTTGATGTAAGATGTGATGAAGGAATATTTCTGGGTTATTCAAATCAAAGCAAGGCATACCGGTGCTTTAACAAGAGATTGAAAAAGATTGTTGAAAGTGCAAATGTCAAGGTTGATGAAAGCAAGGAAAGACCTTCAAGATTTTGTGGATATGAATTAGATGAACAAAATGAAGGAGAGAAAGTTCAGTTTGCTCCGAAGAATCCAGTAACTCAAGAAGTTAATGCATATGTTGAGGAAAAAGTTCAAGAAAAAGAAGTTGAAGAAAATCCCAAAACTCCCAGGTATGTAAGATTGAATCATTCTAAAAATTAGATCATAGGAGATAAAAATAAAGGTGTTCAAACTAGAAGAAGAATTGTTGAAGAACAAGAGGAGTATTGTCTGATTTCAAAGATTGAACCAAAATTAGTAAATGAAGATTGTAATGATGAAAGTTGGGTAAAAGAAATGGAAGAAGAATTAATGCAGATTGAAAAGAATCATACTTGGGATCTTATTCCTAGACCTGAAAAGAAAAATGTAATTGGAACTAAATGGGTCTTCCGGAATAAATTGAATGAAGATGGTGAAGTTGTGAGAAACAAAGCAAGATTGGTGTGCAAAGGCTACTCTCAAGTAGAAGGAATTGATTTTGAAGAAACTTTTGCTCCGGTGGCAAGAATTGAAGCAGTTAGATTATTTCTTGCCTTTGTTGCTTTCAAAGATTTCAAAGTTTACCAGATGGATGTCAAGTCAGCATTCCTGAATGGAGAGTTGGAAGAAGAGGTCTACATTAAGCAACCGAAAGGATTCCAGTTGTCTGATCAAGGAGATAAGGTATGCAAATTGAAGAAAGCACCTTATGGACTTAAACAAGCCCCAAGAGCTTGGTATACAAGATTAGATAAATATCTGCTAAAGTTAGGCTTTAGCAAAGGCACTGCTGACAGTAATCTTTATTTTAAAATTGATCATGAACACATTTTGATTGTTGAGGTATTTGTTGATGATATTATCTTTGGTGGAAATGAAAGCATGTGTAAAAAATTTTCTGATCAGATGCAAAGTGAATTTGAGATGTTCATGCTTGGTGAAATTAATTTCTTCTTAGGTCTACAAATCATCCAGTTAGAAAAAGGCATCTTCATATCTCAGTCCAAGTATGTGAAAGAGTTGTTGAAAAAGTTTGGAATGGAGGAATCCAAACCAGTGTGGACTCCTATGGTAACCAGATGCAAGTTGAGTAAAGATGATGATTCTCCTAAGGTAGATCAGAAAAGGTATAGATCAATGATTGGAGGACTACTTTATCTAACTCATACTAGACCTGATATTATGAATACAGTTGGCCTTGTTGTTAGATTTCAAGCTGATCCTATAGAATCTCATGTTGTAGTAGTCAAAAGAATTTTTAGATATCTAAAGGGAACATCTGATTATGGCTTATGGTATCCTAAGGGTGATGACTTCACTCTTCATGCATATATAGATGCTGATTAGGTAGGAGATGTGGATGACAAAAAGAGTACTAGTGGAGGTGTATTTTTCTTGGGAAAGAGATTGGTTTCTTGGATAAGAAAAAAGGAGGCAATATCTTTGTCTACTGTAGAGGCAGAGTATATAGCATCATCAAGTAATTGTACTCAAGTTTTGTGGATGAAGCAAATGTTGAAGGATATCAGAGTTGTGTTTGAAGAACTTGTTACAATCTTCTTGGATAATTCAAGTGCAATAAACATTTCAAAGAATCTGGTGTTGCACTCAAAGACAAAGCATTTATCCATCAAGTTTCACTTTTTGAGAGAAAAGGTAAATGAGAATGAAGTCAAGTTGGAGTTTGTCTCTTCAAAGGATCAGATTGCAGATATCTTCACTAAGCCTCTACCCAAGGATACTTTTGAGTATCTCAGAGTGATGCTAGGGGTTATTACCCCTCTTGTTCAGAACTAAGGTGCACTAAGGTGCATCAGTCCGGTAGAATTCACAGTCATATCTTGTGATCTGGATTGGTATTTAGGGGATACTACTCAGGGGGAGTAGTCAGTATGTTATTTCTGGAGTTCATCTTAGAAACAAAAGGAGGAAAGATGATTGCAAATATGTGCCCTTTTCCATTGATGTCAAAGGGGGAGAGAAGTCATGTGAAAAACTTGGAAGTGAGTAGTTGCTGGTGAAAGGGGGAGCAATGAAGAAAATGGTTGTAGGTGTGATAAGAGAAAGGGGGAGAAGTTCTTGTCTTGATGGTTGAATCAGTTTTTCACATCATATATTTCCATCAATGACAAAGGGGGAGATTGTTGCAAATATGTGCCTAATCAGTGTTGTCATTGCTGTCAATTGTACCTGTTTAGAAGACCTATATGTTGAGGATATTGAAAAAATTAGCCCCTCTGGAAGAGACAAGTGAGTTACATATCTCTTTGTAAAAGACAATGAAGACAGTGCAATTCAGTGAAGAAGATTGCTCTGCATTCCCAGTGAGATGAAGAGCAGAGTCTGCGGACCCAAGGGTTGTATAGAGGATAGTCTGAAGTTTCTCTAGTCAAGATTTGGGAGGTCCACATGAAGGATTAATGAAGTTATGGCCATCTGAGTAGAACCAAGTTTTGTAGCTATTCAGAGGTGACAGAGTGATAGAAATATGGTCTAGATTGATCTGCATTGGAATATGATAATATGTGGATCCAGAGGTATGTTTGGGATGTCAGTGTGTATCCTCAACTCAAGTGGTTCATGGTTTGGAGGTTTGCAAGCAATCTTTCTAGTATGATAGTCATGATAGTTGGTTTGCTTAAGTTCCTAGATGAAGATGCAAGTGTTTCTGGTGATATGAGGTGGTGCGGTTGTTCTTGTTGATTTCATTGTGCTTGTGGTGGTCTTTGGATCATGTGCCTACTATGTTGGAGGTCTGCATTGGGGATTGAGCTCGTGATTGAAGATTTGTCCTTGGGTATTGTTGTTCTTTCCAGTCTTGGCTGACCGGATGCTTTGTGCATATTGTGGATGATCTAAGAGAGGTTCTATGAAGTGTGGTGTGGTGTTCAAGGAATATTTAGATCCCAGCTATGTTTGGCCGACAGTATAGTGATTCATAGTAAGTCAGATGTTTGTAGTGCCAACCTTGATGTTTATTCTAAGGTTGATGAAGCATATAAATGTGTGTGGTTGAGTTGTGGAAATGTATCCTTGTGCGAAAATGATAAGATCCTAATAAAGGAGGAAAGGCAGAGCAGAGAAGAAGAAGAGAAGAAGAGGAAGAGCAGTGAAGGGTGAAGAGATAGTGAAGAAGTGTCTGAGGGCAGAGTAGAAGTGTTGTGTGCATCAATGGAACTGATCTTGGGATAAAGAAGATGATGTTTTCCAGTTCAATCTTTCTATGACAAACTTATAAATATTTCTATAGGCAGTGAGCCTCTTGGAGCAGTGAGCTCTAGGCAGTGCACCCTGAAGGCATGTGCCTTCCCCATTTTCTATTCTTTTAACAGAGAATAAATCTTGTGGGTTAACCCCCACTATGGTTTTTCCCTTAACTGGGTTTCCACGTAAAAATCCTGGTGTTATGTGTGTTGATTTTATTTCTACTCATGTGTTGTTGATTCATGCTTTCATTGTTATATCATTCATATGTTAATAAGTGGTAAAGAAGTTTAAGTTCTAGCAAAGGATAAAAGTTTTGTGACAACTAATTCACCCCTCCTCTCAGTTGTCTGCCCTAATTTCAACAGTTACTAGGTGGTTCATGTAGATATAGGGTATCATGACCATGCCTCCTACATATGTTTGATCACATCAGAGTGTAATTTAACCCAGGGATCAACCTCGTCTTATGATTGTAGAGGTAGAGGTCAATGATCTAGAGGCTGAGGACATAGATCAAGATGTAGTGGCCAATGTGGATGATGTAGGGGAAACAAGTGGATACACAACATGGTGAGCTTCCATGATACTAGCCTATATCTATGGTGATGATGCCCTAGTTGTTGATGCATGCCCCTTAACAGTGTAGGGGCTAGAGGAGGAGATGGCATAGAGGATTGAGAGTGAGGGAGAGGATGAGGAGGAGGAGTAGCTTACACCACCAATGGGGATGCAACAACAACAAGATGAGGTTGGTGTCACCACAAAGGAGAGGTTGAGAGCCCAACCTCAGGTGACACAAGCTACACCTTTAGCTAGCCCCATACCTAGCCAAGCAATGCAATGGAATTCAAGCAATGCAATTGCTATAGGGTGCACTGCACTATCGGTGGTAGGGGTAGGTACAATGGCTATCATTCAGTCCAGAGTGACACCAGAAGGCCTCCTAGATCCTGATTGGTAAATTAGGGACCCAAGTGAGAATTGTTATTTGTATTATTAATTTTAGTAGAACACTAGACATGTACATATATATTGATTTTAGATTTTATTATGATGATGAGACCTGACACATGCACGCACATGAGATTGGCTTGACTACATCAGTCAAGTCTTTGCTGAGATGGTCCCAAGTGTACAACTCTAGTAGGGTGTGCGAACCATTCATAGGCCTCAGTAGACTACAAGGCGACACCTAGATGTTTTTGAGCTAGTGGTAGAATTACAAGTAGCACTAGAGGAGATGCAGGCTGATAGGGCTCTAGATGTTTCTCAGGTCACTACTATGATAACAGAGTGGGACCAAGCTAGAGCTGAGTGAGATCATGTTGTGAGGAGAGATTAGAGTGTAGAGGCTACCCATGATGCTCTACAAAGAAAACTTGATGCTCATGGCACACCAACCACATGTTTGGATGACCCTAGAGTATAGAGCCTAATGGATGAGATGAGCCAGCTATGAGCTCAGGTTTCTCAGCTACAACAGTAAGTTCTTGATGCTAGGATAGAGGCGACAGAGGTAAGAGGCCAAGTGAGAGGCATGCAGTCACATAGTTATAGCCACTCCAACTTTGCAGCATCTCACCAAAAGCCTTTTATGTAGCAACCACCACCAGGGCCAGAGGATTCAAGCTCCCATGGTGGGAGTTGATATTGTATTGATATTTTGATATTCCACATTTTGATGTAGTGGCCATTTTTGTATACCATGTACATTCGATATATATATATATATATATATATATATATATATATATATATATATATATATATATATATATATATATATATATATATATTGTGTTTTTTTGGATCGATATACATGTGTTATGTAATGATGTATGTATATTTTGCTCATGTGATGTTGATTATGTAATTAAATGCTATTCTGATTTAACTAAACAACTTGTTAAAATTATTTAACTAAATGCTGGAATGTTCAAATATCTAATTAAATAATGGTTGTTTAAAGTATACACAATTAAATTCAATAAATATCTAATTGGTAAATGACTAAAGAAAATTATTTAATTAAATACTTATAAAATATCTAATTAAATAATTATGGATGGATTAATTAATTGTTTGCACAATTAAATAATCAACATGGTAAAGAATGAGGTAATTTTTATTTTTTTCAATGAAAGCTACAACTAATATTATATATATATATATATATATATATATATATATATATATATATATATATATGAGATTTTGTGTTTTTTGGATTGATATACATGTGTTATGTAATGATGTATGTAAATTTTGCTCATGTGATTTTGATTATGTAATTAAATGCTATTATGATTTAATTAAACAACTTGTTAAAATTATTTAACTAAATGCTGGAATGTACAAATATCTAATTAAATAATGGTTGTTTAAAATATACAAAATTAAATTCAATAAATATCTAACTGGTAAATGACTAAAGAAAATGATTTAATTAAATACTTATAAAGTATCTAATTAAATAATTATGGATGGATTAATTAATTGTTTGCACAATTAAATAATCAACATGGTTTTTTTTTTAAAATGCGCCTGGTAAACTTTTTAACATGACCGGTGACGCTGGTGCTCCATGCCCTCCGGCTCCACGCGAATGTTTTTGCCCAGAGCAATGAACCGGTGAGGCCACAACATGGGGGACCTCATCCCCTAGGAAGAACACTTCAAACCCGCGAGCTCATTGGCCCCGTGTAAAGCCTTGCAAGCTATTGGCCTAGCGGGGGTTTGAACTCTAGTGGCCACCACTACAACCAGGCAACTTAACCACTGAACGATGTCGTCATTGGCTAAATAATCAACATGGTAAAGAATGAGGTAATTTTTATTTTTTTCAATGAAAGCTACAACTAACATTATATATATATATATATATGAGATTTTGTGTTTTTTGGATCGATATACATGTGTTATGTAATGATGTATGTAAATTTTGCTCATGTGATTTTGATTATGTAATTAAATGCTACTCTGATTTAATTAAACAACTTGTTATGATTATTTAACTAAATGCTAGAATGTTCAAATTTCTAATTAAATAATGGTTGTTTAAAATATACAAAATTAAATTCAATAAATAATCTAACTGGTAAATGACTAAAGAAAATTATTTAATTAAATACTTATAAAATATCTAATTAAATAATTATGGATGGATTAATTAATTGTTTGCACAATTAAATAATCAACATGGTAATGAATGAGGTAATTTTTTTTTTTTCAATGAAAGCTACAACTAACATTCAAGACAACATGTAACATGTGGAGAATAGAAAATAACAAACTTATAATTACTATGTAAAGCATTAAGACTACTAAACAAAAATAGTGTGTTGTTTCTTTAAAAGAAAAAATTGCATATTTAATAAAATACACAATTTAAAAAGGGGATCATAACACAAGAAAGGAAAATGTGTTCATAATCAAATGACATAAGGAAAGTTATGAATAAACTCAAAACTCATCTACAAAAATGTCACATTAGAAAAAGAAACTAAGTGTAATAACGTGGCAACTACATAGCATTTATGGGCTCTTTAAGAGGCTTATCGTCCATCATAGAGAGGCCGTATGCATTAGACCCATAGACATAGGTGACAATGTAAGGTCCCAACCAGTTTAGACTGAACTTTCCTTTGTCACCAGCTAGAGCATTCACGTTCCTCTGGTTTCATATAGTATCAGATCGCCAACTTTGAAGGATCTGTGAATAATACGTTGATTATAAGCATAATTTAAAGTCTTTTGGTAAGCTTGAAGATGCTCAAGAGCGTGAAGGCATTGTTCATCAAGAGTCTCAAGTTGTAAAAGATGTTGATCATGATAATGTTAGAAATATTGTGATTTATGTCAAAGGGAAGTTGATATCACAAGAGAAGAATATGTCAAAGGGAAATGAATGTCACAAAAAAGAACTATTGATGATCCAAAACTTTCTAAGGCATGATTTATGCCTTTAGTCGATGAATTGCTTGGTTCACGAACTCTCAAGTTTGTCGATGGATAGTTTTCCTGACATCCAATTTGTCAATGAAAAGATGACAAAGAAAATTTCTAAGGCATGAATGATTTCTACCTTTAGTCAATGAATCACTTGTTTTGCGAACTCATAAGTTCACCGACAACAAGTTTCTCTGACAGCTAGTTCGTTGATAGGAGAGTTGAGTGATGAAGTCTTGAAGAAGAAAAGGTAATAGCCTCTCAGTCAAAAATTCTCTTAATTTGTGAACTCAAAAGTTTGTCGATAGACAGTTTCCCTGACAGAATGTTCGTCAGAAGGATGAAAACGTGAAGAAGAAAGTTTGAAATGCAAAGTTTAAAGTATCGACAAAATATTTAGTTCACAAACTCAAAAGTTCATCGATAACCAGTTCAACAATGGGAAACTTTATCATCTAAGGAAATTTGGTTCATGGTTCCTCAAGTTCACTAATAGGCAATTTGGCAATGAGGTATCAAAAAATTCTTTAGTTCATGAACTCCTCAATTTGCTAAATTCAAGGTTTGCTAACAAGCAATTTTGCCAACAGAGAAAAAGGTTGACGGTTCAAATAAATGTAAGTTTGCCAACATGTTTGTGATGAGACGACTTTGCCAATAAGAGATATGATGGATATGGTACTGGTAAGTTCACAAAGTGGCACTTTTGCCAATAAAGGATGAAATGTCCAAAGTTTGTGAACACTAACTTTTGCCAACAAAGAAGAGTCTAAGGTTTGTGGAAATATAAAGTGGTCGACTCCCCTAGAATTAAAGTGAAGATAATTATTATTGTCGACTTAGTGTGTTTAAATTGGGTCCAGACTTATAGTGTAGAAATTCAGGTTGGGTCGACCTAAGTACACATTGGAAATTAAAATAAAAAGGTGGTCAACTTAGTTTGTGTAAATTAGGCCCAAATTCAAAGTGAGGAATTTAAGATTGGGCCGACCCTATGAAGTGTACACATTGGAATTCAAATATAGATGCCGACTTTGGAGAGTGTGTTAATTTGATGGTTCTTCGCTGACATGAGGATCATAATTGTATAGATTGATATTTAAAGAAGATTAGTTTTCATTTTTTAGTGAGTATCTGTATATGTGAGTATCAAAGTAAAATAGTGTGAATATACAAGTGAATGCAAATTGAGTGTGAAGGACAAGAGTAGAAGATTATTCAGGAGTTGCACAGTATGTATCCAAGTTTGAAAGAGTATATTGTTTTGTTTTGAATTATAGTGTAGGGCGGGTGCAAAAAGATGGGGGCCCAAAAAGTGGCCAAATTCTTAAAACTTTTTAAAAAGCCATAACGCGCTCGCATTATGGCTTGGTGTTGCCAAGCCTTTGGATTGGAAACACAAAACCATAATGCGCTCGCGCTATAATGTGAGCGCGTTATTATTTTCTTTGCATTTTTTTCTTTTTTACAAAATTTTGCCCAATGTTTAAGGGTCGAGGGTTTAATGGTTGAAGGATTAGGGTTTAAGGCATATTGTCAAGGGTAGAGGGTTTAGGGTTGAAGGTTTAAGGGATGAGGGTTGAGGATTTAGGGATGAGGGTTAAGGGATTAGGGTTTAAGATATAGTATCGAGGGTAGAGGGTTTAGGGTTTAAGGTTTAAGGGTTGAGGCTTTAGGGATAGGGTTTAGGGTTTAAGTTATAGTGTTGAGGGTTGAGGGTTTAGGGATAGGGTTTAGGATTTAAGTTTTAAGGGTTGAGGATTTAGGGATAGGGTTTAGGGTTTAAGGTTAAATGAGAGACCTAGATGGCTAAGGATGGATGGAGAGGTAGATAAGGAGTGATTGAGAAACATAGAGAAGGGAGAGGTAAAGGTGAGGGGGAGATAGAAGTGAGAGATAGAGAGGTGAGGGGAGAGATAGAATAAAATGAGAGAGTGAAGTTGACAACTTGAGGGAAAGATGGGTAAGGAGGAGGGAGAGAGGTGGAGAGGAAGGGAATATCTAGAGAGCCCTGAGAGATATACAAGTGAGAGACCTACAAACTAGGGAGAGAGGGGTGAGAGAGATAGGGGAGAGATGGGAGTGAGGTAGATAGGGGAGGAGAGGGGTGGCTAAGGGTTGAGGGTTTAAGGGTCAAGGGTTGAGGGTTTAAGGGTCAAGGTATTAAGGGTTTAAGGGTTGAGGTATTAAGGGTTTAGGGTTGATGAATTAGGGTTTAGGGTTGAGGGATTAGGGTTTAAGGTATAGTGTCGAGGGTTGAATCCTAATCCCTCAACCCTTGATACTATACCTTAAATCCCAAAGTTGAGGGATTAGGGTTCAACCCTCGACACTATACCTTAAACCCTAATCCCTCAACCCTTAGACCCTTAATACCTCAACCCTAAAACCCTCAACCCTTAAACCCTAAACCCTTGACCCTTAAACCCTAAATCCTTAAACCCTTAACCCTTATCCACCCCTCTCCTCCCCTATCTGCCTCACCCCCATCTCTCCCCTATCTCTCTCACCCCTCTCTCCCTAGGTTGTAGGTCTCACTTGTATATCTCTCATGGCTCTCTAGATATTTCCCTTCCTCTCCACCTCTCTCCCTCCTCCTTACCCATCTTTCCCTCAAGTTGTCAACTTCACTCTCTCATTTTATTCTATCTCTTCCTAACCTCTCTATCTCTCACCTCTATCTCCCACTCACCTCTCTACCTCTCCCCTCTCTAGGTCTCTCAATCATTCCTTGTCTGCCTCTTCATCTATCCTTAGTCATCTAGGTGTCTCACTTAACCTAAAGACTAAACCCTATCCCTAAAGCCTCAACCCTCAACCCTTAAACCTTAAATCTTAAACCCTATCCCTAAACCCTCTACCCTCGACACTATACCTTATACCCTAATCCCTTAACCCTCAGCCCTAAAGCCTCAACCCTCAACCCTTAAACCTTCAACCATAAACCTTGTCTCTAACCCTCTACACTCGACACTATGCCTTAAACCCTAATCCCTCAACTCTTAAACCCTTAATCCCTCAAACCTTAAACCCTATATACCCTTTACACTTAACCTTGGACACTCAACCTTGAACATTATCCTTCAACCTTCAAACCTCTACCCTATACCCTATACCCTAAACCTTAATCCCTCAACCCTCAACCCTCAACCCTCAACCCTAATCCCTCAACCCTCAACCCTAATTTTGATTTTCTTCCATTGATTCAACATCATTGTTTTTTTCCCCATCAAAAACCAATTCATTCAGCAACTTGTTGCCCATTGGTTGACTTGAACTGCATACTCTGTTAGAAAAAGGGCATCTTTTATTTGTATCAATGTTGGTATTCATAAGATGAAGAGCATTTATATTTTTCACACACCCTATTCTTTGAAATATCTTAACCTTAAAATATGACTTGTATATGTACTTGAACACAGAAAAATCTCCAATCTCCAACCCATGATAATTCACAAAATTTTCACAACCCTACCTAAATTCTAGTTTATTTATTGTATGCCCTCATCCCTAAACCCTAAACACTATCCCTATTCCTAAACCCTCAACTCGCAACATTAAACCCTAATCCATCAACCCTAAACCCTTATCCCTCAACCCTAAACCATATCCCTAAACCCTCAACCCTCAACACTATACCTTAAACCATAATCCCTCAACCCTAAACCCTAACCCCTCAACCCTAAACCCTAAACCCCATCCCTAAACCCAACAAAATTGCTTTGCCTTATGTTAGGTTTTTAATGTTGGAGTTTGGACAACACTGAGAGGGGGGGTGAATCAGTGTTGTGTAGATTTTTGCAACTTATTATAACTTTTGATTTACAAGACTCAGAAAGAGAAAGTCATCAATAAACTATGTACAAGTTTGATAGTGAAAATTATGTGCAGGACCACATAGAGATAAATCTTAACATAGAAGCAAAAACACACATAGAAGCATATCATTAACACAAGAGTTGCTGGAGTGGAAAACCCTCTCTGGGTAGAAAAACCACTCATGAAGTGCCTCACTGGCTTAACTTTGAAAACATCTTACAAAGCCTCACTGGCTGAATATTATGTCTCACTGACTATTGAGGTCTCACTGACCTACAAGCCTCACTGGCATACTATTTAGAAGCACCAGCTTCAAGGAGCACCAACCCCTATTACAGAACAAACTGAAAACACAAATTCAGAGGGTTTCTCTGTTTCAATACAGAACATTTATTCTCTCATGTGTCTGTCAAATGGCCATTCTATTTCATCAACGCAAATCATGTACCAACTTAGATATTCAAAATCAATCCTCTATATCTGGATACACTCAACAACACTTTTTCTGATCTGCATCACCACTCACACTCACACTGTCAATGTACTTTTAAAACCATTATATACAAATTCTGAATATCTTTTCGTATTCCTTTCCTCTGCAAAAATCCTCTTCATATTTTCTTCAATGTCTCAAAAAAAATCTTTTCATTTTCTCTTCTCTGTAAACATCTTACAAAAATAATATCTGTACAATAAAAAATCCATCTGCAAGAAGAAAAATCTAATTTACAATATTATGAAATCTTAAATAATGTTAATCAGTGCCCTGTAAAATAAAGACTCTTCTTGTATCCTCTTTTTGTCCTGCAACAAATTACATTTCTTCAAAATAAAATCATTTTCTTTTCAATTTCCATCTTGAATAAATCTTCATATTCCACATCTCAAAACAAATCATCTGTAAAAAAAATTTCCTTAAAAACTTCCAAGCTTTTACATTCAAAACCCTTGAGCTTCTTCTTCTTCTCAATCTGCAAGAGTATCTTCAATCTCTCTTTGGATTTCCTTTGTATGAAGACAAGGAAAAAATAAAATCATCTTAACACTTAAAAAATCTTCCACAAAAATTTGTTTATCTTCTCTTCAAAAATGATCCTTCATATTCTTTTCAATAAGACCCTTCATATCCTTAAAAAAATTCACCAATTTTTCTTAAAAGAAAATCTCCTCAAAAAAACAAAATCTTGATGTTTGTCTCTTTACAAAAAAAACTCTTCATAAAAATCTCCTTATTAGAAACAAACTCCTTATATTCATGACAAAAAAAGTATCGACCAAAAATTTGAAGGAAATTACTAAATTTTAAAAAGAAACTTTTAAACTTTGGTTTGGGCTTCAAAACTTTCTATAAACTCCTCACAAATTTTAAAGGAAGAAAAATAGCTTTTTCTTAAACCATCGGCCTCACACAAATTGTTTCCTTTTTAAACTTTTGGCGGTGTTGAGTTTAAATTCAAACACATTGAAAGCCCGCCTATGTGGAAGACTTGCTCTATCGGTAAAAAGAGCAAAAGGGGCCGGTGATTGTATGTTATGGAGTCCCTTTGATGAGTCACTTTAAGTGACTTTACCTTCTATAGGGAGTCACTGTTTAAAAACAAAAATGTAAATAAAACAGTGAGGAGTATAATTTAGAAGATATTTAGGATTTTGAAGGTATAGAATTTAGGTTATACAAAAGAATACAAAATCCTAAAAAATAATGCCACCAACATTAATGAAGTATCAACATTTATCAAGTCTAAAATATGTCATCTAAATTTCTTGATCCCCTGATAGTAATAACAAGCTAAAGATTCCTTTTAGCACTCTTTTGATCACTTTACCATTCGTCTCAACATAAGATATGATATCACCTTAACACAATGAATGATAACCCTTGAACATAGAAGCATAAACCTTGCCCTGAAAGCATGAAGATCACTGAATACTTTGTTTTGGAGAATACCAATATAACTGATTACTCAAAATACCAAATTCATTAAAAGTCAACTTCACAACACTGATCCTTTAACAAGTATGTACCTCTACACTGCATAACCAAACATGATATGTACTTGCCAACCAAATTGAAGATCAATACTATGTCTTGTCATGACCAACATATGATGAGGATGAACTCTCATGAACAACATAACCTCCACTGAAGTAATATCAATTATGATAATTTCCTTGCTTGAACAAGCATCTTGTGAAGACATCAGGCATCTTGTAAAAACATCCTGATACATGATCAACACACTTATCTTGATTGAATGAACAACTCCTGATTATGCAAGATCAAACCTATGAAGTATCAAACCATTCTCTGCATCTGCAAGACACATCGGATTTCAAACAACCAATACATTATCTCTGCATTAAATCTCTCCCACTTGAAGACATCCTGAAATATGACATGAGGACCAAACACCTTTTTGTCATCAATGACAACCTGTCACCATCAATTAAACCCATCATTTTTGACAATCTTCTCTTAAGGATATCTGAGTTGCAAGAATATGTCAAAAAAATGGCTATGAATTTTTTTAATGTTAGTAATGTTATATGGCATGTTTTTCTAGCCCATCTGGGGTTCATTATGCCAATAGGTGTACACACCATGAGAAAAGATTTGTGTATGGTACATCCACAGTGAGTAATTAACAATTAAAATCAGAAGGATGATCATTATGAGAAAAGCTTTGCATTGAGGTACATCCACAGTGGGCAATGAATGGTTGAAATCAGAACCCCTGAACAACATTAAGTGAACATTAAGTGGCCTGTATTTTCCCTCCTAGAAGTTCTTTCAGAAGGATCCTTATTTTATCTTTTGATCTATATGAACTCTAAACATAAATCTATGTTTCTTGTTGTCCACCCCGCACTTAGGGGAGGTATATTGTTATGAAACATGCAAATAATCTCCCATTGTTTACTGGCTCTATCCACAAGAACTACTAAACTTTTTTCTCTTGGTAATTGTAGAGGACATTCACCTATTTTTGGCAACTCCTGCATTCCCAAACCATTACAAAAACTAAGTTATTTCAACCCAATAAATAGTTGATTGCATTGATTTAATACTCTACTATATTAAAGCTAGGCATTCACACAAATGCAGATATTCATATTATAGAAGACTGCATTATATTAGACTATTAGAGATCCCTCAGAAAAATGTAATAACAAAACTGCTTTGCTTTTGTTAGCTTACAATTAAACCCATTCTTTTTGACACTCTTCTCTTAATAAAGTAAGAGTAATAAGAATAGAAGGCAGAGAATTTGATCTTACTAGTATGCATGGTCGGTTTACATTCCATGACTTCATTTTCATTGAATAAAAGGTAAATATCTAATTTGAAAGGTGGGGCAGAGTTCATTGTCATGTACTTTTCTAGATGATAGGGTCCATAATGTCCAAGGTTCTTCAAAGAAAGGCTTGTAACATAATTAAGTTTTTATTATACCAATCCTCTAGGTAAAGCTACAATTCAAATGCCTACTCTGAAAGTTGAAATAAATTAAATTAGACTTACAATTTTGATTTTCTTCCATTGCTTCAACAACATCATTGTTTTCTTCATCAGAAACCAATTCAAGATCAACAACTTGCTGCCCATTGGTTGACTTGAATTGCATCCTCTGTTAGAAGAAAGGCATTTTTTATCTGTATCAATGTTGGTATTCATAAGCTAAAGAGCATTGATATTTTTCAAACACCCTGTTCTTTGAAATATCTTAACCTTAAAATATGACTTGGATATGTACTTAAACATAGCGAAATCTCCAATCTCCAGCCCATGATGATTCACAAAATTTTTCCAACCCTGCCTAAATTCTAATTTATTTATGGTACCCTCTTAATTGTACATCGCACTCCTGCCCATCTAGGCCTTGAAGAAGGAGGCATGCCCATTAAACAAACTCATTCAACAACTTGTTGCCCATCAGTTGACTTGAACTGCATACTTTGTTAGAAGAAGGGCATATTTTATCTGTATCAATGTTGGTATTCATAAGCTGAAGAGCATTGATATTTTTCACACACCCTATTCTTTGAAATATCTTAACCTTAAAATATGACTTGGATATGTACTTGAACACAGCGAAATCTCCAATCTCCATCCCATGATGATTCACAAAATTTTCCCAACCCTACCTAAATTCTAGTTTATTTATGGTATGCCTTAATTGTACATCCCACTCTTGCCCACCTGGGCCTTGAAGGAGGCATGCCCATTAAACCAACTCATTTGATAACTTGCTACCCATCGGTTGACTTGAACTGCATACTCTGTTAGAAGAAGGGCATCTTTTATCTTTATCAATGTTGGTATTCATAAGCTGAAGAGCATTGACATTTTTCACACACCCTGTTCTTTGAAATATCTTAACCTTAAAATATGACTTGGATATGTACTTGAACACAACAAAATCTCTAATCTGCATCCCATGATGATTGACAAAATTTTCCCAACCCTGCCTAAATTCCAATTTATTTATGGTACCCCTTAATTGTACATCCCACTCCTACCCACCTGGGCCTTGAAGAAGGAGGCACACCCATTAAACCAACTCATTCGACAACTTGCTACCCATCGGTTGACTTGAACTGCATACTCTATTAGAAGAAGGGCATCTTTTTTTTGTATCAATGTTGGTATTCATAAGCTGAAGAGCATTGATATTTTTCACACACCCTGTTCTTTGAAATATCTTAACCTTAAAATATGACTTGGATATGTACTTGAACACAACGAAATCTCCAATCTCCAACCCATGATGATTCACAAAATTTTCCCAACCCTGCCTAAATTCTAGTTTATTTATGGTACCCCTTAATTGTACATCCCACTCCTACCCACCTAGGCCTTGAAGGAGGCACACCCATTAAACCAACTCATTCGACAACTTGTTGCCCATCGGTTGACTTGAACTGCATACTCCGTTAGAAGAAGGGCATCTTTTATCTGTATCAATGTTGGTATTTATAAGCTAAAGAGCATTGATATTTTTCACACACCCTATTCTTTGAAATATATTAACCTTAAAATATGACTTGGATATGTACTTGAACACAGTGAAATCTCCAATCTCTAGCCCATGATGATTCACAAAATTTTTCCAACCCTGTCTAAATTCCAATTTATTTATGGTACCCCTTAATTGTACATCCCACTCCTGCCCACCTAGGCCTTGAAGAAGGAGGCACACCCATTAAACCAACTCATTCGACAACTTGCTGCCCATCGGTTGACTTGAACTACATACTCTGTTAGAAGAAGGGCATCTTTTATTTGTATCAATGTTGGTATTCATAAGCTGAAGAGCATTGATATTTTTCACACACCCTATTCTTTGAAATATCTTAACCTTAAAATATGACTTGGATATGTACTTGAACACAACGAAATCTCCAATCTCTAGCCCATGATGATTCACAAAATTTTTCCAACCCTGCCTAAATTCTAATTTATTTATGGTACCCCCTAATTGTACATCCCACTCCTGCCCACCTAGGCCTTGCAACACCATATGTTCATTTGTGTTGTCTATAAACTATGAAACGCGCTTTCATAAACACATTACACAATTAGATTTTACAAGTTCTTAACAATGTACAAGAAATAAAAGAATGAAAAATAATGTATAGAGTTACCAGTTTTTGTGTAAAGTCTCCAAGCATAACTTTGAAGAAGGAGGCATGCCCATTAAACCAACTCATTCGACAACTTGTTGCCCATCGGTTGACTTGAACTGCACACTCTGTTAGAAGAAGGGCATCTTTTATCTGTATCAATGTTGGTATTCATAAGCCGAAGAGCATTGATGTTTTTCACACACCCTGTTCTTTGAAATATCTTAACCTTAAATTATGACTTGGATATGTACTTGAACACAACAAAATCTCTAATCTCCAGCCCATGATGATTCACAAAATTTTCCCAACCCTTCCTAAATTCCAGTTTATTTATGGTACCCCTTAATTGTACATCCCTAAACCCTAAACCCTAAACCCTAATCCCTAGTCCCTAAACCATAAACCCTAATCCCTAAACCGTAAACCCTAATCCCTTATCCCTAAACCATAAACCCTATCCCTAAATCCTCAACCCTCAACACTTAAACCTTAAATCCTAAACCCTATCCCTAAACCCTTAACCCTCAAAACTATACCTTAAACTCTAATCCCTTAACCCTAAACTTTCAACTCTAAACCCTATCCCTAATCCCTCTACCCTCAACACTCTACCTTAACCCTAATCCCTCGACCCTCAACCCTAAACACTATCCCTAAAGCCTCAACCCTAAACCCTAATCCCTCAAGGTCCTAAACTCTAATCCCTTGTCCCTAAACTCTAAATCCTATCCCTAAACCCTCAACCCTCAACCTTAAACCTTAATCACTCAATCCTTATCCACCCCTCTTCTCCCCTATCTGGCTCACCCCCATCTCTACCCTCCTCTACCCTCGACACTATACATACATACATATAGGCATACATACATACATACATACATGATTAATAACCTTGAACATAAAAAAATTTAAGGGGGACATAATGCGAGTGCTAGCGCGTTATAACGCAAGCGCGTTATAATGCGCTTGTGTTATGTCAAACATGACAAACAGTGCACAAAATTTTGCGGAAAAGGAAAAAAAGCAAAGTAAAACATAACGTGCGTGTTATAACATGCTCGTGTTATGTTTTGATTTGGGAATCCCAAGCCTTAGGCTTGGGATTTACTTTGGATTTCCAACCCAAAAGCTTGGAGTGCCTTCCCAATGTCCACAGATGTGTTTTTCCATATTCTACAGGATTTCACATAATTTCATTCGTGCTAACCCTCAAATTTGCATGTGTTTCAGGGTCAAATAAATCAAACACCTAGGTAATGTTAGGCTTTCTCTTAGCTATTTGACAATGTGATTTTTTTCACATTTTGACAATGTTAAGCCTTTCATCTTTAATTTCTTTTGTTTGTGTGTCTATTTTTGGGCAAAAACCACTGTTTGGTCTTTTTTTTCATTGTAAATTAACCATTCATTCAAATTTCAAAACAATTACATATTTAGAAACTAGACTCCATTCTACACATATTAAAAAAATAATTTTCAATTATTTTTCAAAATTTATAGGGGTAGCACGGCCAAAATTCTATTTTTAGGATGTGTCCACTTTAAAAGTTAGTAAAAAATCAAATATTTATCAAAAAATTATCAGAAAAATCGGGCATAAACTACATGCTATTAGCTAATTTATCACCAAAGCAATTTTAAAAATACCAAAAAAAAGTTGACCTTTTAAGGGAGCCACAAAACATGCTATGTTATGTTTTTTTGATAGAAATGACACCAATTTCTATGGCTCCCTCTTTTTAACCCCTTAATCTATACCATTTAAAAAAAAAAGTAGTTTAGAAAGTAGATTTGGAGTACTATGAACATTGTTTTGGTTGCATCTCCAAATTTTGAGTGTAACTATGCTCAATTTCTCATCCAAGGCTAGCATTTCCTAATTTCAAAAAAAAAGTGGCCACTTAAGACCCCTTTTTGGCCCCCCATCTTTTTACACTTGCCTTGCAAAAGGGTTGAGAAGTGTAACAATGATGTTTTGAATTTGGATTGTGACTCTATTTGTGCAAATCATGATTTATCATTCATAGAAAAGGTGATGATTGTATTATGTAAAAATGTATGTACATCATTTCTATTATAATCATTTTAGAGATTCCAGAGGTTGGTGCCTCTTGATCCTTGTGAGGTCGATGCCTCTCTTTATCTAGGTTGGTGCTCAGCTTAGGGGATTGTAGTTTCCTTTGGGTTGGTGTCTATACACCTTGTATTGGTTGGGGGATTGGTGTCTCCTGAGGGTTGGTGCCTTTAAATCATATTGTAATAATCAATTTTATTTGTGAGGATGGATTTGGACAGTAGATCCAAGCAACTTGCTCACTATGGTTTTTCTCTTCTTAGGTTTCCACATAAAATCAAGTGTTATGTTCTCTTGTGTGGATGTGTGGATATGTTTATGTTTACATAATTCTTACTTAATTTGATTGATGCAGTAAATATCCTATTGTTATAGTAGAATTGAAGTAAAAATTGGTATATACTGATTCACACCCCTCCCTCTCAATATATTTGTGTGTTCTAACAATTGGTATCAGAGCTAAGTTCCTTGGTGTAGCCTAATAGCTGAGGATAGATCTTGGATTTGGACACATGTTAGGTCAAGAAGGATCCTCATCTAACAGAACACCACTCTTCGATGCATCTAACTATGCTTTCTAGAGTATAAGGATGGAAGCCTATTTGACTTCATCAGGGTTTGATGTTTGGCAATTTTTTGTGGATGCTTATACTGTTCCTGCAACTCCTCCAACAAATCAGGCTGGCAAGAAAGAATGTGAGAAAAATGTTAAGGCAAAGAATGCCATCTTGTGTGACCTCTAACCAATGTAGATTTTATCAAAGTAATGCAGTGCAAGACGGCTAAAGACATATGGAAAAGTCTCCATAAACTCTATGAAGGAGATGACAAGGTAAAATAAGCCAAATTGTAGACCTTCAAGGGTAAATTTAAAAATCTAAAGATGAAAGGAGAAGAAAACATAGCTGACTATTCACTTTGAATAGATGAAATTTTAAATGCTATCAAAGGTCTTGGTGAAGAAGTAAATGATTCAGTGATTGTTAAAAAGTCCTGAGATCACTCCCTCAAAGATATGATTGAAAGGTCTCTACTATTGAAGAAGCCTAAGATTTGAATAAACTCGCAATGGATGAACTATTTGGTTCCCTCACTACCTATGAGATGATAAATGCAAGCAAAGACACATCTAAAAAGATAGTTGTCTTCAAAGCTACAAAGAAAGAAGAAGTATCTAATCCAAGCAGTGGATCTAAGGAAGAAGAGACAAACTTTATAGGGAAGTTAAAGAAGGGTTTAGATAAGTACAAAGGTAAGCTACCTTTTAAGTTTTTCAACTATGGTAAAGTTGGTCATTATGCATCTAAATGTCCTTTTGGAGAAAGTGGAGATGGAAACAAAGGTTTCAAAATAAATAACTTCAATAAGAACAAGAAAAGGCTCTACTACAAAGAGGATTGCAGTTCATCAGAAGAAGTAGATCACTGCTCATCAAAAAGTGAAAGGGAAGAAGCCCTATTCATAGCTATGGTAGTCCTGGACAGCTCAGATAGTAATGCTAATGATGAAGAAGACATGGCAGTCATTAATGAAGAAGAATGCAAAGTTGATCTTGAAGGTGAACTTGTTTCTACTCTTAAAGACTTGAGATTAGTAAGGAAAGAAAACAAAGAACAAAAGGCAAAGCTTAAAGAATCAAAGGAAATGATTGTTAGCTTGAAGATTCAAATTTAAGAGGGAAAAAAGATTATAGACATCGTGAACACTGATCTCAATGGAAAATCAGATGAGTATTTAAAATTGGAAGAAGAAATTATTTCACTGAGAAAGGAAGTTGAAAAAGTACATGCTTAATTGAATAAGAATACCATGTTTGGAAAGAGCTCTGAAATTTTGGATGACATAATAAACATTCAGAGACCTCTATTCATAAAATCAGGCCTGGGTTATGATGAAGAAGTCACACAATCTTCTGCTCCTGCAAAGAAGACTGACTCAAAGAATACAGTGTCAAATGAAGAAATCCCAATGATGAAAGAGAGAGAAAATTGAAGAAGTTGATTTCATCCATATAATCTATCAAAGAAGAAAATTCAGAAGATCAACTCCTGCAAGACAAACATTCATGAATAGGTTTAATTATACTTTCTCTGGTTATTGTTTAAGTTGCAATCAGTATCGTCACAAAGCCATTGAATGCAGATCTAGAATGAGAAGAAGTGATTATGTAAGTAGAAATTTTTTTTCTCCTTTGTTTGATTTCAACATAATATGTCATATTTGCAACTATTTTAGGCACATAGCAAAATATTCTAGAAGTGGACTAGTAAAATTAGGAACTCAGATGATTGACATTAGCAAGAAAGATGGCACTCTTGAAAATCAGAAGACAAATTAGAAGAAGGAAAGGAAAATCAAGAAGAACAATCATGAAAGTGAAAACTCAATGATTGTCCAAATTGCATTTCATGTACAAGGACAAGAAAAATCCTTGGGTTATAGACAGTGGATGCTCAAGCCACATGACAAGAGATAAAAGTAAGTTTATTATCCTTGTAAAATGGAATGGAGGATCAATCAAGTTTGGAGACAACACAACTACAAGAATTTGTGGTAAAGGCACAATAAGTATTGATGGAAAAACCAGAATAGAAGATGTCTTATATGTAGAAGGTCTCAAGCACAATCTTCTTAGTGTAAGTTAGATGTGAAACAAAGGGTATAATCTCATTTTCCACGCACAAGGATGTGAAATCAGAAGAGCAAGCACTGGTAAACTTGTGGTAGAAGCAAGCAAGATAGAGAATAACTTGCATAATATTAGTGAATTCAAAGGAAGGAACTGTCTTCTAGGACAGACATATGAATGTTGGTTGTGATATAAGAGGATGAGACACATCAACTTTGACAACCTTGTGAATATCAACTCTAAACATGCAATTAGACACATGCCAAAGATTGCCAAGCCTACAATCATGTTTTGTAAAGAATGTCAAATTGGGAAACAGACAATGGCTAGGTTCAAGACCAAGGAGTACTACTCTATTGAGCTATTGGAACTAATTCATACATACTTATGTGGTCCTACCACAACAAGAAGTCTCCAAGGTGAAAGGTATTTCATGTTGCTCATTGATGATTACTCTATAATGACATGGGTTACTTTTTTGAAAGATAAATTAGAAACTTTTAATAAATTCAAAATTTTCAAATCTATGGTTGAGAATGAAATGAATGCTAGAATCAAGTGCCCAAGATTAGATAAAGTTGGTGAGTTCACTTCAAATGAATTTGAAGAATATTGTGAAGAACATGGGATAAGGAGATAGCACTCTACTACAATGACTCCTCGACAAAATCGAGTAGTTGAAAGGAAGAACAAAACAGTTCAGGAGATGGCAAGAACAATGTTGAATGAAGCCAAGTTGTTCGATGTGTATTGGAAAGAAGCAGTCCATACTACCATTTATATTCTTGAGCAATAAAGGAAAACTAAGAGTGAACAACATTAAGACACTATATGAGCTATGGAAAGGCATACCTACATTTGTCAAGTATTTAAAAATATTTAGAAGTAGATGTTATATAAGAATAGATGAAGACAACTTGGGCAAGTTTGACTCGAAATCTAATGAAGGAACTTTTCTTGGCTACTCAACTAGAAGAGAGGCTTACAGATGCTACAATAAGAGACTGCAAAAGATAGTTGAAAGTGCCAATGTTAGGATTGATGAAGACCTACATCACTTGACCTATGATCAAGGAGGCTGTTGTTCAGCTGAATTGGCCTGCACAGAAGAAGATGAAGTTGAAGAAGAAATACTTGAGAAGACTACCAAGACACTTGTAAAGTATGTTCAAAAGAATCACTTTGAAGATTAGATTATTGGCAACAAGAATGAAGGAGTTATTACTAGGAGAAAAATCAGAAAACAAGTAAATTTCTCACTACTATCCAAGATAGAACCAATGAATTTCTCTAAAGTGAGTAAAGATGAGAGTTGGATCAATGATATGAAAGAAGAGCTAAATCAGATTGAGAAGAATGAAACTTGGGAACTTGTCCCAAGACCTAAAGACAAAAATGTCATTGGCACAAAGTGGGTATTCAAAAATAAGTTGAATGAAGATGGAGAAGTGGTTAGAAACAAAGCAAGGTTGGTCTATAAGGGCTATTCACAATTGGAAGGCATTGATTTTGAAGAGACTTTTACCCCTATGGAAATATTGGAAGAAATCAGAATGTTTATTGCATTTTCAATTCAGAAAGACTTCAAGGTGTATCAAATGGATGTCAAATATGCCTTCTTGAATGGTGATCTAAAAGAAATTTACATAGAGAAACCTAAAGGATTTCAACTATCAGAAGATAAGAATTTGGTATGCAGACTTAGAAAGGCTTTATATGGTCTCAAACAAGCCCCTAGGGCATGGTATGCAAGGTTAGACAAATACTTACACCAACAAGGCTTCAAGAAAGGTATTGTAGATAGTAATCTCTACATCAAGGCAGAAGGTGAGCACATGTTGATAGTAGTTGTATATGTTGATGACATTATCTTCGGTGGCAATGATGGTATGTGCAAGAAGTTTGTAGAAGAGATGTAGAAGGATTTTGAGATGTCTATGATAGGTGAACTCTCATTCTTTCTTGGACTCCAAATTGTTCAATCAAGCAAGGGTATCGTTATTTCACAAACTAAGTATGTCAAGGAGATGTTGAAAAAGTTTGGTATGGATGACCGCAAACCTATAAGTACACCTATGGTAACAGGTTGTCATCTTAGCAAGGATGATGAGTCACCTCAAGCTAATCAAACTCTTTATAGGTCCATGATAGGAAGCTTATTATACTTGACTACATCAAGACCGGATATTATGCAAGCAGTTTGTATGGTGGCTAGGTTTCAAGAAAATCCAAAAGAGACGCATGTAAATATTGTTAAAAGGATTTTTAGATATTTGAAGAGTACATTGGACTATGGATTGTGGTATGAGAATGGAAAAGGGATTATCTCTAACTACATACTGATGAAGGGGGTAAATCACAAAACACACAATAACAGATATTGAACACAACAAATAGAACTTTCTTTTATTGAACTGGGCAACTCATTACATTACAGAAGCTCAATTACAATCAGAGGATGAACCCTCTACTGGCTGCAACACATTACATCTTTCCCCAACCTCAAGACTCTAGAATCTTCAGCCTTCTGTAACCCCAAATCAGCTAGGGTTTCTGTTTTCCCACCTATTCTTGACTCTACACTTGTCCCCTTAACTCTACTACTGCCTAGGGTTCTGAAAATAGTCATAAATAGCACTTTTTGGCAGCCTCCAGCTAAATGTCAAAATTTGCAACTCCCTCCAAAAGTAGGTCAACTTCCGGGAAGCATAACTTTTGATCCGGGTGTCTGATTAATGAACCGTTTTAAGCACCGGAAAGCTCACAATGTGAACTATCATGCCAAAAATTTGTAAACAGATTTTTGTCAACTTTTTGAGACATTATGACAAGTTTTAGTGCCTCATATCTCGTTCCGTAAATTTTTAGGGGCTTTTCAGAAAATAAAAACTTTAATATCTTTCAGCTCACAAATGAACTTTGCCTGATTCCTTCATCAAAGGTCTTATATTTCCATTATGTAGCTTTATAGAAGTTTTTGCTTCATTACGTGCCCAAATGCAAACTTTCTAAAAATAGCAGGTACACTTTCCAAAATAGGCAGATCACTATTTTTAGCAGTTTTGGAAAAATTGAAAGTCCTACATTATTATTCTGGATATTATGGAACCAAAAACACTAATTATGGAAAGAAATGTAAATAACTACAATGGTTTTGAATTAACTTCTTTTTGGGTGATGCAAGATTTCCCTTACACCTCTGGATGCTCCTGCATCAGACACCCAGGGTAATTTGAGAAGTGACCCTGTCACGTCTCAGGTGTTTGTGTGAGGAAAACCCAAATGGTCAACCTCTACCTTAGACAACCAAGAAGAATCTTCAACAGGCCTTCCTTTCCATTTCACTAGATATTCTTCGTATTCCCTGTTTCGAGTGCTTTTTCCCACACGGCTATCCAAGATCTCTTCTATCTCCTCTGTTGAAGTAGATGCCGGAATACTCCACTGCACTTCTATTGGTCCATCCTTTGTTCCACCTTCATGATATTCTGATAAATCGGCAATGTTGAAAATAGGGGAAATATTGATCCCACTCGGTAGCTTTACCTCATATGCATTTCCTAAATCATGTTTCTTCAGGATTCTGCATGGTCCAAATTTCTTCATTTTCAACTTATTGTATGTTCCAATTGGGAACCTTTCTTTTCTCAAGTGAACCATGACTTCATCTCCTACCTGGAATTCCTTATATCTCCTCTTCTAATCTACCTTAGCCTTGTACTGAATATTTTTTATTAATGTGCTTTCTCACCTCTTCATGCAAATTCTTCAGATGTTCTACAAATTCTTCAGCTTTGGCACTTGTCTTTTCTCCGTTGTCCAGCTTCCTTAACTCTGAAGCATTTATTGGACTATTCTCATATACAATCTGGAATGGTGATTTACCAGTACTCCTATTGACATAATTGTTGTAAGAAAATTCTACCTGTGGTAAAATCAAATCCCATCCGTTGGGCTTATCTCCTACTAAGCATTGTAGCAGGTTACCCAAACTCCTATTCACCACTTCAATCTGTCCATCAGTCTATGGATGGTGTGCAAAACTGAACTTCAAGTCTCTCTTCAACTTCTTCCACAATATCCTCCAGAAATAACCAACAAACTTGGTATCTCGGTCTGAAACTATGCTCTTTGGTAGACCATGTAGTCTCACCACTTCCTTGAAAAATAACTCTGTAATATGAACAACATCATTAGTCTTCTTACAAGGAATAAAATGTGCCATTTTTGAGAATCTGTCCACCACCACAAAAATAGAATCATGTCCTCTCTGTGTCCTTGGTAAACCAAGAACTAAATCCATACTAATATCATCCCATGGCTTCTCCGGTACAGGTAATGGTTGATACAACCCTGTATTCTGACTTTTTCCTTTTGCCATCTGACACACTCTGCAACTCTACACAAATTTCCTCACATCCTACTGCAACTGTGGCCAATAATAATTTTCACCAACAATAGCAATGGTCTTATCTCGACCAAAGTGTCTAGCCAATCCCCCACTATGCTTCTCCTTAATCAAGTTCTCTCTCATGGAACTCCTTCGAATGCACAACTGGCTTCCTCTAAACAACATGGCATCTTGGATAATGAAATCCAACCATTTTGTCCTGTCCAAAGTAATAGGTTCCAAAGAAGCTTTCCAAGCCTCTGCAAAATCTGGATCTTTAGGATACAAACTTTTGAGCTCATCGAACCCAACAACCTCTATCTTCATTTCTGTCAACAAATTTTGCCTTTTGCTCAAGGCATCTGCAACTCTGTTGGACTTCCCACTCCCGTGCTTCAAAAAAAAGTATAGCTCTGCAAAAACTCAACCCATTTTAAGTGCCTTTGATTTAACTTTCCTTGACTATTAAGATATTGCAAAGCCTGATGATCAGTATATAAAAGAAACTCCTTTGGCAACAAATAATGTCTCCATTTCTTCAAAGCCTGAACTATTGCATAAAACTCTTGATCATAAACATAATACTTTTTCTTGGCATCATTAAGCTTCTCACTAAAATAGGCAATGGGCTTACCTCCTTGGCTCAAAACAGCTCCTATACCACTACCACTAGCATCACAATCTACCTGAAATACCTTATTGAAATCTGGAAGTGCCAAAACAGGTTGTTCTACGACTTTCTGCTTTAATGTGTCAAAGCTCTTGTCTGCTCCTTTAGTCCATCTAAACTCTTTTCTATCCCCTCTCATTGTCTCAGTTAGGGGTGTACAAATCCTACTAAAATTCTTGATAAACTTTCTATAAAAACTTGCCAAACTATGAAAAGATCTTACCTCAGTTGAACTCCTTGGCATAGGCCATTCAATGATAGCCCTTACTTTTTCTGGGTCCATCTTAAGACCTTCCTCTGAGACAACAAATCCCAGGTACACCAACTTCTTCTTTGTAAAACTACATTTCTTCAAACTAATCAACTTCTCCTTCCTCAGCTTCTCTAGAACTCTTTTGATATGAATCAGATGCTCATCCCAAGTCTTACTGAAAATCAAAATATCATCCAAATAAACAATAACAAAAATTCCCAAAAATTCTTTCAATACCTCGTTCATGAGCCGCATGAATGTGCTCGGTGCATTGGTTAGCCCAAATGGCATGACTAACCACTCATACAAACCTTCCTTTGTCTTGAAGGCTGTCTTCCACTCATCTCCTTCTCTGATACGGATCTGGTGATACCCACTCTTCAGGTCAATTTTTGTGAAGTACTTGGCTCCACTCAAACAATCCATGATGTCATCCATTCTTGGCAATGGAAATCTATACTTGATCATTATCTTATTGATGGCTCAAGAGTCTACACACATCCTCCATTCTCCATCTTTTTTGGTACTAGTACTATAGGTACTGCACATGGACTTAGGCTCTCCCTTATCAGTCCCTTCCTCACAAACTCCTGAACTTGTCTATTCAGCTCTTCATTCTCTGCAGGGGTCATTCTATGGGCTGCCTTGTTTGGAAAACTGGCTCCTGGTATCAAATCCATTTGATGACTTATCTTCCTTACTGGTGGTAAACCTTCTGGTACATTATCAGAGATAATGTCTTGGAACTCTTCCAACATATCTTAAACTTCTGCTGGAACATCTTCACAGTTCTCTTGACTAATCTTAGGAATCAATGCAAAGCAATGACGCTCATGCTTCATACCCTCCAAAAATTTCCTACCATCTACCAAGCAAATTCTAGCAGTACTACATACCTTTTCTTCCACCTCCTTCAAGGGCTTCAATTTATGACGAACTCCATCTTTTGTTAGGGAATATGTGTTTGCACGGCTGATGCAGAGCACTCCAACCGATGCAAACAATCTATCACTGCAAGGGACATTTGAAAGCTTCAAAGCAACAACTCTCACTGTTCACTGGCTCTTAATAGAATTTAGGCTTCTAACAAGGTAGGGTTCTTATTCAAACTACATATGTTCATGATCCAAGGTGAAGGACTTCAAGGTACACCTTCCAAGATGCCTAACTTCCTCTAGCATTCCACCATCTCCACTGTGTAGACCCTGCAGGACAGTAATTCCTACCATACCTTTCAAGGACAGTCACAACCTCACTGCTCTATGAGGAGGACAGTCACCATATCCTCTTTGTGATGATCTCTATTGGGACAAACCCTATCTCATACAACTAATCAATTCTATAACTTGTCAAACATCTACTGTCTTCTTTGACAAAACAAATGACATGCCAACATACCTGTGTTCTTCTCTTTGTTGCTGTCCTCTACTTGATCCCAAGACATAACACTGTAGGGTCATCTACAAGGTAAACTCAGACCAAACCCATTCTCCTACCTCCAAGTTCTTCACAAGCCATTAAAGTAGACTCTACATGACTCATTCCACTGATTATAAGACATGGTGGTTCAGTGGAATGAGCAAAGCATCAGGAATTCATTGATAGAACCCTAACTCAGGGTTATCAAACCACTTTCAAACAAAAAGGGAATACGGTGCTATAGAAAACTGTCAAGGCTTCAAATAACCTACAAGGAAAAGATAGCTCACCCCTCTAATCACCCAACATGGATACCAACAACCTCCAGGCTGTATAGGTATGGGTTATTGCAGAAAACAGTGAATTTCTGTAGGAGACAGCAGTTCTAAAGAGCAGTTTGAAGTCCCACAGTCATAACATGTCTTCCCTCCAATATCAAGAGTCTAAATTTATCTAAATGGACAATTAATTCATCATTCTTCACTTCCAAACATTCAAAGTTCCATGACTAGATCGTACCACACAAAAGTACGACTTTATGCATAGAAAAAACTCAGAAAATACACACTAAAACAGAGAACTATATTGTATTGCTTCCAATATTCCTTCACACTGCTAAAATGAGAAGTTTCAAGGATTTTTGAAGCCTGCCTTGATGCCTTGCACATGGTGGAGGGTAGTTGAACTGGTGTGGAGGTGTGAAAACTGTTCAACTGCCCAACTTACAACAATTTACAATTTGTAACTGTCCTCTTTAGGACTGTATCGACAGTTTTGTCTAAACAATGTTTTGTTTAACATTTGGTTAACCTTGGACAAGGTTTTTAACCCACCTCTTAACCTTGACATGCTTCTAACCACAAAGTTTGCTTCCTACACACTTTAGGAAGGCTACAAAATGCAAAGAAACCTATGACTACCTCTAACTACATGACTGTCCTCTTGAGGACTTACAACAAGATAATAGATACTAGTTACTTGGACATAGTCCCTTACAAGTAAGCCTCATTACAACATTTGGATGGTCTCATAGACCTTATTGACAAAACAATTACTTGAAGATCAAACAAAATCTAGACATTTTGGTGCTCCTGCACCAATGGCCATCATGGACAGCACTCCTATCATACTGCCATGGCCTCCCCAACAGCATATGACATGCATCCATTAGTATGATATCACACAACACCTCATCATGGTAGTCCCCAATCTTGAACTTCACTAAACACTTCTCATTGACCAAAGCTCTATGGTCTTTCTGCAACCATGCAATCCGATATGGATGCGAATGCTTTCTTCTTGTCAACTTCAACTTGTCAACCATCTCCTTTGAAACAAGATTATCAGTGCTTCCACTGTCAATAATAATATCACAACACTTACCTTCACATTTACACCTTGTGCAGAATAAACTCTTCCTCTGATTTGGTTCTTTCTCCTCATTCAACAAGGTTCTTCTGACAACTAGGGTTTCTCCCCTTTCAACATCTTCAGAATGCTCAGACTGTGCATCTTCATCTACATGTGCAACTCGTGCATTACCTTTAGGTCTTCTATTCATCCTTCCTTGATGTTGCAGACACTCATATGCTCTATGCCGTTCTTCTCCACATTGGAAACAGGTTCCTCTGAAACCTCCTCTTCTAGGTCCTTTCCCAGGTCTGCCTCTTCCTCTTCCTCTTTGCTCACCATTGTTCTAGTCTAGAGGGCGATAGGCATTATCAACTCTCTGATTTCGACTGATGACAGCTTCTTCACTTTTCTTTGCATCTTCATTTCAGCCCCCATAGGGTATTCCACCAGTCCTTCCGCCTTGACCTCTTCCCCTTTGCTTGCTGTCAAATCTTTTATTCAACTTCTCTTCCACCTTCAAGGAAAACTGGTATGCATCTTCTATGGTGGTCATTCTGACCAGGCTCAGCTCCTCCTGAATACTCGGCCTCAACCCATTAATGTAACGGGCTACCTTCTCCTTGTTGGGCTCTAAATGGCTTGTCCTGATAGTAATCTTATAAAACTCTTCTGTATACTCCTTGACAGACTTGTTACCTTGCTTTAGTCCTTGCAGCTTCTTCAACAACTCCATCTCATAGTCCACAGGAATGAACTGCTTCTTCAGTTTCTCCACCATCTGATCCCATCTGGTGATCTTTCCTTTTCCTCTTCTATTCCTCTCTAATTGGACCTACTTCCACCAAATACTGGCATTGCCCTTCAACTTTGTTTTTGTAAACTTGACCCGATCTGGGTCCTCCACATCTTCATACTCGAAATACTCCTCCATGTCATTGATCCAATCAATAAGCTGTTCCAAATTCAAATCTACAGAATATATAGAAACTTCGATCCTGGGCCTCTTTCTGATCTTAGAAATGACCCTCAACAACCTAACTTCTGCAGGATCTCCTGCAGCTTCTTATTCTTCCTCAGATAGCTCCTCTTCAGCTTCATCTTCGCTTTCTTCTCTTGTTCTCGGATCAAACCCTCTTCACAGCTCCTCTTACAATGCATCAATTTGTCTTTGTAGGGCTCTACAACCCTCTTCCATCAAAGCATTCCTCCCAACATGATTTCTTTGTGGAGGCATCTTGATCTCTGCAGCAAACCCACAACCTCAAGTCCTGGTGCAAACTGCCTCACGGTCGGCGATCTGTCTACACACTCAGGAACCCTTGCTTTGATACCACTTGATGAAGGGGGTAAATCACAAAAGACACAATAACAGATATTAAACATAGCAAATAGAACTTTCTTTTATTGAACTAGGCAACTCATTACATTACATAAGCTCAATTACAATCAGAGGATGAACCTTCTACTGGCTGCAACACATTACAGCTTTCCCCAACCTCAAGACTCTAGAATCTTCAGCCTTATGTAACCCCAAATCAGCTAGGGTTTCTATTTTCCCACCTATTCTTGACTCTACACTTGCTCCCTTAACTCTACTACTGCCCAGGGTTCTGAAAATAGTCATAAATAGCACTTTTTGGCGGCCTCTAGCTAAATGTCGAAATTTACAACTCCCTCCAAAAGTAGGTCAACTTCCGGGAAGCATAACTTTTGATCCGGGTGTCCGATTGACGAACCGTTTTAAGTGCTGGAAAGCTCACAATGTGAACTCCCATGCCGGGAATCTATAAATGGATTTTCATCAACTTTTCAAGATGTTATGACAAGTTTTAGTGCCTCATATCTCATTCCGTAAATTTTTAGGGGCTTTTCAGAAAAACAAAAACTTTAATATCTTTCAGCTCACAAATGATCTTTATCTGATTCTTTTGCCAAAGGTCTTATATTTCCGTTATGTAACTTTCTAGAATTTTTTGCTTCATTATGTACCCAAATGCAAACTTTCTAACAATAGCAGGTACACTTTTCAAAACAGGCAGGTCACTATTTTTAGCAGTTTTGGAAAAATTGAAAGTCCTACATTATTATTCTGGATATTATGGAACCAAAAACACTAATTATGGAAAGAAATGAAAACAACTACAATGGTTTTGAATTAACTTCTTTTTGGGTGATGCAAGATTGCCCTTACACCTCTGGATGCTCCTGCATCACATACACAGATGCAGATTGGGCTGGCAACATTGATGATAGGAGAAGCACAAGTGGTGGAGCCTTTTTTCTAGGGGATAGATTGGTTTCATGGTTAAGAAAGAAGCAAGAATCAGTCTCACTGTCGACAATAGAAGTAGAATACATAGCCGCAACATCTTGTTATACCCAGGTTTTGTGGATAAAGTAGATGTTGAAGGATATCAAAGTAATATATGATTAGCCTATTCCTATTTTCTGTGATAATACAATTGCCATAAACATATCAAAGAATCCAGTGATGCATTCTAGAACCAAGAATATATCCATTAAGTATCACTTCTTAAGAGAAACAGTTGTAGTTCAAGAGGTAAAGCTGGAGTATGTCACCACAAAGGATTCGATTGTAGATATTTTTATAAAACCTCTTCCCAAAGAGACATTTGAGTACTTAAGGTGTTGGTGTAAAATCATATTTACACTTATCATAAGTTTATTAGGGAGAATTTTTTAGGATAATGTTTCCTTTCTCATACTGGAGAGCTTTATGGTGAGTGACCTAAGCTTTTCTTTTCCACGTTGTCCCTTTTTGGCAAGTGGTTATCTTTTAGGAAGGTTAGTTGTCTTTCTTTTTAGTGCTTAAGACATTTATGGCTTGTATCATAATCTACCATTTTTGTCTCTCTCCCACTTTAGCAAGTGGTTGTTTATTTATGTAACTCCAGTATTGTGAATGTGAAGCACATATTTGAATGCATTTGGCTTGTGCATTATCCTCTTGCAGCTCACTCTTATAGAAGTTTTCTTCCAGATGATCCTAGCTCCTATGAGTCCTTGTGTGACTCTAACATAGTATTAGAGCTCCAGATCTGTCAGTTTCTTCTCAAATCAGAGAGGGCTTTAGCCATGAGCATATAATCTATGCATCTTGGAGAAAAATAGACCTCACAATTGCACTCAGAAGACCCAAAAACCCCTATTTTCATATAAGGGACTCTATATTTTGGTGACATTTTTTTGGCATTTTTTTAGGGTTTGATTTTTTGTGTACAAAAAAATCCATACAATAGCCTTGATTTCCATGCCAAAATTTTTGTACAACCACCTCGATTTTTATGCACAAATTTATGTACAACTACCTCGATTTCCATGCTAATTTTTTGAGCATATTTTGATTTTTGAGCTGCCTCAATTTGCGTGCCAAATTTTTTCAAATTTACCTTGATTTCCATGTTTGCAAGTTTTCCATGCCGCCTCAATCTCTGAATCTGCCTTGATTTCCATGTTGCATTCATGTGCAGGCCATAACTTGAGCATACAGACTTAAAAATTGGCAAACAAAAAAGAGTTGGAAAGGTATCAGCAAGCTCTACATAGCTATCAATATATTTTTCCAGATTCAGCCCTAGGTATTTTTTATTCAGTTTTTAAATTTCATACATTCTGTGTGATATCCTGGACATGTTGGCTTCTGAAGGAATGTTATGTTGGGTTCTAAAGGCTACTATTATCAGCATAAATCTATTTGCATGTTTTGATCTCTATCATTTTGAAGAGGTATCATGGCTTTTGCCACTCATCCTTCTGTGGTCAATCTAACTAAGGACAATTATGAGTCTTGGCAAAGAGGCATCCTGACACATCTTATGTGGCTGCATCTTTTGCCTCATCTTTATGGGCTCATACCTGAACCAAAGACACATATGAAGAAATCTATTTGGGGTAACAATCGAGATCATGTTGTAGGTTTAATTTGTACCACTATTGACTATGACATTGTGTGTGATCTTCCCATCTATGAGAGCCCACGCATAGTTTGGACAAAAATTTGGGAGCTGTATGGAGACCCTCATCTCTCACCATTTCCAAATGATCTTGGAGTAGATTGCCTCATTCCACTTAGTGATGTAGATAATATACCTTATGATGATGATACTTTAGAGGAGCTTGAGCATATGGCATGTCTTGAATGTTTAGAGATAGAGACCTCTCTTGCTCACTCTTCTCCTCCTATTGAGATCACATCTTCACTTGTTGCTTCTTTAGAGTCCAGTGTTGCATCATCACTGACATCTAGTGATTCTCTGCAACAAGTCAATATTAGTCTTTTAGATCCACCTCATTGGGATTCCTATCTTGCAAACATATCATCTCTGTTTGTGGAGTCTCACATTGCTAATTTGGAGGACACATTTGAGGGTTTATCTCTCTTGTTTGATGCTATCTTAGGTGGCTTTGCATCACCACCTTCATCTTTTGTGTTTCATGATGCAGTTCAGATCATATCCTCTCCTGGTTTTTATTCTCTGATTAGGCAGCCAATTTCTATTTTGGAGAAGACATATTTTCCCAGTATGAGGTCACTTGAGTTGCATTCAGAGCCACACATTTCCATATGGATTCCCCATTCATCCAAGATGTGGGAATGGATTCTACATTCACTAGTGGATCTATTCTTCCGAAAGGGATAAATGTTGTTTGTAGGCAGTGGATTGGATTATGTCTTCAAGATCTCTTCATTGGTTTTCGAGCTTCTTCTTGGAGGGGATTCATATTCTCTATTCACTCTCTCTTATGGGGGGCACTCATGATTGTACTCTTGTGATGGATTCATTCCATGGGGGGTCTTAGTGTCCTTCCATCACATGTTCTTGTACTTTCTTTTTTGTTTTTTCTCTCTTTTGGAGAGGAGTTTTCTCCCACTGAGGTTTTCTCCTTTTCTCCACCTTATGAGAGATTATTGTTGTTTATGGGTACCTGATCAGGCCTTTGTTGTTGGGACCCATCTTCTTCTTTCTTTCCTTTTAACTTATGTGTAGCCTCCCTAAGTTGCACTTATGGGGGGGTGTTGGTATAAAATCATATTTACACTTATCATAACTTTATTAGGGAGAATCTTTTTAGGACAATGTTTCCTTTCTCATACTAGAGAGCTTTATGGTGAGTGACCTAAGCTTTCCTTTCCCACTTTATCCCTATTTGGAAAGTGGTTATCTTTTAGGAAGGTTAGTTGCCTTTATTTTAAGTGCTTGAGACATTTATGGCATGTATCATCATCTGCCATTTTTGTCTCTCTCCCACTTTAGCAAGTGGTTGTTTATTTATGTAACTCTAGTATTGTGAATGTGAAGCACATATTCAAATGCATTTGGCTTCTGCATTATCCTCTTGCAACTCTCTCTTGTAGAAGTTTTCTTGCAGATGATCATGGCTCTTGTGTGTCCTTGTGTGGCTCTAACATAAGGTAGATGTTTGGAGTGATATCACTCTCATCAAATCATTAAAATATTATGATGAAGCATCTATCTAGGTGTAGCAACTCAAGGCATATCCTTCATCCCTGTTTGGACAGCGGCTACCTCAAGGGGAGTAGGTAAATAGAAGGCATTATAAATGATCAAGTTTGATATGACAAAGGGAAGAGATCTAGTAAGAAGAAGCGTTACAGTTAGGGGGAGCTAGTCATGACAGTATCAGATTGCAGTAAGGAAAGAGGTTGGTTACATCCCTTTGCCATTGATGTCAAAGGGGGAGAAATTTTAGAAGTTGTGTAATAGTTTAGGTAGAGATAGAGTTTATTTCTTTTTGGTTGCCATGAATGACAAAGGACGAGATTGCTGGAAACATTGTAATTGATGCCAAAGGGAAGTTGATGTCACTAGAGAAGAATATGTCAAAGGGAAATGAATGTCATGAAGAAGAACTATTAATGATCCAAAAGTTTATAAGGCATGATTTTTGCCTTTAGTCGATGAATCACTTGGTTCACCAACTCTCAAGTTCATTGATGGACAATTTTCCTGACATCCAGTTTGCTGATGAAAAGATGACAAAGAAAACTTCTAAGGCATGAATGATTTCTACCTTTAGTTGGTGAATTGCTTGGTTCACGAACTCATAAGTTTTCCAACAGCTAGTTTGCTGACAGGAGATTTGAGCAATGAAGTCTTGAAGAAGGTAAAAGCCTCTTATCCAAAAATTCACTTGGTTCACAAACTTAGAAGTTTGCTGATAGATGGTTTCCTTGACAGAATGTTCACCGGAAGGATGAAAACATGAAAAAAAAGTTTGAAGTGCTAAGTTTAAAGTATCAACAACATCTTTAGTTTGCAAACTCATAAGTTTGTCGACAACCAGTTCGCCAATGGGAAACTTTGCCAACTAAGAAAAGTTGGACTGTGGTTCCTTAATTTTGTCGATAGGTGATTTGTCAATGAGGTATTGGAAAAGTCTTCAATTCATGAACTCCTCAGTTTGCCAATAGGTGATTTTGCTGATAGAGAAAATGGTTGATGGTTCGAAGAAATGTACTTCTCTGATAAGTGATATGATGAAGATGGTGCTGGTAAGTTCACAAAGTGGCACTTTTGTTGATAAGGGATGAAATTTCCAAAGTTTGTGAACATGAACTTTTACTAATAAAGAAGAGTCTAGGGTTTGTAGAAATATAAAGTGGCTGACTCCCTTGGAATTAAAGTGAAAATAATTGATGTGGCTGACTCAATGTGTTTAAATTTGGGTCCAAATATGAAATTCAGGTTGGGTCGACCTAAGTAGACATTGGAAATTAAAATAAAAAGGTGTCCAACTCAATTTGTGTAAACTAGGCTTAGATTCAAAGCGAGGAATTTAAGATTGGGCTGACCCTATGAAGTGTACATGTTAGAATTCAAATATAGAGGCTAACTTTGGAGAATGTATTAATTCAATGGTTTTGATTTTGGATAGGTGTTGGAGAGCTATTGTTGTGTAATATAGATTGGATCATGTAGATTTTTAGTTTGGTGTGTAGAGAGAGTTTGGTACTTGTCTGATCATTTGTGGGAGCCTGAGATTCAAAGTGTGATTATGAGAGCATTCGGATGGATTTTTAAGCACAAACTTATGGGAGTGTATGTTTCTACGTGACCGTTAGCACGGTATAGTAGGTTTTTAGATTTGGTATTTCTAGTTATAGGTTTACAGGTGTTTTTCAAAGTTTGAACTTTGATAGAGACATGTACACATGTTGTCTTCTAATTTGAGGACATGGTTGATACACGTGTGAGACTTGGAGACTCATTCCAGTGGGAGTTGAGTATAGGTACAATGTTGATGATGATTATGGTGTCATGGATATGCATGTACACTTTTGCATTGGCATGACATGATCATGCATGCGATTGACAGGTATGGGCTATGATGCTTGATTCATGATTATAGGTGGTGTTGTGTTGTAGTTTTAGGAGGTTGTTCTTATCTCCTAGATGCTTGATTGGTTCCTTGACTATGATTACTTGTTTATGGACTTGTTTGGCAAATCAAATCTAGTGTTGATTTGGTGTTTGAGTCTTGGAGTCTATAGGTTATCTTCTTTGATATCTTGGTTTGTAGGTTACCAATGTGATGATGAGTTTGTATGTTACATGTGTTGAAATGGATCTTTGAGTTATGTATTTTTGTGGATTAGCTACCCCTTGGCTACAATGTGATGACTTGTATGTGAACTACCTTTATCCACAAGATTGATACAGTGTTTATGTAGACTTTGTTAGTTGGTCTTGTCTGTGGTCATTTTTATATTGGTATGTTGCATTGAGATGAGAGCATAGATTATTAGAGGTAATGGATAGTCAGTTATTGGGTCTTATAGCATGTTTATCATGATGTCATGGATAGCTTGGATACATGGTTTTATGTGAGCTTCTGACAGTGATGGTTTTATCTTCATGGTTTGGATATCATGGTTTTACTCTACCTTTTAGGAGTTATTGATGTTACAACAGTATTCCTTGATTGTGTTAGGGCCATGCATTATCTTCATTTAGGAGATGGTTACTTAGTTGCCATGTACAGCTCAGTATCATGATTCAGTGGGAGCTTTGGCAGTGATATGGATTCATCATTAGTAGATGGTTATCTTCATGTGATTGGATATGTTGATCCTTGTCTTAGAGGTGTTGATATTGTATCTTGATGAACTCTTGATCACATGTTAGAGTGTTGACATTATACATGTTCTCTTGAGACAGGATGTGTGCATTGATGCATGTGATCTTCCTTGGCAAATATGTTAGATCATGATGTCATGATTGGGCTCCTTGATAGTGCATACGTGTAGTGGGAGCATTGATAGTGATCTTATTGGATCTCTTGGTATTGAGTACATTGATCATGTGCTTGGGAGCTTCATGATAGTACAATGTTGCATTTAGAGTTTAGCATGGATTGATCATGGAGGTACTCTTGGATACTTGGAGACTTAGGTGAGGCTAGAGTTCTCTTGGGATTAGAGACACTTGTTGAGACGGTTACTCATTGGAGGTTTCAGCAGATAGACTAAGGATCCTACACCTGGATATGGATGTGAGTTCATTTGGACCTAGAGGAGATTATTCTTGGAGAGAGTCTTTGTGACTTGGTGTATCTTGGAGGGGCATTCTCATTACCCACTCTTGGTCTAATTGGCAATTTATCATCTATAAGGTATTGCCCATCCTTTTAGATGCATTTTGATTTATGTTTTATCTTCTCATGATTATGGATCTTTAGCTATGGTTATTGGTTCTGGAGGGTTCATTTGAGGGATGTTGGCATGGTTATCTCTTTGTTCATATGGTTTGATATATGATGTCCATTATGGGGAGTTTAGGAGATGTGATTGGGCTTATTCTGGGTTATGAAATGATTATGAGTTTGATCCTCCTTGGTTAGAGAGGCTTACATCTATGTTGGTTACATGATACATATGTTCATTGGGTGTTGTTGAGGTTTTTTATTTGGGGTTGTAGAGGAGATCATACTTGACACAACTTAGCACTTTGAGGTGTTGGTAGGACATTATGATTTACAGGTTTTCTCTCTTTTTCTTATGGCTACTTCCTGGAGGATCATGTTGATATGGTTGGACTTGGGAAAGTTATGGTTACATGTTATGAGAGAGTATGCAGTGATTTATCTTGCATGTGTGGATCATTATGAGTGTTATTGATACTCATTGGCTTGTTGATAAGCCACACCTTGGTTTGAGTGTTGATTAGTAGACTTGGTATGTCTTGGATCTATTTTCAAATTTGACATTACCCATGTAGTGGGAGTTCCTGGATGTATGTTTTCTTCATTGACATGTTTTATACATGGATATTATGATCGTGATATATGGGTTTGATATATTGTTGGCATGAGTTTACTGATGTTGTTGATACCTATAAGGTATGGGTGGTTGGATGTATTAGCATATGATGTAGGTGCTATTTCCAATCATGTGGGTTTTTACCTTTGATAGCTACTTGAAGCCTTTGTTATCACTTGGATTTGATGCTTGTGTTCTTTTGATTGGTGCATCTTCATCTTGGCATGTTCCTTTTCTTCCATAGGTGGCACGTTGGAGGATGAGAGGAGTTCTTGCTCGAGATGGTGGTTATTTTGATTTTATTGTAGGTATCTTGAAGGAGCACAAGAGCATGTTGGAGATTCATGTGGTTTCATGATTGCCTATGATGATGTATTTCATTGATTGACCCTTATGAAATGTATACAACAAGTGGGAGAACATTGGGAAAAAGGTGTTGTTCACCTTGCATAACATTAATTAATTTAATTATGCAAAATAAATATTCTTTTATGGTGCATCTTAATTGATGTGTTTAGCCACATTAAATATTTATTTGGTTCTACTTGTAAAAGTTGTATGTAACATTGGGACACATAAGACAAATTCATTATTTGTGCAAAATAATCAATTTTGGGGTCAATGGTTTTGTGCTCATGGTTTTGAGTCACATTGGTTTTATCCAATACCACAAGTTGTATTTGTGTGAGCTTGAGTCTAAAAAAGCAAGAACATAGTTAGTGGTTTGGGTTGGCTCTTATTTTGTAGGTTGTGTGAGAGGCTATCATTGTATTGTGTTTCTCTTGTGAGTCCATATGCGAAGCATGGCATGGGATGTGTGGATTCATGCTTGGATACATGGAGGATGCATTAGAGGAGCTTGATGTTTCAGAGGTGTTCATGGATACTTTGTAAGTGTATTGTGATATCTTATTGTTGAATAATACATTGAGTATGGATGTTTTTGGAGGCTAGTCTTTTTCCCTCAATGAGTGATGCAATCAAGGTAGGAGGGTGTAGTGAGGGATTGTCCAACCTTGCAACCTTAATTAGCTACCAACATAATCAATCAAAGATGCAACAAAAGTAAATAGTTAACAATAAAAAGAAAGAGACTTTCATAAGCACATGACACAAGATTCATCCTGGGAAAACCCAGCCTTCAAAGCTCGTTCCTCTTATATTATGATCTCAAAACACATTACATATGCCATTCGGGCTTTTACAAATGCTAGGCCATAGCCCAAGGTTACAAAAGATTCATGTAACAATGCTCTTTCATGATTTCTTCCTTCTGTTTATCAATTCCCTGCTCTATAACTTCTTCTTCTCACTACTCTACTCCCTGTTTCAATTCTGCTTCTTCTTTGGATCAAAACACTTATGATCTTGCTTCATATCTTCACATACTTGATCATTTTATCATTGCTACTTTGTAACAAATCATTATCCTTCATTTATACCCTCCACAAGCCTTCAAATCATTATCAAGTCAGCCTAATTGCAATGGCTAGCATGAAATATGTACACATAGATAGGTCTGACCTAATCATAAGGTATTGCTTTGCTGATGCATAGAAATTCATGCATATCTCCATGAAAGTTGGACATGTCCTATACTCTATTGAATAATGTTCCCTTAACCTCCACAAGTCACAGAATTGCTCCGTAAGCTGATTAGACTTCACTAAACACTGTTAGCTCTACTATGTGAAACCATGTAAAAATAAGTAATCTTCTGATAGTGATATCTCTCCAGAATCGAATCCAAATGATCTAAATTTTGGATATGTTGTAGATGATGATGTCTAGATGTTAAGTCTAGCTCCGCAGCCTCTAATATGCAAATGTGGTATCCTCCAAGGTCACTCTTTCGGTACTCTGTAACTTATTGTTAATTGTCCCAATTATTTTGAATGCTTTCAGATGCTCTTGCATTAGACTCTCAGGGTTAATTGAAAAGTGAGCCTCTTCACTTTGGTCTATATTATGCCAAAATCAATGTTTTTTCTTTGAATAGATTTGGCAGTTTGTTCACAGGTACTTGCAACTGCCTCAAGGTTAGCGGTTTGTTCAATTCCACCTTGCTAAACTGCCTCAAGTGTAATATGGGTTCAACATTTTATCTGCAAGCCTTGTACTGCCTCAATGATCAGTAGTCTAAGTAAGTCTTCTCCACAAGCTAACTCAATTTCTTATCATGTCTAGGTTCAGCGGTCTACCTGCAAGCCTTGCACTGCCTCAATGATCAGTTGTCTGAGCAAGTCTTCTCCGCAAGCTACCCAAGATCAATGTCTGCTTCAACCAATTAAGAGTCAATCAATGAACACTTGCATCCTTTGGAACAATCATACTACTCCTTTTGATATAGTCAATACACTTTCTAAATTTCTCCACAACACTTTTTGATCTTAGTTTTTAGATACAGTTCCTCTCACACACATCAAAATCTTACAGTTTTTGCTTTGCTTATACTTCTTCTATACTTATCTTTATTTCTTTATCCTTATTTCCTTTACTCCGGTACACAAACTTTCTCCTCTAGTAAACTATCTTGTCATTCCTTCTTTCTCTACATTATGAATTTCCTTTCCCTGCTATTCTTCACACTTGTTCACACAAACTTTCTCTTGCACTAGTTTCTCTATTCTATAACTCAAATCTCCATAAGATCAATGCTTCACCTCCTTCTAGTTTCTCTATCAAATCTGATGTTTCAAAAGTTCCTCTTCCTCTACATAAACTATCTCTGTATCAATGGGCTCTTCTCCTTCTACATAAATTATCTCTGTATTAACGAGCTCTTCTTCCTCTACACAATCTATCTCTATATTATTGACTGCTTCTCTTGCATTAGCTTCTTTGGTAATAGGTCCTTGATGACTTTCATTGCTTGATTATTTTCTCCTCCAAATTGAAAACAGGTTCCCCTTCTATCAAATCTTCTTTCCTCCTTCCAGTATCCTCCACTATGATAAGAATTATGACTCTTGTCATCTCTCCCTCTGTAGTTTGAATTACTATCCTTGTTCTACTCCACATAAGGTCTTCTTTCTCTACATCCTAATCCATATCTTCTTTTCTTTCCAACATATGAATACTTTCATCTATACAAACTTCTAAACATACAAGTAACATGTTTCCATTTTGCTCCATCAGTCCATCCATAATCCATCTGCATACAATTTATCATAGGATTTCTCCTTCTCATTTTATTCCAACACATCTTCTCAGAATGATTCCTTAATCCACAAAACTTACAAGGATGTAGATCCCAACACAATTCCTTTTCATGTCTGTCTATTACAATGTGAACAATACATACCTCTTCTTCCCTGATTTGATTTGTTTGAATTTGCAATAACATCCTTACCTCTATCATATCCAAGGCCTTAACTTCTCAATCTTATCACTGGTTCAATAGGTTATGTAATTCCTTGCTAATACTTTCCCAATCCTTGTCCTTCATATCCCATTCTCTGCATGATTTTGAAAATAATACCATCACCAACAACTATAGGTTCTGTCACATTGTCATCTTCAATCTCACTGTATAAATAAACTTCTACATCATCAGACAAATCATTAGTATCACAAGAAACATCACAAAGTTCAGGTTCAGATCTCAAACTTTCATTCTCTTCTCTGCATGCTACAAGTGACTGCTCTAACTTATTAACCTGCTCCTTCAATCCTAATATTTCACTCTTATACAAACTATTTTCCCTTTTCAGCTCTTTCAAATTTTCCTCCAAATCTCTATTTCTCTTTTCCACGTTCCCAAACAACTTGAATCCTTCTTCCAATTCTTCAAATCTCTTTTCAACAACCTCAAACAAATTCAACTCTGCCTCTAGGTCTTCATTTCTCCTCTTTACATTTTCCAATTCTTCTTCAAGAGCATCATATTTGTCTTCTCCTAGTTCTTTTATCCTTTCCATCAATTCTGAATTACACCTTTTGATTCCACACAATTCTTCTTCTAAAATATCCTTTTCACATATTAGGTTTTCATTCTCTTTCTTCATCCTTTTCCCAATCTTCCCCATTGAAACAAATTAGATAAGCAATTTAATTTGAAAATCTTACCCAAATATTTCTTGCCTTGATCTTCTTCAATGGCGACGCTTTTTACTTATAGGGTTTCACACTTCTTTCAACACCTTCTTCCTTCCCAACAGATTCGCATCCAATCTAGCGGATTCAAAACCAGCTCTAATACCACTTGATGCAGTCAAGGTAGGAGGGTCTGGTGAGGGACTGTCCAACCTTGCAGCCTTAATCAACTAACAACATAATCAATTAGAGATGCAACTGAAGTAAATAGTTAACAATAGAAAGAAAAAGACTTTCATAAGCACATGACACAAGATTTATCCTGGGAAAACCCTAAAAGGGAAAAACCCAGCCTTCGAAGCTCATTCCTCTTATGTTATGATCTCAAAACACATTACATATGCCACTCAAGATTTTACAGATGCTAGGCTATAGCCCAGGGTTACAAAACATTTATATAACAATACTCTTTCATGATTTCTTCCTTCTGTTTATCAATTCTCTGCTCTACAACTTCTTCTCACTGCTTTGCTCCCTGTTTCACTTCTGCTTCTTCTTCATATCAAAACACTTATGATCTTGCTTCATATCTTTGCATACTTGATCATTTCATCACTGTTGCTTTGTAACAAATCAATATCCTTCATTTATAACCTCCGCAAGCCTTCAAATCATTATCAAGTTAGCCTAATTGCAATGACTAGCATGACACGTGTAGACACAGATAGGTTGGACCTAATCATAAGGTATTGCTCTGCTGATGCATAGAACTTTGTACGGATCTCCATGAAGATTGGATAGGTCCTATACTTCATTGAATAATGTTCCTTTAAGCTCTACAAGTCACAGAATTGCTCTACAAGCTGATTAGACTTTACTGAACACTGTCAGCTCTGCTTTGTGAAAACATGTAAAAACAAGTAATCTTCTGATAGCGATATCTCTCTAGAATCAAACCCAAATGATCTAAATTTTGGATATGTTATAGATGATGATGTCTAGATGTTATGTCTAGCTCTGTATCCTTTCATATGCAAATGTAGTAAAATGTGCTATCCTCCATGGTTGCTCTCTCGGTACTCTGCAACTTACTGTTGACTATCCCAATTGTTTTGAATGCTTCTGGATGCTCCTGCATCAATGATGGTTTTCCCAAGGTATATCTTGTGTTATCTTGTTGATTATTTATTTATCTTTGCATTATGGTAAATCTATAAGCTTGTATACATCATTATCTTCTTTGGGTTATGTGGAATTGGTTTGACCTACTTGTAATTTCCTAACAAAGGGAAGGGCCACTTCCAGGAAGGAAGGTGTGTAAGGGACCATTGGTGTGTGGTTGGAGGTAAAGCACTCAGATGATGCTCTCCCTCTATAACATAAGACTCATCAAGATTTGAACAATAGATATCAAGATTCCAAAAAGATAATACTTTTTATACAATATTTCATGTAATGATTATGATGTAAATAATGTTTTTTCTTAGAGCAATATATATATATATAAAGTGAAATGTTTTCACTACAAGTTATCTTTGAATATATGGAATTTCAAGTTTAAAAGATATTCAGAAAAGATGTACTTTTGTTTAATGGTGTTTATCAAATGGTTTAAAAAAATATATTCCATTCGTTTCTTCATGTTCTTTACTTTCCTAGTAATTAAGTGAGAAAATGTGAGTAATATGAGATAGCATGTTACATATGGTATTAGAGTGAATCGGGTTCAACACATGGACCTTGGCGCTTGCTACGAGGAACATTTTGTCAACTTTAAGTAGATAGCTAATGATTGAATTTGGTTTCATGTCAAAATGACATGGAGAAGAACTAGGAAAACCACTAGGAAATATATTCCCCAACATTTACCTAATTTGGTAGTTAGGAAAGAACTTAATGAAGAGGTACAACTTAAGGATAATGTTATCTATACAGAGGGTGCTTGGTTGGAGGATTGAGAGACTTTGGCTATTGCTCTTAAATATATACGGCTAGAGAGGAAACAACGTATTAAATTGGCCAAGAACCCTATTGTTTCTACTTGTGTAGTTAAACCAAGTAAACTATCTGTGAAGCATGACATACCTTTTGTATGTAGCCATAATGCTTTTGTTATAGGAAAAGAGGTGATGGAGGAGTACTTTCAAGTACATCCACCCTCTAAGTTTATTTTGCTAGATTTCAATGGGAAAGAAGAACCTATGGAATATCCTTTAACCAACAGTGCCATGTAGTCTTAAAGTATCATCATGGTTCGAACTCGAATAACTCTTAAAGATAGTCAAGGAGAGTTGACTCCTTCTGAAAACCCTATGGTTAAGTTGCACCAGATTTTGTCTATAATGAATGAAACCAAGGAGAGACTTACAAACCTGGAACAAGAGGTTAGAGGTCAAGGTAAATCAGATGCAAGACATGAGGATTCACATCTAGGAGATGATGAATATATTCATGAATCTAGTAATAATAGTGATCAGAGGGAGAAAGTTTATAAAACTAAGTCTCAAGAAGAGAAGAAAAGTAGACTTACCTCTGAACTATCTAGAGATATGAAGAAAGTCACGCTACCCAAGTTCGATGGAACAGAAAGTGGTGATGTTGCTAAAGCTTGGTTAATAGAGATGGAAAAGTATTTCAAGATTTGAAATTACTCTGAGATAACCAAGGCAGTTTGGGGTGCTTTTCAATTGGCAGGAGAAGTGTCCATGTGGTGGATGAACAAGAAGATAGAACTAGGATTAAGTTCTTTGAGCTTAACTTGGGAGCAATTCATGGTCTTGTTTTGCCAAAGGTAGTTGCTGTAACTTTCGTTGACCAAAAGTTAATGGATTTTCAAAATCTGTGACAAGGGGATATGCCAGTGGTTGAATATTGGGAGAAGTTCACCTGTCTCCTAAAATATGTGCCTTAATATCAGAAAGATGAAAGATTTAGGATCAGAACATTTATCATGGGTTTAAATGCCCATACAAGGGGTGAAGTATATGTTCATGGCCCTTCTACCATGGACCAAGTTTTGGAGAAGGTAATCAAGCAAGAGAAAAAATTGAAGTCAATTTCTGTTTATCATGAGAAGAATCGCAAGAGGTTTAATAAGTTGCCAACTTCATAACATTCTAAGAAGAGGAATGGTAAGCCTAAGGTGGCTAAGAAAAGTAGCAAGGGTTCTAGAAATAATAGGAATGGATCTCAGAATGAGAAAAAGAGCAGTGGCAATTCTTGAAGAAATGATAACTCGGGTAAACCTATTAAGAAGCGAGGACCTCCTAGAGGATGTTTCACTTGCGGCAGAGACCACTATGAAAATCAATGCCCAACTAAGAACTAGGGAGTTCAAAAGTGAGTTAATGTTTTACCTACTTAGTAACCAGCTTTTTAGTAGAGGATCCATGCATCCTTGGATAATCGATAAGTGGAGTACCAGATTACTCCCATTGAGACATCAGATACTTTGTTTGAAATTTCCATTTCTATTTTGATTGATACTGGAGCAAATGAAAGTTTTATTTCTCCAATAGTATTAGGTAAATTTCTTAGAAGAGCTATATTTATGGAAAAACCTTGGTCAGTAGATTATGCTAACTAGACTAGATTTTAGGTGAGAAATGCATGTTTGAAGCTAAGATTCATCTTCCTAGTCTTTCAATTGAGGTGAATTTGTTTATAGCCCCTCTAGATTCATATAATGTTATCTTAGGAATTGTTGGAAAGATACACTTATTTTCATTGATAGGTGTTGTCATTGATGGAAACTAAGATCATCTCAATCATCTGCATAACACAATTTGTTCATACTGGAAGTTAGAATCATAATTTGTCTAAGTCTGGGCAGTTAGGAACAGAGCAGTAATAGGGTCTGGTATCTTGGTCCAGATCTCACCAGTGGAAAGGTATGGTTTGTTATGGATCTAAGGTAGTTGAAAGTATTGTCAAGATACTCTAAATCTAGAGTTTTGTCCTCCAGTGATGAAGGATTCAAAAGATATTAGTTTCTAAGTATCGGGTTTCAGTTTGACAGAACAGACAAAAGAAGAACAGGCGAACTTTATGAATGATCTTAATTCCAGATGTATAGAAGTTGTTTATTGGGCATATGGTGATGACCAGTGATAGTGGCCAACCTAATTGATGATTTGTGAGTGCAAGTTTTGGTTCACATCTCATATTATGTATGGATTTAGCCAACAGAGCAGAGTATTCAAGAAAGTTCTAAATGTTCTTGAAGCTGACTGGTAAAATGATTATAGATCATGTTGCAGATATTTGTAGCCGATGGAATTGGATGATTTAGTGTGTGTGGTGTATGCGAATAAGGCCTATGTGAGAAGAGCAGAAATCCAAAGTGCAAATGAAGGCAGAACAGTAAGAAGAGAAGAGCAAAGATGAAATGTGTAAGATCAGTTTTTGTACTTAACCAGAACTGAAACTCTTGCATGGGTAGATGCTATTAATCAGTTCAAATCTCTATCATTTTCGTGTAATATTTCCATAGGTAGTGAGCCTCCATTTGAGTAGTAAGCCTGAATGCCTGTGCATTACCATTTATAAAAATACTTTTAAGAGGGTATTAATCTTTGTGGGTTAACCCCCACCATGGTTTTTCCCTTAACTGAGTTTCCACATCAAAAATTGGTGTAGGAGCACCTAAGAGAACACTCTGGAGTAAGAAGACACAAATTATCAAAGGAGAAGCCCATGGATCAAATCAAATCAAATGGAACATCCTAGAACCAATTATGGCATATTGTAATGGGCAAAATGATGTAATAATCAAATGTCCTAAGGGTCCTGGTAAGGACCCTAGGACCAAAAAATAATGCAAGCGGGCCAATAGTGCCTCTAGAGTCAAGTAAGAAGTGTCTAAGGCTAGGAATAAGGAATAATGATCTTAATAAGATCAACCATGATGAACCATGATAATTTGGTAGAGTAAAAGTCACATAAAACAAAGTTTAATATTCAAATTTTTGAATAATGTATTTGGGCGGGAAAGTAAAAAAATGTATGGTTTTGGAAGTTTAACCATCTCCAACCTTTGGGAATTGATTGTGGGAGTTAGGAAAAGTTATATAAGCCTTCCCAAGGCATGAGATACCATAGAGGAGTCATATTGGAAGCTTGAGTTGTACGGCAGGCTACAAATAGCAATAAAATTCAGTTTTGTCTTACACCTCCTTCTTGTTTCTGTTGATCTTTTTGATTGTTGAGTGTTGGAAAATGTATTAGGACCTCAGTTAACATTAATAGACTTCATTTCATGCTCTGAGAAGGTTTTTGTAGGTAGTTTCATTGTTGTTTGTATTGACTGTTACAAAGAACAGCAGGCTGTCTTGCGCATTTTGAGAGGTTTCAATGCCTCATAAGACATTCCCATGGATGTAGGAGCCTGATACTCATGGAATAGGTCCTTGATTATATGTATAATATGATTTCTAACTTGATAAAGCAGGAGGAGTGCAAATGGGCAGGTGATCACCGTTGAAAGTCAGAGATTGCATGTGGAAAGAGCATTGAAATGGTGGCTCAGTTGTAGCAGCAGGAGATTGGCCTTAATAAGGTGGTGGTTTTATGTTTGCTAAGGGTTAATATGGTCAAGGACATGGTGTTAGACCTTTGAATGAGGTCTGGAAGTGACTGGAAGTGGGAGATCTAGCAAGCCCTAGGTTTTGAGGCCTAGAAAGGGGGGTTTTGTATTTAAACATGCAAATGAGCAAACCACTGGTTGAAACCTTGAAAATCCTTTGTTTTTAATCCTTTTCTAAGACTATTTTTAGGTTTGGAGTGAGGGGAATAAGTATTTAATAGGGTTCCTTTGTAAAGTGGGCGGATTAGGCCCTGTAGGAAGACAGTCGGGTTGTTAGGACAGTCATATTTCATCCAAAACAATAGTATATGATTTTGAATTATGTTATAGAACTCAATAGAGGGTACTTAGATCAGTAATTAGTTTTTGGAGTGCTTTGGGAAAGTTTGGAGAAAAGTGCAAATTAGTCGCTGAACAGGGCTACAAGGATTAGGCCTGGTTAAGGGGAGTTGTCAAGAACCGGTCAGAAAGGTGCATGAAACCTATTGAATCTTGTTGGTTGGGGTAGGTTGAGACCCTAGAAGGTACAAGAATTCATCTAAGAAGTTGGAATCCAAATTTGAGCCCTTTGGTGGAGTTTAAGGCAAGGAGAAGACTAGAGAAGCCTTATTGGTTGAAGCCACAAGTTATTTGAATCTTTTGATCTTGTTAGATTACCATTGGAGACCTGACACCTCTGCACCATATTGGTATCAGAGCAGCAAGTAGATCCTTGAGGGTTGGTGAAAGTTGTGAAAGAGTAAGGGTTGGTGAAAGTTGTGAAGATGCCCCCTAAGAACCAGATGGCTAGAGAGAATTCTGAGTTGAGAGAAGCCTTAGAGGCTAGAGAAAAAGAATTGAGGGACAGAAGAGAGCAGGATCTGGACAGAGAAATTTTCAACCGAGGAATAGGAGAAACGGAACTAGAAAACCTCCAATAAGATAGCCTAATGCTTAAAGATATCCATCATTCAATGGAAATTGTTTCAATTGCAATAAATTTGGTCATAGAGCTACTCAGTGTAGAAGTAGAGCAAATCAAAATGGTCCATCCTTCTCCTATCAATGCTTCAAATGCAAGTGGTATGGTCATAAATCCAATGAATGTAGAAGTATGATAATGAATAACTCTAATGTTCTTTCAATGGCTACTGCTTTGCTTGCAATGGATTTGGACACATGGCTAATCAGTGCAGATCAAGAGGAAATCAAGTTTATAAGAAAGGGAATGTTGTGTGCTTTAATTGAAATAAATCTGGTCATATTGCAAGATTCTGCAGAAGTAGGAACAATGGAAGAAGAGGTTTGGTAAATAGAAAACTGGATGAACAAAGACAAGACAAAGGCAAAAGAAAAATTGATGTGAATGAGATACATAATGAAATGAACAAGACTTGGTTAAAGAAAGATACCATAAACAATGGTGATGGGTCTGCACCAGAATCTGGTGCTAAAAATTTCTCTAGGGATTGATTTGGGAGCCTTGGCTCAGGGGGAACAGCATTGGAAATCAAATTCCCCTAGCCAGTAAGTAAGTACCTGAATTTGGTACAATGAGAAAAGAGATCCTTGATTATTTCAGAACCTTTGGAAGGATTTCTGAAAGAAAAGATGTTGATATGAAAACTTGCAGAGTGATTCATGAAGAATTGTCAAAAACAGAGTAACCAGATATAGTTAGGGCAACTCATTTATTACAATGCCAAAATTAGGTTTTGCAAAAGATAAAAGGTCACTTGGACACTCATTTGAATCACTTTGCATATGGAGGAAACAAGAAGAAGAGCATTTGAGATGTGAATCCAAAGACTGAGGCACAAAGAGCGAATTCAACTAGAAATTGATCAACCCTAACCCTGTGAAAGGAAAAGGCACCTCTCTGTAAAGCCTTGAATATGAAATCCATTGAGATGGCTACTCCTCATGTTGTTGACATTATTGAGAGACCTTGACCCAAATTTAAGAAGCATCCTCACAAATCAATAAAAGTTGACTCGTTAGGTGCTTTTTCAAGTGTTCCGTATGCATGTTGAAGACATTAGGGTTTATACTCATGCAAACATAGATGAATTTGGAGATTCAAGGTATGTAGACTTGTTTGAGAAACAACTCATGGATGAAAATCATGAACTTAAACCCAAGTATAAGGCACTACAGGATAAACAATTTATTTAGATTATGGGGTTTCCAACATTTGATGAGGATGAATGGGTCCAATATGTTTTGAGTGAGATGCATGATTAATTCATTTGGTTGTTAAAACCATTCAAGATTACAAAGGATGCTATCATAATTGTAACTGGGTTAAACTCAATCAGAGGATTGCCCATGCTAAAAGCCATGAAAAACCAGATAGTGACTAATGCTACCAGTGCCAAGTTTGACAGAAGGGCAATGACCATTAATGATATTATAGAACCAAATGTCAAATTCACCTCCATGATGATTGGGTACAATATTTACCACTCTAGCAGAGAAAATTTTGTTTCAGGAATAGCCATATATGCTGAATACAAGATGCTAAAGGAAAATACTAATTATGACTTGTGTGAATTACTAAAGAATCAACTGATTGAAAACTTAAACAAAATCAAGAAAGATAAGAAAAATACTTTCAAGTATGGTACATTGGTTCTATGTCTATTCTTTTACTTTATGAATGAGGTACCTAGGGTAAAAGGTGTGTACTGGACTAAGGATGAGCTTGTTGCCATTCAAATCAGAGATCATTTTTGCAGCATTGGTGATTCCAAGGCTCAGAAAATTGTAATATGGGGTTACTTCAAGAATTTTCAGAGTATGATGCACTTATATATGGGGTCACTTTGGCCAAACCAGATTGCCTTTAAACAACAGTTATTCACTTTTGGCAGGATTTCCATCATTTTTGGCAAAATCTACATCATTTTTAACCTCAAACTAATCGCCTCTGGAAAACTTAGTTGCCTCTAGTTAACACTGTAGCTTATCACCTGTAACAAAACTAGATTGCTTTTGAGCTATTAGTAGTCACTTTTGGCATCTTCTAAATCACTTCTAAGCTATTACTTGTTGCTTCTAGTCAAATATCAGCAATCAGTATCAATCAAGCCCAATCAATTGCATTTTCAGATATTCTTATCTCTGTCATAAGCTTTTAGATAGTTTTATGAGCATCTACAGTCACCTGAGCATTGTCTCCTATCTTGAGTATATCAAACCATTAGACTTTTGAGCTTGCATCCTTTTGAGATCCCAAAACAACAACCAACCAGTAAAACCAGCAACCAAACATTGTCCTTTTGGCTTTACCTAGCCCTAGCAATACTAGCAAACAACATCAACAACCAGCTTTTCCCTTGAGTGTGTGAGCTATCCTCTAGGGAAGTTTATCCAACAACAACAACAATAACCAACAACCAACAACAACAACCCAACAACAACAACCAAGCAACCCATTAGCAAACCAAGCAACCAGCAAACTAGTAAAACAAACCAACACCAAACAATCAGCCAACCATCAACTTTTGGGTCTCAACCTTGTCAAAATAAGTCCAACTTTCAAAATCAACCATCATGCCTCAAACTAGGAGCCAATATAGAGCTAAAATGGAAGCGAAATTGTGAGCTGAGATGGAATCCAAAATGTAACAATCCTGATCAACACCCCTTAGAGATGCAACTTAATTCACAACCGGTATGCCTTCTTACATGTTTGTGCCCAAAGGATACACCGTTGGACCATCATCTTCACAACAAGTGCAACCACAAACATTTTCAAAGACCTATGAAGAGCAATCCCAAGATGACTTATCAAAATTTTGAGACACACACGTATGGGACCAAGTTGAGAAGCTTGTTTTATCTGATCCTAATCACTACTTGCAATTAGTCCGTATGGGAGCCAAATTACCAAGTGACTTTGACATATCTACTATTCGAGAACATGATCCAAACACTCCCATTGTTGTCGCAAATGGACCATCCACTGTAGCCACACCATCTCACACCATATCCATCTTACAAATTCCACTGTCCAACCCATCTCTTTCATTGCCTATCGCTACCCCATCAAACCAACCATGCTTGGAGTACACTCTAGAACATTTGATAACTCCAACTAAGATACTTCCTTTCCTTTCACAAAATCTAAGCCTTCCACCTTTTCATGTTCCACAACATACTCCTTCTCCTACCATGACTGTATCTCGACCTCAAGTATCACAACCTGTCTATGTTTCACAAGTGCCAACTCCCCAAATATCACAAGCTATCCCAATATCGCAAACTCTGCAAGTTTCGCAAGATCCAAACACCACAAGCCATACAAGTTCCATAGCCATTGTAAACCCCTACTCCTATTGCATCACATGCGGAAGCCACACCCCACACTCATATTCCTATCACCTCTAATATGGTCTCCACAATTTCCATGAATCCATCCCACACACCATATAATCCCAATGTTAGTCTCATTGACATGAGTGACCCGCCTATTGTATCACAAGCCAATCCTAGCACTGATGTCTCTTATGTTGATCAACTTATATCACCCTCTCCACCTCCATATGATCCTTCACAAACTATCAATCTGCCTTATGCAACCCAAGGATTACCCATCGTCACCCAACACATGACGTATACCAATCCTCATGTTGTCTAAAACACAAACCCAAATGTCCATCCTTCTTCCTTATCCACCAATCCTTCCATCGCTTACCATATTACAAATCCAACTTCGAATCCACAACCATTGACCAACATTAATCTATCCCCTACTTCCCATGTGATGCAAAATCTTGGAGCTAATCCATCGCAATATATCCAACCACCACTTGTGTCTCAAGGACAGCAATCCTCATTGATATATAATGTGAGCATGCAACCTCAACAAATGGTCATGCCCACCTACATTCTACAACAGCAACCACAATATACACCATATTACATTTCACCTCCAAACCATCAACCCCCTTTGCAACAACAACAACTATCTCAAGCGGATGTTGAACAAATGATTAACAAGGCGGTAGGACAAAACAAGAATACATTTCCCTTAGGAGATAGATGTGCTTATCCATTTGACAAGTCACTTCATATGACACCTTTTCTGCCATATTTCAAAATTCCACAATTTGACAAATACAAAGGGAAAGGAAATTTAGATGACCATCTTAGAGCATTCTATGTTGCATGTCTCGATGTCGCTCAAGATGATACATATCTCTTGAGACTATTCCCTCGAAGCTTAGTGGGACAAGCTCTTGAATGGTTCTCTCACTTACCTCTAGGAATTAAGACTTTTGCAAAATTAGCGAACAAATTTTGATCCCATTTCGCTTTTAACATTGAACATGAGGTAAACATGAATGATCTTGTCAACAACAAACAATGCAATGGTGAAGCTTTTTCCTCATTTACCTGACGATGGTGTAACATGGCTAGCAAACTATCATGGCAAATACCTAAGAAACAACAACTTGATATCTTTGTCCAAAATCTTCATCCTGAGCTTTCATTCCAATTGCAATTGCAAAGTGCTAGCACCTTTGATGAACTTATCTCCAAAGGAACTACCATTGAACAAGCTTTAATTGCTAAGGGCACTATCAAGATTTTCAGAGATAACAAAGACAATCCCCAATTGTCAAATGATGAATCCTGCTTTTGGAACAAAAACAAAAATGTCATTAATGATGGTATTGTGGATGCAAAGAACATACAAATAATGAAAGCTCCTATCAACATCCAAGCTGCATCTACAACAAATCAACCTTTTCAATGAAATCAACCAAGAACAAATTCAACACATCGGCGACAATTTACTCCCTTAGGGGAACCCATGGAGGTAATCTTTCGTAAGCTTCTCCAAGTGGGAGATGTCATATTACTTGAAGCACCACCCAATGGTGAACTGGTCTTCAAAGCTCCTTGGTACAAAGTGAACAAATATTATGAATACCATAGAGTCAAAGGACATAAAACCAATGGTTGCATGCACTTAAAACATGTCATTCAAGATTGCATTGATTAAGGTCTAATTAAAATCACACCGCCAACATCACAACCGGCACCTCAACCAACATCGAACTATGAGCTAGATGCTTTCAAGAATCCACTTCCACTTCATGACAAGACAAGTAACCCCCATACTAGGAATGCTATCCATTACAACTATGAATCATCCACGATTGACCGCATTGACCACGCTTGCATTTCTACCATTACAATCCAAGGCAAAGCACTCGATTGTGCTGTAACTACTCGAAGAGGTCATGTTACCATTCAGGGAGCACCTATCAATCCTCCTTGATCATCTTCTATCTATAATATCCTTGATCACCTTGGCAAAACACCCACACATATCTCCATCCTAGAATTGCTTTGCATATCCCCCACCCACAAAGCTATCCTTAACAAAGCATTGCAAGAATCTTCGGTGCCCAATGATATCGATACCACACAATTTCAATCTATGGTAGACAACATTGTAGCCCCTTGCCATCTTACCTTCTCTAACAAAGATCTTCGACCATCCATCAACCCATCACATAATGAATCCCTCCACATAGAAGTGTTTGTAAACCAATGTCGTATCAAACGAATCTTAGTGGATGGTGGAGTTGGTCTTAATATGTGCTCTTTAAAATTAATAAAACAATTAGGATATTTGAGAAAGACATTGACACTTCCAAGGCTATTACTATCAAAGCCTATGATGATGCTAAGAGAGAAATTAAAGGAATTATCCATTTTCCTATCCAAGTTTGTCCCGTCACTACTAACACCCATTGTCAAGTTCTTGATATTTACCTTCCTTATAACAATATCCTTGGCTATCCATGGATCCATGCCCTCAAAGCCATTCCTTCCACATACCATCAATGTCTCAAATTTCCACATAACAGTGTTGAAGTTATTATCCATGTCGATCCTAATCCATTTGAGTTTTGTCATGCTTTTCAAGCTAAATATCAAAGCCCTAACCATATTCCTATCAACACTGAATCATATCCATCTTCATCCCCTGTGGACCCATCCGCCCTACTCAAGCCATCATCTAGTATATCCACTCCAAATCTCTATATCAAGTACACTGAACACGGTCCGAGTGAGTACACATTGCAAGAATCTTGTTGTGTTGGAACTCTTCCCTTATGTGAGGACCGCCCTTTTTACTACTGTTGTCATGACTCTTTACAGTGCTGTTATTGTTACTTTCATATTTGTGGGATAGCAGTTCCCGAAATTTGTCAGACTATTTAACTTTATTATGTTTTCGGAAAAACTAATTGGGTGATGTTTGGATAAGTTACTTTTCAGAAAAATGAATTAGAGATGTTAGAGATGATGGAAAATTGTAATATGATTTTTAATTATGTTAGATTGTACTAAGGCATGAGAATGCATGTGTTATTTAAGTTGCTTCGGCTATGATGAATTTATGTGGTTACTGATCTTGTAATTGAGTGTGCAGGGACTACTAATCAAACCACAGATTTCGGAGATCATTCCACACCTTGTTAATTGTTATTCCCTGTTAAGCCGATCTGGTTCCACGATGAACCAAGATCTCTTTGTGTTTGATGTCATGATGTAATGTGGTCTTTCGTATGGTCGAGTGGGTTAGGTTACCCTCATGTAATATTATTTTTATAAGTAAGTGTTGTAAAGAGATTGAATTTGAAATTTCTATTTTTATTTAAATTATGAGGCCCTTTTTCTTGTGCTTTACCTTGACCTGGGGTGTCTTGTATGGGTTAAAATTGACCCTGGGTTCTACCCCATGGGTCCAGGGGCCCATTTGGCATGGGTAACCCTTGAGTAACCTCCATCTAGTCAACTTAACCTTCCCCTGAAGTTAAGTGGCGAAAATTGGAGGTAGGAGGGGACATGATGGGTTGTACCAACACTCAACCCATCCCCTCTACTTTTCCCTAGATAAGAGATGCCATCCATTAGTAAAAGTTACCTCTTCTTTAGTAAGATTCCCCCATGTACTATGGGGACACCCATGTGAAGAAAGGAGAAAGAGGCATGGGTCACCTGTCTTGTTCCCATTTAACTCTTTTTTTTATTTCTCCTATGAGAAAGTGGAGTCACATGAAAGGAATAAGGAGTACCCTTGGGAATGGAGAGTGACATAAGCCACCTGGACAGAATAGTGATTTTTGGGAAGGGTGAGGAGGTGACAAGTGTCACTTCCCCATTTCTCAAAATTAGAAAGAAAGAGAATTTTGGGTTATTTATTTTCAAATTTTGGGATGAGAGGGAGTTAGTTGAATTTTGGGGAAAATCTTTCATCTTTGGCCTTACCAAAAATAGAGAAGTTAGTTTGGAAGATAGAGAAGGGAGAGGGAGTTGGTGGCTAAGCTTGGAAGTGAACTCTGTGGACTCTGCAACAACTTCATTCCAGGAGGGCTTTGCAAGGTTGGTCTGAATTTTACCTTTGTTTTGGTAGAACTGAAATGTGTATGAAATGTGTTTGGAATATGTGTTTAAATTTGTTTTCTGTGGGGTTCTTGTCGGGTGTTTGACAGAGCGTCTCCCACTTGGGAGAAATGCTCATCAAGTTTGGGGTAGGGGAGGAGAGATCCTCCTCGGGTGCATACCTGTTCCATCTTTTGGGATGTTGAAAGCCTTGAGGGCATGTATCTGTGACTGTATTTTGACTTGAAAGTCAAATACAGATTTCTTACAAATTGTGATCACACTTGGTTGAGACCAAGAGAAATTTATATGAGTTCATTTATCTGTCAGGGTGACACTCTGGAGTCGAGTGTATCCACTCTCCTGCCCCTTATGAAACTCACTGTAGTTGAGTTTCCGTATTGTGTAAAATAGCCACGGGTGTATGTGTGCTTTGGGATTGTTGTTGTTTCTGTTGTGAAGTGGAGTGTTTGAGTACCCAGGTGTGAGTATGGTCTCCCTAGCTCGGGGGTGACCCTCTTGCGGGTCTACGGTAGGGAGGAGAGCTAGACGAGTGGTATTTTTCTTCTTTGTTTGTCTTTGATACGCAGGTTTTTTTTTTTTCTTGGAGCTTCTGGTGGGCTATTTATGAAGAAACAGATCATCTTCTTGTCATGAGAATTAGGCCTGGATTATTTCATAGAAATGAAGAGAGAACACCTCTCTTGTTATTGTTGTAAATTACTGATATTCTGGGAGTGAAGAAAATCACCTCCCTGGTCTTTTTATTATTGGACTTTTATTGGTTGTCATAAGTTTTCAGTTGTATACTGTTTGGGAGGAGAAAGTTCATATCTGGGAAGTTGGTATTCATGTTTGAGAAGTTGTAATATGACTGTGCTTAAATTTTAAGTGGATGTTTGCAACCTTTGTTCAATAGCAATTTTTGTGTTTCAAGTATTACTGAAAAGTTCGTTTTTGCAACTTAATCTGAGTTGTTTACATTTGAAAGTTTGGAATTGCTTCTTTAGTTGAAATGCTAGTTTCCTTTTCAATGTTGAAATGGAAAAGACAGTTTTTAAATATTTGAGTTTTCTCCATAATAATGGATTCTGTTAATTTAGAAGAATTAGAGGAAATCTAGCATGTAAATATAATCTGTTTGTAAATTTACAAGTCTTATATGTTTATAACAATGGAAAATTTATACTTATAATAAGGGAAGAGCTATTGATCATTTGGTGAAATTGGGATATATATATATATATATTTATATCTAATTGTTATGACAATTTCTTTATAATAGGTTGATTTGGAGAAAATGCATAGAGTAGTGAATTTAAAAAAAAAATTGTCGAAATTGGAATTATACAAATATAATATTTTTCTCTAAATACTTTATAAATATATATATAGAGATATATATATATATTTCTCATTTTGAGTAATTATCATTTTAGAAAATAATAGAGAAATTGAAAGTAATTATAATTGTTATATAAAAAAAAAAGGGGGATATATATATATATATATAAATATATTATCGTTGTTATATATATACATATATATATATATATATATTTATATATGAATATATAAATATATATATATATATATATATTTGAAGATATTTTATTATTGATAATAATCAACGAATGGTGAAAGACTGTCAAAAAAATTAAGCCGCGGATAACAAAATACACAGTCGTTATTTACAATGGGCGGTGGGGAAGAAAACCCCACCGCAGGTTTTATGTTATATTTGGAGGTGTGGAGTGGGGCGGAGCCCCACCCACACCCCACGTCGTGGGAATGTGGGTGGGGCTCCACCCCACTCCACATCTCCCCCCTCCTCCATACCCTTATGCCTCCCGCGGATCTTGTCTGCCGCTTTGCGGCCACCATAAACCCCCGTCCGCCGCTCTGCGGCCACCATAAACCCCCGTCCGCCGCTCTGCGGCCACCATAAATTCCCGTCCGCCGCTCTGCGGCCACCCCGACCCCGCTCCTCTGTCACGCCGCCCATGGCCGCCGTCGGCTGTGGTAACTCCAGCACATAAAATGTTAGGGCTTGGCCCTAACATATGTTTGGGTTATTTGGAATTTAAATGCTGTTTATTTTTATATAGCTCTATATATAGGCATATATATATTCTATATGTCTATGTATATAGCTATATATCTAATATAATAATGCGTATAAATCTGTATATATATATATATATATATATATATATATATATATATATATATATATAGGTTGTGGTAAACCATTTCGTCCTTTTCATAGACATTAAAATAAATATATTATATATATGTATGTATGTATGTATATATAAATATATATATATATATATATATATATATATATATATATATATATATATATATATATATATATATATATATATATATATATATATATATATATATATATATATATATATATATATATAACATACAGAGGAGTAAATCTATGAACCAAATTATTGGGCTCTCGTTTAAAATCGTTATAAACTATGTTTCATGGATATGGAGAAAAAAAATATATATATATAAATAACAATTATATTCTCACAGGAGATGTTATTAAGTGTTGAACACAACAACCAAAGAAGCTATATTACCATGAACAGAGTTTTATAAAGTGGTGAACCACCTACATCTATTGACAACGTCATACGAGTTACAAACAGTGTATGAATCGTAATTAAGAGTAACAGTAACAACAGTAATTCTAAACAAGAGAAAATAAAATTATAATGTAAAGAGAGTTTAGGAATATTCAGTGATACTCTGGAAAGAGTTTCTCGGAAGTTTCAACTAAGAACATACTAACAATCACCCAGAAAAATGAAGAGGAAAATTACACAACTCCTTACTCAAAAGAACACTGGAAATAAACTTAAGAAGCCACCACTGACAATCCTTGTGGCCATATTAATCTCAACTGTAGCAAACGATCTCATATGTAAACCTGTAAGAGGTTCCGAAGAAGGAAAAACCAACATTGGAAAACACAGAGGAGAAAATGCGCGACATATCTCACACGGGATAAGAGAACTAAGTTGACGGACCCTTCTGTCAATTGTGCTTAGGTACAAGTTGACTAAGTATTTACGAAGAGGAGGAACCTAGATCGGGGAAGATTAGGAGACTGAGTCTAGCGAAATAGTAAACCAGCCTTTGTGGCCTAGATCATCCTGAAATTAGGTTTAATATCAACAATAACTGCAGTAATAACCCTGATTGACGTAAATCACGAAGAAAGGACAGGATGCACATAAAGAAAGTATAGAAAATGAAAGAGAGAGAGAGACCGAAATATAAACACACTAAATGAACTAAGAGATAGTTAAGGTAAGGGCGATAAAGATATAATCCAACTTAAGAACTTGTGGAAAGGGAAGAGAGGGCAACCAAACCGCCTTGTTGAAAATGCTAAGTCATAGGAGTAGTATGTTTCAGGAAACAAGAGAGGAGACAGACAACCGTGCCTGGCTGAAAAATGACTAAATAGGGAGATCACTAGCCGGTTTAGTTGGAACAAGGCGTCGAGGGGAGTGGTTCCTCTATCAGCGAACCACGTGCGTAAATGAGTGCAGCGTAATTCCCACTAACGCCGTAAGGCATTCTGCTACCGAACATTGCCGAGGGTTCGATTTAAGAACTTGGGTAATCTCACTCTTGCAATGACGTTAGCAGCGTTGTATCGACCCTCTTGTTGATCTATATGTTTCCGTTTGCACGCCATTGTACTTGTATTCCGCCGATGAGTATAGTGTTTCGCCATGAGAGAACACCGTTGAGCATGCGTACGCATGCGAAAGGGGTTTTTAGGACGGTGTGAGAAAAGTTTTTCATATCTCGTGTCATAACCACATGACAGATGTGGCTATGACACGTGCGATGTGTGTTGTGACCACAAGGAAAATGTGGGCATGACACCTTATCTCCCAAAGCTCATGGGAAACCTTCTACATCCAAGGCATCTTCATCTATAGCTGTCATAAAAGCTCTACCAACAGTATTCATTAAAGGAGGATTTCTTGATGATGAAGACATTGACGACATTAACTCTTGGATATTCTATGATGAGAACAACCAAGTACAACTTGAAGTGGAGAGATATAACAATGGGTTTTGTATCGGTAAGAACATGTGTTACAAAGGACATGGCAGACTGGGATCACAGGGACAAGGACCTATTGAACCTATTGTTGTGTCTAAGAAGTTTAATAAGCAAGGCCTTGGCTATCACCTGGAGGTACCACCTTCTAAAGACATTAAGTGTATTTCTAATATGGAAGTCAAACCTTCTTCGGTAGGAGAGACCTCTAATTCAAATACATCAATGACTCCTCCCTTCATATCACTAACCTTTTTCAAGAAATCTCCATCTTCATGATCTCTACCACCTCCTCTAGCTAAAACCATTCATCCATTACCCTTTCACTCGTATATCCTAACCTCATTGATTGAGACCAATAGGGGGCACCAATATTGGACACATTTGAAAATGATGAAGTTATTGCCGAATTCATGGGTTTTCAACAAGGCATTCCATTGGGTGATCATAAAGTAGGATTCATGACGGACCTCCCTAAATTAGCATATTTTGGCGGAAGCATCAAATCCTTCAGTCGCAAAAGTGAACTAAATAGAATAAAAAAAGATAGGTCACTAGGTAAAAACTGAAAGGCACCTCTTGACCATGAAAAAGTAAAAATAAAGGGCATATCCAAGGGTGAAAACCTCCTTGAGGCACCCGAGGATGGGGGATTTGATCTTCCTGTCACCATTGACTATCATGAAAAATCAACAGTGCTAGTTGAAAAATCTCAAGACATGAACTTAGGCACAGAGCAGAATCCGAAGATCACATTTTTGGCAGCATCACTATCAGAGCAGAAAAGAAAAAAATTTCACAGTGTTCTTCATAAAAAGAGCTATCAATTTTGCATGGACTTATGCCGACATGCTGAGTCTAGATCCATCACTTGTGGTATATCACCTAGTAGTATCTTCTAATGCGAAACCTGTCAAACAAAAGCTGCACAAAATGCACCCATAAATAGCTCTTTTGGTCAAGGTAGAGATTTAGAAGTTGTTAGAAGCAAAGTTCATAAAGCCTATTGATTATCCAGAATGGGTTTCAAAATTGGTACCTATAGGAAAACCTGATGGACGAGTTCGTTATTGCACAGATTTCAAAGATCTTAACAAAGCATGCCCTAAAGATGACTTTCCATTACCAAGCATAGACAACATTGTAGATCTCACAGCTAGACATGAAATACTATTCTTGATGGATGGATTCTCAGGATATAACCAAATTAGAATAGCAGAGGAAGATCAAGACAAAATGTCATTCATTTGTCCATGTGGTACATATTGCTGGGTTGTAATGCCTTTTGGTCTCAAGAATGCTAGAGCCACTTATCAACGAGCCATGAAAATTATTTTTCATGACCTTTTCAACACTATAATAGAAGATTATTTTGATGATATTCTAGGAAAATCCAAGACAAGAGAAGAATATCTACAGGTGCTAGCACAGATCTTTGATCGACTAGAGAAGTATCAAGTCAGGCTAGACCCAAAGAAATGTGTATTTGGTGTAACATCTGGTAAATTGTTGAGGTACATTGTGTCTCGATGAGGAATAGAAGTGGATCCTAACAAAGTAAAAGCCATCATGGAAATGCCTCCACCATCAAATCTGAAGTACCTTCGTAGTTTACAAGGAAGGTTACAATCCATTCGCAGGTTTATCTCACAATTGGCAGACAAGTGTCATCCTTTTCAACATCTCCTTCACAAGGGTGAACCTTTTAAGTGGGATGAAAAATATCAACATGCCTTTGACAAAATAAAGGAATATCTAGAAACACCTCCTATGTTAGTACCTCATGTACTTGATTCCCCATTATTCCTCTACATCTCTTCAACAACAGCAGCATTAGGTGCCCTTTTAGCTTAGCATGATGATTCAAGAAAAGAATAAGCCATTGACTATATCAATAGAACTCTTGTGGGATATGAACTTAATTATTCATCTATGGAAAAAGCATGTTTAGAATTGGTGTTTACTTCCCAAAAGTTATGACATTACATGTTGAACCAAACAATAAAGCTCATATCTAACGTTGATCCACTCAATTATCTTATTTCCAAAGTAATACTTATAGGAAGACTAGAAAAATGGGTTATGATCTTAAGTGAATTTGACATACAATATGTGGATCGAAACGCCATAAAAGGACAAGTCATTGCTGATCAGTTAGCCACAACACCTATCATAGATATTCATCCAATATGTCCAGAGTTCCCTGATGAAGAATTGTTCAATCTAACTTCACCAACATTGTGGCAACTATACTTTGATGGATCTTATACACAACATGGATCAGGAGCAGGGATATTGTTTGTCACCCCTCAAGGAGATTGTATCCCAAAGTCATACATAATTGCATTTCCATGTACCAATAACATAGCAGAATATGAAGCTTTAATCACAGGATTACACATGGTAGTACAATGGGCTATTAAACAATTACAGGTCTTTGGGGACTCTCAATTGGTTATCAAATAGGTCTTAGACAAGTATCAAACAAAAGATGAGAAGCTTCTTCCATACAAAGTAATGGTTGATGATTTCAAAAAGTACTTTGATAGTATCACCTTTGAACATATCTCGAGGATACAAAATAAAATAGCAGATGCCATGGCTATGATTGGATCTCTTCTAGACATGCCATCTAATGCACATAAGTGTGAGTTTTTATTTGAACAACTTTTGATCCCAGCATTTGAAGTACTGCAGTCTGAGCTTATATGTGAGATTGTTGGTCCCAATTTTCCTTGGTATGAGGACATATACAAGTATCTCCATAATCAAACCTTACCATTTCAACTATCTAATACCCAATGAAAAACCTTTATCCACTGAACCTCTCGCTACACTATCCTAGGAAACACCTTATATCACCGGAGTCTTAATGGTATCCTTCTTAGATGTCTTAATTCTAAGGAAGCAAAGGTTGCCTTACGCGAGGTACATAAGGGTGTCTATGCATCACATTCCATTGGCCCTAGTCTTGTTAAGAAAATTCTATGAACTGGATACTATTGGCCAACTGTGGAGAAAGATGTACAACAATTTACAAAGAGATGTCTACAATGTCAGAAACATGGGGATTTAATACATGCACCAGCACATGAACTTTAGTCTATCACCACTCCTTGGCCATTCTCGCAGTGGGGACTTGATCTCATAGGTAAAATCCATCCTACCTCGTCAAATGGTCATAAGTTCATTATCACCACCATTGAGTAATTCACAAAGTGGGTGGAAGCAATACCAATGACTTACATTACTGGCAAACAAATATCCAAGTTTATCTTACATTATATCATTTATCATTATGGAGTTCTTCAAGCTATTGTCACTGATAATGGTCGTCCCTTCAAGAACCAAGAGGTTAGAGATCTTTGCAATAAGTTCCATATCCAAAATATATTATCTACACCTTACTATCCTCAAAGTAATGGCCAAGTTGAGGCTTCTAACAAAATAATCATCAAGATCCTTAAAAAGATAGTCAATGAAGCTGGTCATGATTGGCATTTACAACTTAATCCTGCATTATGGGCTTATAGAACAAGTGTCAGAACTCCCACTGGTGCTACACCTTATGCTCTTGTGTATGGAACTGAAGCTATCTTACCTATTGAGGTTGAGATCCCCCCACTGCGAGTATCCCTACAACATACTATCTCATATGAAGAATATAGAGTATCTAGACTCCATGATCTTGAGCTATTAGATGAACAACATCTTAGAGCACTCAACTATCTCCAAGTCTATCAAAATCATCTATGCTGTAGCTACAACAAAAAGATCAGAGAATGAAGATTTCAAGTTGGAGATCTTGTCCTTAAAGAAAATTAAAGGAATCAGCAACATTGTGAGAAACAGGGCAAGTTTGAACCTAATTGGCTTGGTCCTTTTGTCATCACATCAGTCTATGGATCAGGTGCATATACTCTCTCAACACTTGAAGGTATTCCCTTAGATGAACCAGTCAACAACATTCATCTCAAGAAGTTCTACCCATGAGCCTCAACATATTCCAAAAAAATAAAAAATAAAAAAATAAAAAAATCGATCCAATAGTGAAAACCACCTTGTGGTGCTTTGGATGACAAAAAAAATAGTACAAGATAAATAATTCATCCTCTTGTGAAAACCTGGTAAACAGGTGCCTTGGATAAGTACCATAGTGAAAACTTGGCAAATAGGCGCTATGAGTAGAGACCAGTCTCTATCATTTACTTAGTTTGTTTGATCACAGCTTTTCATAGCAGCATCCACTATCTTACTTACATAATCCACATCATAATCCACTATTGTCCCTATATAACCCATTATCCCTTATGCATCCATAATAAAAGTCTTTTCACCCTTGCCTCTGCCATGCTAGCTTTCCTAGTTTGGACTTCGTTGGGGTTAAGATATCATTTGGCACCTTAACACACTATTCACATGAACACATCCATCGCAACACCTTCCTAATAAACTTCATCCCACATTAGGGGCACTTGTTGAGCCTTATTTGGAAGTGAATATCTACAGCTCTAGCTCACATCACAATGAACATCCAAACTAAAACACATCCAAAACATAGTAAAAATCCTAGAAAAATCAGAACATCACAAGAATCCAAGCAATAAAGTTGATTCTTTGACATCAACCATCAACACAATAAACAAGAACTACATCACATCTCTATTGTTCAAAGCCTTGATCCCATGGATATAGGGTATGTAGGCAATCTGAGATGTGAAGGAAGCACTTTAATTAAGGCAAAGATGATAGCCTTTCTCTCATCATCCATCTTCCATCTTTCTTCTAATCATCCTTTAATCTTTCCTCACTTTCTTCTATCTTTCATCACTTGCATCATCAATAAACCCAGAACTACATATTCATCGTGTCTCATCACCATCATAATGCGATTTGATCCCATGGACACAAGGTATGTAGGTAGTCTGGAATACAAAGGAAGTATCCAGTACACAAGGACAGATGATCCACCCCATCTTCATCTTCTTTCATCTTCCATTTTCTTCTCTTTGACTAACTCAAGCAAGAACCAAACTATGTGTACTAGCAAAAGATCAAGCACTTTAAAAAAATTAGGGATAAGCCAAAAGCTCTTTGTCCGCATGCCTTAAGCCAACATTTGCTATAACATTTTATCAATATCTTTAGCCTTCAACATGATGCAGCTTTCCTCTAAACAAGGTGCCAACTTAAATCCATCCGAGAGCACTTAAATTTGGCAAGAGAACGTGATGACAATATCTTTTGTTTTATCTTTTTGATTTATCTTTTGTCCCTTTCATATGTTTACTCAAGACTGCCTTGATCTATCATATCTTAGTATGTTGTGATGAAGTACAGAATGAGGCATGGTCATATTGCTTTCGTATGCTGTGTCTGTGGGATGATCTTATTCTTCCTACATGTATTGGTATCTTTTACATGTTGGGATTAGCATCTTGCATATCAATATCTCTTGCATTTGAGACTATTCTATGTTAAGACTAGCTCCATACATATAACCAACAAGGTTTCATTATGTGTAGTGGAGATAAGCTCAAACCATTGTTTGTAGCATCAAAATCCATCTCAGAACACTAGCTGCTATTCATATCTTGTGTATGTTGGTTCCACATCTTGACCTCATGCGTTTAGACAAGATTGTAGTACGCTAATTATGCATTGGATACCTCGACACCTTGGTCTTTTATACCCTGGTGCATAACATCCATATGCTATATCAAATATAAGGATTGCATTTCTTTGCTTTTGAGCAATTACTTTAAAAGCTGCAATATCACTTATCCATTCCATCATATTCTTATATAGCCCTCAAGCAAGATCAATCTTTCCCTCTATTTTCCTTTTTCACATTCCTCGTCCTGCAAAACAAGTGTGTTAGGCATGCATAGGTCCATATCATTATCATTATCATCTATATATTTGCATTATCATACATTACCATTATGTGTATTGTTATTATCATAATACCATTAGCATGATACATTTCCATTATTACCATTTGCATATTCATATCATTTGCATAAACATTCATATAGACCATAAAATGCATAACATCATAATATAAGTGCATCCATAATCATTCCAACATCCCATAGGTAATCAAAGCCATCATATATATATATATATATCATCAAACAAGTCAATATACAAGTGTCTACATATACAACATGGGCTATCCATGAGCCATCAAAACTGTATGTACAATCAGCTAATAGGCCTCATCATGATACAAAAGATACATAAACAAGGAAGCGCTAGTGACTACTGGCAGCTCCCTCATTCTATCCACCAACACTGGGTCCTGCGCCTGGTCTACTATCTCCAGGAGACCCCATCACTAAAGCTAAAGATCATGATCCTCCTGTCCTCCATGAAACTGAAGCCCCCGACCTGCTCCTATAACTAGGTTGCCTCTGCTCTGCAAGCACTGCTCCATGATACAAGCCTCTATAATACTCAACCTCACCTTGCTCTCTCCTCAACTCTCCCTATGATTATGTCAACTATGTAGCTAGATAGATCATGGCCCCATATGTCCCCAAGGAAGCTACTACTCTAGCTCTCTCCACTGTCATTGCCTATACCTGTTGCATAGCCATATCCCTCTCAGCCCTCACTGCCTGCACTTGTTGAATAGCTGCATACCTCTCAACCCTCATAGCTTGCATCTACTGCAAAGTTGTATCTCTCTCTGTTGTAATTGTCTACACTTGTTGCACAGTTGCATCTCTCTCTCCCATCACCCTGGCAAGAGTACCATCATCTTGTCCATCACCTCCCTACACTCTAGCCTGTAGCTGTGCCTGGTAAGCTTGAGCCTGTGCTCTAGCATGCCACAACCCCAAGACCACCTAATGTCAGTCTATCTCCACCCTCCTCGAACTGAACTGAGCTCGCTATCTCTATCTCCTCTCCTCTCTGATCCTCCATCTCAGCTACTGAATCCCAACATCATCACCCCCTAGCACCTGTGCCTATGGCTATGCCAGTACCTATGGCTAAGCCTATCCCTGTCCCTATCCTTGAATCGCTGGCACTGCTTGTACTACTACCTATACTGGTGGAGCTCGTCACCACCTCCTCCTAACTGGCCTCTCCATCCCAATCTCCCCTATCTCCCCAGGCCTCATCAATCGAGTCGACCTAGTTGTAGCCCAGTATGCATCATAATCTCGTAAAGTCCCTAGATCTGTAGGACCCTGTCTCCACTGGCACATAACTAGATGTAGTCCCTCTCTTTCTGCCAAAGCTGTATCCACCACTATCTCCGGCGCCCAATCAAAAACCTCCTTCTGAGTCCTCCCAAAAATGGCATCACCTATTGGTACTGCTTGTGGCACTCTGAACTACCTCAACACCCTCTCAGGAAACTAGCTCTCTATAATATATATCCCGCGACCAAAAAGGTATCTAGCTTGTCTAGCATAGACAAGCTCCATATCCTCCTCCTCCCATCTCTGACATCCCAACCATGGTCTCCATACAAATCTATCCACCTCATCCAATGTCTACCTCTAGTATACTATGCCCCTACACTGTCAATAGGTGAGAGCTTCCCTATACATCCTCGCATATGACTCGCCCGCTACCCTAGCCACCCATCCATCTGGCCTCGTCACTAGAATGTGCTCATATGCCCACACATGTAATACTGTGACTCCCACAGACATACTAGCTCCAAACATATATGAACAATCATGCAAATAATGATACAGTTGCCCTAGTACACACTCAACCCATCCATATCTAGTCCCATATGAAAACATCCCCTCCATAACTGTCTTCCATCTGACTGGAAATCTTCTCGCCCTTCTGTCTCCCACTAGCCATCTAATAATAGCTACCACTACCCACTGCAAGCTATCACATAACTCCTCCATCCTTGCCATCAGAATCTCTGAGCCCTCAGCCCCAATGTCTAGAGTCCTGAATAATCACCTGAATGTAGCTGGACCCAAGTCAGGATCATAATCTACTCTATCTCCATCAATTCGGATGCATAGAATCCAGAATACATCCTCTAATGTAATCGTCACCTCTCTCATCAGCAACAAGAATGAACTGTGCTCGCTCCTCCACCACTCAACCATCGATGCAAACAGTCCTCGATGTGCCTGCACTAGCTCTAATCTCGACACGTGCTCTAATATAGTGATATCTAAAAGCAGTCGCTCCTCTGCATCCAACGCTCTGACCAATTACAAATCCCTATGATGTGGCTCTCATGACAATAATGGTGGTAGTATGTCTTGCATCATTTTGCTCACCATATCAGTCTCTTGTGCTAAAAATTAACTTTTGACTGCTAAACATTGCCTATCTTTACTAAAAGCAACCCACTTTTCTACATGTGCTACCTTATTTCCCATAAGCAAGCCATTTTATTGCAAGCGCACACTTTCTACTTATAAGAGACTCATTTCCTATATGCGTGCTACTGCTAATTAAAGGTGACCTGCATTACTATAAGTGCTCACTTTTTCCCTATAAGCGATCAACTTTTATTATATGTGCATTTTTGCTTCTATACTTAACCTAGCTGACCAGAAGCGACCTCACTTTACCCTAAGCGATCAGTCCATGCCTATAAGCAACCTATATTACTATAAGAGACCACTTTTCCTCTACAAGCGACTTGAACTTCCTATTTTAAAACTACTCACTTTTGGTGACGTGTGTGCATTTATTACACTTTTAACATTAAAAAAGCATGTATTTAGCAAAAAAATTGATACATACCAGTAAACCTGCTCCTACTAGTCGCCCATGTGCCCTCACTTGCTCGACACGATGATTACTGCATAGAATCACCATCTGATAGCTCTCCAACACTCGAAGCACCAACACTCTATGGAGCTCTAGATTTTTTAACGACAACAAGCACAAATGAGCCTATTTTCCCTTGAGGGACCTACTTATAGCCCATTTCTAAACCCTAATTCTTCTATACCATCCCAATTTCCCCTATCCAACCCCCATTTTCTTCGTGTCAACCTTGTTTCTAGCCTTTCACCTTATCGTGAGCCAACCCAGCCCTTCCTAGTTAGCCTGGCTTACCTCTCGAGGGGGCATCACCTGCCAGTTACATTGGGGCATAACCTTGTTTATTGAGCGAACCATCATATCTTCTTTGACACAACGTCCTAACGAACATTGTATCAAAGAGGGGCAAAATGTAGACACCCAAAATTGACCTACTTATCATTAGTTTCGCATATTGCATCTACATTTGTCTAAGACACTCGAGCAATTTCTCTATTTTCATGTAAATCACTTATTTCTTCTATTAATTAAATAAATTTATATTTATTTAATTAATTCATTATCTATTTCTTCTAATCTATAATTAAATAATCTTTACTTATTTAATTATCTTCATTCTATCTATTTTAATTAAATAAATCTTATTTATTTAATTAAAATTCCCTTCATAATTCCATTTTCTAATTAATTAAATAAATTTTATTTATTTAATTAATTTCTCTTATCACTTATCTTAATAAGCCGACATGTGTGCCTCTTTTTTTTAAAAACATGTGTGGTACGACATCTTTTATTTAATATTTTTCACATGTAGTAATTTTTATGTACATAATCACACGAGCCTTATCTTCCCTCCACTTGTCATTTACACATTCACCTATGACTATCATTTCATCTCAACCGTTCACATAGCCACCAAATCTCTACCGTTGATTGATTTTGGTTGAGGTCTATATAAACACCCTCTCACTCCATACTACATCATCCAGCATTTTCATATAGCGTCTACATTATCATCTTGAGCACATTGAGCATTTTAGCATCCATCTAGCTTATTATCACTATCATCCATCCATCATGGCAGCTTTGATCTTCATAATTGTTCATTGTTGAAGAAGCAATCCACATCACAAACAAGGAATCATACAATCTAGGTGATCTTGTTCTTGAATTACATGCTCACTTGGATTTGATTATTTGATGGTGGTAGGATTAGGTTTTCATTTGTAATGCTTTATCTAATTAACCTGATTTTTACCTATCACAAACTCTACTGGTGAGTTGAACCCAAAATCAATTTGTGGCCTTGGAGTTTTGTCATGATTCAAGGAATTCCTCTTTGGAAGAGACCAATGACTTTGTTGTCAAAGAATAAACAAATTTGTTGCTGCTATAATCAATGTGTTGTTGGTGAATTGAATGATCAATCTCAATGTATAGCAGTTGGTCTAATAAAGGTGCATGGTTTTCTTCCTACCCCTTGAAGTTTATGTTCTTGTCATGTTGAAGGAACAAATTTTTACACCTCTATTTTCTGTCTTGCATTATAAGGTGTTTTAGTAATGGAAAATTGGTATGGATATGACTATTCTAGGGTTGCCCCTTCATATGAGTCTTCATATATCTCAGACCCTAGAAACTACATTAGTGTTGGTTCCTATTACCATCCTAGCAATTCATATTCTAGTCATGACTCTACACCTTATAAAAATCCAAACCTATATGCAACCATGCAAAACCAAAATGAACTAGCTACACTACAATATGAAATTGATACAAGTAAACAACTACTAGAATCCTTGTTGTAGAAAGAAAAAGAAAGTGAAAATCATATTGTGTTGCTTGAGTCTAGGGTGCAATCCAATGCTTGCCCTACTAGTCCTAAAAAAAAAAATTGCCCAATCCCCAGTTACTCCCTTAGATTCTATTTATAATCAGCTAGACCTTTCTTGTGTTGATTACAAAACAATGAGCATGCCAGCCAAGGTCTACAAATAGTTGCCCAAGTTTGATGGGTACAACTTTTGGGAAGGGGAGACACATATTGATGAGTTTTCAAAATTCATGGAAGAACATCAATTTGAAGATGAATACATGTGGACAATATTTTTTGTTAGTTCATTGCATGGAAAGGAGAAAGAATGGATTTAAATCTTGCACAAGAAGTCCTTTTCCTTGTGGAATGAACTTGTGGCTGCATTGGAAGATGAATTTACAAAAGTTTTAAACCCTACTGATCTTGTCACAGAGCTGGAAGAAATCAGAAGACAAGAGGGAGAGTCTAGTATGAAATTTAGTCATAGGTTTGTAGTTACCCTTTCTAATGTTCCATTTTATTTCAAACTTGACACTCCTACCTGTATTGATATGTTTTTTGATGCATATGAAAATGGATTGAGTTTTGTGTGGGACGATTTCAAACTAACAACTATGCAACAAGCTTATTCATTTCTAGACTATATGGAGAAGGTGAGGGATGATTACATAGTAAGTTTTCTATCCACAAGTGTTAGTACTGCTGGTGAAGAACATGTCGATATGAACATCAGTATTGTTCATACATCTAATCAAATGAGTGCAACATCAAATTATGATGATTGTGTAGTCAAAAGGGTAAAATATGAAGGTGGTGCATTGTATAACAGTGATGCAGATGATGAAGGCAAGGTGTGCACCCACCTTCATCTAGACAGTTCATCCATTAGAGATGAAGATGATGAGATGCATGATGACTTCCATCCTAAGAATGAAGTATGTGGCTATTTTAACAATGAGGAAGGCATGTGCAAGAATGAGCAACCAATTGAATCAATTGATGAATTTGATTATGAAGATTGTGCATAGGTAAGTGAAATAGAGAGTGAGCAAGAAACTAGTTTCTTGTCTAAGGAGATACACTCATTTGTTCATGTTAGTAATAATGAAGCAGTTAGTGTTTGTTTGCATGAGGATCACATGGAGGTGGTTGCATTTGATGGTAACCGATTAGAGATAAGTTTTAGTGCAACCATGGAATTTTGGTGTGAAGAACTTTTCATTGATGAATGTGAAGATGGTGATCATATGGATGCATATGAGAACCTATTTCTTTGGTCCAAGGTTTGTCGTCTTCCTCATGCAAAATATGCTTCAATTCAGCCACAAGGAAATGATATAAGAATTAATGTGGAAGAAGAAGTGTGTCATCAGTCTATTTATAGTAATGAATATGACACCAAATTGCTAAAATGACCAAGAAATGGAGAGACAAATGGAAGAAATTAGTTCTTCGCTTGAGGTGTCTCATGGTGATGTTGAGTCTTATGTTGGTCATTTGGATTGTATCCTGGATCATGTTCATGATTCATATATTAATGATGGTAATAGCACAAGTGATAGTGATGTATGTTGGCCACCCATTATCCAAGAGTTTGATGTTGTGAGTATGAAGCATTCCTTTTTGAAGGTCAATTTTGATGGAGTCAGGTTGTCATTGATGTCAAAAAAAAGGTGTACTTAGTTTGTTTGATGTCATCAGGACTTGGTTGATCAGGTTTGGCCTTCAATGTGTCTTCTTATGTTCTTTGGTAAGTGAAGTCACAAGGTTATTTGTTTAGGGTTGTCAAGTGTTGACAAATGTTCATCATTCATGTTTGGACAAATGTTCATCATTCATGTGTGCTCATTTATGTTTGGACAGAGTTTGCTTAGAAATTGTGATTCATTCCATATTTAAAAACCTTTAATATGGTGGTCTCATTTGATGTTTTGGTAAGTGGTTCATAAGATGTTTGGAAGGTATACCATGCTTGATGAAGTGCATATTGCTTTGATCTACAAAGTTCATGTTACTTGGTGTTGAGTTACTCAAGAGTTGAGTTAAATCAGTTAGGAGGTTACTTCATGTCATGACAATGTTCACATTCAGTGATGGTGTCTTGAAGATGTTGGGTCTTGGTATGGTGTTGTATTGGTTTAACATTCTTCATAATGACAGTGGAAAGTTTATCCTTATGACAGAGATTCATGATAGGTTATCAGGACCTAATGTTTGGTAAAGCATGTTTTTAAAAGAATGTTGCTTCAAGGATATCCTACATTCTATTTTTCTCTCAGTCTGCTTCCAATGAGCTTATTTAGATTTTTGATATCACCGCCTTTATGAGACAAATTGGTCTCAAGGGACTTAAGTGCTTTATTTATGAAGAAAATCCTAAGTCATTTACTTTGTGTTGTAATTTGTTGTTAACCGGCTGAGTGGGTAAGCATGTCTCTTAAGTGACAATTTATGTCACTAAATACATTATGATACCTGCCCTCTTTATATGCTAACTGATTCCATTGGTCCTCATCCATTTTGCAAATCTATGGAGCACATTTCAAATACCTACCTAGTGGAGTATGTAATATGTTTGTGAAAGTCCAAATTTTGTTGGAGTTAAAGCATCGTATTGAAGATCATTTAAAAGGGAGCCATTGATACTATTTATACATCCTAATGAATATTCGAAGGGGAGCACTAGGTATATTCTCATGTATGTGGGCGCCAATAAGGTTTGAATTATGTGGAGCGTGATTTACTTGAGTTTTCTTATGAGTTTAAAAAGCATTGAAAATGCTTTATGCATTATGAAGGGCCCGCGGTGCATATTAAAAGGGGAATGCTTTGTTTATAAAAAGCTTTGAAAATATTTATAAACTTGTTAGAGGAAACCCGATCCAAGCCTTTTATGGCTTTAAGTTTTATTTAGAAATTTTACATAAACTCTAAGTGGTCGGTCCATACCACTTTTATGAGTTTTAAAATGAGTTTTATTTGGTGACAAAATTAGAAATTATTTTTTAAGAGAAGATTTTTTTAAGGAGTTTTCTATTTGCAGAGAAGAAGTTGAAAAGATATTATTGATGTTTTTTTTATTTGTGCTTTTCACAAATTGAAAGTGAATGATTTTTTAAGAGGATGAAGATTTTGAAGAGTAATTTTTTGAGGAGATTTTTTTTTGTATGAAGATTGGAGATTGTTTTTGAAAGATTGTTTTGAGAGAATATGAAAAAAAATAATGCAGAATGATTATATTTTTATGAGATCTTGAAAAAATATCAGATGATTTTATTGGAATTTAGTGAAGATGTTTGCAGATTGAAGAGTCTTGTGAAGGAGAAGATGAAGTTTTTTTTATATACAGGAATATGAAAGATCATGCAAGATCATGCAGGAAGATTGATTAAATGAGAAGATTGGATATTCAGTTTAAAGGAGATTTTGTTTGAAGAGGAATATGAAAAATATTTTCATAACATTGTAAATTAGATTTTCTTTTTGCAGATGGTTTGGTGTTTGAACTCCCTGAAGTTTTTTTTTAAGAAGATGAAGGTGGAAGGACTTTCAATTTATATAAAATTGTTTTTCAGGTGTATTATATACAAGTTTTTTTTTTGGGGGGAGACAGAGATGAAATACACAGATGATGAGTTTTAGAGGTTGAATATACAGTGTGTGGTGATGTGGATCAATATGGAGTATTGAAGATATTTTACAAATGAATCATTTTATTGTATGTGAGATTATGTTTGTGCAAGAATGGATCAAATATAGTATGAGGACATCATGCAATAATCTTACAGATTGAACCATGAAAATAAAGATTGAATCATGAAGATAAAATGCAGATGAATATGCATCAGGTGAATCAAATTTGTAGAGATAAGAGTGTTGTAAAGATTTGTAAAAGGAATTGTTTTGTATGGTCTTGATTTGAAAATCAAATAGGAGGTATAAGGGCGTATGATGAAACACAGGTTGCATAATGGTGCAAATCAGATTCAATAGCAATCAATTCTTGCACACAGAATTTTATGATTGAAAATTGTCTATGCCAGTGAGGCACAGTATGCCAATGAGGCTTGTAGGTCAGTGAGACCTTAACATTTGTCAGTAAGACACATATTGTAGCCAGTGAGGCTTCTTTGTAGCCAGTGAGGCATGTTTGATCAGTTAAGCCAGTGAGGCAGTTTAGAGTGGTTTTTCTACCCCTGGAGGGTTTTCCACTCATGCAATTCTTGTGTCATAATCTTCTGTGTGTTGTATGATTTACTTATGAAGTTTTGTTCTCTTTTTGTATTCACAGTCATGTGCATATGTATTTGACAAATCAATGCTATCTTTCTCTCCTTGTGCTCTGAAAGTTAAAGTGTGTAAAAAGATTTGAAAATTCACACAACACTGATTCACCCCCCCTCTCAGTGTTGATTGTACTCCTACAAATTTTTTACTGCTAGGGATGATAGTGGTGTTCCTAAGATAGATTCCTTTGTTTGGGTCTAGCATACAAATAAGAATGATGTTGGAAAACAACAACATGAAAATCGGCATGTTGTAGCCCAACTTGATGGTGTACCTGAGCTTGAGGCATTCTAGTTTGGAATGAAAGATGATTTCCTTCCTTGTGTTGAGCAATGTTGTAGTCAAGTATATTTTCTTTTCCATGTAATTTGGAGGTAGTTTATTTTTGTCTTGACTCACAAGTGGAGGTTAGAAGGTGTAATGAAGTTACAAGTGATGATAGAAGTTTTATTCCATCCTTGTCTTTTGATGCTGACCTAAATTTTAATATCTCACCCCTTACTTCTTGGAACAACTGTGATATCATGTGGAATAGATCAATCACCTATTATTTATGGTTGTCTTGTGTTGATGTTGTTTGTGCTAGAGGTAGCCTTTGTTTCATAGGCATTGGTTAGAGAATGGTGCATACAGGTGCCAGACATTGTCTATTGCAACTGGGTGATAAAAATGGTGTTCGTATGAGGGATATCAACTCCTTCTTTCAACTTGTCTTTGACAGAGGCAAGTAGCCCCATCCTCCTTTTGCAGGGTCAACCTGCATTGTGCTAAATTTTGTTTACATTCATTATTTATTCTGTGCCTTCATTACCTATGACTATAAGTTACCTTCATGTATATATGCCCTTTTAAATACATTGGTTTGTTTTCTCCTATTGTGTTTTTCTTTTTGTGGTATGCCCCAGAGATAGTTGGTTCTCGCTATTCCAAGTTTGGCACATGTCCCTAGATGGAGCCACTATTGGTGCCTAGTTTGTCCTCCTTTCTTTCCTGTCTGTGATCCATCAAAGGTTCTTGTTTCTGCCTCTGATTTTGCCTTGGCCATTTTGACCCATTATTGATAACCAATCTGAGATATCCTAAGTGGGTAGACTTGTGTGTCAAATGCTACAAAAATCCATAAAAATCTAAGTTTGAAAGGTTTATGGCTTTTCTCCTTAGGTTTTATGTCTTTTTTAGCCTTTCAAAATTTTGGGGTTTCCCTTACCGACATGCTATTCTTATTGGATCTCCCCCTAGTATCTTGCATAATTGGCTAAGTGATTCAAGGTCAGGGCATCATTTGTCCTCATTCTCCCTTACTTAGAAGCATACATCTCATGGTGCACCTAATCCCTAATTCTTGGCAGCTTCAAAGTTTTTCTAAGTATTTTAGGAACATGGGATCAAGGGTTCTCTTTTCTCTTGTTTGGTAGAATGGTATTGGCTTGACTACAAAAGCTTGATGGATTTTTGTCTAAGCCTTTCAAACTTTGAGGGTTGGGGATTCTTTGGTCCCTATGCTCGAGTGTAGATGGTATGGTGAAGGCTCGACTACTGAAGTCCAATGATTTTCCTTTTATAATTTTTGGACTTCAGGGTTCGGGAAGGTTCTTGTCCTTTGGTAGAGCATTGAAGTGTTATGCTTTCAATGGTATTCCTGATTCCTGATCTCTAATGTTACATAATTTCTCTAATTCTTTCAAGATTTTGGAATTAGGCAGTGCAAGTTTTGTGTGATAAATTGGAAGGATGTATTGCAATGGGTTGATTGTCAAAGCCCAATAAGTGTTCCTTTTCTTGTGGACTTTGGAGTTTGGGCTGGTTCTCATTCATCTACTCAAAGGATGATGGTTCAGTGTGATCCCAATTACCAAGGTCTAATTTTTTGCCTTCCTTTGTATATTGTCAAAGTTGCAAGGATTCTTCTACCCCCAATAAAGAAGTAGACCAATTGCTGGAAGCCTGATTTGTCGGGACCTAATAAAATTGCCTTCCTTGGTTCATTAATAGTACAAGTCATGATGAGATGTCTCAGCAAATTTTTGGGTCACCATTAATGGTCATTTTAGAGCTTGATAGCATGTTAGGTGGCTTCTTCACACCCCAATGCTATTGTAGCACCCTTAATGAATTTGAGTTCCAAGGTATGGGTGAATACTCCATTTCTACAAAATTTCTTGAAATGACCCATGTGGACATGACATAGCATTTATGTATGACCTACAAGCATGTAAAAACACTCCAATTTCCTACACAGATGCAACAATGGATTGTAATGCTATAAATACATGAAAATAAGGTGTAAGAAGGGTTGGTCACTAAACCAATTGTTTGGTGTGCAAGTTCCTCAGGAGGATTTTAGGGCTTCAAATCATGTCAGTCCAAGTGGTCAATGAATGGGATGCATCTAATACAACATAGGAAAGGATTATAATGCACATCTTCATGTAGTGGTATGTCTCCAAGGTTGTTTACAACGATTCAAGGGAATGTGTAGTTGTAGCTATGTATTTTTCCTTTAGGTGCATTTTTTGGTGTGATTGTAACAAGGATTTGATAATGTGTGGCAGCATTTAAATCACTACAAGCCTTGTGTCAGGTCATTTATTTTGTTGCAAATGAATCATTGCAATTCTGCTTGAGATTAAAAAGTATGTCCATTATATGAAATGTAATTTGAGAAATGTATGTAAATGCATTTTAGTTTTTTGTTGATGCTTATTAGATCCATTTTCTTCTTCTTTGTTGTTCATGACTCTGTCGGTCCATATTGGGGAAGGATCAATCACTTTGATTTTTTCAAAAACTTATCTTGTTAGTTGTAGGAGTAGGAGTATGTAAGGACCTAGTTTAGGGACCTTAGGGAATTTTTTCTTTTGTTTATCTTTCTTAAGTGATCTAAGGTTTGGTTTCCACTCAAGGGATTCTCATTCATTTTCTAACTAGTTGTCTAGATATTAACTTTTGTTTTCTGAACTTTTAGTTTAGTCTAAGTACTCAGGAAGTATTAAGTAGCCAATTTGGGCTATGGTGTCCAAACGGGACATACTGAGATAAAGACAAACAGGCTCTTTTGTCCCTTGGGTAAACTAGTTCATACAGAACCGGGTCTAACAGATCCTATCACTACCCAATACAGGGTAGATCAAATGATGTCCAAATAGGCCTAAACTAGTATATCTCTACCCAATATAGGGTAGAATTAACTAATGGCCAAATGGACCTAAACTGGTCAAATGGACCAAAACTCTATCCAATATGGGATGGGTAAACACAACAGCCATACGGGCTAATAAGGACAAGAATCATTAATATGCTTTGGCTAGAGACTTTGACTCATTAGGATCAATCCAGATCCTGAGTCACTTACAAGAAATTATGAAATAGGCCCATATTTTATACTGAGGGATTTTCATAAGTTCATTTGATAAAAGTATTTTGAGGACTTGGTACCTCCCTCAGGTTTCAACAAACGGCTAGCTACGAGGTCAATCCTCTTGAGGATTTGTCTGAGTACTGGAGACTTCTTTAGTTTATCTTATTAATCTTCTTAAATTAAGAATTGAGATTACGGAGTTGATTATAAAAGAGTACCCTATATCTAGGGAAACGGAGTACTAGGGGCATCCTTTGCCTTCCAAACTACCTACATACCCTATATCCACGAGATCAAGGCACCTTCTAGATGCGATTGACACTGGGGTTTGTGAATATGTAGTTCTATCTTGCACTATGTTTGATGTAACTGTGAGTGGGTATCCAGCCCTTTCTAAGGTTATTCCCTACCCCAGATAGTTCTTCATCAGCTTCCACCCACTCAGGTGAAATAGGGATGATAATTAGTCCACTACCACAAACACCAAAAAGGGGTGTTTATCATTTAGTCCTAGTGTTGAGGAATCCCTATTAGGTGTCTTCTCAAGAAATTTAGTTCAGTTGCATAACACAATTTAGGTATTAGGTGACTAAGTCCATTCGAGATTCCCTAATGCTTTCTAATCACCAAGATCCACGAAGGTGAGGTGAGAGCATAAGGCAGTTAGGGTTTCTTGCTTGGACCGGTTTTCCTTGTTTAGTGGAAAATTAGATTTGTTAATGTTTTAGTGTTTTGATGTTTAAATCATCCTCTCCACTTTACATTCAAGGATCTAGGGTCGAGTGGCGAGCACTATCATACCCTAGATCACTGTGAGATGTCAGAAAAGTTGGATTAGGGAATTTAATTATCAATTTCTCTTCCCTTATGCTCAATTAACCATTAAAACCCTAATTATGCAAATACAACAATAAACTGATGAATAATAGAAAATGCTCTTGCAGATGGAAGTAAAATAGCAAATCACAGAATACCTATTTTTGGGGTTCTGAGGCGAAACAGTCGGGGACACTGGAGCGGGCACCCAAGTCTAAGGTACCAGTTTCTTTGTGGGATCTGGACCTCCTTCTGACACAAATCAGCCCTACAACTTCTGTTTCTAGAAACTCAGCTTCAGAGGACACTAGAGTGAGTGCCCAAGTCTTGGAAATGCTTTGGTGTCCTGCTTTTCTTTAGATCCTGAATCCTTGATGCCCACCAATCCTTCCTGCAACTTCACTTTTCCCGAATACGACACCTATAACCTGCAATCACAAGACTTGGTTTAGGGGTTGTGGTGTTTAGAGGCTTACCTCAGTCAAGCCCTGGAGGACACTTAAGTCCCCAAACACCATTGTCAGATAAAGAGTGCATGCCCTTGTGAGGCAGAGACAAAAACCAAAGGAATCAATGATAAAAACATAATATAATGTCACCTTGTAGTGAATCTCTCATGGAAAGAAGATGCTCTTCATTCCATGAGGAAATTGATGCTCAAATCTACAAATAAAAACACACAAACCACACAAGTCTGCTTTTGCAACACAATGAAAGCCTTGAATCACCTTAGGATGCCAAAATCACATGAACATAATCTCTAGACTCTAAATGAATGCCTAAGCATGCTTTTATATGCAACTATAAACACTCCCACCAAGATTATCGTAATTCAAACTTACTGTGTCGGCAAAGGACCCAAATAACGGTCATAAACTGACACCCAGAAATTAGGGCTGCCTCAAAATAGGGTAGGACTAGGGCACAAGCACCCAAGTCCTCCCCCCTATTTTGGGTAGGGTACAACTCAAGGGGTCCTCCTAGGTCTACTTTGCCATGAAACCTAGGTCTCATTCTATCAGGATGCCAAAATATGAACTAAGATGTCCTAAATGCATGCTAAAGACCCAGGAGTTAAACCTTATGAGGGAAAAGCCCCCAAGGGGACATTTTTCGATGTTACATCCCTATCTAACAATTTTCAATTCATCTCCAAATTAGACTTGTGTTGTCAATAGCCCCATTTTCTGATCACCAAGATCTACGAAGGCGAGATGAGAGCATACGATGATACCTATCGCCAACAAAAGTCTATTTGTAGAGAATATTATGCCCTAACTAAACTAGTAGCTTCATTTTCAGATCATAGTGCTTGAACTAACCTCCAACTTATGGGTTTTAATAGGACTCAATAGTTTACTCATGTTTGTCCTAGGCAAGCTAGTTAGAATTGGTTAAACACGTCTTGTTCAATATTAGTAAAACTATAGAGCTTCTCTTCTTGTCAATCATTTTGTTTTGTTTATATGTTAAAAATGATAAGTTTTCTTTGTACGGAGGTTGCAACAAATGAATTCTCTATTCTCCTTAAAAGAATGTCATTTTCTTTCATAGCAAGTACAACCTAATTTTCAATTTATAGGAGGAATGGATAGTAGAGAAAAATCATTTCTTAACTGAGTCACAAAACTAACTTATATTACACCCCTCTTATTATATTCTAAAGTTATCTATATTTTGGCCATAAAGATCTTAACAAATAAATAACATATATTCTAATACCTTGAAGACAACTTCATTTAACAAGTTCATTGGAAAAATAACTTACAACCTTAAACACTATATTTTAACCCACATTAAATATGATATTTTGGACACTATACATTTAAACAACAATAAAAATGAAAATTTAAACATTATATAATTAGATTTCCTTTATTTCAACTTTACTTATCTATGTTACTATTACCTTTTTCCTTTTTATCAACATAATTTAACACCTCACATACTAGTATAAGAAAAGCAAAATAAAATCGAAATCACTATAATGCATATCTAGGTTTTTTTTGTTTTGGGTATTATTGAATTACTACTTATAAATTACATATTAATCTAAAATAGAGACTTATTAACTATAACAATTTAATTTATATACATTATTAATTTTCAATATACTTCTCCACTATTTCTGTAATCAAATACATTCATCATGACACCATTTAAAACTCTTTTACTTCCTTTTATAAATTAGAAACTAAGTGTATAAAAAACCTTCTGTGAGGGGGAAAATAGGTTAATCAAATCAATGAACAATAAAACCCAAACATCAATAGAAGTTGAAAGCAAAGAAGATTAAAACAAATAAAAGTAAATGTACTTACAACCTCTTTACCTATTGTTTTCCATTGTTCGCCTATTTGTCCTTGATCTTGATGATGAAGCCCTCAGAAGCGTTGCTCCCTTGCTTGTTGGAAGATGACAAAGACAGAATGGCTCTGATATTCGTGTGATTGAAGGTGAGCTTCAACACACTAAATAGAGGATGAGATGAATGCTTAAGAAAATGGGTGCCAAAGGTGTGCTTGATTTCCTGCAGCATAAGTTTGCATAAATGATAAGATCTTATGAAATGAAGAAGAATAGTGTTGTATTTATAGAGATGTGTAGAGGAAGATCAATGGTTTAGAAGAAAAGGAAAGATCAATAGAGGAGGGTTGTTGAGGAATGTGCAACAAATGGAAGAAAGACACGTGTCATTCGAAAAGCAGCTTTGTGAAGTTAACTCCTCTCTTGATGAGGATGAGATTTGATTTTCTTAAATTAGAATTTATTTTTCTAATTTAAGAGAAAGTTTGCTTTAAAGATGCTTTACAACTGCTTTTGCTTTTGTATGACAAGAGGAAAGTATTTTTAGAAGATAAGAATGATTTTTGAAGATAAGAATGCATAATTAAATAAAAAGATTTTATTTAATTGTTTTGTAGATAATTGAGAGGAATAAATAAAATATAGAAATATATTTTATTTTTGTGAAGATATTTGAAGAATAAAATAAAATATAAAAATATATTTTATTTAGTGGAGAATTTAGATTTTATTTAAATAAAATTTGCATTTTATTTAAATTTGGAAGAATAAAAAGGTTTTAATTAAATAATTAAAATTATTTAATTATTTAGCAGAATGAAGGTGATGTATATGAATTTAATTAATTAAATAAATGTGTTTATTTAATTAAATGAGAGGAAATGAATCAGGTAAATAAATGAATTTATTTATTTATTGATAGAAGAATGTGAATGATGAAATAAATATTTAAAATATTTATTTAAGTAGAGTCATGCCAATTTTAGGTGTATACATTTTGCCCCTCTTTGATGCAATGTGTTTTATCACGTTGTTTCAAAGAAAAAGAATTTTTGATAGTGATACATGCCCCAGTTTGCCCCTGGTACAAGTTTAATGATAGGATGCCCCCTCAGGAGATTGGATGGGAAGAAGGTAGAAGGCGTGAGACAGACAATCTCACGAAGAAGAGGGTGAAAAACGGGATATGGTGCAGAGAAAACGACATGGGAAGTAGCCACAGTTGTCATGCATTCAGGTATGGGTCATTTGCTATATAAAGGAGCTAGGTCCACACATTCTAATCATTTGTACGCTTGGGCATAGTTGATTAGTCCTCTAGAGAGCTTAAGAGAGTATGGCAGCCAGACAGATGGATATTCCTCATGAGGAGCACCGGTTTGAGCGGATTCAACGGTTCGATCGACCAGTGGAGGCAGGACCCCCGGTATGTAGTTCTTCAAAACTTGTCAAAAGTCAATTTTTATGCATATTAATGGCTAGGAAAACCAACTAGGACAGATGTATGGGTGATAAAGAATGGAACGGGTATGTATGGGGATGGGCAATAGTGGATAGAAGGAATCCAAGATGTGATCTCCAAGGACTATGTCGTATAGGAATAACTTGAACCTTACAACGAAGGATGATGAGAGGATAATGAAGGATTTGCATGGTTTTGGAGGGATAAGGTATGTCAAGAGACATCTAAAGCATTTGTCAATATTGTGCCCCCAATCTTTGTCAAGATCAAGAAAAATAGAGGAATGGAAGATTAGGATAGATGGACTGGACTGTATCGGTGTGTAATGGATAGAGGAATAGGATAGGAAATGGTATGGAAGGAAACTGGTAGGAGAAAAGTGATATGCTGATGAGACAGGGTACCCCCAAGTGTAGGTGACGTAGGAGATCAACTTACACATGACGCCTATTTGCCAGGTTTTCATCATGGTACTTATCCAAGGCATTTGTTTGCCAGATTTTCACCCTTGGATGAAGGGATTTTTCTTTACTTTTTTCATTTTTTTTTTTTTTGAATATTTGGAGAAGCTGGAATATGGAAGAGAGGGACTCCGGTATCTAGTTCCTTGAAAGGTGATAGTCCCGCTAGAAAGATGTCATCGCATGGACCATGTCAAGTGTGCTCATAGATGTTGGTAGGGGATTGCATGAAAGTGAGACAAAGTAGGTAGATAGTGGATTATGGAAGCTACGATAGTGGATGATGATGCAGAATACAGAAGAACTTATGCAAGGATGGAAGGAAAGTTTATGCAAAAGCATGGACCATAGGATGAGGAAGATATGTAGGATAGTAGTGGAAGGGAGGGGAGATGGAGTTATATGGAAGTGTTGTGGAATGGAAGGGAACCATGACCAACAATTGCACATACCATGATAAACATTGAAGCTTATGATAGGTAGGTGGTGTGGGAAGCAATGAAGACTTTTACTTGGTAGATGAATGATATAGGCCTTTAGGGACCCACATAGACTTAGTATTTTTCTAATTTTTGCTTGTCTTGTGGGATGAAAAGATTGGATATTTGTGGATAACAGAGGAAAAAGTGGATGGTTGGGATTTGCGAGAGGTGGATGCCTCATTTGACTTGAGGGCTTTTTGCTTATGTACCCAAACCATTTTGCTTTTAGACTTCTCTTGTGAAGGTATGGGATTGGGTGTATGCAGCTTTTGTGCAGCTTCAAAGGTAATTAGTCGTTGCTTGGGGACCCACACCTTTTTCAGTTTGGCATTGAGGTGTATGGGTGTATGCAGCTTTTGGTATGGATAATTCTTAGATTCTTTTCTTTTGTATCCTAGGTCATGAGGGCGCTTAGGATTTTTGACTTGAGAGGTAGAGGCATAAAAAATTTTGTTGTTGAATTCTCTTGGGATGGTGGAAGTGGGGTAGGTGGAAGCTCTTTGTTTAGACAACATGTGTATTTGTTGGCCATGATTGGGAATGTTAGAGGATTTTTAGATGGATGGATAAGGTGTTGGAAGAAGTGGTGGTAAAATGTATGGAGGGATGTTAGGATTTGGGAGTAGCGGAGGTAGATTGGATGGTGGAAGGTGTATGGTCACATGCTTTTGACAAATGTAGGATGATGGAGGTGGAATGGCGACATATGTTGTGGGGATATGATAGGGTTTGCAATGGAAAGTAGTAGACTTAGGAGGAGTGGAGGAGGTACCAACATCTTGAGATTTCTCACCTTGGGTATGTATCCAAGGCCGTATGAAGGTGGAGGAACATTGACATGGATAGGTTCCAAAATACCTTGTTCATGAAGGCCTAAACCTTTACCTTGATAGTTCATATTCTGGAGTATGCGGCAGACCATGGGATTATGTATAGGTGCACTAGCAGCGAGTTCCTTATTGGATGAGGAAGGCGAGATAGTGGATAATGGTTGTTGGTGTTCTAAGGAAGAACATTCATGCATGAAGGTAGTAAACCCAAGGATATAAGACGATGGATTTGTAGCTTGGTCAATAATGGATGGTGAAGGATCACTAGAATCTTGATCATCATTATGCTCTTTAGGATCTAAGTTATTGGGTTGATCATTCATGTGCACTTGGGAGGCAAGTGTCTCATCAGAGGAAGCGGAAGTTGTTGGATCATGGATGGGATTAGATGTAAGAGGGATAGAAGTAATGGAGGTTTCTTGCTCATGAAGGGGTATGGGATCAAGTTGTTCATGGACATCTTCTTCATAAAAGGTAGTATCTGGATCATAGAGAAGGTATAGATTATGAACAGGTTGGAATTGGATCTCTTTCCCATGTATAGGATCAAGTTGCTCATGGATAGATTCTTCATAGGTATTATCTTGATCATGGAAGAGATAAAGGTTATGAATGGTTTGAAATTGGATGGGGGTGTTTTGATCTTGATTTAGACAAAGGGTGGATATTTCCACATGCTCTAAGGTGTGCTCTTGACATAGCTCTTTGTCTTCTTGAATCGAAGTGGATAGCTCTTGGATAGATTCTTGGTTGACAACATGGATGTTCAATGGACTTTGACTTTGGTTCATGGTAGGAGGTTCTTCGATAAGCTCAAGGGTTTGCAGATGACATGAAGGTGTTGTAGGATTTGACATGGGATTGGAAGAATCTTTGGTAAGGTCAAGGACCAGAATTTGGGGACATGGTTGACTCTCTACTAGTAGCCCTTGGATCACATCATTGGTAGGTGTATGGATAGGTGAATGAGGGGATTTATCTTTCCCTCTAGCTTTTCTCTGGTTGTATAAATTTGGAAAAACTCTTTCCCACCACTCATCTGATTCTTTTTTGGTCATCCATTTAGAGTTTGAGGAACTAGATGGTGGTGTTGGTGTAGAACTGGTATGTTTTGGAATATGTGTCTTAGAAGGTGGCAAAGGAGGACTAGTAGATGGGGTGGTATATGATTTCTAACTTAAGGTGGTGCTTGCCTTGTCATGAGTATGGGAAAAGGATATATGATTTTGGGGCAAGGTGTAGCTGGTATTGGCACGTTCAGCTTGCAAGATTGCCATTTCTTGTTGTAAGACTTGGGCTTGTTGAGAAATTGCTATACAATTTTGGGGCGAGGGATCTAAGCTTATTTGCAATTGTAGGTATTGGAGTTTATGACCAAAATATTCTAATTGGTTTTCCATTGACATAAGACCAAAAAAGCTTACTGGTTTAGATGCGCAAAAACAAATGCACCAGCACAAAGTGCAAAAGCGTTATAAGTCGAATCAAATGCGCAACTCTGGTGTTTTTCCTTGTTTTCTCAAAAATTTTGCAAAATTTTGGATCATTTTCAGGAGCTTCTATTTTTTTTGGATTGAAAAATGTGGTGTTTTTGAATAGTCTGATGTTCAATTATGGCAAAAACACAGCAAACACATAGAAGTTTTTCATGATTTTTATCTTTTTATGTTTTTTTGTATTTTTTGGACTATTTTGACTCAAAACAAGTACAACCTAGGCTGAATATGACAATATTCGTTGAAACCTCTAGCTGTGCCACTCAAAGCATGTAGCTCCAGGATCTGGTAGAACTGGCTCCCCTCCACGACACTCACTTCTCACGCATACCAGATCCAGGTTTCCTTAGGCTCGTACCCCCACCAAACCTTAGGATTGTCCCTGCTACCTCTACTAAGAGTCACATGAATCGAGGCCGCTTCAAGAGCTCCGCCCTTTGCATCAACAAATAGGGGATTTTGCTTTGCTAAACAATTGGTTCTTAAGCAGGGAAATCGTTCGAGTGGTTACACATGCGGCAGCACTACTCTCAGTTATGGAGTCTTCCAGCCTCAAAGGGTTACACCTTAGAGGGTTTTGGGGGAGGTTGGCTGTCGGTGTAACACAGTAGCACTCATTGCAGGAGGTTTTCACCTCAAGCACAATTTATTTTAAGTGGCTTGGTAGGGCTTGGCTTTAGCCTATTACCACTCAGGGTCGTTCCCACTTGGACATGCATGCATCCAAGGGTAGGCCCCCCTAAAGGTTAAACAAATGGAATGACAAGTCTGGCACTTTGGTCACCCAGTTAAGGGGAGAGCATAAGCCTATTGTCATTCACCAACACATAATACACTAGTTAATCCAACCTAGTTAAAAGTAGAAAAACTAAATGGGCTAATCTACTTGTGCATTCACACGATTGTTAACTTGGAAGTGTTTAGAGCATGGCAATGTTCATTCCTGTTTGTTTGAGATAGCAATGATTTAATCTAGGAAAGGAATTAACAATGTAAAGATAGCAATGGGTTCAATTACTTTCTTCCTAGTTAGAGACTATGTGGAATTTGCATGCAATGCACTTGTTTACTTTTCCCCGAATTAGTCTAAATGAACTAGACAAAGCAGCTAAATGATCTAATCCAGCCACTAACCCTGCAAAAATGACTGTTAGCTCAAACACACAAAATTAGAAACCCTAAAAACAAAAAGTAGAATCAGAAGTGTCGCACTGCAGTCTGAATGCGCAGAAATAGAGATTACATGCAACATTTTACAAAAGCGCTAAGATAGGTGTCAAAAGCACTGTAACAAGAGATATATTTGCTATTTTAACAGATGCATCGAATTAGAGGACATATGCGCAGAAAGAAACAATCAGTCTGCAGAAATTTGCGTTTTCTAACCCTAGTTTGTTAAGATTTGGATAAAAATGTATGTAGATGATCTCTTAGCTCAAATCCAACCTCACCATTGCGTCTGGGGGGGGCATTTCCATAAATTTTGAGTACAAATTTGCCTAGATTTCATGAAAAATAGAGCGTTTGGCGAAGAAAACAACTTTCTTAAAATTCACTGCAAAACATATACGCCATTTCAGAGGTCATATGCACCATTTCAGAGGTCATATGCATCGTTTCAGACTGTATATGTGCCGTTTCAGTGTATATGCACCATTGCAGAGGATGAATGTGCCGTTTTAGTGTATATGCGCTGTTGCAGAGGATGAATGCGCCGTTTTAGTGTATATGCGCTGTTTTAAACTGTAAATGCGCCGTTTCAGTGTATATGCGCCATTGCGGAGGATGAATAAGTCGTTTCAGTGTATATGCGTCATTTCAAACTGTATATGTGTCATTTTAGTGTATATGCACCATTTCAGACTGTATATGCATTGTTTTAGATTGTATATGTGCCGTTTGGGAGGTCAAATGCGCCAAAGTTTCGTATGCGTCGATTCAGCAGGTAGATGCATTGTTTTAGAGGGCAGATGCGCCTGTACGGACTTGTTACTTAAAAACACTCAATTTTTTATTAGATAGAGGGGCAAGGGCCCCATGGTGGGCGCCAAAATGTGAGGGGGAAAATAGGTTGATCAAATCAATGAACAATAAAACCCAAACATCAATAGAAGTTGAAAGCAAAGAAGATTAAAACAAATAAAAGTAAATGTACTTACAACCTCTTTACCAATCATTTTCCATTGTTCGCCTATTTGTCCTTGATCTTGATGATGAAGCCCTCAGAAGCATTGCTCCCTTGCTTGTTGGAAGATGACAAAGACATAATGGCTCTGATATTCGTGTGATTGAAGGTGAGCTTCAACACACTAAATAGAGGATGAGATGAATGCTTAAGAAAATGGGTGCCAAAGGTGCGCTTGATTTCCTGCAGCATAAGTTTGCATAAATGATAAGATCTTATGAAATGAAGAAGAATAGTGTTGTATTTATAGAGATGTGTAGAGGAAGATCAATGGAGGACGGTTGTTGAGGAACATGCAACAAATGGAAGAAAGACACGTGTCATTCGAAAAGCAGCTTTGTGAAGTTAACTCCTCTCTTGATGAGGATGAGATTTGATTTTCTTAAATTAGAATTTATTTTTCTAATTTAAGAGAAAGTTTGCTTTAAAGATGCTTTACAACTGCTTTTGCTTTTGTATGACAAGAGGAAAGTATTTTTAGAAGATAAGAATGATTTTTGAAGATAAGAATGCATAATTAAATAAAAAGATTTTATTTAATTGTTTTGTAGATAATTGAGAGGAATAAATAAAATATAGAAATATATTTTATTTTTGTGAAGATATTTGAAGAATAAAATAAAATATAAAAATATATTTTATTTAGTGGAGAATTTAGATTTTATTTAAATAAAATTTGCATTTTATTTAAATTTGGAAGAATAAAAAGGTTTTAATTAAATAATTAAAATTATTTAATTATTTAGCAGAATGAAGGTGATGTATATGAATTTAATTAATTAAATAAATGTGTTTATTTAATTAAATGAGAGGAAATGAATCAGGTAAATAAATGAATTTATTTATTTATTGATAGAAGAATGTGAATGATGAAATAAATATTTAAAATATTTATTTAAGTAGAGTCATGCCAATTTTAGGTGTATACACCTTCTAATCTAGAAAATAAAAAACAAGGGCATAATAAAATGTTTAAGTTCATTTATTTTGGTGGAGAAGAAGGGTTTTGCACATTTCATTCCCAGCTTGTGAAAACAAAGGGAGCTTGGATCAAGGTATAGACATCTATTTAAGCATAATGGAAGGAGGGTTTTGTCCAATTTTGTAATTGCAAGTAACTTGATAGACATGCATACAGATTGTAGCTAGGTTGGGAAGGTTTAAAAAATTTCCAAGCAAAATCTATTTACATAAGAGAATTTCAGACGCCACCCATTTTTGCCAGCATCCTCTTAACCTGCGTCAAAATGGTGTTTAAGAGAAGGGTATGGACATCCTCCCAAGCATAATGTGGAATCATAGATAGAGCATGTGAATCTGAATGACCAAATGTCTCAATGGATGTCATTTCATGGAAGACAATGATCGCAGGATCTGCTCACAACAGATATATTGAAAAGTCTTTAAAAACTTTAAGCAAATGTAATTGGCAGGTGGGTAATTCCACAACCTTACCAACATTCTCCATGCCTATGCCAAAATGGGTGTATTTGAATAGGGTATGGACATCCATCAAAGAAAAATGGAAGGGGGTTTTTGTCAGATGTTGTAGCTGCAAGCGTCCTAGTAGATGTGTATGCAATAATAGAGGCACATACAATGCATATGGGCAGCCTAGTTGAACGCCTCAAGAAGACGTCAGCCCATGAAATAAAATGATTGTCAGATGGGCACAAAATGGATTTGTTAAAAGGGATTTAGAAATTTTCAAGCAAATGCAAATGATATGGTAAAGTCAAATTCCACAACCTTGCCAGTGTCTTCCTTGGCTGTGTCGAAATGGGTGCATTGGAACAGGGTATGGACATCCATCAAAGCAAAATGGAAGGGAATTTTTGTCAAATGTTGTCACTATAGGTGTCCTAGTAGACATGTATGTAAAACATGGAAGCATAGACAATGCACATGGAGAGCTTGGCGGAATACCTCAAGGAGGTGTCATCTCATGTAATGAAATGATTGTAGGATGTGCACAAAAATGGATTTGTTAAGAATGCTTTAGAAATTTTTGAAAATATGAGTGAACAGATGGTGCTACCCTTGCTAGAATCGCTGCTAGCATAGGGGTTTCTCTATGGCTGGTAGTGCCCAGCTAGGCTCTATAAGCCTTAAATTTTATCATAAATTTTTTTTCTTTTTTCTTTTTTTTGCTTTTAAAATCTCTCTGTTCAAAAGTTTAACATGTTTTCAAGTTATTCCCCAAAATTTGAATTTTGGTCTTCCCAATTGGCTATAGGGTAAGATAAGTATGTGAATAGTGTTATGCATTGAAATTCTAAGCCCGAATTCCTGGTATTCTATAGACAAGTGTAGCAATAGGGTGCACAAATAGCTGGGTGGAATCTCCAAGAAGACATGAATTTAAATCCCTTTCTATTTTATGGTTTTCAAATGAAATGTGCACAACAAATTTATTTATGCAGAAATCATAAATTTTATTTCGAACAGAATAGATTTATGGAAGAGCATATTATAATGAGATTTCTAAAAAATAGAGGAATACAAAAAAAGTTTTATAAAGGCATACCTGGTTATATGAGATGAAGGTGAAAAATGAAGTCCTTGCTCCTGTACCTAAATCCCCTGTGCTCTCCATGTACCCCTCTTATCTCTTTTCTCTTCCTCTGTACTTTTCTTCCTCCCCCAAATTTGATCTTTGATTTCTTATTTCTTTACCTATGTGCCATGATTCCTTGGCACGGTTCTCAATTTTCCCAGAATGGCCACGTACCCAAAAAAACATGTTGTTGTAATAAATCTTTGCCACATTTTGGTGGGTTGATTAAATGAAGATCCAAGAAAAATCTTGGATTTGATTTATTGGGGATCCATAACATGTTTGCATGTTTTACATATTATCAAGTAACCGAATCAAATCTTATCATAAGTGAAAAATACAGTCTATGTTATATGGCATAGGATGAAATCAAACAAATATATTATACTATGCTCTTTGAGTCTCATGAAGAGGGTGCATCTAGCAATAATTAATTTATTATTTTTTGGAATTTAAAATTTTATAAAGTTAACATTTTGATTGGAAGTTAAAAATTATTTGATAATTAAAATTCAAAACATAGTTTAAACTAATAGGGATAAGATTATTATTTACACTTGAATAAATGTATCACATTAATTATTCAATAATACTATGGAAAATAAGAACCTTCCCTCATCTGTAGGAAGCCATTGCTATATTTATCAAGTAATGCTATTGCAAACCCAATATAGATCAATCCTAGTTGAATTGAAGCTTCCTAATTATTAGACCAAATTATATATATATAACATTGCACATAATATGGTAATTCTATACAAGGTAATACCACTAAAAAATAAACATTATAAAAATCAGATAGTTGATAATACACAATAATGACCTCATAAAGACCAAGAGTTATTTTGAAAAATCCAATTAAAATAGATCCAACCATTTCCAATGACCAAAAGAGTATAGCAAGGATAACAAATTGTACACAGTAGTCTCAAAAAAACAAATTAAATATTTAATAATTTAATAGTTGGTCTACTAGTGATTTTTAATTGATGAAATGGTATTATTATTATATTACTGGAAAATTTGCAAATTAACCATTATCATAGGTGAATTATTAGATCCTTCAAAATGAGGTTGTGACATCCCTTCCTCCTTAATTTATGCATCATCCCGATGCATATCAAAGATAGACAATAAAACCAAAACCATAACCACATGCCTAAACAATTTCTACTTCGTAACTAAATCTCGCTTTTATTAGTACCACATTCAAAAGTCATTAAGATTCATCATGTGCATCATAAAATTAAGCAATTTATCCTAGATAAAGAAATCAAAGAGTATCATCTAAACATAATTGTCTTTAAGCAAAATTTGAAGTTTTGTCGAGTTTATATTAACTAGAGTTTTCAAAATAGATGCAGATAAAGTTGTTGCATTTCCACAGTGTCCTCCCATGTAGCATTCTTAGGTGAGTATTGATCCCACTAGACCTTAGACTGGTCCACCATTCTGTTGCAGAGTTGAAACTGGTGCCTCTTGACGATTCTACATGGCTCGATTGTTATTGAACCAGTTTCTTTTACCTGCAGGGCATTCCAATTGAGAATATGCTTAGGATTAGGTATAGACCTTTTTAACAAGGACACATGGAACACATCATGAATCTAATTCAGTGTTGGAGGCAAGGCCAAGTGGTAAGCTACAAGATTGATTTCCTCAAGTACTTCAAAAGGCCCAACAAAACTAGGAGCTAGCTTCAACTTCCTTCCAAAAGAGATGGAACTTTTATGAGGTCAAACTCTAAGGAACACCTCCTCACCAATCTGGAATCTCCTAGGTGTCTGATTCTTATCTGCATAACTTTTCTAGAGATTGGATGATTCCTTCAACCTCTGTCAGATAAGTTGCACCTGGTTATCCATATCTTTCAACATTTCAGGACTAACTAGGATTCTATCCTCCAATTTATCCCAACTCAAAGGTGTTCGACAAGGTCTCCCATAGAGAGCTTTGAAGGGTACCATACTTATAGTTAATTGAAAGGAGTTGTTATAAGCAAACTCAACTAAAGGTAGATATTCCTCCCATTTGATTTGTTGATCCATGCAATACATGCAAAGGAGGTCTTCCAAAATTTGGTTAGTTCTTTTTGTCTAACCATCCATCTCAGGATGATAGGCTATATAAAGTTCAACTGTGTTCCTAAGGTAGCCTATAATGTAGTCCAGAATCTAGAGGTGAACTTTGCATCTCTATCAGAGATGATTTTCTCGGGGATTCCATGCAACCTAAAAATTTCTTTTATGAACCTTTTTTCTACCTGTTTAGGTGAAAAAGGAGGAGGGAGGTTTTGTTGGTGTATGGGGGTTTTAGTTTGAATCCTCCTTTCCACTAAACATTCCAATAGATTTTCAACTGAATTGCTTCTCCACTTGAGAAGAGTGTCATCGATCAGGTTGGGTTGCCACAAGGGAAGCTAGGAAATTCAGAAGTTATCACATGATATCTCTAATTAATGCTTTTATGCTCTTAAAACCCTAATTTAAGAAAAATAGTAAGTAAATATGCAAATTATGATAGATGCTATTGAAATAAGACAAAGAGCATAGAACCTTAACTCACTATTTTTTGCAGTCCAGAAAATGGAAATGTCAGGGACAATGGTGATGGTGCCCAAGTCCAAGGTACAGAATTTTTTGTAGAATCCTAATCTCCTTCTGACACTGATCTCCACTGTATCATCAAGTTTTTGGCAATTCAGATGCGAAGGACACTATTGATGGCGCCCTAGTCCACTGAAGAATATTCTTCAAGATGTCGAAAGCTCTGCAATCACTGATTGTCATTGTTCAGTCTGTTTCTGTAGCTTCAAATGTAGATGACAATGTTGATAGCGCTTGTGTCCTGAAATCTTGCACAATGTCTGCTTCTTTTTGGATCTTGAATCTTCAATGTCCTCCAATCTTCCCTACAACTCCACTTTCTCTAGATCCAATACATGTAACCTACAATCACAAGGAGTGTGGGAGGGGGTTGTGGTGTTTAGAGGCTTGCCTCGGTCAAGCCCTGGAGAGACATTCAAGTCTTCCAAACACCGTTGTCAGATGAGAGTGCGTATCCTTGTGGGATAGAGGCAAAAATCCAAATGATAATGATTGAAAATATAATAGATGTCACCTTGATGATGAAGCTCTCATGGAAGGAAGAAGTTCTTCAATGCCATGAGGAGAAGATGTAATCCAACTTGCAAAAATAAACACAATAATAATGCTCTGCTCTACAACACAATGAAAATCACAAGTATGCCAATAGCTCACGATCATAAACATCTTCTAGTTGCTAAATGATAACCTACACATGCTTATATATGCAACTACAAAGATTCCTGCCAAGAAATTTGTAATTAAAACTTAAGATGTTGGCCTGGGACCCAAATAATGGTCACAAACCTGACATTTGAATTTAGAGTAGACCCAAAATAGGGCTACACTAGGGTGCTAGTGCCCAAGTCCACCCCCTGTCTTTGTTCCAGGATTATCAAAATAGTCCCCCTTAGGTCCCATTTGTCACAAGGCCCAAGGGTTTTCTCATCAGAAGTTTGAATTATCATGCAAGATGCTTTAAATGCAACCTAAAGACCCAGGAGCTAAACCTTAAGAGGAAAAAGCCCCCAAGGGTGCATTTTTCCAACATAACATTGAGCCCCCACTTTAATGTATGTATAAATGCAAGGCCAATACATGCATTAAAGTAAAGTCAACAAAAACAGAAAACACGTCAAGCACGGAGAAGACATGCCAAACATATTGAAGACAATAACAAGCACACAAAACACGAAGAAGATAGTTACAGTCACGCAAAACACGGAGAATATAGCATTGAAGACACACAAAGCATAGAGAATACAGTGAATACAGTGATTATTTTCTTTATGATTTTCCCATTTGAAATGCAAAATGCAAGTACAAGGAAAGTAAACAAACAAATCCCAAAAGAGTGTAGAGGAGCTCATCACCACCGGTCTTGCACCTTTTGAGAATAGACACACCAAGCAAAATCCCAAGGTGTAGAGGAGCTCATCACCACTGGTCTTGCACCTTGAGAATAAACATGCCAAATAAATCCCAAAGTGTAGAGGAACTCATTGCCACCGGTCTTGCACTTTGAGAACAAACACACCATACACACACATGGAAGACATGGAGAAAAAACAACAAACAAGCGATGGAGTGAAACTATTGCTAGGTTCATCACCATCTCAGGCACATTATAGGCACATACTGATGATTGGGCTTTGCCACAATAATCGTAGAAAACATGCTTAAGGGTTGAGTTAGTCACAAAACCACTCCCCACCTCCGTAGAGGACTTTTGATAATGATAGGATAATGCAATCTCCTCAAGAAATACACCATCCCTGCCTTCCACAGAAGGGCTTAAGATAAAAGGATATGCTTGATATCCTGCCTCCACAGAGGGCTTGAATGATTGTGATTGATTTTTAGATTCTTCAAACACCCTTTACTATCATCTACAACAAACAACTTACCTTATATATGCCCCCACCTTAAGGTGGTTGATATCACATATTGATATCAAGCACGTTAAGGTAGGAAGAAAACACACAAGGGAACATGAGCTCTCGCAAAGCCCATGTCCCCCAAAGGTGACATGTACTTTACGATCACCAAATGTTCCCACAAACACACAATTTCCTACAAGAAATATGTTAGTGTCCACATAATCATGATAAACAACAATGCATATGATCATCTACATGAAAGAGCCAAGCAAGGTGATATCCATGATAAACAAAGTGCATGGAGTAGTAGAGTTGTTAAAGTGTTGTTAGCAAGATAAGATAATATTGACATCAACATCAAGATAAAGAGATCACACGGAGTGATTCCACTAGCCAAGCATTAGATAATATGTAACAACCCCATCATCATGTATGGACTCGGTCCATTTTTTGATTACTCACTAAAGGGACACTAGGTCCGCATCAATATAATATATTTTTTGTCATCTGCCAGCTAGGTGGAAACACTAGAGGAAGGTAAACAATATATTTGAGAGGAGAACAAGTGCCTTAGGGATAGTCACATAGGAGGGTGCCCCCAAGTCAACAACTGCAACGCTATGTCTGTAATAGACAACACACAACAATGAAATTAGAGGAGAGGAAATATAGAAGAATGATGATACAAATAGAAGGTCACAACAGAGGTGGTCTCCTAGTATCCTTGACCTTAAAAGAGAATCAAGGGTCATCCTAGGAGGCCTAAACAATACATAACACATCACGGGGGAACCACAACATGGAGGTAAAGGGTTAGAGATACTTACTTGCTAGAACAATTGCACTAAATCTTGTAATTTGTGAGCCTCTTGGAGAGATGCTCCATCAAGTTGTATGAGAAGCTTGAGTGGTTCTTATTAGGCTGTTGCTTGTTATCAGAGAGTCCATGCAGTACTTTCTCATCATTTCCTTATTTATGTAAAATCTTTTGTTGCTTGTGAGGAGGAGAACCACTGTTATTTCCAACTGATGATAATCATCTTGCTCGTTTCCAATTTTTATTTCTCTTGTTCTGTTGGTTCTGTCTATCGCAACGACAAGGACTATCTTATACTATTTCAACCTTTTCTATTGTCATAATCTCTTGCTTTGGTTTTTCCATTTGTCTTTTTGATATGTGTTGATTGTCTCCCGGTCCATGAAGGGATAACGGAGGAGGAACTTTAGAGTAAATACCATTTCCTCGTGGACAAGGTGATACTTGAGTATTTTCCTTATCCACTTCAATTGTAGCAACTATCTCATCATAATCTAAATAGTCATCCTCTATCTCTAATGTATTTTGTCCCACCAAATTGTTATCAGTATGCTTAGGGAAAGGATTAGTCAAGATCTGTAAATTCTGATTCGGCGGAGCAACTGACTTATTCCCATTATCATTCACACCAGCTAGCTATATAACATTCAAGTCGATGAGGTCTTATATTTCATGTTTAAGATGCATACATCATTTAGTATCATGTCCTTGTGTCTGATGATAGTGACAAAAAGGCATTAGCATCGAAATAAGGTCCTTTCATTTTGTTAGGATCCATAGGTTCAATCAGGGAAAGCTTCAAGAGATCATTACTCAAAGCTTGATTCATGATAAAATGATAGGACTCAGATATCAGAGTGAACTTTCTTTGTTGATACTGCATCATTTTTGGATTAGTGATAGCAAAAATTTGTGTAAAGTGATTTGAATTCACTCCATTAACCTTGATGAAACTCTTATTATTTCTCTTAAATTTGCTTTGTGAAGATCCACCCTCGGATTGACCAACTTGAGCCGATGAGTTTTGTTTTTCATACTGACTAGAAGAAAGTTGGTAGTCATGAAGGACAGTACATAGATGTTGAAAAGAATTATACTTCATCAAGAGGATCTTATCACGAATGTTAGTCTGCAAATTTGTTATAAATATCTTCTAAACATTGTCATCTTTCTTTTGATATTGATTTTATGCATAAAGTCCTTGGTAGCAGCTAATAAACTTAGTCAACTTTTCTTTCAAACCTTTCTTGCAATGAACCAAATCAATTAGAGAGACTTGGGGTTTGATGTTTTCTTGAAAATGTTGTAGAAATTGATCAATTAATTGTGAAACAAAATGTATTGAATTCGGAGGTAAAGAGAAAAACCATTCTAAGTAGTATCTTTGAGAGATCATAGGAAAAGCTTTGCTAACAAGTCATCTTCAAAGTAGAAGTCTCTACACATAGTTGTGAATGCCACCACATGAGTATTAGGATCACCTTTTCCACCATATTTTTCAAAGTGAGGAGTTTCAAACTTCTTAGGCATAGGAGTTCTCAAGATTGCATAGGATAAGGGATTATGAGCACGGTAAGTCAGTATATTAGGTTGTGAAACATTTGACAAGCTTGTCACTTTTTGTTGTAAAGAGGTCATGCCTTGCAAAAGTTGATTTAGGATGGCATCTTTAGGAGATGCAGTTTGTGGTGAGGAATTGGAACCAAAGTGTGGAGGAGATTGAGCATGGGTAGTGACAAGTAGAGGTTTTGAATAATTGAGAAATGGTTGGACATAGCGATAGGTGGAAGATGGTTGAGAATAAGTGGATTGAAGGGGTGGTTGAGAGTGATATGAAGACACCCTAGGGGCAAGGTTTTGATAGTTGAATCTGATAGCTCTGTAATTTTGTGAATTAGTGCCATTAGATACTCCAATACCAGTGGTAGTGCTACTACAAGCATTTTCATTAGTTGTCAAAATATTTGATGTAAATGTAGATATTCCCACAGTTGGTATAGGTACCGATACTTGCATATGAGATGGTGACAAAGTGTTATTTATCACTTTGGAACATTCAATCACTAGAATAATATTAGTTTGTACAATATGTGCTAAACCACATATTGCATTATCACATCTTGTCCTTCTTTTATCAATTCTCTTATGTTATGAATTGCAAGAAGAGCTTCTTCAGTTATCCTCTTTGCATAAATGCTTGAAAATCAGCTAACTCTTTATCGAGTTTATCTATTTGTTCATCAGATACGTGTGCGATCACCTCAATAGTATCATCAAAATCATGAAAATTTTTCTCTTCCATTGTATTTGTGATAGGTATAGTATCTTGCAACATTTGTGTCTCTCTTTTTGTAAAGGTGTTCAATGGATTTTCAGAGGTAGGAATGCTGATTTCTTCAAAGGCACTAGATCCCATGAGTCTTATGCTTCTTATTAAATATATATTTCTATTAGGGTAGTGATTTATAATACTCATGCAGCAGCATGCACAAACGAATAGAATAAACCCTAGGAGCAAGATATGTTTAAGGGCAAAAATGCTTGATTTTGCAACTTTTTTAAATGCAAATGAATGAAAGAAGAGGTGTTGTAAATATTTTTAAGAGGGAAACCACATGATATGCCTAAAAACAGTCCACTAATGCAAAAATACCTTTCACAACATGCTTTTGAAACAACTCTAGAGAGTCGATAAGTCAAAACCTAGTGAAAATATGCGATTTTTCACCAAATCTCAATACAAAAGATTAAGGCAACGGGTGTTGTAAGGAAAATGATGATGGAAAGTAAATTATAACAATAATAACAGCCACCTAATGACAAAAATATGTTACAACATGCTTATAGTGCCAATCCAAGTCAAACCCTAGTGAAAATATAGCTAAAATATGCAAATTTTCACAAAAATTCAATGCAAGGGCCCAAAAGAAAGGGTTTTGTAAGGAAATTGAGAAGGGGAAGTAGATAATAACCCTAATAACAGATAATTAGTGCAGAAAAATCTCTTACAACATGCTTGGAGTGCAAATCTAACAGGATAATAAGGCCAAATCTAGTGAAAAAATGCAAGTTTTCAAACCCTAGACATGAAATTTCGCAAGGAGGCCACTATGATGCAACACTAAAACTATAAATCAGACCTAATGATTGTTTTTACAAGGTAGTAAAATCTGAAACAATATTTTGACTAAAACCCTAGCTCATGTAAAACTAGGTTTTCATGAAAAATGTACAATTTTCAAGTAATTTTTAACAACTCAAGCATGCAAACGCAATGTAAATGAATTGTAAATGATGAATTTCTATAATTTAAATTAGATCTAATGAAAATAACATAAATTAAATTAATTTTAATTCCAATTACTTCAAATTTTACAAAAATGCAAGCATAATATGCCAATTTTTTAAAATTTTCAATTTTTTTGTAATTTTTCAAATGCAATAGAATGAATGAATACAAATCTATTAAAAAACACTCAACAAGGTGCCAAAAAGTTCAAAAACATGGGTTCACCAAAATATTTAGGTGAAAAAGGAGGAGGGAGGTTTTTTTGGTGTATGGGGGTTTTAGTTTGAATCCTCCTTTCCACTAAACATTCCAAGGGCTTTTCAACCGAGTTGCTTCTCCTCTCAAGAGGAGAGTCACCTATCAGGTTGGGTTGCCACAAGGGAAGCTGGGAAATTCAAAATTTATCACACAATATCTCTAATTAATAGTTTTATGCTCTTAAAACCCTAATTTAAGCAAAACATATTGTAAATCTGCTAATTACGACATATGCTATTGAAATAAGACAAAGGGCAGAGAACCTTGACTCACTATTTTTTGAGGTCTAAAAAATGAAAATTTTGGCGACATTGGTGATGGCACCCAAGTCCAAGGTATAGGTTTTTCTATAGAATCCTAATCTCCTTCCGACATTGATCTCCACTATATCTTCAATTTCTGGCAATTCAGATGCAGAGGACACTGTGGATGGCGCCCTAGTCCACTGAGGAATATTATTCAAGATGTCGAAAGATCTACAATCATTGATTGTCACTATTCAGTTTGTTTCTGTAGCTTTAGATGCAGAGGACAATGTTGATAGCACTCGTGTCCTGAAATCTCACATAGTGTTTGCTTCTTTTCAGATCCTGAATCTTTAATGTCCTCCAATCTTCCCTACAACTCCACTTTCTCCAGATCTAATACTTGTAACCTACAATCACAAGGAGTATGGGAGAGGGTTGTGGTGTTTAGAGGCTTACCTCGGTTAAGCCTTGGAGAGACATTCAAGTCTTCTAAACATTGTTGTTAGATGAGAGTGTGTATCCTTGTGGGATAGAGGCAAAAATCCAAATGATAATGATTGAAAACACAATAGATGTCACCTTGATGATGAAGCTCTCATGGAAGGAAGAAGTTCTTTAATGCCATGAGGAGAAGATGTAATCCAACCTGCAAAAACAAACACAATACTAATGCTCTGCTCTGCAACACAATGAAAATCACAAGAATGCCAATAGCTCACAATTATAAACATCTTCTAGTTTCTAAATGATAACCTACACATGATTATATATGCAACTACAAAAATTCCTGCTAAGAAATTTGTAATTAAAACTTAAGATGTTGACATGGGACCCAAATAATGGTCATAAACCTGACATTTGAATTTAGGGTAGACCCAAAATAGGGCTGTACTAGGGCGCTAGCACCCAAGTCGACCCCCTGTCTTTGTTTCGGGATTATCAAAATAGTCCCCCTTATGTCCCATTTGTCACAAGGCCTAAGGGTTTTCTCATTGGGAGACTGAGTTATCATGCAAGATGCTCTAAATGCAACCTAAAGACCTAGGAGCTAAACCTTAAGAGGAAAAAGTCCCCAAGGGTGCATTTTTCTGACATAACACTATCATAGGTGCATTATCTATTAGGTTCCCCAATATGAAATGGGCCACCTTAGTGATTTATGCACTACCACCAAAATACAATTATGCCTATGAGATGTCATTGGTAGCCCTTGGATAAAATCCATACCTATGACTTGTCATTTATAGTAAGGTACATCATGTGGATAAAGAAGTCCCATCGGATGCACATGTTTTGCCTTAATCCTTTGACATTCTAGACATCTGGAAACTATATCTACTACATCCTCCTTCATTCCTAGCCAGAAATATAGCTTCTTAAGACCTGCATACATCTTATTCACCCCCAGATGCCCTGAATATGGAGCATTATGTGCCTCTTTCAAGATCATACTCCTTAGTTCCACATGATTAGGAACATATATCCTTCCCTGGTACCTTATTAGCCCATCAGAATAAAAAACATAGCCCAAATACTTAGATTCCACAAGGAATTAATAAGAGACGCATTAACTTGAGTGTACCATGGAGCATGTTTTTGCTCATAGAGTACTTGTTGTTTGAGGTCTAAGTGTAAGTTGGATATGGCCATTATGTGTCTTCTCCTATTGAGAGCATCGGCCACCCAGCTTTCCTTGCCCTTGATATATTCAATCTTGAAATCATACTCACTTAAGAATTCTAGCCACCTTCGTTGTATTACATTCAAATGACATTGAGTGAAAATATACTTCAACCCTTGATGGTCTGTTTTGAGCTCAAAAGGTTTTCCCAACAAGAAGTGCCTTCATTTTTACAAATCATCGACTATGGTTGCAAGTTCAAGGTCATGAGGAGCATAATTGACTTCATGGATCTTCAGTTTTTGTGATTCATAGACCACTACTCCTTCATCTTGGAAAAGGACTCCTCCTAGCCCTTCTATGGATGCATCTTTTACTACTGTGAAGTTACCATTAGGGTCAGGTACCTTTAGGATTGGAGATGATGTTAACCTTTCCTTTAGTACTTGAAATGCCTTATCACACTACTCAGTCTAGATGAATCTTTTGTTCTTCTTTTGCAAAGATGTAATTGGGTTGGCTATCCTTGAAAAGTCCTTCACAAACCTCCTGTAGTACCCTGCCAACCCCACGAAACTTCTCACTTCAATCACATTTTTAGGTATAGTCCATTTGGTGATGGCCTTTATCTTATCAGGATCCACTTCTATACCCTCGGTTGAAATGATATGCCCTAAGTAGTGAACCTTCCTTTCAAAGAAGAAACATTTGGATAACTTTCCAAAAAACTTATGCTTCTGTAACCTTTGTAGAACTATCTACAGATGAGTCAAGTGTTCCTCTTCATCCTTGGAATAGATTAAGATGTCATCCAAAAACACAATTACAAATTTATCTAGGAAATCATGGAATATACTATTCATTAGATTCATAAAAGCAGCTGGAGCATTTGTCAACCCGAAGGGAACTACAATGAATTTATAGTGACCATACCTAGTCCTAAATGCTATTTTAGGGATGTCCTCTTCTTTTATCCTTAACTGATGATAGCCAAAGTGAAGGTCAATTTTGGAGAACACTAAGGCTCCCTTCATTTGGTCAAATAGATCAGCAATGCGAGGCAAGGGATATCTATTTCTCACGGTGGCTTTATTAAACATTCTATAGTCGATACACAACCTTAGTGTCCCATCTTTATTTTTGACAAATATGGTTGGTGCTCCCCACTGTGATACACTAGGCCTTATCAACCCCTTCTCCAACAATTCTTGTATCTATATTTTCAACTCTTGGGGTTCTGTGGTATTCATCCTATATGGGGCTTTGGATATAGGTGTGGTTCTAGGAAGTATGTCAATTGAAAAATTAAATTCCCTTTTTGGAGGTAACCCTAGTAAATCTTTAGGAAACACATCTTTGTAATCCCAAAGAAACAGGCTATTCTCAAATGTAGGGGCTTCTTTCTCTTCTTCCTTCACATCTAAATATACTAAGAATATCAGGTTTCCTCGCTTCTATCTTGCCTTCTTTAGTTACATTGCATAAATGGTCTTCACTTATATAGGTTTATAAATCCATTGGATTCTCACCTTGTAGCCCTTATCATCCACACACTCCATTACCTTATTATAGCAATCTATGTTAGCCATATGACTTGTTAACCAATTTACCCCAATTATGATGTCATAGGCTCCCAAGGGTGCAACATATAAGTCGACTCTAGTTTCCATTTCAGGAAACCTAATGAGGGCTCCTCTAATGTACTTGTTTACCCTTATTGTAGCCTTGTCACCATACTGAACCTCCATGATGTTTCCATATCCTTGGTTTGCAAAGACATCTTTCCTACCAACTCTAGGGAAATAAAATTCTTAGAAGAACTAGTATCTATCAGAATAGAGATGGATTTATCAAAAAGCATACCTCCTATTTCCATAGGGACTTTTGATGGTGAGTCTGTCAATTCCTTATGGCAGCATGGATTTGGTTTTATCAGGGTTGTTGTGGCTCATTGGAATTGTACATTTTGGAACAATCCCTTGCATAGTTATTGCCTCTACACATAAAACATGCACTAGGGGGTCCATTAGAATTTCAAGGTGGTGCATCCTAATCATTCCTTCTAGCATTATCATTGTAATTGTTTCTTATATTTTGATTACCAATAGATTCTATCTTGTCCCAATCTCTCCTCTTGTTTTGTGAAGCTCCTCTATTATCCCTATTGTATGTTTTCGTTTTAAAGGCAAATTTCTTGTCCCTGAAGTTTTGTTTTGCCACTAATAGTGCCTATAATTTATTTTTCTATTTGAGGGCCTTCTCCAAGACTTGGTTTATGCTCTCAGGGGCAAACATATCCACTTTTGCCCCAATATCAGTATTCAACCCCAAAAGAAATTTTCTTGCTTGAGAACTTTCATCCCTTTGAAAATCTATCCTAGTACTGTTGGACTGTATGATTTCCTTGTTTAAGATTTAGGAACTCTATCATATTTTCATCATAAAATAGCTGGGGAAGCCATCTCTCATGGAAGTGACCCACAAATTGCCTCCAAGTTAGATTTTCCTATGAATAGTAGTATTGTTCCTTTATGTTTATCCACCAACTAGCAACCTCTCCCACCAATTGGTAGGCTCCCCAAACTACTTTAATTTTCTCTAAATAGTTTCTTAGCTCAAAGTATTTTTCCATTTCTATGAGCCATCCTTCTACAGCATCTCCCACCTATTTACTATCAAATTTAGGAGGAGCTATTTTCTTAAGATCTCGTGAGATATCTAAGACGATGGTCTCCTGTCAAGACCTAGGAATCTCTAGTTCATTATCTATTTGAACTATGGGCACTTCCTCATTCTGATGTTCATCTTGAGGTTCCAGAATGTTTGCTATTGTCCCCTATCTAACCTTTAAGTCTTGTATAGTTTGCTCAAGGGTTTCCAATTTATCTCTCTGTTCAGTCAATAGACCAATGATTGCCTCACTACTGGCATCAGGATTCTCAAGTGGTTTTTTTGTTGATTTTTGGTTAGTTGTTTTCCTTCCCTGCAGATTTCGAGTTTTCACCATTTTTTATTCTAAAAACAAGGGAAAATATTTTACCACTTACTACCATTTTATGTATACAATATACAAAATAAAATCAATTAAATATATCACAAATATATTATAGGTACATCTTTATTTATTCACACGGGTTACATGTACAAGTCCTTGTTTGGATTGTATCTACAAAAGTTTATGTACAACAATTTCTTTTTAAAAAAAAATTAGTAATTCCTCCTCTTTCGATTCATCCTTGGATTCTGAAGTAGGTTGAGTCAGCATAGTATACACACTTGAATATTTTGCAAGGGCTTCTAGATTAAGGGGTGAGGCATTGTGCCTGCACCCAAAGGGGAAATCACAGATTCAAGAAGGTTCGGTCTTCTTGGGTGGTATGGCCTTTTATTCTTTTATTAATTTTTTCTTCCCCTTTCAGAGTTTTAGCTGATTCACAACTGAGCCTAAGGTCTCTATGTCAAAAATTTGGATAGACTCCCTCAGAGAGGGTGGTTGATCACTCTTGCCTTTTCCTTTGTCTAGATAAACTTTCTTCATGTTTGTCAATAACTAGACAATCACTAGATCACAAGGGAAATAAATATCTAGGATTATATTCTAACATCTTATATATCAAGGCTTGTTGTTTTTAGGTTGGTAGACCTCCAGGCCAAGTGTTTGATCCTCGGCTCTGATACCACATGTAAGGACCTAGTTCAGGGACCTTAGGGATTTTTTTTTGTTTATCTTTCTTAAGTGATCTAAGGTTTGACTTCCACTCAAGGAATTCTCATTCATTTTCTAACTAGTTGTCTAGATTTTAACTTTTGTTTTCTAAACTTTTAGTTTAGTCTGAGTACTCAGGAAGTATCAAGTAGCCAATTTGGGCTATGGTGTCCAAATGGGACATACTGAGATAAAGCCAAATGGGCTCTTCTATCCCTTGGGCAAACTGGTTCATACAGAACTGAGTCTAATGGACCCTATCGCTACCCAATATAGGGTAGATCAAATGATGGCCAAATGGGCCTAAAATGGTATATCACTACCCACTATGGGGTAGAATTAAATAATGGCCAAATGGGCCTAAACTAGTCAAATAGACCAAAACTCTATCCAATACAGGATAGGTAAACACAACCATACAGTCTAATAAGGACAAGAATCATTAATATGCTTTAGCTAGAGACTTTGACTCATTGGGATCAATCCGGATCCTGAGTCACTTACAAGATATTAAACAATAGGTGCATATATTGCACTGAGGAATTTCTGTAAGTTCATTCGATAAAAGTATTTAGAGGACCTGGTACCCTCCCTCAAGTTTCAGCAAATGGCTAGGTACGAGGTAAATCCTCCTGAGGATTCATCTAAGTACTGGAGACTTCCTATTTTATCTAATTAATCTTCTTAAATTAAGAATTGAGATTATGAAGGTAATTATAAAAGAGTACCCTATATTTGGGGGACCTAAGTACTAGGGGCATCCTTCGCCTTCCAGACTACCTACATACCCTGTATCCGTAGGACCAAGGCCCCCTCTGAATACGACTGACACTGCGGTTTACGAATATGTAGTTTTGTCTTGCACTATTTTTGATGTAACTGTGAGCGGGTATCCAGCTCTTTCGAGGGTTATTCCCTACCCTAGACAGTTCTTCGTCGGCTACCACCTACTCAAGTGAAATAAGGACGGTAATTAGTCCACTACCACAAACACAAAAAGGGGGTGTTTGACATTTAGTCCTAGTGTTAAGGAATCCCTATCAGGTGTCTACTCAAGAAGTTTAGTTCACTTGCATAACAAAATTTAGGTATTAGGTGACAGTCCATTCGAGATTCCCTAGTGCTTTTTGATCACCAAGATCTGCAAAGCAAGGTGAGAGCATATGGTAGTTATGGTTTCTTGTTTGGACTAGCTTCCCTATCTAACAATTTTCAATTCATCTCCGAATTAGACTTGTGTTATCGATAAGCCCCGTTTTCTGATCACCAAGATCCATGAAGGCAAGGTGAGAGCATATGATGGTACCTATCACCAACAAAAGTCTGTCTATAGAGAACATTGTGCCCTAACTAGACTAGTAGCTTTTGTTATGGAAAAATTGTACATCAATATCAATAATATCAATAATACCCAATAATTCAATGAAATAAGAAACAAAGAAAATCAAACAAACAAAGAACTCAAAACCTTGCAAACCTCTCTACTTCATGGCTTCCATTAGTCACCTATCTCAAATGATCTTGTGTATGAATATGACCCTCAGAAGGTACACTTCTTTGCTATTTTCCAAGATGTCAAGTGGCAATGGCTGTGATAGATTTGCAATGAAGAGATTCTTCAACACAATTGCAATGATAAAAGGGTGATTGCAAGCTATGGAATGGTTTGGTGCCAAAGGCGCACTGTAATTCCTATAGAGTAAGTTTACTAAAAGCTTGGATGATTGAAATGGAGGAATAGGGTTGTACTTATAGGCTTGTGAGAGAGAAGATCAACAATATAGAAAGAACAATAAGATCAACGATAAAGGATACTTGATAGGATGTGCACGAATAGGAAGAGGACATGTGTCCTGCTCTATTTTGCATGAGAAGAATGAGTTAACTGAAGAGATTAATCAATTAACAAAATAGATAGAAGAGTTAACTGATCAGAACTAGAGGATAAATACTGCATGAGGATGAGAAGATATTTTAGCTCAATTAAATATTTGGAATATTCAATTGCATGTGCACAAGGATTGAACTATATTTAGAGATAACTCAATTTTTAGAAGAAATGGACAACTTAAATAACTATTTGATTTATTTAAATTTAGAGAAGATATTATTGGAAGAAGCAATTAAATAATTCGTATTATTTAATTGAGAATGATTTTGGAAGAACTAATTAAATAATTGGTATTATTTAATTTGTTGGAAGAATTTAGGGATTTAATTAAATAAATTGATGTTATTTAATTGTTGGAAGAATATGAATCAAATAAATAAATTTGTTTATTTATTTATTGATAGATGAATTTAGATAAAATAAATATTAAGAATATTTATTTGGACAGAGTCGTGTCATTTTTAGGTGTATACAACTTCATTTTCAGATCATAGTGCTTGAACTAACCTCCAACTTATGGGTTTTAATAGGACTCAATAGTTTACTCATGTTTGTCCTGGGCAAGCTGGTTAGAATTGGTTAAACGCATGTATTGTTCAATATTAGTAAGACTATAGAGCTTCTCTTCTTGTCAATCATTTTGTTTTGTTTATGTGTTAAAAATGATAAGTTTTCTTTGTATGGAGGTTGCAACAAAATGAATTCTCTATTCTCCCATCATCTTTTATTTCAAATACAATTAAAAGAATGTCATTTTCTTTCATAGCAAGTACAACCTAATTTTCAATTTATAGAAGGAATGGATAGTAGAGAAAAACATTTCTTAATTAAGGAGTCACAAAACTAACTTATATTACACCCCTCTTATTATATTTTAAAGGTATCTATATTTTGGCTATAAAGATCTTAACAAATAAATAACATATATTCTAATACCTTGAAGCCAACTTCATTTAACAAGTTCATTGGAAAAATAACTTACAACCTTAAACACTATATTTTAACCTGCATTAAATATGATATTTTGGACACTATACATTTAAACATTATAAAAATTAAACAGCAATAAAAATAAAAATTCAAACATTACATAATTAGATTTCCTTTATTTCAACTTTACTTATCTATGTTACTATTACCTTTTTCATTTTTATCAACATAATTTAACACCATCTCTTCCCGATCTCTTCCCAAGGAGATTTATCAAGGTGGCAAAGGTGAGGCATAGCGCCATAATAATTATGATGTAATTATTGATCTTTCTTTGTGGTATTTTTGGATACACAAGAAGGAAGTTTACCATTGTATTGGGTTCCTTGCTATTTTGAACACCACCTACCTTAACAATTTTAAACACTGTTGCCTGTGTGAGTTTCAAACTGTGAATATGGGAGGAGATATTGTGATGCTCAAACTAACCTCTATGGAGGAATTTAGATAGGACCCGCTTGTTTGGCACATCATTCAGGAGAGGGAAGTGGTTTCTTTTTGGGATGGTATGATCGGCCACGATGAAAACCTGTCACGCTAGTTCATCGAGTTGTGGGATGATGAAACCAGACATGTCCACTTGGGGGGGAATTAGGTTCCAGGTTTCCAAGGAGGTGATTGGACAGGCTATGAGGCTCCCCACTAAAGGGAAGAATCATGCTAGATGAAGTAAGGTGCCTGACCTCGAGCACATGGCTTTCTTCTTTAGGGAGGGGGAGGTGGTTGCAAAGCTTCATGGTGGGTTCGAAAAGGAAATTTTGTCAGAGCCATGGGACCAAATAAGTTTAATGATCATGAAGTATTTCACACTGGAAGGGAGGTTTAAGGTATTTTATCACTATCATTTTTCCTTGCTCAACTACTTTAGGAACAAAATGGAAATCATCTTTCCTTTTTTCCTTTTGTCCTCTTTGAAAAATTCCATCAAGTTGACTAAAGAGCTTAGGTCTAGAAATTTTGTCCACCCTATTGTTCTCATCCACCAAGGTCTCATTTTGAGACTATATCATTTCCATCTTGCCCTATGTCCCCCGAAGAAGATTAAGGTCAAGTTGATTGAGGATCCCTAGATGCTTGTGTCTCTTGGTTCTAAAAGCAAAGTTAAGATGTGTGTCGGGACCCCTAAGATTTCCCTAAAAAGTACCAAGGGGGCCCCTGTATTATGGAATGCAAAACCCCTGCTGAAACCCCACCCCAGAATCCAAAATGAAATCCCCAAAAAAAGCCACTCTGGAGCTAGTGAAAGAGAAAGTCATGTCGGCCAAAAGGGCTAGATCGGAGTCAAAGGAGGAGGGGACTGTTCATGCCAAGAAAGCTAAGACTGGGAAGGAGGATGCAAATAAGGTGGAAGGGCCTATGAAAATTATTGTGGAAAAGATATGGATCAGATGAGCGACGATGGTACTAGGAGGAAAGGACACAAGGTGATTGGTTTCCCAAAGATGGAGGAAGTAGCGCCTGTTTGCCAGGTTTTCACCACTTGCTTTTATTTGCATGCCAGCTAAAAGTACACATGACGCCTGTTTGCCAGGTTTTCACCAAAGGACAATTTTTTTTTTGTTTTTCCATTTTTTTTTTAATTTTTTAATTTTTTTAATTTTATTTTTTTTCTACTTTTTTGACTTTTTGCCCCCTTACATTGGGGTTCTCTTAGGTATAGAACTAGCGAAGATGCATACTATTGATTGAGTCATCGAACAACTCACCTTCTGATGTTGCTAACTGATATGCTCTTGATCCATAGGTAGCAATGATTACATAAGGACCAAGCTAGTTGGGTTCAAACTTACCTTTCTTTTCCTGATCCTAGTGATTGCGGCAGTTTTCCTTGAGTACTAGATCACCAACATTGAAGACCCTTAGACGAACCCTGTGAGTGTAGCTTTGTGACATTGTCTGTTGATAGGCTTTGAGATGATTAAAAGCATTTTGTCTCTTCTCCTCCAATAGCTCTAACTCTTGTAGTCTGGAAACTCTATAGTCTTCATCAATGATAAGACCTTTTAACGACACCTTTAAAGATATAACTCAACCTCGATGGGCAAAATGGCTTCTGATCCATAGATAATGGCGTAAGGGGTAGCACCTGTGGGAGTGCATATACTGGTCCGATAGGCCCACAGAGCGGGATTCAGTTGTATGTGCCAATCACAGTCTGCATTGTTAAAAGTTTTCTTAAGGATTTTCAGGATTGTTTTGTTGGATGCCTCTGCTTGGCCGTTGCCTTGTAGATAGTAAGGGGTAGAAATGGTGTTGGACTTTGAATTTGTCACAAAGCTCTTGGACATCCTAGTTCTTGAAAGGTCTTCCGTTATTCATGATAATGGATGAGGGAATTTTGTATCTGCAAATGAGGTAATTGAGGATGAATGAGGAAATTTGTTTGCCTGTGACATTGGTGATTGGAATAGCTTCAATCCACTTGGTAAAATATTCAATGGCGGTTGGATGATGGAGGGTGGATTTTTCCCACAAGGTTGAGTCCCCATTGACAAAAGGGCCAAGGTGTCATTAAAGGTCATAGCTCTTAAGCTGGTACATGGATGAGGTTACCATGTATCTGGCACTACTTGCATTTCTTCACAAACTTATATGAATTGGTTTCCATGTTTGGCCAATAATAACCCAAATGCATGAGTTTCTTAGCTAAAGAAGGTCCGCTAGATTGTGTTCTGCAAATTCGTTTGTGCACGTCTCGTAAGGAAGTTTGAGATTCTTCTTGTTCTAAACATCAGAGTAAAGTACCATCTAGACCTCAGCGGTATAGGGTGTCAGCAATAATGGTGTAATGGGAGGTTTGGTGAATGAAGGTTCGGCGTTGGTTAGAAGACAAGTCAAGTGGTAGGGTGTTATCCTTGAGGTAAGTGTAAATCTTACCATACAAGGGTGAATCAAATCCAACTAATAGGCATATGGAGTGTGTTTCAGGAAGATATTAAGCTAGTTGCCTAAGTGACTCCACCAAGAACTCACACCGTGACTCCTTCTCTAGGATCTCGAGGAGCGAGGCAATGGTTGCCATGGCATCTGCTACTTTGTTTTCAATGCGAGGTATCTACTCAAAGGAGATGATCACAAAGTATTCTTTAAAGTCATCTACCATATGCTTGTATGGTATTAACTTGTCATCTTTGGTCTAATAGTCATCATTGACTTGATTGATTACTAATTGGGAGTCACCATAGACATGTAGCTCCTTTATTTTCCATTTTGCTGCCATATTGAGACCAATGACCAAGGCCTCATACTCTTCTATATTGTTTGTGCATGGGAATAGTAGACGATAAGGCTTAGGTATGGTGTCTCCTTGAGGAGTGACCAACAAGATTCCTGCCCCCGATCCATGGTTTGTATAGGATCCGTCAAAGTAGAGTTTCCATGAGTGTGTTGTGATACTGAATATGGATTCATCTAGAAACTTGAATGTCATTGGTGTGGTATCCTGCAATGGTGCTTTTGCTAACTGATCAGCAATGATTTGACCTTTGATAGCCTTCTTTTCTACATACTCAATGTCATATTCGCTTAACAGCATTACCCACTTGGCTAGGCGGCCTGTTAGAGCTGCTTTGCTTAATAGGTATTTTAGTGGATCTATCTTTGCAATAAGCTTGATTGAATGTGCTAGCATGTAATGTCATAGTTTTTGGGAGGCAAAAACCACAGCAAGACACGATCTTTCTATTTGAGAATATTGTAGTTCGTAGCCCACCAATGTGCGACTGATGTAGTAGATAGCTCTTTCTTTGCCTTCATAATCTTGTTGTGCTAATAGGGCTCCAAGAGCTGTTGGTGTAGCAGATATATATATATATATATATACATATATACAATGGCTTACCTTGGATGGGTGGCATTAGAATAGGTAGATTCATGAGGTATTCCTTTAGCTTGCAAAATCCTTCCTCACACTTTTCATCCCACCAAAATGGTATGTTTTTTATGTAATAGGTGAGTAAAAGGTTGGCACTTGTCTGTTAGTTGTGAGATGAACTGATGAATTGCTTGTAACTTGCCCTATAGAGACCACAGTTGAGTAATGTTCTTTGGCAGTGGCATTTCCATAATATCTTTAACTTTGGCAGGATCCACTTTGATTCCATTTGTTGATACAATGAAGCCCAAGAGCTTGCCGGAGGTGACTCCAAACACACATTTCTTTGGCTTCAACCTAACTTTGAAGTGTTCCAGTCTCTGAAAGACCTTCTCTAGTACATCTAGGTGGGATTCTCTTGTGAGTGACTTAGCAAGGATGTCATCTACATAGTCCTCCATTGTGGCGTGCATCATGTCATGGAAGATAGTGGTCATAGCACATTGGTAGGTTGCCCCAGCATTCTTTAACCCAAATGGCATGACATTCCAGCAGAAAGTGCCCCATGGAAAAGTGAATGCCATTTTATGTTGGTCTTCTAGTGCTATCATGATTTGATTATATCCAAAGAAGCCATCCATGAGAGATAACATGGTATGTCCTGTTGTCAAGTCAACTATGATATCAATATTAGGTAACGGAAAGTCATCCTTGTGGCAAGCCTTGTTTAGATTTCATAAATCATTGCACAATCTAACTCTTCCATCAAGTTTGGATAATGGCACTATGTTGGATACCCACTCTAGATAGTCTATCGTCCTGATGAACTCTACATCTAGTAGTTTCTTGAGTTCCTCTTTTACTAGTAATGCAATGTGTGGATGCATCTTCCTGAGCTTCTGCTTGACTAGTTTGACTCTAGGATCTAGTGGAAGATGGTGTAGAATCAAATTTGGATCTAAACCAGGCATATCTGTGTATGACCAAACAAAGTTGACTTGCTTTTTCTTGAAGAATGTTACAAATTTGGTCTTTTTTGGTGGAGATAGAGACTTTGCAAAGTGAATTATTTTAGGTTTATCCTCTGTTCTGATGTTGACAGGTTCTGTAGGTTCCACAACAATCTGAGACTTCTCCTAGTACATGTCATTGGGGAGAGTGTCAAGCCTTCCATCATCTGGAGCCTCAGAGAGGTTTTCACCATCTGATGCATCCTTTCTTTTTACTATTTTGGGATCTGATACTGCCGCAGAGCGGTTTTCACCATCAGATCCAATTTTTATTTTGATGTTTTTGCAACTGGAAGGTGTGGCACCCTCTTCAAAATAAGTCACGGTGTTGAGTTTAATGGCGAAGCCAGCTTTATGATCTCCTGTAGGTAGGTGGTCCCTAAGTTCCATGTAGTCAATATAGGCATCATCATTTTGGAACATGTCTAGTTGTGGGGTTCCTCATAAATCCTAGTTGATAAGTTTAGGATGCACAAGGGGGAGGGGATCAGAAGATAGATTTGATTCATTGGGTGTGATAGTTTGGATGGATACATAAGTAGGATTCAAATTGATAGGGATAGGATCCAGGATGGTACTTTCCTCCAAATTATTTATTGCGATGGAACTCTAACCTTCCTCAAAAGTCATACTCTCAGGAGTTGGCGAATCACACTCTAATGGTCTATGTGTTAGCATTTGTCCCTCACGGTAGGGGCTATAGGTTTGAATGATGTCAACTCCTTTGTCCTCATAGGAGTGCTCTGTGAGTTCCTCCCACTCATACTTGTTGGATTCTGTGTCACTGTCTTCTTGTAGGGCATGGATCTGTTCCACAAAACAAGCATTGGCCGTAGCTTTGCCTTTGTCCTTGTATCCTAACCCTCTTGTATTTCTTGCCAATGAGGATGAGGAGGGTTGGATGGGTTCTATTATTCCTTCTTTTCTTAGGCCAATGGGATCTTTTCCTTCATAACCCATTCTATGTAAGATAGACTCACCACGCCCATAGATTTTAGTTGGGAGCTTAGGTGGTTCTTGTTGTGTGTTATCTTCCTCTGTGTAGAGCCATTGCAAGACATCTCTTTCCTCAGTTTCATATGATAGGGTCCCCCATTTTACAAAGGGAGCTGTGGGTGGTTCAGGAGGAACAAATGGCTTTGGAAAAGGTGTAGGTTGCCCAAAGGATCTTGGAGATAGAGGCATTTTGGCTAAGTTGAGGCTGTGCTCGATGGAGTATTCACCTACCCCTATTTCTTTGATTGTGATTTTTTGCTCTTTGGGCTTGGACGAGGAAGCTTCAGAGGTAAAATCATGCTATGAGATGGGGGATGTGGAATCTCTATTGTTGGGAATGATGCAATCAGGCTTTGAGCAGATAGAGTTGCAATGTTGAAAAGGATCCAAATCACCTTGGATGGTGATCTGCTTGACATTATGTGGAAATTTGATGCATTGGTGGTAGGTAGAAGGCGCAACTTTCATGGCATTAATCCAGGGTCTACCTAGGAGGATGTTATAGGCTAGCTCCCCATCTAGGACTTAGAAAACAATGTCCTTTATCACTGGTCCAATTTGTATCAGTAACACCACTATTCCTTTAGTAGTTCTTTCTATTAGATTTAAGGCAGACAACTAAGAGGGGGTGAATCAGTTGTCCAAAACTTTCTTGCAATTAATCACTTAAATATGTTTCTTAACTCAGTAGCATAATAATAAATCAATCATGGAAACATAATGCAACAATTCAAGAGCAGAAACACATTAACACATATGACACCAAGATTTTGACATGGAAAACCCAGTTAAGGGAAAAACCATAGGGTGACTAACCCAAGATTGTATTCTCTGTTAAAAGAATAGAAAGAACAAATGGCACATGCCAATTAGGGCTCACTGCCTGAGCACACTGCTCACGAGAGGCCCACTACCTACAAGAGACACACTGTCTACAGATTAATAAGTATTGCATACTTGAATTGAAGAATAGCATCTTCACCATGCTTGAGTCAATTCTATTTAAGCTCAATACTTCTGCTCTTTCTCATCTCCACAAGATGCATTTGAAATGACTTTACAATTCCTTATTTATACAAGACATTGACTTAGGGATAATCATCCAAGTCGGCATACATTACAGAGCAAATACATAAATACAACACGACTAATTACAAAAAGACTTCACGCGGATCAACACACTGTCGGTCACACAGATCTGAGACTTCAGTCTTCCTTAGGAACACGCCATTCTTCACAGAACATCTCCAAGAACATCTACAAGATGTGTAACTCATCTGGTCGGCCAGACTTAGGAAGAACATCATAATCCAGAAGTAATTCTTCAATTATGAGCTCAATCTTCAATGCATACCACCAACACGAACTGGACACAATCCAAAGACCTCCACAAGCTTGTCTAAATCACCAGGAACATCCACACTACTTCTTACTAAAATCATTCTCTCCTTCATCCAGAGCCTCAAGAACATAGTATGTCATCACTATCATATTGGAATAGATGCTTGCGGACCTCCAAACCACGAACCAATTGGGTTGTGAATTCACATTGAATTCCTATATATTCCACCAAATCCACAGAACAAGATATTGCATTTTCGGATCTCACCGGACCTATCTCTGTCACTCTATCACCTCAGAACATCTGCCAGAACTGATTTTACCTAAATGGCCATAACTTCTTCAGATCTTCATGCGGACCTCTAAAATCGTTATCGGATCATCTTAAGACACATATCTACAAACCCTTTGATGCACATCTCCTGATCTTCATCTTAGCTAGGATCTTTACCTCACTATCTTCACTATTCTTCTTTGTTCCTGATAGGACTAATTTTCTCAATATCCTCAGCATACAGCTCATCCAATCCTCATCATCAATGCAATAGGAGTATGTTGACATCAATGACAACACCGATTAGGCCCATACTTGAAACACTTTCTTCTTCAACATAGGCCTTAATGGTGATCTTTTTCCTAGGATCCACTGTAACTTTCGAGAACCCCAATCTAAGGACTAGCTTGAGTGTGCAAATATTTAAACCTACTCCTCCATCAATGAGAACTCTTTTGATACGGTGTTTATGAATGAAGGTGACGATATGCAAGGGTGTGTTATGAGGCTGGGATACTGATAGGTCATCTTGATCGGTAAATGATAAGGTATTGGAGTAGGTTAGATGTCCTACCATGGCTTGAAACTTCTCTTGGGCCAGGTTTGTAGGCACAGTTGTTTCCACTAGGGCTTTATCAAGAATTTCCTTGTGGGAGGGAGATAAACACATCAGCTCTAAGATAGATATGTAGGCATGAGTTTTTTGAAGTTGGTCTATGACACTGTACTTATGGGAGTTAGATGGAGAAGGTGACGACTATTGTGCCTTGCACACATGCCCCATTTTTCTAAATGAAGACCCCTTCTTTTGCTTTGGCTTGGAGTCTCAGTCTTTCATGATTATGATGATGAGAAAGTGAATTTGTGCTTAGATTGCATGATTTGTTCCAGATTTGAGTACTTTGCATGTTTGGAGTGATTTGATGTCTTTCATGATTGATTTGGAAGTGTCTTGAGTGGTCTTGTGCTTAAAAAATAGCTATTTGTTGCCTTCTGCATTGGAATTAGGTGTTACTGCATTTTGCTCAAAAATCCTGTCACTAGATATTACCCTTGAAATTGCTTCTGTAGGATGTTTCATGTTGAAATTCCTAGTTTCCAGGTCTTAGAGTTGCAAAATCATGTCAAATTCTACAAGATATCACTAAGGGGTTTACATACTTTCATCCCGTCACACGGTCCTAAAGCCCTGATTTGGCTAAGCCTGAAACCCTGAAAATCCTAAAAAATGGCTAAGTCTGAAATCTGGTGGAACCACAAAATTCTAGAATCTGCATATGAAATCCTATGGATCTAGAACCTATCTCAAACATCCTGAAAGTATATTTAAAAATATTTAAACGTATACTTAAATATATTTTTAAATATACTTTCACCTTGGCCAATTCAAAATCTAGTGCTAAAAACAGCCTCTACCAACCTTAGCACTAAAAACAACCTCTATCGACCTTTGCGCTAAAAACCCACTTTGCAGACTTGCGCTAAAATGGCCTTCCACCAACTTAAGTTGCGCAGGTCGGTCAGTGCTAAAACCCGCGCTAGTCAGTTGCATTGAAAATCCCTGCCGACTAAGCCTTTTATGTTTTACACTACAATCCACCCCGACTGACCTTATGAGATGCTATTAGTCGGTCTGAGCCCAAACTTGCGCAAGTTAGTGGCACCCAAAAGTAGTGCAAAAGCATTTTGTGCTAAAAATGAACCTCTCTAACCTACACTAGAATTGCATTGCACCGACTTTTAGTCAGTAGACCCCAAAATCAACGCTTTTTGGTATTTTGGCCCAAAAAATTAAGTTTTTCAAGGTGCAAATGGGATTTTCTTCATGGATTTGAATTGCATAACTAGTTGTCACATCATGATGAACATTTTATTAAGTTTGTGTGGATTTTTGGCACATTTTGCGACAATTAATGCCACTACACATGAAAAGTCCGTGACCCCCAAAAATCCTATTTTTTGTAGAAAAGGCTAGAAAAATATGAAATAAAAGTCTGTAAATGGATTCTATTGACCCCAAAAACTTCCCAATCATCAGATTAGCCAAATGGGTACTAAAAAATGATGAAAATGCAAAAAATCACTGGATTTATGAAGTTGTTTATAAGGAATCAACATTGACAATGAGTTGTTTTTGACTGATCCATGACTACAAATAGACATGTTTTGATCCAAATTGATGGAAAATGACTTGTTTATGATGAAATTGATTCTTAGTCTTGTTTATTGTAGGTCTAAGAGCACAAAGGAGCCAGCTGGAGCCATCTTGGAAGGATGAACATACAGAGGTACCCTGCTGATCCAGAGATGCAGAATCGACATTCTATCAACCAAACTGATGTTGCACATGCAAAAGGAAGTTAGTATAATGTCCAAGATGATAAAGATGAGTCTCAGGAGCTGAAAGACATAGAAGATCATTCCAAATCACTACTGTTCCTGCAGATCCAGTCCTGGGGTCATAACTCCTAGCTATTCTATCAGAATTTAAACTTCTTAGATTCGTTGGAAAGATAAACTGATTATCTAGTTTGAGCTACCCAAATGCTAAGGCTTAATGCCAAGTAACCGAGATGTTTCAAGCCCCCATTCTACTCTGAAGGCCTCTGAAAATGTAAATTACTATGATGTAGAAAATACCAAAAATTATATTTTTGATATTTTCCCCAAAATACCACTCAAATGACCATGGAATGGATCACCAAGACATGCATACAACTGTTCCAATAGTCTAGTCATCAAGAATCAATCCAGCAAGCATCTAGTTGCGTATACCTTCACCAAAATACTCCTTTTCATCTAGTCACCACTTGGAATCCCGTGAATCCACATCAGCTCAAGTTTTCAAGCATCATGCGACTCTATTTTGGCTTTATTAAGCCTTGAAAATTAACTTTTCATCATGTGCAACTAAATGGGTATCTATTTTGTCTAGATTCAATGTATTTGCAAGCTGTATTTTATCTTTTTCATACAAGACAAAGGCAAATCCAAAAATGTAACAAACTAATGTATCTCATTAAATGACATGTAATCTGGATCGTTGGTGTTGAGTTAATCTCCACTGTTCATTTGAAAACTCAATATGTTGCTTTTCTATATAAAGGGCTACTATTTCCACTATTTATAAGAGAGATTTTGATATCGAATTGTTGACACTATGCCATTTGAAGTAATGCAAAGCAAGTTTCTGTAGTTGTTCTGAGAATTTGTGTATTGTGTTGCTTATTTGGTTCTTCATGGTTCACTTCTTGCTCTCCCATAGTTAGTTAGTCGTGCTTTATAATGTTATGGTTTACTGAAGGTATTTGATGAATGCTCTAGTCCATACTTTTGGTTATTTGTTGATGGTAGATAGCTGTACAAAGTTAGTCTAGACTTATCAGTTGTGCTTAGTTCAATTGCATTTCATGAGTTAAATTGTGCCAATCATTGGGTATTTAATGAATGAATGTAATCTAAAAATTTCTAGATTTCCATTGAATATAGCACCATTTTCTGTAGTGTTGTAACACCTATTTTAGTTTGGTAACTCAGAAAACTAGTTAAGTTTCAAAGCATTCGTCTACTTAAAGTAAAATCTATGCATTATGAATGTCACTTAGGATTCCTCTAAAACCCTATACCTTTTGCATTTTCTTAAAAAACCTTGGTTAGATTAGGAATCTCAGTAGCATTTCACATTGTTTATCAGCTGAAATCTTGAAGGGTTTATGTGTATCTGTTATTCCAACTTGAAGATCTTTAGATTACATATAAGACCCCTTACTGGCATAGCTAGACATTCCACTAAAGTTATTCCAAGCAAGCTAAGACCTAGTTGTATTATCCTTGTGGCAGTCCTATCTTGGATATGATACCTTGTTCAAGAGAAGTGTGATACCAGCAATCATACCTGTGTTGTTGTGTGCTAAAACACTCATCAACAATGACCTTGGAGGAAGCATGTTTAATGTGACCTTAACACTATGGGTGATGATGCTGTAATTAGTTTTGTTGGGTCCTAACTATTGGTTGAATGTGACCACATTGACTTGTGGGATGTGCTTTAATATGCAGTTGATGGTATAATCAAATGACACGTTCAAATAGTTAGCATTGTTGTGTTGTCATGCCCACATTTCCCATGCAGTCACGACATGCAACACATGTGTCATGTCCACATTTGACAGGTCATCATGACACGAAATATTAAAAAAAATTCCACGCATCCCTAAAAAACCCCTTGCATGCATCAGCGTGGTCGGTGGCAATACGCATAAGGCATAAACATGTCAATAAAATTCATAGTAATGCGATCACATGCGTATTTCCCTACAAGATAAAATCTAACTAAGGGGGTCAATGTGACATGAGAAGCATTGCCATTAAGGGTTAGGATTGAAAGATCAAAACCCTAAGTTTACCTAGGTGGGTGAAAGGATTTTGACACAAGTCAAAATCAAAAGCATAACTCTAAAGCATAAATGAATTAAATAACAACTTAATTAAGATTGCCAATATTACGGAAACGTCAAAACATTACTCTACACATGGTTTAAAATTGCTAAATTTAATTAATCCTAGATTCTGGAAAAATCTGGCAGCATAATGCCTCACGGGCGTGAATAGGGTTTATTCTAATTAAATAAAGTTTTCCCTAGGCTCACTAAAATGAATTAACAACTTTATTAATTAATTATATAATACATGCTAGATTTAATACATTAAAATAACTAATTAAAAATTAACCTCCTCGGTTAATGTCCACATGCGATAAATTATTTTCAATTGATTTTAAAATTAATTACATTCAATAGATAAATCTGAAGGAAAAATTAAATAAAATAAATAAAAACCCCAAATCTAATTAATTAAATTAAACTAATATATCTTCCCCTAGTACATTTAAATAATCTCTAAGGTGCTAAAGAAATCAATAGAGAGAAATTAATTTTCATCTGTAGATAAATTAAATGTCCACTAAAGAAAATAACACTACTAGAGAAACATCCCACTTTTAAAATTAAACCTACCCATACACCCACTTGAAAATTATAAAATAAAAGAAATGCATAAGTCCAAAAAGGGAGAGAGAAAATTAAAAACTAATTTAAAATTCTCCCTTTCCCTAAAAGCTCACCATAATAAATAATTAATTTCCTTATGAAAGAAAAATAAAACTCTAGCCTCCATTTTCATTTCTCTTCTCTCTCTCATTTTTTTTTCTTCTCTTTGTTTTTGTTGTGTTGCAGGTTTTGGAGAGGGCTTCCATGGATTCCTCCCACAGAGGTATATCCATTTTGTGTATACCCATATTTTGTTTTTGAAACCCTTAAAGACCAGTGTATATATATACCAAAACTAAATATTTAAGGTTGAAAGATCTATGTATACACCCACAGTATGTATATATATATATATATATGAGCATATGTAGATTTTAAAAGTTGCAAAGCGGACGAAATAAGGGTCGATGGCTGAAACTTTGCATAGCACTAATGGTGAGCAGAGGGAGTAAAGGGGTAGTGCCATGTGTTTTATGGAAGGTGAGAGTGTGGGGAGCGGGGGGTGAACCCCTACCCACACCCCACTATGGTGGGGTGTGTGGGGTGTGGGTGGGGTTTTGACCCACCCCCCTTCCCACACTCCAAACAAGCATCAAGAAAACCATGAATGGCTATGGTGAGTAAGGCATTCGGTGGGGGGTTCAACTCCCCCTAGTCCCAACAATAAAAGAATAGCCAACCCAAAATGGCCATCGCTATCCCATTCGGCCTTTAAAAAATTTCAAGGGTTTTCAGAATATTTTCTGTGTATTACAGTTTCAAAATAAATACATTTTATTATATATAAAAAAGTTTATTCTCCAGGTTTCACAATATCTCCTACTTTTTTTTCTGGAATATTAAATGTAAAGGAAATACCATATATACCATATATATATATATATACACACACACAGTCTACTCAAATTTCACGACATTATTCAGCAAGCCAAAATAATGGTAATTTTATAAAAAGAATGAAATTATATATATATATATATATATATACACACACACACATTTTTATAGCATATTCACCAATGCAACTCTCATAGAGACAACAAGCATATATTATTTTGAAAAAAAAGGTAAGCAATAAATGTTTTTTTTTTCTTTTGAAATGTAACAATGCATTATATTTTTATTTTTTTTAAAGAAACAAATTCATAAACTAACCTTTTTTTTAAGGATAAAAAAATATAGCAATACACACTTGTGTATATTTTTTTTCTTGAACAAAATTATCTTCTACAACTCTTTCTTTTTTGAAACATATGTAAGAAAAAACACTTATAAGCATATTATGACAACCATCTCAACCAGCCAATGCACACAATACATTTTTTTTTAAAATGAATTCCATAAAACAAAACAGCCACTTATATTATATTTCTAAGTTCCATACAACTAAATACAACTCAAAATTTAGGCATTTACTTTTACAACTCAAGAGAGAACAATCCACTCTCTTTTCAACATCACAATTACAAATAGGCCAATTTGGCTATGGCTCACAATAGCCAAAAATGAAAATGAATAACAACCACAAATGTCTCTCTTTTTTTTCCACACTCCATAGCTTCAATTAACCTACAATAACAATAAGGGAAGGGGGAAAAGCCACGTAGAACTACTCTCCTCCCTACCATAGACTCACTCATGAGTCACCCTCGAGCTTGGAGGTCATCCATACACAAGGAAACACTCACACCACTTCACAACAATACACTCAAACACAAAGCAAGAAGAACTCCCTTGGCTTGCACAAAACAAAACTCATAAGAATGAGTTTAAAGGGGGTAGGGGAGTGGAAATCACTCAACTCAAGAGTGTCATTCCAAATATCTCCCAAAACCAACTTTCTCAAGGCCTCAAGCCATCACATAAAAACCAATTTTCACATAACTTTCCCATGGATCTCAAGCCATTCAAATATACACATTTTCTCATATTTCCCTCAAGGCTAAAATGCCACAAAAAACTAGGATGTGACCTCAAGGAGGTTCACTCCTCCCCCACCACACACATGTTGAGCATTTTCTCCAAATGGAGAGGCTCTTACAACACCCAAACAAAAATCCCCACAACAAACACAATATGAAAGCACATACACAAGCATCGCACATGAAATGAAAATACATAAGGAAAGGTCAAAGCCTTGAATCCTACCTTTAATAGCCCAAAAAGGAAGATAGTTGAGAAGAGCCCTTTCCAACTCCACCTCCAGCTCCTCCAATTGAGCCACTAAAATCTCCTCTAACTCTCTCACCAAAATCAATTAAAATTTAAAAATTGTAAACAATTCAACAACCCCCTCCCTCTCTTCAAGAGGGATTAAAATAGGCTCTTCTCATAAGCCTTGAGGAATGAGGAGATGACACTTGTCACCTCCTCACTCCTCCACACAACCACCTGTAAGCTTCATGGAATGTGGTTGTGACACTTGTGACTCACCCATTCCACCAAGTCTTGCCCCCATCCACTTGTGCTCTCTCACACATGTGGGAGAGAAATGTGGAGCCAAAGAAGGAGTGGGTACCACAAGTGCCCCAATCATCTCCTCCTAAGAAAGCCCACAAAACCCCAAGGTACCCTCACCAATTGTGGGAGAGCCTTGGAGTTAAGTTCTCCACAATTTAGGGGTCTTGAAGACTCCCCTAAACCTTGGAAAGAGGAGTGGATGAGGTTGACTGTTTGACCCAACCTTCCACTCCTTCCCAAACTTCCATTTTCGTCACTTTACTTTAGGGTGAAGTTTAAGTGACCAAATGGGAGTTTACCTAAGGTTAAACAAGCTCAAATGGTCCCTAGACCCTAGGGGTACAACCCAGGGTCACTTTAACCCATTTTGAGCACCATAGGGTGAGTAAAATCACATAAAAAGGGGTCACAAAAATAAAAAAATTAAAATCAAAATCAAATGAACATTACACATTTACAACACCAATTACAAACAAATATAAAAGGGGTAGACCTATCCCATACAACACCACATAATAACATTACAAAATTTTATCACGCATAATATAGTTTATCTTGGTTCCTCTTAGAACTAGATCGGCTTAACACAAGAATTCACAAAAGTGTGTGGGATCATCTCTAATTATCCATGGCTTGGTTAGAACACCTGCACACTTAAACAAAAGATTAATCCAACATGTATATCATAGTCGAGAAAAGTAAAACATACACTGACATCATCGTATGATCATATAAAACATCATAAAATCACATCCTAATTAAATTCATAATTTGCATTTTAATAATCCATCCCAAGATAACATCGCATAATAAATCTATCGCATAACTATCATCTCAATAACATCATAATGCAAATCATATGTCGAATCATCGTCAGTAATCAAAATCAACAACTAGTCTCATCATAATCATGCTAAACATAATAAATCAAAGTAACAGCATATAGTCCAATAGTCTTGCATATCGGGATCAACAGTCCCCATAAGTCTAAAATATGTCTCCAATAGTAATATAAAATGATCAAAGCAAGGGAGTGAAAGGGTAGGCCTCGCATCCTCCCCCCCTAAGACTAAACTTGCTTCTGGAAGTCATCAAAGAGGTGAGAATAAAGTGCTCTCAATCTAGCTCCATCCTTCCATGTCGCCGTGACCTCATCGTACATGTCCCACTAGACCCTAACCTGGTCTAGCTCTCGACCTCGAAGGCCTAGCGTCTAACGAGCCAATATGTGATTTGGCTCCAAATCCAACTATATGTCCACCTCTACCTGTAGAGCACTCCAATCCAATACATGAGATAAATCAAATATGTAACATTGTAAAATAGATACATGAAAAATATCATGGATGCGCGATAGGCTAGGTGGTAAGGCTAGATGGTAGGCTATGGGTCCTATCCACTCTAAGATTTCAAAAGGTCCAACAAAATGTGGTACGAGCTTAGAGCCCTTTCCATAATGGATTAGACTCTTGTGCAGCTGCACTCTCAAGAATACTCTTTCCCCAACCGAGAAGCTCTGATCTACCCTCTTAGCATCGACATACTTCTTCTATCGATCCTGCACCTCCAGAAGTCTCTGTCTAATCAAAGTCGCCTATTGTTCCATGTCCTACACCAACTCTGGCCCTATCGTAACCTTGTCCTCAATACGGTCACAACTCCAAGGTGTCCTATAAGGACTGCCATACAGGGCCTAAAAAGGAGGCATACCCAACAAGTTGTGATGCCCATTATTGTAGGCAAACTTAACTAGATACAGATACTCCTCCCATCTAGACTGGTGATCCATAATTTATATATGGAGCATATCCTCTAGAACTTAATTAACCCTCTCTATCTGACCATCTATCTCAGGATGATAAGTGGAACTGAAGTTGAGTTGTGTGCCCAACGCCTACTGCAATGCCCTCCAAAAGGCTGATGTGAACACTGAATCCCTGTCAGAAATGATACGGTGAGGTACCCCATGTAATCTAACAATCTCATCCAAGAATACTCTCACCACTAATGGTGCATTGTACGTCATGCGTACAGGTGATAAATGTGCCACCTTGGTCAACTTGTCAACTCTCACCATGATGGCATCATGGTGGCGGGATGACATAGGAAGACCAACATAGGAAGACCAAAAATCAAATGAACATTTCACCTTTACAACACCAATTACAAACAAATATAAAATGGGTAGACCTATCCCATACAACACCACATAATAACATTACAAAATTTTATCACACATAACATAGTTGATCTTGGTTCCTCTTGGAACTAGATCAGATTAACACGAGAATTCAGAAAAGTGTGTGGGATCATCTCTGATTATCCGTGGCTTGGTTAGAACACCTGCGCACTTAAACAAAAGATTAATCCAACATATATATCATAGCTGAGCAAAGTAAAACATACACTCACATCATCACATGATCATATAAAACATCATAAAATCACATCCTATTTAAATTCATAATTTGCATTTCAATAATCCATCCCAAGATAACATCGCATAATAAATCCATCACATAATCACATAACTAGTATCTCAATAACATCATAATGCAAATCATATATTGAATCACCATCAGTAATCAAAATCAACAACTAGTCTCATCACAATCATGCTAAACATAATAAATCAAAGTAAAAGTATATAGTCCAATAGTCCTGCATATCAGGATCAATAGTCCCCAAAAGTCTAAAATATGTCTCCAACAGTAATATAAAATGATCAAAGAAAGGGAGTGAAAGGGTAGGCCTCACATCCTCCCCCCCTAAGACTAAACTTCCTCCTGGAAGTCATCAAAGAGGTGAGGATAAAGTGCCCTCAATCTAGCTCCATCCTCCCATGTCATCGTGACCTCATCGTACATGTCCCACTAGACCCTAACCTGGCCCAACTCTCGACCTTGAAGGCCCAGCATCTGACGAGCTAATATGTGAATTGGATCCAAAGCCAATTGCCCATTCGCCTCTACTTGTAAAGCACTCCAACCCAATACATGAGATAAATCAAATATCTAACATCATAAAACGAATACATGAAAAATATTGTGGATGCGCGACAGGCTAGGTGGCAAGGCTAGATGGTAGACTACGGGTCCTATCTGCTCCAAGATTTCAAAAGGTCCAACAAAACATGGTGCAAGCTTAGAGCTCTTTCCATAACATATTGGACTCTTGTGCGGCTGCACTCTCAAGAATACTCTCTCCCCAACCGAGAAGCTCCAATCTACCCTCTTAGCATCAGCATACTTCTTCTATCGATCATGTGCCTCCTGAAGTCTCTGTCTAATCAAAGTTACTTGCTGCTCCATGTCCTACACCAACTCTGGCCCTATCATAACCATATCCTTAATATGGTCCCAACTCAAAGGTGTCCTGCAAGGTTTGCCATACAAGGATTGAAAAAGAGGCATACCCAACGAGCTGCGATGCGCATTATTGGAGGCAAACTAAACTAGATACAGATACTCCTCCCATATAGACTGGTGATCCATAACGTACATACAAAGCATATCCTCTAGAACCTAATTAAACCTCTCTATTTGACCATCTGTCTCAGGATGATAAGCGGAATTGAAGTTGAGCTATGTGCCCAACGCCTGCTACAATGCCCTCTAAAAGGCTGATGTGAACACTAAATCCCTATCAGAAATGATACGGTGAGGTACCCCATGTAATCTAACAATCTCATTCAAGAATACTCTCACCACTGATGGTGCATTGTACGTCGTACGTACAGGTGAGAAATGCGCCACCTTGGTCAACTTGTCAACTGTCACCATGATGGCATCATGGCGGCGGGTTAACATAGGAAGACCAACATAGGAAGAACAAAAATCAAATGAACATTACACCTTTACAACACCAATTACAAACAAATATAAAAGGGGTAGACCTATCCCATACAACACCACATAATAACATTACAAAATTTCATCACACATAACATAGTTGATCTTGGTTCCTCTTGGAACTAGTTTGGCTTAACACGGGAATTCACAAAAGTGTGTGGGATCATCTCTGATTATCTATGGCTTGGTTAGAACACCTGCGCACTTAAACAAAAGATTAATCCAACATGTATGTCATAGCCAAGCAAAGTAAAACATACACTCACATTATCGCATGATCATATAAAACATCATAAAATCACATCCTAATTAAATTCATAATTTGGATTTCAATAATCCATCCCAAGATAACATCACATAATAAATTCATCACATAATCACATAACTAGTATCTCAATAACATCATAATGCAAATCATATGTCGAATCATCATCAGTAATCAAAATCAACAACTATTCTCATCACAATCATGCTAAACATAATAAATCAAAGTAAAAGCATATAGTCCAATAGTCCTGCATATCAGGATCAACAGTCCCCAAAAGTCTAAACTATGTCTCCAACAGTAATGTAAAATGATCAAAGAAAGGGAGTGAAAGGGTAGGCCTCACATCCTCCCCCCTAAGCCTAAACTTCCTCCTGGAAGTCGTCAAAGAGGTGAGGATAAAGTGCCCTCAATCTAGCTCCATCATCCCATGTCATCGTGACCTCATCGTACATCTCCCACTAGACTCTAACCTGGTCCAGCTCTCAACCTCAAAGGCTTAGTGTCTGATGAGCCAATATGTGAATTGGCTCCAAAGCCAACTACTCGTCCGCCTCTACCTATAGAGCACTCTAATCCAATACATGAGATAAATCAAATATGTAATGCCACAAAACAAATACATAAAAAACATCGTGGATGCGCGACAAGTTAGGTGGCAAGGCTAAATGGTAGGATACGGGTCCTATCTGCTCCAAGATTTTAAAAGGTCCAACAAAATGTGGTGCGAGCTTAGAGCCCTTTCCATAATAGATTGGACTCTTGTGCGGCCACACTCTCAAGAATACTTTGTCCCCAATCGAGAAGCTTCGATCTACCCTCTTAGCAGCGACATACTTCTTCTGTCGATCTTGTGCCTCCTTAAGTCTTTATCTAATCAAAGTCACCTGCTGCTCCATGTCCTACACCAACTCTAGCCCTATCGCAGCCCTGTCCTCAATACAGTCCCAACTCAAAGGTGTCCTGCAAGGTCTGCCATATAAGGCCTGAAAAGGAGGCGTACCTAACAAGCTGTGATGCCCATTCTTGTAGGCAAACTCAACTAGATACAGATACTCCTCCCATCTAGACTGGTGATCCATAACATACATACGGAGCATATCCTCTAGAACTCGATTAACCTTCTCTGTCTGACCATCTATTTCAGGATGATAAGTAGAATTGAAGTTGAGTTGTGTGCCCAACACCTGCCGTAATGCCCTCCAAAAGCCTGATGTGAACACTGAATCCCTGTCAGAAATGATATGGTGAGTTACCCCATGTAATCTAACAATCTCATCCAAGAATATTCTCACCACTGATGGTGCATTGTACGTCATGCATATAGGTGAGAAATGTGCCACCTTGGTCAACTTGTCAATTGTCACCATGATGGCATCATGGTGGCGGGATGACATAGGAAGACCAACAATGAAATCCATGGAAATGGTGTCCCATTTCCACTCAGGTATCTCATGATGGTATAAAAGACCTGTTGGATGCTGATGCTTGGCCTTGACCCTTTGTCACTCAAGGCAACGAGGAAGATACTCTACAATATCTCATCTCATACCCACCCAATGGTATAACTTTTGCAAGTCAGCGTGCATCTTCTTCACTCCTGGGTGTGTTGCATAAGGTGCTTTGTGAGCTTCTGAAAAAACTACTGCACGTAGGTCACCCACACAGGGTACATAGATGCGCTGTCGATGTCTAAGCAACCCATCTACCTCAAAGGAATAACCTACAAATTTGCCTACAAGGGCCCTCTGTGATTGGATCTCCTGTTGCACCTTAAGAAACCACTCATCCTCAGGCAGATGCTAAATGATGCGCTCTCTCAAGTCCACACTCAAGGTTAAGGTCAGGATTTTAAAGGGCCTCCGACTCAAAGCATCAGCAACCACATTATTCTTCCCTTTGATGTAGTGGACATCAAAGTCGTACTTGCAAAGAAACTCCATCCAATGCAGCTGGCAGGTGTTCAAATTTGGTTGTGTGAAGATGTACCGCAAACTGTGGTGATCCGAATGAAGCTCAAAGCAACAACCCAGAAGAAAATGTCTTCATTGAACGAGAGCATGAACCACTGCTGCGAGCTCTAAATCGTGAGTGGGGTAGTTCAGCTCATGGGTTTTGACTTTACGCGACTCATATGTGATCGCTCTACCACCCTGCATAAGAATGGCTCCCAAACCCTCAAGTGATGCATTTGTACAAACCACAAAATCCTCTACAAGATTAGGAACCGCTAAGATGGGAGCGCTTATAGGATGCTCCTTAAGGACCCCAAAGGCCTTCTTACACTGCTCAATCCAAGTGAAGCTCTTCCCTTTTCACTGAAGGGAAGTGATGGGGTGTGCTATCCTCGAAATGCCCTCTACGAATCTACGGTAGTAATCAGATAATCCCATGAAACTCCTGACCTCTGTCACACTAGTGGGTGCTGGCCAATCCCTAATAGCCTTGATCTTCAATGGATCTACAGAGATACCATTGCCAGATAGGATGTGTCCTAAATACTGCACCTCGGTCCTGAAAAAGGTACACTTCACCAAGTTACCATAAAGCTACTGCTCTCTCAAGCACTGTAAAACCTAATGCAAGTGATCCTCATGCTCCTCCTTGGTTTGGGAGTAGATCAAAATATCATCAAGGAAAATGATCACAAACTGATCTAAGTGCGAAATACCCCATTCATGAGACTCATGAACACTGCAGGGGTGTTTGTTAAGCCGAAGGGTACCACAGTGAACTCATAGTGGCCATATCGAGTTCGAAAGGCGGTCTTATGAATATCCACCTCTGTAATGTGCAACTGGTGGTAACCAGACTTCATATCTATCTTAGAAAACAATTTGGCTCCCTGCATCTGATCAAAAAGGTCATCAATCCTAAGTAGAGGATAACAGTTCTTCACCGTCACCTTATTAAGCTTCATATAGTCCATGCACAAAGGAAGAGACACATCCTTCTTATTCATGAAGATAACCGGTGTGCCCCATGGTGAAACGCTAGGTCAGATGTGCCCCTTCTCAAGAAACTCCTCTAACTGCAACTTGAGCTCCATGAGCTCATGTGTGGTCATCCTATAGGGTGCACGAGACACTGGCTTGGCACCTGGCACTTGATCAATGTGGAAGTCAACCTCTCTACATAAAGGCATACCTGGTAACTCTGGTGGAAAGACATCGGCGAACTCCCTCAAGATAGGATGGTCATCTAATGACGCCTCTGGCTCATCCTCTAATCTGTTGCTAACTGTGATGGCAAACAACTGACATCCCTTCCGCATGTAGCGCTTAAGCTACTGAGTGGAAATCATACAAAATACTGTGGGCTTCTGAATGCCCACTACCTCGGCTGACATGTCGTGATCATCTAAATAGCTAATCGCCTTTCGGTGACAATCTAGCTTGGCTCTATGAGTTGCAAGCCAATCCATGCCTAAAACTATGCCATAGGATCCCAAAGGCATAACCCTAAGGTTGCATAACATATTGAAGCCCCCCAAAGAGATCTCACAATCACAAACCAAAGCATCTACTGACATCTTGGCCCCAGTGGCCAACTCAACCTCCCATATAACATCCTACCTAGAGGCCACTAGCCTGCAACGCTCCACTAACGATGTAGATATAAATGAATCAGTAGTGCCAGAGTCAAATAAACTAGAAATGGGAACATGCCCAATCATACCTATTGTCTCGATCACTGAGGCCTAGAAATCATCCTGGCGATTGTCAACCACTGCAAATATACAGTAGGACTTACCCACATCTCCTACAGTCTGCTTTGATCCTCTTGCACAAGGTTGTTCCCCTACTGTAAAGCCTTGTGGGCACTCTCTGGCTAAATGTCCTACCCCACCACAAACATAGCATGGGCCCCTAGTCTGTATCTGTCCAGTCTAAGTCCTACTACTCTGTTGTTGTCCACTCTATCCAGTGGACCCCTGTGAACCCTTGTAAGACTGTTGTGATCTCACGTGCCCCGCAGGTGGTCCCTACTGTCTCTGATCCCTACGCAGGCCCTGCTACTGCCAACTGTGATTTTGTCCTCCCTGTGCCCTCTACTGGGGTCTATACCTCTACTGATACTATTTCTACTACTATTGTGGAGGCCTAGGAGATAAGGATGTAAAACTAAATCCTCCTCTCTGTGGTGGTGGTGGTAGTCTATGGAAATTATGTTGTTGTTGCTGATTACAATCTTGAAACTGAGGACGTGAACTCTAACCTCGTCCCTGAATCTCCTTTGCAATATATGCCTTCTTAGCAGCCTCACTCATGGTCTAGGGGTATGCCATACGTAGTAGTCCTGCTATCCCCTGATTCAAACCTCTGATAAATTTGTGCACCAGTAGTTTCTCATCATGGAGATACTCTGCATAATGTGATAGCTCAATGAACCTACTCTCATACTGCGCAACCATGAGTCCTCTCTGCTACAAGTCATGGAACTTGTTGATCTGACGCTGCCTATAGTGGTCTGACAAATAATGCGCATTAAAGTGCTCTATGAAAGTATCCCATGTCAGAGTGTCTAATGATAAGCGGTGTTTGCACTCCTCAGTGTGCCACCATGTCGTTGCTGCATCTCTCAAGAGGTGTACTGCCACGACTTCCTTCATGTTTCTCCCATAAGGATGCAATAGAAAGCACCTGTCTAAACTGATAAGCCAAGCCTCAGCATCGGCTCCCTCGGTGGCTCCTACAAAAGTAGGTGGATTCAGCCTAAGTAAGTCACTGATGGGGTCTCCTCAGTCTCTATGTCCTCTGAAAGGCTCATCCACACCATAGTCATAAGGTCCATGATAAACCTGCTCTACCCTCACAGCCTCCTCTCGTCTTGCATGATGTGGAGGGCTCCTACTACGTACTCTGTAAGTTGACCCAACCTCATCCACTATGGTGTCAGGTATCTCTACAAAAGGTTATACATGTGGCACCTCTCACGGCTCAAAGCAGGGCTCTACATGTGGTTTAGCACGCGACTCAACGTGCGGCTCCTCACGTGGCTCCTCTTGTAGATCAACGCGGGGCTCAACACATGGCACTGCTACAGTAGATGGTAACCTCTCTAACATAGCCTATAATGTCTACAATATCTTTAGTCCTATATCAAGTGCTGGTGCTGCCTATGGTTCTTGCTACTCTAGTGAGGCTGATGGTCCCTGACCCTTTGCCGAAGACTCATTTTGGATCTCAATAGATGATGTGGCATGTGAGTGCACTCATCTAGTTCAAGGTGGCATCCTACAAGAATAAGGTTGTCACGAATTAATCAAAATTGTGGAATAAGTAACATGCCCAAACAAGCCCAGTGTTTAAACATGGGCTTTGATACCAAATGTCATGTCCATTTTTTCCCATGTGGTCATGACATGCAACACACGTCATGTCCACATTTGACATGTGGTCATGACACGAAATATCAAAAAAAATTCCACACATCCCTAGAAACCCCCTCGCACGTGTCAGTGTGCTTGGTGGCAATACGCATAAGGTGTAAACGTGTCAATCAAATTTGGGGTAATGCAATCACATGTGCATTTCCCTATGAGATGAAAGTTGACTAAGGGGTCAATGCAACGCAAGAAGCGTCACCATTAAGGGTTAGGATCAAAAGATCAAAACCCTAAGTTTACCTAGGTGGGTGACACAAGTCGAAGTCAAGAGCATAACTATAAAGCATAAATGAATTAAATAACAACTTAACTAAGATCTCCAATATTGTGGAAACGTCAAAACATTATTCTACACATGGTTTAAAGTTGCTAAATTTAATTAACGCTAGATTCTGAAAAAATCTGGCAACATAACGCCTCACAAGCGTGAATATAGTTTATTCTAATTAAATAAAGTTTTATCAAGGGTTCCCTAGCCTCAGTATAATGAATTAATGACTTTATTAATTAATTATATAATACATGCTAGATTTAATAAATTAAAACAACTAATTAAAAATTAACCTCCTCGGTTAATGTCCACATGCGATAAATTATTTTCAATTGATTTTAAAATTAATTACATTCAATAGATAAATCTAAAGGAAAATTAAATAGAATAAATAAAAACCCCAAAGCTAATTAATTAAATTAAACTAATATATCTTCCCCTAGTACATTTAAATAATCTCTACGGGGCTAAAGAAATTAATAAAAAGAAATTAATTTCCATCCCTACATAAATTAAATGTCCACTAAAGAAAATAACACTACTAGAGAAACATCCCACTTTTAAAATTAAACCTACCCATACACCCACTTGAAAATTATAAAATAAAAGAAATGCATAAGTCCAAAAAGGGAGAGGGAAAATTAAAAACTAATTTAAAATTCTCCCTTGCCCTAAAAGCTCTCCACAATAAACAATTAATTTCCTTATGAAAGAAAAACAAAACCCTAGCCTCCATTTTCATTTCTCTCCTCTCTCTCTCTTTGTTTTTGTTGTGTTGCAGGTTTTGGAGAGGGCTTCCATGGATTCCTCCCATGGAGGTATATCCATTTTGTGTATACCCATATTTTGTTTTTGAAACCATATATATATATATACTAGTCTTTAAACCGGAACTGAATATTTAAGGTTGAAATATCTGTGTATACACCCACAGTGTATATATATATATATGATCATATGTAGATTTTAAAAGTTGTAAAGCAGATGAAATGAGGACGGAAGGTTGAAAGTTTGCACAGCACTAACGGTGAGCAGAGGGAGTAAAGGGGCAGTGCCATGTGTTTTATGGAAGGTACCCCACCCACACCCCACTATGGTGGAGTGTGGGTGGGGGTTCGATCCCCCCTTCCCACACTCCAAACAATCATCAAGAAAACCATGAAAGGCTATGGGGAGTAAGGAATTCGGTGGGGGGTTCGACCCCCCCACCCACAACAATAAAAGAATAGCCAACCCAAAATGGTCATCGCTGTCCCATTCAACCTTTAAAAAATTTCAAGTGTTTTCAGAATATTTTCTGTGCATTACAATTTCAAAATAAAATACATTATATATATATATATATATAAGTTTATTCTCCAATTTTCACAATATCTCCTTTTAAAAAAAAAAATATTGAATGTAAAGGAAATACCATATATATATACAGTCTACTCAAATTTCACGACATTATTCAGCAAGCCAAAATAATGGTAATTTTATAAAATAAATGAAATTATTCTTATATATATATATAACATATTCACCAATGCAACTCTCATAGAGATAACAAGCATATATTATTTTGAAAGGAAAGGTAAGCAATAAAGATATTTTTTTTTCTTTTGAAATGTAACAATGCATTATATTTATTTTTTTTGAAAAGAAACAAATTCATAAACTATCCTTTTTTTTTTAAGGATAAAAAAAAACAGCAACACATGTTGTGTATATTCTTTTTTCCTTGAACAAAATCAACTTCTACAACTCTTTCTTTTTTGAAACATATGTAAGAAAAATCACTTATAAGCATATTATGACAACCATCTCAAACAGCAAATGCACACAATGCATTTTTTAAAAAAATGAATTCCATAAAACAAAACAGCCACTTATATTATATTTCCAAGTTCCATACAACTAAATACAACTCAAAATTTAGGCATTTACTTTTACAACTCAAGAGAGAACAATCCACTCGCTTTTCAACAACACAATTACAAATAGGCCAATTTGACTATGGCTCACAATAGCCAAAAATGAAAATGAATAACAACCACAAATGTCTCTTTTTTTTTCCACACTCCATAGCTTCAATTAACCTACAATAATAATAAGGGAAGGGGGAAAAGCCACGTAGAACCGCTCTCCTCCCTACCATAGACTCACTCATGAGTCACCGTTGAGCTTGGAGGTCATCCACACACAAGGAAACACTCACACCACTTCACAACAAAACACTCAAACACAAAGCAAGAACTCCCTTGGCTTGTACAAAACAAAACTCATAAGAATGAGTTTAAAGGGGGTAGGGGAGTGGACATCACTCAACTCAAGAGGGTCACTCCAAATATCTCCCAAAACCAACTTTCTCAAGGCCTCAAGCTATCACATAAAAACCAATTTTCACATAACTTTCCCATGGCTCTCAAGCCATTCAAATATACACATTTTCTCATCTTGCCCTCAAGGCTAAAATACCACAAAAAATTAGGATGTGACCTCAAGGAGGTTCACTCCTCCCCCAACCCACACATGTTGAGCATTTTCTCCAAATGGAGAGGCTCTTACAACACCCAAACAAAAATCTCCACAACAAACACAATATGAAAACACATACACAAGCATCACACTTGAAATGAAAATACATCAGGAAAGGCCAAAGCCTTGAATTCTACCTTTAATAGCCCAAAAAGGAAGATAGTTGAGAAGAGCTCTTTCCAACTCCACCTCCAACTCCTCCAATTGAGCATCCAAAATCTCCTCTAACTCTCTCACCAAAATCAATTAAAATTCAAAAATTGTAAACAATTCAACAACTCCCTCCCTCTCTTCAAGAGGGATTAAAATAGGCTCTTCTCATGAGCCTTGAGGAAAGGGGAGGTGACACTTGTCGCCTCCTCACTCCTCCACACAACCACTTGCAAGCTTCATGGAATGTGGTCGTGACACTTGTGACTCACCCATTCCACCAAGTCTTGCCCCCATCCACTTGTGCTCTCTGACACATGTGGGAGAGAAAAGTGGAGCCAAGGAAGGAGTGGGTACCACAAGTTCCCCAATCATCTCCTCCTAAGAAAACCCACAAAACCCCAAGGTACCCTCACCAATTGTGGGAGAGCCTTGGAGTTAAGTCCTCCACAATTTAGGGGTCTTGAAGACTCCCCTAAACCTTCGAAAGAGGATTGGATGAGGTTGACTGTTTGACCCAACCTTCCACTCCTTCCCAAACTTTCATTTTTGTCACTTTACGTCAAGGTGAAGTTTAAGTGACCAAATGGGAGTTTACCTAAGGTTAAACAAGATCAAATGGTCCCTAGACCCTAGGGGTACAACCTAGGGTCACTTTTAACCCATTTTGAGCACCATAGGGTGAGTAAAATCACATAAAAAGGGGTCACAAAAAAAATCAAATAAAAATCAAATGAACATTACACCTTTACAACACCAATTACAAACAAATATAAAAGGGGTAGACCTATCCCATACAACACCACATAATAACATTACAAAATTTCATCACGCATAACATAGTTGATCTTGGTTCCTCTTGGAACTAGATCAGCTTAACACGGGAATTCACAAAAGTGTGTGGGATAATCTTTGATTATCTGTGGCTTTGTTAGAACACCTAAGCACTTAAACAAAAGATTAATCCAACATGTATATCATGGCTGAGCAAATTAAAGCATACACTGACATCATCGCATGATCATATAAAACATCATAAAATCACATCCTAATTAAATTCATAATTTGCATTTCAATAATCCATCCCAAGATAACATCACATAATCACATAACTAGTATCTCAATAACATCATAATGCAAATCATATGTCGAATCATCGTTAGTAATCGAAATCAACAACTAGTCTCATCACAATCATGGTAAACATAATAAATCAAAGTAAAAGCATATAGTCCAATAGTCCTGCATATCGGGATCAATAGTCCCCAAAAGTCTAAAATATGTCTCCAATAGTAATATAAAATGATCAAAGCAAGGGAGTGAAAGGGTAGGCCTCACATGTGTCGATTATTTTGATTCTTCCTGTTGTAGTTGTTGTTGTTGTATGGCCTGTCATGGTTGAGGAGTGGATCCTTTTATGCCACATGCATCTCGTTAGAGGTATGTTCTTTAGTGCCTACCTAATTTTGGTCAAGTATGTCTTGAATGACATGTTTCAGATAGATACAGTCATTGGTCTTATGGCCTCTTCCTCTATGATATTCGTAGAAATTGGTATCTTTCCAATAATGAGGTTTTACTCGAGGTTCATAGTCGCTAGTGGCGGGAAGAGTGATCTCATTATTGGATAATAACTTTCTTAATGCAGACTCCTAGGACTCCCCTAGTGGTGTGAATTTTCATCTAGGAGCGGAGGTGAACCATTATTTTTGTTAGGGTAAAATGTGGATTAATCAAATGAACAATACTAAACCCAAACATCAATAGAATAATGAAAACAAGAAAGATTGAATGAAATGAGGCAATGAACAATACAGTGCAAACCTTCGCTATTCCAAAGCTTTTGTTGTTCACCTATTACAACCATCCTTTGCTGATGAAGTAGGCCCTCAGTGACTGCACTCTTTTAGCTGTGTTGTAGGATGTCAGTAGTAAATGGCTGTGTTGATAGATAATGCTGTGAAGTAGAGATTCAAAGCAAATGGTGATCTCAAGTAGATTGTATTGGGGGTGCCAAAGGCGCGCGGGTAGAATTCTGCAGAGTAATAATACAAATAACCTGGATGATTAGAATGGGAGGATGAAGCTTCTTTTATAGACTCAGAAGAATGAGAATCAACGGTTGAGAAGAAGTGTGATGATCAATGGCTGAGGATGGTTGAGGAATGTGCAACCAGTGGAAATATGACAAGTGTCTCATCTCCATCATGAAAGAGGGGTTTTGACAACATTGATTGGAGAGTTAACTCTTTTAACTGAACAATTAACAAACTTGATTAGTCAGTTGGAAGAATGAATTATGGAATTGACTGAATTGATTGAGGGATTAACTCAATTGACTGGTTAGTTAACACTTTTGATTGATTAGTTAACTAACTTCTGATTTGAGAAGAAATAGGACATATGGGTGAGGGGGAAATTAGGTAATTAAATATTTAATATATTTAATTACATGTACAACCCAATGAGGTGGACAAGGTGAGGTGGAAAAGTGAGGTGTAAGTGTGAGGTGGATTTTTGGAATTAGAACTTAGGATAGAGGAATTTGGATTAATTAAATAATTTATGATTATTTAATTGTGTGAGACATTTAGAATAATTTTAATTAAATAAATAGATTTTATTTAATTATGGAACAGTGAATCGATTAAATAAATTTAGAATATTTATTTAATTGATGGAAGAATGGAATAAATACTTAGAATATTTATTTAGTTGAATTGTGTCATTTTTAGGTGTATACATTTTGCCCCTCTTTGATGCAATGTTTTTTACAACGTTGTTTCAAAGAAATCGATAGTCTAACAGTGATACATGCCCCAGTTTGCCCCTGGTACAAGTTTAATGACGATAGGATGCCCCCTCGGGAGATTGGACAGGAAAAAGGTGAAAGATGAGAGACGGACAATCTCATGAAGATGAAGGGGTTAGGTTAGGTTGGAGAAAAAAGGACGTGTTTCTGGGAAATGGGGAGAAAATTGGAGGAAAAACAGACGCGGGAAGTAGTCACAGTCATCACCTAGCTAGATTTAGGGTTTGGAGGCTATAAATAGGAGCTGGGTCCACAAGATTATTCATTTGTACACTTGTTTGATCTGGATTGGAGATAGAGAGCTTAGAGCAAACTTGGAGCAGCATGGCAGCCAGAGCAGTAGACATTCCATGTGAGGAGCATCGATTCGAGCGAGTCCGACGATTCAGGTGACTAGCAGAGGCAGGACCCCCGGTATGTGCTTCAAAAATTTTTTCCTAGAGTTGCATTAGGGTGTCATAAATGCTAGTGCAAAATAGGTCAAACAGATGCGCCGATCTACAGAACAGTGCATATGCAGCGCATATGTTCAATTTAGTTGCGCATCTGTGAAAGCTACGCATGTGTCGATTTTGGCGGCGCTTTTGTAGTTTGGCGACACATATGTTGAACTTGCGCATATGTGCAATGTAACGGCGCATATGTTATTTGGCGGCACTTTTGCTAATTTTAGCAGTGCATATACCAGAAGCGGCGCATCTGCAAAGAAATGGCGCTTTTACCACCTGTAGTGGCACATTTGCTTTAGATAGCAAATTACTTAGCAAAATTGACTCGATGAGCATCCTATTTGACGCATCAATCGACGAGCTATCTCTGAGATTGCAGGGAATCTAGTCAAGAGATGTAGTGTGTTGTTTTGATCAATGTGAAATGCTAAGTTTAGTTGATATAGTTCAGTAGGTATGTTGAGTATGGTATATGCGGCTTTAGATTGACGCCTTGTTGTGTGCACATGCAGGAGGAGATACAAGACACATTGCAGTCTAGGGAGATGTTCCCTATGCCCCTATTGCAGAAATATATGCTTACAGAGATTGACAGGGAGGCGCTTGGTGCCATGGGTTTGGACTACGTTTGCTTCATGCCCAAGGTGCGGGCGAACCGTGGATTGCTGACAGTTGCCGTGAAGAGATTCCATAGTGAGGATGGGACCTTCCATTTTCTGACTGGTGAGATGACTGTGACATTAGAGGACGTGTACAAGATATTGCACTTACCTATTCAGGGTGAGTTGGTAGAGTACGATGCGCAGCGGGATGCGGGACTTGCCGAGTGCAGGTGAGTGTTCAATGACCCTGAGCTGGTTGGACAGGTCATCCCGTGGCATGATATACATGATTGTTATGACTACTTCCCTGGGATCATGGCTGGATTGATTGGAGGCGTTGTATGCCCCGATAGGAGATCGCATGGGTTCCCCATTGGATGGGGTAGGATCATGGAGCGGATGCTGAATGAGGGCACCCAATATGCATGGGGAGTTTGTGTACTGGCACACCTATACCACGACATGCACTAGGTGGTGTATCACCACAGCACGAGTCTATCGGCTGGGGTACTACTGCTACAGTTTTGGCTGTGGGAGCACATAGCAGTGACGAGGCCGATATGTGTGTTCGCGAGGTAGTGAGGAGAGCCATACAGTTATGGCTATGCAAAAGTGATTTCCCAACACAAGCTGGGGAAGCTAGAGTACTGGAGGCATACTTTGGATGGTGTAGATGTGGTCATCTGGCAACCATATCTAGATTGCGAGCCCTGGGATGACGAGGCAGACGAGCTGCCGTACTGCTTTTAGACGCGGTGGCTAATAGGCCGGACACGACACATATTAGAGAGACAGATGGTGGGCTAGGTACTGAGACAGTTTGGCAGGAGGCAGGGTATGCCACAGGGATAGGCGCTATTTGCGTGGACACATGCAAAGAGGGTCTGATGGGGGCCGATGGTTTCGTATGAGGAGGCCCTGGCAGAGTTCCGACAGACTCCTTATGTGGCATGGGACATGAGGACAAAGATTGCTGATGCAGGAATTACACAAGATTACGAGGATTGGATGACCGCACATCCCTTCCCGAGGTACTCAGGACCTGGCATGCTGGTGCCTCGTATTGACGAGGCAGATTCAGAGGAGGGACAGGTTGACTAGGGGTGGAGGGGAGGTAGAGGAGGACGGGGTCGAGGAGGACAGGGGGGAGGAGATGGAGAGAGGTTGAGATAGCAGAGGAAGAAGGCTCAGGCTGAGCAGGCAGTGCCAGGACAGGTTGCACAGCAGCAGATACCGCAGTAGGCACAGATGCCGCCACCCCAATAGGTACCATGGCAGTAGGTGCCCCAGCCACAGGGGCCAGGACAGGTAGAGGCATCATAGGGGCCAATGCAAGTAGAGGTGCATGAGAGGGCCATAGCCTGCCTGAGGGGACAGGTGAGAGAGTTGTGGGCATAGCTTAGGAGGGCCGACGGCCGGTGAGAGACTGATGCCACAGTGATCGCAGGGCTGACTCGTGAGAGGGACATGGTAGATGTACGGGTACACATTATCCATGTGGAGTGAGACACTGTAGTGGCAGCTATGGGGACAGACGCAGCCAGCTCCTTTTTGGTTGGGCAGGTGCAACAGGCACAGGCACAGGTAGGCCAGTTGCAGACACAGTTGGCACAGGCACAGATAGAGCTTGCCAGGGCACAGGCACAGGTGCAGTATTACCGGGGCTTGTACCATGGGGCAGTGCCAGCGAGTCAAAGGGCTTCGAGTTTCAGGAGTCAGTCTGGGGCTACTCAGAGAGCAGGTCCATCACTGTCATGGGCTTCCATGATGGGTCCCCAGCAGTCAGGGGCTGGCAGTGGTGGCCCACAGCAGCAGGGGTAGGCTTGTACCAGATTTTGTACTTTTTGGGACATGTATCACCATCTTTGTGGATGCACATTGTATATGACATTTTGATTCAGAGAGAGATGATGATATTGTACATTTGGACCTCTTTTTATGATTGTATATATGATGATGCAGCCTTATAATCTATTGCCTATGTTGATGAACGATGATGATTCATTTCTATTGTATGATGTGATGCATGTGTAGACTTAGATGTTCTATCTGATGTTATATGAGACACTTTTGATATGATGTTGTGTGATGTCTATATGATGTACTATGTTTTGAATGTATACAAATGCAACATGATTCCTATGTGATTATGCAGCTTTTGGTATGTGATGCACTTAGCTATGTTTTTGATTTCTTTGTTGTTTGATGCGATATGATGATGATATATATGGATGACCTAATGCATTGTGTTATGTATGCAACTGATTTAATCATGTTCATGACTAGCTCTAAATGTGATATGATATGCACCTATATGCTTTGTTTGTGTGATGTCCAAATGTACTCTATCGACACAAGAATGACAAGATGATAGATAGAAGAATGGTTTTGATGTGGAAATACTTAGAAGTTTCATTTGATATTATTACTCTGCATAGTACGGGTACTGATGATTGTATGGGATATGGATGCATGGATGTGTATATGGATATAGGATGGATGTTTTGCTTTTTTAGAGTGCTTTATTTCATCATTGGGCAATTTAGTTTTGGGACATTTTCTGAAATGTTGTAAGTGAATACAAGCATCTAGGTATAATTGAACCGAGATGACCTGAGTACTGCTTACATGGATTTTGATTTGGCAAGTAAATACAAGCATCTAGTCAAAATTAAATCTAGATGACCTGAGTAATTCTTGCATTACAACAAACAAGGATTGCCCCCATTCATGTTATACCTTTGATGTCCTCAATGATCTTTAGCCGATCATGTCCTTAGACAAGGTGTTACATTACTAAAGCGGAATCCACAGATAGCAAACAAAGAAAATGATCATGCCCCTATCATAGCATCTCTAGCTTTTGGCATCCTTGAGTAGCATAGAAAGACATGATAACCAAAATCAAGACTCTGTAACATAACCATGATTTCAATCTGCATAACATTCTTGCATTTAGATGTGTTTTCCTTGATGTAATTTAGATAGAATCAGTTGGAAGACCTTGGGTATTTTCTTTGCTTTAGAGAGGTTAAGATGTTCATAGTCAAGATTTATGCTTGAAGCGCGGGTTCTGCTTGCATTTGCTTGTTTGGTGAGAAGATTACACAATCCTTATTGGGGAAATGGACCCTAAGGGACTGACCTAGTGCCTTGGGGGTGCATTGCTAAATGGCCTTGCCTACGTGATGACGCAGAGGCAACGTAGTTCGAGGTAAACCCTAACGGACCTAAGACCTAGGTGAGAGGAAGTGGAGACAGACTCAGATTGATAGAGGGACTAGATATGGGACAGATGGGACAAATGGAAGCCTCAAGGGTGCATTAGAATAATGGCCTTGCCTACGTGATAGCACAGAGGCAACGTAGTTCACGGACTTGGACCATGGACACTGACGAGAGACACTATGCCAATCTCACACTGAGGAGACGGTATGGGACAAAACCTTGGTTGACAAGGCCACAAGGAGAGTAAGTTATCAAGCCATGATAGGTAACTGCCAGGTGTTTATTGTGGGACAGATATGGGTCAAATGGGAAATGAGCGAATGAAGAACAGACTCAAGGTGACTAGATTCCCAAAGAGGGAGAAGGTGATTTATCACAAGTAACGCCTGTTTACTAGGTTTTCATCACTTGCATTTATTTGCACGAGAAGCTAGGAAGTAGACATGACGCCTGTTTGCCAGGTTTTCATCATGATACTTATCCAAGGCACCTTTTTGCTAGGTTTTCACCAAAGGACGATTTTTTTGTATGCTTTCTATTTTTTCTAATTTTTTTGTATTTTCTCTTTTCAATTTTTTGATTTTTTTGATTTTTTTGTATTTTTGTGCCCCTTTGCATTGGGGTTCTCCTAGGTATAGAACCGGCGAAGGTGCATGCTATTGATTGGATCATCGAACAACTCACCCTCTAATGTTGCCAACTGATATGCCTCCGATCCGTAAGCTGCTATAATCACATGGGGCCCAAGCCAATTAGGTTCAAACTTGCCTTTCTTTTCTCTATCTTGTTGATTACGAGGATTCTCTTTGAGAACGAGGTCCCCAACCTTAAAGCATCTTGGGCAAACCTTGTGATTATAGCTTCTTGACATCATCTATTGATATGCTTTGAGATGATCAAAGGCTTTCTGGCGCTGTTCTTCTAGCATCTCTAGTTCTTGTAACCTGGAGACTCTGTATTCTTCGTCTGATATGAGACCTTTCAACGACACCCTGAGAGATGGTAGTTCAACCTCAATGGGGAGGATGGCTTCTGAACCATAGACAAGGGCATAGGGTGTAGCACCTGTGGGAGTGCGTATACTAGTTCTGTAGGCCCATAGAGTGGGATTGAGTTGGACATGCCAATCACGGCCAGCATCATTGATAGTCTTCTTTAGGATTTTCAGAATGGTTTTATTCGATGCCTCAGCTTGGCCATTACCTTGGGGGTAGTATGGAGTGGAGAAACGATGTTGGATTTTGAAATGCTCATAGAGTTCTTGGACATCCTAATTTTTGAATGGTCTTCCATTATCTGTGATAATAGATGAAGGAATGCCATAGGAAATTTGCTTGCCTGTGATGGTGGTTAGGGGAACGGCCTCAATCCACTTTGTGAAGTACTCAATGGTAGTTATGATGAATTTGTGGCCGTTGGAAGAGGGTGGATGAATCTTTCCCACAAGGTCAAGTCCCCACTGGCAAAAGGGCCAGGGTGTCGTTAAAGGTCTCAACTCTTGAGCAGGTGCACGGATCAGGTTCCTGTGTATTTGGCACTGTTGGCACTTTTTGACGAATTGATATGAATCCATTTCCATGTTTGGCTAGTAATAACCCAAACGCATGAGTTTCTTGGCTAAGAAAGGACCGCTGGAGTGTGTTCCGTAGATCCCTTTGTGTACGTCTTGCAAGGTAGTTATGGATTCTTCTTGTTCTAAACAATGGAGCAAAGTACCATCGAGACCATGTCAGTATAGGGTATCGGCTATGATAGTGTAGCGGGAGGTTTGTCATATGAAAGTTTGCTTTTGGTTGGAAGAGAGGTCAGGTGGGATAATGTTGTCCTTGAGGTAAGTGTAAGTCTTACTGTACCAAGGTGAATCAGATCTGACTAGAAGGTAGATGGAATGGGTCTCAAGAAGATCATAAGCTAGTTGTCGGATAGTTTCTACTAAGAACTCATATCGTGACTCATTTTTAGGTATTTCTAGAAGAGAGGCAATGGTTGCCATTGCATCCGCTGCTTTGTTCTCGATCCTGGGTATTTGCTTGAAGGAGATGGTCCCGAAGTGTTATTTGAAGTCGTCAACCATTCGTTTGTATGGGATGAGCTTTTCATCTTTGGTTTGATACTCATCATTGACCTGATTGATTATAAGCTGAGAATCACCATAGACATGCAGTTCTTCGATTTTCCACTCAGTCGCCATCTTGAGACCAATTACCAAGGCTTCATATTCCGCTATGTTGTTGGTGCATGGAAATAACAAATGGTAAGACTTTGAAATTGTGTCACCCTGAGGAGTTATAAATAGGATACCTGCCCCCGATCCATGGTTTGTGTAAGACCCGTCAAAGTAGAATTTCTAGAAAGATGTTGACACATTGAATAAGGATTCGTCTAGAAATTCAAATGGCATGGGCTTGCTATCTTGTAACGGTGCATCTACTAGTTGGTTAGCTATGATTTGTCCCTTGATGGCTTTTCTGTCCACATATTCGATGTCATACTCACTGAGAAGCATTACCCACTTTGCTAGGCGACCTGTGAGAGCTGCTTTGCTGAGGAGATACTTCAGTGGGTCTATTTTTGCAATGAGTTTAACTAGATGTGCAAGCATGTAATGTCAGAGTTTTTGTGAAGCAAAAACTAACGCGAGACATGATCTTTCTACTTGTGAGTATTGCAACTCGTAGCCCACTAAGGTTTGACTGATGTAGTATACAGCTCTTTCCTTGTTCTCGTAATCCTGCTACGCTAGAAGAGCTCCAAGAACAGTAGGTGTAGCAGATATGTAGAGAATTAGAGGTTTTCCATGGATTGGAGGCATGAGAATGGGTGGATTCATAAGGTACTCCTTTAGCTTGTTGAATGCCTCTTCACACTGCTCATCCCACCTAAATGGAATGTTCTTATGTAGGAGATGGCTGAAAGGTTGGCACTTGTCTGCCAGCTATGATATGAATCTGCGGTTGGCTTGCAGCTTGCCCTGTAGGGATCTCAACTGAGTTAGAGTCTTGGGTGGTGGCATGTCCATTATAGCTTTGACCTTGGCAGGGTCTACCTCTATTCCATTTCCTGACATGATGAAGCCTAGCAGCTTGCCTGACGTTACCCCAAACACACATTTCTTAGGGTTCAGTTTGACTTGGAATTGGTCCAATCTTTGAAAGACTTTTTCTAATACACCCAGGTGTGAGTCCCTTGTGATAGATTTTGCTAGGATGTCGTCGACATAGTCTTCCATAGCTACATGCATCATGTCATGAAATATAGTTGTCATAGCTCGCTAATATGTAGCACCTGTGTTTTTCAGCCCAAATGGCATGACATTCCAGCAAAAGGTACCCCATGGGCAAGTAAAAGTTGTCTTGTGTTGGTCCTCTAGTGCTATTTTGATTTGATTATACCCTGAGAATCTATCCATGAGAGATAGCATTGTGTGTCCTGCAGTTAGGTCGACTATGATATCAATGTTTGGCAATGAAAAATCATCCTTACGGCATGCTTTGTTTAAGTCTCGAAAATCATTGCATAGTCAAACTTAGCCATCTGGTTTGGACACTGGCACAATGTTGGATATCCATTCTGGGTAATCTATGGCTCTGATGAACCCCACATCCAGCAATTTCTTGAGTTCTTCTTTGACCAAAAGTGCTATGTGAGGATGCATCTTTCTCAGCTTCTGCTTTACTGGTTTTACTCCTAGATCCAATGGTAGATGATGTAGAATTAAGTTTGGGTCTAAACCTAGCATGTCTGCATACGACCAAGCAAAGCTTCCTCTCTTCTTCTTAAAGAATGGTACAAACCTGGTTTTCTCTAGTGGTGTAAGAGATTTGGCAAAGTGGATAATTTTGGGCTGTTCTTCTGTTCCAATATTCACGAGCTCTGTTGGTTCCACAACAATCTGTGACCTTTCCTGGTACATATCACTAGGGAGAGTGTCAAGAATTCCATCGTCAGGTACCACAGTTAGGTTTTCACCTTCGGATGCGTCCTTTCTTTTTACTGTTTTGTGATCTGACACTGCCGCAAGGCAGTTTTCATTGTCAGATCTATTTTTGATCTTGATATTTTTGTGACTAGAAGGCTTGGCACCCTCCCCAAAGTAAGCCACAGTATTCAGTTCAATAGAAAAACTAGCTATATGATCTCCCTTGGGTAAGTGGTCCCTAAGTTCCATATAATCAATGTAAGCATCGTCGTTTTGGAACATATCAAGTTGGAGAGTTCCTTGCAGATCCCAGTCAATAAGCTCAGGGTGCAAGAGGGGAAGGGAGTTAGATGATAGACCTAATTCATTGATGGTGTGAATGGAAATGTTAGGAGCATTGGCGGGGGTAGTGTTCAGGGTGGTACTTTCCTCCAAGTTGTTTATTGCAATGGAATTTAAACTTTCCTCGAAAGCCATAATCTCAGGGATGGGCAAATCAGACTCTAGTGGTCTGTTCTGTTGTGCTTGTCCCTCACGGTAGGGGCTAAGAGTTTGGATGGTGTCGACCTCTTTGTCATCGTAGGAGTGCTCTATTAGCTTGTCCCACTCATAATCATTTGAATCTGTGTCGCTATCCACTTGGAGTATTTGGATTGTTTCTACAAGGCAAGCATTTTCCTTAGCTTTGCCCTTGCCTTTGTATCCTAGGCCACTTGTGTTTCTAGCCGACGAGGATGAAGAAGTTTGGATAGGTTCAATGATTCCTTTTTTTCTGAGGCCGATGGGGCCTTGTCCTTCATACCCCATCCTGTGCAAAATAGTCTCACCTCGCCTATAGAGTTCTGTTGGGAGTCTAGGCGGATCTTGGGGTGTGTTTTCTTCTTCAGCATAAAGCCATTGTAGGAGATCTCTCTCCTCTATTTCATCAGATAAGGTCCCCCATTTTACAAAGGGAGTTGTGGGAGCTACAGGAGGAGCAGATGGTTTTGGAAAATGTTTGGGTTGGCCAAAAGAGCGAGGAGACAAAGGCATTTTGGCAAGATTGAGGCTATGCTCAATGGAGTATTCCCCCACTCCACTTTCTTTTATGGTAATCTTCTATGCTTTGGGTCTTGAGGAGGAAGCTTCAGTGGTATGGTCCTGTTGCGGGGTAGGGGAAATGTATGCTTTGTTGTTGGGAATGACACACTCAGGTTTGGCACGGAAAGAATTGCAGTGTTGGTAGGGGTCAGGGTCACCTTGAATGGTGATTTGCTTGCCATTGTGTGGGAATTTAATGCATTAATGATAGGTTGAGGGCACAACTTTCATGGCGTGAATCCATGGTCTCCTGAGTAGGATATTATAAGCGAGCTCCCGATCAAGGACTTGACACACCACATCTTTTATTACTGGTCCCACTTGAATGGGTAGGACAACTATTCCCTTTGTGGTTCTTTTTTCCTCATCATATGCTTTGATGGTAATTTTCCTCCTTGGATCAACTGCCTGTTCGGAGAACCCCAGTGCAAGGACTAGCTTTAATGAACAAATATTTAAACCGGCACCCCCATCAATGAGAACCCTCCTGATGTGGTGCTTGTGTATGAATGCGACAATGTGCAGAGGGGTGTTATGAGGTTGGGATACAAAGAGGTCATCTTGCTCAATAAACGATATGGAGTTGGAGGATGTCAGATTGCCTACCATGGTCTGAAACTTTTCTTGGGCCAAATTAGTGGGGATAGTGGTTTCCACTAAGGCTTTCTCAAGAATCTCCTTATGAGAAGGAGATAGACGCAATAGCTCCAATATAGAAATGTGAGCCAGAGTTTTCTGTAACTAGTTGATGACATTGTACTGACAGGAGTTGGATGGAGATGGTGACGACCTTGGAGGGGCGGTATTGAGCATGACTTTACCACTGCGGGTAATTATACTACAACCAGTTCTATTAGGTCCTGGTTGTTGGTTGGGTGAGATGACATTGACCTGTGGGATTTGCTCAGAAATGCAGTTTATGGTGTAGTCAAATGGCACACTTGCATAGTTGGCATTACTAGTCCTGTTGTTCTGATTTGGCCGGTTGTGATTATTGTTGTTGTTGTTGTTGTTGTTGTTATATGGCCTGTTGTGATTCAGAAGTGGATACCCGTAGGCCACATGAGATTCATTGGAGGTATGCTGTTGTGTCTCTCCCTAGTTCTGATCTAGTACATCTTGTATGACATTTTTGAGGCAGATGCAGTTGTTAGTTGTATGCCCCCTTCCTCGATGATATTCACAATAGTCTGTGTCCTTCCAGTAGGGAGGTTTGACTATAGGCTCGTAATCACTTGTTGGCGGTAGAGAAATTTTATTGTTAGCCAACAACTTCCTTAGTGCAGACTCTTGAGACTCACCCAATGGTGTGAATTTTCTCCTTGGATTTGAACTAAACCAAGGTCTGGGCTCCTGAGATGAAGGTTTGTTGAGTGTACCATTGTTTGTTACTCCCTTGAGAGTGAATATGGGTTGTTGCTTGGGAGTTGCCGCCTTGGCATCCACTACCCCATCATTGACCACATTCTTGTTCTTGGTCCAAAACTTTGATTTATCCGTTGTGTAATTGGAGGTAGGTGTGTCCTTGTATAACTTGATAGCTCCCTTAGTGATCATAGCCTTTTCAATGAATAAGCCCATTTCAATGACTTTTGAGAATGATGTAGGCATTGTATCTGTATTTGATAGCTAAGATCAGGATTTAGGTTGTGGACAAACATCTCCAACAGCTGCTTCTCAGGCATATCATAAGAACACTTACTAGCTAGTTGTCTCCATCATTGTAAGAAGGTGGCAAATGACTCACCACTCTTTTGTTTGGTGTTGCATAGATCTAGCATAGATACCTTGTGTTTGATGTTGTAAGAGAAGTGCATTATAAATTTATTGACAAGTTCATCAAAAGTTCTGATTCCTAGTGGGAGATGCGAGAACCACTCCATAGCTTGACCACCTAAAGATCTTGGGAATAGTCTCATCAAGTAGGTCTCATTGTGAGCTACTTCTAAACATGCTGCATTGAATTCCCGGATATGATCTCTAGGGTCCCCCTTCCCTTTGTATTTGTCAGACTTGGGCACCTCGAACCTATAGGGGAATGGTCTTATGTCCAGAGTTTTGTCAAAGGGGTATGGTGCTATATCTTCCAAGGAGTAGTTCTTGGTACTTGTACCGATCTTAAGGTCGGATATTTGTTGTCTGAGGCTCTCAAGTTGCTTCTTCATTTCTTCCATGGGAGCATTTCGATCCATGGGTTTCTTTCCTCTATCATTTGCATGCAGGACCGTGTCATTTGTACCCCTCTCATGATCATTGTCTACATTTTCCATGATTGTACTTATATCAAAGTCTACGGGGAGTTTAATTCTGAGACTAGCAAGATGATAGAAGTATTTATGGGGGTCTTCAACAAGCACCTTCTCTATTAGGCGTTGGAATTTTCTATCTTGGATGTGCGCTTCATATTCTTCATGAGAAATTTCTTCATCACTATCATGTGGTGTGACGATGTGATTGGATGAGCCAGCCATTTCTATTTGGTTTTTGTACTGGGATCAAGTAAGAACCATGCAAGGTGACGTGGGATGGAGTGGACTAGGATTAGAAATTTTGGCAAGGTGCCGACTGAGACTGTTGTGAATAGGATACCTAAAACAAGGTTTGGACAAAGGATTCTCTCGCTCAATGACTTCAAGTAAGATGGTTGACACAAGACGTTAGCCACTAGTAAGGGTAGTCGATACCAGTCTTACTATGTAGGGCCTAGTCGTTCAACAAGACTACTAGCAAAGGTACTGTGACCTACTAGGCTTACGTGAATTCACTAATGATATGAGAAAGGGATCTATTGTTAGGGTTAGCCGGCAAAAGATATCAATTAAATGCAAATAAAGATTAAATAGAGAAATGAAAATACATAGAATTAATAACAGCGAGAGACAAGTGTTAACATGGTTCACCCAAACTCGGGCTACATCCACCAAATAGAGAGTCCAATATTATTATCCAGTAAATCAAACCGATTACAATCAGCAATCCCTGCAACTCAATACCGTTGCAAATGCTACAATATAATATGTCAAAACCCTAGCCCTTAGCCGCTTTTATCAAGCCCTTTTGTCAGTTACAAAAAATTAGGGTTTTCTTATGTTGGTCATAGAAATAGGATTTTTTATGTCGGCCCCAAAAAAAAATTCTCAGGGGCTACCGCCCCTGAATCCCCACTCGGGGCCTGGCCTGGCCCCGAACCCCGGCGAGGATACATGGCTAGTGTACAGTACTTTCCTGATCAATTGCCACCTACCAACAATCTCCCACTTGGAGACTGAGCCTGGACGACACTACTGCGCATGAGCTCCCACTGGAAATAAGCACCCTGGACTCGACTGTTCTATTTTTATTGTTTTCAGTCTAGAAGACCAATCGAAGCTGAAGAGGAGCTCAGCTTCTCCCTTGTCACTGCCTTTGTAAACATATCCGCTAGATTTTCATCTATATGTATCTTTTCCAACCTTAACTGTCCATTATCCAACACCGACTGAATAAAGTGATACCTCAACTGTATGTGTTTGGTCTTTGAATGCAAGGCAGAATTCTTTGCAAGATGTATGGCACTCTGATTGTCTGTATACAAAGAACTATTAGTCTGTTGTTTACCTAATTCTTCCATGAAAGATTGCAGCCATATCATCTCCTTGCTTGCCTCTGTTGCAGCTACATATTCTGCCTCTGTGGTGGATAAAGCAACCACCTTTTGCAACCTGGAAATCCAACTCACTGATGTTCCACCTACAGTAAAGACATAACCTATAGTACTTCGCCTAGTATCAATATCCCCTGCCAAATCTGAGTCGACATAACCTGCTAAATCAGTATTAGAGCCCCCAAAACATAAGTGGTTATTAGATGTACCTCTCAAATATCTAAGAATCCATTTTACCGCATTCCAATGCTCAAATCCGGGATGACTCATATACCTGCTAACGACTCCGATAGCATGTGCAATATCCGGTCTCGTGCATACCATGGCATACATTAAACTTCCTACAGCTGAAGTATATGGTACCTTGGACATTTTTTCTTCCTCCTCTTGTGTCTTTGGACACATCTCCTTAGTCAATTTCAAATGACTAGGCAAAGGTGTGCTGACAGCTTTTGCGTTCTCCATATGGAATCTCTGCAACACCTTTTCAACATAAGCAGCCTGAGATAGAGTCAATTTTCTGTTCTTCCTATCTCTGCAAATTTTCATACCAAGGATTTATTTTGCTGCCCCCAAATCCTTCATATCAAATGATTGTGATAACTGATGTTTTAACTCTCTGATGTGATCCATGTTAGACCCAGCTACAAGCATGTCATCAACATATAAACATAAAATAATGTAGCTGTCATTATCCAACCTCTTAAAATAAACACAATGGTCAGAATTACACCTGCAGTAGCTTTGCTCAGCCATAAAACTATCAAATTTCAAATACCATTGCCAAGGTGCTTGTTTCAGGCCATACAAACTCTTCTTCAATCTGCACACTTGTTTCTCCTGACCTTTGACCTCAAATCCCTGTGGTTGTGCCATGTATATCTCCTCCTCCAAATCACCATGGAGAAAGGTAGTTTTCACATCTAGTTGTTCCAAATGCAAATCTTCAGCAGCCACAATACTTAAAACAGTACGAATAGAAGTCATCTTGACAACCGGAGAAAATATCTCATCAAAATCAATGCCCTGTTTCTGTGCAAATCCTTTTACAACTAACCTGGCCTTAAATCTTTTCTTACCTCCATCTTCTTCTTTCAGCCTGTAAACCCATTTGTTTGGTAAAGCCTTTTTTCCTACAGGTAACTTACATAATTCCCAAGTCTAATTTTTCAGCAAGGAGTCCATTTCTTCTTTCATGGCAAGCTCCCACTGAACCTATGTATTCACCTGCATAGCTTCATCATACCCTTCTGGTTCACCAACATCTATTAAGAAAATAGAATACAAAGAGGGAGAAAACCTTTCAGAAGGTCTACTTAGCCTTGTTGACCATCTAACATTCACTGGAGTTTGTGGTATTTCTGGTTGCTGTTGCGGAGCATGGGGAACCACTGGAATATCACTATTTGGAGTATCATCCAGCACCACATAATCTTTTGCTTTCTTCTCATGCTGCTGCAACTGATCTTTGTACAACATCTTCTCATTGAATATGACATCCCTGCTTCTCACAATTTTTTGATTTTTAAAATCCCAAAGCCTATAACCAACTTCATCAATGCCATATCCAACAAAGGTACATTTTTTTTATTTTGCATCCAACTTGGTTCTATTTTCAGAATCTACATGTGCAAATGCTTCACATCTGAAGGTTTTGAGAAAAGAATAACTCACCTTCTTACCTGTCAATGCTTCCTCTAGAATACCACAGCCCCAAAGGAACTGAAGGACCTCTATTAATTAAATATATAGCGGTGTTGACAGCCTCTGCCCACTTGTTTAAAGGCAGCCCAACATGCAATCTCATGGTCCTTGCACGCTCCATTATTGTCCTATTCATGCCTTCAGCCACTCCATTTTCCTGTGGAGTCCCTGGAACTATTTTCTGCCTATAAATTCCATTAAAGGAACAATAATCCTCAAATTCTTTGCTGCAATACTCACCACCGTTATCAGATCTGAGACATTTTAATCTTTTACATGTCTCATTCTCAACCAAGCTTCTCCATTTCTTAAATGTTTCAAATACATCAGATTTCTGTCTAAGGAAATAAATCCAGACCTTCCTAGTTGCATCATCTATGAATGTAACATAATACCGAGAGCCACCAAGAGAAGATACCTGAGCTGGTCCCCATACATATGTATGCACAAGCTCCAACTTTTCATTTTTCTTTTGCTTCCCATTCTTGAGAAAACTGACTCTCTTTTATTTTCCATACACAACTTTCACAGAAATCCATATTAATACATTTTAGACCTGGTAAAACTTTCTTAGAATGAAGTACCTTCATACCTTTTTCACTCATATGCCCAAGTCTGTTATGCCACAACGTTGTCTCAAAACCTGCAGCAACTGTTTCAGTCTCTTCCTGCGAACCTGTAGCAACTGTTCTTGAACCTGTTTGTTTTTCCTCTGTAACAGCTAAAGTAGAAGGAACAGAATGACCTGTACAAAGATATAAGGTGCCTACTTTCACACCTTTTTCTACTGCTAAGGCACCTTTTGAAACCTTCCAATTTTTATCAGTAAATGTAATAGTGCAACCTTGTTCAGTTAGCTGCCCTACTGAAATTAAATTCCTACTAAGCCTTGGAACATGCCTTACCTCTTGTAGTAGCCAATGATTCCCATTCTGCAACTTAATCTTGATTCTTCCCTTTCCAACAATCTGACAGGGTTCATTATCTCCCAAATAAACCAACCCAAAATCCCCTTGGACATAATCAAGAAAATAACTTCTATGGGGCATAGCATGAAATGAGGCCCCTGAATCTAAAACCCATGAATCATCAGCATTATCTAGGGAAAGAATCAAAGCATCATCTTCAGATTTATTACTTACCACATTTGCTTCCTTATTGCCTTCTTGTTTGTCTCCTTCTTTATTTTTCCGAGACTAGCAATCTTTCTTCAGATGACCTGGTTTCCCACAGTACCAGCAATCCTTCTGTCCTCTGGTTTGGGATCTTTTGTCCCTTGATTTTCCTGGTGACTTCCCATGACCTCCAGAACCTTTTTCTCTTTCCTTTGATCTGCCCCTGTTTTTTGCATTCAAAACACTGCCTGATGTGGATCCACTTGAGTTTTTCTTACGAATTTCCTCACTCAGAATAACACCAATAACATCATCAAATTTTAAGGTATTTGAACTAGAAACAGAGTTACTAACCGCCATTACCAAACTATCCCAGCTTTCAGGCAATGAACATAATATCAAGAGAGCTCTAACTTCTTCATCAAATTTTACATTTAAAGAAGTCAATTGACTAACAATCGTATTAAATTCATTTAAATGACCTGTCACAGATCCACCTTCAACCATTTTCAAATTAAACAAACGCTTCATGAGAAATACTTGATTTGAGGCTGAGGGTTTTTCATACAATTTTGCCAAAGCTTTCATTAGACCATTTGTTGTCTTCGCTTCCGTTGTATTGAATGCCACCGATGGTGCCAGGCACAACCGAATGGTTCCCAGTGCCTTTCTATCAAGAAGATTCCAATCCTCATCAGACATTGTTGCCGGTTTCTTGGCTACTCCTTTCAACGGCATCCATAAATCCTTTTGATAGAGGTAATCCTCCATCTGCATCTTCCATAACTGATAGTTCTGCCCATTGAATTTATCGACATTTAATTTACTCTCATCCGCCATTGCTCCCACTCAACCATGAGACCTTCCTACAGATGATAATCGAACACAACCCGCTCTGATACCACTTGTTAGGGTTAGCTGATAGAAGATATCAATTAAATACAAATAAAGATTAAACAGAGAAATGGAAATACATAGAATTAATAACAACGAGAGACAAGTGTTAACGTGGTTCACCCAAACTCGGGCTACATCCACCAAACAGAGAGTCTAATATTATTATCCAGTAAATCAAACCGATTACAATCAGCAATCCCTGCAACTCAATACCGCTGCAAATGCTACAATACAATATGTCAAAACCCTAACCCTTAGCCACTTTTATCGTGCCCTTTTGTCGGTTACAAAAAATTAGGGTTTTCTTATGTCGGTCATAAAAATAGGATTTTTTATGTCGGCCCCCAAAAAAATTTCTCGGGGGCTGCCGCCCCCAAACCCCGGTGAGGATACATGGCTAGTGTACAGTACTTTCCTGATCAGTTGCCACCTACCAACATCTATGTCGAACCGGTATGGAATAAACTGACTTTGCTTTGACAAGAGGTGAATGGGTGATTGATGGAAGAGAGACACTTTGGGTGAAACGGATGAAGACTGACTGCAAGGCTGAATCTGATCTCAGAAGGTGAAGCTAGGCTGAAATGGGTGCTCCAAACAGGTAAAAATATTTCCTCAAAAGTAGTGCAAGTGCTCACTGTCGTGTGTACGCAGAAACAAATGCGTAGTAGAAATGAGTATATGCGTAGGAAGTCGCAGTATATGCGCGGCATTGGTGAAGTATAAATGCGCAGTAACAATGTGTATATGCACAGCAAGTCTACACGTATGCACAGAAAGTCGACACAAATGCGTAGCAGAAATGGGTATATGCGCAGCTCTATTTTTGGGCAAAAATTTTGGATTTTTCTGTTGTTTTTTTTGGTATTTTTGGCTGGAAAAAGGCCTTCTTGATCTTATTTTATGAATTAACAGCAAGAAAACACAGCAAGCACAAAGAATATTTTATAGTTTTTCATTGTTTTTGTGGTTTTTCTGACTCTATTTTGGACTAAAAGCAAGCACAAAGATCCTAGGCTAGAAATGGATTACAAGGGATTTTGGCCACTAGAACAAGAGGTATTTAATGCGGGCAACCGTTCAAGTGGTTACACATGTGGTGGCACTACTCTCTGTTGTGGAGTCTCCCAGCCTCAAAGGGTTGCACCTTAGAGGGTTTTTGGGGAGGTTGGCCATTGGTGTAACATAGCAGCACTTGTTGTAGGAAGTTTTCACCTCAAGCACAATTTATTTTAAGTGGCTTGGTAGGGCTTGGCTTTAGCCTGTTACCACTCAGGATCGTTCCCACTTGGACAAGCGTGCATCCAAGGGCAGGCCCCTCTTAAAGGTTAAACAAATGGAATAACAAGTCTGGCACTTTGATCACCTAGTAAAGGGGAGAGCATAAGCCTATTGTCATTCATCAAGCACAGAAGACACTGATTAATCCAACCTATTTAAAAGTAGAAAAATTAAATGGGCTAATCTACTTGGGCAAGCACAAAACTTTGAAGTGATTTTAGCAAGATAGCATTGGTTTAGTTTTAACCCCAGAAATCAATGGTGAGTTCAGTTTTAATCCTCGTAGCACGAAATAGTTAACTTTGAAGTTTTGGTTGAACGAGATAGCAGTAGTTCAATTTTAATCCAAAAATCAATGGTGAGTTCAGTTTTAATCCTCGCAGCACGAAATAGTTAACTTTGAAGTTTTGGTCCAACGAGATAGCAGCAGTTTAATTTTAATCCAGAAATCAATGATGAGTTTAGTTTTAATCCCAGATAGCAATAACTTGGAAAGTGTTGCAATGCAAGAAACAAATGATCCAGTTACTGCTTTCCTAATTAGAGCTAGGTGAGGATTTGAATGAATATCAGTTTTACTATCCCTTAGAAAATGAAGTGTGAACTATTAGAATGCAGCTATATGGAACTAAACCTGAGCCTATCCTGCAAAACAGCTCCAGAGAACATTTGTGAAAAGGTTAGCATTAGCAAACTTTCCTAGAAAAGTACTAAAACCATAGCTTATTACAGATGCGCAGCTTCAGTGACTAAATGCGCAGAGATAGTCAACAAAAGTGCAGCAAGAACAAATGCACCGCAACAGTGCGTAAAAGTGTAGCAAGAATACATGGAAGCGCAGAAGGGACAAATGCGCAGTAACAGTGCTCAAATGCACCATAAAAATGAACAGGTGCACAGGAATTATGAATGCACAGGAACAGTGGACACATGCGTAGCAAGAATGAACATATGCGCAAGAATAACAAAAGCATCGTAATAGTGTGCAAAAGTGCAGCAAGAAAGCACAGATGCGCAGAAATAATAGAAGCGCCGCAGAAATGGGTATATGTGCTACAGAAATGTTCAAATGCACCGAAGTAGCCTATGCGTGACTGTGCATGACCTGTATGGAACTTGCCCTCAAAAAAGCTCAGATTTTGATGAGATAAAGGGGCAAGGGCCCCACGGTGGGCGCCAAAAATGTTAGGGTAAAATGTGGATTAATCAAATGAACAATACTAAACCCAAACATCAACAGAATAATGAAAACAAGAAAGATTGAATGAAATGAGGCAATGAACAATACAGTGCAAACCTTCCCTATTCCAAAGCTTCTGTTGTTCACCTATTACAACTGTCCTTTGCTGATGAAGTAGGCCCTCAGTGAGTGCACTCTTTTAGCTATGTTGTAGGATGTCGGTAGTAAATGGCTGTGTTGATAGATAATGCTGTGAAGTAGAGATTCAAAGCAAATGGTGATCTCAAGTAGATTGTATTGGGGGTGCCAAAGGCGCGCGGGTAGAATTCTGCAGAGTAACAATACAAATAACCTAGATGATTAGAATGGGAGGATGAAGCTTCTTTTATAAACTCAAAAGAATGAGAATCAACGGTTGAGAAGAAGTCTGATGATCAACAGCTGAGGATGGTTGAGGAATGTGCAACCAGTAGAAATATGACAAGTGTCTCATCTCCATCATGAAAGAGGGGTTTTGACAATATTGATCGGAGAGTTAACTCTTTTAACTGAACAGTTAACAAACTTGATTAGTCAGTTGGAAGAATGAATTATGGAATTGACTGAATTGATTGAGGGATTAACTCAATTGACTAGTTAGTTAACACTTTTGATTGATTAGTTAACTAACTTCTGATTTGAGAAGAAATAGGACATGTGGGTGAGGGGGAAAATAGGTAATTAAATATTTAATATATTTAATTACATGTTCAACCTGATGAGGTGGACAAGGTGAGGTGGAAAAGTGAGGTGTAAGTGTGAGGTGGATTTTGGAATTATAACTTAGGATAGAGGAATTTGGATTAATTAAATAATTTATGATTATTTAATTGTGTGAGACATTTAGAATAATTTTAATTAAATAAATAGATTTTATTTAATTATGGAACAGTGAATCAATTAAATAAATTTAGAATATTTATTTAATTGATGGAAGAATGGAATAAATATTTAGAATATTTATTTAGTTGAATTGTGTCATTTTTAGGTGTATACATTTTTTGCTTGCGAGAGAAGGTTTTGTTTGGTGTTGCATTGCTTACCTCTCCTTTGAGAGTGAAGATCAGTTGTTGTTTGAGAGCCACTACATTGACATCGACTACTCCATCATTGACGATATTTTTGTTCTTTGTCCAAAACTTTGACTTGTCCATGGTGTAGTTAGAATTAGGGGTGTCCTTGTACAACTATATTTTCCCCTTGGTGATCATAGCTTTCTCAATAAATAATCCCATCTCAATGACTTTCGTAAATGAGGTAGGGCATTGAATTTAGATTTGGTAACTTAGATTGGGGTTAAGGTTGTGGACAAACATCTCCGTCATTTGCTTCTCAGGTACATGATATGAGCATTTAATCACAAGTTGTCTCCACCTTTGTAAGAAGGTGGCAAAGAATTCGCCACTCTTTTGCTTTGTATTGCATAGGTCAAGCATGGAAACTTCATGTTCAATGTTATAAGAGAAGTGTGTGATGAATTGGTTTACTAACTCATCAAAAGTTTTGATACCCAGAAGAAGTTGTGAGAACCATTCCATGGCTTGTCCACCTAGAGAACTAGGGAATAGTCTCATTAGGAAGGTGTCATTATGAGCTACTTCTAGGCACACGGTGGTAAATTCCCTAATGTGATCTCTTGGGTCTCCTTTTCCTTTATACTTGTCAAATTTTGGTACTTCAAATATAAAGGTGAAGGGGACCATTTTTATGCTCTTGTCAAAGGGATATGGTGAGATGTCCTCCAAGGAATAATGTTTAGTGGGTGGCCCCGTTTGGAGATCTGCCAATTTCTGTGTTAGGCCTTCAACTTGTTTCTTTAATGCTTCCATAGGTGTATTTGGGTCTATGACTTTCTTTCCTTTATCCTCACTAGTGTGGTTTCCATAAGTTTCTTCTTCTACCGACTCCCTTAGTTTGCTGAGATCAAAGTCTGTGGGGAGTGTAAGTCCTTGGTTTACAAGATGAAGGAAGTACTTTTGAGGGTCCTTTTTGAGCACTTTGTCTAGCATGCATTGAAATTTTTGATTTTGGAGGGCTTCTTGGTAGTCCTCACAAGATATTTCCTCATCATTGTCGTGAGGGGATACAATTCAGTTGGATGTTCTGACCATTTCAAGTTGTTTTTGTGTTTGGGATCTAGTTAAGACCATGCAAGGCAATGTGGGAAGGAGTGGGGTGAAACTAGAGACTTTGGTAAGGTGTTGGTGAAGATTGGTAAGAAGGGGATACTTGCGGTGACAAGATTCAAACAAGGGACTCTTTGATCAATAATTTCAAGTAAGTTGGTCGACACAAGATGACAGCCACAAGTAAGGATAGTCGATACCCGTTTACTATGTAGAGACTAGTCTTGCACCAAGACCACTAGTGAAGTTCTGAGAGGAAAGGATGTCTGATCCTTGATAGTGGAGACTTACTAGGGTTACTTGAATCTGAAATGATCTGAAAAGGCCTTGTGCTAATCTGATATAGATACTTTGACTTGTTTATGGGAAGACCTGGTAAAAGGTGGACAAGATGACTTATGAAAGAGAGGGTTTGCTATGGAAACGAATGGGATAAGTGACTGCACGGTAAATCTAATCTCAGAAACTAGAAAAAGGCTGAAATGGGTACCCAGAAATGCTGCAAATTTTCTCTCAAAAGGTGTGGAAAAGCACACTGTCTTGGATGCGCAGCTTCAGATGCGTTGAAACAAAAGGTATATGTGCAACAAGTCGATGTAAATGCGCAGCTCTGGTAAATATTAAAAGCATAGTAATGGATGACAAATGCATAAGAAGTCAATGTGAATGTGTAGCAGGTTGACACAGATGCGCAGCTCTGCAGGGTAAATGCACAGTTCTGGTTTCTTGACTATTTTTGCAATTTTCTTGGCATATTTTTCAGTGTTTTTGGTTTCTTGGCTGAGAGTTTGGTCTTTTTGATTTGATTTCTTAATTATGGCAAGAAGACACAGCAAACACAAAGAATATTTTCATGTTTTGTTTTTTTTTGTAATTTTTAGACTCTTTTTTACTAAAAAACAAGTACAAATCCTAGGCTGGCTGGGACAATATAAACTGAATTCTCACTGTTTCTAGTTGAGGCATCTTTGGGAGGTGATAATCACCCTTCCCTGCACCAGTTTATATGGGTTTTTGGCTACTAAAAACAATGATGATTAGTAAGTGCAACCATTTGAGTGGTTATACGTGTAGCAGTGCTACTCTCCATTATGGAGTCTCCCAGCCTTCAAGGGTTGTGCCTTGGAGGGTTTTTGGGGAGGTTGGCTATCGGTATAACAAAACAACACTCATTGCATGAAGCTTTCGCTCCAAGCACAATTTATCTATAGTGGCTAGGTAGAGCTTGGCTTTAGCTTGTTACCACTTAAGGTCGTTCCCACTTGGATGGAAGGATATCCAAGGGCAGGCCTCTCTAAAGGAAAAACATGTGAAATGATATGTTTGAAATTTTGGTCACCCAAGATAGGGGAGAGCATAGGCCTAGTATCATTCCAAAAGCATGATAAACAATGGTTCTTTTCCCCTAGTTAAAATGAAAAAGACTAAATGAGCTATCTACTTGGGCACACACATAATTTGTTAACTTTGAAAGATGCAAGATAGCAATGGTTCAATTTTATCATCCTAGCATTGGGACTAAATTCAATTTGTTGATGCAACAAGATCAAATTACAATCCTCCTAGTTTGGGCTAGATGAGATTTGCATGCACATTTCATTTACTTTCCTTTAGATATAGAGATGAGTTAACGAATGCAACTATATGACTAAACTAGCCCCTAACCTGCAAGTAGATCAAAGGATATTCCTGCGAGAAGTGTTAAGCATTAGCAAAATCACAAGAAAACTTAAAAAGTCACTGTTGGAATCATATGTGCAGGTATAGAGATCAAATGCATAGAGACAGAGGTCAGATGTGCAGAATTGCAAAAGCACAGAATAAGAGCTCATATGCGTAGAGATAGAAGACATATGTGCAAAAAGAATAGATGCATCGTTACAGAGCATAGATGCGCAGTTTCAGACGGTATATATGCTGAAATAGATAGCAGATGCATGTTAGAATTGATCAGATGTGTAGAATCCTCCTGTGTATGGATCCTAACGCACAAAAACTCATTTTTGGGGTTAAATTGGGGTAGGGCCCCACGGTGGGCACCAAAAATGTTATGGGAAAATTGTGCATCAATATCAATAATATCAATAATACCCAATAACTCAATGAAATAAGAAACAAAGAACTGAAAACCTTGCAAACCTCTTTACTTCGTGGCTTCCATCGGTCGCCTATCTCAAATGATCTTGTGTATGAATATGGCCCTCAGAAGGTGCACTTCCTTGCTATTTTCCAAGATGCCAAGTGGGAATGGCTGTGATAGATTTGTAATGAAGAGATTCTTCAACATAATTGCAACGATAAAAGGGTGATCGCAAGCTATGGAATGGTTCGGTGCCAAAGGCGCGCTGTAATTCATGTAGAGTAAGTTTACTAAAAGCTTGGATGATTGAAATGGAGGAATAGGGTTGTACTTATCGGCTTGTGAGAGAGAAGATCAATGGTGTAGAAAGAACAAGAAGATCAACAGTAGAGGATACTTGAGAGGATGTACACAAATAGGAAGAGGACATGTGTCCAGCTCTGATTTGCATGAGAGAAATTAATAAAATAGAAGAATGAGTTAACTAAAGAGATTAATCAATTAACAAAATAGATGGAAGAGTTAACTGATTAGAACTAGAGGATAAATACTGCATGAGGATGAGAAGATATTTTAGCTCAATTAAATATTTGGAATATTCAATTGCATATGCACAAGGATTGAACTATATTTAGAGATAACTCAATTTTTAGAAGAAATGGACAACTTAAATAAATATTTGATTTATTTAAATTTAGAGAAGATATTATTGGAAGAAGCAATTAAATAATTGGTATTATTTAATTGAGAATGATTTTGGAAGAACTAATTAAATAATTGGTATTATTTAATTTGCTGGAAGAATTTAGGGATTTAATTAAATAAATTAATTTTATTTAATTGTTGGAAGAATATGAATCAAATAAATAAATTTGTTTATTTATTTATTGATAGAGGAATTTAGATAAAATAAATATTAAGAATATTTATTTGGATAGAGTCGTGTCATTTTTAGGTGTATACAACTTCATTTTCAGATCATAGTGCTTGAACTAACCTCCAACTTATGGGTTTTAATAGGACTCAATAGTTTACTCATGTTTGTCCTAGGCAAGCTGGTTAGAATTGGTTAAACGCATGTATTGTTTAATATTAGTAAGACTATAGAGCTTCTCTTCTTGTCAATCATTTTTTTTTGTTTGTATTAAAAATGATAAGTTTTCTTTGTATGGAGGTTGCAAAAAAATGAATTCTCTATTCTCCCATCATCTTTTATTTCAAATATAATTAAAAGAATGTCATTTGCTTTCATAGCAAGTACAACCTAATTTTCAATTTATAGAAGGAATGGATAGTAGAGAAAAATCATTTCTTAACTAAGGAGTCACAAAACTAACTTATATTACACCCCTCTTATTATATTCTAAAGGTATCTATATTTTGGCTATAAAGATCTTAACAAATAAATAACATATATTCTAATACCTTGAATCCAACTTCATTTAACAAGTTCATTGGAAAAATAACTTACAACCTTAAACACTATATTTTAACCCGCATTAAATATGATATTTTAGACACTATACATTTAAACATTATAAAATTTAAAGCAATAAAAATAAAAATTCAAACATTACATAATTAGATTTCCTTTATTTCGACTTTACTTATCTATGTTACTATTACCCTTTTCCTTTTTATCAACATAATTTAACACCATCTCTTCTTGATCTCTTCTCGAGGAGATTTATCAAGGTGGCAAAGGCGAGGCGTATCGCCATAATAATTATGATGTAATTATTGATCTTTCTTTGTGGTCTTTTTGGATACACAAGAAGGAAGTTTACCATTGTATTGGGTTCCCTGCTATTTTGAACACCACTTGCCTTAACAATTTTAAACACTGTTGCCTGTGTGAGTTTCAAACTGTGAATGTGGGAGGAGATATTGTGAAGCTCGAACCAACCTCTACGGAGGAATTCAGATAGGACCCGCTTGTTTGGCACATCATTCAGGAGGGGGAAGTGGTTTCTTTTTTGGATGGTATGATCGGCCACGATGAAAACTTGTCACACCAGTTCGTCAAGTCATGGGATGATGAAACCAAACAAGTCTACTTGGGGGGGTAATTAGCTTCCAATTTTCCGAGGAGGTGATTGGACATGCTATGAGGCTCCCCACTAAAGGGAAGAATCATGCTAGATGAAGTAAGGTGCCCGACCCCAAGCACATGGGTTTCTTCTTTAAGGTGGGGGAGGTGGTTTCAAAGCTTCATGATGGGTTCGAAAAGGAAAAGTTGTCAGAGCCCTGGGGGCAAATAAGTTTAATGATCATGGAGTATTTCACACTGGAAGCGAGGTTTAAGGTATTTTATCACTATCATTTTTCCTTGCTCAACCACTTTAGGAACAAAATAGAATTCAACTTTCCTTTTTTTCTTTTGTCCTCTCTGAAAAATTCCATCAAGTTGACTGAAGAGCTTAGGTCTAGAAACTTTGGCCACCCTATTGTTCTCATCCACCAAGGTCTCATTTTGAGATTGTAACATTTCTATCTTGCCCTGTGTCCCCCGAAGTAGATTAAGGTCAAGTTGATTGAGGATCCCCAGCCGCTTGTGTCTTGTTGTTCTAAAAGAAAAGTTAAGATGTGTGTCGAGACCCCTAAGATTTCTCTAAAAAGTACCAAGGGGGCCCCCCATATTATGGAATGCAAAACCCCTGTTGAAACCCCCACCCCAGAATCCAAAATGAAATCCCTAAAAAAGCCACTCTAGAGCGAGTGAAAGAGAAAGTCATGTCGGCCAAAAGGGCTAGATTAGAGTCAAAGGAGGAGGGGATTATTCATGCCAAGAAAGCTAAGACTAGGAAGGAGGATGCAAATAAGGTGGAAGGGCTTGTGAAAATTATTGAATTAGACTCAGGGCCCAAGCAGCCTAGAAGTGGTGGAGGGGAGGATGTTGTTAAGCAAGGCAATTTTAGGGTTTGTCGGTCTAGTCACATTGTTGGGAAATTGTCAGCTAATCCCCAGGGTGTGGAGATTTCTGATGATTTAGAATTTGTTAAAGACACTATGGATGAGGGTGAGGATGAATCTCATACTAAGTTTGTGCATGGGTGATCCATTTCACTTCCATGAACAAGTCTAGTTTTGAGGACTTGGGTGTTGCTGCTAAGGATGCCAGTGGCCTAGACAATAAGGGTAGATGTTCATTGTGTGTTACGACTACTAAGAATCTAGTGTGGTTCAAACTCAAGATGGAGAGAATGGAGAAAAAATGGAAGACCATGGCCGAATTTGCTACTAAGGCCCTACATCAGGCGGCATTGATTTTTGCTGCTGTCAAGGATTTGGATGACAGAGTCAAGAATTTGGGGATTGATAGTCTTGGTGACTACAAAGATATGGTTGAATTCTTGGCCAAGTTTGGGATGACTGACAGTCCTTAGTTTTTTTCTTGTTGTTTTCTAGTGTTTTTGGTTCGTCATTTTTTGTCTGTTGTTATAGTGTTGTTGATGTACCGTTTCTAGAATGTTTAAGGCATGCTGCCCTGGGGGTTTTTTTGTATAGGGTTCAAGACCCTCTTTTCCTACTAAACTAATCAAAAACATAATTTAATACATCACATACTAGTATAAGAAAAGCAAAATAAAATAGAAATCACTATAGTGCACATCTAGGTTTTTTTTGGGGAGGGTATTATTGAATTACTACTTATAAATTACATATTAATCTAAAATAAAGACTTATTAACTATAACAATTAATTTATATACATTATTATTTTTCAATATACTTCACTATTTCTCTAATCAAATACATTCATCATGACACCATTTAAGATTATTTTACTTCCTTTTATAAATTAGAAACTAAGTGTATAAAAAAACTTTTAATCTAGAAAATAAAAGACAAGGGCATAATAAAATGTTTAAGTTCATTTATTTTGGTGGAGAAGAAGGGTTCTACATGTTTCACTCCCAGCTTGTGAAAAAAAAGGGAGCTTGGATCAAGGTATGGACATCTGTTTAAGCATAATGGAAGGAGGGTTTTGTTATATTTTGTAATTGCAGGTAACCTGATAGACATGCATACAGATTATAGCTAGGTGATACAAAGCATGGTGGGCTTCAAAGGTTTTCTAAGACACAAAGCATTTATTTTGATGGATCACCTAAACACTCACAAATTCACTTCCATGAAACATGATTTCAAAGTCTACAAATACACCAAATGGAGGTTTCAAGACACTAAACTTTCAATGAACCTCTGATACACCTTAGGCATCATAATATTGACTAGATTAAGCCAACCAAACTCCCTTAGAACCTTGGTTCCTTCATTATCTCATTGTTCATACCAAGAGGCCTATTTACTTGTAGCACTCCAAATAGAGTAAACAGAGCATAACTTTCAGAATAATCTTCAAACCCACAAAAGAATTGGCATTCTAGACACCCCTTTGGCTTGCCTTTAACATATCCAACAAGTGACTAGAGTTGTTTTGAAAAGTAACCCCCAAAATTTGGCTGTCCTACTGTCCTATAGGCCTAATTAAGACAATAAAAGAGGTTTTTTTGACATAATTTCAAAACCGGAGCTCATACCCAAAATCTAATTGCAGTTATGGATACTCTTTTCCCTATTACACAACATATATCACATGAAAATGGGGTTGTTTTGTAACATAAGGGCCTAAAATTTACTGTTCTGCTTGAAAAGAGGCCTAATTACGCTTATTTGCAAGAGGGCTTATTGGACATCTATACTTTTGACCTCCAAACTCCTCACTCAGGGCCAAGACACATCAAATATGGTCTATACATGCTTATTAAACCATCTCCCACTCTATTCCAAAGTCTTTTCTTCATACCCTAACTTCTAGCCATGCATTCATGCTCAAAAATGATGAAAAAATCACTAGGGCAGCAACAAAACTCATGCAACTTGACTTCCACTACATCTGCAAACACAACCAATGTTGAAAACACCCTAATTTAACCCATTCCACCAATTTACAAAGGTCTCCATTGGTGGAATGGTGATTTGTGCTATTATTTGACTCTCAAACCCTTAAAATGAGGGTTTATGGACTACCCTCAGAAAAGTGGCTCTAAAAAGCTTGAAACTAAATGAAATTTACTCAAACTAGATTCATTTGAAAGATAATTCAAAGATATATCAAACCTAATCAAAAGGAAATCTTAAAAGTACTATACGAACTGGTACCACATCTGAGAACAACAAGAAAATGTTAAATCTACAGAAAACAGGGTGTTTTATTCAAAATTTCTCCACAATACAATTGATCTTTGCTTTCCTCACCTTCACAAGGCTCTTTTAAACATGTTACAATAGTTTCCTAACTGCCCCTTTAGTTACAATCAACCAACAACCTTCCTTTTACAAAATGACTCTTCACATTCCACTTTCTTGCATTTTTGCAACTTTGTATTTTTGACAACATTTATAAGGTCTTGCATTTTTTTAATAACTTGACCCTCATAATCCCCTAGAAATATAATTAAATGACTCATATGAATTAGACAAGGTCCAAATATGACCTTATTACAATCATAACATGATTAAGACTCAAACATTACAAGTTTGCCTCATGGAGGCATGAAGTTTACATGGTGCTCTGCACCACTAGGTTGGGAAGGTTTCAAAAAATTTCCAAGAAAAAGCTATTTACATAAGAGAATTTCATACGCCACCCATTTCTACCAGCATCCTCTCAACCTACATCAAAATGGTGTTTAAGAGTAGGGTATGGACATTCACCCAAGCATAATGTGGAATCATAGATAGAGCACCTGAATCTGAATGACTAAATGTCTCAATGGATGTCATCTCATGGAAGACAATGATCACAGGATCTGCTCACAATTGATTTGATGAAAAGCCTTTAAAAACTTTCAGCAAATGCAATTGGTAGGTGGGTAATTCCACAACCTTACCAGTGTCCTTCATGCCTATGCCAAAATGGGTGCATTTGAACAGGGTATGGACATCCATCAAATAAAAATAAAAGGGGGTTTCTTGTTAGATATTGCAGCTACAAGCATCCTAGTAGATGCGTATACAATTATAGAGGCATAGACAATGCATATGGATGGCTTGGCTAAACGTCTCAAGGAGATGTCACCCCATGAAATTAAATGATTGTTGGATGGGCACAAAATTGATTTGTTAAAAGGGCTTTAGAAATTTTCAAGGAAATGCAAATGATAGGGTAAAGTCAAATTCCACAACCTTATCAGCGTCTTCCTTAGTTGTGCCGAAATGGACGCATTCGAACAGGGTATGGACATCCATCAAAGCAAAACAGAAGGGAATTTTTGTCAGATGTTTTCACTATAGGTGTCCTAGTAGACATGTATGAAAAACATGGAAGCATAGACAATGCACATGGAGCACTTGGCAAAATGCCTTAAGGAGGCGTCATCTCATGTAATGAAATGATTGCAGGATGTGTACAAAAATGGATTTGTTAAGAAGGCTTTAGAAATTTTTGAACAAATAAGTGAAGGGAGGGCACTGCCCTTGCTGGAATCACTGCCAGCATAGGGGTTTCTCTATGGCTGGCAGCGCTAAGCTAGGCCCTATGAGCCTTAAATTTTATCATATTTTTTTTTCTTTTTCATTTTTTTTTTCTTTTAAAATCTCTCTTTGTTTAAAAATTTAACATGTTTTCAATTTATTCCCCAAAATCTGAATTTCGGTCTTCCCAACTGGCTATAGGTTAACATAAGTATGTGAATAGTGTTATGAATTTAAATTCTAAGCCTAAATTCCTAGTATTCTATAGATAGGTGTAGCAATAGGGTGCACAATAAGTTGGGTAGAGTCTCTTGGAAGACATGAATTTAAATCCCTTTCTACTCTAGGGTTTTCAAATGAAATGTGCACAGCAAGTTTATTTATGCAGAAATCATAAACTTTATTTCCAACATAATAGATTTATGGAAGAGCAGATTATAATGAGATTTCTGAAAAACGGAGGAATACAAAAAAAAATTGTAAAGGCATACCTGGTTAAATGAGACGAAGGTGAAAAATGAAGTGCTTGCTCCTGTGCCTAAATCCTCTATACTCTCCCTGTACCCCTCTTATCTCTTTTCTCTTCCTTTGTAGTTTTCTTCTCTCGTGCCTTCTTTTTTATCTTTTCACATCCCCTTTGATCAATAGGCAAAGTTTTTTATCCCCCCTTCCTTCAAGCAATGGATTAAAATTAAATAAAAATATATAGAGACGGTGATTTCCTTCCTCGCCCAAATCTGATCTTTGATTTCTTTTTTCTTTACCTTTGTGCCATGATTCCTTAGCATAGTTCTCAATTTTACTAGAATAGCCATGTACTAAAAAAAACCTATTGTTGTAATAAATCTTTGCCACATTTTGGTGGGTTGATTAAATGAAGATCCAAGCAAAATCTTGGATTTGATTTATTAGGGATCCATAACATGTTTGCATGTTTTACATATTATCAAGTAACTGTTTGCAAGAGACACTGCTCTAGCATGGAATTGTATGTTGTCATTGATGGCAACAAGGCTCAAAGATCTTATCACCATGACAAGAAGAGATAACTCCAGAAGGTCACATTGGAATTCTGGTCCGGTTGATAGATCGGTTGGTAGAAGTGGCTAAGTATGGGTATTTACAGAGTAAAGGATAGTTAGAGGGTCAGTATGCTTCTGCAAATGATGATCTAGTAATGCGGTTTAGATATGATGTTAGTAATTATTTGGTAGTGTCATGCTCCAAAGATTAAGTCCTGACTTCCTCCGGAAGTCATTTGGAAGAAATAACTAAGTCCGGGTGAACAGAGGTATAGTAGAGACATTGAACAGGGCACATTGTAATGGTCTGCATTCCTCCACAAGTGAGTATTTTGTTATGCAGTTTTAAGGTGTTGTAAACACTTGTATGAAGTGTCTAATTCCAGAGTTGTAAGATCTAAGGTCCACTAGAAAGATAGCTGCAAGCTGCTGAGTATCGGTATAGTGTTTAATAGAGTTTGACAAAGACAGAGTCTGAGTTCTAATGGTCCGCTTTTCCCCGCAAGATGATATCATGCCTTGCAATTCTAAGGGTAAGATTAGGAATGTGTAAAGAGTCCTTGATATGATTCTAGAAGTGTTTTGTGATCTGTAGTAAAAGTTGTAAATCTACAGATGAACCTGTTAAGCATGCTCTTAAGGAACAGGCTGACTAGTATGATAAATCATTGTGTGGAGAAGAGATAGTGTGTGAATGATCTATTTAAGTGATTGAATGATTAGAGCTGATCTATATGAACATGTTTGGGCAAATATTTGGGTCCGCATAACATATAGTGCATTAGATTGAGCCGACTAGCTACATCCGTCTATGTACACGTTTCACTTCTTGGATGCCGACTTGATTATGGATCAAATCATGATGTAGATATATAAGAGTGATGAATTTTGGTTGAAAAGTGAAGTTGAAGTGTGTGGATGGATGTAAATATGCGAATAGCAGAGCAGTGACACAGATCAGTGATAATGAAGACTTGGGATTTAGAATTTAGTTGTTAAATGATTGCACCCTGGCATAGTGAAAAATGCTTATGTAGTATTCAATTTTCATGTGCAATTTACTTTGTACCTGGCAGTGAGCCTCCAATAGGGTTTAATAGCCCTTATTGTAATCTTGCTAGGTTTAGGGTTGAGACAGTGAGCCTGCTAGACCTAGTTGTACTTCATTGCAGTGAGCTAGCATGTTACAGGCTCATGGAGTAACCAAGCTTGAACATCATTATTTGTAAATATTGCAATATATATTTGAGAGCTAATCCTCTCCGTGGTTTTTCCCATTTTGGGTTTTCCATGTAAAAATCTTGGTGTCCATGTGTCATGTTTTTATGGTTAATGTTCATATACATGTTGTGCCTTTGTTTAATTATTTTTGGGAAATGGATAAAAGTTAAAGTGCATGAAAATATTTTTAGAACACTGATTCACCCCCCTCTTAGTGTTCCTGACATTCAACAATTGGTATCAGAGCAAGGTTCATTGGAAAAAGTCTAACAGCTTAAGGAAGATCTGGGATAGTGCAATCAAGGCAGCAAGAAGATTTAGAGGTTATGAAAGCAACAAGCAACTCGAAGTAGCTCTTATGGATCTTGAAAATTCTGAAACAGAAGTCTGGGATCTAAAACAAAATTTATAACAAGATGATGAATGTATCTCAAAGCTAAAAGAGAAAGTCAATAAATTCAAAGACAAATACAAAGAAGTTAATGATCAATTGATATCAACAAATGAAGCCCTGAATGAATTGGAAGTAGAAGTTGTAGAAAAAAATAAGAGCAAAAGATGATATGAATCTAATTGTGAAGAACAGATCAAAAGATTGTGCAAAACTTGAAAAAGAAATTGTAAGTCTAAAAATAGATTTGGAAAAGGTCAGAAGCTTTGAAGAAAAGTTCAAAATAAGCTCTGCAAAACTTGATGAGTTGATTACTAGTCAAAAGAGTGTTGATGATAAGCATGGATTGGGATTTGAGAAAGGGGAAAGTTCAAAATCTAGTCAAGCAAACACTAAATTAAAGCAAAATAGAGGAAACCAGTTCAGAAATTAGAGAAGAAGACCTAGAAGACCTCCAGTCAAACAACCAAATGCTCAAAGATATCCATCTTTCAATGGTTTTTGTAATTCATGCAACATGTTTGGTCATAAGGCTACTTTGTGTAGGAGTGGGATAAATCAAAATGTTCCATCATTCTCTAGTCAATGTTTCAATTGCAAGAAAATTGGTCATAAAGCAAATGAATGTAGAAATCAGATTAGGAAAAGTTTCAACAATAGGAGGAATGAACAATTCTTCAAAGGTAAATACTTCACTTGCAATAAAATTGGTCAAAGATTTGTTTTATGCAGAAGTAAAGTGAGTCAGAATTCTATTAGGTGCAATGCATGCTATAAAATGGGACACAGATCAAATGAATGCAGAAGTTTGGTAAGAGATGATTTTCAAAATACAAGGAATAGTTAATCATTCAATGGAAAGTGTTTTGCATACAATGGATTTGGACATATGACTAATCAATGCAAATCAAATCCAATCAATAAAAGGAATCAAGGTCAAAAGAATGTGGTGTGCTTCAATTGTAACAAATCTGGACATATTGCAAGGTTTTGCGGAAGCAAGAATGTGAAGAAAAATCACTATGAATCTAATGAAAGGAAAACAAAGCAGAGAAATGATAAGGGAAAAGAGAAAGTTGATCCGGTTGAAACCAAGAAAGAAATGGACAAGGTTTGGATCAAGAAAGAAGTAATTGAAGTCAGGGATCAATTTGCACCAGAATCCAGTGCAGATACTTCCTCCAAGAAGTGAATTGAGAGCTCTGGCTCAGGGTGAGCAATGTTGAAAATCTAAATCCCCCAGCCAAAAGGTTGGTGCTGAAATCCAATAGAGATTTTTGGAGACAAATCCTCTGAAAGAAAAATTGGAAGAAAAAAATCTAATGTGGCACATTGCGGAGCAATTTTAATCGACTGTGTCTATCAGAGAAAAGTCAAGCAACTTTTTGAGAACAAGTATTTATGATGATTAGGTCAAGTGCAGAGGATAAAAAGCAAGTCATTTGCCTTATAATTAGGTGTCCAGACGTTTGAGAGATATTGAAGCAAGATTTCAAGGCGCAACAAAGATTCAAAGAATCTGAACAATTCAGGTGAAGAAAACCCAAATTTGGCATATCAAGGTATTTACCATAGAAACCTTCATTGTGAGTCTATTGAATCTTTGTTATAGTGACTCCACAAGTTGTAGATATTACTGAGTGTCCTCGACCTAAATTCAAGAAACATCCCCACAAAGCAACTAAAGTTGATCCAATGGGTGCATTCTCAGGTATACCTTATGGAGTTCTTTATGTTGAGGATGTTAGGGCATATATTCATGTTTCCCTAGAACACAACAATATTTGCTTGTCAGATGTATATCTCAAATATCTAACTGATGACTAGTGTGATCTTAAGGAAGAATATAAAACCCTAAAGGAAAAGAAATTTATTCAATATGTGGATTTCCCTATGTTTATGGAGGATGAATGGGTAAGGTACGTTCTGAGCCATATTCATGATGAATTCATGTGGTTAGGGCAGTGATAGGATTAAGTTCCACCAGAGGTGTACCCTTGTTGAAGGCTATGAAGAATCAAACTGTTACAGAGGCCACTTGAGCAAAGTTTGACAAGAGGGCACTAACTATCAATGATATTACAGATCATGATGTGAGATTTGCCTCAATGGTTTTGGGCTACAAGATCTATTTCTCCAACTGGGAGAACTCTATTTCAGGGACAACAATCTATACTGCCTATCAGATGATAAAGGAGAATGTTGATTATGAATTGTGTGAGCTTCTGCTAAATCAATTAATGGAAAATTTAAGAAAGACAAAGGAAAGCAAGAGTTACCCCTTCAAATATGGTACGTTGGTCATCTGTTTATTCTTTTATTTCATGAATGAGCTACGAAACATGAAGAATTTGATCTTGTTAAGCAGTAAATCAGTAGCTTCTCAAATTAGAAACCATCTAAATAGAATTGGAAGTGTTAATGAGCAAAATACAGCCCTATGGGGGTACTTAAAAAATTTCCAAAGGATGATGCAGTCTAGAGAAAGAATTCCTAGGAAAATTGTTGAGAAGTATAAGGATACCATCTGTTTCATGGTTACAAAAATCAATGCCTAATGGAAGATGTTGAGCCTAGGACTGTCTGGGTAATGCCAATGGGCTATGAAGTAGATGGGAAAATATTAGAGAGTTATGCTCAACACATGCTGAGCAAACCTGAGGACAATAGGGAAGAAAGATTCGAAACTTATGAAGAGCTATCCATGAAACTTCATGTTGAGTTCATAAAACATCAATCAACTAGAAAAGTTAGAAAAGAGGTGGAAGAGATCGCTGCAAGATATGGCATCACCAAAGAACAATGAAGGAGGTAAGGGAAAAAGCAGAGAAAGTAGTAAAAGAAAAATAAAAGAGTGAACCGGTGCAAGTTCTGAAAGAATCACAAATGAAACAGGACAAGTCTAAAAATGTTCAGAGATCTACCAGGAGCTTTGCTACCTCATCCGGTGCTTCCCAATCAATAAACCTAAAGAAAACATCAAATAAATTCTCTGTCAAAGATACCAAGAGGAAGAAGATGAAAGGTAGAAGACTGTATGTTAGTGTGGGTGGAAAGGATGAAGAAGAAACAGAGTCAGACGAGGACACAAAGAAGATGAAAGATAAAAAGTCCTTCGAAAAGGACAAATCAAGCAAAAGACAAAAGGTAGAAGAGCCTTACGTTGAAAAGTCTACAATATCTCTTCAAGATGTGTTAAAATTTGTCACAGTTGATGGGAATTTGAATCCCATGATTGAATTTTATGATGAATATAATGATGTTGACAAGAGAATATTAGAAGAAGCCACAGTTAAATACTTAAACATATTCAACAAGGCTCTTATTGAGATCATCTTTGATCTTCTTGAAAGTCTAGCCAATATTTTAACCATCAGAAAAGAGATAGCCAGGGCAAAGGATATTGAGCTAAGACAACATGTTCTAACAAGATTGTGTTCTGAAATTACTCCAAAAGAAGAAAACTTGATCTCTAAGGAAACCAAAGAGAAATTTAGAACCAAAACAAGGATGAACTCATTGATGCTAGGAGAAATTGAAAAGTGGTCAATGAGATAGAAGAGGTCAATTTGGAAACATTAAGGAAATACAATATTCCCACCACTCATGACAATGTATAAACAAATGTTGGAAATGGTACACCTATTCCAGAAGTGAACTTGGAGCAAGAATCAGATAAAGATGACAAAGTGACTGAGTAGGAAGAAGTATTTGATGATGATTCTAAAATAAGACCCTCTTCAGTACATCAAGGTGAGGATGACACTGACAAGTTGAAAATTGAGGAAGAATAGGTCATGAAAATTCCTCCACCGAAACAAGAGGAGGATACTAATATGGATCGAGATGGTCTAGAGCAAAGCCACAAAGAAGAATTCTCTATCATAGCAAGAGACACTGCAGATTCTGCAAAAGAATTGTTGGAGAAAAGAAAACAAGCTTTGGATGAGCCTAAATTTCTGCATTGTCCAATAAACCTAGACATAATATCACAGGTACAAAAGCTTAAGTTGGTTACAATTGTTCAAGCAAATGCTCAAGAGGAAATGTTGAAGTCTCACATTGAGGATAGTGAGCTTATTAATGAAGCATCTAGCATTTTGGAGAAGCTGATGCCATCTTATCAGAAAGACATCTCTTTTCCCTCAAACAACCAACTCAAAGTATTCATCAATTTGGTAAGCAAACATTTTGAATCTTTTGAAGTCTGCTGAAGCAAAAGTTAGGCAGGAATTTGATGAGAAAAGATTAAATGAGTTAATGAAAATGTTAGAAAATGATAAAATCTAGCTAGATAATAGAATAGAAAGCATTCAAAGTGTTGTGAAGGAAGCTGGTAACTTGTACAAATTTGGCTTATCCTAGCCAGAAGTCACACAAAAAATTGGAGAAAAGATCAAGGATTTGGAACAAAAACTAATGGACATTTCTATGAAATTTGATCCGATAGTAGATTCTGTAAGAAATAAATAAATTGAAGTCATTAATATTCACAATGACTTATGTGACCTGACAAATCAGAGGTATAAATTGAAAAGAAAAATGGGACAATTAAGAAGGCTAATCTGCCTAAAGTTGGACTCAATGACAATTCTTGTAGTAGAAGCTGAGATAGCTGCACAATCAGATACACCTTCTGATCTGAAAAAGGCAGAAGCCTTAGCCTTTCTACTCAGTGGTCACATTTAGATTTTGGACAATGCCAAGAAAGGCTGGGATGGTGAGTTGGCATAGTTCAAGAGCATATTCAATGACATTCTCCAACACATGTAAATAAAAATGAAATTTGTACTTGTAAATATACAGTAGAGTACATGAGAATTTTGAAGAATTGATAAACTTTTGCTCTGGAACACACCCTTTTCCATTGATGTCAAAGGGGGCAAAGAAGATCAGTGAAAAATGGATAAACATCTCAGGGGAAGTAGGAGAATAGAGTGTATATAGTAAGGGGGAGCAGTCAAGCATTTTTCACTAAGTGTTGCCATCAATACCAAAGGGGTATATTGTTGGCAAGAGACACTGCTCCGGCATAGAATTGTATGTTGTCATTGATGGAAACAAGGCTCAAAATCTTATCACCATGACAAGAAGAGATAACTCTAGAAGGTCACATTAGAATTCTAGTCCAGTTGACAGATCCGGTTGGCAGAAGTGGCTAAGTATGGGTATTTACAGAGTAAAGGATAGTTACAGGATCAGTATGTTTCCACAAATGATGATCTGGTAATGTGGTTCGGATATGATGTTAGTAACTATTTGGTACTGTCATGCTCTAGAGATTAAGTCCTAACTTCCTCTGGAAGTCATTTGGAAGAAATAACTAAGTCCGGGTGAACAGAGGTATAGCAGAGACAATGAACAGGGCACATTGTAATGGTCTGCATTCCTCTGCAGGTGAGTATTTTGTTATGCAATTTTAAGGTGTTGTAAACACTTGTATGAAGTGTCTAATTCTCGAGTTGTGAGATCTGAGGTCCACTAGAAAGATAGCTACAAGCTGTTGAGTATCGGTATAGTTTTTAATAGAGTTTGACATAGACAGAGTCTAAGTTCTAATGGTCCGCATTTCCCCGCAAGATGATATCATGCCTTGTAGTTCTGAGGATAAGATTGGAAATGTGTAAAGAGTCCTTGATATGATTTTGGAAGTGTTTTGTGATTCGCAGTAAAAATTGTAAGTCTACAGATGAACCTGTTAAGCATGCTCTTAAGGAACAGGCCAACTAGTATGATATATCATTGTGCGAAGAAGAGATAGTGTGTGAAGGATCTATTTAAGTGATTGAATGATTAGAGACAACCCATATGAACATGTTTGGGAAAAGATTTGGGTCCGCATAACATATAGTGCATTGGATTGAGCCGACTAGCTACATCTTTCTATGTACATGTTTCACTTCTTGGATGCCAACCTGATTATGGATCAAATCATGATGCAGATATATAAGAGCGATGAATTTTGGTTGAAAAGTGAAGTTGAGGTGTGTAGATGGATGCGAATATGTGAATATCAGAGAAGTGACACAGATCAGTGATAATGAAGACTTGGGATTCAGAATTCAGTTGTTAAATGACTGCACCCTAGCATAGTGACAGATGCTTATGCAATATTTAGTTTTCATGTGCAATTTGCTTTGTACCTGGAAGTGATCCTTCATCATCAAGGTAGTGAGCCTAGAAATGAGCCTCCAATAGGGTTTAACAACCCTTATTGTAATCTTGCTAGGTTTAGGGTTGAGGCAGTGAGCCTGCTAGACCTAGTTGTACTTCATTGTAGTGAGCCAGCATGTTTCGGGCCCATGGAGTAACCAAGCCTGAACATCATTATTTGTAAAGATTGTAATATATATTTGAGAGCTAATCCTCTCCGTGGTTTTTCCCATTTTGGGTTTTCCATGTAAAAATCTTGGTATCCATGTGACATGTTTTTATGGTTACTGTTCATATGCATGTTGTGCCTTTGTTTAATTATTTTTGGGAAATGGCTGAAAGTTAAAGTGCATGAAAAGATTTTTAGAACATTGATTCACCCCACCCCCCCCCCCTCTTAGTGTTCCTGACATTCAACAGTAACTGGATCAAATCTTATCATAAGTAAAAAATACAGGTTATGTTATATGACATAGGATGAAATCAAACAAATATATTATACTATGTTCTCTGAGTTTCATGAAGAGGGTGCATCTAGCAACAATTAATTTATTATTTTTTTGGAATTTAAAATTTTATAAAGTTAACATTTTAATTAGAAGTTCAAAAATTTTTGATAATTAAAATTCAAAACATAGTTTAAACTAACAAGGATAAGATTATTATTTACACAAGTTGAATAAATGTATCACATCAACTATTCAATAATACTATGGAAAATAAGAACATTCCCTCATGTGTAGGAAGTCGTTGCTATATTTATCAAGTAATGCTATTTCAAACACAATATAGATCGATTCTAGTTGAATTGAAGCTTCCTAATCATTAGACCAAATGATACATATATTACATTGCACATAATATGGTAATTCTACACAAGGCAATACCACCGAAAAATAAACATTATAAAGATCGGATAGTCGATTGACAAGAAAAGGTAGTAATAAGATAATTAGATCATATAAAATGAATTGCATGTATCTAATACATAATAATGACCTCATAAAGACCAAGATTTCTTTTGAAAAAGCTAATTAAAATAGATCCAACCATTTCCAATGACCAAAAGAGTATAGCAAGGATAACAAATTGTACACTGTAGTCACAAAAAAACAAATTAAATATTTAATAATTTAATTGTTGGTCTACTAGTGATATTTAATTGATGAAATGGTATTATTATTATATTACAAGAAATTTTGCAAATTAACCATTATCATAGGTGAATTATCAGATCCCTCGAAATAAGGTCGTGACAAAGTAGGGTTAGGTTTAGTTTACATGTTGTTCATGGTTCTATTTTATAACCAGGAAATCATTCTGAGTGACCTAAAATTGTTTAAATCATTTGTGAAACATGTTTAGGTATGTCTACATCTTGTCATTGTGTAAAAAATGTCAAATGAATCCATCATTTGAGGATATAAATGATTTCATCTATGGGTGCATGTACAAGATGTGTAATCATCTTAATTAGAGGTTTGTGCAGCTAGTTGATCTTGATCTAGTGACAATCATAGGGTATCAAGTGTACCTTGGGTATGGCTATGGGTATCTGATGTAGTCAAGGTAGGAGGGTCCAATGAAGGACTATCCAACCTTGCATCCTTAAATAACTAACAGCATGATCATAACAAAGATGCAACAACAACATACAAATAACATCAGAATGAATGGAAAATGCTCATGAACATACGACAGAAGATTTATCTTGGGAAAACCCTAAAATAGAAAAACCTAGTCTTCAAATATCACTTCTCCTTATATTAGAATTTCAAATCACATTACATATGCCTCTAGGGCTTCTCATGTGCTAGGCCACAGCCTAGGCTTACAAAATATTTATAGAACACAACATCATTCTCCTATGTCTTATTTCTTCTTAGCCTTCTCCATCCTCTGCTCTATTACTTCTTCTATTCTCTATCCTTGTTGATCACAAAGAATACTGAGAGGGGGGGTGAATCAGTATTCTTTAAAACTGTCTTTCACATATTTACCAAATTCAATAACATGAAAGAAAAACAAACATAAGAAGATCAACCACAAAGTCATAACACATAGACACCAGGATTTTTACGTGGAAAACCCAAAAAGGGAAAAACCACAGTGAGTGTTAGCTCACAATATATTATTATATCAAAACCAAATTACATGAAGGCTCACTACCCAAGGAATCATTGTCCAAAGAAGTGATCACTGCAATAGGGTCACTGTCAAGAGAATAGAAGAGAAGAAAGAAGAAGGATTGACTCACTGTCAAAAGATGACTACTACAAATGCATCTACAGAATGCTGAAATGCAGTTCTATTAATAGCTCAGTACACAGATTCAAATGTCTTCATTGTATATACCCTGCTTTTCTGCTCTGCTTCACATATACTCTATTCTTCTTCCCTTACTTCTCCTTTCTTATCACCAAATTGCCTTAGTTTGTAGACATGCCGAATTCTCCCTATATTCACACACACACACTTCCCTAATATCAAAATCCACCAAGTATATATATCCACAATTAGATCTAACTCAAAATCTAGTCGGCTTGCTAGTGATGAAGTGTGTACACAAAAAAATCATACTCTATTGGCTTGAATTCTTTATATGAAGTTATGAGAACCAATGAAAACCTTCAGTGATCTTCATATGGGTATGGACATATTTTGGATCCACTTAGAATAATGACTTAAGCAATATATCTTTACCACACAAGGATCTAACTGAGTTTCGGCCTTATCCCAAAGTATAAACTTAAACCTTATTGTCTGTCATAACAAAACTTCTAATGCAAACCATATGAGACCTCAAAACTCACATCAAGCATTCATTAGACATCATCAATGATACCTTCAAAAACTACAGATCATAATGCTCTTGCATGGAGACATGCGGACCTCGTAACTGTTACCTTTGTCTTTATTGAATATTGTCAAACTATTTGTCGATACAAGAGAACTTGAATAATGTGATCCAATGACATTTAAGCTCTACAAATCTAGATTTAGATTCTTATGCCATGTATCTACATTGCCTTAAAACTGCAAATCAAAATTTTCACCAGCGGAGGAATACAGACCAATTTACCCAAATGCACTGCATTGTTTCTGGCTCATCTATGTTCATCCAGACTTAGACAAATCATAGTATGCCTTCCGAAGAAAGTTAGGAATTGAAAACTAGAACATAACATCACCAAATAGTTATGAATAACATACGAGAACTTCATAATGTTATCTTCAACTGTGGAGTCATACCATCACAAGTACTGCCACTCACTCCTTACTCTGTATACTATCCATACTTAGTCATTCTAACTAAGTTAGTCATCCAGACCTTTACCATGCCTTGTTTCCCAGACTGAAATCCCTTTACTATGTCTTGTTGCCATCAATGACAACATACAATAATTCTACCTTAACCATCAAAGCAGTGTCTCTTGACTATGTTGCCAACAATCTCCCCCTTTGGCATTAATGGCAACACTTAGTGAAAAATGATTGTGTTTCTCCCCCTTACTCTGTGCACTCTTATTTTCTTCTTCTCTTTAGGTGTTTGGCCATTTTTCATTGGTTATTCTTCTCCCCCTTTGACATCAATGGCAAAGGTGTATGTACAAGTGTCAAAATTATGTCAAAACGACAAAAATTGTAATTCTCTACCGCATATATACAAATACAATCTGTCAAATTAGTTGGTTGTGGGTCAAAGGATATCATTGTACATAATCTTTAGTTGTGCTAACTCTCCATCCCACCTAATCTTAGCATTGTCCAAAATTTGAATGTTCCCATTTACTTGGAAGACTAGATCCTTTGCCTTTTGTATAATGATAGGCACATTGTTTATTGCCTGAACCTTTAAGGCTTCTGCAGCTAAGCTCGTCATGGAATCAATTTTAGGGCTTATTAACCCTCTCAACGGGCACATTCTGCTTTTGATTTCTTCCTTTTTTCTTTGCAAACTACTTATGTTATTATGAATATTTACACCTATATTTCCATACTGCTAATGGAATCAACTATCGGATCATAGGATTTAGAGATATTTACTAGTTGAAGTTCCATAGCCTTAATCTTCTCATCCATTTTCTCAGTGATCTCATGCCAAGATATGCAAAATTTGTATATGTCACATGCCTCCTTAATAACACTCTCTATATTCTTGATGCTATTATCTAACAAAATTTTGTCACTGTCTAACTTAATCTTCAATTCAGTCAACTTTTTATCATCAAATTATTTTCTAATCTTAGAATCTGCAAACTTCTCAATAGATTCAAAATGACTACTTACAGATTTTATCAGACCTTTGAGTTGATCAGTTGATGACAATGATGTGTCCTTTTGGTGTGAAGGCATCAACTCCTCCAAAATACCAGATGCTTCTCCAATGAGCTCACTATCTAGGATGTGAGACCTTAGAATTTCTTCATGAGCCTTGGCTTGCACAATTGATACTAGTTTGAATTTCTACAAAGGAGACATTGAGGCCAAGTTTATTGGTCCTTGCAGAAGCTCAAGTGCATTGAACACTTTCTTTTCTAAAAATTTCTTGACTGAATTAACTGGATCATGTGTGGCAGCAGTGTCTCTTGCCATATCAGACAATTCTTCTTCTTGATTCAGCTCTGGCGATTCTAGGTCCATAGCCTCTTGTTCACCAATGTTTTGTTCTAGTGGAGGGCTCTTCTTAGCTTGTTCATTTTCTTGATCATTATCTTTATTATGCTCAATGGTCTTCTCCTTATTTTCTTGATCATCAGTAACAGGGGCTTGATCAGATGCAGGGGTTTGATCATCTCCTTTCTCCTTTATCTCTTCATCAATTTTATCTAACCCTTGATCCAGGCTGACTTCTGGAACAAATGTGTCATCTCCAACACTAGTATCTTCTTTATCATAAATGTTTGGGATATTGAGATCTCTTAGAATATGAAGTATTTCTTGTTCAATATCCTTCACAAATTTTACTGTATCCCCGGACATTAAAGTGTTGATCCTTTTCTTCATCTCAACTTTATCTCCAAGAATCTTGAAGACTTTGGATCTCTCCTTAGGAGTCACATCTGGACATAGTCTCAAAAATATATTTTCTCTTGTCTCCAAGTCTTTTACCATCGTTGCTTCCTTCTTGGCAGACATTATGCCTGCAAGGGTGCCAAGGAGATCTAAAATTATTTCAATAAGAGCTCTATTGTACATCTCCAAATATTTGACTACTGCAATCTCAATGATGTCTTTATCTACATCATCATAATCATCATACAGTTGAGCTATAGGTTTCAGATTTCCAGCAACTGTTATAGCCTTCAGTACATCTTCAAGACTTATTGTAGCATCTGCTTGTTTGGGCTCTTCTTTCTTTTCCATCTTCTTTCCTTTGTCCTTTCTAGAGGGCTTGTCTTGCTTGGTACCAGAGGCTATAGTAGATTTTTCTTTCATCTTTTTAACCTCTTTATTTGATTTTGTTTCTTCATCATCGCCACTTAAACTCACATGCATCCTTTTGGCTTTGGTTTTCATTATTTTGTACTCTTTTTCAACAGGTTTCTTAGCAGGTGCTTCCATAGAAGGTGTGGGACCAGAGGATACAGATGTAGTTTGTGAAGTAGATGCTCTTATTATTTTCTTTGTTATTGTAGGCTCTTTTTATTTCCTCTCAAACTCCTCCAGAGTCTTTTCAGGCTCACTTTCCTTCACTCTTTTAGCTACTTCAGCCTTTGCTCTTGTTTTGGCAATTTCTTCTTTAGTGATTCCTATCCTCTAGGCATATTCCTCAGCCAATTTCCCCATCTTTTTCTAAGTTTAAACCTTCCTCAGTTCAACATGCACTTTCATAGATAATTATTCATAGGTACCAATTCTTGGTTCATTTGTGTCCCTGGGTTTGCTTAACACATGCTGAGCATAACCATCCAGTATATTACCTGCCACTTCATATCCCATAGGAAGAACCCAGACTGTCCTAGGCTCAACAACCTCCATCATACATTGATCTTTATTTACAATGAAACATATATCATTTTTATATTTCTCAACAATTGATTCAAGTATCCTTTGTCTAGAATGCATAGCTTTTTGAAAATTCTTAAAATAGCCCCACAGAGCTGCATTCTGTGCATCTTTGTTTCATATGCAATTCAGGTGATTTCTAATTTGAATAGCAACTGGTTGACTGCTCGACCTGATCCACTTCATTCCTAATAATTTTTGCATGAAATAGAAAAATAGGCACATGATCAACATACCAAATTTGAAGGGATACTTGCTTTCTTTTGTCTTCTTTAGATTCTTCATTGGATGTTGCCAAAGTAATTCACACGTCATACTCTACATTCTTCTTCACCATCTCATAGGCTATGTATATAGTATTACCAGAAACAAAGTTCTCCTGGTTTGTGAATTAGATTGTGTAGTTGATCATCATGGATGCAAACCCAACTGCATGGTCTTCAATGTCATTGATTGTCAATGCCCTTTTATCAAATTTGTCTCTGGTGGCTTCTGTCACTGTGTTATTTTTCACTGCCTTCAATATAGGCACTATGCCGATAGAATTCAACCCTCTGACTACCCTTATAGTGTCCTTTGTGATCATGAATGGTGTATTGAGCCACATAAACTCTTCTTGTACTCTTCTTAGTACATATTAGACCCATGAGTCCTCTACAAATGATGGAAAGTCTATGTATTACATGAATTTCTTCATTTCTAGGGCTCTATATTCCTCCAATTCGTAATCCCCACCACATAGATGATTCATATATAATTCTCCAAGTTTTCTATTATTGTGTTTATCTAGGGCAATGTGGATGTAAGCCCTAATGTCTTCTTCATGCATCACACCATAGGGCACTTTCAAAAAAGCACCGTTAGGATCCACTTCTATGGATTTGTGTGGATGTTTCTTGAATTTAGGTTGTGGTCTCTCAGTGATATCAATAACATGTGGTGTAGCCATTTCTATAGGAATTCAAACAAGTTCACAGTAGGGTTTCAAACTGCAAATACTTCTTTTGCCAAATTAGGATTTGCTCCGAGTTGCTTTGAATATCTGGAAATCATTGAAATCACTTGGAATTTTGCTTCAGTTCTCCTTGGACACTTGATAGCTTGTATGCAAAGTGATTAGTCTTTAGAACTTGACCCTTTTTAACCCTTGTTATGCAAAAACCTAATTGTCATAAATGTTGTTCTCAAAAAGATGTCAAACACCTCACTATTAAATACAGTCGATTAAGATTGCTTCATAATGTACCGCATCAGGTCTTTTTCTATTGGTTTCTTCTCCAAATGATCCATACAGTACTATTCTAGCTTATACCTTAGTGTTGGTTATCAACACCAACTATCTGGTTGGGTGTTTTAGATTTTCAATATAGCTCCCCCTAAGCCAGAGCACCCAATCTACTTCCTGGAGGAAGTATCTGCACTAGAAGCTGGTGCAAATCTATCCTTGACCTCATGGACTTCCTTCTTAATCCATACCTTTCTTATTTCCTTCTTGATTTCTACTAGATCAACTTGTTTCTTACCTTTATCTTCCCTCTATTATGTAATCCTCTTTTCTGGAAGATTGTTCCTTTTTATCTTCTTGCTTCTATAGAATTTTGCAAAGTGTCTAGGCTTATTGCAATTGTTGCAAACAACATTCCTCTGTCCCTAATTTCTTCCATTTGCTAGATTCATTCTTGATCTACATTGGTTAGCCATATGCCCAAATCTATTGCATACAAAGCATTTTCCATTGAATGACTGAGCATTCTTTCCATAGTTGAAACCTCTCCTAATCTGAATTCTACATTCATTTGCCTTATGACCAATTCTCTTGCAATTGAAACATTGTCTAGAGAATGATGGAATATTTTGATTTATTCTACTCCTACACTAAGTGGTCTTATGACCAAAGTTATTGCAATTAAAATAATAGCCATTGAAAGATGGGTACCTTTGAGCATTAGGTTGCCTAACCAGAGGTCTTCTAGGTCTGTTTCTTTGATACTGGACCCGTTTGCCTTTGTCTCTCCTCATCTCAGTGTTGACTTATCCTAATTTAGAAATTTCTCCTTTTTCAAAACCTAGACCTTTCTTCTCATCTAGACTTCTTTGACTATCAATCAGTGCATCAAGTTTTGAAGAGCTTATTTTAAACTATTCTTTGTAACTATTTGCTACTTCCAGATCAAATTTTAGAAGCACATCTTTTGTCAACTTTTCACATTCTTCAGACTTGTCTTTCAATATTTGATTTAAATGCTCCTCAGCCTTTTCTTTCTCTTCAATTAGCATTGATAGATAATTTAGAGTTTCATTTTCTCCTTTCGATTGTTCACTTATCTTTCTACTCCTATCCTTTGATCTCTTAACTTGCTCTCTCAACTTCATGATACATTCATCAGCTTCTTTGATATTTTCCTTCAGATCCCGGATATCTGCTTTATACCTATAAAGATCTTCAAGGGCAGTTTTTAGTTCTTTATTACTAACATATGTGCAATTATCAATTGTGACACTCCCTGGAGTAAGATACCTTCTGACTGCCATGTGAAAGCTTTCCCAGATCTTCCTTAAGCTATTAGGCTTCTTCCAAGGAACCTTGCTCTAATACCAATTGTTGATCACAAAGAATACTAAGAGGGGGGGTGAATCAGTATTTTGTAAAACTTTTCTTTCACATATTTACCAAATTAAATAACATGAAAGAAAAATAAACATAACAAGATCAGCCACAAAGTCATAACACATAGACACTAGGACTTTTATATGGAAAACCCAAAAAGGGAAAAACCACGGTGAGTGTTAGCTCACAATATATTATGATATCAAAACTGAATTACATGAAGGCTCACTGCCTTAGGGATCATTGCCCAAGGACTCACCATCCAAAGAAGTGTTCACTATAATAGGCTCACTACTAAGAGAATAGAAGAGAAGATAGAAGAAGGATTGGCTCACTACCAAAAGATGACTACTACAAATGCATCTATAGAATACTAAAATGCAGTTCCATTAATAGCTCAGTACACATATTCAAATGTCTTCATTATATCAACCCTAATTTTCTGCTCTGCTTCACATATACTCTATTCTTCTACCCTTACTGCTCCTTTCTTATCACCAAATTGCCTTAGTTTGCAGACACACCAAATTTTCCCTATATTCACACACACACTTTCCCAATATCGAAATCCACCAAGTATATATATCTACAATCAGATCTAACTCAATATCTAGTTAGCTTGCTAGTGATGAAGCGTGTACACAAAAAACTCATACTCTGTCAGCTTGAATTCTTTATATGAAGTTATGTGAACCAATTAAAACCTTCAGTGATCTTCATATAGGTATGGACCTATTTTGGATCTACTTAGAATAATGACTTAAGCAATATATATTTACCACACAAGGATCTAACTAAGTGTCGACCTTATCCCAAAGTATAGACTTAAACCTTATTATCTGTCATAACATAACTTCTAATGCAGACCATATGAGACCTCAAAACTCACATCAAGCATTCATTAGACATCATCAACGATACCTTCAAAAACCATAGATCATAATGCTCTTGCGTGGAGACATGCAGACCTCAGAACTATTACCTCTATCTTGATTGAACACTGTCAAATTGTCTGCCAATATAGAAGAACTTGAAGAATGTGATCCAATGACCTTTAAGCTCTACAAATCTAGATTTATATTCTTATGTCATGTATCTACATTGCCTTAAAACTGCAAATCAAAATATTCACCAACGGAGGAATGCGGACCAATTTACCCAAATGCACTGCATTGTTTTAGACTCATCTTTGTTCATTCAGATTAGACAAATCATAGTATGACCTCCAGAAAAAGTTAGGAATTGAACATTGGAACATAACATCACAAAATAGTTGTGAATAACATACTAGAACCACATAATGTTATCTTCAACTGCAGAGGCATACCATCACAATTACTAACACTCACCCCTTACTTTGTATACTATCCATACTTAGTCATTCTGACTAAGTTAGTCTTCCATACCTTTACCATGCCTTGTTGCCCAGCCTAAAATCCCTTTACTATGCCTTATTGCCATCAATGACAACATACAATAATTCTACCTTAACCATCATAGTAGTGTCTCTTGACTATGTTGCCAACAGTCTTGTCTTCTACTTCTGCTCTACTATCTTCTCTAAATCAAAACAATTCATCTTCTTTCTTCATATCTTTGCACATCACACTTTTGTCTTATAGAAATCTTCTATTCTTCATTTATACCCTCCACAAGCCTTCAAATCATTATCAAGTTGGCCTAATGTTAACTACCACATGAAATGTGAAGAAAGCAAATAGCTCAGACCTAAACACTTAGCACTGCTCCACAAATGATAGGAACTTGGTGTGGTTCTCCATGAAGGTTATCTAGGTCCTAAACTACCTTGAATGATGTTCCATTAGGCTCTACAGGTCATGTAATTGCTCCATAAACCCATTAGGATTCAATTGAACACTGACTGCTCTACTCTGTGAAATAGGTAATCTTCTTGTAGCAATATCTCTTACGAAACGAGTCCAAATGACCTGAATTTTGGATATGATGTAGATGATGATATGTAGATGTTTAGTCTAGCTCTGTAACCTTTGATATGAAAATGCAATAGGATGAGGTAATCTTCAAGGTCTCTTCTTGGCACTTTGCAACTCAACATTAACTATCTTAGTTTACTTGAATGACCTCCAAATGCTCCTGCATCAGTATCCCTCCTAGGTCTACCTAAGCCCAAAGTGAAGAGGAGTTTACCTACTCCTAACTATTGGTCCAGAATCATCCTCAACCTTTTGATGAGCCCCTTTCCTATCTCCTTGATGGCACCCCTGGCTTGGGAGACTAGGAAAATCTTTAGGGCTTTGGAGTAGCTATTTTGGGAACCAACATGCCCATCAAGAGTTCTAAATTAGAATGAATCAAAAGAAGAATGAGTAAAATTATAGAGGTAAAACAACCTCAAAGATGAATTACTCTAAATCAACCAAGAATGAGAAAAAAATTAGAACAATAAGGTTAATTCCAATAGGAAACAACCATATCATAGTATAATTCTACTAATAAAACACCTACAATGGGGGTTAAAGTACTTTAGTGCACTCTAAATGTCCCATTTGCAATTTTTGGAATTATGGAAAAGACCAAATTGCTAGAGAATGCCCAGAACCAAAGAAGGATCAAGGACCAAACCAAAAAATCTATGTTGCAATAGATAATCAACATGTTGATTTACACTCCTAACTAGTTGAACTTGAAGGTAAAATTTATTATAAGTCTATTTCTATTTTAATTTACTCTATGGTTATTGATTGATTTATATCCCCTAATATTTTGAGATAATGTGGAATCACACCATGAAAATTAAGAGTAGGGGGATTGTAGAGTTGGGCATGAGTAGAAAATATTTTATTTATGAAGGGGTTGAATATATGGAAACTAACTTAGGTGTCATTTATACCAAGATTAATCTATTGGTTGTACCCTTGGGACCCTAATATCTAACCATTAGGATGCACTAGTTGTAGCAACACTAAGCCCAAATTCAACTACATGAAAAAGAAAATATTTTGTCTAGACAACCAAGGGCTATAGACTACTCTTTAAGTCATTCCTAGATAAGGAAAATTGAGAGTGATCATAGCTAATAAAATTAATAAAGTTGTTAGAAAAGATTTCAAAATGTTTTTTGTGAAAGCTAAAGACTGAAGGGGAAAAGAAAAGTCAATGGACTTTGATTATTTTTTATTTTAGGATTTTAGGGATGTAATTCTTGAAAAGATACCTAGGATGCCTCCCAAAAGAGAGGTTGACTTCTCTATTGAAATTTTACTAGGGGATGCACCTATATCTAAAGCCTCCTTATTGGGTGAATGTAATTGATCTACAATAACTTAAGGTGTATCTAAATTAGTTAATAAAAAAAGGGTTGATTAGTCCTAGTGTGTCTCCATAGGGAGGGCATGCCCTCTTTGTAAGGAAGAAGGATGGCATAGAAAGAATGTGCATTGACTATAGAATGTTAAACAAGGCCACCATCATCAAGAGTAAGTACCCACTACTCTAGATTGAGGACTTGTTTGATCAACTTAGAGGAGTAGTAGTCTTCTCTAATATTGATCAAAGATCAAGGTACCAACAACTCCATATTAAGGATGAAAGAATTCATAAAAAAACCTTTAAAAAAAGGTATGAATACTATGAGTTCATGGTACTACCATTTTAGTTGACCAGAGCAACCATAACCTTCATGAACATGATGAATAGTCTGTTTAGACACATGATAGATAAATTTGTCTTGGTTTTCATAGTTAATATTCTAATATATTCAAGAAATTAGAAAGAACATGAGAAACATTTGAGGTTGGTTATGATGTGTTTGAGGTAGCAAAATCTCTACAGAAAGCTATCTAAATGTTCATTCTTCTAGAAGGAAATTCTGAAAGGAATCAAGGTATGCAGAAACAACTTCTTACACTGATCCAATGAGGAAAGATTTATGCAAATTTTTATCTCTTACAGTTACTGATTAAGATGCACATTAAAGGTTATAACAACATCCAAATGCAAATACAAATCGCACAACATAAGATATAGTGGGGAAAACCCTTTTAGGTGAAAAAACCCATACTCTAAAACATGTTAGGATTAATGTGCCATCAACCTTGTAAATCCTATGTAATTAATTACTCCTAATATTATTTGTAAATCACCCATAAGGGATGAAAGGTTTCACCACCAGTAGTCTTGTTTCAGCTACATGTTTATATCTGGTCCTCAATGCTAATTCATCTGTGACAAGGGGTCACGACGGAGGGGGGGTTCCCCCTGCGAGGGGTCCAGGTGGATCATCCCCCCGATGGGGGTTTTGGGGGCCATGCACCATGGTGGGGGTTCGGGAGCAGTGCCCCCAAAACCACATTTTATTTATATTTTATCATTGTAGATCTGGACCATTCATCATTAGGTCACAAATCTGACAGTCGATATTATGTCAGTTTTCTTACCCTAGAAGGTAAACCCCTTTTATAAGGATATTTGTACTACGTATCATATTTGAAAGTAACATGCACCATTGGATTTAAGACTGAAGAAATAGAGGAAGTTCATGTATTGTAATCTCATATTTGAAGATAATACAACTTGGAGCCTCTTTTCTTGGTGTTTTCTCCAAGTTACATACTATGATATGTGTTTAGTTCTTAATACATGTTATTTCTATGTAGTAGGTTTAATTTCTGTTGCAATCTCCATTGATTCTACATTGTTTAGAGGAAATAAATAGGTTTGAATAAGATTTCTATTGTGCACTTTGCACCTTCATTTCTAACATTTGGTATCAGAGCCTAACTAGTTTTGATTCATAGGTGGTGGTATGAAGGTTTTTTAGCTACAGTGGAAGATTTGGTTGTTGTTTGTTTGTAGATCTTGTGTAGATATCATGGATTCATCCACTATTGCTTCTACCTCTCGGTTGGACATTGAAAAGTTTAATGGTATGGGGTACAAATTATGGAAGCTAAAAATGGAGGATTTGCTAGAAGAAAGAAACCAGTGGTTGGCTATTATGAAAGAAAAGAAACTTGATGATGTTTCTCATGATGAGTGGGAAAGACTGGATAAAAAGGCATGAGGTACAATCTGGCAGCGTCTTGTAGATTCTATCCTATAGAATGTTGAGAGTGAGAAGTCTGCACATAGCTTGTGGAAGCGTCTAGGTGAGATCTACCAAGCCAAGCATACGGTAAATAAACTTTATTTAAAGCATAATTTATTTTCCATGAAAATGAAAGAGGCTGAATTGGTTGCAAAGCATTTGAATTCATTCAATTTGTTATTGAGTCAACTAGCATTTGCATATGTGGAGGTGATTCAAGAAGATAAATATATATTACTTCTTTGTTCATTGCCTAAGTCATGGGAGAATACTATTTTGGCTATCACTGCTAACCTCACATATCTGAAGTTGGATGCTCTTGTTTCAGTTCTGTTGTCACACGAATTGAGGAAGAAAAGTTTAGATAGTTTAGGGGATGCTCTTAGTGTCAAGGGAAGGTTTGTTGGAATGCACAAGACAACTGAGAGGGGGAGGGTGATTCAGTTGTATCAGAAACATTAAACCCTTACAAACATAATCACATCCACATCAATTCACTTAAACCCTTATTTTGTTATGAAGATTAAACCTGAAAAATGGATAACAGTAGCTTAATCACATCAACACCATGCACAAGAGAAAACAATATTTTTACGTGGAAAACCTGAAAAGGGAAAAACCACAGTGAGGATTAGCTCACAATATAAAGTAGTATCAATACCAAATTACAAAGAGGGTCACTGCCCAAAAGAATGCTCACTACAATAGCCTCACTACCAAAAGGGGTGGCTCACTGCCATGAACTAATATAATAGCATCTACCACATGGTTGAGTTCAGTTCCAATGAAGCACAATACATATCACCTCTGTAGCCTCACAACACAAACATCCTCATCTTCACACTTCTGCACCATACACATGAATCATTTACACTTATTTATATCAATCATCAACCTTGAAACATTCACCAAGGTCAACAACACAATCTACAACCTTTGAAGCAATCTCCAAGGTCAACAAACATACATAATTCAAATTAGGTCTAGACCTAAACATTCCTGCAGTGGAAAGGAATGAAGGTGAAACATTTCATAGCTTATGATGGACTTAAATACATCTTCACATGCTTCAACACGCTTCCGCAATCCACAAAGCACATCCACAATTAGTGTTAGCACCTAAGACGGCTAAGCTTGTGCAAACACCAAGAACACTTAGGCACAGGCTTTCAATAACACAATAATGGCTTGTAAATTAGGAACAGGCCTTTAGTACAATCTAGAGATATCCATGAACAACCTTAAGTCACCTGAGAACCAACAAAATCATCTGCAACACCTTTCACCCGAAGAAGGTTCATTGTCTACTCACATACAACACTATTGAACTCTACTACACAATAACTTACTTTTTGGAGCATCAAATCAAAAATCCTTTGGAATGAAGATAGCTAAGGACCCTATAAACATATTTCTAGAACTACACCACTTGAAACCACTCTGTGGAGAAATGCGGAGCAAAATACTTTCTCCCAGACACCTCTGCACAACCCAAAAACTCTATCAATTACAGTCTTCAAACTGGTGAACATAACTTCCACTCCACAATGATACAGAACATCAAATTCTAGATGTAGCATCTTCAAACACTTCTCTAAAACATATCCAAATCTCACATTCCAATCTTCAACACAAAAGAAATGCAGAGCAAAAACTTAGACAGTATCCTACAAGCCAAAATACTTTGCAACACATTGTTTCCTATGGAGAGAAAATTTTCTCAAAAGAACTTGGAAACCCAGAAATAGGAACAATATGCTAACATCATCAACACATCTATAAGGCATTCAAATCATTTTAACATGACAAATCAAACAAGCAATAATCAGCAATATTAGAAGACACAGTTGACACCAATGACAACACAAGCATGTTGACATCAATGACAACACCGGTTACCACATACTTGCAACAATCTCCCCCTTTGTCATTCATGGCAACATATGATGTGAAAAACCATCCTGACACAATTCTGCACTAATCTCATTCTCCCTCTTCCTTTTATACATGTTACTCTCCCTTTTTTTTCACATGAACTCTATCCCCCTTTGACATCAATGGCAGAGGGTGATTCACCTTTCTCAAGATTTCTCCCCCTAAATATGATACTGCACATACTTGCACCTGTTCTTAACTGCTTTGAATACTTCCCTTTGACTTCAACACTCTTCAATGTCACTATTTGCTCCCCCTGAGAGGTAGCCTCCACAATCAGTCCAGAAAAGAAATGACTCTTAAATCACACTAGACTGATGCACTTCGTTATGCATCTAGTTCAACAAAGGAAGGACAATAACCCTTAACTTTTCATAGAGATACTCAAATGTATCCTTAGGAAGAGCTTTGGTGAATATGTCAGCAACCTAATTTTTTGTAGGCACATACTCAAGCTTCACTTCTTTCTCTGCAACCTTCTCTCAAAAAGTGATACCTGATAGAAATATGCTTTGTTCTTGAATGCATCATTGGGTTCTTTGAAATGTTAATGGAACTGGTATTATCACAAAAAATAGGAATTGGATCCTCATACTCAACTTTGATATCCTTCAGATTTTGTCTCATCCATAGCACTTGTGTATAACATGATGTTGCTGCAATGTACTCTGCCTCTGCAGTAGATAAGGATATTGAGTCTTGCTTCTTTCTTTTCCATGATATAGCTTTGTCTCCTAGAAAGAACACACCACCACTTGTACTTTTCTTGTCATCTACACATCTAGCCCAATCTACATCTATATAGGCACTAAGGGTAAAGTCATTATTCCTAGGAAACCACAAACCATGGTCTAGAGTGCCCTTCAAATACCTGAATATCATTTTTACTGCCATGACATGTGACTCTCTAAGTTCTTCTTAAAATCTTGCCACAAGATAGACTACATGCATGATATTTGGTCTGGTAGTAGTTAGGTATAGCAACCCTCCAATCATTGATCTATATCTGCTCTGATCAGTCTTAGGGGATTCATCTTTTCTCAACTTGTAACTAGTTGTAATGGGAGTACAAACTAGTTTAGATTCTTCCATTCCAAACTTCTTCAACAACTCCTTGACATACTCTAATTGAGAAATGAAAATGCCCTTACCTGTCTAATTAATTTGTAGTCCAATAAAGAAGTTCATCTCCCCACATATTGACATCTCAAATTCTTTTTGCATCTCATCTGCAAAGTTCTTACGTATATCTTCATTTCCACCAAAGCTTATATCATCTACATATACCTCAATAATCAAAATTTAATCTTTGCTTACCTTGATGTATAGATTACTATCTGCAAACCCTCTACTGAATCCCTGTTGCAACAAATACTTGTCTAATCTAGCATACCAAGCTCTGGGAACTTGCTTTAGTTTATACAACGTCTTCTTCAATTTGCAGACCATATCTAGTTTGTCTGATAACTAAAATCCATTTGGTTGCTCTATATATACTTCCTCTTCCAACTCACCATTCAAAAAAGAAGACTTTACATCCATTTGATATACTTTGAAATCCTTATGTGCTGCATTAGCCAGAAGCAACCTGATAGCTTCCAATCTTGCCACCAGAGAAAACGTTTCCTCATAGTCTATTCCTTCCACTTGTGAGTAGCCTTTGCATACAAGTCTAGCTTTGTTTCTTACCACTTCTTCATTATCATTCAACTTATTCCTAAAAACCCACTTTGTTCCAATCACATTCTTATCTGTAGGCCTAGGAACAAGTTCCCAAGTTTTGTTCTTTTCAATTTGCATCAATTCTTCTTCCATTACCTTGACCAAATGTTCATCTTTACATGCTTCAAAGATATTCTTAGGTTCAACCTTTTAAATTAAACAGAGATTTACCTATTCTTCTGTAACTCTTCTTCTTGTTAGAACTCCTAATTTGTTTTTATCACCAATGATTTGATCCTCTCAGTGATTATTTTGCACATATTTGGGGGTTTTAGGAACTCTTTCTAGAGCTTCTTCTTCATCAATCTAAACTTCCTTGTATTTGACTTCTTCAACTACTTCTGTATCAGTAGACTCATCTTACTCATCCATCATGCTCTAAGATTTTCTGAATATCTTCATCTACCTTTACATTTGCACTTTCAATAATCTTCCTCAACCTTTTGTTGTAGCACCGGTAGCCTTTACTCTTAGTAGAGTGCCCAAGCAATATGCCTTCATCACATCTAGCATCAAAATTTCCCAACTCTTCATCTCTTCTGATATAGCATTTACTTCCAAAAACTTTGAAATACTTGACAGTAGGAGTTCTTCTATACCACATCTCATAAGGTGTATTTTTTCCATTTGCTTTAACTTGCACCTTGTTCTGAATATAGATAGCAGTTTGAATAGCTTCTTTCTAATATACTTATGGTAGGTAAACTTCTTTAATCATTGTTCTAGTAGCTTTCTAAGTTGTTCTATTCTTCCTTTCAACTACTCCATTTTGCTAAGGAGTTCTGGGGGTAGACAATTGTCTGTTTATCCCATGTTCTTCACAAAAAACATTGAATTCATTTGAAGTAAACTCACCACCTCTGTCAGACCTCAGACACTTGATTCTCAAATCCATTTTATTTTCAATCATTGCTTTAAATGCCTTGAACTTGTCTAGGGCTTCTATTTTTTCTCTAAGAAAAGTAACCCAAGTCATTCTTGACTAATCATCAATAAGTAGAATGAAGTACATGTCACCTTGTAGACTTCTTATCCTTGTAGGACCACATAAGTCTGTATACACCAACTCCAATAGGCCTGTAGAGGTTTGTTCTTTTCTTTTGAAACCTATCATTGTTTGCTTCCCAAATTGACATTCTTTGCAAATGGCATTAGCAGGCTTCACAATCTTAAACAGGTCTCTTATAGCTTGAACTGAGCTTATTCTCACTAGATTATCAAATTTAATATGACACATTCTCCTATGTCATAACCAGCTTTCATTTGTCTAATCCAACAAACAACAATTGTCAGTACCTTTCAAATGATAAACATTACCATGAGTCTTCTTACCAGCAGCAATTATTGTTCCAGAGCTTTTCCTTATCTCACATCCATTGTCCTTAAACATCAGAGATTGTATCCTTTGTTACACATCTGTCCAACACTTAGAAGATTATGCTTTAATCCTTTGACATAATGAACATCATTTGTATTATGCTTGCCATCAAAAGTAATAGACCCTTTTCGACAAATCTTACCAGCTGTATCATCACCAAATCTAACTAGTCATCCATCATAATTTTCCAATTTGACAAACTTACTCTTATCTCCTATCATGTGATTTGAACATTTGTTGTCAATGACGCATTCATCCTTTTCCTTTCTAGAATTAAATGCAAACATCTTTTTTCTCTTGTTCTAAAATTCCTTCCTTCACAGAGCTTGCAAGCTTAACAGAAATAGGTTCTTCTTTTATAGCAATAAACAAGCAATCACTAGCATTACCATCTTCAAAATTAGATTCATCATCAGTTACACCTTCACTGTCTTTGACATAGTAACTTTTCTTTACCATCTTACCTTTACTTTCATTGTTCTTGATCTTCAAAGTTCTATCAGGACATCTTGAAGCATAATGACCAATCTTACCACAGCTGAAACATTTGAAAGGTAACTTACCTCTGAACTTTCTAATTCCCTTCTTCATTCTATTAACAAAGTTTTCCTCAATCTCATCAAAGTCTACCTCATCTAATTCCACAACATACTTATTTGATCTAACAGACTTTTCTAATTTGGCTTTAAAAGTAGTCTCAACTTTCACAGGACCATCGATAGTACCAAATTATCTCATCTCAAAAGCAGTTAGTTTACCAAGCAATTGATCTTTTGAAAGCTTGCCCATATCTAGCAATTCTTCAATGGTAGACACTTTATGACTATAAGATTTGGGAAGTGTTCTGAGTACCTTATTCACAACTTCTTCATCTTCCAATTTTTTACCAAGACCTTTGATGTCGTTAACATCATCAACCTTCTACATATAGATTGTTATGTTCTCATCTTTAGACATCTGCGTATTTTCATATCTAGACTTTAAATTCTGCATCTTGTCTTTCTTGATAGATTCATCACCTTCAAGGATTTTCTTCATTTTTTCCCAGATCTCATGAGAAGTTTCTAGATCTAAAACTTTCGCCATTTCAGTGTTAGATAGAGCATTTAGTAGGGCATTTATGGCTTTACCATTAGTTTCATATTCCCTAATCTCAATTGCAGTCTTCAGACCATGTTTAGGTATAGTGTATTTCTTTTCAACCATTCTACACACATTATAGCCCAGAGACAAAAGATAACTTTGCATTCATACCTTCCAAAAGGCATAATTGGTTCCATCAAACTGAGGAATGTCTTTCTTGTACATCATCCCAAATCTACCTTAAGCTATTAGGCTTTCTTCCAAGGAACCCTTGCTCTAATCCCAATTATTGGAATGCACAAGACAACTGAGAGGGAGGGGTGAATCAGTTGTATCAAAAACTTTAAACCCGTACAAACATAATCACATCCACATCAATTCACTTAAACCCTTATTATGTTATGAAGATTAAACATGAAAAACAAGTAACATAAGTTTTAATCACATTAACACCATGCACAAGAGAACACAAGATTTTTACATGGAAAACCCTAAAATGGAAAAACCATGATGAGGATTAGCTCACAATATAAAGTAGTACCAATACCGAATTACAAAGAGGCTCACTACCAAAGGGCTCACTACCCAAAAGAATGCTCACTATAATAGGCTCACTACCAAAGGGGCTCACTTCTATGAACTGATATAATAGCATCTACCACATGCTTGACTTCAATTCCAATGAAGCACAATACATATCACCTTCGTAGCCTCACAACAAAAACATCCTTATCTTCACACTTCTGTACCATACACATGAATCATTTACACTTATTTATATCAATCATCAACCTTGAAACATTCACCAAGGTCGGCAACACAATTTACAACCTTTGAAGCAATCTCCAAGGTTGGCAAACATACATAATTCAAATTAGGTCTGGACCTAAACATTCCCATGGTGGAAAGGAATGAAGGTGAAACATTTCACAGCTTAGCTTGGACCTAAATACATCTTCGCATGCTTCAACACGCTTCCTCAATCTACAAAGCACATCCTCAATTAGTGGTGGCACCCAAGTCGACTAAACTTGTGTAAACACCAAGAACACTAAGGCACAAGATTTCAAGAACACAATCATATCTTTTGGATTAGGCACAAGCCTTTAACATGATCTAGAGATATCCATGAACAACCTTAAGTCACCTAAGAACCAACAAAATCATCTACAACACCTTTCACCTAAAGAAGGTTCACTATCTACTCACAAACAACACTGTCGAACTTTGTTACATAATAACTTGCTTTACAGAGCATCAAATCACAAATTCTTTGGAATGAAGATAGATAAGGACCTTATAAACACATGTCTAGAACTACACCACCTAAAACCACTCTGCAGAGAAATACAAAGCAAAGTACTTTCTCCCAGACACCTCTGCACAACCCAAAAACTTTGTCAATTATAGTCTTCAAATTGGTGAAACTTCCACTGCACAACAATCTAGATTTAGCATATTCAAACACTTCTCTAAAACATATCCAACTATCACACTCTGATCTTCAACATAGAAGAAATGTGGAACAAAAACTAAGACAGTATCCCGCAAGCTAGAATATTCTCCAACACATTATTTCCTCTGGAGAGAAAATTTTCTCAAAAGTACTTGGAAACCTAGAAATAGGAGCAATATGCTAATAACATCAACACCTTTATGTCATTCAAATCACTTTAACATGACAACTCAATCAAACAACAATTAGCAATATCAGAAGACATAGTTGATACTAATGACAACACAAGCATGTTGACATCAATGACAACACCGGTTAGTACATACTTACAACAAGGTCTATGGAAAGAGGACCAAAAGGAGATTAGAAGGGGTCTAAAGACAAGTCTAAGGGTCATTCTAAGAGTGCTAGAAAGAAGAACAGAGTCAAGTGTTGGAATAGCAGAAAGAGAGGACATATGAAAATAGAATGTAGAAACCCAAAGAAACAATAGGATTCCTCTACTGATAAGTCTTCGAATGTCGGTGATGAGGTTTTACTTTTTGCATGTAATGTTTTTTCTCATGATCACTGGTTGGTTGACTCAGGATGCTCATACCACATGACCCCACATAAAGAATGGTTTTCCACATACAAAGAGTATGATGGGGGAAATGTGTACCTCAGGAACAACTCTTCATATCCTATTGTTGGACAAGGGAAGCTAATGCTATGTTTTAGCGATGGGAGAATTAAAACCTTCCTTGGTGTTTTTCATGTTCCTAGATTGGCTAGAGATTTGATTTATGTTTCAAAGATGAATGATTTGGGAATGCATGTGACATTTGATAAGCATGGTTGCAGATTGGTGAGAGGAAACTTGGTGGTAGTGAAGGGGAAACGATTCAGAACTCTATTTAAGCTAGAAGCCACTACTATTTGTAATGCTTATTATATATCTGAGGCTAATACTAAAAATACATGTATGTTGTGGCACCGTAGATTGGGCCACATAAGTCAGTCTAGTTTAAAGACTATCTTAAATAAAAAAATTGTTAGACAATTTATTCTATTCTGATGAGAGTTTCAAATTTTGTTAACATTGTGCATTTAGAAAATAGAATAGATCTCCATTTCCTTCAGGTACTAATAAATATAATGATAAATTAGAACCTATTCATCTGGATGTTTTTGGTCCAGTGGATGTTGAATCAATTGGAAAATCTAGATATTATGTTTCCTTCAATGATGATGTCTCAAGGTTTACCTAGATTTATTTTATGTGTCAAAAATTTGAAGTTTTCACTAAGTTTAAGGAATTTAAATCCTTATTTGAAAAGTAATCAGATTATAAGATAAAGGTTTTGAGATCTAATAATGGAGGGGAATATTGTTCTAAGGAATTTGATGAATTCTGTAAGCATGTAGGTATTGTTAGACAGAAAACTACTCCAAATACTCCACAACAGAATGGAGTAGCAAAAAGGATGAATCAGACAATAATGGAAAGAGACAGAAGTATGTTAAGTGAATCATAGTTGAATAAATGCTTTTGGGTAGAAGTTGTGTGTACTGCAAACTACTTGATTAATAGATCTCCATGTAAGGCTCTTGTTTCAACTTCTTGTGAAATGTGGAGAGGTAAGAAACCTTCTATTTCACATTTAAGGGTATTTGGCTATGAGGTTTATGTTCATGTGCCTAAAGAAAAATGAACTAAGTTGGATCTAAAAGCTAAAAAGTGTACTTTCATTGGCTATGGTGATAATGTAAAATGTTATAAGCTTTGGAATCCTTTAACTCAAAAGATTATCTATTCTAGAGATGCTATTTTCAGGGAACTTAGTGTTATTTTAGAACCTGAACGACCAAAGGAAAAAGAAGAAAAGGTGAAGAGTGTGCATTTTGAATTAGTGCATGAAGATGCACCTCAGGAAGAACATAATGATAGATTGGGGGGTGAAGAAGTACAAGAAGACTCGAGTGAAAGTTCTAATGAGGAAGAATCTATTGTGACATAAGAAGTTGGTACATATGAGCATGTAGAAGAACCTGAAGAGTCTATTACTCTAGCTCTGAGAAGATCCACAAGACAATGGAACCCAGTTGACATGTATAGCCCACCAAATTTCTATTGTGTATTTTCTTTATTGAGTACTAATGATGAACCTAGATCCTACAGGGAAGCTATTCATGCAAATGATAGTGAGTCTTGGAAGTTAGCCATGCAAGAGGAGATGATGGCTTTAGACTCTTGCAACACTTGGGATCTTGTTCATTTTCCCAAAGGAAGCAAGGCCATAGGTTGCAAGTGGGTCTTCAAGAAGTTTGGAGCAGATAGTTCATTGGAGAAGTATAAGGCTAGACTGGTAGCCAAGGGATACTCCCAGAGAGAGGGAGTTGATTTCAATAAAACTTTCTCTCTTGTTGCTAAATTAACTTCTATTATATTTCTCTTATCTATTGTTGTAGCTCTTGATTGGTAAATAGACAAAATGGATATTAAGACTGCATTCTTGCATGGAGATCTTGAGGAAGAAATTTACATACAATAGCCTATAGGTTTTGAGGTAAAAGGGAAAGAACATTGGGTTTGCAGATTGAAGAGGTCTCTTTATGGTCTAAAACAATCCCCCAGAATGTGGTACCAAAAATTTGATTCATTTGTGTTGAAATTGGGTTTTGTTAGAAGTGAGGAGGATCATTGTGTTTACATTCATTGTATTGATTATATTCTGATCATTGCATTGTATATTGATGACATGTTATTTTTTAGCAATACTAAGGTATGATCAATGAGTTAAAATCCCAACTTTCAAGAGCATTTGAAATGAAGGATCTTGGATCTGTGATGTATATTTTGGGGATGGAGAGCAAAAGGGATAGAGGTAATAGAAAACTTTGGTTATCTCAAAGTAAGTATGTGAACACCATTTTGCAGAGATTTAGTATGCAGGACTGTAACCCAGTTAGAGTTCCTCTTCCCATTGGTACTAATCTTTCATTAGATATGTGTCCAAAGAATAAGGATGATTTAGAGGATATGTCTAATGTGTCATATACTAGTGGTGTAGGGAGTTTGATGTATGCAATGGTTTGCACTAGACTAGATATTGCCCAATCATTGAGAGTTTTGAGCAGATTTATGTCTAACCCTAGTAGATAGCATTGGAATTATGCGAAGAGGGTATTAAATATCTAGCAAGCACTCCTGATTAATGTTTGGTTTATTCTAGTACTGACAGTACTGACAAAACTTTGGACATACAAGGATTTGTTGATACAAATTGGGCAAGTGACTTGGATAGTCAAAGGTCCACCAATGGCTATGCATTTACTTTGTTTGGTGGAGTAGTGAGTTGGATGAGTGAAAGACAGCCCATAGTTGCTTTGTCTACCACTGAAGTAGAGTATATGGCTACTACCCATGTCTCTAAGGATCCAATTAGATTGAGGAGATTGTGCACATGTATTGGTTTTGATTTCAGGATCATTTAGATTGGTTGTGATAGCTAGAGTGCTATTTGTTTGAGCAAGAATCCTATGTATCATGCTCAGACTAAGCATGTTGATGTACAATATCACTTTGTTCGAGAAATGGTTGCAAATGGACATATTGAGATAAAGAAGGTAGACACTCAGGAGAATGTTGCAGATGCTTTGACCAAGCTTGTGAGCACAGAGAAATTTGTTTGGTGTAGAGAGGCCATGGGCCCGTCTTCTAGTGCCTGATTATTTTATGGTTTTCTTATGGGTATTTACAATGTATGATGTCAAGTGGGAGAATTTTAGGATTAAGGTGCCATCAACCTTATAAATCCTATGTAATTAATTATTCCTAATAATTTTTAGAAATCACCCATAAGGGATGAAAGGTTTCACCAACAACGGTCTTGTTTCAGCTACATGTTTATATCCAGTCCTCGACGCTAATTCATCTGTGACAAGGGGGTCACAAGGGGGGTTCAGCCCTACGAGGGGTCCGAGGGGGTCACCCCCTGGTGGGGGGTCTAGGGGCCGCGTGCCTCGGTGGGGGTTTGGGGGCAACGCCGCCAAAACCATATTTTATTTATATTTTATCATTGTAGATCTGGACCGTTCGTCATTAGGTCACAGATTTGACAGTCGATATTATGTTAGTTTCATTGCCCTAGAAGGCAAACAACTTTTATAAGGATATTTGTACTATATTTTTATCAAATTTGAGAGTAACAGGCACCACTAGATTGAAGACTGAAGAAACAAAGGAAGTGCATGTATTGTAATCTCATATTTGAAGATAATACAACTTGGAGCCTCTTTTCTTGGTGGAGTTTTTACCCAAAAGGGTTTTCTCCACATTACATACTGTGTTATGTGTTCAGTTCTTAATGCATGTTATTTCTATGTAGTGGGTTTTATTTATGTTGCAATCTCCATTGGTTCAACATTGTTTAAAGGACATAAATAAGGTTTGAATCATATTTCTATTGTGTAGTTTGCACTTTCTTTTCTAAAAAAACATGCACAATGTATTATCAAATCAAATGATGATTACAACATACTTGCAATGCAAGTTCTTCCAAGAATACACAAATGTTGCATATTGGAGTAACTCCAATAGCATAATAGTACATGCAAATTAACCATACCACTCCAACTCCAAGCACCTGTATTTATAGTGAGATACAAGCATGAAGGAAGCCTCTAGAGCAAGCAACGAGAGATGGGCATCCAAATCCATGTAGCAAACTTTTCAAACACATGTTTGACTCTTGTGACACTTGTACAATATTCCATTACACCTCTTACAACCCTCCATACTTGGGCACCCCAAATTCACCCAAAATAGGTATGACAGATGCTTTTACATCATCAAAAAATTTGTCATTTATGACAACACTTACAGGTGTAAGAGAATCTGTCATAACTGACTATTAATAAATGATTCTCTTACAACTTGTCATATCCCAAACTTGGGCACTCCAAAATTAGGCTAAGTCAAATATGCCTCTTACAGTGTCATGCATGCAAATGACACTTGTATCATCCCTTCTATTTCCAACTCCTACAATGTCAAAGGATCTGTCATGGTTCTTACACGTCATAAACCTCTTACAACACCCAAAAGATGCCAACACATGGTAAAATATATATACCAAAAAATGAAATGCCTTCCTCCTCATATGAGGACAAAAATATATCTAGTCACCTTCCATGTAGTATGACACATCACCGTGTCCACTCCCACAAAGTGACAAAATAAGATTTGCATACAAAATTACAATAGTAGGTGAAAATAAACAAATACAACATTAGGAACTTTCAAAGGTTGAGACACCTCAATTCCCAACATTCCCCCACTTGTTAAACTCCTTTCAAGAGCCAATAGAATGATAGGATTTAACTACTATGGGCTAAGAGGCTCATAGACTCTGAACACCATCTGAACTTCTCTGTGCTCACAGGTTTTGTCAAGGAATCTACAACATTCATCAAAGTGTCAACTTTCTCCAAGTTTTCCTTTCCATCCTCTACCATGTCACAAACAAAATGGTATTAGACATTAATATGCTTAGTCCTCACGTGGAAAGTAGGATTCTTCACCAAACATATGGAACTCTAACTGTCACAACAAATAGTAATCTTCCCTACATCAAAACCAACATCAAAACATAATCTCTTAAGCCAAATGGCTTCTTTACAAATGTGAGTTGCTACCATGTACTATGCTTCAATAGTGGACAAAGCAACCATAGGTTTCCACTTACTCATCCAACTAATAGCACCACTGAACATAATGAACACATAAGCACTGGTGGATCTCCTACTATTAATGTCACCTACCCAATCTGAATCCACAAATCCTTGAATATAGAGTGAATGCTGAAGTCCTGTAGGATAACCATGATAACATAGGGAATACTTAGAAGTACCCTGTAAATATCTAAACACACTCTTCACTACATCCCAATGTACCCATCCGGTATTATCCATAAACTGACTAAGGACTCCCATTGCTTCGGCAATATCTAGTCTTGTACAAACCATAGCATACATCAAGCTACCAATTGTAGTAGCATAAGGAAATTTTCTCATAGCCTATATCTCTAAAGTAGACTTCAAACAATCTGCAACAGATAACTTTTTCCCCATCATAACAAGAACAATAATGGTGTACAAGCGGTCATGCTAAATCTCTCCAACATGGTGTTCACATACTTACTCTGGCCTAACCAAAGTTTTATGTTAGCTTTGTCTCATTTGATTTCCATTCCAAGAATGTACCTGGATGGCCCTAGATCTTTCATCTCAAATTGTGCTGACAACTAAGACTTCAAATTAGAAATCAAACTTTTACCATTCTCAATGAACAACATATAATGCAATAATGAGAATGCGATCATTATCCATTTTATAATAAACACAATGATTTGGTTTCAATCTTAGAAATCCAAAACTCAACACAAAAGAATCAAATTTATGGTACCACATCCTAGGAGATTGCTTCAAACCATACAAAGACTTTTTCAACTTGCAAAAAAAAATTTCTTTACCTTTACCACATAGTGCTATGGCTATGACATATAGATTTCTTCCTCCAAGTCACCATGAAGGAAAGTTGTCTTCACATCCATCTATTTAAATTCTAAATTGTATGTTGTAGCAAGTGATAACAAGAATCTAATGGATGTCAGCTTTGCAATGGGAGAGAAAATCTCACCATAATCCGTTCCCTCAATCTGGGAATATCCCTTTGTGACCAACATTTCCTTAAATTTCTCAACACTGCCATCTAAACCAAACTTCTTCTAGAAAACCCATTTGCATCCATTAGGTAAGGGCACCAGTTCCCAAGTATTATTTTTCTTCAAGGAATCCATCTCCTCTTCCAAGGCCTCTTTCTAGGAATTTGCATCACTCATACCTATAGCCTCCCTTATGGTCCTAGGCTCATTAGTGTCAGAAATCAAAGGAAAAATACAACTAGAATCATGTAATCAATAACCAAACCTATCAGGTTGTTACCTTATCCGCGTGGACCTCCTTAAAAGTTGAGGTTGAGGTTCTTCTTCTTCTTCTAAACTTTCAAAGCTACTAGAGCTCTCCTCATCATAAGGTCCAACATATGTCTTCAGTTCAACTTTCTTAGGGGTGGAAGGAAGATGAACCACATCATCTTTCTTCTCTTCTTTCTTTGGTTGTAGAACATTAGAAGAAGTATTGAGCTCTCTAAATTTCACACTTCTATTATACAAAACTCTCTTAGCCTCTGGATCTCAAGCTTGTACCCTTTCACATTGATGCCATAACAGATGAAGATACTCTTCACAACCTTGTTCTCCAACTTAGACCTCTTCTCCTTAGGAACATAGGCATATGCCTTACAACCAAATACTTGAATGTGTCTCAATGAAGGCTTTTTACCAGACCACACCTCCATAGGTGTCTTATCAATGAGCATCGATGTAGGAGACCTATTAACTAGGTAACAAGTGGTAGCAACAGCTTCAACATAGAACTTTTGTTCAAGGCTATCTCCACTTAGCATACTCCTAGCCCTCTCCATCAACATTTTGTCCATCCTCTCTACAACTCCATTTTGTTGAGGGGTATACGGAGTTGTCTTGTGCCTCTCAATCCCATGTTCTTTACAAAACTTGTCAAAATCTACAGAACAAAATTAACCACCATTATCAGTCAAACACTTAATCTTTCTACCCATCTTATTCTCTACATGAGCTTTCAAATCTTTGAATCTACTAAAGAGTTCAAATTTTCTTCCAAGGAAATACACCAATGTCCTTCTACTATAATCATCAATGAATGAAACAAATTAAACAAATTTTGAAATCGAAGGAACATTAATAGGACCACACACATCAAAATGAATAAAGTCCAACACCTTAAAACATTTGTGAGAATTGGAATAAAACTAAACACGGTTTTGTTTTCCATAAATACAATGTTTGCAAAAATCAAACTCAAGGTTATATAGTCATTCATATCCTTTTCACCAATGTAACCAAGATTTTGGTGCCCTAAAATTGTCTTCTTAGATGGAAGTTTTGTTTCCATAGAATGAGCACCCTTAGGTACCCAGAAAGCACAACCATCAGAAGTAGATGCAACAGTCCTCTTTGTTGTCGATTCCAATGGTGAGGATGAAGACTCTTAAGTTCTCTTCTTCAAAATAGAGGCACTATTGTACTAAATAGTGCATGCATCAAGTTGAAATAGAGTGCCAATCCGAAAACAGTTAGCTAGCACCATAGCTCCTCTAGTCATCTTGTATCCTTCATTCAAGAAAACAACCTACATAGCCAATCATTCAACTTACTTACAGATAATAGGTTTTGTGTCAAACTAGGGCTATGTAGAATACCATTGATCCCCTTCACTCATCCATCAAGGAATCGAGTCAAAACTCTCCCACAACCAACAATCTTCAGGTGAGATTCATCACCCAACTACACATTCCCACTGTCATATTCTTCATACTTCAAAAACCAACCCTGATGAGAGTTCATGTAAAAAGATACACCATAGTCAATAAGACACACATCATTAGATGCATGAGTTTCCATGGAAGCGACAAATGCTTCTCCATTATCTTGAGATGATTTATCAAAATCTGAATTATAGTTCTTCTTTTTCTTCTTCTCCTCCTTACACTCCTTACAGAAGTGACCAGGTTTGCCACAATTCCAACACAGAGCCTTGGAATTCCCAGGAGACATGGATCTCCCATGGGATTTGGATCTTACTTTTTCTTCCCCTTCTCTTTAGATCGACCACAAACCACAAGAGCCTCCGTAGATGATTTAGAAGATTTTCTCCACATCTCTTTAGACAACAACAAAGAAATCACTTCATCCATCATGAAGGTGGTAGTGGTACTCCCAATAGCCATAACAAGGTGGTCCCATGAATTTGGTAAGGAACAAAGTAATGTCATACATCAATCCTCCTCCTCCATCTTCACACCAACATAGGTTAATTGGGCAACAAGCATATTGAATGTATTTAGGTGATCAGCAACAAATCCTCCATCCTCCATCCTCAGGGAATATAATTTCTTTCACAAGAATAACTTGTTAACCAAGGATTTAGCCTGATAAACATCTCCAATTTTCTTTCAAAGATACTTTGTAGTCTTCTCTTCATGGATATTCAAGAGCACTGAATCAGACAAATAGAGTCTTATCATACCCTTGGCCTTCTGATCCATCAGATCCCAATCTTCTTGTTTCTTGCTTGATGGCATGGTTCTGGATACTGTGAGCCATAGATCTCTATCCACCAATAAGTCCTCCATCTTGAGTTTTCACAACTCAAAGTTGCCTCCATTAAACTTCTCTATATCAAACCTCCCATGTGATTGCTATCTCTTTCCTACAAGAAATATTATAAAATCCTCTTCACAATATCCCACTCAAAGGAAGATCAACTCAAAAAACCCTCTACCCAAACAACTAGAACCAAAGGTGATCAAGCTCTGATACTAACTGAAAGGAAGCAAGGTACACAGAAACAACTTCCTACACTGATCTAATGAGGAAAAGTTTATGTAAATTTTAATCTCTTACAGTTACAGATTAAGATGCACATTAACAAAAATGTAATAACAACATCCAAATACAAATATAAAGATCACAACACAAGATATACATGGGGAAAACCCTTTTGGGTGAAAAACCCCACACTCCAAAACCTGCATAATGTATTATCAAATCAAAGGATGATTACAACACACTTGCAATGCAAGTTCTTCCAAGAGTACACAACTATTGAATACTAGAGTAACTCTGACAACATAATGGTACCTACAAATGAACCATACCACTCCAGCTCCAAGCACCTATATTTATAGCAAGATACAAGCATGGAGGAAGCTTATAAAGCAAGCAACAAGAGATGGGCATCCAAATCCATGTGGCACACTTTTAAAACACATGTTTGACTCCTATGACACTTGTACAATATTCCCTTACACCTCTTATAACCCTCCATACTTGGGCACCCCAAATTTTACCAAAATAGGTACGATAGATGCTCTTACATCATCATAAAATCTGTCATATATGACAACACTTATAGCTGTAAGAGAATCTATCATAACTAACTATTAATAAGTGATTCTCTTACAACTTGTCATATCCCAAACTTGGGCACCCCAAAATGAGGCTAAGTCAAAGATGCATCTTACAGTGTCATACATGTAAATGACACTTGTCTCATCCATTCTATTTTTGGCTCTTACAATGTCATAGGATCTATTATAGTTCTTATGCATCATAAACCTCTTACAACACCCAAACGATGTCGACACATGGACCTATACCACAAAATGGAGAAAATACCTCATCATATGAGGAAAAAAAACATCTAGTCACCTTCCATGTAGGATGACACATCACCGTGCCAACTCCCACAAAGTGACAAAATAATATTTGCATAGAAAATTACAATAGTAGTCAAAAATAAATAAATACAACATTAGGAACTTGCAAAGGTTGAGACACCTCAATTCCTAACAAATTTATTACTTGAGTCATCTAATATCCAAACAAGGAGGTTTTTTTGATACTATAAATATCAAAACAATATTGGATTAGCCATCTTCCACAAGTTCAATTGAAGTGAGAAGCTTCACGGGGCTTGTTGGTGTTGAATGCACAAGACAACAGAGAGGGGGGTTGAATTAGTTGTAGCTTAAAATTTCAAAACCCTCACACACATTTAGATCTGTATAGATTCAATTAACCCTTAGATTGTTGTGATGATTAAGCATGAAAAGCAAATAACAGAAACTGAATCAAAAGAACATCAAACACAAGAGAACACCAAATTTAAGTGGAAAACCCAAGAAGGGAGAAACCACAGTGAGGATTAGCTCACAATATAAAATAGTATCAACACCAAATTACAAAAGGCTCACTGCAAAAGGGGCTCACTGCCCAGAAGAAAGGCTCACTACCCAAAAAGAAAGAGATAGAAGAGGTGGCTCACTGCCAAAGTTGAACTTTTATAATTGCATCTAACATATGCAAGGAGTATAGCTCCAATGAAGCTCAAAATAATAATCACCACAATATCAACATCACCTCTACATCATCATTGAAGAATAGTAGACACCTTCTGCTCACTTCATCCAGTAATCTAACACATGAAGGATTGTGTTGCACCACACATTCAACCGCACTGTTACTCACATCACATCCATCACACGCACACAAAATCACAATCCCTTGACACTCTTTTATACTGTCATCAACCTTGAGAACATTCTCCAAGGTCAAAAAATCACCTTAATCTAGAAAATTCAAATTAGGTATGGACCTAAACATTCTCACAATGGAAAGGAATGAAGGTAGACCATAACACATCTTAGCTCGAACCTAAATGTTGGCAACTTGGTAAACATCACAAAGAGAGAGACACTACTAATATGATGAGTATGTGTGCATGATGTTTGAAGATGTTTTCATTTATGGAAACAAGCAAAGGAACAAGATTGGAACAACATTTCTAGTCTGGAGAAGAAGACTTAGTCATTTTGGCTAAGTGTTTGCAGTATACTAAAGCAGCGACAAGGAGATAGTGTTTGAGTTGCTATTGGTCTGTAGTAGAAGATCATATCATGCAGTTTAGATATGTTATTCATAGTTCTCAAATGATCATTTTTCCAAGATTTTAGTTCTTGATGAGTACCAGAAGGCTATCTTCAAAAAGTCTAAGTCCGGCAGTGTAGAGAACAGAGGAAATCATAATAGAACACTCAACTGAATTGGTTCACATTTCTCTATTGGTGTATATCTTGTTATGTGGTTTGGAAGTGTTGTAAACATATGTATAAAGTATCTATATCCATAGTTACAAGTTCTAAGTTCCACCAGAAAGATAGTTATGGGTGCCTAAGTATTGCTACTTGGTTTGACAGAACTTGACTGTGACAGAGCATGTATTCTTGTGGTCCGCATTCTACCGTAAAAGTTTGTGATTATGGAGATATGATCTATGATATGTGAAGAGTCTCTGATATGGTTTTGAGAAACTCTTGTGATCTGCAGTGGAAGATGTAGTCTCATAGTTGAATTGAACCAGTAACAGTTTGTCGTTAAGGCCGACATGACAATATGATGTGTGTGTGGTAAGTTTTGTTGTTTGGAATCTTATCCTAATTGATTATATGGATGGAACTGACATATGTAAATATGATTCAAGTGTTGTTTTGATTCACTATGAATTTTGGTTAATGATTTTGGTCGACAAGTCATGACTACACACTACATCTTAGTATGCTGACCTAATGTGTAAATTTCAAATGTTGTGAATATATATATGTGATCAAATTCAATGTTTAGGGTGTGTGGTGTGTGAATTTGATTGTGAATTAAATATGTGAATAATTATAAAGGGTGACAAGAGCAGAAGAGAGATCTTGCTTGATGTAGAAATAGAATAGTGAAATAGGGCAGTCAAAGATGAAGAGTTTTGAGACAATATTACTGAGATTCATTGGAACTGTATCCATGCGTATGTAGATGTAATCAGAGAAGTTCAAATTGGCAGTGAGCCACCCTTCTTCTTTCTTTCTTTCTCTAGGTAGTGATCCTTCTTGCAGTGAGCACTTCTTTTGGGTAGTGAGCCTTAGGCAGTGAGCCTCCATTGTAATTCAATATTGTTCCTACATAATGTATTATGAGCTAACACTCACTGTGGTTTTTCCCAGTTTTGGGTTTTCCACATAAAAATCCCAGTGTTCATGTTTGATGCATTATGTTTGCTTCTTCTATGTTTAATTTTCTCTATTGGTAAATGTGGTAAAGGGATTATTAGGTCAATAAGTAAAATGTTTAATAAACTACTAATTCACCCCCCTCTCAGTAGTTTGGGTATTCAACAATTGGTATCAGAGCCTGGTTCCTCAGAAGAAGTCTAATAGTTTGAGGAAGATCTTGGAGACTAAACACATGGCAGGTAAAAAAATCCTACTCCTCCTAAAGAAATTGATGCATCTGAAACTAAAGAAGAATGCACACTTGTCAATGAAGAACTCAAGCTTGCACTTGCAAATCTTGAAAAGGTTGAAATAGAAAACAAAGATCTGAAAGATAATGTCAAGGAAGCATATGAGTGCATCAAAAAATTTAGGGAGCAAGTCAAGAAGTTTAAAGAAAAATATAAGGAGGTTAGTGAATAATTCATATGTGCAAATGACACCTTAAGCAATATGAAAGTGGAAGTTGTGAAAAGAGCAAAAGCAAAAGAAAACTTAAATTTGTTGGTAAAAAGGAAAACTGAAGACTACACAAAGCTTGAACAAGAAGTTATGGATCTGAAAGTTGGTTTGAAACATGCATGGACTTAGGAAGAAAAATTTAGAGTGAGTGCTACCCAACTTGATAGAATACTTGCTAGTCAGAAGAGTCCTGATGATAAAGAAGGCTTGGGATTTGAGAAAGGTGAAAGTTCCAAAACTGGTCAAGAAAAGAATGTTGAGTTCAAGAAGGACAAAGGTAAACAAATTTAGAATCAAAGGAATAGACCTAGAAGACCACCGATCAGGCAACCAAATTCTCAAAGGTAACCTTCTTTCAATGGTTATTGTAATACATGCAATAAGTTTGGTCATAAGGCTACTCAATGTAGGAGCAGAGTAAATCAAAATATTCCATCATTCTCTAGTCAGTTTTTCACTTGCAATAAAGTAGGTCATAAGGATAATGATTGTAGAAGTCAGATAAGGAATGGTTATAACAATAGAAGGAATGCTCATACCTTCAAAGGTAACTGCTTTATATGTAAGACGTTTAGTCATAAAGCTAGTGAATGTAGAAGTCAGATAAGGAACAACTATAACAATGGAAGGAATGCTCAATCTTTCAATGGGAATTGCTTTGCATGCAATAGATTTGGACACAAGGCTAACCAATGCAGATCAAGGATGAATGAAAGAAACAATGGATAGAGAAATTTTGTATCTTTCAATTGCAACAGGTCTGGACATATTGCAAGGTTCTGCAGAAGCAAGAGCACAAAGAAGAATAATTAAGTAGAGAAGAAAGAACTGGTACAAAAGGTAGATCTGGCAGAGATCAAGAAGGAGATGAATCAAATTTGGGTCAAGAAGGAAGTGCAAGAAGTCAAGGATGAGTCTGCACCAGACTGTAGTGTTGGTACTTCCTCCAGGAAGTAAATTGGGTGCTCCAGCTCAGGGGGAGATTAATGCAAAATCCTACTCCCCCAGCTAGAAATGTGGTTCTGATATCAAGCACAAAGATGAGTTATAAGACCGAATGACAAACCTTATGAAGAAGAATCCAGCAGAAAAGAATCTAATGCAGTAAATTATGAAGCAATCTTGATCGACTGGGGACGACAGTGTAAGGGTTTGACAGATTTTTGAGATAAGCATTTATGACAATTGAATCTTAATGAAATGAGGATATAAGATATTCATTTGAAAGAAAAATTACTTTGTATTCAAATTCACAAGTGACTAAGGAGATATGAGAAGCGAGCTAAAGTAAATCCGAGTGTTCAGTGACTAGTGCGAAGAAACCCTAATAAAAAATAAAAGGTATTTACACTTATCTCTTGTGAAAAATTATTTGTGTTGAATCTAAAAAGATGTATACTCCTCAAGTAGTTGAGATAATAGAGAGGCCCCACCCTAAATTCAAAAGGCATCCCTTTAAATTATTAGAGACTAATTCAAATGGCATATTTTTATGAGATTCCGTATGGTGTTATGGATACGGAAGATGTTAGGGCATACATACATGCAAACCTAGATGAATATGATCATGGAAAATTAGGGAAAATCTATCTAAGGGAACTAACTGGTGACAAATTTGAACTGAAAGAAGAATATAGTGTCATGTTTGAGAAGCATTTGGATACTTGCTTGGATTTTATAGTTGTCTCGGATGATGCTTGGGTTAGATATGTCTTGAGCAGGATTCATGATGAATTCTTTTGGCTTGATGAGCCTTATATGATAACAAAGGATGTCATTAAAGAAGTTACTAGCATGTGTTCCATAGGGAAAGTTATGGAATTGAAGGCTATGAAGAACAACATAGTAATGCAATTGATAGGTGTGAAATTTGATAAAAGAGCATTAATTGTAAATGATATTGTAGATCTAGCTATGAGATTTACGTCTAAGGTCATTGGTTACAAGATTTATTTCTCCAACAAGGAGAACCCTGTTTCTACAACAACCATATACATAGCATATGATATGGTCAAAAACAATACAGACTATGACCTATGTGAATTGCTTCGGTAACAACTTATGGAGAATTTAAAAAAGACAAAAGATTCAAAATATCCCTTTAAGTATGGAACTTTAATCATCTATCTATTCTTCTATTTTCTAAGGGAGTTACTTGGTATGAATAATATTGGTTGGCTTGATCACTCACCAGTAGCAGCACAAATTAGAAATCATATGCAAAGTTTGGGAAATACTGACAAATAAAATGTAGCCTTATGGGGATATTTCAAGAATTTCCAAAAGAAAATGTAGGCTAGGGCTAGGATCCTTGAAAAGGTAGTAAAGAAGTATGAAAAAGACATTGTATTCATGGTGGACAAGGATAAATGTTTTATGGAGGCTGTAGAACTAAGAACTGTATGGGTTCTAGCCATGAGATATGAAGTCATCAAGAAGCTAAGTGATGAATTTAGAACCATGAAGAGAGTCAATGCTCTATTGTATGGTGAAACTGAGAAACTGGTCAAGGAGACAGAGGAGATAACACTAAAGGTGTTACATGAGCTACAAATTTCAACTATTGTTGACACCAATAAAGAGGAACAAAATACTAGTGGTAATAATATAGCTCTGAATATAAATGTGGAATAGAAAATGGAGCAAAGTATAGTTAATCCTCTAGTGAGTACAAGGAGTGAAGAAGAAGTGAATACAAAACAAAGTGGAATAGTTCCTCCAGTAAATTTTGAACAAGATAAAGAAATGAAAGAAACTGAAGAAGAGAAGAAGTCTAAAGAAGCAAAGATGACATCTGATGAAAAGGTATCTGAGGAACAAGAAGAGCAAAGGGAAGAGGAAAATGTACAAATGATGGATATTCCTACTCTAGAGCCAGAAAGAAATGAATAAGAACACAACCAAGGACTACCTCTAGAAAGACAAGAAGCTGAAGTGTCTCATGGTGAAGAGAAGAGAGACACTTCTGACACCTTGAGGGAGTTCTTGGAGAAGTAGAAAGAAGCTCAAATTTTGACTACTCCTGAGCTTCTACAAGGTCCTATTAACCTTGCTTCTATGTCCCCTATACAGAAGTTGAGACTTGGGAGAATTCCTCAAACTAATGCACAAGAGGAAGGACTGAAATCTCATATAGAGGATAGCAAGTTGTTAGAAGATGCATCAACAATTTTTGAAAAGTTAATGTTTGGAATAAGAAGAGACACATCCTTGGGTCTTACTACACAAGTAAAGAAGTTAATGGAATCCATCAATATTCATTTTGAGTCTCTTGAAAAATCTACTGATAAAAAGGTAAGAGCTGAAATAGACAGTAAGAGATTAGTTGAGCTAAAAGATAAAGCCTCTTAAGATAAAATTTTGTAAGATAAAAGTATAGAATATGCACAATTAGCCCTTAAAGAAGATAGTGAACTATATCAATTTTGTCTTACATGGCCAGACAAGACTAAGGTGATAAAAGATAAAATAGATAAATGGGAAGCCTAAATAATGAAGATATCTAGAACTTATGACCTAGCAAAAGATACTATTGGCAATCAAAGGGCACAAGTTGAAACCATTCATTCTAATATACATAAGTTGTAGACCTAGAGGGATATCATAAAGCATAGAATGAGTCAACTCCGAGAGGTAGCAAGTTTCAAAATTGCATCTCTAACCAAGTTAATAGTAGCGGCAGACAAGACAAGGCAAATCACTGAAGCCCCTAATATAGTGAAGAAAGTAGAAGATTTGGCGTCCCAGATTAATGGGTAGATACTAATTTTGAGCGATACCAAGACCAATTGGGATGAAGAAATGGTGCAACTAAAAATAATCTATAAGATAGCCTAAGATCAAGAGAAAAGTGAGAAGGGAAGTAGAAGAATTATCCAAGAGGCATGGAATATCAAAGGAGGCAGTTGATGCCAACAAAGAGAAGATGGAAAGGGTAGAGAAAGAAAGGCAAGAAATAGAAAAAGAAAGTGCTCTAGTGCAAGCCCCCTCCTAGACCAAATCCTCCAAAAGCTCTGCACCTTCCACCTCTAAGAGCCAAAAAGCATCAAAACTGGAAGCCCAGACATCTAGAGAGGGAGAGAAGAGAACAAATAAAAAGGCAACAAAGTCCTATACAAGTCAGAAGGATGATGAAGAAACTGAGACCGATGAGGAAGTCAAGAAAATGAAGAAGAAGAAGAAAACATCCGGTGAACCCTCTACCAGTCATAGCAAGGAAGAAGAGGCAGAAGAGTTTGTTGAAAGGCCTACTCTATCCATTGATGATGTAGTCAAGGCAATTACTGTGGATGGGAATCTACAACCAATGATAGAATTCTATGATGAGTATAATGATGCAGATAAAAGGATATTGGAAGAAGCCACAGTTAAGTACCTAAACATATATAATAAAGCATTCATTGAAATTATTTCTCTAATCCCCAAGAGTTTAGAGAAAGTACTTGAACTCAGAAAAGATAATGCCAAGGAAAAGGATATGGAGATCCAGGAACAAATAGCTATTCATCTCTATCCCTCCATCACTCCAAAGAAAATGAACATGATCTTCAAAGATTACAAGGATGAGTTCCGGAGCAAATCCAGAATGAACAATCTTATGCTCGGAGAGACTGATTAGGTGGCTAAAGAGACTGAAGACATCCTCTAGAATGCCTATAAAAGATTCAATCTCCCTATTGTAGAGGACATAAGTGATGAAGCCTCTGCCATGGATGTCAAAGGATTAAGTACATCTAAGGAAGATTCTACTGAGAAAGTTGCAGAAGAGACAAAGGAGATAAGCAAAGAGAAGACTAAGGACTTAGATTCCTCTATTCTGGAAGAGGAAGTCCATGAAGAAGTAGACACCTCTCTTCCAGATCCCCCAATAGACTCTGAAATTGAAGGAGAAGAAAGAAAAGAAGAGAGAATTAGTCAAGAAGAAGAAGTAAAGGGAAGAGAAGAAGATCAAACAGAGAAGACCACAGGTGACAATGCTAAGGCTGCAGAAGGGGAGAAAACTCTGTCTCTGGCAAGAGACACTGTAGAAGCAGTCAAAGACTTCCTGACAAAAGAAACGATGGACTTAGATGAACCAGAACTGCTTCAAGGACCATTCAATTTTGATTCCCTCTCCCCGGTTCAAACAAAGAAGATAGCATCCTTTGCCCAAGCAAAGGTAAAAGAAAAACTTCTGAAGTCTCACATGGAAGACTGTGAGCTGATAGAGATTACATCCGGTGTATTGGAGAAGATCATGCCATCCTTCTAGAAGGATCTTTCAGCCTCCTCATCCGGTAATCTGAAATCTCTTGTTAATTATGTTAATACACATTTTGACTCTTTAGAGAAAGTAGTAGAAGAGAAAGTTCGGAAAGAGTTTTTGGGTAAGAGATTCTCTGAAGTACAAGGGCTAATAACAAATGATAGGAGAAATATGGATATTGGGATAAAGAGCTTAGAAAATGCTCTTAAAGATGGTGGAGAGATATATAAATTTTGTTTATCCTGGTCTAAAGTGACAAAGGATATTGAGAAGAAAGTGAAAGAACAAGAGGATAAACTATCAAGTTTATCTCAGAATTTTGATCCTCTCACCACATCCATAATAAACCAGGAATGTCTAACTATTGCCATTCTAAATGAACTAAAGAAACTTGAAAAGGAAAGGAAGAATATAATAAGTAGGATGGGTGAACTTAGAGGGATAATTATCCCTAAATTAGAGGCCATGCATGAGGCCCTAACTGATGCTCAGACCACAGCCTGGAACAGTGATCCAACAGATCTAAAGAGGGCAGAAGCTTTTGCATTTCTGTTGAGTGGTCACATCTCAATTTTGGACAAGATGAAGTAGAGTTGGGCAATAGAATTTGTCCAGTTGAAGACAACTTTTGCAGATATACTTCAATATATGTAAGTATAACATGTATATATACTTATGCGGCTAAGTATAGTTGGATTTTTGGGGATTTTGGTGTGCGCATTCTACCCTTTTCCATTGATGTCAAAGGGGGAGTGAGGAGCAGTGAAAAATGTGGAATCTAGCTAACAGGGAGCTCTAAAAAAGTGTACATTAGAATAGAGCATTAGCCAAGGGGGAGTGTAGTGTGACAGTCATTTTTCACTAAGTGTTTCCATCAATGCCAAAGGGGGAGATTGTTGGCAAGAGACAATGTGTGGCTTCATAATTGTTGTCATTGATGGCAACAAAGTTCATCCCACACATCTGCAGGACATGGTATGTCTATACCAGAAGTTAGATTGAAGAGTATTTTGGTCTGGTGACCAAGAACAGAGCATGCAGCAAGGTCTGACAATCAGGTCCAGATCTCTCAAAGGAAGTATCTCAGAAAAGTGTAGACTTGGGGAAGTCAAGAGGAGTACCATGAATAATACATTCCAAAGATTGAGCCTCTGGTGATGAAAGAGTGAAGAGATATGAGCACCTAAGTGTTGGGTTCCTATTTGGCAGAGTAGACTGAGGAAGACTTGACCAACAGAGCATCAGACCTTAATCCGGATGAGATATTGATGGTGATCAAGTTTCTTGAGGTATCATTCATGATTGGCTGACATGATTGATAACTTTTATAACTATCTTTTTGATATGCATCACTTAGTAAGCATGGATTCAGCTGACAGACCAGAGTTTGGAAATATCTTAAGTTTTTCAGATGCCGACTAGAAAGATGATTAAAATCATTGATGTGGATATATATACCAGATTGATTTTGGTATGAAGGTGTGTGTGGTGTGTTGTGTTGTGCAAAGAAAAGCAAAAAGTAGCGTGAAAGCAGCTAGCTATACAAGTCCGGTATGTGACAGGACAGCAGCACCAAAGAAGAGGAAGAATGAAGTGCAGTAGATCAGAGTATTAAGCCTAACCGGAACTGAACCTCAGCATATGTGGATGCTTCTCATTAGTTCAATCACCTAGTTACTTTTCTTTATACCTTGTAGACAGTGAGTCTCTTATAGGCAGTGAGCCTCTTGTGAGCAGTGTGCTCGGGCAGTGAGCCCTAATTGGCAAGTGCCATTTTGTACTTCTATTCTTTTAACAGAGAATACAATCTTGGGTTAGTCACCCCGTGGTTTTTCCCTTAATAGGGTTTTCCATGTCAAAATCATTGTGTTATGTATATTGATTTTATTTATGCTTTCATGGTTAGGCATACTGATGTGATTTGATACTGCATTAGTTGTTAAAGAAGAACAGAAAGTTAAAGTAATTGAAGATAACTGATTCACCCCCCCTCTCAGTTATCAATAGTTGAAACCATTCATTCTAATATACATAAGTTGTAGACCTAGAGGGATATCATAAAGAATAGAATGAGTCAACTCCGAGAGGTAGCAAGTTTCAAAATTGCATCTCTAACCAAGTTAATAGTAGCGGCAAACAAGACAAGGCAAATCATTGAAGCCCCTAATATAGTGAAGAAAGTAGAAGATTTGGTGTCCCAGATTAATGGGTAGATACTAAATTTGAGTGATGCCAAGACCAGTTGGGATGAAGAAATGGTGCAACTAAAAATAATCTATAAAGATGTACTCTTGGAACAACAGTAAGCATTTTTTATATCACTTGTATATATGCGGTAAAGTAGAAGAACAGTTTTGAATTTTTGGCAACTTGTATATATCTTTGTATCATACACCTTTGCCATTGATGTTAAAAGAGGAGAAGAAATGAAGCATGTGAAAAAAATTTGAAAAATAATAAAGCATGAAGACAAGGGAGCAGTGTATAAAGAGAAAGGGGGAGTTGTAACAATTTTTCACATCAAGTGTTGCCATCAATGCCAAAGGGGGAGATTGTTGGCAACTTGGCAAACATCATAAAGAGAGAGACACTACTAATATGATGAAAAGTGTTTGTTTATGATGTTTGAAGATGTTTTAATTGATGGAAACAAGCAAAGGAACAAGATTGGAACAGTGTTTCTGGTCCAGAGAAGAAGACTTAGCAATTTTGGCTAAGTGTTGGCAATATACTGAAGCAGTGACAAGGAGACAGTGTTTGAGTTGGTATTAGTCAACAGTAGAAGATCATACCATGCGGTTCAAGTATATTGTTCATAGTTCTCAAATGATCATTTGTCCAAGATTTCATTTCTTGATGAGTACTGGAAGCCTATCTTCAAAAAGTCTAAGTCCAACAGTGCAGAGAATAGAGGAAATCAGAACATAACACTCAATTGAATTGGTCCACATTTCTCCGTGGTTGTATATCTTGTTATGCAATTTGGATATGTTGTAAACACATGTATAAAGTATCTATATCTAGAGTTGCAAGTTTTATGTTCCACCGGAAAGATAGTTATGGGTGCCTAAGTATTGGTACTTGGTCTGACAAAACTTGACTGTGACAGAGCATGTGTTATTGTGGTTTGCATTCTAACACAAAAGAATATTTTTCTTTGTGGTTCTAGAGGTATGATCTATGATATGTGAAGAGTCTCTAATATGGTTTTGAGCAAGTCTTGTGGTCCACAGTGGAAGATGTAGTCTGACAGTTGAACTGAACCAGTGATAGTCTGTGGTTAAGGCCGACATGACGATATGATGTGTGTGCGGTAAGTTTTGTTCTTTGGAATCTTATCCTAAGTGATTATATGGATGGAGCTGACATATGTAAATATGATTCAAGTGTTGTTTTGATCCATTATGTATTTTGGTTAATGATTTTGGCTGACAAGTCATGACTACACGCTACATCTTAGTATGCCGACCTAATGTGTAAATTTCAAATGTTGCAGATATATATATGTGATCAAATTTAGTGTTTGGAGTGTGTGGTGTGCAAATGTGATTGTGAATTCAACATGTGAATAATTATAAATGGTCACAAGACTAGAAGAAGAGAGATCTTACTTGATGTAAAAGCAAAACAGTGAAACAAGGAAGTCAAAGATGAAGAGTTTTGAGACAGTATTTCTAAGCTTCATTGGAACTATAACCATGCATGTGTAGATGCAATCAGAGAAGTTCAAATTGCCAGTGAGCCACCCTTCTTCTTTCTTTCTTTCTCTTGGAAGTGAGCACTTCTTTTGTGCAGTGAGCCTCTATTGTAATTTGGTATTGCTCCTACATAATATATTATGAGCTAACACTCACCGTGGTTTTTCCCAATTTTGGGTTTTCCACGTAAAAATCTTGGTGTTCATGTGTGATGCATTATGTTTGCCTCTTCTATGTGTAATTTTCTCTATTTCTGAATGTGGTAAATGGATTATTATCTCAATAAGTAAAAAGTTTAATAAACTACTAATTCACCCCCCCTCTTAGTAGTTTGGGTGTTCAACACTAAATTCATCCGAGCACGCCACCACATGCTTTCACAATCACTGAAGCACCTCCGCAATTAGTGTAAACACCCAAAGTCGGCCAAACATGTGTTAACACAATGAACTTTTAAGTGCATACTTCCTCAAACCCAATGACATCTTGCGGACCACATGTAAGGCTTCAACACAATCTAGTGTATTCCATGAAAATCCTGAAACATCTTGAAAATCCAACAAATTCCTCCGCAACAACTTTCACCTGGTGCACAACCTTATCCTATTTATCCAGCATGCTTAACTATCTCTGACATACACTGTATCTCTAGAAATCAACTTTCAGAGCACCAAACCATGAACAAATTCAACAGAAGAAAGATATAAACCTTATAAGTACAATTCTAGAACTGCAAGACCTAAACCTTCTTTGCGGAGAAATGTGGAGCAAAACAGTTTCTCCCAGACACCTTTGCAATACTCAAAAACATAGTCCACACATTGGTGAGCACAAATTCCTCAGCACAACGAACTAGAGCATCAAATTTGGAATATAACATCTTTGAACAACATATCCAAACGACAAAGACAGATCTTCAATATAGAGGAAATGTGGAGCAAAAACTAGAACACTACTCTATAAACCAAAATGCCACTTCATCATACTATTTCCTTTATTAATCAAATTTTATCAAAAGCACTTGAAAACCAATCAACAGAAGCATATTTGCAACATCTTTAGCACCTCTACAAAGCAACCAAAACATCATCAGCAAGGCATCAAAACCAAACAACTCATACTATTGCAACAACCTCATCTCTACTCAACCAGTTGACACCAATGACAACACAAGCTTGTTGACAGCAATGACAACACCGATATCACATACTTGCAACAATCTCCCCCTTTGTCATTGATGGAAACACATAATGTGAAAAACCACCAAGACACATCTCTACACCAAACTTCTTTTATTTCTTACTCTCCCTTTTTCTTTTACATATCTTACTCTCTATACGTGACCACTAACTCTTTTCTTTTTCACATTTCTCTCTCTCCCCCTTTGACATCAATGGCAAAGGGTTCCACATCTCTCTTTCAATCTTACCTTTTAGACAACTTCTCAAACTTGTACCTGCTTATTATTACTCTACAACATCATTTCTTTTGCTTCTCTGCATGCTCCCCCTTATAAGCAACCAACATTAGAACTTACTCCCCCTGACTACAACAACCATCATGACAACTACCTACTCCCCCTGAGAGGTAGTCATCAACATCAATCTAGATTAAAGAATGAATATTGGAAGCCATTGGATTAATGCATCTAGTTCAAAGGAGGGATAATAACCCCTAACTTCTCTTAGAGATACTCAAATGTATCCTTAGAGCCTTGGTGAATATGTCAGCAACCTGATCCTTTGTAGGAACACACTCAATATTCACTTCATTCTCTACAACCTTCTCTCTCAAAAAGTGATACCAGATTGAGATATGTTTTGTCCTTTAGTGCATCACCAGATTCTTTGAAATGTTAATAGCACTGGTATTATCACAGAAGATAGGAATTGGCTCATCATATACAACACTGATATCCTTCAAAGTTTTCTTTATCCACAACACTTGTGTGCAGCAAGATGTTTTTGCAATATATTCTACCTCTATAGTACATAAAGACACTAAATCTTGCTTCTTGCTTAGCCATGACACCACTCTATCTCCAAGAAAGAATGCACTACCACTTGTACTTTTCATGTCATCTACACATCTAGCCCAATCTGCATCTGTATAAGCACTTAGAGAAAATTCATTACCCTTTGGATACCACAAGCCATGATCTAAAGTTCCCTTTAAATATTTGAATATCCTCTTCACAGCTGTAACATGTGACTCTCCAAGATCTTCTTGAAATCTAGCCACAAGACAAACTGCATGCATAATATATGGTCTAGTAGCAATTAAGTATAACAATCCTCCAATAATTGACCTATACCTGCTCTAATCAGCCTTAGGGGATTCATCATTCTTGTTTAGCTGCAACTAGTTGTCAGAGGGGTGCATACTGGTTTAGAATCTACCATTCCAAACTTCTTTAACATTTCCTTGGCATACTTTAATTGTGAAATGAAGATACCTTTATCTATTTGATTGATCTGTAGCCCAAGGAAGAAGTTCATTTCTCCACACATTGACATCTCAAATTCCTTATGCATCTCATCTATAAAAAGCTCTTACACATACCTTCATTTCCTCCAAAGATTATATCATCCACACATACTTCAATAATCAGTATTTGATCTTCACCTTCTTTGATGTATAGATTATTGTCTACAGAACCTTTACTAAAACCTTGTTGTAATAAATACTTGCCTAACCTTGCATACCAAGCTCTGAGGCCTTACTTCAATCCATACAATACCTTCTTCAATCTACAAACCATATCCGGTTTATCTGACAACTAAAATCCATCTGGTTTTTCTATGTAGACTTCTTCTTCCAATTCACCATTCAAGAAAGAAAACTTCACATCCATTTGATATACTTTGAAATCCTTATGTGCTACAAAATCCCAAAATATCCTAATGGCCTCCATTCATTCCACCGAAGCATAAGTTTCCTCATAGTCTATTCCTTCTACTTGTGATTAACCTTTGCACACGAGTCTTTCTTTGTTTCTCACCACTTCTCCATTCTCATTTAGTTTGTTCTAGAATACCCACTTAGTTCCAATCACATTTTTGTTTGTTGGTCTTGGTACAAGTTCCCAAGTCTGATTATTTTCAATCTGTATTAGTTCTTCTTCCATACCTTAATCTAACACTCATCCTTGCATGCTTCAGTCACTATTTTAGGTTCAACTTTAGAGTGTAAACATAGATTTACCTATTCTTCAATAGATTTCCTTCTTGTCATCACACCTTTGTTCTTGTCACCAATGATTTGATCTTTAAAATGATGCTTCTGCACATACTTGGGAGTTTTAGGAGTCTTTTTTGGAGCTTCTTCTTCTTCAGTGTGTACTTCCTTTTCATCAGCATTTTCTTCTTCTCTGCAAGAGGACTCATCTGAATCTGATTCATATCCATTAACTTCTAAACTCTTTTGTAGATCTTCATCAACTTTGGCATTTGCACTCTTAACAATCCTTCTTAACCTCTTGTTGTAGCACTGGTAAGCTTTGATTTTATTAGAAAACCCAAGGAAGATACCTTCATCAGTCCTTGCATCAAACTTTCCTAAGTTTTCTTCATCCATTCTGATATAACATTTGCTTTCAAATACTTTGAAGTACTTAGCAATAGGAATCCTTCCATACCATAACTCATAAAGAGTCTTTGTACTATTTACCCTTGCCTGCACTCTGTTCAGTATATAAACAGCAATATGAATTGCTTCTCTCCAGTAGACCTCTAGTAGATCTGCTTCCTTTATCATTGTCCTTGCAACCTCTTGAACAGTCCTATTCTTTCTTTCAACCACTCCATTCTACTGAGGAGTCCTAGGGGCAGATAAGTGCCTCTTTATTCCATGATGCTCACAAAACATGTTAAACTCATTAGAGGTGAACTATCCACCTCTGTTAGACCTCAAACATTTGATTCTCATATCCATTTTATTCTCAACCATGACTTTGAATGCTTTGAACTTATCTAGGGCTTCAAATTTTTCTTTGAGAAAAGTAACCCATGTCATCCTAGAATAATCATCAATCAATAGCATGAAATACCTGTCACCTTGAAAATTTCTTACCTTGGTAGGACCACAGGGATCTGTATGCACCAATTCCAATAGTCCGGTAGAAGATTGATCCTTGACTTTGAAACTACTTCTTGCTTGCTTTCCAATTCAGCATTCCTTACAAATAGCATTGATAGGCTTTGTAATCTTTGGCAAATCTCTCACAACTTGAGCAGAACTAATTCTTACTAGGCTATCAAAATTGATGTGACACAATATCCTATGACATAACCAACTCTCATTGATCTGAGTCATGAAGAAATAACCATCACCACCTTTGAGCTGATAAACATTTCCATCTATCCTCTTCCCAGTAGCTATCATAGTTCTGGAGTCCTTTCTGATCTCACAACCACCATCTTGAAACACAAGATTGTATCCTTTTCTACACAGTTGTCCAACACTCAAGAGATTATGTTTCAAGCCCTTGACATAAAGAACATCATCAGTATTATGCTTGCCATCAAAATTGATTGAACCTCTTCCACATATCTTAGCAGATGTATTATCACCAAATCTAACTAGTCATGCATCATATTTTTCAAGTTTAACAAACTTACTCTTATCACTGGTCATATGATTTGAGCATCCACTGTCAATGACCCAATAGTTCTTTTCCTCTGTAGTATGAAAAGCAGATATCAAAGTGCTTACAGCATTAAGCCCTACCTCCATAGCCTTTTCCATCACGCATTTCCCAATGTTGGTAGAAACAGTATCATCTCTTAAAGCTATGAATAGACATTCATTATCCTCATCATTCTCATAATCAGATTAGTCATCAGATATACTTGCATCCTCTCAAACTTAGTACTTTTCTGAGGCACTCTACTTTTGTTCTCCCTATTCTTGCTTCTCAAAATTCTTTTCAGACATCTTGAAGCATAATGACCTATCTTTCCACAACTAAAACATTTGAAAGGCAACTTACCACTATACTTACTAGTACCCAATTTCATTCTTCTTGCAAAATTAGATTCCAAATCATTTGAATCCTCCTCATCTAATTCCACAGTCTTCTCAAATTTACCAGCCTTGAAGGCAGTCTCAGCATTTACACTACTTGTACCAAATTCTCTTATTTCAAAAGTAGTTAAGGTGCTGAGCAACTGATCTTTGGTAAACTAATTCAAATTTTGTAATTATTCAATAGTAGAAACCTTATGACTGTAAGCTTTAGGAAGAGTTCTGAGTACCTTCAATACCACTTCTTTTTCATCCACCAAGACCTTTGATGCCATTGACAACTTCATCCACCCTCTATAAGTAGCTTGTAATGTTTTCATCCTTAGACATTCACATGGTTCAAACATGAGCTTCAAATTCTACATTTTATCTTGCTTGACCTTATCATCTCCTTCATAAATACTTTCTAACTTTTTCTAGATTTCATTAACAGTTTTTAGAACCATGACTTTCACTAACTCAGAATTAGTAAGACCACTTAAAAGAGCATACCTCACTTTACCATTGGTTTTATAGACCTTGATCTCATTTGTAGTACTTGGACCATTGTCTTGTATAGTGTATTCAGTCTCAATAGCCTTCAAAATCTCATATCCAAGAGAAATCAGATAACCTTCCATCCTTATTTTCCAAAATGCATAATTTGTTCCATCGAGCTAGGGAACATTCTTCTTGTGCACCATCTCGGATCCACCTTAAGTGGTTAAGCTCTCTTCCAAGGAACCTCACTCTGATACTAGTTGTTGAATGCACAAGACAACTAAGAGGGGGTTGAATCAATTGTAGCTTAAAATTTCAAAACCATCACACACATTTAGATCCGCATGGATTCAATTAACCCTTATATTGTTTTGATGATTAAGCATGAAAAGCAAATAAAAAAAACTAAATCAAACCAACATCAAACACAAGAGAACACCAGATTTATGTGGAAAACCCATGAAGGGAAAAACCACAGTGAGGATTAGCTCACAATATAAAATAGTATCAACACCGAATTACAAAAGGCTCACTGCCAAAGGGGCTCACTACCCAGAGGGCTCACTATCTAGAAGAAAGGCTCACTGCCCAAAAAGAAAGAGATAGAATAGATGGCTTACTACCAAAGTTGAACTATTATAATTACATCTAACATATGCAAGGAGTATAGTTCCAATGAAGCTCAAAATAATAATCACCACAATACCAACATCACCTTCGCAGCATCACTGAAGAATAATAGACACCTTCTGCTCATTGCATCCAGTAATCTAACACATGAAGGCTTGTGATGCACCACACATTCAACCACACTATTACACACATCACATCCATCACACACACACACAAAATCATGATCCCTTGACACACTTTGATACTGTCATCAACCTTGAGAACATTCTCCAAGGTCAGCAAATCACCTTAACCTAAAAAATTCAAATTAGGTTTGGACCTAAATATTCTTGCAATGGAAAGGAATGAAGGTAGACCATAACACATCTTATATTGGACCTAAATTCATCCAAGCATGTCACCACATGCTTTCACAATCATTGAAGCACCTCTACAATTAGTGTAAACACCCAAGGTCGGCCAAACCTGTGTTAACACAATGAACTTTTAAGTGCACGCTTCCTCAAACCCAATGACATCTTGTGGACCACATGTAAGGCTTCAACACAATCTAGAGTATTCCATGAACATCCTAAAACATCCTGAAATCCAACAAATTCCTCTGCAACAAATTTCACTTGTCGCACAACCTTATCTTCTTTATCGAGCATGCTTAACTATCTTTGTCATACACTATATCTCTAAAAATCAACTTATGGAGTACCAAACCATGAACAACTTCAACAGAAGAAAGATATAAACCTTATAAGCATAATTCCAGAACCTCAAGACCTAAAACTTCTTTGCGGAGAAATGCAGAGCACAATAGTTTCTCCTAGACACCTCTGCAAGACTTAGAAACATAGTCCACACACTGGTGAACACAACTTCCTTAGCACAACAAACTAAAGCATCAAATTTGGAATAGAACATATATGAACATCTTTGAACAACATATCCAAACCACAAAGACAGATCTTCAACATAGAGGAAATGTGGAGCAAAAACTAGAAGACTACTCTGTAAACCAAAATGCCACTTCATCATATTGTTTCCTTTATTAATCAAATTTTCTCAAAAGCACTTGGAAACCAACCAACAAAAACATATTCTCAACATCTTCAACACCTTTACAAAGCAACCAAAACATCATCAGCAAGGCATCTCAACCAAACAACTCATACTATTGCAACAACCTCATCTCTGCTCAACTAGTTGACACCAATAAAAACACAACCTTGTTGACATCAATGACAACACCAATAGCACATACTTGCAACAATTGGTATTGCCATAAGTTCATGGAGAACTATTTTAAGATTATCAATCTTAAAACTTCCTTTCAAAAGAAGGGTAAAATGTTTGAAGGGAATCCCACATGTGAGTTTGCATTTGGTAAGCTTAAAGGACTATGAGCATCAAAGCTTATCATGTTCATACCTAATCCAAATAACCCATTTTTCATATGGATAGATGCTTTATTGAATGGATTAAGAGTTGTGCTAGTACATGAAAATGTGTAGTCAACTATGAGCCTAGAAAACTAAAGATCAAAATAAAAATTATAACACGCATGATTTAGAATTATTGATGTAGTTTATGATTTTAAGGATTGGAGACATTTTCAAATAGGTAATTCATTTGAGCTCAAAATGGATCACAATAGCTTGGAATAAATTTTGGAGTAAGAAAGATTGAATCTTCAATAATGAAGATGGTTGGAATTATTGAGTGACTATGTTTTTAACATCTCCTATGTGAAGGGAAAAAATCATGTTGTTGACACACTCAGTATATGAAGATATGAAGTTGTCATGTCATATTCATAGCCAAAATAAGGATATAAATTCTACAATAGAAAAACATTGATCCAATGTATAAAGAAATTTCTACTCAAAAGAAAGAAAATAATGAAAATTTTGGTTTCTCCTTTGACCAGTATAGTTTACTATGGAAAAATGAGAGGAATTATGTTCTTTTTTCTAGTAATTTGAGAAAATTGTTGTTGGAAGAGGTGCATACAACACCATATTATGCATATCTAGGCATACATGAAATCCTTCAAGAGCTAAAGCATCAATATTTCTAGTTTGGTATGAACACATAAGTCGTGGAATACATGTCAAGACACTTGGAATACCAATGAGCTAAGGCTTAACATTATCACCCTAGGGTCTATTGTACCCATGTAATGTACCACATTATAAATGGGAAGTGAAATTTCTATGGATTTCATGACTAGTTTGCCTAATTCTGGAAATAGGCATGATTCTATCTTAGTAGTTGTCGAAAAGCTAACAAATGTTTCCCACATCATAACAAAAAATGGGGAAACATGATGATGTTATTTTGGCATCAAATTTTGTGAAGGAAATTATATGCCTTCATGGTGTACTTGTTGTGATAATCTCTAATAGAGATAAGTTATTCACTTCAAGGCTTTAGATAACCTTGAAATCTACTTTTGGCACTAAGATACCATCCTCATATTGATGGACAAATTGAAATGGTAAATCAAGTCCTTAAAGACTTGTATGTATCTCATGGACCAATAAACCAAGTGGGAATATTTCCTATTTTTCTAGAGTTTGCATTCACAAGACATATTACTCTTCCATCAAAATAGCCCCATTTGAAGCACATTATGGTATAAAATTTAGCACCCTACTTGGATGGGAAAGTTTGGAAAATCATGTTGTCGATGGTCTTGAAATCTAGTAGCAATATGATGAGAAAATTAAAATCATAAGATAGCATTTGAAAGAAGTTTTCCCTGGGTAGAAAAGGTGTACCAATATAAAAATAACACCTCATAGATATCAAGTGGATGAAACGTTTTCTTGAGGGTAATACCAATGAAAGTTCTACTAAATTTAGAAAAAAACATCTAAGTTGGCTCGCTAATTTGTGGGAACCTTTGAGACTTTTGAGGTAATCAACCATGTGGCATACCATCTATCTCTTCCACCCTCTCGCTCTAGGATCCATGATGTGATTCACATTACACATTTGAGGAAATATATGCATAATTTGAGTTATGTCCTAAATTAGTAGAACCTACACATATAAGGCGAGGTGCAAGTCATTCTCAAACATATTAGAAATATTGACCAACACAATCTTAACGTACATAATAAGAAAACCACCAAGTTTTAGTGCATTGGGACCAAATGAGATAGCAAGTTCCAAGTGGGAAAGAAAAATCCTTCATGCAAGGACATTTTTCATAATTGTTTAAGTAAACATTTTAATGCATTAGAAATTTTGGGCTTGTGAAATATTGGACTCATATTTTTTTATGTTGAGGAGGATGTCATAACACCATTTTTAGAACTTTTATTGTAATGAAATTATACTATTAATTATCAAATGTGTACGTGGTTATCAAGACTAACCTAGTAGGTTGACTATGTAGTTGGGAACTAGGTTGAACAATGATGTATTTTACCTACATTATTTTAATTCATGACATGGATTATTAGATATAAATCTATATGATAGATTTCATTCTTATTTATGTTTTTGGGTATTATTGATATGTGTCAACATTGGCATGATGTAGGTTCATGGCTCAAACACTCAGTTTAACTGTAGTGGTGAAAATAGATGGGTTTTGCAAGGTAACCTCATATAATTTTGGATAGTTATAAGACCTAGATACTATAGATTTGTCCCTTATTTTTGTTTGATTCTCTAATCAATTTTGATGTGCTTTGATGGTTTTCATTTCTTAGGTTGGTTGTCTTAAGGGATTTACCCTTTTAAGTTTCACCTTTGGTCTTTGAATTATTTGTATGGCTTTGATTACAATGTTTAATGTGTTTTTCTTGGTGACCTTGGAAGGCACCTATGAGTCCATAAGACTATAGTTATATATTTTATTAATAAGGTTTTCACTTAAAAATTAGCATGGAGATTCAATTTTTAAAATTATCCAAATTGAGTTTTATGACCTAAGCTAGAAAGTATTGCTTGTGAGCATTGAATGGTATGATGCCATCCATTGAATGACTCATAGTTTGTTTGGGAATCCTTAATCATTCATTGTTACGGTTTTTATCTTATCATTTTTGTCTTTCTATTTTGTTGTTTTTAGTTTTCTAGTTGTCTTTTTGATTAAATGGGTAAAACAAGTTTTGAAGGTGTTGCAAGTATGTGCATAATCGGTGTTGTCATTGATGTCAACATATCTTTGTTGTCATTGGTGTCAACTGTATCCTATTTTTTTATTTGGTTAGAAGCCTTATATGTTGAGGATATTGATAAAATTAACCCCTCCGGAAGAATCAGAAAGGAAACAGTGAATCACAGTGAAGATAGTGAGTTGCATATTGAAGAACAATCCAAAAGACTGTTCCACATTTATTGGAGAGTGAAGATCTTGGTCTGCAGATTGGAAGTTATTTAGAGGCATGTCTGAAGATGCTAAATCCTAAGTTTGAGCTTCCAGTATGAAGAATTGAGTGAGTTACATTCACCAGAGTAAAACCTACTTTTTCTGATTATTCACTGGTGATAGGGAGAAAGTATTTTGCTCTGCATTCCTCCGCATTGAAGTATTTTGCTCTGTGGTTCTAGAGGGAAGTCTGGGATGATGATAAGTGCCTTCAACTCCAATGGTTTGTGATTTGCTGGTCTACAAGCTATCTTTCTTTTATGACAGTTGAAGACAGTAAAGTTCATGAACTCTCATGTGAAGAATCTCATGGATAAAGTGGTTAGATTTTGTGTGGTTGCTCTTGATGATTACAACGTTCTTGTGGAGGCCTCTTGATCATGTTCCTACCTTTGCATTAGTCCATGTTAAGGAATTGAGATCATGTTTCAAGATTACTCCCAGATAGCCAACTTGGTTAATCCCAGTGATTGCGAAGATGTATTGAAGATTGTAGAAGCATGTAGTGGTGTGGAAGATCATGTTTGAGTTCCAGGTAAGGCAACAAGTGATCCACATACATCTTTACTATATATCCTTAACTAATTTTGTATTAGGTCTAGACCTATTTTATGTATGTTTGTAATGCCGACCTTGGAGATTGTTCCAACAATTGATGATTGTAATATCGACCTTGATGATCATTCCAAGGTTGATGTAGTGTATAAATAATTGCAATTGAGTTGAGGAAAAAGTGTCCTTGGGTGAAAATGTGAAGATAAGTAAGGAAGAGAAAAGATAGAGCAGAGTAGAAGAGTATTGCCCTTAAATGGAACTGAATTCAGGCATGGAGTAGATGCTAACATCTCAGTTCAAAATCCTTGGTAGTGAGCCACCCCTTGGCAGTGAGCCACCTCTTAGCAATGAGCCTTTTTCTGGGCAGTGAGCCCTATTGATAGTGAGCCTCTAATTTTTGATATTGTGCTTTACATATATATTTTGTGGTTTAACCCCCACCATGGTTTTTCCCTTAACAGGGTTTTCCATGTAAAAATCTGGTGTCTCTTGTGTATGATCTTGCAATTGTGTTTGTGTTTCTGAGTTTATGCTTTCATGACTTAATCATAACGAACAGTGGATAAGTGTTTAATGTTTTAAGGTGCAAAATTATAAGACAACTGATTCACCCCCCTTCTCAGTTGTCTGGTTCATTTCAATAGAAGGGGCCCTGAAACCCTATTACAAAAGTTTCCCAAAGATAAAATAAGACCTATAGATAGCCAACAAATTTTCTATTTGTGTTGAGGCCAAGGAATATTGGGTTTAATGGCTTATATTTCAGGGAAGTTATTAGTTCCACTATGCTTCTTTTGTGGAAGATCATGGATGAAAAATGGGAACATAAAATGGTGGGAGTTGTCTAGGGGATTTTAAAAGAAAGGGGAAAACTAATTCCAGAGAGACTGTTATGAATAACGTAGGTGTTCTTTATGTTTTCTTATGGAGAAGGTTGTAGAAGTGTTTCCTTTGATACTATGTAAGGAGTTTATTTTTTTGTCATGGTTGTGGGTATTTTCTCTTGCAAAGTTGTTTAGCTTGTTGGTTTACCATGGAACAAGGAAAATAAAGTTAGATTAAACTAATATGAGAATAATTATGGGTGGAAACTTACTAAGAACCACCATGTAAGAGGTTATTATACTAGTTTTCTTGTATGAGATTACTTTTTAACCTTGTTTGAATTATTGTATACTTTTATGTGAACTATGAAGGTGCTTGGAATTTTGGGTATTCCTGGAAATAGTATTTTTCTATGCATGTGTGTGGTTTGTTGAACTTTTGAAAAGGCATTGTGCTTTTGGTCATTTTGGTTTTGAAACCTTATGTCTCTAGAGTATAACACATTGAGTTAAAATAGGTCTTGTTTTATTTCTAAATCCTTGAGTAAACCCTAGGGTGTTTATTTATTCTTAAGGTTTTGAGAATATGATTGTCTTACAATATTAATATCTTAGAAACCCTTTGAGTGTATTTTTTTGTTGCCTATTAGGTTTTGTGGCTTTCACTTGACAGTTGGATAGATTTTTTGTTGTGGGTGTTGTCCACTTTTTGGTTTTTTCATTTGATTTATTTGGCAATAGGGCTTTCATCCTCTCTAACTATAAAGGCATCTCTAGGTGAAACTATTAAATTTATAGAAATAGTGTGCTTATAGGGTTTACTCTCCATTTAAGAGCATCAAATCTTCTGTCAAAGCCATCTTGGTTGTCTTGATGTTTTATAATCTCTAGGGTTATGCATGTAAGTCAGGCTAGGTTATACCTACACTACCTAGGTAGGAAGCTAAGTGGTTATCTAAGATTGGGATTTTATTGTACCACTGCACCCTAACATTTCTCAATATGATGACCTAGATTCTTCAATAGATTTGGATCATTATTGCATATTTGGAGATGTTTGATAAGACATACTCGTGACATTGTGTGTTAAGGGTTTAGTTGGCCTTTTGGGCTTTACTATTAACCCAAAGGGACCCATTACTGTAAATAGTTATTTTGATATTCATTTATGATTATATGAATAGTATGTTGTAAGGGGGTGTACAAATCTTATGATCTCTTGAGTTTGCATTGACTATTAGATCTCTTCCTCATTAGATGAATCTCACATTCTTAGGGGAGAATTTTTAGATTCGTTAGTCCATTATTGTACAATTGGCCAAGGGAAATCCTAATCATCATTAAAGGGCCACTCCACTTGATTTATTAAATTATGAGCTTAGAATTTATTATATTATCATCAAGGCAATGTGTCAAGGTTAAGCTCTCCCATAATCTAGTGTTAGAATTTATAATCCCTTAGGGTTTTGTGAGCTAAACATGTCATATCCAATGACAACACACTATAAGAGCTCATTACCTTTATAAACTTGTGGTAAATAATCAAGATATTATTAATAATGTGATCAAGTGCTATCAAAAATGGAGGGGGGCCACCATCTTGATGACTTGTAAGCTCATGATTAATTGTGCAACTCCTTCCCTAACACAATTATGTTGACACCTTCAGATGCAAGGGAAACTAGAACATCCACATCATCCATGGATCCTATAGATCTTATAGATTCCATATGTCATTATATTTTTTCTTCCATGGTCTTAGAATCTTAGTTGACCAAAGTACCCAAAATCTGTCCATTCAACAAGTTTGACTATAGACTTGATGGAGTGATTCAAAGGATGATAAATATCTATACAGTAATTTAGAGGATGCTAAGTGTCATCCCTTGAGTGGACCAATGGCCAAATGGATAAAAACATTCCATGCATCTCTCATAATCTTACTTTTCCCCTACCACATGATCATGAGTTCTTTGATCTTAACCATCCATTGTTATAGGCATTTAGTAAGTGGTTTGTGCATCTTTCCTCTTGTTGCCACATGGCATCATACTATCTCCTCTTGAAGTTGATAGATGCCACTTGAACCCATAAAAAATTAATATAATATTCACAATTGATTATCATGTGATAAGCTCTAACTAGGAAATTATTTTATCCTTGGATATAATTCTTGAGCTTCATAATACTGGTAGATCCAAAGGACCTAGTGTGTCAAATTTGGGAGAAACTCATAATAATTTACCAAAGGAAATTGTCATTGTTAATAGACCATTATCATTTACTACAAATAATATGGATGAAAGGTTAGTTAGTACAAGTTTATAAAAAATTGGTCTATTTATTAATATCTCTTGTAACAAACCAGAATCATGGAAGCAAAGATATAAGCTATGTTATGCTAATTTTTCAATGGTAAAACATGTATCATGTTGTGTGATGACAACTATGATGAGAGTATGATATAGGCATGCCCTATCAATTAATATTAGTTTTTTGCAACTTTAGTAAAACATGTAATTCAATTGATAAAACTAGATTTCAATGTAAAGGTTTATTGTAAGAAATTGATTATGGCATACTTTTGTTTATGGTAATTGTTTTCTTGGTAATATTGAGAGTTGAAAGGTCTCTATCTTGCAACTTCAACATAGTCTTGTGGAATATGAGCATTCTTATGTAGTATATGTTCCTTGTCTTGTGGCTTATGAATTGGCATAGAATGTGAATGGGGCCCTCAAACAATTATAAATGGTTTCATAATCATGCATTAGTATTGTGCTATCATCTTTTGGCTATCCATCTGGGAAAGACCCTTTAGAAATTGTATCTCTATCTTGTAAGGAATGGAAGGTAACTTGTGTTATATTTTGTGAAAAGCATTAATGTCATTTGACATAAACTCCTATTAGTGTACTATTCCATAAAGGAATAAGGATCTATTTGTTATTGTCATTGGAATTTATATAGGTAACATGGGACTATGCTTTTGGTTTGTATTAGCTATAGGATTTAGTTATCATGCTGTAGACACCTAAAAATGTTTCGACCATCAAACTGACTCCCGACATCCTTAAACACATCAATTTCCCTTCCATTCAATTAATTAAATTTTTATTTAATTAATTATCCCTTCATCACCCAATTTTCCATCATTTTATCCCCAACAATTGAATTAATTTTATTAATTCAATAGTTCAAGCTTTAGCAAATTGATCTAATAAATATGCAAATATTTATTTGGCCAATTTGAGGGAAATCCAATTAATTAGCTAAATCATGTTTAACTAATTAATCCAGCCTATTAATTGACCTATCCCTACCCTAGACAATTAAATAGCTATAATTTAATTGCCTATTCTAGCCTACCTCATCCTAGCCCTAGGGTTAATTAAATAAAACATATGTTTAATTAATCCTAACCTCTCATTTGGGTGGTCAAACCTAGTTTAACACCCTTCCCCACATCCTCTAAATAAAAAATTGAAATAAATCCACATAAGTCAATTTTTTATTTGAATACATCCCACATCACAATTAATTCCTCTTACACCCCCATACCTCATTTATCTCCACTTATCCCCAAATGAATTTTTAATTCATTTTTACATTCCCCATATAAATCTTTAATTCAAAAATAATCCCTCACACCCATACTCATTTAATAACCCATTTTCTTAAAATGAACAAAATATTTTCTTTTATTCCTAGTGCTCCATTCCTCCAAGATCTAATCTAGGCCCTCCACATCACATTTATCCTCCACCATTGATCTTCCAAATCAATCTCCACCCTTGGATCAAAATCCCTCCAAAATCTCTATAAATACTTCATCCTCCAACCCATTTTGGGATCCAAGTTTTCAAGTAATGTTACCATGTCCAAATGTCTATTGAGCTAGAATTATGAGTTGCATAATTAGGATAGCATTTCACATTGAATCACTTATCTAGGGATTATCATGTCTTAGGAGCTCTTGTGTACAAGTTTCCTCTTCCCTTGATGAGATTGGATTTCCATGTTTCAGGTATAACTCTTTGTATTATTTGCATTTAGTTTGTAATTTGACTTTAATTTGATTTCCTAATCTACATTGGCACGCCCGGTGGGACCCACAAGGTCTGAATCTAATCATTTTTTGTGAGTTTTTGTGCTCTAGATGTGTTTTTGCAGGTGCAGCGCTATCCTACCTGCGCAGCGGCGCTATATTTGGCGCATTTTAGCGCTATTTTGCACAACACATTTCTTACTTAATGCTCACTCACGTATCCATTTTAGCCATGTTCTTCCTATTGTTTCTTTTTGGCTAATCGTTCTCTGTTTTGCAGGAATATTGGAAGAAAGAAGGGGGGGTTATGCTGAAATTCTTCTAAAATCTAAACATACTTTTTGGTTATCATTTTGTCTTATTTTTCTCATCTGTTGTACTAACAAGGCTAACAAGACCTTAGTTTTGCCATCTGACGCTTTGTGTTGTTCAAGAAAAGACCTATGTTTGTAGGATGGACACTTTCAGGCTCGTATCGGTGCTATCAAAGCCTAGATTGGCACTATCTTTACACTGTGACCAGGTTGCTTAACAACTTGCATAGTAGCGCCTTCTCAGTCTCATTTTAGTGCTATTACCTGTTTTAGTGCTTTTTGTATATTGTATTAGCACTATGTATTATTGTGGTGCTTTTTGTATAATTCTGTAGCGCAAACTTGTATATTAGCGCCTTCTAGGTCTGATATTAGCACCTATTTGGGAATTAGTGCCATTTCATTTAGAGTGTCAGGTAGTCTGTCAGTGTCTGTCAAGTAGCGCCATTATCTGTCCGCAGTGGCGCGATTAGGACTCTGTTTTAGCGCTATTTCACAAACTAACTTTGTTGTCTATGTAGGTACTGACAAGTGTTTTGTAGGTCATCCACATTATCTTGCGGACACTAACAAGTTTTTGCAGGGTGTTGTTAGATTAGCAAACATTTCATTTGGAAATTTAAAACGAACCCTTGCATGCTAGTTTACACAACATTTTGATTTGGTGTTATAAAAACTTAATCAACAAATAAACAAATCTTTGTGTGTGTGTGCCAAACATTTAAATTTGGTTTTCTAAAATTGACAAGTGTGTGCCAACAACAACTATCAAAACACTTCAATTTTGGGCTTTAAAAAGAACCACAAATTGCATCAATCAAATCATTGGATTAAAAAGAACAACAATCTACATTCTTCACTCATATAATCAAGAAAACCAAGCTAATTTGTGTGAAGTGCTTTCGTGATTTGTGTTTGTAGTGTGAAAAGTATATGCTCTTCCCTCGCAGCATTTAGGTGACCTTGGGAATCAAAAGCTTCTCATAACACTTACATTAATCACCCCCAACATAATGCAAAGAACTAAAATGAACCATGTTTAGTGTGATGGAAGCACAAGGAATACGTATGCTCTCCCCTCGCATCTTTGTATGAACTTGGGGATCAAAAGTATTTTTGTGGTTGTATTGCTTTTGTTAATCCTTAGAGGGCCTGCCACCCCACTTCGAAAGGTGGGAACGACCCAAGCGGCAACAAGCTAAAGCCAAGCTCTTTCGAGCCGCTATATAAAATAAGGTGTTTGGGACAAAAGTCACAAGCAACAGGTGTTGTTGTGTTATACCAATAGCCAACCTCCCCCAAAACCCTCCAAGGCATAACCTTTGGAGGCTGGGAGACTCCATAATGAAGAGTAGCACTGCCGCATGTATAACCACTTGAACGAAAGAACTTACTAAGAACCTTTGTTTAGCAAGCCAAAATCCTTCTATTTGTTGACGCAGAAGGGAAACCTTTGAAGCAGCCTTGATTCATGTGGTTCTTAGCCGAGGTAGCAGGGATAATCCAAAGGATTGGTGAGGGACAAGCCTTATAGGAAACCCAGATCTTGGTATGCGTGAGAAGTGTGTGCAATTGTAAGGAGCAGCCAGTGCTACCAAGATCCTGGAGCTACCCACTTTGAATAAGCGTAGCTAGGGGATTCAACAAATACTGTCATATCTTCACCTTAGGTTGTGCAAAGTGCTTGTTAAATAAAATCACCTGTCTTTTTCACAAAACAAAACAAAATCTTGATTATTGTGTGATTATTGTGCTTGAATTGTTTGCAACAAAACTTGCCAAAAAATAAACCAAATCATTTGATCAAAATTCCAAACAAAGCAAAATCCAAAATTGCCATCAAAATCGGTCTTTCTTAGGAACTGACCAACACTGCTTTGTTTTAGCGCCATCTCTATCTAATTTTGGTGCCATTTCACCTGTGGATTGGTGCTATTGTCAGATTGACTTGCCTGAGACTGACACCCAATCAGTTGTGATCTTCACCATTTGCTCTGCCATAATCCATATTTATATTCCAAAAAATCATTCGTACCCCATCCATTTTCTCCTCAAAATTTTCCAAAACATACCATCATTTGGACCTTAGAGAATCCACCATCATCATTATTGGACCCTTTGCTATATCATAATCCGCTCAAGTCCATATCTATTCATCCCCATTTGATCTTTGCATATCTCCTTTGACCCAAAACAAATATCAAAATCCAAATCCAAATCAAAACACCCATCAACAAATCATCAATCAAAAACTCGTCATCCCTTTGAGCCAAAGTTAGATCTAGATCTCACCATTCACATCATATTTTGCTTGAAAATTCATTAGTCTACCTTTTGAGTAAAATAATCATCCTTCTTTGTGTAAGGTCATTAGTCTACCCCAAACAAAGAAACACATCCATTTGTGCGACACAAAAAACTAGATCTTACCTAAGCTCAATTTGTTGACCATCATATCCTTTTGAAAAACATCATCCTAATCAATCAAAATCAACATCAAAATCCAAACTCCTTCCATCAAAATCATCCTCAAACAAACATCATCCATCATCTACCTTTTTGGTCCAAATTTGTGCAAAAGTCAAAACCATCCATTTTTATCACCCTTGGGTTAACACCTTTAAAGATTTATCGATCCTTCATCCTACTACACTCACCGTCTCCATCTTACTACCACATCCATCTTTGGGTCCAACACAATCAATCAGATTCTCTAAGGTCTCCATCCCCATCTCACTCTACTTCTAGAAATCAAATCCATACACGTGCATGCCCATAACAAGATCACAACACAAAAAGAATCAAGAAATGGCAAAATCTGGGCAATATGGCAGCATAGGAATGCCTAACACCAACAGCAGCAACATACCCATCAATCAAACATACAACCCACCTACGTACTTTCACATCCCCACATATAATCCCAACAAAAATCCCTTCCATTTCTTGCAACAAACGCCACCACCACCACCCCCACAAAATGTTCCCACCATATCCCAAGATGATCTAGATGTCTTGAGCTTCACACAAGATGCTGATAACATGGACATGCTTGACAAAGTCCTAAGGTCAGATCCAAATAGATATCTTGATTATCTCCTCAAAATAGGTTCTCAAACACCCACGACCTCATCCCAACCACCCCATAACACGACCTCATCACAACCATCCACCTCTAATACCATTCCCACCACATCAAACACCCAACCCATCATCTCTCAAATGTCAACACCCACCGTATCTACCACCTCCACAAGCTCTACCGCTACCACATCCACGATTCCCACAAGTACCTCCAATCTTACCACTTCCCAACCCACCACCACATCCACTATCACAACTAACGTAACCTCTTCTGTCCCACAAATCACCTTAGGCATACAAGGGAACACCACACATGCAAGTACCTCCATGTGTGTGCCTCCACCCAATCCTCAAACCATCACCTACCTAAGATAGTTATTCTCACAACCACCTTACAATACCACCAACCCCTCCAATGTCCACTCATCTAACGTCAATCCTTACGTCAATCCTTCCAATGTCACATATCTACAAAACCCCATCACATCATTAAATCAACATAATCCCAACCCCCAAATACCCCCACACATTCTCCAACAACTCTACGCATATCAACAACATCAAGCACACATCAATCAAAACACCACCTTGCAATACCAAAACCTCAACCAAACAAATCTCCAACATCAAATCCCACCCCATCTCCGACATTTCACCAATCAACAAGCCTACACACCACAACCACCACCACCACAGGATCTCACAACTATTGTACAATCCTTGATCCAAAAAGTGGATGACATGCAAACTGGGGGCAAATGCAAGTACTATTCCTTTGAGGATATTTGCCCCTATCCATTTGATCACACATTGTACATGCCCCCTTTCCCCAAGAACTTTGAAACACCAAAATTTGACAAATACAAGGGAAAGGGAGACCCTAGGGACCACCTTAGGGAGTTCTACATTGCTTGCTTAGAAGTCTCAAATAACGATACCTATCTAATGAGACTATTCCCAAGAAGCCTCGACGGTCAAGCCGTTGAATGGTTCGCACATCTTCCCCCAGGCATTAGGACTTTCCCTGAGCTTGCGAAAAAATTTGTAAACCACTTCTCCTACAATTTCGAGCACGAAATGTCTATAACAGACGTTTGCAACACCAAACAAAAGAATGGAGAAGCCTTCGCTTCTTTCTTGCAAAGGTGGAGAAGCTTAGCAAGCAAACTCCTGTGGCCAATTCCTGAAAAACAACTCGTCACCATGTTTGTGACCAACCTTAATCAGAAATTAGGGTTCCATTTACAAATCCTTTGTGCGTCTACCTTTGAGGAAGTCATCGACAAAGGTACTACCATCGAACGGGCCCTCATCGCCAAGGGCTCCATCAAATTGTATGACTACAAATCTAACAACAACAACAACAATAACAATAACAACAAACCCCATAACAACACCCCCAATACAAACAACAATGCCAAGATGCAATCAAATGACAAGCCACACTATTGGGGGAAGAACAAGAACACTTTGAACGATGGCATCATGGATGTGAAAGTCATCCAACATGTACAGAATCAAACACCTACACATACATATGCAACCAATGTAAATAACCAAAAGGGGCAAACTAAACCACGCAAACCTTGAAGACAATTTACACCCTTAGGGGAACCCATCGAGGACATCCTCGACAGATGTCTCAAGAAGGGTTTGATCACACTCCCACCTGTTAGACCCCGTCAAGAGAATGAGCTCAAGGCTGCATGGTACAATGAAAATGATTACTGCGAATACCACCGCATTGTGGGTCATAAAATGGCAGACCGCATGCAACTAAAACATTGCATCCAAGATCTCATTGATCAAAATCAAGTCAGCCTTGATCAAACCACCAAACCCTCGCCAAATGCCAATCTTGAAGCTTACAAGGATCCACTACCTAACCATAATAAAGCCTCCTCATCCAATCAAGCATATAACGTCACCCCACCACCTGCATCCTATGACTCTATTGTAGGGCGGATAGAGCCATCATCGCACTATATCAACACAATCACCATTCGGGCACAAGCACCTGATTGCGCTGTCACAACCCGTCGTGGCCATGTATCTATCCGCATAGCCCCTACCACTGAACAAATGCCCGCATCCACATCAGATCCCCTACCCCCTCGTCTAACCACACGCCCATCCCCTACCAATCAATACAACCTTCTAGAGCATCTAGGAAAGACCCCTGCCCAAATATCCATACTTGAGCTACTCCGCACATCCCCCCTTCACAAAGACATCCTTGATAAAGCCCTCTTGGAAACTCAAGTTCCCGCCAACTTGAATGTGACTCAATTCCAAGCCATGGTAGGACATATCGCCGCACCTCACCATCTCACATTTTTAGAAATGGATCTTCCCGCTTCTGAGCACTTACATAACGACACCCTACACATCGAAGTCTATATCCACAAACACATCATTAAAAGAGTCTTAATAGATGGTGGCTCCAGCCTAAACATATGCACTCTTAAACTATTAAAACACTTGGGATACTCAGATGTGGTTGTAGACACCAGCGAGTGCATCACAATCAAAGGCTACAATGACACCAAACGGCTATCTAAAGGCACCATCAAGCTCCCTATTCAAGTGGGATAGAAAATACTAGAAACAAAATGTCAGGTCCTTGATCTTGACCTCCCTTACAACATTCTTCTCAGCTGACCATGGATCCATGCCATGCAAGCCGTCCCATCCATGTTCCATCAATGCCTCAAATTCCCTCACAATGGTACTGAAGTCACTGTCTATGCCAACCCCCGCCCCTTCCAATACTGTAGCTTCTTGGAAGGCCATAACCATACCTTCTGCCCATATAACAAAGCTACCACTAAACCCAATCCAACAACATCCACCTCATATATCGATCCCACAAATATTGCCACCACTTCATCCCAAGCACCTCCACCATTCGAGGTCAAGATCAAGCTCAGTGACATGGGATGTGGGGAATATGACCTACACGGTACCTTTTGTGTGGGCACATTACCCAATCCTAAAACCTTTGGCATCCCAAAGACAAAAGCAACCAACACGGTCGTCATCAAGTGCAAACCATCACCCATCTTCGAAAAGAAACATCTCCTCAATCAGGATGTGCTTGAAGATATCTCATCCTAGCTATATAAGGATGAAGAGCCTGAGCAAGAAGCCCCCACCATCCTAACTAAAATCTATGGTAAAGGGTCTGAAATTGTCAAAAGCATGGGTTATAAAGGACAAGGCGATATAGGCCTTCATGAACAGGGAATTGTGGAACTGTTGCAAGCGACAAGAAATCCCTATACTCAAGGGTTAGGATACAGTCAACCACAACGTATCCTCAATACCGGCAAATGTATCTTAGCTGAGGTCGCTACGGTCTCCCTGCAAGTCGACAACGTCAATGAAATAGGCCTTCAAGACTCCTTTAGTGACTTTGTCAATTTCTTTGACTCATCCATTTGCACCATCTACACAATCACCACTCTTGCCTCATCCTCCAATGACTTACCACTGGTATACCCTGACCTCATAGACTGGGACCAACAGGGACCTCCTATATTTGACATAGCACCTAATGATGAGGCCATCGTGAAATTGATGGGAGTTAGAGATCACTTCCCCCTCGGAGATCATAGAGCAGGATACATCATGGAACTTGATACACATGCTTATTTCAGGGAAACAACCCCTTCTTCTAGTCACAAAAATATAAAAATCAAACATGGATCTGGTAGAAAAAAACCCTCCGCGACAGTGCCAGATCCCAAAAAAAAAGACGTATCTCCTGGTGAAAACCTCAACGAGGTGCTAGGAGATGGAAGCATGGGCCTCTCTGAGATAGGCAAGGTTTATCTAGATAGGTCACCTGTCCTGGTAGAGCCATCCCAAGAGATGAATCTTGGCACGGAAGAAGAGCCGAAAATCACTTTCAGGGTAGAATCTCTCAGCACAATAGAGCAAGAAAACTTCCTAGCATTCTTCAAATGTAGAAATCACAATTTTGCATGGACCTATGCAAACATGCCAGGGTTGGATCCCGCCTTGGTCGTTCATCACCTTCCAGTACACCCTGATGTGAAACCAGTAAAGCAGAAGCTTAGAAAAATGAACCCTTAGGTGGCTCTCCTATTCAAGGTAGAGCTAAAGAAACTACTAGATGTTGGGTTCATTTGCCCAATTGATTATTTGAAATGGGTTTCCAACCTAGCACTAGTAGCCAAGCCCGATGGCCGAATCCGCTGCTGCACCGACTTCAGAGATCTCAACAAAGCCTACCCAAAGGATGACTTCCGGTTACCTAACATCGACATGATAGTGGACCTCATGGTAGGACATGAGATGTTATCCCTCATGGATGGCTTTTTAGGGTACAACCAAATCCAAATCGTAGAAGAAGACCAACATAAGATGTCCTTTATATGTCCATGGGGGACATATTGCTGGGTGGTAATGTCATTCAGTCTAAAGAATGCTGGAGCCACGTATCAAAGAGCCATGACTATCATCTTCCATGACCTTTTTCACCACATCATGGAAGACTATGTGGACGACTTATTGGGAAAATCAAAGACAAGAGAGGAACATCTGAATGTATTGGCAATGATCTTCGACCATTTGAAAACAATACAATGTCTACCTAAATCCAAAGAAATGTGTCTTCGGGGTCACCTCCGGAAAACTTTTGGGATACATAGTCTCCAGAAGAGGAATCGAGGTAGCTCCCACAAAGGTCAAGGCCATCATTGAAATGCCTCCTCCAACAACACTAAAATAGCGAAGAAGTCTGCAAGGAAACCTCCAGTCCATCCGTCGATTCATTGCCTAACTTGCTGATAAATGCCAACCATTCCAGCATCTACTCAGAAAAGATATAGCTTTTGTCTGGAACAATCACTGTCAGGCAGCTTTTGATCAGTTGAAAGAATACCTAGCTAATCCCCCTATTCTAAATCCACCAAGGTAAGGTGAACCTCTCCTATTGTACATCTTAGCAACAGAGACAGCTGTCAGAGCCTTGTTAGCACAACACAATGAGCATGGAAAGGAAAGAGCCATCTATTACATTAGTCTCACTCTGATATCCTATGAGCTTAACTATACACAAATTGAACAAGCATGTCTAGCCCTCATCTTTACTTCACAAAAACTAAGACACTACATGCTCAATCATAAAACCAAGCTCATTGCCAAGATCGATCCATTGAAATATCTGCTAAATAGAGTTGCTCTTACTGGGAGAATGGTGAAATGGGTCATGATTCTCACTGAATTTGACATTGAATACACTGAGAGAAAAGCCATCAAAGGACAAGTCATCGCCAATCAACTGGCTAAAGCACCCATTCCTGCAGAACATCCAACACTAGCAGAGTTTCCTGATGAATCTATCTTGACAATCACACCAGCCACAGAAACATGGAAGATGTACTTCGATGGATCATACACACACAGAGGCTCGAGGGCAGGTGTCCTGTTTGTTACCCCTCAAGGTGACACAATCCCCAAGTCATTCAAAATCACATTCCCATGTACCAACAACGTGGCAGAATATGAGGCCCTTATCACAGGTCTTTGAATGGAAATCAAATAGAAAATTGAAAAGTTGAGAGTGTATGGAGATTCTCAACTAGTCATCCGACAGGTAAACAATGAATACAAGACCAAGGATGACAAGCTACTGCCTTATAAGAAGATGGTCGATGACTTCAAAGACTATTTTGACGACATCCACTTTGAGCAAATCCCAAGGTTAAATAACAAAGCTGCAGACGCCATGGCTACCATCGGATCCCTGGTCGACATGAAGAAAGACAGCAAGAGGTGTGAATTCTTAATTGAAGAACTCCCTATCCCCGCATATGATGTACCTCAATCTGAACTCATGTATGAAGTCGTTGGTCCCCTATCCCTGTGGTATCAAGAAACCTACCTATATCTCCATGACAACACCCTCCCCCTAACCTATCTACCTCACAACGAAAATCTTTCATCCGCCAAGCTTCCCGCTTCATCCTTGTAGGAGACACCCTATACAAAAGGAGTCTTGAGGGCATGCTTTTATGATGTTTAGACTCTAGGGAAGCTGAAGTGCCCTTGCAAGAGGTACACGCAGGTATCTGTGGGGCACATTCAAGTGGATCTGCTCTTGCTAAAATGATCCTAAGGGCCGGATACTACTGGCCAACCATGGAAAGAGATGCCTACTATTTTATCAAAAAATGTCTACCATGTCAACAGCATTGTGATTTCATTCATGCACCAACACAGGAGTTGCAACCGATCATGATGCCGTGGCCTTTCTCATAGTGGGGACTTGACCTCATGGGCAAAATCCATCCACCTTCATCCAATGCCCATAAGTTCATCATCACAGCTACCGAATACTTCACCAAGTGGATGGAAGCAATACCACTCACCTACACCATTGGCACCCAGATATCTAAGTTTATCCTCCATTACATCATCTGTCGCTATGGTATCCCTCACTCCATTGTCATCGACAATGGAAAACCATTTAAGAACCAAGAAGTCCGCACTTTGTGCGAAAAATTTGACATCAAACACCACTTCTCCACCCCATATTATCCTCAAGGAAATGGTCAAGTAGAGGCTTTGAATAAAACCATCCTTCGCATTCTCAAGAAGACAGTCAATGAAGCTGGCTATGACTGGCACCTCCAACTCAACCCTGCCCTATGGGCCTATTGCACAAGCATCCACACCCCCATAGGCGCCACTCCATTCTCCCTAGTCTTCGGATTTGAAGCCATTTTACCTATCGAGGTCGAGCTCCCGTCCTTAAGAGTATCACTGCAAAACATAATCACTGATGAGGAATACCGAGTTGTAAGGTTGCATCAGTTAGAATTACTAGATGAAAAATGTCTGAATGCATTGAACCACTTGCAGGCCTATCAAAATTGCCTCAGGAGAAGCTATAACAAAGGAATCAGAACCCAAAAATTTGAAGTAGGTGATCTTGTCCTTATGGAGAATCAGAAAAACTTGCAAGAGCGCACTAAGAAAGGCAAGTTCAAACCCAATTGGCTAGGACCATATGTCATCACAGCTAGCTATGGATCAGGAGCCTACCAGCTTGCAACACCTGAGGGGCAGCCTCTGGATGAGCCGATGAACATTCTGCATCTAAAGAAATTCTACGCATAACCCATCAAGTATCCCAATCAAAAAATTAAAAAAAATAGAAAAATCAAAAAATCAAGAAAAATTTGAGTGCAATAAAAACTTCCAAATGGTGAAAATCACTTCGGTGACGCCTTGGATAAGTACCATGGTGAAAACCTGTTTCCGGCGCCATGTGTAGTGGCTAGTTCTACCATCTAATAAGTCCTCTTTCCGTCGCAACACTCCATATCACACACATCCCATGGCTTGGAATTCTAAAACATCAAGTCCTATCGCCCATTCCGCACTATCTCACCCAAAGCCCAATCCATGGAACGAGGATCCTTGTAAGCTTCCCCTTGTACAGCTCACAAAATCAAAAAATCCAAAAACATCGCAAAATCAAAAATCCAAAACAATACAAAATCATCAAAAATCCAAAAATAAATGCAACATCACCCTCACGCATCAATCGCTCCAATCCATCAATCCTCATCACATCATACCCATCCTAACCATTCCCACATCATCAAGTCATACCAGAACTACATATTCATTTTGCCCGCATCCTGAAAGTACCTTGATCCTGTGGACACAGGGTATGTAGGCAGTCTGGAATACGAAGGATGTTTCCAATACTCAGGTACCTAAGATGCACTCATCCAACCCGTTTGGATGGTCCCCACTCACTGAGCTTACTAGACCCATTATATGATACACATGCCAAGTATGCATTTGAACCATCATCCCTAACGCAAAAATCATCAATCAACATACCAATTATAATCCTACACCTGGCCAAACTGTTCTTTTGCCCATCTTCCAAAAATTTTCCAATCAAATCCAACTAATCTGCATCCTAGGATATATCTTTCCCACAATGGATAAAAATCTGTCATTCTATCATCACGTCTCTTGGTAAGAGCACACAAAGGCTATGTGTATCTTTTGGTTGGTCTTTTTTATTATTGTTTTTTATCTTTTTGTCTCACTCTAGGTCATCTCCAAAGCTACCTTGATCTCATTATATCATGGTAAGTGGAGGACAACACCTAGAGTAGACAAGGTCATTGTTTCTGTATGCCGTGCTTGTGGGATGGTTAAATTATTCCAAGAATAGTATTCATATCTTGAAGCCTGGGTCGGTTCTAGTACAACGTGCCTCATTTATATATACAGGCATCAAAAACCTTATATGCACTATGGACACTCATCGCTATGAGTCCCCTTCCTAGGGCAGACAAGGTTATACTACCTTGGGCATGCATGAAATCAACTTATTATTTGCGGGTCTAGTCCATGCAATCGTGGGATATATACCATCACCTAGGTCACTTCATACCTTTGTGAACTATATCCTACATTGCTATTGTAAACTAAGAAATGCTCTCAATTAATCTTATGCAACTACTGTTACTAGCTCAAAATCACCATCTTAATCACTCATTCAACTATACCATCTGAGCCTAGATTTCGTAATCACCTACCCTATCCCCCCATCTAAAATACCCTCACTAATCCAACTTCCCCATCTTACTCCCACTTAACACATCCTGAACCAAAGTAAATCCACCCTCAATGACGTGGTGTCATATGACCTAACAATTCTCTCATATACCCACCCCCATCCTCTAGACGCTCCCAATCCTATCCATACCCCCATCCATACACCCTTATCCTCTCCCCACCTAGTCCCCTTTCACACAGCCCCACCACTCAGGGTCAAACAAAGAACATCATGTGTATCAAGACTTGATTATCTCACATATCACCCACTTTGCATCCCACCTAGCATCTTCCATATCATCACATATCAGTTGCATAATCATTTAGGTTCATTAGAATCATATCAGTTGCATAATCATTTAGGTTCATTAGAAACATTTAATTTGCATAATCACTTAGGTTCATTAGAATCATTAAATTGCATAATCATTTAGGTTCATTAGAATCATTTAATCTGCATAATTATTTAGGTTCATTAGAATCATTTAATTTGCATAATCATTTAGGTTTATTTTAATCCTTTAAATTGCATAATCATTTAGGTTCTTTAGAATCATTTAAATTGCATAATCATTAGGTTCATCTAATAAAACATCACATTTACATTCCATTCCATATATCATTGCATAATCACTAGTGACATTTTATAACTTATAAAACATTTAACTGCATATCCATATTTCCATACATAACATGTGTTTAGTTAGATAAACATACATTTCCATTGCATCACATTTTTGGCATCCATAATAAATGTTTTTTTGCATTGAACAGCATATAGTCCATAGATCACAAACCATACATATATCAAAATAAGTAAACTCTCATTACATCCATCATAGGTGCATCTATAACATCAAAAACATAATTGCATAAACACAACACATCCATAGCACATAAATCCATAAAGTACATTGCATCCATCAACATAGGCATCATCATAATTATAATAGAGCATCATAAACAAACACATAGATCATCAAAAAGCATCATATCATATATAACCACCGCAAAAAATGTACATCACTCATATATACATCAAAAAATATATAATGTCCTGATATAATGCCTGTAAGGGCTAACATGATACAATAGTCACATAGAGGATCCTCTCTCTGATGGAGTCAGGGATCCTAACATTGATGGTGCTTGTGGTTCTATTGGTGGCTGTGGCGGCAGCTGTGGCTATGACTGTACCTATACTTGTGGAACCTGTTGGGACACATGCGAAGGAGGAGGCATCATCTGCTGGACAGACTGAACTGATCTAGATCTGTGTGACCTAGATGCCCTTGACCCACTGACTTGGCTATAGCTCGGTGCCTGCTGCTTTGCCGGCACTGCCGCGTAATAAAGGCCCCGATAATACTCCATCCGCCCTCTGGTCTTTGCCAACTCCCCCTGTACCTGAGACATTTGTATCTGATCCTGAGATAGCTGTGTCTGTATCAATGTCAAAACTGGGGCTAGACCAGCCCCTGAAGCCTGTAAACTGCTCATTGTAGCCTCTGCCTGTCGGGCTCTCGCGAGCACCACATCCCGCTCCCCTGTCAAAGTGATAATTTCACCCTGTGCCTGGGCTAACTGTGCCTACAATGCAAACACCTATCCATCTGACCCATCCAATAAGGCCACTGCCCCTCGCAACTAAACCAACTCGGCCTCCCAGCTCTCCAATGCCTCCTGTAGGCTGGCCACCTATTCTCGTAAGGTCTCCATCTCCTCCTCCTCACCCCGAGGCCGCCGACGAGGTGTGAGCCTCTCAACCTTTGCCTCTCTAGTTGTCCCTAAGGGGCCTGCCTCTGCCTGCTACCCTACTACCTACTTCCCTATAACCTGCTGCTGCGCTACCTATGGTGGGGGTAGATCACCCCTATCCACCCTCGGTTGTCCCTCGCAATGTCGAGGCCCTCTATGTTGTCACCCCACTCTAACTTGAACCTGTTCAACAAGTACCTGTTGTCCCACCTCACCCTGTCCAACTGTCGCTACCGCCAGCACATCCATCGGCTACCCATGCCCCTCAACCACCCTCTCCTCTCCATCCCTCCCAACCTCCATGATGTAGTCTGTGACGATCTCCTCACCCTCCTCCAGGAAATCATCTCCATCAGAGTCATCATCCCCATCATCATCTAAATCATCATCCCTTGAGCCTGCTGCCTCCTCCGCCATGTCTATAAACTGAGTCAGCCTCCGCATCTGCCACCATATATCATATACAGGAGTAGTACCTGCATCAATGACTGTGCTCTGCCAATCCCACCGCACTGGCCATAAGGCTGCAAAATCATCTAGCACAACCTGTGTCTATATGGCTACAGGCCAGAACCACGCATCACGGGGGGTTTGTGCAAAGATGGCCATCTATTGCGGGGTATCCTACTGCAACCCAAACTGCCGCATCACCCGTGATGGTAGGTACATGTCTATGGTGTGGTCTCCTCGACCCATCAGGTATCGCTGTTGAAATGTAAAAGGCATGTGGATATCATCGTTAGTGTGAGGACTACCCTTTTTACTTCTGTTCCTGTGACTACTTACATTACTGTTTACTGATACTTTTATATTTGTGGGACAATAGTTCCCAGATTTTTCCAACTATTAAACTTTATTATGATAAAGGAAAAACTAATTGGGTGATGTTTGGATAATGTTTACATTTCAAAAAAGTTAATTAGGTGATGATGGAAAGAAAATTGTAAAATGATGTCATTTGTGCTATTAAGAACTATGTCATGGTAATGCATGTTTTTAAGTTGCTTCGGCTATGTTGATTATATGTGAAACTGATCTTGTAATTGAGTGTGCAGGATTTACTAATCAAACCACAGATACTGGAGATCATTCCGCATCTTTTTGTTGTTATCCCTTGTTAAGCCGATCTGGTTCCACGAGGAACCAAGATCAACTCTATGTTTGATGTGGTGTTGTAATGTGGTCTTTTATAAGGTCGAATGGGTTAGGTCTACCCTCTTGTAACACTGAATTATGATTTGTGTTGTAAAAAAATTGAATTTGAATTTCTTTTCTTTTATTTAAATTCTTGAGGCCTTTTCTTGTGTTTTAACTTGACCCTGGGTGTCCTGAATAGGTTAAAGTTGACCCTGGGTTATACCCCATGGGTCTAGGGTCCCATTTGGCATGGGTAACCCTTGGGTAACCTCCATATGGTCATCTTAACTTCACACTGAAGTTAAGTGACGAAATTTGGAGGTATGGGAGGGATAGGATGGGTTGTACCAACACCCAAACCCATCCCTCTTCAATCCCCAAGGTAAGAGATGACTACAAACCCATCAATTATGGAGGAATTGACTTGAAGTCACCCTCACCATTAGTGAGATTCCCCATGAGTTGTGTGGTCATCCATAATGAAGGAAGGAAGAAGAGGCATGGGTCACCTGTCTTTTCCTCCTTTAACTCATTTTATTTCTCCCATGCGTAAGAGAAATGACATGAGGTAAGGGATAAGGAGGACTTTAGGGATGGGTGAGTGACATAAGCCAACACTCATCCCTTGAGACATAATAGTAGTTTGGGGAAGAGTGAGGAGGTGACAAGTGTCACCTCCCCATTCCTCTAAACTCATAGAATTTTGGGTTATTTGAATCCCATTTTGGGATGGGGAGAGAGTTGAATTTTGGAGAGTTTTATTTTTTTTTTAAAACAAAAAAAAATTGCTTTTGAGAGGGAAAGGGAGAGGGAGTTTGGTGGCTTAGGTTGGAGGAGATCTCAGTGGAGCTCTACAACAGCTTCATCCTTGAAGGGCTTTGTAAGGTTGGTTTTATAATCTTTCCTTTGTATTCCTAAGTGTTGCATGAAAAGTGTGTGAAAGTTATTTATTTGCTTGTGATGTAAATGTTGTTATTGTGGGAAATGTTGTTGGGTTGTTGACAGAGCTTCTCCCACTGGGGAGAAATGCTCATCAAGTGTGGGGTAGGAGAGGAGTGATCCTCCTCGGGTGCATACCTGGTTCTTTTGGGATGTTGAAAGCCTTGAGGGTATGTGAGTGTGACTTTGAAAAGAATTGTGTCATTTGGCTTGAGAGTCCAAATACGAACTCTTTGAAAAATTTGTTATCAAATTTCGCTGGAGGCCAAGAGAAATTGTGTTGGTTATATTATCTGTAAGGGTGACACTCTGGAGTTAAGTGTGTCCACTCTCCTACCCCTTGTGAAACTCACTGTAGTTGAGTTTTTGTGATGTGTAATTTATCCACGGAAGTATGTGTGTTTTGGGTTTGTTGTTGTTCCCTGTCGTGAAGTGGATTGCTTGAGTTAGTTAGGTGTGTGTATGATCTCCCTAGCTTGGGGGTGACCCTCTTGTGGGTCTACGGTAGGGAGGAGAGTAGCTTGTGTGGTTTTGTTTTCTTCTCTTATGTGATATGCAGGCTTCTGGGAGATTGTTGAGAAGTTTAGAGAATATTACTGGATCTGAGAAATTATGTTATTTTATCTTTACTCTGAAGGAGAGCTGAGTCTTTAATAGCTCCTTCCTTGTAGATTTCCATGGGGAGAGATTTAACTCTCTGTTGTTGTGAAACTTGTTATTTGGGAGTTGAAAGAAAATCCTCCCTTAATGTATTATTGGTTGTAATTCTTCATGTTATTACGTTGTTACCATTTTTGGTAGGAAAATAGGAAAAGAAATTTTGGTTTTAAGAAGAAATTAGAATTGTCTATTTCTTACAATCCTGTTAGTAGAATTGAAAGCTAATTGTGAAAAATATCAAGTTGTAAAAACAAATTTATGTTATTGTAAATTTAGTGAAAATATTAGTTCTTTGTAAATTATATGAAGTTGTAACTTTGCTATTATAATGAAATGGAACCGGGGATAAAAATTATGCATTAGAAGTTTAACTGAAGTTTATCTCATACTTATTGCTTTAGAAGGAAAAATTATTGGCTTGAAAGTTAAATTAGACCAGGAAAGAAAATAAATTTTAAATTATCCTTGCATATAGATTTTAATAAATAATGCTTCTTTGGAGATGTTGAAAATAAAACTTATAAGAAAGTGTATTATACAAACTGAATTGTTAATCAATTTCAAACAAAATTCCTTGACAATAAATATTAAATCTATAAAATTTGTATTTTGTTTTGAATCTTTTGGTTTTTTTTAATTATATGCTTAATTGATGAAACTGTTAATTTCATTGGAGTTGGGAATGGTGTAAAATATATATATATATATATATATATATATATATATATATATATATATATATATATATATATATATAAAATAAATAAGTTCTAAATTGTTTATATAGAATTAAAATTGAATGGAAATAAATAAATAAAAACAAAATGTATTTCGCTGTTTTTTTAGTTTTCTGTGGTAAAACACAGAGAGGAATTTAAAAAAAAAACAAAAACAAAAACAAATAAAAAAAAATACATTTGCGGTGGGGTTTGAACCCCACCGCAGGCCCTTATCAAAGGAGGGTGTGGGGAGGGGGCGGAGCCCCCACCCACACCCCCGCTACCTAAGCTACTCCCCTCGCAGCCCACGGAAACCTCGGTCGAGCCACATCCCCGCCACGCTGCACCCTACCCCGTGGCCAGCACACAGCCATGGACCACCACTCCGCGCCCTCACACCCTCCGCCGCGATGCCAACCTCCATTTCATGCCCTCACTCCCTGTGCGGCCTCTCCCATCTCTGTCGCCTCACGACCCTGCGACCTCCCTCCAATGTGGCGTAAACCCTCGGCCATCTCCATGGCCGCCGCTGTCATCTGCCCTGCCACAAAAAGAAAACAAAACAAAGTTTTAGGGTTTGCATAAGGCATAAGGCATATAAAATAAGACCTAACAATGTTCAGTATAATATAAATAATAAAAAGATTATTAATATATATATATATATTAACTTATCTGAAAATAAAACTTGTAATTTCATTTTATTAATAATATATATATAGATAGGTATATGAATATTTTATATACATATTTATATATATGTATTAATCATTGATAAAATTTTGTAAGCACCAAAGTTGTGTAAAAGAGGGGTTATAATTATTTAAAAGAAATAAAGGAATTATAGAAGGGGATTTTTTTTAACAACTTTACGGAAAAAAAAAAATATAACTATAAGTAACAAAATATATATATATATATATATATAAGAAAAAAAAGGGGGGCGTTTGTATATACGAGTATTTTATTTGAGGAAGAGTTTCTCGAAAGTTTCAAACATCAACGCAAATTAATAATCAGGAAATGAAGAGGAAAATTAGGCGTCTTTCTTTAAAAAGAACACTGGAAATAAACGTAAAGAAGCCATCACAGACATTCCATGTGTGGCCAGTTGAAACTCAATTGTAGTTAGTAAACGTCCAATTGAGAAAATAAAAGAGAGAGAAAGAAGAAGAAAAACTAACATTGGAAAACAAAGAGGAGAAAATGCGCGGCATTTTCAAACTGGGATAAGAGAACTAAGTAGATTTACCCTTCCAATAATCCTGCTTAGGAACAAGATAAATTTTCAATTAATACAAACATAGAGGTGAATCCTAGATCGGAGAAAACTAGGAGACTGAGTCCAGCGAAGTAGTAAACCAGTTTATGTGATCTAGTCCATAAAGAAATTAGGAATAATGTTTAAAAAAATACAGTGATAACTCTGATTGATGAAGAACATGAAGAAAGGACGGGATAAACATAAAGAAAACTTAGAAACCAAAAGAGAGAGACCGAAATATAAACAAACTAAGTTTCAAAGAAATAGTTAAGGTGAACGCGATAGAAATACAATCAAAATTAAGATCCAGAGAAACAGAAGAGAGGGCAAACAAATAGACTTGTTGAGAATGCTAAGTCCGAAGGAGGAGTATATTTCAAGAAACGAGAAAGGAGACAGACAATCGTGCTTTGTTGAAAAATGACCCAATAGGGAGATCAAGTGTAAATTCATTATGAATAAGGCATCGTGGGAAGTTGTTAAACTATCAGGGAACCCCGTAAGAAGTATAGTGTTGAATAATTCCCACTTACGCCGTGAGGTGTTATGCTACCGAAATCTTCTGAGATTTAGGGTTGGGAACCTTGAAATTACAAACCTTGTAACGATGTTAACTGCGTCGTGGAGACCCCCTTGTTGGACTGCTTGCGTCTAGTGAAACGCAATTGTACTTAGTACCCCACCGACAACTATAGTGTTTTCGCCCTGAGTGTACACCACCGAGCATGCTTACACATACGAGGGGGTTTTTAGGGAAGCGTGGGAAAATTTTTCATATTTCATGTCATGACCACATGACACGTGTGATGCGTGTTGTGACCACCTGGATATGCGAGCATGACAGTTAGGCCATGGCTCCACTCCGATGTAGTGTCGCCAGGTCACCTGAATAACATCATCTAGCATTCGCCTCCAATACCGCACCTGTCTAGTATAGGTGTACTCGGCATCCTGGTATAAAAACATAAATGCCTCAAAAGGACGGTAATAGTACCCACACGTCAGCCATGTAACTGTAATGTGCTCCCAAATCCACGCATGTAACAGAGTCACCGCAACTAACAATGCTAAATCATGAAGATAAACAACTGTATGCATCTCGTGATACAACTGCCCTAACATTGCTGGTCCCCAGGCATACACGGTCTCAGCCCTGACCATACCCTCGATCATCTCCCCCTAGCCAAATGGAAAACCCCTGCCTCTCCTATCAGGCATAACCACACCACTAATCAAAGCACACAGGAATAAGGCAAAGGGATCTGCACCCACAGCCAAGGTACCCTCGTAGCTCATCTCCCGACCATCTATTGATAGCACAATGTGGTCCTCTCCAAACACTCTGATCAGGGCCCTCTGTCCCCTCCTTGTGTCGTACCTCACTCGTCGGTTGTGAATAGGTAGCTTGAGGATGCGATAAACATCCTCAAGTGTGATAGTAATCTCCCCGGTCAAAAACAAAAAGGTGCATGTCTTTGAATGGTACCGCTCCACGACCATTGTCATCAGAGCTCTATGAGCTCATAGAACTGGCATCTACGCCACTGTCAAGAGCCCCAGTCTTGCTAGTCGAGCCCGCGTAGCATCATTGAACTGATCAAACAGTGCCATCATAGATGGCACGCGTCGCTCCTGTGAATACACTATAAACGACGTCGTATCCTGCATCCATAACTTTCTGGTCAGATATCGACCTATCTTTTTCTGAATCAACCCCTTTCTTCTAATGTCTAAAAGCCAGAATCATTTGGCACTAAAACAAACAACACTTTGCACCATTTTCAAAATGGTGCTACTACTACTTCTAAATAGCGCTATTACAGGAAATAGCGCCACTGCGCAATACACTTTGCACTAATCCCAAACATTGTGCTACTGCGTAGCATTCTTAGTGTTATTTTACCAAATGGCGTCGCCCTGTCATTTGGTGCTAATCCAATGAATAGCATCAATTATACCAAAAACGCATATATCATTTATGGCACTAATCCCCTATATAGCGCTAAAATGAAAAATAGCGCTACTACCCAAAATGGTGCTAGTTCACAATATAGCGCTACCCTAACACCTATTTGGTGCTAAAATGCAAAAATCCTATTCTTCTAAAAACATTGCGCTACTTCAGAAGATAACGCTAAAATACCAGGCAAATGGCGACAAACTGCCCTAATGCTACCCTGGCGAATAGCACCAATCTAGAGGATTGCGCTAATCCGCCTTATCCTTCGCGCTAAGCAATCTAACCCCAATTCTTGAACCCTAAAAAGTGACAAAAACAAAAAAAATGGAAAAGTCAAGGTTAGACCCTACTTGGGATCCAACCTCTGGTGCCCAGCCAAATGATTGGAACCACTCAGAAATATGTCAAAGTCGAGGGAATTGGGGGTTGCGCTCTACCATCTCTCCTTCGCTCTTTCTTCTCCAAAGTCAAATGTGTGCAAATGTGGCACTCTAAGGGCCCACTTTTCCTTAATATAGTGGGCCATGTCATCCTTCCACCCCCTCTTTTTCCCTCTAGGGTGCAGATCTCAACCTTTTTCCTTCATTTTTCTTCCTGTCATCTTTTTCCATCCCCTATCCAACTTTCACTCTCGTCGCGTCCTTTCGAGAACTCGCCCAGAAAATTTTTATTTTCCCGCCAACCTCTCGAGGGGGCATCCCTTACCCATCTCATTTCTTCCCAGCAGTTGGGGCATACTTTTCTTTGACCTGACGCCACTTCCCTCCTAGGTCCTTATGCCACGTCAAAGAGGGGCAAATGTAGACACCTAAAAATGTCTTGACCATCAAACTAACTCCCGACATCCCTAAACACATCAATTTCCCTTCTATTCAATTAATTAAATTTTTATTTAATTAATTATCCCTTCATCACCCAATTTTCCATCATTTTATCCCCAACAATTGAATTAATTTTATTAATTCAATAGTTCAAGCTTTAGCAAATTGATCTAATAAATATGCAAATATTTATTTGGCCAATTTCCCTCTCCTCACTAAATCTAATTAATTAGCTAAATCATGTTTAACTAATTAATCGAGCCTATTAATTGACCTATCCCTACCCTAGACAATTAAATAGCTATTATTTAATTGCTTATCCTAGCCTACCTCATCCTAGCCCTAGGGTTAATTAAATAAAACGTATGTTTAATTAATCCTAACCTCTCATTTGGGTGGTCAAACCTAGTTTAACACCCTTCCCCACATCCTCCCAATAAAAAATTGAAATAAATCCACATAAGTCAATTTTTTATTTGAATACATCCCACATCACAATTAATTCCTCTTACACCCCCATACCTCATTTATCTCCACTTATCCCCAAATAAATTTTTAATTCATTTTTACATTCCCCATATGAATCTTTAGTTTAAAAATAATCCCTCACACCCATACTCATTTAATAACCCTTTTTCCCAAAATAAATAAAAGATTTACTTTTATTCCTAGCCCTCCATTCCTCCAAGATCTAATCTAGGTCCTCCACATCACTTTTATCCTCCACCATTGATCTTCCAAATCAATCTCCACCCTTGGATCAAAATCCCTCCAAAATCTCTATAAATACTTCATCCTCCAACCCATTTTGGGATCCAAGTTTTCAAGTAATGTTACCATGTCCGAATGTCTATTGAGCTAGAATTATGAGCTGCATAATTAGGATAGCATTTCACATTGAATCACTTATCTAGGGATTATCATGTCTTAGGAGCTCTTGGGTGCAAGTTTCCTCTTCCCTTGATGAGATTGGGTTTCCATGTTTGAGGTATAACTCTTTGTATTATTTACATTTAGTTTGTAATTTGACTTCAATTTGATTTCCTAATCTACACATGCTATGAGGATGTAACTTTTCCATAGAAGGGATATCAATGTCAATGAGGTCAAATAGCACCATAGTTGTTGATGTTGTATCTTGTATGAAAATTTGTTATTGTTAAGTTATAACAAAAAGGGAAGTTTTGTGCACTTGTTCTAGTGTCTTGTGGTATTTCTTGATACTTGTATAACAATGAGAACATGTAAATCTTGAACATTACTAAGTGAGAGAAAAGTGAGGTTAAGTTCTTAAAATAGATGATAAATTTGAGAAAGGTGATTGTAATAGCATGTGATCATTGTGATAAACCTAACTAAACTATTCATAATGGGATTAAATATAGGCTTATAAGATGTTCTAATTATTTTAAGTGTATTGTTAAAGCTTGAGTTGTTTTCCTAAATCACATTGTTATGAATAAAGTTAAAGGTTCAAAATCTACTTGATAGAAATGTTGAAATTTTATGAAAGCATATTGAACAAATGATAAATGAGTTGACAATACCATAATGGTTGAGTTTCCTTGTGAAAATAATACTTTATTTTCATGTGGATCAATTATCTCAAAAAGATTTAAACTAGTGTATGAGGTCTATTACACATAAATGCATTTAATATAGAAATATTTTTCTTATTAGCTTTATCATTGCGAATAAAAACCGATAGGGAAAAAAATTAAAAGGTACTCTTGCATTATAATTAAGAGTAGTAAACATGAATGTGGAGACTCTTAAGTTTTAAGACAAGTGCAAATGGTCTATATATGGCTTATTAGGATCATTATTGACCTAAAAAAAACTAAGTATGTTGATGGACTTAGAGAGAATAGTGAACCCTCATGTGAATATCTAATCAAGACATGGAATCAAAAAATAGACCATGAGTTTGTGTTAAAGGAATTGAGATGCCTCAATCCTCCAACAGTCTTATTTGGTTAGGTGACACTTGATGGTGCATGAATCTAAGAGTTGCACTTGAAAAATAAACTTGTGGCACCATGACATGTTGGGCTTCACATTTTAAAGTTAAAACTAAAATATGTTCATGAATAACCATAGTACATCCACATAATGCAGTGACAAGCTATCCTTTTGTGGATGCATATGAGTATCCCTAGAAAATCATTAGGGGAGAATCTAAACTAGGAAGCAAGGCATTGCTTTGTTCTGCAAGTCATTCCACCAAAGAAAAATAATTGGGGTCTGATTTGAGGTACATTACAAAAGCTTATTAAACTTCCTAACATGATTTGGTTTGAAAGAAGGAAAAGTAGTAGCAACTTGATTCACATTTACCTACATATCATTACCCTTAGGAAATTTGTTTAACTTTTCATATTTATAATTGTAAGAAGTATTCTGAGTTGAAGATCCATATAGAAAGGCATTGTGTGCTAGCAATTCAAGGATTCTATAGTTTTAACATGTGCAAATAAATCAATTAAAGAAGCAAAAATGTTCAAATACACATTATCTTGAATTGATTTAGGTAGCCCTTTAATAAATAGTTTTTTCAACTCCAAATCATGTGGGGGTGATCAAATTAAAGCACAAAGACTAAAATCAAATAATATAATAACCAATGTATTCATTTGATCCTTTGGCACACTCAAATAAATCAATAATTGTTATTCTAAGGCCCATATCAACTATGAATTATTTTAGGAACACTTTAGTGAGATCATCAAAAGACTGTATAGACCCTTAAGGAAGTGAAAATAATCATTAAATAGCATAATATTTTAAAGTGCATGGAAATGGATTCATTAACCAACTTATCCTCATAAAGAAAATCTACACATGCAACTGCATATGATCTAAGATGAGTTTTAGTGTCAAAATTTTTGTCATACAATGAAAACCTAGATGCCACAAAACCCATAAGCAATGGATATGTCATAATTTTAAAATATAGTAGTGTATGTCTAGAATCAAGTTAAATTTATCACTATCTTGTCCATTTGGCTTTACATCCACTCTCTTTTCTACTTGATCTATTTTGTGAAATAGTGCATCTAGGGTAGAGGAAGGGATGAAAATAATGAGGATTGGGAACCACAATGAGGTGTACAAGTATAGGTACAAGAGGTAAGAGGGGTGGATGAAGTAATGGCTTGGGATAAAGGCATGGAAGAAAAAGGTAACTAAGGGTGTTTAGGATATGCGATGTGGTGTTGGGTATGGAAGTAGTTGAACTAAGTGAGGTAGTATTGGGCCTAATAGTGATGGATGAAAGAGGCACGTCTGTTGAAAAGGATGGGCATAGCCATGAGGTAAATCATAGAGGAGAGGTAAAGTATAAAATCAATAAGTACTAAATAGTGGAAAACTAGTAATCATGGTATTGTGGGGATGAGTAGTGATGGTGGAAGGAGTAATTTGGCAGAGGATGTAACTATGGTATAAGTATGGGTGGAAGTAGTAAATTCACTAGTTACAATAGATAAAGTAATCTTAGTATAAACCACTTGAAAATTCTCTAATATATGTGGCTTGTTAGCAAGCACATCATGAAATATGTTTGCTAGTTGTTTAGGATTTTCTACACTAGCCAAACTAGCCAATTCATTTGTAAAACATTGGATGTTCACATTATCATCATGATCATATTCCTCATTATTCTCATTATAAGCATCAAAATAAAGTTCATTTACATTGGTTTGGGTCATGTTAGGTTTTGGATGTGTTAGTGCCTGAATTGACTGGTAGTTTTCTGAGCATTTTTCATTCAGGCACTCTCCCTAAGTATCCAAAAAATGCTCTAAGTGATGGACCTCCTCAGTATTTTTCAGTTGCATCATCATATTTTCCGAAGGAGGAGGTCATCATCATCATGTTTGTTTCGATGAAGGTCAGCATCATCATGTTCTCCGTCGACCGGTTTCTCATCGTCATCATCATATTTTACTATCGGGTGATGTTTGGGTTTTATCATGATGATGCTGGTGAGCTACTGTGCGCCCTGTTCTGTTTGCGAGGGTGATTCTTCAAAGTATCCGGTGATCTTCCATATATCACCTTGCCCAAACATGATGATGATGTTGCCCCGATATCTTGAAGGGGTTATTCTCTTAAGTTGCTCGACCTAACTTGTTTTTTCCTAAGGGTCGTCATCATCATCATATTTCCTTTTATCACCGTGTTGCTTGCGGGGGTCATCATATTATCTGCATCATGATATCTCGCCGGGGTGATATTTCTATCATCGGGTGATCTTGGTTATGATCATCCTGATGATGCTGATTGAAGAGTTCTAAGTGCGACCCGATATTCACTGGGGTCATCATATTTTGAACGTCAGGATGATCTTAGTCAATATCATCCTGATGATGTTGTATCACTTCTTGTTCTTTGTTTCTCATCTTGATGATGCTGACGTCATCCGTATATCAGGGTGATATCTTTCTTTCTGCCTGTCTGCATCATGATATTTCTGAAGGAGGGGGTGATATTTTCATATCACTCGAGTGTGTGTTTGTCCAGCATCATGATGATGCTGAGATCAAGGAGATATCCGCCTGCTGGCTTCGCGCATTATCTACTGGGGGTGATCTTTTCAAGCATCATCATCATATTCAGTTATCGCCCCGATCTTATAGTGGAGCTACAGTGCAACCTGATATTTGAACATCAGGAGGATATTTCCAAATATCCGGTTGTCTTCCGAATATCATGATGATGTTAATATGATGATGACGTCATCAAGGTCCGGGGGGGTCATATTTCTAACACTGATCATCTTGAAGAGACCTCCTGATATTTGCAAACATGATGATGACGTCATCCGGATATGAGGAGGTGCGCAGTAGGCAGATATGATGATGACGTCAGCAGGATATGATGATGACGTCATCAGGATGTTCATCGGCCAGACTTTTGTTATAAGCTCAGCAGGAGGATGTTCCTCTGAAGGATCAGGTTGTGCCGATTATCATGAAGGTTATATTTCAAATATCATGATGACGTCAGGGTGATATTTCGGGCAACAGGATATCATGCTGCTGGAGGATGATGATGATGAAGTCTTATACTAGTGTCGTCAGGAGCAAAAGCACCGACATGATATATGCTCATGACCTAGTATATAAAGTGTTAAAGAGGTCATCGCGGGGTGCATGTGGGATAATGTTTTCCTGCATATTCGAAATATCATGATGATGAATATCGGCGGGAAGTGGTTGCGATTAGCTGTCTGATGTTCTTCCCAAGGCCGCGGGTTGGTGCGCCATTAATGGCGATTGTTGCAGAGGTATGGGCAATGGCGTGGGCTGATCCAGTACCCGGTTGAAGATCTGGATCCCGAGGCAGTGGCGCAGGGCTTGAAAAATCTTCCTGTCTCCTCCCCTACCTGCTGCATTAATATGTTTGAGCGCCATTTCTATGATACTGTATATCTGGCGGGAGTTTTGGTCAACCTGGTAGTCAATGCTGATGGCACCTTCCTGCTATTTAATGCAGATGGTGTTATTCATTAAAGGTTGTTGAAGGTTAAGGATTTTTGGCTCTGTAATCCATAACCAGCTGATCTGGTTGCTCTGTACAGTCTATCTTGTGAGTTTATGTATCTCCTGTTGTAGGACTTGGCATGAATCCACTGGTTTCATGGTTGATCTTATATGAGTAATGCTATCTTAGCATGTGTTGTGTTAATTCTGTCTCCAGTATTGCATGTATCCTTCTTCTGGATCTGGATGTTTGCTTATGTTTAGATTCTAGAGCATAGAATTCCTATGTTGAATGTCTGATCTTTTAACCTCTGCTCAAGGGGCAGATTAAACTATTTTCAGGTTGAACATTGGGAAGGGTATACTGCAGTAGGGATGCCATAAGTAGAGATAGCTCAACACTCTATATTGGGAGATATCTGTAAGGCAGATATCATGTGTATCCCCCTGAAATCCAGTTTTAGCTATTCATGCTGATCATTCACAGGTGTATGTCTACCGACTCCAAGCCCTGGATAGGCACCAATCATGCTGTGTTCTTGTGTTATACACCATGTCCAGCTTTGCATCCAAATTCATATCAAAACATTTCATACCTCCACCTGTTAGTTGTAGGAGTAGGATTAGGAACCCCCTGCATACTCTCATACTCAACCAGACATCATGTCCAAGAATGTTGCCAGCCTTGTGATCTATCATGCAGATCTTGGTCCATACATGAGAGTATTCTGCCTGTTGTTGTCAAGTTAGATCTTTCTATCTTTGAGCTAGTCAAGGTTACATCTTGAGTTATAGGGATACCCCCCTTGGTGCGGCAGAACCAGAAGTGAAGGGGAGGAGCTCACGCAACCTCCTGTATTCAGTTGGCCTGAATCTGCCTGTGCATTAGAAGTGGCAAACCCTAATGCTGATTCAGAAGAAACATCAACAGGATGATCACTCCTTCATAATAAAATATTACAATCTTAAATAGCTCATGACATAAACAAAAGATAGGAAAAATAAATCTCAAAAGCACACTTTCAATTAAAAACAAGAAATATCGATGATATTTATATCTAGAAGTAAAGTGTAATGTGATATCTAAGGGTGGGTAGGGTGAGTGGAAAAATATATCACAATAAATCACATAAATCCTAATAAAAATATATAATGTGAAAGCAATAAAGCAAAGGAGAAAATTTCTGATAATGGGCAAGTTCTTTAATCTAACACCGATTTAAGCAATCAAGAAGATGAGCGTACAAAGTGTTTGAGGCCAGGTTGGCTAATCATGACTTGGGGTGGTGCGTGGTAGAAGTGGAGGCAATTGCCTCTTTTGATCTCAAATTAGTCGACTTTTGGTATTCCCAAGGCTCATTTGACAATGGCGGATATGAGAGGCATTGCAGACTAGAGTGGAGCAATGGGAGGCAAAACCAGTGACAAAGGAAAGGGGAAGGTGGGGGTTCATAGTCCTTGGCATCGATAGGTTCTATGGAAGGTGGAAAGCAACACAATTGGTGGGAGGAAGAAAAGGGCCTATACCCTGCGTAAGCAGTTGCCCAAGTTTTCAAGGGATGCGACGATGGAGAATTTTGTGGCTTTGTTAGATTCACAGATTAAGAACCCTCTTCTCTGGAAATGGATGTGTAGGATGTTAGCAATGGCCAGAGAAGTTGATGGGTAGGATGGTGGAAAACTCAGAGAAGCAATAACCAATTTTTTGCTAGACTTGGGCTCTACAAGGGGAAGATGGAATGTCTTTGGTGCAGCGCAATCACTGACCTTGACTACCTTGATTCCCATCACGGTAGATTCCATTTTGGTGCATGAGGATCTAGCAGAGGTTTCTAAGGTAGCTGAAGATAATCATCAAGTCATTATTGGATATATCCATGACTTGATGTTAGGCCTGGTGGAGACATGGAAGACTATGAAGTAGTTGGCTAATAAGTTGGGGGTCCCTATGGAGGAGAAAGCACGAGCAGACTACAAATGTGCTTGCGATGAGGAGGCGGATCTGGTTGACTTAACAGACAAGAGTGATAATTAGTAATTTTTAAGACCATATAGTTTATTTTTTAAGACTATTCATGGGGAGAGGGCCTTATAATTTTCCCTCTCACCCTAGCTATATGCTTTTATATGACTCTTTCATAGACAGACTTAAGGGCTATGCCCTATTTTTGGATGGGTTTGTCGTCCCTAACCAGGGTTTATACAACAACAAAAAAAAGAAGAAAATAACAAGTTTTAGATATGAAAATGAGATGTAAATATTAGAAAAGTGTAAATCAAAAAACCTTAATATGAATAAGACAACTTAGAAGCAAACTAGGTCATGTAATATCATACTAGTTCACCATGGAAATAAACTTTCCTTAGGGTTAACCTAGGATAATTAAGTAAATATAAATAATTGAGCATAAATTAGCCTAGATTAACTAATTATAGTTGGGATGAATAATTTATAATCAGTAGATTAGCAAAGTAAATTTGGGATAAGGCATGATACTTAGCTCTATGACTACAGAATATGTGCCAACAATGAATATTTTGATGTCAAGCTAAAATGTGCTCAAGAAATGAGATATCCATGTTAGCAGACTACTTTAGACTCTATGTTGATCATATGCTCTATGTGGGGTTGAGTCTAGTAGTCTAAATAAGATCCACAGTTGTAGACTTATCCTATGGCTCATGATTTGACCATGTGCAATTATATAATATGCTCCTCTTTTTTGCCTAATAGACATTTGTCCACTTTGTTGCTCCTACTAATTTGAGGGTTGGCAGTATTTAAAAATACCTTGAAGGAATACCATTTCACAAGGAGACAAGAAGCAAGGGCCCTAGAATGATGTATACATATTATTTACTCCTTTTAAAACACCATTGAAGTATTTCACTAGTGATTTCTCATTTCATGATCTTGAATGAGGGAGAATTCTTAAGAGATCATGAATGATGAAATGGATACAATTAAATGTCTTTGAATTCTAGCCCATAGCTTCAAATTGTGCCAAATGTGTGTTTAGTCTGTTGGAAACAAGGATCGACTAAATGTATGATGATCACAAAATGGATTGAATATTATGGACAAATGAGGTTGTACATATAGATGAGGATTTTGAGTCAACTCAGAAGTTGACTTCAACACTCAACTAGAGGTGGAAGAAAGAGTTTTGACAAGTGTCTTGGAGAGTTGTGTTGAACTCTCCAAGTCAACACCTAACCACCTGAGGTGGCTGAAATCCATGTGCAAATATATTACTTAGGCTAAGTAATATATAATAATGATTTGCACTAACACCCCCCCTTAAGCATAGCTTAGGTGGGTACAATAAAGATGGGTCTTGGCTACTAGGCCTGATGAGGTACCCATGTACAAATTCATCTCTCATAAGGTGCAGAAAGAAAGAAAACCTTATGGAAAAAAAATTTCCTCCAAAAGATAAATGTGAAAAACTGCATGCCATGTGGCTACAATGAAGTCTCACTTTAAAGATTATGTGGAATCCTTATGTGAAGAAACTCTAAAATCTGTAGAAGCAAATTAACTGATATCAATCTTCTGTTATCATGAATCTCTAGAAGTTCTCTAAGAATCAACTTTGGACTCACATGTAGCATTAGGCAATGGTGATGTGGAAGTGTTCTTGACACCTCTCAATACAATGTGGAAAAAATGTTGAAGGATGTTGAAGGAGTAGTGGAAGTGCTCTTGACATATCTCTGTGGAAGTGCTCTTGGTTCAACTTGGAAATGCTCTCGACAGATCTCTATGGAAGTGCTCTTGTCTCAACTTGGAAATGCTCTTGACACAACTCTATGAACCCTCCCATAATTTAATATTTTTATCCCAAATATTTGTGGCTGATATGACTCCATCCCACCTTCTTTTAGTTGCAACCTCAATGAGTTAAATTATGTGACACAATCCTCTATAGTATTAGAGGACCTCTTGGAATTATACTTATGATCTCATGACTTCTTTGTTTTTTGACCTTCCCAAAGAGCTATACAGACCTCATTAGGTGTTTTCAAGGTCCCAATATGAATAGAAGTTCTTGGAGATAGACTTGATCACACTTATAAAACCATGTAGATGAGATGTATGTTGTAGACTTAGATGGCTCAAAAGGAAAAAACTCAATGACACCCCCTGATTTTGTGGCAATTTATAGTTGAGTGCATGTATAACCCTCTTTTCTTTATTACCCCCTAATTTTGGCACTTTATAACTTAGTACATTTTACAATGCAAGTAGTTTTGATAGATGGGAAATGTGAAAATATTAACTTTTGCAAAAAAATGGTGCTCAATTTCGAGCTATTGATCAAAAGTTATAATACAAAAAAAAATTTGTAAATGACCTATTTAATAAAAAAATTGCACAAAAATTTTTAAAAAATGCCTAGAGGTGATAATGGACCTAGGCTTCCAACTACTCGTTAGAATTGGAAAAGAGAATAGAATTAATGGTTTTGATTGTGAGAGGGGGGTATTGGCCTCCTGCCAACCTAGGCCTCACCCTCCATCTTCAACAAGCAAAAGTAAGCAAAACAATGATATTTTCCCCCTCTTTTTTTACAAGAAAAGTGCCCTCTTTGCATCAAACTTCAATAACCAATTTTTAACCTTATAAGTTTAAAACATAGGTTTTAAAAGAAATACAAATTGATCAAGAAGAAAATTAGGAAACCAATAGTTTGCAGTCTTGTTTTGTAGTGTTTTTTTGTTAAAAGGGGGGAAATGGGGTTTTAATGGTTTATGCAAAATCCTCCTTTCACTACAAACATTCCAAGGGCTTATCAACCGAGTTGAATCTCCACTAAGCGATAGCAATCACCTATCAGGTTGGGCTGCCACTTGGGAAGCTGTGGATTCTTGGATGTGTCAAACAATGTCTCTATCTAATGTTGAATTATACTTAAAACCCCTAATTATGTAAATCAGTAAGCAAATTATCAAATTATAGAAAATCCTTTTAGACTGAGATAAAGGATAGAGATATTTAACTCACTATTTTTCAAAGTTTGGAAGGCAGAGAAGTCAGGGACATGGGGACTAGCTCCCAAGTCCAAGGTACCTATTTCTTTGTGGGATCCTGATCTCCTTCTGACACTAATCTGCACTGCAACTTTCATTTCTAGGAATTCAACTATGGAGGACACGGGGAATAGCACCCTAGTCCAAGAAAAGCCCCAGTGTCTTGCTTCTTTTCAGATCTTGAATCCATAATGCCTGCCACTCCTCTCTGTAACTCCACTCCATGTAACTCCACACTTGTAACTTGCAATCACAAGGAGTGTGTGAGGGGGTTGTGGTGTTTAGAGGCTTGCCTCGAACAAGCTTCGAAGAGACATTCAAGGCTTTTGAACACCATTGTCAGATGAGAGTACATATCTCGGCAGGATAGAGGCAAAAATCCAAATGATAAATAATTGAAAACATAATAGATATCACCTTGTAGTGAAGATCTCATGGAAGGAAGATGCTCTTCATGCCATGAGGAGATGGATGCCAAACCTACAAATACGAACACAATAACAATGCTCTGCTCTACCACACAATGAATATTTTGAATTCTCTAATCACAAGGATGCATAAAGTTGTCCCATTTCCATCTAGTTTGCAAATGAAACCTAATCATGCTTATATATGCAACTACAAAGATTTGCGCTAAGAATTTCATAATTCAAACTTTAGATGTCAGCATAGGACCTAATTAATGGTCATAAAACTGACATTTGAAATTAGGGCAGACCTAAAATAGGGCTGGACTAGGGCGCTAGTGCCCAAGTCCACCTTGCCATTTTTGCTCAGTGATCATTAAAGTGCAGTCCCTTAGGTCCTATTTGTCACAAGACCTAAGGGTTTTCTCATCAGGAGTCAGAAATAACATGCAAGATGCTCTAAATACAATTACAAGACCTGGGAGCTAAACCTTAAGAGGGAAAAGCCCCCAAGGGGACATTTTCTGACATAACATTCATCCCCCACTTTAATGTATGTATGAACGCAAGGCCAATACATGCATTAAAGTACAGTCAACAAACATAGCAAGCACGCCAAGCACAGAGAAGACATGCCAAACACATTGAAGATAGTAACAGGCACGCAAAACACAGAGAAGATAGTTACAGTCATGTAAAACATGGAGAAGACAAAATTGAAGACACACAAAACACAGTGAATGTAGTGATTATTTTCTTTTTCATTTTCTCATATATGAAATGTAGAATGCAAGTACAAGGAAAGTAAACACACAACCCATAGTGCAAGAGGGACTCATCGCCACCTGTCTTTAAGACTGCACGTATGGAGAAACATACACACAAAAAAAATCTCAAAGTGTAGGAGGGACTAATCGCCACCGGTCTTTAGACTACACTTGAGAACAAACACATCATACAAATCCCAAAGCATAGGAGGGACTCATTGCCACCGATCTTTAGACTATGCTTGAGAACAAACACGCAATACACACACACATGGAAGACACAGAGAAAACATGGCAAACAAGTGATGGAGTGTACCTATTTCTAGGTTCATCTCCACCGGTCTTTAGACTATTCTTGGGAACAAACACGCAATACACACACACATGGAAGACACAGAGAAAATAGGCACACACCGATGATTGGACTTCGCCACAACAATCACCAAAGACACGCTTAAGGGTTAGGATAGTCTCAGATCCACTCCCCGCCTACTCAGAGGACTTCTTGAAAATGACTGGATTGTGCACTCTCCTCGAGAAATACACCATCCCCGCCTCACACGGAGGGATTAAGATAAAAAGGATATGCATGATATCTTGCCTCAACAGAGGGCATAAGATAAAAAGGATATGCACGATATCCTGCCTCTACATAGGGCTTAAGTGATTGCAATAGATTCAAGATTCAGAAACACACATTGCTAACATCTACAACGGATAGCTTACCTTATATATGCCCCCACCTTAAGGTGGTTGATGTCATGTTCCAATATCAAGCACATTAAGGTAGAAATAAAACACACAAGGGAACACGAGCTCTCGCAAAGCCCATGCCCCCTGGAGGTGACATGTAATTTACGATCACCAAATGTTCCCATAAACACATTCCTGCAAGAAAAGTGTTAGTGTCCATATAATCATGATAAACAACAATGCATATGATCATTCACATAGAGAACTGAGGAATGCAAGATTCAAGATAGACAAAGTGCACAGAGTAGCAGTATTGTTATGTTTTGTAAGTGTGATAAGATAGCATCAAGATCACATGGAGTGATTCTACTAGCCAAGCATCAGATAATATATAACAACCCCATCGTCATATATTGACTAGGTCCATTTTTTGGTTACTTGCTGAAGGGACACTATGTCCGCATCGGTATAATATGTTTTTCATCATCCGCTCGCTAGATAAAACCACTAGAGGAATGGAAACAATAAATCAATAGAGGAGAAACAAGTGCCTTAGGGATAGTCACGTAGGAGGGTGCCCCCAAGTCACCAACCACAACTCTATGTCTGTAAGACACAACACACAACAATGAAAATAGAGGAGAAGCGATACAGAAGAATGATGATACAAATAGAAGAAGGGTCACAACAGAGAAGGTCTCCTAGTATCCTTGACCTTAGAAGAGAATCAAGGGTCATCCCAGGAGGCCTAAACAACACATAACATATCATGGGGGAAACACATCACAAAGGTAAAGGGTTAGAAATACTTACCTTCCAGTACAATCATACTAAAATTTGGAACTTGCGAGCCTCTTAGAGAGATGCTCTATCAAATTTGGTGTAAATATTGAGTGGTTCTTATGAGAGTCTTGTTTGTTGTCCGGAAATCTTTGTGATGTTTGTTTCTCATATCCTTGTGTATATGAAATCTTATGTTGCTTATGAGGAGGAGTGTTACCACCTGCATGAGCAATCTGGTTTCATGCATTTAAATATGTAGTCCCTTTCCCAAAGGTCCAAAAAATTATAACACTTTTGGCCTCTGTAGTCAAAAAATGCTAAAGTCAGTTAAGGTGCAAGTGTCTTTGAGTATACAAAATGATTTGTATATGCGTGCAGGTTAAAAATATGTATTGGTGGGTGCAAAATCTCCATCATCCTTCGAGAAAATGAGTTAGATGCATTTTAGATGCATATCGGGTCGCATATACAAGAGGGAATCTTTCAAAGATCCCCAGGGATATTATGCAGTTGTATGCATTTCTAGATGCATATCGGGTTCAAAAGGAGGATGTACAAGGGTGGAATATACATAGAAGATTCTAGGAATATTCGTTGCTTGCATATTGGGTTGCATGTATATTTGGTTTGTATGTTCAAACATACAACGGTTAGATACAAAGGGAAAAGATACATTACAGGAATATTTTGGAGGAGATCCCGTGTTTGTATGTGCAGGAATGAATGTATGTCAAAGGTACATTGGGTCTTATGCAATGAAGTATATACAAGGAAGCTAGATATGTATGTGCTATAGTACAACAGTTCGCTGTAACATGCAAAGTGAACAGTGCAATGTACAAGTGACCTTGTATATTCCATAATATACAAAGATAGAAAATACAATTGGTGGGGCCCATCGCAGGTTTATACAAACAGGTTTGTACATGTTCGGCATACAAGGGAAATATGCATTCATCGCATATTCTAAAAAGATTCCCCGCTTGTATGTTTGTTTTTGTATATTCTGCATGCAAACAAAATATACATTGAGGAGATACATTCCAGATGTATAATTATTTGGGGTCCGCGACTTGTATAAATGTTTGTATATGTGCCGATGTGCAAACTCATGAAGATAGAAGGCCCAGATTTGATATTTTTTTAAATCCAATGGATAGATACATTTGACGTTCGCCTTGTATGTTGTATATGCATTTGGGTTTGCATATACAAGAGCGATAAAGGTGAGATAAAAGGAGAAAGGGCCAGTGATAGAAGCACGAGGTGCCTACATGGCACGATTTCACTATCTGATGACTTTTCAACGTTTTAGGTGTCGTTGATCATAGCAATGGAGGGATGATCGACGGTCTTGTTTTGAACCTGCGGCGAAGGTTTTTTCCTTAGCATGTGCAGCCATTTTTTAGTAGAAAATTTTTAGAGGTACACCGTTGCTACATTTCAAGGAGGCTGTGGGTAGCTAAAGCATTAATGGCAGAATTGCAGCGGTATGGGTCAGTGATGGACGGGTCAACAACCCAATTGAAGAGGAATGTCCTTGAACAGTGGTGCGGATCCCGATTCCATCTGCTCATTCCTCTCTGTCTCCCCATAGTGTTGAATATTTATGAGCGCCATTCCTCATGCATTGAATCTGGCAGATTTTTTATTTGCCTTGTAATTAATTTTTGCCAGGTACACAGTCTTGGTATAAAGGCCAAACTATGTTACTTGTTGAAAACTGGACGATAATTTGGGTGTTGTGACACAATACAACTTCATTGGTGGCCCTGTTCTTGATGTCTTGTAAGTTTATGAGTCTCATGTTGTATGTTTCATGCATGAGTTCACTAGTTTCATGTTGTTTTATATGAGAAATGCTTTGTGCATGTGTTTAATCATTTGTCTCCAAGCTGTGGGCATAGTTTCTTTTGAATCAAGATAACTAAGGGTTGTTAAGGTTCAGGAATATAGTTTTTCTATATTGAATGTTTAATCTCCTACTTTCGTTCAAGGAACAAATTAAATGTTTCAGGTTGATCATTGAGAAAATGTGTTGTAGTAGGGATACCATTAAGTATGAATGATTAAGCACTTAATTGTTGGGAAGTATCTGTAAGGCAGATATTAGGAATGCCCTTGATATCTAGTCTTTGGTGTATGATTCATGCTGGCCATTCACATGTGTATGTCTATTGACTCCGAGCCCTGGATAGGCACCGATCCAGTCTTGTATTGAGGTCGCAACCAAAGTCCTAGTTTTGCATCCAAATACAAATCAAACTCAAACTTCATATACAAACCTTCAGGATTTTAGAAGTAGCTGTAGGACCCAAAATCCTCTATCTACAACTGAGCATAGGCCCAAAGCTAGCCCCTTTGCACTTATCTCACAATTTTGGTCTACATAATAGAGGATTTATCTGCTTTGTATCAACATCCCAGTCAATACACAAACATACCTCATGGATGTTGAATAGGGAATACCCCCCTTGGTTCTGTAGAGCCTAAAGAAGAAGAGGAGATATCTTTAGAGTCTATCTCCTATACTGTTAGTCGTTGGCCCAGGAATCCTATTGATCATTGATGGCTACCTTGTAGGGACAACTGCGAATAAGCATCCAGTCGGATTGAGAGGTAACAAAAATTAGCGACTCTGCTGGGGAATGCTTTGTAAAAGAACCCAGATTTTAAAAGAAAACAATTCCTAGTTGTAGGTGGCGACTCTGAACCAATCTCCCAACCGGTAAAGTAAAAATTTGTATGCAAGGGAGAAGATCCCAATGTAACCCTTTGTTTGAAGAGTTACCTATAAAAATGATGTATAGGAAAAAAGGGACTGTTCGAGCCAGTCAAAATGGTTCTCCTAGCCCCAGGAAAAATGATTTTATTCAGGACAATCCAGGATCTTCAGAGCAAACAATGCCTTATTTTTCAAACACAGAAGCTGAAATCCAAAATGTATATGAGAAACAGTAGGGTGGTGCTCTGAGAATAAGGTCAGAAGTTTTTCAAAAACACCCTTTCTTGGATCCCAGTGATAGATTTGAAGAAGTTGAGTCTCCAAGGGATGAAGATAATGATGATTAGAATGGAATGGGACCATCCTCCTCTATGCCCAAAGAGGAACAGTTAGCTAAAGAAATCAAAAGTTTAAGAGCAGAGTTAGAATATCTGCAGGCAGTAAAAATCAGGGATGACATGAAACAGAAAGTGCAAGCTCTGCGAGTTGCTCAGAATGATTCAGTTCCTACCCTTGAAAATGCAAATATGCAAAAAAATCAGCAAAGAAATGAAATGCAGGATCAGCATAATGATCAGAGACAGAATGCAAATAATGCTAGAATACCATTAAATAATATTAGAAATTAGAATGAAAATAGAAATACCAATGTTATTCAGCCTGGTAGACAGCCTATGCAGCTAGAAAAATTTAGACAACTAGTTTTTGATGGCATTCCCGGTTACCCCAATCCTATTGATAAACATGTCAAGCCACAAGTGCCTAAGTTTTCAGGAAATAATACTATGTTAGGGGAAGACCATCTAAAAGCTTTTCAGAATATCATGGACAACTTTGAGGTTGAGCATGAAGATGTTTTCATGAAATTATTTATGCAATCTTTAGTTGATGAAGCCAGAGAATGGTACAAAGGTCTGCCTGACAGGAGCATTTCATCATGGGATGACTTCAGGAGAATATTCAAGGAATAGTATGGTGACAAGACTGATCCTAGTTTCTTCATTAATGAATTTACTGGTATCACCAAAGGATCAAATGAATAGGTTGTTGATTTCAATGCTAGATTCACTAAGGTATTGAACAAATTGCCATAGGATTTGAGGCCTAATGAACCAATGTGCATAGTGTTGTACATAAATGCTTTTGATGCCAAAACTACTTATGGATTAAGAGACAAGGGACCTCACAGCCTCAAAGATGCCTTCAAAATTGCAACAAATATTGAAAATAATAGAAAAGCATCTGGTAAGACAAATAGAAGAGATGATGTGAAAATTCTGTAAAATCCAAATACTAAAGTTCAAAGTGTTCAAGGCAGTGCATCTACTTCTGAGGATAAATTAGACAAATTGACAACTATTGTCAAGGACCTGAGTTATAAAATGGCTAAAAATAAAAAGGGGATAGGTCCTGACAGACAGGTTTACCAAAGGCAAGAAAGAAGACCATCATTACATGACATGCCATATCATACCAATTGGCATAATGGTAAACCCATTCTCCCTCACAGCAATACAAATCAAAGAGCTCAGAATGCAAAGGAAACACCTGACCCTTTGAAGAAGGCTGTAAATATTGTTAATGACACCCCATGGTGCATTATATGTCAGATGCCTCATTCACAGTCACAATGCATGATTGCTCAGTCTTTATACAATAATGTTGTTGCCTGTGATGAGTGCAATGAGCCACATTGTATGGAAGATGAGAATGTCAATACACTATCTACAAATAGAGAATACTCTTCTCACGATGCTGATGTAAGTGCAAATGATGAGATTCAGGTCTGGCAGCAATTTCCCTATGATGAGAATGAGGAAGATAATTATGCCTATGCTCAGGATTCACACAATTTTTTGAGTAATTTGAAGAGACCTTCTGATGAAGAAATTAGAGCCCTCACAGCTGCAGCAGTAGCTCAAGTTAAAAGTAATTACAACCTAAGGGGTAAAGCTCAAGTAAGCAATTCACACCAACCAGAAAATACTTTTGTGAGCCAACCTGTGCACAGTCATAAGGGGACGGAAACATATAAGAAACAATGGAACAATAACAAGCAAGGTTTTAAGCAAAAAACAAGTTGTGATCCTCAAAAAATAGAAAATACAGTTCCCCATGTTGAGAATCAAAATAAAAATTCTTAGGGCAAGATTGACAGTCTAGGAGCCATAAAAACTAAGGCTGGATCATCCCAAGATAAAGGTATTTCGGTGGAGCAAGTTACAACTGTTATTCAAAATTATGTTCCATTTGACATGACTCAAGTCTTATCGTAGATAAAAGTCTTTGTTCCACTGATGGAACTAATGAAAGTGAAAGAATTCAAAAATAAAGCAGTATCCTTAATTTCAAGAGTACCCTGTCAAGCCAAGTTGAGTGATGAACCTCAGGGTAAGAAACAGGCCCTGTACATTGATGAAGTTGAAGTTCCTGAAGTATATCTGGGGGTGACCATGACAAAATGTCCTTCACAAATGGAACCGTTTTATGTCTCCCTTGTCATAAATGGAAAAGTGATTAAGAATTGTATGCTTGACTTAGGAGCATCCACAAACATCATGCCTTTGGCCATCATGCAGCAAGCTAGGTTAAAAATAGATAAGGCATGTGGCAAGTGTTATGCCATGGATGCTAGGGAAGTACCTGTCATTGGAATTATGAAAGGTGTGGATTTTAGACTGGCAGCATATCCAGAAAAAACTTACAAAATGAACATAACAGTTGTTGACATCAAGCCACAGTATGGCATGTTGTTGTCAAGAACATGGGCAGCATTGATTGGTGGGAGTATGCAATTAGATTTGTCATATGCTATGATCCCTATGAATGGCAGGGATGTCAAACTGATTAGAGAAGAAAGGTCATCAGAGACAGTGGAGGATCAAGAATCAGAGGAGCATATATGTTTTGTGGACACCGACTGTAAAAATTTTAGAGTTGTCTCAGATGATAAAGAAGATAAAGGGAGAGACATGTGCTTTCAAGAGCCTGACCAGCAGGGTCTTTGGACCATGTATTTTGATGGAGCTTGTTCAAAGGAAGGCTCTGGTGCGGGAATTATTTTTTTGTCTCCAACTGGTAAACTTCTAAAATTCTTTTTCTTACTGAAGTTTGCCTGTACAAACAACATTGCAGAGTATGAAGCTCTGTTATTAGGATTAAATGTAGCTCTAAAGCATGGAATTAAGATGCTCAAGGTATTTGGTGATTTAGAGTTAGTTGTTTCCCAAGTTAGAGATAAGTATGCATCAAAAAATAAGAGATTAAAACATTATAAGCATGTTGTTTGGGATACAATTGAATTGTTTGATGCTTTTTCAATAAACTGGATAGAGAGATCAAAAAATGTTAGAGCAGATTTTCTAGCCAATATAGCCATAAGGCCAGATGACATCACTCTATCAGATGTTACAAATGTTGAGGTCAAGTTTAGACCTGCAATGCCAGACAACGTATGCAGCTGGCAAGTGTTTGATGATGACAAAGATTTACTGAGATTTTTACATTGCATTGATGAGTATGAGAACCAAGAAATGGATTTCCAGAATTTTGTGGAAGTTGTAGATGGAAAAGACACTCTCTTAGGGAAAGAAATAATTCAACTCAAGACAAATAAGATCCCTAGAGGGTTGGTTGCTTTAGAGAGAGCTTTTGACAATAGGGACCAATTTGTTACAAAGACATCTCCAACAAATAAGAATGATCTAGAGGAGATAAACTTGGGGACATCTCATGCCCCCAAAAAAGTATATATTGGAAAATAGCTCAAACCTCGTATCAGAGCTATGCTGATTGCATTGCTAAGAAAGTATAAGCATGTATTTGCTTGGTCTTATGAGGACCTTAAAGCTTATAGAGAGGATTTATTTCAGCATGAAATCCCTTTGAAGCCTGGAGCTAAACCATTTAGACAAAAATAGAGGCCTATAAATCCAACCTTAGCTCCAAAAATGCAAGAAGAACTTATGAAACTTAGGGAGGCTGGAATAGTTATGCCTATCAGACATTCAACTTGGGTGTCCAACCTCGTCCCAGTCAAAAAAAAGAATGGTGACATAAGGCTGTGTGTGGATTTCAGAAATCTAAATATGTCTTCTTTGAAGGACAATTATCCATTGTCAAACATGGAAGCTATGTTACAGAAGGTGACTGGCTGTGAACTTTTATCCATGATGGATGGATTTTTAGGGTACAATCAAGTGAAGGTAAAAGAATCAGAACAATTTAAGACTGCTTTCACCACTCCATGGGGAACCTATGTATATGTGAGGATGCAATTTGGACTGACAAATGTGGGTGCCACATTTCAGAGGGCAATGGATGTTGCTTTTACAGGATTGATTGACTCAATCTTGGCTGTGTATCAGGATGATTTGACAACTTATTCGAAAAAGGAAGGGCAGCATTGCATGCACTTAGAACAAATATTTATTAGAGCATTGGAGTATGGCATCTCACTCAACCCAAAGAAATGTACTTTTGGGGTAGTGGAAGGAAAATTGCTTGGACATATTGTTTCCAAGGATGGAGTCAGGATTGATCCTGAAAGGGTGGCTGCGATTGACAAAACTCAGATCCCTAAAATAGTGAAAAGTGTTCAGTCCTTCTTTGGACAAATTAATTTTGTTAGGAGATTTGTGCCTAACTTTGCAGAGACCACAAAAGATATCTCCAAGATGTTGAAGAGGGTGCAACTGTCAAATGGGAAGAGGAAGCAACTAAATCATTTCAAAATATAAAAGAGGCAATTAAGATGGCTCCTGTTTTAAAATCTCCTAATTTTTCTAAGCCATTTCAATTATTTTCATTTGCTTCTTTCCACACTATTGATGCATGCCTATTGCAAAAAAATGAAGAAGGGTTTGAACAGCCTATAGCCTTCTTTAGTAAGTCATTGCAGGCTGCTGAATTAAAGTATGACATCATGGAGAAGCAGGCATATGCACTATTTAGGGTAGTCAAGAGCTTCAGGCCATATTTGGTGGGCTCTCACATAGTTGCATACGTGCCTCATGCAGCAGTCAAGGACATCTTTACTTAGCAAGAAGTAAATGGAAGAAGATGCAGATGGATAAATAAACTACAAGAGTTCAACATAGAGATACAGATTACAAAGCTGGTAAGGGGACAAGGTTTGGCAAAGATAATGACAGAATCAAATCTGGAAGCATGCCAAGTGAACGTAGTGCAAAATAAAACTGTCAGTATATCAGAATCTGATTGGTATAAAGACATTGTATATTACTTGCAGAATTTGAATTGTCCTTCCCACTTCAGTGATAGTCAGAAAAGGACTTTGAAGCTACGTGCAATCAAATACATAATTCTTCAAGGAGAGCTGTATTGGAAGAATCCTGAAGGTGTACTACTCAAATGTGTGAATGAGGATTAGGTTGTTGATATTTTAAATGATCTACACACAGGAGGATGTGGTGGACGTTATGCTGCCAAGACAATAGCCCACAAAATTCTTAGAGCAGGATATTGGTGGCCAACTCTTTTCTTAGATGCACAAAAGTTGGTAAGAAAATGTGATCCTTGCCAAAGGTTCTTAGGGAAGCTAAAGTATGAAGGTGCATTGCCCCTTAGGACTGTAATTGTAGAGGACCCATTTCAACAGTGGGGAATTGATTTTATAGGGGAAATCTCAGAAAAATCAAGTGGAAGACACAATTGGATTCTGGTTGCTACTGATTATTTTACCAAATGGGTTGAAAACATTCCAACTAAGAAAGCTACGAGCAGGGTGGTGATGGATTTTATTTTAGAGTACATTATTATCAAATTTGGAGTGCCAGCTACAATTGTCATAGACAATGCCATGTGCTTCAGATCTGGAGATTTTGTTGATTTTTGCAACAAGTACGGGATCAATCTGTCATATGCATCACCATATCACCCACAAGGAAATGGTCAAGTAGATTCAAGCAATAAGAGCCTCATGAAAATCATAAAGAGGATGTTAGGTAAAAGCAAAAGGGCATGGGATTCAAAGTTAAAGATGGCACTACGGGCCAACAGGATGACAGTGAAGGAATCAATTGGAAGGTCACCTTTTGAGTTAGTGTATGGTGCACTAGCTAGGCTGCCTGTGAACAACCTTTTGCCAGTTTATAGATTTATACAAGAGAATGATACGGAGATTGAGGACTCCATGACTGAAAGGATAAATCAGCTAGTTGCATTGGATGAAATCAGAAGAGAGGCACACATGACAAACATGAAGAAACAACAGAAAATGAAATATTTGTTTGAGAGAAAGGCTACAGAAAGAAAGTTTCAGATAAGTGACTTGGTCCTTGTTTGGAATGCAAAGAGCCAAGATAAGGGTAAGCATAATAAATTTGAGCCATTATGGATGGGTCCATATCAAATTAGCAATATTCATGGAGAAAATTCATACTTCCTCCAGGCCCTAAGTGGTGAATTGCTGGAACTGCCAGTGCACGATCAATTCCTAAAGCCCTATTTTTCATAAATAATCTTCCTCTGTGCACATTTGTAAATTAGGTGTAAATGGTCTGTGCTCTCCTTGTATAGTCGGTGCTGTTTTGTGTTTTATGTTTTGCCTAGTTTGCCCCGGAGTGATCTGGTTCTCGCTGCACCCTTGTGCCTGCACGTCCCCAATCAGAGCCTATGTTACTACCTGCATGAGCAATCTGGTTTCATGCATTTAAATATGCAGGCCCTTTCCCATAGGTCCAAAAAATTATAACACTTTTGGCCTCTATAGTCAAAAAATGCTAAAGTCAGTTAAGGTGCAAGTGTCTTTGTGTATACAAAATGGTTTGTATATGCATGCAGGTTAAAAATATGTATTGGCGGGTGCAAAATCTCCATCGTCCTTCGAGAAAATGAGTTAGATGCATTTTAGATGCATATCAGGTTGCATATACAAGAGGGAATCTTTCAAAGATTCCTAGGGATATTCTGTAGTTGTATGCATTTCCAGATGCATATCAGGTTCAAAAGGAGGATATACAAGGGCGGAATATACATTGAAGATTCCAGGAATATTCGCTGCTTGCATATTGGGTTGCATGTATATTTGGTTTGTATGTTCAGACATACAACAGTTAGATACAAAGGGAAAAGATACATTACAGGAATATTCTGGAGGAGATCCCGTGTTTGTATGTGCAGGAATGAATGTATGTCAAAGGTACATTGGGTCTTATGCAATGAAGTATATACAAGGAAGCCAGATATGTATGTGCTCTAGTACAATGGTCCGCTGCAACATGCAAAGTGAACAGTGCAATGTACAAGTGACCTTGTATATTCCGTAATATACAAAGATAGAAAATACAATTGGCGGGGCCCGCCGCAAGTTTATACAAACAGGTTTGTACATGTTCGGCATACAAGGGAAATATGCATTCATCGCATATTCTAAAAAGATTCCCCGCTTGTATGTTTGTTTTTGTATATTTTGCATGCAAACAAAATATACATTGAAGAGATACATTCCGGACCCGATGAAAGTTTTTAGGCTATTGTATAATTATTTGGGGTCCGCGACTTGTATAAATGTTTGTATATGTGCCGATGTGCAAACTCATGAAGATACAAGGCCCAGATTTGAAAGTTTTTCAAATCCGATGGATAGATACATTTGACGTCCGCCTTGTATGTTGTATATGCATTTGGGTTTGCATATACAAGAGCGATAAAGGTGAGATAAAAGGAGAAAGGGCCAGCTAGAAGCACGAGGTGCCTACATGGCATGATTTCACTGGCCAATGACTTTTCAACGTTTTAGGTGCCGTTGATCATAGCGACGGAGGGATGATCGACGGTCTTGTTTTGAACCTGCGGCAAACATTTTTTCCTGAGCGTGTGCAGCCATTTTTTAGCAGGAAATTTTTAGAGGTACACCGTTGCTACATTTCAGGGAGGCTATGGGTAGCTAAAGCGTTAATGGTAGAATTGCAGCAGTATGGGTCGGTGATGGATAGGTCACCAACCCGATTGAAAATGAATGTCCTTGAACGGCGGTGCAGATCCCGATTCCATCTACTCATTCCTCTCTGTCTCCCCACAGCGTTGAATATTTATGAGTGCCATTCCTCATGCATTGAATTTGGTAGATTTTTTATTTGCCTTGTAATTATTTTTTGTTGGGTACACAGTCTTGGTATAAAGGCCAAACTGTGTTACTTGTTGTGGTTGTTGAAAACTAGACGATAATTTGGGTGTTGTGACACAATACAACTTCATTGGTGGCCCTATTCTTGATGTCTTGTAAGTTTATGAGTCTCATGTTGTATGTTTCATGCATGAGTTCACTGGTTTCATGTTGTTTTATATGAGAAATGCTCTGTGCATGTGTTTAATCATTTGTCTCCAAGCTATGGGCATAGTTTCTTTTGAATCAAGATAACTAAGGGTTGTTAAGGTTCAGGAATATAGTTTTTTTATATTGAATGTTTAATCTCCTACTTTTGTTCAAGGAACAAATTAAATGTTTCAAGTTGATCATTGAGAAAATGTGTTGCAATAGGGATACCATTAAGTATGAATGATTAAGCACTTAATTGTTGGGAAGTATCTGTAAGGCAGATATTAGGAATCCCCTTGATATCCAGTCTTTGGTGTATGATTCATGCTAGCCATTCACATGTGTATGTCTATTGACTCCAAGCCCTAGATAGGCACCGATCCAGTCTTGTATTGAGGTCGCAACCAAAGTCCTAGTTTTGCATCCAAATACAAATCAAACTCAAACTTCATATACAAACCTTCAGGATTTTAGAAGTAGCTTTAGGACCCAAAATCCTCTATCTACAACTAAGCATAGGCCCAAAGCTAGCCCCTTTGCACTTATCTCATAGTTTTGGTCTACATAATAGAGGATTTATCTGCTTTGTATCAACATCCCAGTCAATACACAAACATACCTCATGGATGTTGAATAGGGAATACCCCCCTTGGTTCTGCAGAGCCTAAAGAAGAAGAGGAGATATCTTTAGAGTCTATCTCCTATACTGTTAGCCGCTGGCCCAGGAATCCTATTGATCATTGATGGCTACCTTGTAGGGACAACTGGGAATAAGCATCCAGTTGGATTGAGAGGTAACAAGGAGAACCACTATTATTTCCAACTAATGATAATCATATTTCTCTTTTCTAATTTTTAGATAGCTTTCTTTGTTGAGTCTGTCTATCATAGTGACAAGGACTATCTTGTACCATCTCAATTTTTTCATTTCTCAAAGTCTCTTGTTCCATTTGTCTTTTTAATGTATGTTGTGTATCCCCTAATCCCTAAAGGGATAACAGAGGAGGAACTTCAGAATAAATACCATTCCTTTGTGGACGAGGTGATACTTCAGTATTTTCCTTATCCACTTCTATTGTAGCAATAACCTCATCGTAGTTCAGGTAGTCATCTTCTACTTCAAGTGTATTTTGTTCCATCATGTTGTTATCGGTATGCTTAGGAAAGGGATTAGTGAAGATCTATAAATTCTGATGCGGCAGAGAAATAGACTTATTCTGATTATCATTCACACCCAATATCTGTATCACATTCGAGTCAATGAGGTCTTGTATTTCATGTCTAAGACACATACATCGTTCGGTATCATGTCCTTGTGTCCGATGGTAATGACAAAAAGCATTAGCATCAAAATAAGGTCCTTGCATTCTACTAGGATCTAAAGGTTTAATCAGGGGAAGCTTCATAAGATTATTACTCAAAGCTTGATTCATGATAGAATGATAGGATTCAGATATCAGAGTAAACTTTCTTTGTTGATACGGTGCCTTCTTTAGATTAGTGATAGCAGACACTTGTGAAAAGTTGTTCAAATTTGGTCCATTAACCTTGATGAAACTCCTATTATTCCTCTTAAAGTTGTTTTGTGACGGTCAACCCATGGATTGACCAACTTGCACCGCTGAGTTATGGTTTTCATACTGACTAGACAAAAGTTGATAGTCATGAAGGGTGGTGCATAAATGTTGAAAGGAGCTATACTTCGTCAAGAGAATCTTATCATGAATGTTAGGTTGTAGATTTGTAATAAACACCTTTTGAACATCCTCATCCTTCATTTGATATTAAATTTGTGCATAGAGAGATTGATATCGACTAACAAACTCAGTTAATTTCTCTTTCAGACCTTGCTTGCAATGAACTAAATTGATCAAAGAGATGTGAGGTCCAATATTTGCTTGGAAATGTTGTAAGAATTGATCAACTAATGGCAAAAATGAATGTATTGAATTCAGAGGTAAAGAGAAAACCATTCTAGAGTTGTATCTTTGAGAGATCGTGGGAAACATTTTGCTAACAAATCCTCTTCAAAGTAGAAATCGCTACACATAGTCATGAATGTTGGGCCACATGAGTATTAGGATCACCTTTTCCACCATAGTTTTCAAAGCGAGGAGTCTCAAACCTCTTAGGCATAGGGGTTCTCAAGATTGTGTAAGATAGAGGATTACGGGCATGATAAGTTGGTATACTAGGTTGTGAAGAATTTGTCAAGTTTGTCACATTTTGTTGTAAAGAAGTCATGCTTTACAATAGTTGATTTAAGATGGCATCATTAGGAGATGTGGTTTGTTGTGAAGGATTAGAACCAAAGTGAGGAGGTGATTGAGCCTAAGTAGTGATGGGTGGAGGCTGGGAATAGTTTAGTGGTGGTTGGACATATTGATGAGTGGAAGGTGGTTGCGAATAAGTGAGATGGAGAGGTGGTTAAGAGTACTTATGCATAGAAGAAGTCCCTTTAGATACCAAGTTTTGATAGTTAAAACCCATAGCTTTGAAATTTTGTGAATTTGTGCCATTAGATACTCCAATACCAGTGGTAGCATTAGTACAAGCATTTGCATTAGTGGTCAAAATTGTTGATGTAAATGTAGATATTCCCGTAGTTGGTATAGGTACCGATACTTGCATATGAGATGGTGACGACATGCTCTTAATACAATTTGTACATTCAGTCACCATCATGACATTATTGTGTACTATATGCGTTAAACCTTGAACAACATTAATACCATCTTGTCCTTCTTTTATCAATTCTCTTATGTGGTGGATCACAAGGACAGCTTCTTCTACTATCCTTTCATTTCCAACAAATGCTTGAAATTCATCCGTCTTTATCAAGTTGGTTTATTTGCTCATCGAGGACATGTACGACCACCTCAATAGTGTCTTCGACATTATGAAATGTTTGATCTTCCATAGTGGTTTTAGAAGGTGTAATGTCTTGCAAAATCTATGTCTCGCCTTTTGTAAAGAAGGTATTTAATGGATTTTCAAAGGTAGGAATATCGAATTCTTCAAAGGCACTAGATCCCATGAGTCTTCTACTTCTTCTTAAAGGGATATTTCTATTAGGGAAGTGGGTTATAATACTCATACAACAACATGCAACTCATAATGCACAAACTAATAGAACAAACCCTAGGCGCAAGATATGTTTAGGATAAAAAAATGCTTGATTTTTCAACTTTTTTCAATGCAAAACACTAGGAGAAAAGGTGTTGTGAAAATTTTAAAAAGGGATAGCAAATTATATGTCTAATAATAGTCCAATCATGCAGCAATATCTTTCACAACACACTTTTTACACAAACGTAGAGTTATGACAAGTCAACACCTAGTGAAAATGTGCTAAAATATGCAAATTTTCAACAATTTTCCATGCAAAGGCCTAGTAAATGGGGTTTTCTAGGGAAATTTAGGAAGGGAAGAAGATGATGACCCTAATAACAGCCAAGTAGTGCAGCAAAATCCCTTACAACACACTTGTGATGCAAATCTAGAGAGATGATAAGGCCAAAATCTAGTGAAAATGCAAGGTTTTCAAACCCTAGACATGAAATTTTGCAAGAGGACCACTATGATGCAACACTAATATTAGAAATAAGTCCTAATTAGTGTTTGAAAATGGTAGTAAAATTTGAAACAAGATTTTGACTACAAACCCCAGTTAATGCAAAACTAGGTTTTTATGAAAAACGCACAATTTCAAACATTTTTTGTCAAATTAAGCATAAAAATGCAATGCAAGTGAATTGTAAATGATGAATTTATATAATTGAAATCAGATCTAATGAAAATGATAGAAATTTAATGAATTTGAATGTCAAATAATTCAAACTAAGCTAAAATGCAAGCCTAAAATGCCAATTTTTTCAAATTTTACAATTTTTTGTAATTTTTCAAATGCAATAAGATGAATGAATGCAAATATATCGAACAAAATTCATCAAGGTGCCAAAAAGTTCAAAAACACAAGTTCACAAAAATGTTTTGTAGTATTTTTTTGTAAAAAGGGGGGAAATGGGGTTTTAATGGTTTATGCAAAATCCTCCTTTCACTACAAACATTCTAAGGGCTTATCAACCGAGTTGAATCTCCACTAAGCAAGAGAAATCTACACTAAACAAGAGCAATCACATATCAATTTGGGTTGCCACTTGGGAAGCTCTGGATTCTTGGATGTGTCAAACAATGTCTCTATCTAATGCTCAATTGTACTTAAAAACCCTAATTATGTAAATCAGTAAGCAAATTATCAAATTACGAAAAATCTTTTCAGAATGAGATAAAGGACAGAGATATTTAACTCACTATTTTTTGAAGTTTAGAAGGCGGAGAAGTCGAGGACATGGGGACTAGCACCCAAGTCCAAGGTACCTATTTCTTTGTGAGATCCTGATCTCCTTCTGACACTGATCTGCATTGCAACTTCTGTTTCCAGGAATTCAACTGCGAAGGACATGGAGACTAGTGCCCTAGTCCAGGAAAAGCACCAGTGTCCTATTTATTTTTAGATCCTGAATCCTTAATGCCTGCCACTCCTCTCTGCAACTCCACTCCATAGAACTTGACACCTGTAACCTACAATCACAAGGAGTGTGGGAGGGGGTTGTGGTGTTTAGAGGCTTGCCTTAGTCAATCCCTGGAGAGACATTCAAGTCTTTTGAACACCGTTGTCAGATGAGAGTGCGTATCTCGGTGGGATAGAGTTAAAAATCCAAATGATAAATAATTGAAAACACAATAGATATCACCTTGTAGTGAAGATCTCATGGAAGGAAGATGTTCTTCATGCCATGAGGAGATGGATGTCAAACCTGCAAATACAAACACAATAACAATGCTCTACTCTGCCACATAATGAATATTTTGAATGCTCTAATCATAAGTATGCATAAAGTTGTCCCATTTCCATCTAGTTTGCAAATGAAACCTAAGCATGATTATATATACAACTACAAAGATTCTCGCTAAGAATTTCATAATTCAAACTTTAGATGTCAGCATAGGACCTAATTAATAGTCATAAAACCAACATTTGAAATTAGAGCAGACCCAAAATAGGGCTGGACTAGGGCGCTAGAGCCCAAGTCCACCCTACCATTTTTTCTCAATGATCATTAAAGTGCAGCCCCTAGGTCCTATTTGTCACAAGACCCAAGGGTTTTCTCATTGGGAGTTAGAAATAACATGCAAGATGCTCTAAATGCAATTACAAGACTCGGGAGCTAAACCTTAAGAGGGAAAATACCCCATAAGAAGTCCAAATTAGGGCCAAACACAAAGTGCTTTGTAGCCAACAGAACCCATAGCCTATTATGAGAAAAGCCTTTGATTTCAAAGTGGCCTCTTATGGATTTATGATTTCAATGGCCTACCTTATCTAGATGCCTTGATAGAGATTTACAAAGGCAAAAATAGCATCCCAAGGATTCCAATCGGCACCCAACACCCACCAAATATAGGGAAATGGCACTTGAAATGGGAGTCTGATCGACACCAAAATAGCCACTAAAAAGGAGAAATTGCACTCGAAGAAACAACACTCAAAACATAGGTGTTGGCGCCTTCATCAGGTTTCAATCCCTAATCCCACACTTCAAAAGGATGTTGCCATAGGGATTTCAACCCTCTACCAAAAAAAAAAATGCCAAACCACGCTTGATGCCCTTGAAGAGAGGAAATATAGGATGCCAAAAAAGAGGTTTTTCATGCCAAAACAAAGCACACAGAGGTGCTAGAACAAGTTGATGCCAATCCACACCAAGAAGGAGGATGTCAGACAAGAGAGAGAATGCCACAGAGTAGGGTGTGAGTGTAAATTGACCTCCAAATTCTAGACTATGGCCTTGCAAAGAGGACAGATAAACAATGGCAGCCAGACAAGGATGCCTTGTAGATAGGGGCAAAACTACCCACGCAAGCAAGGGAAAAACTGCACGCAAATAGAGAAAGCCTATGTTGGTCACGCCTCCCTTCCAATGAATCTACCCATAGGTGCCTCTTCACACTGGATCTGATCAACTTGGGGCTGATTGAGGGCCTTGCTCACCCTCCTCTCTATCAAAAAAGAAATGCCCTCAAATAGAGGTCCTTTCCATGCCAAAAAATAAAACGCAGGGGTTAAGAGACTAGTAATTTTTCCAAGAAATCTTGCCCAAAGTCAACAGGCCGAATAGGCCAAAAAATTGCCTGAATCAATTAAGGAAAATTGGCAAAATGTTAAATTTTCAAAAAATAAATTGCATTTTTTACAAAAAAAATTCCACCAAATAGGGGATGTATGCCTCCAAATGAACCAACAAGCTAATTAGCATAACTCTGATACCAGGTTGGAAACAAGGATCAACTAAATGCATGTTGATCACAAAATGGAGTGAATATTATGAAAAAATGAGGTTGTACATATAGATGAGGACTTTGAGTCGACTCAAAAGTTGACTTCAACACTCAACTAGAGGTGGAAGAAAGAGTATCGACAAGTGTCTTGGAGAGTTGTATTGAACTCTCCAAGTCAACTCCTAACCACCTAAGGTGGCTTAAAGCCATGTGCAAATATATTACTTAGGCTAAGTAATATATAATAATGATTTGCAATAGCATAGTCAACTCAAGCTAGGAAAATGAATGAGGTCAATTGATCTAATTTGAATTTTTTATTTCAAAAAGGATCGGGTCAAGTATAAGACCATGAGGTCAAACTCACAACCATGACAATGACTTTGGGTAATGGAATGGTCAAACCCAAGTAGCTAATGGCTATATTAGTGCAAGTGCGTAGATAAATGTGACAAGTGTGTAAATAAAGTGAGTATATAGAAGTGTGTGTGTGTGTGTGTGTGTTTGTGTGTGTGAGTGTGTGAGTGTTAGGATAAGGTAAGGCTACGTGTATTGGGATATGTGTGTAAATGGACGGGTAAAAGGCTATGTAAATGAGCCCAAGTTCATACAAGATTGCACCATTTATTGATATGCACACATATCAAGACATTTCCTCAAAATGGACACAAAAGTAAATGCAAAATGGCATGGGTATAAAAATCTTACCATTACAATATGTATAATGAACATTTTTTAAAGATAGACATTATTTTGTTGACTGAAACTTTAAACTATCCCATGCTAATTATATTTCATTATTCATGACTTTTTAATATATCAAGTAAACCATATTGTTAATAACGTAGAAATTTTAATCTGCAAAATGTATATTAACCATAAATATGGCTTTTCCATTCATTTATTAATCATGAGCTTTAAAGATTAAAATTTAATATCATATAAAACAAGAGTTGTAATGGAATCAAGTTCCTACTAGAGATTGCAAAGGCACTTTTAATTTGTTCATCTTGTAGCACTTTGTTATTAGTTGTGCATGGTAATTAATTTTTGTTTAAAAATCAAACCTACAATTAACTCTATTTAATACAATATCAATTTCTAATTAGTTGGTATTGGTGGGGTTAATGAAACTTAGCCTAAAATGTTGAGTGCAACAAGTGTTGTCAATGCTCTAAGGTATACATGTTTGTGAATGGTCCAATGCATGTTGAATTGCATGTTCTAAGTATGCCATCTTTTCCATCTTCTTGCTTTACTATGTCTCTAACGAGAAATTATTGTTCTATCCTCTTGAATGGAAGCATGGCTTTACAAAATTGTAATCAATACTTTGAACAAGCTATGGTTTCCATGCTCACTAAACCAACAAGCAAGGTGAATCAATTTTGAACATTAATCAAAGGTAGGTGGTTTTGTTAATATTGACCATTAATGCATCAACACAAAAGCAATGATTGCTGTGGAGCATACAATTGGTTTACTTATCTGATCATACTGTAATGTTTTGTCAAGTCCCCACAAAGACCAATGGTGTAGATTATGCTACTTTAAAATCTACAACCTAGGGGAAATGTGAGGAGTAAGGTACTATGAAGTTATTTTACTATCATGTTTAGTATCACTCTATGTGTCTAGTAAACTACAAGATATCCCATATGAAATAATCAATTGATCAACTTTTTTTTAAATTGTTAAGGTCTAGGAAAATCTAATGTTCCTAATTGGTTGAATAAATATCAATGGTTGGGGGGAAACAATTAAAGAAAAGTTGGAAGCCACTACGTTTCACCAAAGTACCCAAATTAGTCATACCACTAACCCAGTGACACACATATCTTTTAGTTTTGTTAGTCACATTAAATAGATTTGGTTTGTCTTATTACAATTGACAATGGAGGGTGAAATGGCATAGCTAAAGATGAGCATTATTTTCTTTTGTCATTTTCCTATAGAGTCAACATGTAAAACATTTAATTGATTTCTATGGTCAATAGGGTTTAGAAATTGAATCTTTCATTATGCCAAAGTTAATTAGACCTATTACAATTGACCCCTTTAGAATACTTGGTAGTACTTCATTGGTTTTAAATAGCTTATAGTGCCACATCATACACATATGTTTAAGTTATTTGCTTTAAGTTAAAATTGAAGGTGTATATAAATTAAATTAAGTGTCCAAATATACCCTTCACTTAGGTAACCTTATCCTATGTCACAAATCAATAACCTAGTAGAATTGTGTAATGATTGACAATCTAGAGGAAAACAATAAAAGGAAAGTTGTGGATGAGTAACATTATATCATTTTTCCCTAGAGTTTACATGTGGGGATTCTCCTGTAGTCATAAATAAATAATATTTTTTGGACCCTTTGGTGATAATGATATAATAGTGCACTTAGTTGTTTTAAATGTAGTCCACCATTCATATTCATTTACTATGTCAAAGCATATGAAGTGGGGGATAGATCTAATGGTCTATATCTACTCAAAGAAAGATCAACAATTTATGGTGAATCAAAGGAATGATGAGTTGTGGGTATAGCCCTTTTTCTATTTCAACATGATGGTGATATATGTATCCCATGTACTATGTGACTTGGAGTTTTTTTGTTTTATGTCACAAATTTATAGTTTCTACCAATAGGTCGAAAGAAGTAAGATGAAATAATTAGTAGAGAGAACATTTGAGTGATTTCCCATTGATCCATTACCTTTAATCAAAGAGGAATTTACATCTTAACTGTTAATGTTGGAATATGTGAGTAAATAGATATAGGGCAAGTTGAGAGTCAATCAGTCTTGTTGTTATATGTTTTTCTTTTAGTGTACTACATGTTTTACATGCTCAAATTATATATTATAGAATGTCATTGTTCATCTACTACTCATCTCAATTTCATGGCAATATATGGAGAGGACCAATTGAAGGAGGTGTTGCACATTATAAAAAGTTTACTTGAAGAAAATGTAAATCACTTGTGAGAAATGAAAGAGTGGCACTTTAGGGCATAAATTTGGTAAGGGAAGAGCATTTTGATGGCTTCTCATTGCCTTGATGCCATTGATTCAAAGTTAGATAATTTTAAACTATTGATTAGACGCATTATGCATGAGTAAATTTTATTCATTAAGTGAATAATAATTTTCTAATTGAATTTGTGAGCAATGAAAGAGTGGACACTTCGAAGCATTGGTTCGGCAATGGAAGAACATTTTGATAGCCTTCTAATGCCTCATTGTCATTGATCTAAAGGTAAATATTTGTGAGTCATTGATATATTTTAATGGGCTATAGAAATAGGTCTAATGTTTGTAACTTCAATGGTGTCAAATAAAATGGCATGGTGGGACCATAGTGAATGATTGATTGAACAATTAGTGTACCTTTTGATGGGTCCCTGATGTACCAATATTAATGATTTAGTGTTAAATTAATATTGGTCATTGATGTAATTTTTTAGGATCATAATCTCAAAGTTAAGAATATTAACATGCATGTCAAGTGTGAGAATTTAGTGGATGCTCAATGATGTATGAATTATTGTTGTGATATTTTGTCTCCATAACCCTAAGATTGCCAAGAGGAGTATTGATCATTCCTCTATTTTAAAATCATTGGACTTGTTTGATTTAGAGGACCCTTGGGAGGGACCAAATACATTATAATATATAGTTTTTATTTTTTATGTTAAATTATTTTGTAAATAAATGGTTTTGTAAAAAATATCTTTTTATTTTAAATATTTTATTTTAGTTTATTTAACTAATACAATTTCATTTTAAAGAGGAAAAATGCCATACCAGCTAATCAAAAATGGAGATTTTGTTTTACTAAATAAAACTAGTAGGTTTCATATGCTAAGTACCCATGGGGATCCGTGACACATATTACTCCACTTTAAAATCTATGGTGTGAGCTATAAGATGAAAGCAAAAGTGTATGACATTTGTTTTACCATTTAATACTCGATCAATAAAATGGTGATACACTAGTCCAAGTGGACATGACAGGGCTAATGTGTGTCTTTTCCTATGGACCTCAACCATTAAAATTAGACTTGATCAAATGGCTTGGCATAAGTCGACAAGATCCAATGGCTCAAGGCTTAGTGTAGAGGGAACATGCGATGCATTTCCCTTTAGTCATTCCATCACAACCACTAACAACATGACATGTATGCTAGACAATCCCACCTAATGTCTACACAGTCACCCTATGACCACTAAATCTAGGACACATGAGCACCACATCATATGAAGATTGAGTGTTGAATTAACTTGTTGTGTGCTTGTTAAGTAATAGGCAGATCAAATGATAGGGAATAAGAATGCTTAAGATCAGTAGTCGCAGGGCATCAAATGGGCACCAAGGTGCCTATTAATGGTTTTGCTAATAGTTGATGACCAATTAAAACATGACATGTCACTCTCAAGTCTCAAGGCTTTGCAAGGTTACAAGTGAGAATGAAATGCTAAGGTTTTCACTCTGCTAGTATAAAAGAGTCACATATAATCATTGAGATTGTACCACAGAGCACTTCCATGCAAGATCAATAGTAGCAGGGCCACATAAGGGAAAAGAAACTAAAAGAAGAGGTTAGTTGAGAGGCTAATAGTGGTTGTTGATTGCTAAGACACCATAGAGGGACAACTTAAGTTCTATGCAACTTGGGTAGCAAGCCACTCTACAGTTAAAACATAAAGTGCAAGACCTAGGCAAGACAAAAAAACCCATAACAAATGAAAGACCAAGAAATCAACAAGCATTGTCATAAATGTATTGCAAAGTCTAATCTTATTATCTTTAACAATATACAAAAGAAAATTAAAATCTAACAATTAAAAATTATTTTTAAATATTTTTGTACTAAAAATAAAAATCTTAATCTAATTAAATATTAAAATAAAAACTATTATTTTTTTATTAAAAAAAAATTATTAATTACAAACCATACAGTTATTCACCATTTTAAAACTAAAAATTGCTATAATTATCTTCATAAACTCGTAAAGAAAAGTGACTTCGTATACATAAATTGATTGTATAAGTTCTTGCTATGTTTACACATTAAATCCCTAAAGTGATGTTTTTATCATTGTAAATGTAATGCATTTTCTAACATATGACTCATTTGATTGCTCAATTGTAGAGGTTAGGTGGTGTGATGCATTTGTTACCCAAACACAACTTAAATGAGTGGCAAAGTAATATACAAGAAACAGAACAGAAAGACTTCTTGTCGGTTAAGTGTGCTTCAGATTATGTGGCCCAAAAAGATTTGACCAACAAAATTAGCCGACTTAAATTCAAGGACATTTTTGCTGGACAAAAACGATAGACATAAATAATTGAAGTACAAAGTTTGATTGTTTATAACCGTGTTGGGAATGATTGAGACAACGATTGAATGGTCCAAAGAAAAACATGTTACTTGTATATGTCATATAAATGAAGGTCAAACCTACCTATCAGCTTGAAAAATTATAAGATTGGTCCTTTTTTAATTTAGGGGAAATTTGGTAACTATTTATATAGTGGAGTATAAATGAAAAATATGTAAAGTTGAATGAGTCATAAGAAGTTTATTAGAGATTAAGTCTTATTGAGTGTAAGGTATGTGATATTTTAAAGGTATGTCATTCGGATCATGTTCCATATAATTTTGTTACAATGGATAGTTTTTAATTTTTAACTCGTTTTTTTATATTGAATCAATGCGAATAAAGAATTATACAGATTGTTCATAACATTCATGACTCTTAACAAAAAAAGATTGAGTATTCATGCATCTTTGATTCGTACTCTAGATACCAATAGATTGGAAAAATAATAAAAAGTCGTTTATTCTCTTAAAGGGGAAAAAAAGATGTATATTTTAAAGATAGTAGGATTAAACTTAAATTTAAACAATGTGCATGAAAGTCTTATTAGGCTGGTAAAACTTTAAGCCTCAAAGTTTAAATTTTGAACTTTTGCATAGCCTCTTTTTGTAAAAGGATAAGGTACAACCTAAATGAATTGGAAGAATATTCATTGTTTAGTGGTCATAATAAAAGATCTTTGATGTCTTGTTCTTTTCATTTATTCTAATGTTTAATTTTTTTTAAACTTCTTTAATTAATTAATGGGGAAGGTTACAATAACAAGACTTTATATGGTTACTTTTTAAAAAAATGAATATAATGTTTTAAATGTCTTAATTTAATAATGTATTATTAAAATAATCATCAATGTTTAAATCATATTTAATAATATTTTTATATTTTACACTTTTTTACATAATTTTTTTAATTTTTTGTTGTGATGACTTGTTTATTAATTATAGTAATTATATTCTGTAGATATTTTATAGATTTATCATATGGTATTTATGAATGACTTTCTTTTGTAAGGTTCTAGTGAAACCTAACTTTTATTACTATACATAATAATTGATAAACATGATCACACTTTAAATGAAATGGGGAGGTGCAAAGCTTCATACATCATATAAGTTAAAGGTTGGGGAAAATCATACATGTAAACTATCCAAATATAATTAGATTTTTTAATAATGTGGCTAGGTGAGAGAGTTAACTATGAAATTTAATTCTATTTTCATATTTGGGGACGTTGAAAACTTTATACATGTTTTGAAGAAAAGTTTTATTAATAAAGAATATAATAGGCATTACAATACAGTATAGTATGTTGTATCAGAAATAAGATTGTCAAAATAACATAGTTTGTAAAACAATAATTAATAAAATAATAACAATTCATAATAATTTGATTAAAATGAATTAAATGCTATAATGTCATTTAGGAAATATAGAATCTAGATACTCATCATTTTATATTTTTTTTTCTTCAATTGTTATTGTTTAGTGAAGTGTTGTCGATAAGAGACCAAAAGTTGAGTATAGCTCTTATATTTCCTACAACCTAGAGCTCTTTCCAGGGTTCTTCAAAGACCTAAGAGAATGCTCCAATATGAACAACAATTAGAAATAGAGATAGAAAGTATGTTCTTTATATATGGTAGTGGAGGAAAATTGTAGATATTGAAAGTAGAATTTGAAAATCAAGTACTTATGCTTAGAAGCAATGGCTTGACAAGTGTGTATGCAACTAGTGGAGAAAGGGGTTGATTGTATTCCACAATCTTAACATTTCATTGATCCTTTAGCAAATTCATTGTACTTGATATTTTTTAATACATTATGGTAGAAGTGTAGTTGCCACTATAAAAGCTAGTTTTTCCCTCATTGAGAGTTTCAAAGTAAAAATCTAGTGTATACTCTTCTTTTAGTCTTCCCTTCCTCTTTGGACTATCATTTAAATTGTATGGAAGTAGCACTGTACATTTTCCTCAGTTCTTAATTTCTACAAGCATAGGTTTGAGAAATTACTAATCACATTTGGCTTGAACTTCTCTTTAGCAATTGTGCATTCAAAGAGTTTGTATGTGCAAAGTATGATGTTATTTCTTTGTACTTCAATTTTCTTGCATATTTCCAACACTAGATTTGAATTGAACCTTATCTCATTTTTGTTCTTAGCAATTGTTCATACTAGCAATATTGTCACATTTGTTTTCTCTATATTTTTTTGTCCATAATCATCATTCCCTCTTTTGGGAAGTTTTGGATAAAAAGCTTTAGCATCAAAACTATTCAAGAGACAAATGTATTGCACCAACTTTTTATTAATACATGTCTGGATAAGTTGAACAAACCCAATTTTCATCAATCTTCAAATATTTTATGCCATGCTTGATGACCTAAAATTGTGTGATATTTGAAACTCATTTTCAAATTTGAAACCACAAGAACCTTACCATCTAATTCCTCAAGTTTATCACATATAGGTTTCATCATTGGAAAATCATCTAGATAATAAGGTGGTCTTCCCACACTGTCTATTTACCTACATACCAAGGAGTTTTTTAATGTCAATTTGTCACCAATCAATAAATTTGTATTTTGGCATCTTGAAAATGGTAAATCATATGCATTTTGTAGTTGAACTATTTGCCCAACTTTAAATGAGTTTTTAATGTATGTAGTATACATTCACCTTGACATAGATAATTTAATCTCTTAGGATAGACCTAGAGACTTATACAAGGCTTCATAGCTTTGTACAAGCCTCTACAAATCTATGCAAGGATCCATAGTTTTATGCAATACACCATAGCATTACCCAAAACTATGTTTATTTACATAGGACTCTATAGCATTACATAATGTACATAACTTCACTCAAAGATTTATAGATTTATGCAATACTTTGTTTATTTACACAAGTCTTTGTAGCATTACACAACTTTCATAGGATTACACAATACTCAGAGACTTACGCAATGCTCTATAGCTTTACATAAGCCTTCAGATTTACACGATGCTTCATAATTTTAATGCAATGACCCAAAATTTTATACATTGTTTCATAGCTTTATGCAAGGTTCCATAACTTTACACAACACTCAATAGACTTACACAAGGCTCCACAACTTTAGACAAGTCTTCGTAGCTTTACACCATCCTTCATGCTTTATACAATTAGTATTGTGCCACCTTAGTTATATGGTTAGTAGGAAATTTCGGCACTCATTAACCCCTTTAATTATATCATTATGGGAAATTTAAGTTCTAATTTGCCACCTCAATTATAACTTCAAAAAAAATTAGATTACATTTTGTTGGCTCAGTTCCAGCCTAATGGAGATTTAGGTTTTAAGTCAGTATCTAAATTACATTTTTTTTAGTCCAAGTTGTCCAAGGGGTTGAGATCAATTGGTTAAAATGTTGGGTTCTCATTGTGGAGACCCAAGTTCAAATCTCGAAGAGGACATCTAATGTAGAATTCTAAGTTGTGACTCTTGGTCTTCCATTGTTGGCTTCTAGTGTGGATGTAATATCTAATGTGGATTTCTAAGTTGTGACTCTCAGTATTCTATTATTGGCTTCTAGTATGGATATCTAGGTTGTTATCTAACCAGTAATGCTTGAAAGGAGCTAAGTATTAGTGCTTGTAAGGAGCTTTGTATTGGTCTCATTAGTGCTTGTAAGGATCTAAGTATTGGTCTCATTAATGCTCATAAGGAGCTAAGTATTAGTCTCATTAATTCTTGTAAGGAGCTAAGTATTAGTCTCATTTGTAACCAGTTGCTCGCATGAGCCATATTTGTAAACTTCTTCAATATAAAAATTTATAGGAATTTTAAGTTTTAATCACCACCTCAATCACAAACTCACATGAAATTTAGGTTTTAGATCACCACCTCAATTACAAGTTTATGGAAAATTAGTTTCTGATTTGCCAAATTGATAAAAAAAAAAATTGGCATTAATTTTGATTTCCCATTTACCCACATTTTATTTTTAAATTTACTTTTTTACACCGAAGGTGTTCCCTCTATGAGAGGGAGTGACATGACTTGAGAGATCTATAATTGACATGGCATTTGAAACGAAGCAAGATGATTGAACACATCCCTATCATTTGTATGTTGCATCCTTATTGATCTACATGTTGATTGTGTGTACAAATAGTGGAATTGGAGGCTAAAGGCAATGAATGTATTTTATTGAAGAACACCCAGTATGAGAAGACTTGAAATGAGTAGGTGGCAACCAATGGCCATCCCTGCTAGATAAATGGCATATAAGGATTGAGGAGAATGAGTCAAGGTGGTATGTACAATTGAAGCAGACAATGGTTATATCTTCTAAACATTAGGAATGCTTTCTTGCCCAAGGCATAGAGACACTTTGGTTTTGCTATGCAAACCCCATAGCCCACAAGGTATTTTTTAATTTTCTTTTGTTCACAGATTTTCTGTGATCAAATTTCTATATTATTATTTTTTAACATTCATGTTTCCTCTTTTAAAAAAGATATCTACCCAAGTTGTCATATTAACTTTGATCCATTAAATCATTTTTCAATGCAATATATATAAGATAGTTTATATATATATTTTAAAAAATAATATTTATATATATGTCACACTATAATTTATATTTTTTTAATATTTAACTAAACATCTATCAAATGACAATAATAAGGCATTGGAGAAAACTACAAATAGTGGGTGGAAATTAGTTAATCTAACAATGGAACTGGAAAATGAAAAAGGGGCAAAAGCAGTGACAAGTGACCTACTTTGGCATAGAGAGAGAGAGAGATAGAGGCAAAGAGAGATAGAGAAAAGAAAGAGGAAGAGAGAGAGTGAGAAAGAGGGAGGGAGGCACGCACGCACACACACAGAGGTACCAACATATTTCACCAAACTCATGACTTAATGAACTTTACAAATGAATTTTTTAGATCTGATTTGTGTTTGAACTTTAAGGTGACTGATTGCTTGAACTTCTTCTCCACTACAAACATCAAACATCACTTGAGACATGGCTCCCAATACTCCCAACAAACCTTACAGCTTTGATTTCCTTGTATCTATGTGTCACATGAAGAAGCTTTACTTAGCCATATAGTGGAACATAGACAGAGAGAGGAAGAGAAAGACAAAAGAGGTGTGTGTGTGTGTGTGTGTGTGTGTGAGAGAGAGAGAGAGAGAGAGAGAGAGTGTGTGTGTCAATCAGCCATTTAATGCCAATAATCCAAAGATGACACATCTATGGGGAGCTACACTTAGGGCAACACATCATTTGCTTATAGACTTGATAATTCACTTTTAAGAGCTCTTCAACATACCCATTACACACTAAAGTGCAATTTCTAATATTATAAAATAACCACCCATTCTATCATATCAAAACTATTTAAAAAAATAAAAATGGTTAAACAAATTATACCTCTACATAAAAAAAGAGTTTACCAAAATTTTTATATGATTTTTAAAGGTTCATTCCTACATACGCTTCCTTTCCATTGCTTTCCACACTCTGTTTCTCCGTGGCCTGCACTATTTCTGATCACTTCCCATAATTTTTTTTTGTATTGAGAAAAAGCAAATTACAAATAAGGAAGCAGTCCAGCAGACTGCGAAAAGAGCATATAGGACAGCTGCTCAAAATACCTCAGAACCAATAACAACAAATTACAAATAAGGAACCATTTACATCATAATACATAAGCTCAAAACCTAAAACAGAGACAGTTGTTGATATACAACAAAATACATCAAATAAATACATTATTCCAGTGACCTTTGTAGAAGTCAAAGATAAAAAATAGTGCAGAAAATCTTCAGCCACAGGGATACACAACACCAGTTGCTCTTGAATCAATTATTGAGCTAAAAATGGAGTGTCTTCCTCTGCACTTTAAGATTGTTGAGTTGAGCTTTGATCCGATCCAATTGGAATGCGACACTAGGATTGATGTTGAACGAACTCTTCAGCTGAGAATACAAGGCCAAAATTTACAAATAGATGTTAGAATAAAGCTTTGCAATTTCAATCGCGAGGTGATTATTGGATTTAGAAAAAATAGCTGAGCATCTCATTTTGCATATGTTCTTTTGTGTTATACATCCCACAAAATTTAGATCTCTATTGGACGGGAAAATATATTTGTTTATAAATATCTTTTCACTTTTCTAATGTCGGGTACTTCTATGCGGGTTTCTCTTTTATTTCCCCCGCATCATTTTTCATATCGCTCTCCCGTTCTTCGACGCAACATAGATCATTCAATTTCATTCAATGTTTTGAATTAGGCTGCCTCCTTTGTATTATTTGGCATCTTCATGATTTTTGTGATCAAACCTCACCAATCATAATGAAAATGAAGTTACAACTTGTAGACAAATGAATCCAAAAGATTCAAATTAACCCTCATTAATAATCTAATTGAATAAATAAATAAATGATCTAAAATTATAATTATAAAATACTAATGAAGAAATTTAACTAAATGAAATCAAATTAGAAATTAATGAGTCAATAATAATTTAAATGTAATATTTAATATTAAATTTAAATAAATTAATTTAAATTATAATTTTTAAATAAAAATTAGTTAAATTAAGATGAAGAGTGAAAATTAATGTAAAATAAGGAAAATTGAGAAGAAGAGGGGATGAATGCCACTAAAAGTTTGAAGTTTTAGGGGTCTCAAATCTAGATTGAGATTTATCCTTTTTCTATGTTATTGGGAAAGCTTTAATAGCTTACACATACTTAGAATTGATCAAAGATATCATTTCAGCTAGAAGATTTCAAGACTATTACTCATCTTCAATTTATGGACAAATCTAAAAAACATTAGAGAACCATGGAGAACCATCATAAGTAGAATACATAGAATATTAGAGCTAATAATTTTATAACCATATTTTGTTAAATAAATAAATAGTCTAAGTAAAAATATTCAATGCCAGTATGACATTATAACATCAATTCTTAAAGGTGACAAGGATATAAAGGACAAGGAAAATGAAACTCTAGAGGCTAGGCTCACTCACCTAGAGCAGAAGTTTAACACTGGCTAAATTCTCGGATAGAGTTATGCATAGGCTGCCACTATTCTGGTGGCTCTCTAGAAGGTGGTTCCCAAGGGGCAAGAGAAGAAGGACAATAAATTGAAGGAATACGAGGACGTGCTCCAGTTTCTTGTGGATGATTGGGACAAGATGTTTGCATAGCATTTGGAGGCTTGGGTCTACTCAATTGTCGGTCCGGTGTCGGTCTGCTGTCTCTGTGGTGTCCAGATTCTTTTGTCTTTTGTTATGTTGCAAAAAATTTAATGGTCTGATCATTACTGTTTAAGTTTTTTGGTGAGCCTCTATTGGTTGTTTTGTCATGGGATCGGCACCCTTTTTTGCTGCTTGTCTAATCAAAAACATCAATTCTTAAACATGCTTGACTTTCAACTAAAAATATTTTTTCTTCAAATATTTAGGAATAAAATTGTGGAATATACTCTACATAAAAATATAATGGAGGGACTTGTTAGATTTGATAAGAGCTAAATTGAGATACCTCATAGATTAGGATGATCCGTGTTAATTGAATAAATAATATATATTGTATTGATTTATGAATTTATGCTCTTCTTAGTTTCCAATAGAATTTTGCATTTGAATTTGATTATATCATTAATACCTTCTTTTAGCAATGCGTTCAAAATGTCCCTAAATGACATCTTATAGATTAGATGAATGTTACTCATGGAAAAATGAGGTAGCTTTAGGCTTGAGAGATTGAGTCCAAGCAAATAAAGCCTTAACAAATTTTCTATTGTGAGGTTAATGATTGAGAGGTATAATCCAAGCAAGTCAATGATTGTAGGGAAGTACATTTTGAGGTGATTCATCAAAAGTCAACTTCCCTTAAATCAAATCACTAGATTTAAAGAAATATAATATAATCTTTGAACTCAATTTGGATAAAGTTCAATATTACTAAGAGGACCTACCATATTCACATGAGTAAACATTATTTAAGTAAAAAAAATCATTTGATGCTTGACCTATAGCTAATAGCTATACATGTATATCAAAGAGACTTAAAAAATAAAAAATTATCATTGGAGAAGACCTCAATAAAATGATATTGAATAACATGGAATATGATGGCTATTTAGTATAATCAATTCATAATTGTTTAATAACCATCCAATTAGAGAAAGCAACATTCTATCTTTCAAACTCTTAAATTAGATATGGGACAAGTTAGGTATCCAAAAAAATTATATTCTTGAAGATATAAAGGTAAGAAAAACTCTTTGTTTTCTATCATCTTTATCATAAAGGGCTTATAGGTTGGGCTTGTAGGTCCTTTAAGGTGCCCTATTTCTTAGAAAGAGGAAGAAACAATGTTACATCTTTATTATAAATTACATTTTATCAAAGAGTACAATATTAATGGGTTTTTTAAATTTGATGGCATAACACGTTTGTTCAAATGTCATGGAAATATGTGAGAATAGAAAATATACACCATATGAAGCTACTTTTGTAAATGATTTATGGAAAATAGGAAAAATGACTATTCTTTAGAGTATATATAAAGAAAGATAATATATCTTTTCAAAATAAATATACCCCTCCCTTGATCACATGGAATCACCTAAACAAATATTAGTGATATGCATTTACACTGGATCATTCAACATTAAGAAGTTTAAATATTGGTAGATGAGGAAATAATCTCTCAGTATAAGTATCTAGTTTGGACATTAAATTAGAAGGTTATTAACTTCAATGCTAAGAGATTAGTGGCTCACACTAGAGGATGACACTCATTAATATTATGAAATTAAATGCATATGGTACCTCAAGATGAAATATTTATATAAAAGTATGATACAAATATTTTGTAATAGCAAGGGAAAACTTAAAAATGTACACCATTAACAAGTTTGTAGGGATTCTAGAAGTATTGCAAGTAGTAAGACATTGGTATTCAAGAAAAAAGATATTGTATTCTTAAAACAAGATCTTAATAGGTAGCGTCCATATATTTAAAATATTACAATAAAATAACCCTTCAACTAAGTTTAACATTAATTAATGAAGAACATGTTCCACTGTTTCATTTGTTTTTAGGAATAAGAACTCATCATGTCAAATGAAAGGCAAAAGGAGCATTATATGCATTTGCAAACTTGTCTATCAATACGTATCAAACTTGCTTGATCATTGAAAATAATTCACAATAGGGTAAGTGCACAAAGATGAGGGACTAAAAAGGGGTCTTAAGATGCCACTTTTTTTCTGAAATCAGGAAAGACTGATGTTGGATGAGAAATTGAAGATAGTCAAACTCAAAATTTGAAGATACAACAAAAACAAGAGTCGTAGTGGTCTGAATCTAGTTTCTAAACTAGTAAGTTTTTTTTCAAAAATGGTTGAGATCAAGGAATTCAAAAGGGGGGAGCACACAAATTGGTCCCCTTTTTCTCAAAAAAAACATAACATAGTGTCTGGTGTGCTCCCCCTAAAATGTTAACTTCTTTTAGTATTTCAAAAATCACTTTGGTGAGAAATTAGCTAACACCATGCAGTTTATCCCTAATTTTTCTAATAATTTTTTCATGGAAAATTTGACTTTTTACTAATTTTCAAAGTGGACACATCCTGAAAAATAGAAAATTGAGCATGCTCCCCCCTAAAAATTTTGAAAACTAATCGAAAATCAATTTTTTTTGAATACGTGTAGAATGGAGTCTAGTTTCTAAAAATGTAACTTATTTAAAATTTTGATGAACGGTTAAAAAAAAGTCAAAAATACTAGACACTAGTTTTTGACAAAAAATGACTATACTAATAAAAGAAATTAAAGATGAAACCCTTAACATACTCAATACGTGAAAAAAATTATATGGTTGGATAGCTAACAAAGAGCTTAAGATTATGGTGGTATTTTTTTTTACTTTTTTTGAAAAAAGTGCAATCCTGGTGGGGAGCATGCTCTATATTATGTGGTTTTTGTTAGAATATGGAAAAACACATCCTTGGACAATCTAAACTCAGTCCAAGCCTTTGGGTTGGAAGCCCAAGGAAAATCCAAGCCTTAGGCTTGGTAATTTCCAATCCAAATCATAACGTACTTGCATTATGTGCATTCACATAATGCTAGCACATTATGGTGAACTAAAATATCTCTCTCTCCCTCTCACTTTCACTCTCTTGCTACCTCTCTCTCTTCCTCTCTCTCTACTTTTGACATGAGAGATAGAGAGAGAGTTTTGCATTTATAAAATGTGCCAGTGTTATGGCTCGGTAATACTAAGCCATAACATTAGCACATTATAATGTGCTCACGTTATGACTTTTATGGGACCAAAATGTCATGTGGCAACTTTTTGATCCCTCATCTTTGTGCATATACCCAATATTTCAACAAGACATACTTATGATAGTTGTATCAAATAAAGTATGAATAGAATAGTTAATTTGGAAACACTAATATTAATAACTAGTGTATTATTATACTAGAATGACATATATTTGTCTTATAAATTTTTATGGTCTGAAGGTCACAACATTAATGGTGTAAATTTATAGTTCTTTTTAAATCTTATGCTCAAGTCAGAGTGAGAAATGCCCCATTTAATGATATATTAATTATGTTATCATGTTAACATTTATTTATAATGACTAACTACCTACTTGTTGTGTGGGTGATATGCAGGATGCTCCCCCTTACAAAGATCATGACCTAAGAGAGAGTATCATCAAAGAGAGTGTTGGTTCCCAAAACCACTAGTCAACAATCATAGAGTATTTCCAAATCTCCTAGGCTAGGGGAGACATCAAGGAGATGGGAAAGTGACTCATCCATAGATTGAGGATGGTTAAGGCCAACTAACGAGAGTGGGTATCCTCTCCTACACTTCGGGATCAACTAAACCAAGGAGGGTATTCCTAGAGGTATAAATGAAACATAAATAAATAATTACAGCCATACCTAATGTACACTTGATCCCTATATTTTTCACTAGTCCAAGACAAATTGGTTGCATAAACCTCTAACTAAGGTGATTACTACACCCTATAGATGCACCAATCGATGATAATGACATGATATCCCTTGAGATGAATCCACTTAACCTTCCTTACACAATTTACAGGGTGCAAACATGCATGAACATGATTAACAAATGATTTAAAATAGTTTTAGGTTGCTTCAGATTAATCCATAGTCATAATATTGAATCATGAACAACATGTGAAACCTAGCTGACTCCTAATCCTACTCCTATAACTACCCAAGACAAAGAGTCAATATGAAATGTTTGGTACTTCACCAATTTGGACTAGTGCCTACTTCATTAGGCAATAGAGTCATGAACAACAAAGAGGAAGGAGATGCATCCAATAAAACATCAATAGAACTAGATATGGATTTACATACATATCAAGGATTACATATCATACAATGGGCATACTTAATAATCCCGCGTAGAACTGTAATAACCCTATGCAATGAAGAGAAGACCAACACAAAAGTTTTGTATTGCATTAAAATGTTGTCATACATTTAACTAACCTTTGTTACATTCACACCAGTAGGTGTGGTGAAAGAAAACATATAGTTGTGACTATTCATTCCCCTAAGTCATCACAAATGGCCATGGAGACATACCATTGCATAGATATGGATTACAATTTCTTCCTACACTATACTAGATGCATTCCCTTGTTTACAGGCAAGACTGAATTTATTTGATGCCCTAGATTCACCTTGAAGCATTTGCAAACCAAATTGGCTCAGTTACCAACCTCTGTTACATCTTTACAACATGTATGTATAGAATTAGATTTTCATAGATCTTTTCCTAATGTTTGAGTGGGAAATACTTTTGTAGGCATCCATACATGCTGCAATAAATTCACCTACCTTTGTACCCACTGTACATAACTTCACCTACCTCCAATCCATTCATTGTGGGCATTAATGGCATTTCTGGGAGGTAGACAAGCATTTGAACTAAAGAATCCATAGAAAAACACATTGAAAATGTGTTAGAATATTTCATTTCTACTTTGTTGGAGCATGCGGGCTCATCAGGAAACAGGTCGAAGGTTCTGGTGGTTCCAAGAACCATTGAAACAATTGATGCCTCTTATTATTTCCCTTTCTCTCTTTGTTCCTCCTTTGTTGGAAAGTTGCCAACCACTAGAAACTCACTTCTTCCTTCCTCTTTCTTGTTCTTTTCTTTCTTTTCACTTGCCTTATCCATTTATATTTTCTTCTCCTTCCTTAGTTCCCTTTATCTTTTACCTATTTCACTTTGTCGGAGGTTCACCGCCCACTAGGAACTCAAGAACCTCCTCTTCTTTTCTCTTTCTTTCTCTCCACTTTGTTCTATCCTATTAATAGTTCACTGACCACTAGGAACCATGGAACTCTTCCTTTCTATTGTTCCCACTTGTTCGAGGTTCACTGACCATCAAGAACACACCTTTTCTTTGTTTGTTTATCTTTCTTCCTTGGTCACTTTCTTTGTCAACAAAACAAGGGTGAAGGGGAGCTTAGGATCCAAGTCAGAGGTTCTAGTGGCTCCGGGGACCATTGGAACCACCAACAAGTTCCACTTCTTTGTGCATGCCTAAGTCTTGAATGTCGAGGGTTCGGGGCCAAACAACAACCAAGGAACCTATCGGAGGTTCCGGTGGTTCCAGGAATCGTCGAAATCACCAACAAGTTCTTAGCAAGACCAAAAGTACTGACAAAGACCAAAACTTAAGACATTTTTTGGGTTTCCTAAGGATTTTATAAGGTGTTAAAATAAGGAAAAACATACGGGGGCACACTTGGGATTTTTGGGTAGATTTTGGGGATGTAAAATATGGGCACCAATAGAGAGGATGATAGATTGAGAAAGGGAAACATAGAAGAAAAGAATTAGCAGACACCAAAATTCTAACCTATAAGTTTTGTGTGTTTATTCATTTTTTTATAAATTTTATAAACTTAACTAATAATATTATTTTGCTTGTTTGTAAAATATGTTAAATCTTGTTACTAGTGTAATTCTCAATTTGATTAAAAATTGAAATATAATTTTCTTATTATTTTTACAATATCATAACCATTTTTGCAACATTCTAGCTATGGTTATCTGAGTCCTATATGTGATTGTATGTATGTATCTAGTCGAACAAAAACATATAATACAAGTAGTTCTAGGAAAATAGTTTGTTAAGACAAGGGCTACGCTGCAGCAACAGTCCCTGTCTAAAGCTGCAGCAGTAGCTCCTGACAAAATTGCTCTATGTTTTTTTAGGTATATAGACATATATCTCATGCCATATGGTATATAGACATATATGGCTTGGTTAAAAAGACCATTTACAACAATTTTGAAATTGCTAGGAGGTGGACTAGAAGAAGCACTGCCATTACTCCAATTAGCAATGATAAAGAAGAATTTGAGTTGATAGCAGACAAGGAAGGAGTGTTGGCTATGTTGGAGGAGCTAGTTCTGTACAATCAAAAGAAAATCAGTCGAATGTTATTATCTATCCAAAGAAAATACAAACAATATGTTCATCCAACAAAAGAAAAGTAAGACTCTTGACTTAATTGAAAGTTATGTCAATTTTCCTTTCAAAAGGCATAGATTTTTCCTATTTCTGAGGCACAACTAATATTAGCAAGTGAAATCAACAGTACCCCTACAATAATGGCTATCAAGTCGAATGCACTCCTATTATTAGGCCCATTTTAGTTAACAAGAAATTACATATCTAAAAGATCATTAAGTATTTCTCTCAGTCACACTTTGTTATCAGAAACCTATACGTTGAAAATTGGTACCGTATTTCACAACAATAATTATAAAACACCTAAGAGAACTTATACACATATTAACCTTGCTCAGACCAGATATCCAATGATGACAAGATATTACTCAAATAACTTTTGAGTCTGAAATAAAGGATGAGAACTAGCTTTGGCATTTTCGATTTGGACACTTGAATTTTGGAGGTCTAAATCTGCTACATAGAAATATATATATCAATCAATCAGTCAATTTCCCCCTCAACTTTGTTGGAAAAAGTAATCCCAAGCATCGCTAACCATCTTGTGTTATTTTATGCTGTAGCTCATAATGTCTTAGTATGGCTCCACTTGTTCAATTATTCTAAGACAATGTTTTCTATGATAGTTCTGTCCTCCCATGTCTTCATTCTGCTATATTTATTAAATTTGCTTGTAGCCCATACCTTTGTAGCATGTATTTTGTAAATGCCTCTGATTTGTGTACAAAAACAGGGTACATAATCTAATCTCCCTGACTGCAGGTTTATTTCTCTTGTTCGGTAGACCCATCAAATAGCTCTGCTTTTATTGCTGGAGTATGTGATAGTTAAGTAATTCAATGAAGCATAAAAAGAGAACCTATGTGCCTTTAGGGATTGGTATTCCTCTATGTAGTCTCTTTAATATATATCGTAAAAAGGAAGGTGACAACTAGTGGGCAGAGTAAGGTTGTGCAGACTTAGAAAATGAAAAGCGTTGTTTTTTCTTGTATATGAAGTGCAAAGAGCAACAACTCTATTTTAAACCAAAAAATATATATTTTTGAATGTAACAACAACTCTAATATATGATAGCAGACAACAGGTTTAGTGTTTGTACTATCCAAAAGTTCTTTTTGTATGTATGGTAGAGGGCTGAAGCTATGTTTCTAGTCAAGAAGGGAGTAGTTGTTGGTAGTGAGCTGCCCCCTTGTCAGTGAGGTGTTCAACGCTGACCTCAGGATTCGTGACATGGCATTGAGCCTCTCGTGGATCTGGGTTAAATCTGGCGTTTGTAGCGAGCGTTGATAGCTCGAGCTTTTGGCGCAACGGCAAACGATTCCATCAATTGGTATCAGAGCCATGGGTCACGGGTTCGAATCCCTTAGGTTGCATTGAGGGGGGGATTGTTGGCAATGAGCTGCCCCCTTGTCAGTGAGGCGTTCAACGCTGACCTCAGGATTCGTGACATGGCAGTGAGCCTCCCGTGGATCTAGGTTAAATCTGGCATTTGTAGCGAGCGTTGATAGCTCAAGCTTTTGGCGCAACAGCAAACGATTCCATCAATAGTATTCTCTCTATTTTTTCCTTCAAACTTGTCAACTGATTCAGTGATGCATCACTGATTTCATGCCATTGTGTTGACTTTTATCAGGCAAATGCAGTTAGAATGGAGTTGAATAAATGGCAGCAAGTGAGACCAAGGGGAAGATAGAAGAGTTTCTTTCACCTGGATCTATAGATAAAGATACCAGACTAGTTTTGGCAAATGCCTTGTATTTCAAGGGCAATTAGTAGGAAAATTTTGATACCTCTGCAACAAAAGAAGGTACTTTTAATTTGAATAAATACAGAATCTCTGCTAGACCTTAGCATCACAACTCTACAACATTGTAAAACAAAAATCAATGCGAAACACAACGAAGAATAGAATTATAAAATTCAGCAGTTCTTAACATTATGCCATGATAGCTTGGAGTCAACCAAATTCTTGTATTTTCATGCTACTATACTCACAAAGGCACGTACCTCGCCAATATGAGGGTTTATTGTTTGTAAACCACTCTCAATAGCCTTATACTCCATTTTAGATGCTTTTTGTGTCAGTTGAAATGATCATATGCATACTACATCCTTCCCCACCATTGTCTTAAACTTAAGTTTAATCTAGGCCTTTGTTTATGTCTCTCTTGCAACCTGACACAAAGGCCAAAGGTTTTATCTTACTAAAATCAATAATAGGCTTGAACTTAATGGTTAGGACTTAACATCCACAAGCTTGAAGTTACAAGTCACTCTATCTAGCATTATGTGAACATCATCCCTGACCCGGGCTTACGAAGCGTAACTAAAAACCATAACTATGTCAATAAGCAATTCCCCAAGAATAAATTTACTAAAGTGGGCTTGAACTCTTCTTTTTTAAATACAATTTAACTTTACCAAATTTAGGGCCAATTTGTACAGAGTAATGTCTTCAGGCAAACTATATTTAAAATTTCCTTGAGATATGACTTAACTTGGAGAATCAACCCTTATAGTCACTTATCATTTATTGGCAGAGAGAACCCATTGCAAAGCAGCAAGTAAATAAAAAAAGATGTTGCTAAAGTGGGCCTTATGCAAATTGATAAACAATCATAGCTATCAACTTCTCCCTATCAGCCATAAAATGTAAAAATGGATTCTCATGATATATTGTAGGAATAGCGCATTGACTAAAGAACAGACCCCCATGATCCTGAAGAAATTTAGAACTTCTGTTTAAATCATTTTTCATTGACACTTATGGGAAAACAATTCAATTTTGGTCCTGCATTCAGTTATGCATGCTAGTTGATGCTACACTCACTAACTACTAGTTAGTTTCATACAACATATCTAAATGCTACATCTTTATGCTAAAAATGACTCAAAACATTTAAAGGGAAAAAAGACAATGTTATTAAACTTACTGTCATTGCATAGCCATATCAAATCTGAACCTCTGGAGGAGGAAGTGCTGGTGTCTCCACAAAATGAAGATTCAGATCCCTATTTACAATAATGTAGCATAGGAAATGCATCAAACCACATCATCCATATCAATAACATTACTCCAATCACTTGATCTATTGATTAACACTTACCCAAATTTATTTTGTGCAAGATAGAGAAAAGGCGTCTCAAAATTGTAACTACTTTTAGCAAATATCTCATAATACTCAAGATTCTTCTTCTGGTGAAAAGTGACTTGTTTAGCTTTCACTTGCCTATCCTTCACATCAACCTTGTTTCCCTATGTTAAGATAATAAGCATGAGGAAATATTTAATAAACCAGCAAAATAGAAATGATAATTAACCAAATTGCTTGTGGCCATCATTTTATTTATTTTATTTACATGCAAAGATCTCTGGGCCAAGTTGGGACATTTTTGTATGTCAAACATGCAGTTACATCTAACATGACAATAGGACACTGGCCATGAGTATTGGTCAACCAAATAACAAAAGCATGTTAATAAAACAATTTATTGAATAGCATATCTTTTACACTCACCAGAAATTTATCAGCATTAAAAATTATCGCTATGCGATGAATACAAGAATATACAAGGCAATAAATTGGAAAGATACAAAATATTTCATGCATGAATCAAAATACAGTCTAATGATTTCCTAGACCTAGTTCAAAAAGGCATCAACCTTTGTCCTTCCCTTTACACTAATAACATAACATGTTAAAAACCTAAAAGAATAATAAGGGCATGGAAAATTTTGATGGATGGTAAATGTTATTACAGTTATAGAATCATTAGTAAACTTTTCAATTCCATGTTACTAATTTTATTATTTTTTACTAAATGGCCAATAATATATAATTATTGTGAATTCCCACTAATACTTGCGAATTTTGGAACCTTCACTAATAGCTTTTAAAAAAAAAATTACCAAGTGACCAATCTAAAATTTGAAAATTTTATGGGAAATTAGCCAATTGACCAAAACACTATGAACAAAAGGGAACCCTAATTAATTTGATCAATCACATTTAGAAAAAAATGCCATATCTAAGCCATTAGAAGAATCAAATGATGCATATTTTCCAAATTCTATTGGACTCTCTTGACTTTCATAATATTATTCTTATTTAATATTGTTAATATGGGCTTAAAATCAATCGCCTAATCATAAAATTTTGGAATGACTGACATGACTACCAACAAAGATCAGAAACGATGGAAGCAACACATAGTTTTTTTGAATAGCAGCTTACTATTATGAAAAGGCCTCCATAATATTATGGCTAAATTATAATGCATAATATATCCTATCACCTATGTGCAATTATATTTGGAGAATAGACATGGCCGTCAAATATCATGCTGATACGAAAGTTACATGGCTATGTAGAATGTTTTTCCTCAACCTACTACTCTCACAGTCTCGCTTATCTTAAAGCCTAATATATTTAATTCACAGTAATATCTTAAAGAATATAATTCACAGTAATAAAATGACCTAATATAAACCGTGTTCCAGTACCAGTTGCAACATTTCATAAAATAACCTAATATAAACCTGTTTGTTACCAGCTACATTTTTTTTAACTGAAGAAATACCAAATTCATCACTGTAGGTAAAATAATATTAAAAGCATTCAGAGTCAACCTTACCAAGATTCACCTTTGCTTATCACAATGACCTTACTTGAATTTTGAGGCTAGAGTTTAGGGTACTTCTGAACCCTAATGCCATGAATTTCAGTTTCCTTCTTATTGAGCCACTTCAAGGGGTTGCCATTAAATAGGGTTTGTAGACAAAGGCATGGAGGACATCCTACATGAACATTGTGCTTCTTTGATGCACATTGCCCATCATTCTTGCTAGGAAGGTAGATACTCAATCACACATATCCAAACTTAGCCCTTAGCACACTCTAAACTCAACTACCTATTCATAAACATGCCAGGAAATATGAAATTAAAAACAATCGTTGACAACATAGATCCTGGACATTACCATCCACCAACTATGTGTCAGTTAAATCACATAACATGTCAACCGGTGACAGAACAGGTGGCTTGCCTCTAGCAAAAGTTGCAAACTATAGAATAGTTGTTCAAATTTTTCTTTTCCACATTAGAAACATTCAACTCACAGTAGGAAAAATTTATGGATTTTACAAATGTTAAAAATAATTACCAATGGGCTTAAAATCAATCGCCCAATCAGAAAATTACTTAATGAAAATTTATTCTGCACAAAATTGTCAGAGAATAAAAACTTTAGCCAAAACATTAATTTTTCCTTTGGCACAACTAACAAAGCAGGATTAATAGTCTGAGGTGAAAACAACAGTTACCCTGCTTACGGCAGGGACTAATAAAACCCTAGTCCAAATATGAAGATAAAATTTTGTGGCATCTTCTCATCTACAAAGTGTAGAATTCAACATCCTAAGTCTATCATAAAAGTTTATCCAAATTTTTCTTTATCAAACAAAGTGCAATATGTAAAGTTGTGTGAAATTGTGAAGATGGTGTAGCATAAATATTCATTTGGTCTCTCTTTTCAAAAATCTAGCATTTACCCTTCTTTCACTACATATATCTTGCAAATTATTCAAAAATAGAGAATGATGTAAAGTGATGAAATGTTGTGTTCTAAGTGAAGGAAAAAAAAATATTAATTCTTTTGGTTGGAGGATAGAACATTTTGACCCCTTTTTTTTTAGTTGATTATTTATTTGGTTAAAAATGTATAATGAATGATGGTTTTTGGATTAATCTAATACCTATATTATTAAAACTCTAGATCAATGATAATTTTAGAAAAATATCTTTTAAAATATATAAAATTTTGGTGCATTTTAGTGGGTATTAATTTAAATTATGGTAAATTTATGTTTAGTTCAGAAAAATATTTTTTTATGGTGAATATGTGCATATTTTCTAGTAATATTGTTTTTGGTTGGAAAATTATAGTTAGATTCATAAAAATAAAATAATTTATTTGGTGAATTATTTATTGAAATCAAAGAAATAAAATGATTTAATGGGTGTATTATCAAGTGGTTTAAAAATATTGCATACTGTGGATGGAAAAATATTTTGATTCGAAAGGATAAAGATTAATGTATTTGATGAATTGTCAACTTAAATCAGGGATAAACATACATTATCTTGTTAACAATGATCGACAATTAGTGTTCTATTCTAAGAGATAATTTGTACCCATGAACCTTTGGGGAAACAAGTCCAAAAAAATGTTAGGAAAGGTGTCTCAACCTTGCACCTAATGTTAAGACTAGTATAGATATCTTAAATACATCTATCTAAAATAATGCCGAGAGATATCAATTTCTAGGCTATAGAGTTGGTTTTTGGCCAAAATAAAAAATTTGGGTAGTTCAACACTAGTTCCTTAGTGCCTTTCATGTGGACCTCTTCAAGCTCTACAATTTTTAAAAAATAGGCCTCCCAGATCAAAAGTTATGGCCTCTAGAAGTTGGACCTCTTGCATTGGAAATATAAAAAACATCAACACAAAAGATCTATAAATGGGAGTCACACTTGTTTACCAACACGTCATAAGGCATATTTAGATGGGGATATTGGAGCCAAATGGAATGCCCAATTTGGTGAGTGGATTATAATGAGGTTATGACAGGTGGAAAGAATGTGTTATTTTTAACCTATGGACTCATCTTTTAATTTGGGTGTTGGATTTATAACTAAGGATTTGGGTGCCACTATTTTGGGTGATTTTATCTCATGGTTTTCTAATTACCATTTGATTGTTTCATTTAGTGTATCTTCTATTTATTGGGTGCTTGAGATAGAGGTTAAATACCAAGTTTTGTAGGTATTTTTATGTTGTCAGAATTTCTCTAGATCTTTGGTTGGTGATACTCCTATGAAGGCTTTCTCTGCAAGTGTATTGTAATTGTTTTTGTTTACTGAATAATATATTGAGCTACTTTGGAGCATAGGTTTTTCTCCTAAAAGGGTTTTTCCCACGTACATCTATGTTATGGTATATTGTTTATTTTATGTTTATATGTGTTTCTACTTTTTGTAATTGATAAAAGATTGAAATTTTCACAACACTCTCCTCAAAAGTTTAGTGTAGGAAGCATTTCCATGTACTTTGCTTCCTTCCAAAATTAATTGTCAACTTCTAGTTGGAAAATGGGTAGTACCAAAGTGGTAGATAGGTGGTGGGACTACATGTCTTTTCCTTATACATTATTAATTTGTGAAATATTTTAATAACATCAAACTTGATGAGAGCATTTATTGATGGTGGCGGTAGTTTAATGTAGCTTTATGTTCATTCATGGGAAGATCATATAAAACTAGAAATTATATATTGAGGCACCACACATTATACATAATCAATAATTAATAACACTCATGCCAATTATTAACGGCCAACCATAAGGAGTAGGACAATGATGAGTTTGGCATAAATGTGAAGGCATATGTAGTAAGATGAATCTATTGAAGGAATGAATCAAGTGGGTTATTGGTAGCCATATAGTTTTTTGCTAGTAGTTGGTATGGTATTCATTAAGCTCAAATTGTAAAGAGAGATGGAATTTAAGGGAAAGGTAACAAAACATGTCATTAGACACCTATAGGATATCTTGTGCATTGATTTCTATTGTGGAAGTTAATCCGTGACCATACATGTCATTGGGATTGTTGTATATTGTTTCTTTGATCAACACTTTTGATCTATGATTCTAAGTTGTTGTAAGTCTACTCTCATATTTATGTGTGTGTGTGTTTCTCTCTCTCTCTCTCTGTGTGTGTGTGTGTGTGTGTGTGTATTGTAAATAGTTGTTGTAGAGATGTCAATTATTTTGGAATAGTACCTTTTGTCAAGTATATTTTTGAAGACCTGTTAGTCTTCACACACACACACACACACAATTTATTACTAAATCCTTAATGACTAAAACCAAGGAATAAAACAAGTTCTAAATTGGAAGTTTAAGATGTTAACCACTGGTTTCTCTAAATGGTCATGAATGTGCAATTGATTGGTTGTCATGGATTTTGTGAGTGGTTTTCTATGTCCTTTTACCATCATTGCATTTTTGGTGTAGGGGTTTTGGGAGCTAGACCATGCCATTTTTCCTATAACTTCTCCATAGCTTTTTTTTGAGATTACTGAAGGAGTTCAATTGGTTTTGAAGTATAAGCATGATAAGTTTTGCCCAAAAAATAGAAAGGACTTCATCAATAGTTTTGGGATGGTGGTGGAAGAAGGTGATACTTTGGCTTGCTTCAATTTAATGTTCATTTCTCTGTGTAGGTTCCTGGTAATATTTAAACCTTTTGTAAGTCTAGACATTACTTGTATGTATAATTCAAAAACATTGCTGCAGGCACACATGAATGGTTCACTAAAGTATACAATGAAGGTTGTGAGGTAATATCCTTTGCATCTTTGCTGCATAAATATTTTCGTCTTTTGAGAGAAGAATGGGAAGATTTGCACAATGAATGTGAACTAGATGATGAGTACTGTTCTCACATGTTCCCAAGAATACAAACCATGAGGAGACTGTCCAAAAAGGTCCTTTTGATAGAAAATATTTTGACAAAGGATAGGTTAAAGAAACCTGAGGAATGACATGAACAAATGAAGTTAAGAAAGGGTATTTTTGATAAAGTAAAAGATTATTTTGATAGAGCAAATACCAAAATAATGGAGGTAATATATGAGATAAATGATACATTGAGGGATTGTATAAATACTAGTCTTAACGATTTGACCCCAATAGATGAATAGCAGTGTAAGGACAGTTTATATCAGGTCATTCATGGAGACTCACCATTGAATATGGTTGGAAAACTTGAAAAAAGTCAATGATCTATGGGCTACCTTTTTGGCATTTAAGAGGGGAAGAAAATTGAGGGAAGCGACGTACTGCAAATTTTCTGCAAAGATCAAGAGCTTGAGGTTTGGAGCAGATTACATCAAGGACTCGGATCCAACAGATATCAATCCAGCTCTGTCAGCACTAGTAGCATATAGCAATAAGAACAGAAGAAGACAAAATTGATTTAGATAAAGATGAGCAGTAGAGTTGCATGTAAATCCCATCATATGTAATTAAATCTATATGTAGAAGGTCATGTGACCTTATTTTGTCTTTATTATGTCTTGGAAATTGATTTTTCCCTATGTACAGCTTAATGGGTATTCAAAATGTCTAGATTCAATGTATTTAGAAGTTGTATTTTGTCTTTTTCCTACAAGACAAATATTAATCTGAAAATGCAATTTAGCTGCCGTATTGCATTAAATGTCATGTAATATGGACCATTGGTGTTGAGTTAATCTCCACCGTTCATTCAAAAACTCAGTATGGAGCCTCCTCTATATAAAGGGCTATTTTTCTCATTGTAACAGATTATTGATGCCGAATTGTTGACACTCTGCCATTTGAAGTTAATACAAAGCAAGTTTTTGCAGTATTTCTGAGGATTTGTCTATTTGTGTTATCTATTTGGTTTCATGGTTTGCTTCATGATCTGCAATTAGTTAATTGTGCTTTTGCAATGTTAATGGTTTATTGAAGGTATCTAATAAACATTCTAGTCCATACTATTAGTTGCTTGTTGATTGTGAGTTGTTGTGTATAGTTAGCCTGGACCCATTGATTTGAGCTTAGTTCAATTGCATTCATAAGTTAAATCATGTCATAACTTGGGTATTTAATGAATGAATGTGATCTAAAAATCTTTAGTCTCCATTAAAGATAGCATCATTTTCTGCATCACTATAGCATTCATATAGCTTGGTAAAATAAAAAGTGGTTAACTTGAGAATGTTTGTCTACCATCAATAAGCTTTGCATTGTGAATGTCACTTAGGATTCCTCTCTACCCCTTTACTCTTTTGCATTTTCTTTCACCACAATTGTTAGATTAGGGTTTAAGCAACAAACATATTTCTAAATCAGTTGAAAGTATCATAGGGTTTTTGTGCTTCTATTGATATTACCTTTACAAACCCTATCATTGTACATAAGACCCCTTGTTGGCACAACTAAACATACCAACTAAGTCATTCCTGAAAGCTAAGAGCTAGTTGTATTATCCTTGGGGCAGTCCTATCTTAGATAGGATACCTTTTTCAAGAGGCATGATATCTCTGTATTTCACCCACGTTGCTGTGTGCTAAAAACACCATCAACAGGACCCTGAGAAGGTTAAGACAATACTAGATTGGCCTTCACCCATAAACATGTTTGAGGCCAGAAGTTTTCATGGCTTGGCGAGTTTCTTGGTGAGTTTCTATAAGAAGTTCATCAGAAATTTTAGTGGAATATGTGCACCAATCACCGAGACAATGAAGAGTGTTCAGAAAGAGTTCTAATGGATAGCTACAACAGAAAAAAGTTTTCAGATGTTGAAGAAGAAGGTGACAGAACAGCCAGTGTTGGCATTGCCATATTTTGGCAAAGTTTTTCAGGTAGATTGTGATGCTAGTGGTAGTGCAATTGGGGGAGTGTTAAGTCAAGAAGGTAGACCCATTGCCTACTTCAGTGAGAAACTCAATGAAGCAAAGAGGAAATACTCAGTTTATGACCAATAATTCTATGCTATAGTGTAGGCCTTAAAGAAGTGGAGGCATTATTTTCTATCAAATGAGTTTGTGTTGTATACAAATCACCATGCTTTGCAGTACATCAACAGTCAAGGTAAGTTAAACCAGAGACATATGAAATGAGTGGAGTTCTTGCAAAGTTATTCTTTTGTCTTGAAGCATTGGAGTGGTTAGTCAAACCAGGTAGCAAATGCACTTAGTAGAAGATGTTTATTAATGAATGAGTTAAGGGTCAATGTTGTTGGCTTTGATGCAATGAAATATTTGTATCTTGATGATCCTAATTTTAAGGAAGCATGGGTTGTTAGTAAAAGTCCAGTGGTAGGAGATAGGACACCATGGTTGGAATACTTTATTGAAGATGGTTTGTTGTTCAAAGGACATACATTATGTATACCTAGAAGTTCAATGAGAGATAATATAATCAGATAAAAGCATAGTGGAGGCTTGAGTGGACATTTTGGAGTAGATAAGACAGTGGCACAACTAAATGAAAGCTATTTTGGCCTAGAATGAGTGCAAATGTGAAGAAACTAGTACAAGGCTATAGGATTTGCCAACATGCTAAAGGAGCACGATAGAATACAAGACTGTATCAACCATCACCTATACCTAATAGACCATGGGAGCATATAAGTATGGATTTTGTTTTGGGATTGCATTAAACACAGAGAGGTCACGATTCCATTTTTGTTGTTGTGGACAGATTTTCGAAGATGGTTCAATTCATACCATGTCAAAAGACTAGTGATGCATTCCACATAGCTACATTATTTTTCAAAGAGGTAGTCAAGTTGCATGGATTGCCTAAGAGAATAGTTTTAGATAGGGACACGAAGTTTGTTGGCCATTTTTGGTGTACATTATGGAAGAAAATGGGCACAGAATTAGGATTAAGTTCAGCTTATCATCCACAGACTAATGGACAAACTGAGGTAGTGAACAAAAGTTTAGGAAATTTTTTGAGATGTTTGGTGGGAGACAAACCACATCAATGGGATCTTACCTTGGCACAAGCAGAATTTGCTTATAACAATTCAATGAACAGAAGTACAAAAAGGAGTCCATTTCAAACAGTTTATGGGTATAGCCCAAGGGGTGTTGATGAACTCTGAGATAGTGCAGATTTGAACAGGAAGAGTGTTGTTGCAAAATATTTTGTAAAATACCTTCATCAGGTTCACAAGGAGGTGAAGGGGCACTTGGAGAAAAGTGCCAGCAAGTACAAGGAGTATGCTGATGTGCATAGGAGGGAACAAGAGTTTCAGGTAGGAGACTTAGTTTTGGCACATTTGAGGAAAGAAAGGTTTCTACAAGGAACATATAATAAGTTGAAATTCAAGAAGATAGGTCTGTGCAAGGCGTTGAGGAAGTTCTCATCCAATGCCTATGAGATCGAGTTACCAGTAGGGATAGACATATCACCTATTTTCAATGTTGCTGATCTGTATAAGTTCTATTAAGGAGAGACAAGTTTACAAGGAGGTACACCTTCACATTCACCTGATACACAAGGGTGGATAGATCAGTGGCCTAAAAAGATGGAAGAAGTGGATAAGGTGATTGACTCCCGAGTGGTTAAGAAGATGAGAGGAAAGGAGTACATGGAGTATCTGGTTAGATGGAAGAATAGAGCTGTAGATGAAGCTTCTTGGTTGAGTGCTACAGAACTTGTCAAGTTTGGGATTCTGGCTCTAGACTTGCCAAAATTTTCATGAGTTTTTAACTCATGGAACATTTCAGTTACCCGGTGTTCCTAATGTAGGAGCATCCGGGTCCATGTGCAATCCTCATCAACCAAAAAGATTTGTCTTTACTTTCTTGTTGTCTATTTTGCTGCATGAGTTGCTTCAGGAGTAAATTGATCAAATTTGGACAATTTTTCTAAGGAAGTTGGCCAAGTGATGGATTGATCTTGAAGAAGACCCAAATGGGTATCAGCATCTCAAATCTGGTGAAGATTCGAGCAAAATTGGAGAAGTTATGTCCCAATGGAGTTTTTGCTGGTCGTTGCACTTTATGCTGAAATCCATTAACACCAGATTTCCACGCTGGTGCTCTACAGGCGAGTCTGCACTAAATTTCTAAGACACCAATCTTGTGCTAAAATGCTTGTTTACTGAATATGTTCGGTGACCCCGAAAACTTCTGCTATCCAGTCACCTTGGAAATCGCCGCTAAAAAGGTTTTGAGACCTTTGTGCTGAAAAGTGACTACATTGCCTATGTCTGACAAACACTTAAATACCCGCAATCTAGTGATGTCAGCAAACCCCGCAAGAGATGTTTTCATAGCCCAGCACTAAATTAAAGTCTTACTGCATATGTCAGATGGTGGTCAAATCCCCGCTTGGTCGGTAGGAGCCGAATTCCTCGCTAGTCTGGTTGAACCTAAAATCCTTGCATCCGATAGGGCATGAAATCCCCGCTGACCATGTAAAAGGTGACAAAAGTCAACTTTAATCACATGTTCAATCATTTCAAGGACAAATGGGGGTATGACACGTGGAAATACAGGTAATGAAGGTCGGTGGCTACCTCAGGAGTCTTTAAATACATGGGTTTCGTACTTTGGAAGAAGATTCTCCCCGAGCTTCGCCTTGGTCAATGATCTGTAGTACATTTTTTGGAGCTTTCCAGAAGACTCCCGAGATTGCATGATTAGTTTGATCTGCATCTTGAAGTTTTGTAAGACTGAGGCCAATGCTTTTGTAATGCAAATTGTACTCCCGATGTAATCTCTCTTGCAGATGAATAAAGAGTTGCTATTTTGTTTCTTTGTTGTGGTTTGTTATTAGTTGCTTGGTTTAGCTGCCTAATAAGGCTCTTGAACCTTGACCTGCATTACCCTGTACTTGGAAGAGGGGTTGAGATATAGGATTATAATTATTTTAATTATGAGTTGTAAGTTTGTTAAATAATGAGTAAGGATTATTGGAGCTTTTAGTGACAATGATATTAATGCCCTATATTTATGTAAGAGAATGACCAATACACCTATAAAAGGAAAAAATATGTATGATTTTCCAATGGTATTTAGTCACAACAATATTATTATGTAGATGACCTAGGATGGTGTCTCTAAATACACAATCCTAGATGCATGAATCTTGGAATTTTAGCATCCTTGCTAACATATAACAATCAAATTTTGAGAATGTCAGCCTTAGAATGGAGAATTTTAAATTTTGAAATATGAGGGATAAGATTGCACCAACAATGAATGGGATTACAAATGCAACCATGTCTAGGATGGGTGAACAACTAGAAATTAAACCAAACATATTTTAAACATAGAAATACAACATATATTGAGTAGTGGATCAAATCTTAGGTTTAAATGCATAACATCTAGTCAAATCATAAGCTAAAATCCATAGGAGTAAATGGATTATACTTTCTAGTTACTACTAGTTGAGATAATGGCTTACTCACAATTTGCAATTCCTAGATACATGTGTTCATAGGGAAACAATGACCAAGATGTTGAACACACCAGGATACTGAGAAGGGGGGTGAATCAATATCCAATCAAACTTCAAATCCTCCAGAGCAGATTAGAACTTAAACATTACAACATTAACACAAACATGAAAGATCAACACAATGCACATCAACACATAACACCAGATATACATGGAAAGCCCAAAAAGGGAAAAACCATGGTGAGGATTAGCTCAAAATTATAACTTTATTTTAGGGCTACAACCTAAGGAAGCTACTACTCCCTGCTGACTTTGTTTAAGGGCTACTACCCAAGGAAGCTACTACTCCCTGAAGACTTTGTTTTAGGGAACTCCCAAAGAAGCTACAACTCCTTGCAAACTTTGTTTTAGGGCTAAAACCAAAGGAAGAAACTACTCCTTGAATTGAGAATGAACTGAGAGATGATTACAGTATGACAATCCTTCTAATGTCTAAAAACTGACATTAAAGCACACACCTTTGATGATTGCAATTCCGCTTCTTCTGATGATTGGATCAATTAGGCACACTCTTCACTTCCCCCTATCACAAAAATGTCTTCAAGATGAATTAGGATAGCCCTTATTGCTTCTACTCTTTCTCCTTCAGTCGCACATCATAATGCATAACATGTTCATATTCTACTCTTTCACACACTCACATATTCATCTTCACAATCATACCTCACCTAGAACAACTAGGTTTACAATATATACATGACATTACATTAATTTAATTACAAGTTAGCCAATACAACAAGAATATTACATTTACAAGTCAGCGAGAGGTCACAACATGAAACATGCATAGGGCAAGCCCTATCATGAGCAACACACTACTCCAGAAGGAAACACACGCCTTGTGGATCCCAATACATGCTTAGTCTAGTCCTAAACATCCTTCACATCATCATTCTTCAAGGAATAACATTTGCACGCTTCACAAATTTGAATTAGGTCCCCCTTAAGCAAGAACACATGAAGCTTGTAGCACAATGGTCATTTCAACTTGGCGATACTCATGAGAGATTGAACATTGCTTGTGCTTCTTCTAGATGAGTCAGCAGGACCTACATAACATCTCCAAACATTCCTTGAACTCTGCACATCAACAACATTGTGGCGCATACCTTCAACATTCTTCAGTTAGCTAGACAGAGGCATAGCCTAGCAATATCATCATTCCGGACCTCAGCCAATTCTAGAGAGAGTAGAAAAACACCTTGCAGAGCAATTGGAGGCATTACAATATCATCAAGACCATCTTCCATCAGTTAATGTACCATTTCATGCCACAACAAGTTGGTGCACATCATCAGCATATGTCCTAAAAATAACTAGGCATCCAAAACTATTTGTATCACAACTGTCATTTGAAAACTAAGCTTGTGGACCTCCAAAACACCTGAAACTCATATGGATGCACTCATACACTACTATGAACATATCCTCAAAATCGCATAGCCATATCTATCACTATGGAGGAATGTGGAGCATTCCAAATAGTCTTCATCATCACATGATTCTACTAGAGCACATACCAAAACTCTGTCTCTCATAACTTTCACTTTGGAGGGACAAATGATCTAAAACTTTGGATTTAGAACCTTTACATAATATTAAACTTAAATTCTGAACCACATGACCATATCTTCAAATGCAAAGGAATGCAAAGCATTTTACTAGGCAGTCTTTCAGGCAATTCTCTGTAGCAGCAACCTTCACCAACTTCCGAAGGCCAAAACCTTCATATAACAGCACATACATCCTTAGGAACAACATGAAGGATCATACAACATGCCACAGGTCATCAATGCAACATTTTCTCATCCTCATCATAGCTTCTAATTCCCATCTTAATGTATCATCATTCATCTTAGCGCTTCTAATTCCCATCTTAATATCTCATCATTCATCTTAGTGCTTCTAATTCCCATCTTAATATTTCATCATTCATCTTAATGCTTCTAATTCTCAACTTAATATTTCATCATGAAATCATCTTTCCTGACCACAAGCATGCTCAAAACAACTTGACTGGACACTGATCAGGGCATGACATCCAACCATGAGCATTAGCAACCAACCATGAATATTAGGAACATCATTACATCTATGTTACTACACTAGTGTATCATCATCACAAACTAAGTGTTGACCTCACTCTAAGTGTTGACATCAATGACAATACATATTACCAATAATCTCCCTCTTTGTCATTGATGACAACACATACTCCCCCTTAGATGTACATTTCTCTCTCTCCCCATTTGACATCAAGGACAAAGGGAAACTACTCATTTCCCTTAGGGCACAAACTTTTCCCCTTAAGATGCACATTTTCTTAACTTTCTCCTCCTTTGATGTTCATACATTCTTTCTTGAAACAACTCATGGCTCCCCCCTATCAACAACAACCATTACCTGCTCCCCTTGAGATGTAGCCACCATCAGTCTAGGAAAAAGATATAGCATGAACTCCTCCTAGATAGATGCACCACTATGAATCTAGCAAGAAGAAGGAGGGGCAATTACCCCTAACCTCTGTCAGCAATCTTCAAAAGTATCCTTTGCAAGAGCCTTTATGAAAATATCTGCTATCTGATCCTTTGTTGGAACATATTCCAACTTTACTTCCTTATCTACAACCTTCTCTCTCAAAAAGATTGCTATATGCTTGGTTCTAGAATGCATCACTGGATTCTTTGAAATATTGATAGCACTTGTATTATCACACAAAATAGGAATAGACTCATCATACAATATCTTGATATCCTTTAGGGTTTGTTTCATCCACAACATTTGTGTACAACAAGATGCTGCTACAATAAACTCTACCTCTGTAGTTGATAAGGACACTGAATCTTGCTTCTTGCTTTGCCATGAAACCAATTTGCTTCCTAAAAAGAAAGCATCACCACTTGTACTTCTTCTATCATCAACATAACCAGCCCAATCAATATCAATGTAGGCACTCAGATCAAAGTCATTGCCTCTTGGATACCATAAGCCATAATCCCAAGTTTCCTTCAAGTATCTGAATATTCTTTTTATTGCCTTCTCATGTGTTTGCTTAGGATAAGCTTGATATCTAGAAACCACACATACTACATGCATAATATCAGGTCAATAAGTAGTCAAGTACAACAATTCTCTAATCATTTATCTATAAAGAGTCTAATCAACCTCTAGAGACTCATCATTCTTGCTTAAGTGACATCTAGTGACCATAGGAGTACTCACTGGTTTGGAATCCTCTATACCAAACTTCTTCAACATCTCTCTAACATACATAGCGTGAGAAATAAAGATACCAACATCTAGCTGAGCAATTTGAAGTCCAAGGAAGAAAGACATCTCACCAATCATAGACATCTCAAACTCTTTTTGTATCTCCTCTACAAACATTTTACACATATCATCATCTCCACCAAAGATGATGTCATCAACATTTACTGCAACTATCAATATCATATCTCCTTCTTCCTTGATGTAAAGATTACTATCTGTGGTACCTTTCTGAATCCTTATTGAAGTAAGTACTTATCCAACCTAGCATACCAAGATCTATGTGCTTGCTTGAGACCATACAAGGCTTTCTTGAGTCTACACACCATGTCTAGATCTTCTAATATCAGGAAACCATTTGGTTGCTCAATGTAAACCTCTTCCTATAGATCACCATTCAAAAGTACTAACTTGACATCCATCTGATAGAACTTTAAGTTCTTGTGAGCAACAAGGGTAAGAAACATCCTAATTGCCTCCATCCTAGCTACCAGAGCAAAAGTCTTCTCAAAGTCAATGCCTTCAACTTGAGAATAGCCCTTACACATCAATCTTGCTTTGTTCCTCACAACTTCACCATCTTCATTCAGCTTGTTTCAGAACACCCACTTTGTTCTTATAACATTCTTATTGGATGGTTTGGGAACCAATTCCCATGTTTGATTATTCTCTATCTGATTCAATTCTTCTTCCATTGCCTTTATCTATCCATCATCTTTGCTAGCATTAGAAAAGGTTTTGGATTCTACCTTTGATAATAAACACAAGTTTACTTGCTCATGTGCCTTTGCAAACCTTCTCCTAGTCTACACACCTTCATTCTTATCTCCAATTATCTAATTTGCTAAATGGTTCTTCTGAACATACTTTGCTGGAGTCTTAGGTATCTGCTCTGGTTCTTGTTCCTTTTCTTCTTTCTCTTCTTCTTCTTCATCTTCAATGCATGGAAAAATATTAGATTTGGAGTCCTTTGATTCTTGTGAGATCTGATATAGATCTTCATCTATTTTGACATTTGTGCTTTCAATCATCTTTCCCAATCTCTTGTTGTAGCATCTATAGGCCTTGCTTCTGGTTGAGTAACCAAGAAAGATCCTTTCATCACTTCTTGAATCAAACTTTCCTAGGTCTTCTTCATCTCTTCTGATATAGCATTTGTTGCCAAAGATCCTGAAGTATCTGATAGTGGGAGGTCTTCCATACCATAGCTCATAAGGGGTCTAGTGCTATTGACCCTCAATTGTACTCTATTGATTAGATAGACAATAGTGTGAACTGCTTCCTTCCAGTACATGTCAGGCAGATCTGTATCTTTCAACATAGCCCTAGCCATCTCTGCCACAATCCTATCTTCCTTTCCACTATCCCATTTTGCTAAGGGGTCCTAGGAGCTGACAAATGTCTCCTAATACCATGATCTTCATAAAACTTATCAAATTCATTTGAAGTAAACTCATCTCCTCTATCATACCTTAAGCATTTGATCTTAGCTTCCATTTCATTCTCAACCATAGCTTTGAAAACCTTAAACTTATCAAAGGCATCTAATTTTTCTCTTAAGAAAGTAACCCAAGTCATTCTAGAATAATCATCAGTAAGTAACATGAAATACCTTTCACCTTGTTGAATCTTTACTCTTGTAGGGCCACATAGTTCAGTGTGAATCAACTCCAATGGCATTGAAGAAGAATACTCCTTTCTCTTGAAATTTGTCTTTGTTTGCTTTCCCATTTGGCATTCCTTGCATAATGTGTTTGCAGTCTTGGTTATCTTAGGCATATCTCTTACTGCATCAATAGAGATGATCTTTACCATATTGTCAAAGTTGGTGTGTCCCATTTGATTGTGCCATAGCAAACACTCACTAGATTGAGCCAATAAGCATGTTCTTCCATTTACCTCTTTCAGATGATAGATATCACCATATGACTTCATACCTTCTACAACTAGTTTTATGGACCCTACCTTCCTGATTTCACAACCTTTGGCATGAAAGGTAAGATTGTATCCTTTACTGCACATCTAACTGACATTAATAAGATTGTACTTTAGCCCTTTGACATAGAGGACATCCTCAATCTTGTTCTTCTCATCAATAGTTATAGCACCCTTTCCACAAATTTGTGCTGACTCATCACTACCAAACTTAACAGCTCCACCATTCCACTTCTTAAGGCTTATAAACTTCTCCTTGTCACCAGTCATATGATTAGAGAAACCACTGTCAAGTACCCAAGCCTTGGCTTCTTCTTTTTTATGAAAGGTAGTCCATACAACCATTGATCTATCATTGTTTTGGTCTGCTTGCAAGGTGTTGGCTAACAGATTTGTCCTGGTCTAAAAATGTTTTGTTCTGACTCTGTAACCCTTTCTTTTAAGAACAAATAAGTTAAACAACAAATGGGTGAACTATCAGGAATAATTCCCCTCTGAATTAAGGTACAACTCCCTTTTAAATCTTCAATGAATTCAAATTATTCTAATCATTTAGATACACTTTTAACCAGAAAGCATTTAAGGCAAACTAACATCCATACATCATCATGCTATGAATGTGATATCTTTCTTCTTTATAACATCAATCGGTGATAGAATACACAGATTCCATCTTCAATAATAATCAGATATATAAATATGTATATTGTTGAACCAATAAATGATAAAGCATATATGATGAGTTATCCAATGAAAGAAGAATTACCACATGAAAGAAGAGTTCGCATAGAACTCTGATTTCAAATAACTTAAACACATAGATTTAAGACTGCAGCAATCATTTCTCTTTCTCATTCACAGATGAAAATGTTTCAGACAAACATCACATATATTATAAAACATAAAAGTTCAGCTCCAAAATTTCTTGGTTTTCCTTCCTCTCTGTATATCAGTTTTAACAACTAAAAACATATATATAGTTACCCTAATTAACTGTTCTTTTAAACCCAGAGTTAAAACCAACTCTGACCCACACGGGATTTTAGTTTCTTACAAGTTCATTGAAAGACAAAGTTTTTGAACATAATTCCAACTAAATAACTGAATAAAGAGATTATGCAAGCAAGATCATGACTGGCGCAACGGATTATAATCTCTGGATTTGCTTTGTTTGGCTGAGGAGACACGTTGCACCTTCCATTCCTGATAAGTAGTAACAAATTCCTGGATTTTTGAGAAGTTAGGGATGCTAATGTGTTTAACCCGTGCTTTCCAAATATCTTTCTCTCTTCAAATTTTTGCCACTTTTTCTGCATGCTCCTGGAGTGCATCGACACAGAGATGAAGAAGTGATTCTACTTTTGACATCCGAGAGAAATCATCAATTAATAGGTTATCATTTTCTTTAACAAAACTAATTTTCTCTCTGAAGGATTGAACCACAGTATCAATATCCTTTTTTGGCTCCCCATCATCTTTTATATATTTCACATCGATGCATTCCAAATCATGCTGTAAATACTGGGTAAACTCAGTTATTTCTTTAATCATTTTTGTAAATTCAATTCGCCCTTGACGAGATACTGAGTTTCTCCATTCGATGTTTCTCTTGCTTACATACAGTATATCATCGTTCATACTTGTCATATTCTTTTCTGATAAAAAATTTGTTACCCCATATTTCTGAACTTCATCAATTTGATTCATCACATTCATCCATTTCCCTTCATCTTTTACCTAGGAAGCATTCTGTATTTTCAAATCTTCGATAGTGGCCATGGTTTCATCATATATATTTTTCAATTCATTAATGTATTTTGTACCCTTCTAGATGATACCATCTAATCAATCATCAAACACTCTGGTCACCATTTTGTTTCTATGTATCTGATCTATAGCATTTTCTGATTGACTGGAGATTTTGGGTCAAAAGACAGAGGTAGGTGAGAAACAGGTTGTGGATTTAGATTATGAATGGCATCAATATACTCTGCCATTGATCGTAAAGTTTATTTCAACTCCCTCTTATCTTTTTCATCCTTTAAGGTACGACTGACTATCCTCTTGGTAGATGCTTCCAGATGGTGTACGCCCGCGGCACGTGATGCAGTCCCAAGATCTATTCTTTCTATTGTGAAATCTTGAACTGTGGGGTCCTGAACTTCTTCATCAGTTGTTGGCCGAGCTATTTCTGCACTCTAATTCCTTGTATTAGGGTCAATGTCCACCCTGGATGTGGTTTTCAGCTTTTTGGATTTAGGAGTCTTTCCTAGACACTTGCTAACCATGTCCTCCAATGGCAATGAAAACGGAACTATTTTTCTTTTATCACTAATTGAGCTTTCCAACCATTTTGGTGCAAGGGTCGGAACTTCTTTACCAGGATTCAGTTGTTCAGAAGGCACATATGATATCATCATCAGATTGGCAAAATTTGAAGCAACCTCTGCTTGTTAGTTTGTACTGATCTCCTCCGCCATTGGTGAATCAAACCCTTTATCGCATGTTGCTTTCCCTGAATCTTCTTCAGAGTTTAAATCCATAATTATTCTTTCTGAAATCTCCTTCTTCTTGCTTTTAGTCCTCAATCTGGTGGTACGAGAAGGTAGAATAGTTGCAATGGTTTTCTTGGACTTTTTGATAACAGAATCCTTTCCAATTTTTGGCTTGGGAGTACCTGCATCACAAATAGTAATAAGCCGATTAGAAGAGTTTATTGGAGATGGTGATTCACCAATTGGTGCACATCACTGGGAATCTTCATTTTGAACCTCCTTCAGTCTACATTCCCTTAACCATTTCTCAGTTTTCCTTATTACTGGGAGAGTTTTGACTTCAATCTGATGCTCTTCATCTCTATTCCAATCAACTTCTGGAATAGGTAGCTGTTTTATTTGTTCAAAATGAGGATCAATCACCTGTTCTTCATCATCAATTATTCCAGAGATATTCATACTCAGATTGAGTGTAACTATTTGCCCCAAGGAGAACCTGCGCCAAAGCTTTTTTCTAACTTCAAATTCATCTGGACAATCCTCCCAATAGTCTTCTATCTGGGGAATGTGTGAAAATCCTGTTCCAAAATCTAGATTGTCCCTAGCAAAACCTTTGCTGTCAAACTGCGGTCTGGCATTATAGTACTAAAAATTGAACTTTTTCAGGCCCACCTCTAAATTTAAAGCATCAAAAATTGACTGACATGAATAGTGACCAAGTTCAACGGGAAAAGATATACCAGATTCTTTCTTCATTGGAAATTTCTTATCTACATGGGCTAACTACCTGCAAACTTCTATCAATACAAAGCGGTCAAAAACATATCTGGGTAGCTTCACAGGTTCTCCATCAAAACCACCAACTCTGATATAAGTAAATTTGGGAAACTGAATGAAGAAACTACCATAAATACTGATTAGCTGCATGGCTTCATTAGACATTCTCTTATTAACATTGCCTGTCAATTCATAAGTCATCCTACCAGTAAAAACATCATTAACCCTTCCATAGTTTTCACAACAATTTTGCATCTGTAAATGTGAATAATAATCATAAATTCTGCTATCTTGAACCAAGGATGCATGAGGTAACCCTCTCCATTCTCTTGTAGACGCTAGGCAATAAAAGAGATATGAAGACATATAAAAATCCTTCTTCCCCAAATAATTACTCAAACCCAAATGCAAACATTCGGCTATGATTTCTGCCCAATCCAAATACTGTTCTCCTTAGAGGATCACATGAATGAAGAAATACATCCAGTCCTCCCAATAAAATGCCTCGGAGTTACCTTTTAGCCTGTGTAGCAATACCATAATATCTTTTACCTCCAGTATCATGTGTTCTCTTGTTAGTGGTCTGGGCAGTCTCGAACCTCCCTTTTGGAATTTCAATAGCCAATTTCTTGCAATTACACTCCTGTAATTTGATTTCTTCAATGAAAAATAGCTATAAGAAGAAGTAATATTAAGATCAGAATATGGCTCCTTAGGTGGAATTTTTATCACAGCCATTAGGGTTTGTCTATTGACAGGTAATAACACATTACCATCCGTAGTTCTGATACACCTCTTTTGGGGGTCATATCTGCTCATACATTCCATAACTAATTCAGGGCATTGTACTGCCATGGGGAATGTTGTAGCTTTGACTAAACCACTTTCCACTATTTTCTCCATCATAGGAGTTGACATAGGATTTTTAACCCTCTCCTTAAAATCCTCTAAATCATATTGAGCTAGAGAGGTATCCCCAAATTTAGGAAGAGAACAAACAAGACTAGGACTATGTTCGGAACCAAGACAAGCAAATTTCATCGCTACAGATTGGATAGATATAATGAAAAATGCTTTGAACTTCTTTAATAACACCAGAAACTCAAAATGATTCTCCTTTCCAACAAAGTAATGGAATCAACTATAGGAAAAGTCAAACTCACCTTCAATGGATCAAAAATTACTATGAAACTGTGCAATAAAAATCTTATACCTCTAGCGCTGCTCTCCTTTTGCATCACCCTGTGTGTTTACTATTAAAACTGGATCAATTAACTTGTGCTAAACTTGCTTGATAGGACGCAGATTCTGACAGGTGCATTAATTGCAAGTAGTTCTCACACACGACCTTAATGTGTAATGATTACTCATAAGCTTTCAAAGTTAGAACTTTCCATTTCATAAAATGTTCCGGATATATTTCCCTCTAAATGATTTACTTCTTTTAAAATCTCCCGCAAATTTTGATTTAAAGAAGACTTCAGGAAAAGTGGGAATAAAGTCACGGAACGTTGAACCTTCGAACCGTTGAACCTTTGAACTCCCGATATGGGGTTCAACCCGAAGGTTCAAAGATACAAATTGAGTTACACAAGGGGGCCAACAGTTAAACGAGCTCTCAAGAAACATTGAACCTTGAACTCTTGAACTGTTGAAAAGGGTTCAAGTTCGAAGGTTCAATTCTTCAATAATTTCACACATAGGACGACAGGCAGATAAATTTTAAAAACAAAGAGCCGACTTAAGAAATAAACATATGACCAATAAGGTAAGATGGCGGGTCGACTTTTGCTTAGGGAAGGTTCACGAAAAATTGGATAAGGGTGAATTAAAAGGTAACACAAGGTATCAGTCTTTTCACATTTTCTAATATCATCCTTTTTGTCACCAACATTCAAGGCCATAAAAAGTGTTTCATCATTTGAATCATCATGATCCTCATCTTCTGAATAACAACTGTTCTCTATGGAATACAGGCTTCTTTTGAACTTGTCTCTCTTGTTACTACCCCTTGATTCTTTAAAAGGACATTTAGAAGAAAAATGACCAATCTTTCCACAATTGAAACATTTGAAAGGTAACTTACCTTTGTATTTGCCTGTGCCTTTCTTCAGTGTTCTTACGAAGTTTGCTTCTACTTCATCAAGGTCATCATCTTGATCAACTACTTCATCTTCTGTCTTCTTACTTGCTTTGAATGTTGCTTCCTTCTTTGGAGAACCTTTGTCAAATTCTCTCATTTCAAATGCTGTGAGAGAGCCAAACAATTGATCTATTGTGTATTTATTCAAATCTTGAGATTCCTCAATGGTAGACACCTTATGACTGTAAGATTTAGGAAGAGATCTCAAAACCTTCTTCACAATCTCATCTTCTTTCACTTCCCCACCAAGACCTCTGATGCCATTGACTATTTCATCCACCCAGAGCATGTAACTGGTAATGTCTTCATCTTCTGTCATCCTTAGGGTTTCAAATTTTCTCTTGAAAATTTGCATCTTGGCTTACTTCACTTTACTATCTCCTTCATAGATACTTTCAAGTTTACTCCATACATCCTAAGTAGATGTACAACTCATTACCTTCACAAGTTCTAAATCAGCTAGTCCACTCATGATAACATTCTTTGTCTTGGCATTGTTATCATACAACTTAATCTCATCTGCATATGTAGGATCACTAGTGGGAGTAGTGTAACCCTTCTTGACTGATTGCCAAATGCCATACCCTAGAGAAGATAGATAGTTTTCCATCCTTATCTTCCAAAAGGAATAATTTGTTCCATCAAACATAGGTACCTTGAGAGATCCATTATTAGCCATCCCGAACCTTCCTTAAACAGTTAAACTTCTTTTTATTAACTTGGCTCTGATACCAATTGTGGAACACACCAGGATACTGAGAGGGGGGGTGAATCAATATCTAATCAAACTTCAAATCCTCTGGAGTAGATTAAAACTTAAACATTACAACATTAACACAAACATGAAAGATCAACACAATGCACATCAACACATAACACCGGATATATGTGGAAAACCCCAAAAGGGAAAAACTACAGTGAGGATTAACTCACAATATATGAAGCTCAAAATTAAAATTTTGTTTTAGGGCTACAACCTAAGGAAGCTACTACTCCATGTTGACTTTGTTTTAGGGCTACTACCCAAGGAAGCTACTACTTCCTGAAGACTTTGTTTTAGTGTCACTCCCAAGGAAGTTACAACTCCCTACAAACTTTGTTTTAGGGCTACAACCCAAGGAAGCAACTACTCATTAAACTAAGAATGAACTCAAAAGATGACTACAGTATGACAATCGTTCTAATGTCTAAAAATTGACATTGAAGCACACATCTTTTATGATTGCAATTCTACTTCTTCTGATGATTGCATCAATTAGGCACACTCTTCACTTCCCTCTTGTCGCAAAAATGTCTTCAAGATGAATCATAACAGTCCTTATTACTTCTGCTCTTTCTCCTTCAGTCGCACATCATAATGCATAACATGTTTATATTCTTCTCTTTCACACACTCACATATTCATCTTCACAATCATACGTCACCTAGACCAACTAGGTTTACAATAAGTACATGATATTACATTGATTTCATTACAAGTCAGCCAATACAACAAGAATATTACATTTTACAAGTCGAACAGAGGTCATAACATGAAACATGCATAGGGCAAGCCCTATCATGAACAACACGCTACTCTAGAAGGAAACACATGCCTTGTGGATCTCAATACATGCCTATTCTAGTCCTAAACATCCTTCACAGCATCATTCTTCATGGAATAACATCTGCATGCTTCACAAATTTGAATTAGGTCACGCTTAAACAAGAACACATGAAGCTTGTAGCACAACTGTCATTTCAACTTGGCGGTACTCATGAGAGATTGAACATTGCTTGTGCTTCTTCCAGATGAGTTGACATGACCTACACAACATCTCCAAACATTCCTTGAACTCCACACAACAACAACATTATGGCGCATACCTTCAACATTCTTCAGTTGGCCAGACAGAGGCATAGCCTGGAAATAACATCATTCCAGACCTCAGCTAGTTCTAGAGAGAGCATAACAACACCTTGCGAAGCAACTAGAGATAACACAAGATCATCAGGACCATCTTCCATCAGTCAATGTACAATTTCATGCCACAACAAGTTGGTGCACGTTCCAAAGAGAGCATATGTCTTGAGAACAACTAGGCATCCAAAACTATCTGTATCACAATTACCATTTGAAAACTAAGCTTGCGGACCTCCAAAACACCTAAAACTCATATGGATGCACTCATACACTACTGTAAACATATCCTCAAAACTACACATCCATATCTATCACTGTAGAGGAATGCAGAGCATTCCAAACAATCTTCATCATCACTTGATTTTGCTAGAGCACAGACCGAAACTCTGTCTCTCATAACTTTCACTGTGGAGGGACAAATGATCTAAAACTTTGGATTTAGCACCTTTACATCATACTGAACTTAACTTTTGAACCACATGACCATATCTTCAAATGCAGAGGAATGCAGAGCATTTTACCAGGCAGTCTTTTAGGTAATTCTCTATAGCAGCAACCTTCACCAACTTCCAGAGGCCAAAACCTTCATATAACATCACATACATCCTTAGGAACAACAAGAAGGATCATACAACATGCCACAGATCATCAACATCTTCTCATCCTCAGCATAGCTTCTAATTCCCATCTTAATTTATCATCATTCATCTTAGTGCTTCTAATTCCCATCTTAATATTTCATCATGAAATCATCTTTGCTGACCACAAACATGCTCAAAACAACTTGACTTTACACTAATTAGGGCATGACATCCAACCAAAAACATTAGCAACCAACCATGAACATCAAAAACATCACTGCATCTCACTGCATATCTCTTACTACACTGGTATATCATCATCACAAACTGAGTGTTGACCTCACTCTAAGTGTTGACAACAATGACAACACATATTGCCAACACAAGATAGATTGTTTGGAAGACTGACTGACTATTGATGCATCTTCTCTTCATGGATTCAACTCTTTTGAGGGAAGATGGCTTCAACTTTATTGTTGTTTTGATACTCTTGGGTTCAATTTCTTTTAGTGTTTACATTTTTGGTTTAATCCTCCAACTCTACTCTTGCCCTTACAATGGTTACAAATGCCCAGTTTGTTATGGTTATCTACAACTATGTGTGTATACTCTTAACTATAATTTCTGTAAGTAGTGCTCTTATTTGTTTTGTTGTTTCATAAGTGAACAAGGAATATCATGATTTTAGTTTTAAATGCATTTTATGGTTACGATTTCCCTCCCTTCTACAACTAAATTCCATGTTTGTTCAACTATGTCTGCTTGTCTTAGACTACTTTTCAAATGCTTGTTGTCTACTTGTCTTTAACTATTTTGCTATATTCTATTTGTTATAATATTTTAAGCTTAATACAATTTTAAAAAAAATCATAAGCTAAAATCATATATCTAAGACAGCAAACCCAAAATAATTTAAAACTAACAAAATATTAGAGTATACACTTTTGCTCTACATATTACATCTTTTAAATCTCTTAGTTATTGTAATAATATTATTCTTAAATTAAATGACATAAATGGAAAATCTCCAAAAGTTAATATAAATCTGCAAAGTTGATGTACCTAGTTGATGTGCCATCAAAGTTAATAGGTTAACATTCTCATTAAATGAGATATAATGCTCCTTAATTTAATTGCATAGTTACTTTTAACATCAATATTTCATATGACACTTTTATAATTTGAAACCTTGATGCTAAAAATGCTTTAAAACATTGATGTTAACAATAATTATATGAGGATGATGAATAATGAAATGTAATCCAAAACATCAATACTAAAAAATAACTACACAATTAATCCATAAACACAATCTCTCACTATCATAAACTACAAAAATATCATATCCCTCTTAATAACAAGCCCATATTCAAAAGTCTAGACGCTGACATACTTTAGCCCCATCTAGAAGCTGACATACTTTAGCCCCATCCTTGACTTTGATGCTCACATTACATACCTTACGATTAAGGTACCACTATATTCTACTAATATTTATATTATATGAAAATGTCGCTTTGTGATTGATAGTTATGCAGTGCCTTCTTAAATGCATGCTTAGCTCATTATCTAGATGAATATATAAACAACTCATCATGTTTAAATCGCTTTGACTATGTAAAAGCTTTAAGATTTTAAGAAACTAGACTAAAGTTGCACAAAATTATTGCATGGGACGGTGTACGTGCACTCCGAGCTCTATGGAACGAACTCCAAGCACTATGGATTGGATCTGCACCTTACATGTTTGGAAAATTTCTGCAACTTAGTGAAAAGTGGCTAAATATCTAGTGTAATGTATGGTTTAGATGCATTCCAAACTGTTAGAATTGAATTGGAGTGCTATAAGTAAACTAATTTAGGTACTTCTAATTAGAATGTATGAGAGATTTATCTTTATTTGCTAAATATTTTAATTAAATTTTATCTTATTAAGGTTTTTAGATTAGTAAAAAGTATATAAAGGTGTTATTAGATGGTTAATAAGTATATAAATAATAATTATGTTAGTTTGTATATTTTTGTGTTTTATCACTTATTATCGTGAATAGAACTATTTATATATGTATTTATTAGTCATCCAATAACACCTTTAGGTGCTTTTACTAGTTTGTAAGTTAGTCATAATAATGTTCTATTTGAATGTTATGTCAATTTAATTTTTACAATATATGTCACTTATGTTGTAATGATAATTGTCCTACCAATGTGTAGAAACTACCATATACTTTCTAAGAAAATATTGATGAGTTTGAGGTTGAGCAAGGCTAGGGACAAACCCATAATGCTTGGCTAGGGTAGACATAGGCACACATTAAATTAAAAGCCTCTTTCCATTTGAAACATTTTTCTTTCACATTATTTTCCTTTCCATTATTCCTTAAGACACTTCTTTCTTTGTGCATACATGTGTTGCTTTTATTATTAATGCTTGACACATGGCATTGCAATTTTTTTGGCCCCCAACCTGTTGGTTTCCTACTACAGAGAACTTCAAGCATAAAAGGCCCTCCTAGCCTAAATATAAAGAATAATTTCGAAAAAGTTTAGGTGTGTACAAACAAATTTAACAATGAGATATCTTTATTAAGAAATTCAATAGTATACAATATTTATAGTCAAAGCGGTTCTATTTAGAGCATCACCTTCAAATTCAACACAAAACAAGAATTCTCATTTGATGATCATCTAACTTACATACTTTAGGTAAATGAAACTCTTCAAAACTCTCCAAAACTCTACTTCCTATAAAAACTTCCTTTCCCCAAAAACTTTTGTCCCAAAATAATTAAAATTCTTTTATAGATGAAATATGACACTGTCTATCTAGCACTTTGGATGCACACTTGACCATATTTATCAATTAATTAAAATTTAAAATGATGTTATATTATGAATTTCAATTAATTAATAAATATGGTGAAATGGGCATCCATCTCATCATGCAATTTAACATAATTAATTTTTTGTTTTGATGAAACTTCATTTAACATTTAACATTTTTAATTTGTTATTTTATTTAAACTTCTTACTAAAAAAGTTCACCTAATAATGACCTATGGACCAAATAAATGAGTAGTTAGTAACATTTTTATTTATTATTATTAGAGATCTTATTCTTTTCAAAAGAAATTGACAAACAGACAAAAAAACCCTTTCAATTCAAATATGATTCAAGACTCTCTTTGTGTGGGTAAAACCCTTTTGACATGATCTAGCCTATTCCATCCTCCCAAAGTTAAGGTTTTCATCTCAAAGTAGGAGAAAACTACACCCAATGTGAAAGTAGGCAATTAAGACTAAAGCTTTGCCTAGTTCCTCCTCATCATTGACAAGTAAGGCTAACCATCAAATTTAGGCCCTACTAAGTGTGCCCATTCCATTACACACATTTTTCAGGGGATCAAAAAAATGCACACATTAATGTTAATGGAAAGTAAAATAACTAATAATAGTAAAATAACTAATAACATAGGTGATTAGTGATTAGTAATTACCATGGTGGTTGTGGTGGCATTGAATGTGGCAGTTAAAAAAAAATGGACAATTGGCCCACAAATTTCATCATGGCTTCAATAATCAAAACTCCATACATGTACAAGTGCTACATTCTTTTAAAATAAAAACTTATTGGCACTTGAACTCCCAATTTCCTTCCTTTTATTTAGGAAAGTTCAATATTTATTATATACATGTGAGTAAGAGCTCCAAGCTTTGATCAACTCACTTGTTACAAGCAGGGGATCCCCAATGTGGGAAGCTTTGTTTTAGACTTGTTTTTTTTGGGTGGGAACAATTATAATATATTTGTTGTTTAAACTTTTCTTCAAATTGTATTTTAAAAATTATAATTTATATTTAAATAGAAATATGAAAAAAAAAAATCACTAAAATTATACACAAATATAATAATATTCATAGCATTAAAAAAATAGAATTAATCAATTTTAAGTAAAGTAAAATTATTTAAAATTTTCTCAAAAAACATATTTACTACACTTTTCAAAGTAAAAACAAAACAAAAGAATTATTAAAATAGTGAATGATGACTTTTCTAAAAATAAAATTAAATATCAAAAATAAAATAGCTCTTCAAATAAAAAATAAAGTAAACAATGTAGACAATGTATTTAAGATATCTGTACTAATCATATTCTAAAGTTTAAATAAAGGGGAATCTTAAACATTATAAGAAAACATACTTCTAAAAATATAAATTATTGAATGTACTTCTAAAAATGTAAATTCTATTTAAATATAAACCCCAAAAAATTACGGATTAATTAAAATTATATATAAACAAAACAAAATATTTCTCAAAACTTAAAACATAAATCCCTTATCTAAAAACTACACAATTACACAATTGAATCTCATATCTGAATAAAACTACACAATTACATAATTGAATCTCATACTGAATCAAAACTAATTTTGATAGACTACAATTACACAATTGAATCTCACACCTGAATCAAAACTAATTTTGATAAACTCCCCCCACCTCCCCCCCCCCCCAAAAAAAAAAACAACTTTATATCGAAAAAATCCCAACTAATAATGCATATAATCAAAACAAAATATTTCCCGAAACTTACATCATGAATCTTACACAATTAAATCTCATCACCAATTTTAATAATAAACTACAAAACACGATTTATATGAAAACGTTCTGTTCATCCGAAGAACACATTACAAGAATGCAACGATCTACCTAGTAACGTAGACAGAGGGAATTGAGAATTTAAAATTGGGGTCTAAGATTCTTGGCCAGTAATGTACGGTATTGCCACCAACTGATTTTTGTTTGATAGAATTAATTTACCTGCAACTTCCAATGTGTTTGGTTTTCATAGACTCGTTCCCTTTCTTCATCAGTTGGGGACTTGACAACTACCAACAAAAATTGCAATTCCTCCTCCTTCCTTGCTTTTCACTGCCACCCACCTTGCTTGCTTAACAATGTGGATTCAGTTGTAGGTAACAACAACAATACTGTCGCTATTAAAATGCCTACAGGGATTCCATCCTGTCAAAGCATTTATTGTGGCTGGGCTGGACATGCATTGAAAGAATAGTGAGATGAGCAGGATTCTGTGATCTGTACTGAATTTGCACTTTTTTTGTGCCATTAAGAGTGTACAATGCAGCTTCACATATCTCCCAGCTTGAAACACATTAGCATTTATACCACCAATGGGTTTTGGGGTTTCATGAAGGGGAAGGGAGCAGTGCGCCATGTTAAATACAGGAATCTCCTGTATTCTGTGTTGATTTTGATATTTCTACTGCGCTTTGTGTTTATTCTGACTGCTCTTGCCAGTTTAGATGGGGGGAATGACTGTACTTCTCTTGGTGAGAGCCTGACTTATTTGTTTTTCTTTTGGGGAATTTCTGTCCTCTGATGCATTTGGAATTTGAACCTGTGACCTGCTGGGTTTTCTGGACTGTGATTGTGCAGTTTGCATTGGGAAGAAGTTGGGACCCGGTCTCTTGGGAAGGACTACTAAAGCTCCTGTGAGTTTAACAACATTGGTATTTATTTGGTTGGTTTGTAGCGTGCGGCATATACATTCTTTATATGTATAACTGAAATTAGAGGGGTTGTTTTTGTTTCTATGTAGGTAGTTTTCCTTTGTCTGTGTTTTTTTCCTATGTGCCTGGCTTTACTTTGGCTGGTTTGTTCATAATATAGGAACTGGAATTCGGTGTTACTCAGTCGCTTTCAATTGTAAGGTTGGGTTCTGTTTCTTTGTGGGTTGTTTTGTTTGGCTGCTTTGTTTTTATCGTGGAAACTGAATTTGGTTGTCAATGGGATTGAGCTCTGTAGTTTTAATTATATGGGTGGTTGTTTATTTGGTTAGTTTGTAGTGTGTATTCATGGCCATGGAATTGCATTGTATACATGTACTCAGGAATGCTTTTCGATGGATTGTAATGATATGATTTCATTAGCGTTCAGGAAACCAAATAGTTTATGGACCCCAAAGCCTAAGCTATGTTGTGATATAGGGTTTAATTGTAAAAACTACAAAGAGTCAAACACGAGCAGCAAGTTCAAATTCCCTGCCGGGCAGCTTCTTTTTAGAGGGTAGACCTTTTGTTACTGATTTTGATTGCAAACTCCCTTGTTTTTGCAATTATCGCCTCTTCAAAGAATGCAGGCATGGAATTAACCCTAAGGTGGGGACTTAGTTGGCTTAGAGCAATGCATGGTGAAGTCTAATTCTGATTCTACCACCAGGTATCGCAAAAAAGATACAATCTCTCTTACCAATCCTCCTTAGGTATGGTCCCATGATCTCGTCTGAGTTGAGCTCTACTGTTATGGCTCTGTAGTTTTAATGGATGGGATTTGTGCTGTAAGTGGGTGTTTATTGGACAAAAACTGTAGTTATAGTTTTAACGGGTGGCCTCTGTTTCTGTGGTTGGTTTATTTTGGCTGCTTTTTTTAAATCTCGTAGTGGAAACTGATATTGGGTGGTTATTAGATTGAATTCTGTATGCTTTAGTCATAGAGATATTTCTCTCTGTGTAGTCTGTTTTGCTTTGGCTGGTTTATTCAGAGTGGGAACTGACATTGTATGTATGCTTGTCAGAGCCCTATAGTTTTAATTACATGGGTGGTTTTAATTTCTATATAGATGGATTTATGTTTACTTGTTCATCTTTAATGAAAACTGAAATTGGGCCCATTTGTCCTCCTCTAGGTGGTTTAAGTTTACTCAGGCAAGGGGGAGTTATAGAGGATAAAACCAAAAAAAGATGTCCTGAAATCAGGAATTTATTGGTTTGTGCTCTCCAGTTCTAATAATATGGTTGCTTTCTGTTTCTATGCCGATGATTTTACTTTGGCTGATTTGTTTATAGTGGGAACAGAAATTAGGTGTTCATTGGCTGAGCTTTGTAGTTTATTAATTATAGAGTGGGTTTCTGTTTCTATGTTAGTGGTTTTACTTCGGTTGCTTTGTTTATAATGGGAAACTGAATTTGGTTATATATCAGATTGAGGTCTGTAGTTTTAATTAAATGTTCGGCCTCTGTTTCTATGTAGATGGTCTTACTTTGGCTGGTTTGTTTAGAACGAAAACTGAAATTGGGTGTTTATTGGATAGATATCTTTAGTTTTAATTACATGAACGGTATTTTTTATAGAGATGTTTTTTGGTCTGGCTGGTCTGTCCACTGAAAACTGAATTTGGGTGTCTATTTGAATTGAGCCCTGAATCTTTATTATATGGTGGTTTTATTTTGCCTGGTTTTTTTCACGATGAAAAGTGAAATTGATTTTGTGTAGAGATTGGCAAAGGAGATATATGAGGTCCTGCAAGCAGAGAATGTAGAGATTCCAGAAGGTCTGGTAGTTCCAGACACATTTGAGAGTTTTGTTGCTGATCTGAAGGCCAATCAGTATGATGCAAGGACGTTCGGTATCAAGATTAGGGCCATGGTATGTTCATTCTCTGGCATGATCTTGTTGCTTTGGCACCAAAATTGTTGATTATTAAGTGAATTTGGAATCATAATTATGGGTTATGATGAGGTCTGGTCTTCAAGTTATGGTTCTCTGCAATTATGATTATGGATAAGAAGCCCACAACAGTACACAAACGACTGCATTTTTGAATTGAATCAAATTCAAGTTTTATTTTGATTAAAAACTGTCCCTAGTCAGGAGAGGTTAAGTACTCTGTACTGGGGAGTGGGCGAGATCAAACAGATACTTATGTTATTACTAAAGTTGTCAGTCTTTCCTTAATTAGTCTTACATATATATCCTAGAACGTGAAAATGTGAGCCAATTGCTTTGGAACTGTTGGACTGGTATATCATTAGCTAGGGATTTTTCAAAGAGAAATTTTAAGAGAAAATCAGAAATGCAAATGACATCCAGAACTACACCACTAGAATAGAGCACAACATGAAATAATCATTAGTTGGTCTGGAACAACCTTGTTAGAGCTGGAAACTACCCATAGCTATTGGAAATAGCTAACACGGTTAGAAAATGCTTGGTTTTCTGATGAAAAGAACTACCAGCAGATACAATGTGAAAAAATTTATGTATCAGAGGAAAAATATTTTATGGTTTATGAGGCCTGAAACTATTTCTGGCGGCATTAAATATGAATCGAAATTTGCATTTGACAAGTTCACACATTCCTTCATATTGTCTTGTCCAAAGGTGCAGCTTCTTTATCAGTCAAGCGGATTGGTCCACTTTTGTACCAGCAATACTGTACGTGGAGACTCATTTTTCCAAGTTTCAAACCAGTAGCAAACATCTCATTCTCATATGTATCCAATGTAAAGATTCTTTGCCATATAATATCCCCTTTTTACAGGAAGTAGAGGTATGCTAGAAATTCCAGGGAAATGGGTAACTGAGCACTCTATGTTAGCAAGGCCAAATGATATGGAGTGATGGAATGATCAAAAGGTCCAGCAGCACTGCATAAAGTGCTGCAGCAAGGCAAGTAAAATCTTGTCACATTTATTAAAAGAGTAATTAGAGATGTTGAACAATGAAATTACAAGTCCTAGTAGGAGAAAATATTGATTGCAACTGAAGAAGTAGCATTAATGATTATAATTATTAGCATGAAAACAATGATGTTTCATAAATGAAATTGAAGAGAGCGGTTATATGTTCCAACTACATGAAATGTTGGACACAGACCGTAGTGGCCTAAGCAGTAAGTCCAAGCTAAATGGTCAATGGACTTAAAAAGTGTCATATTTATGAAATGACCATTTACTGAAGGAGATTGAATGGAATTGGTAGGATGTATCATCATTTTCTACAAATATGATTGAGTGGCACTGAAAGCAATCTTCAGTGTGCATTATTAGGCATCTCATATCTTGTCTTCTACCTGCATATTATTTAGGACTTCATTTGTTTTCTTAGGTCTCATATTGTTGGTTATAAAGTTAAACAGGAAATGGAATTAACTGAAGAATCGTATCTAAATACAAAATTACCAAGTAATTACACTATGAACTCCCCTTTAGGAAAGCTTGGATGATAATTTTTTATTGTGAGGTATTCTAATGTAATTTAGCATGTACATGGTAAGGTTTCTTTTTTAAACATGTCTAATTGTTGGGATTGTGTGGTTTATATTCAAGAGTAGTGGTTCACAAGAACTCATCTCTTATGAGTATGAATGGTCTACTTGGCACTCATTACATCTAGGTGATGCTCACAAGGGTGAAGCATCGAGACTTCTTAGGAGGTCATTTATCCCATTACTACTCTTAGATGCACTTAACCATGGAGTTTCCCCTAAGACCAAGCCCACTTAGTTTGCTACCCCATTTGCAAAACCTCCAGCAAACATTGTATCTTATGAACCATTCATTATATAGCCCCTTTTAGCTCATCCATTGACAAGTAGGAGATCTTTTTTTGTCATGTGTCAAATTATGATGTTTTATTATGATTCAATTGTGTAATTTTTGAGTCAAACTCATTGACCCATATTTCATGAGTAGTGGTTCACATGAACCCATCTCTCATGAGCATGATTGGTTCACTTAGCACTCATTGCATTTAGGTGATTGCTCATAGGGGTGAAGCATTGGGACTTCCCAAGAGGTCACCCATCCCAATACTACTCCGACTCAAGTGTGCTTAACCATGGAGTTTTCCCAAGACCAAGCCTACTTAGCTTGCTACCCCATTTGCAAAATCTTCACCAAATGTTGTGCCTTATGAACCATTCATTATATAGCCTCTTTAGCTCATCCATTGACAAGTAGCAGGTATTTTTTGTAGTGTGTCAAAACAATACCTCCTTTAGTTCATCCATTGAATGATGGTTTGACACACTGCAAAAAATACCTCATACTTGTCAATGGATGGGCTAAAGGAGCACTAGAATGAGTTTCATGAGTAGTGGTTCACATGAACCCATCTCTCATGAGCATGATTGGTTCACTTAGCACTCATTGCATCTAGGTGATTGCTCATAGGGGTGAAGCATTGGGACTTCCCAAGAGGTCACCCATCCCAATACTACTCCGACTCAAGTGCGCTTAACCATGGAGTTTTCCCAATACCAAACCTACTTAGCTTGCTACCCCATTTGCAAAATCTTCAACAAATGCATTATAGAGTCCCTTTAGCTCATCCATTGACGAGTAGTAGGTGTTTTTTGCAGTGTGTCAAAACAATACCTCCTTTAGTTCATCCATTGAATGATGGTTTGACACTGCAAAAAATACCTCATACTTGTCAATGGATGAGCTAAAGGAGCGCTAGAATGAATGCTTCATAAGGCACAACACTTGCTGAAGCTTTTGCAAATGTGGTAGCAAGCTAAGTGGGCCTGATCTTGAGGGAAACTCCATGGTTAAGTGCACTTGAGTCAGAGTAGAACTGGGATAAGTGACTTCTCAGGAAGTCCCAATGCTTTACTCTTGTGAGCAATCACCTAGATGTAGTGAGTGCTAAGTGAACTATTCATGCTCATGAGAGATGGACTCATGTGAACCACTACTCATGAAATATGGGTCAATGAGTTTGACTCAAAATCTATGCAGTTGAGTCCTGATAAGAATATCATATAATTTGACACAGTGAAAATACCTCCTCCTTGTCAAAATTAAACTGATCAAAACGTTCTAGACTTGTTGAGGAAATCTGGGGCATATTACTTGAGCTTCATATAATCCAAAATGAGCTATCTCGAGACTGCTTTAGACATGCGTCTGAAAATTTATTTTGCTGGACATGCACGGCCATCAAGGGATCTTCTATTTCATTTTACCTTGTGAAATATTCTAACTAAAGCATACAGAAAATAATGCAGAAGAATCTAATAACCGCAGACTTATTTATTATTTAAAATTTTTTGACAACTTATGACAGTCAATAGAAACATAGCAGTGTTCAACATAACTCACTGGACATTTTTTAGCATACAAATGAATTCTGGAATGAACGGAATGCTGACTGAAGCCTATGCACCCAGATCCAACGCTGCTGTCCTTCTGATGATAATGGCTGCCGGTGTAGGTTTGTTCTCCCTGATATCTTGTAAACAGCACCTGTAATTTCCTTCCCACGTCCTGCTTCACTGCTGCTGCTGTACATCTGAAATGCTGATGGCTGCTGGAGGGTTTTGTCCCCAGACTGCTGATTGTACCTGTGGACTGGAGGGTTTTGTTGCCAGACTGCTGACTGTACCTGTGGATTTTCGTCCCAGGCACTAAGAAATTCTGTAGCGGAGAAACTCACATAATTTTTTTTTTTTTTCCAAATTTCAAAATAGATGTCTATCTATTATTTCCAGCGCTGCCTATAATACCCTCAGCTTGGGTGATCCACCTATTGTGGGAGTTAATCCCATGTTTATTGTTTGTGAAGTTATCAATCACTCCCCAAGACTTTGGGAGATAACTGACTGCAAACTCCTAATTAAACTGCATGTAACTGAAGGAGCATACACGTAATTGAAGGATCATATAGTTAAAAGGGTGGGTATAACTGCGGCACCCTCCTTATTTAAAGATACTACGACACTAGTTGACTGCGCCCATTCTAATTGCCAGACTTAACTACTGACAATGGATCCGATCAACACCCACGTAGTGTTGGTAATCAAAAAGGGGACATTACACCTTGCCATGCAGATAATCTTAAAATTGTAGCCATGGACATAACATTGGATTCTTAAGGTGTGTACTTTAATCACAAAATCTTTGTAGGAAGCCAGGAAAGTAAAAGGCCAGAAACATGGATGTAATTGGAAGTAATGATAGACGATTTGGAGTGTGTTGGTTTCCTATTGCATTCAACAAGTTGCAATCCGTACATCCCGATTCTTAAGTTATCATTAACGAGTGCCAATGACTTGAAATGCAATAGTAAAATGCTAGTTAAGGTTCTTCATTTCTTTCCAAATTTCGAGAAAAGATTCTTGATATGCATGGTTAAGCTGAATAAAAAACTAAAATCAGGTTTTGGGTGAAAACCTCAAGAATGCATCAATAGAAAACCTGTCATTAACATGCTTCATACTAACTATTCAATTATTCATGCACATTGCTCATCTTTGGAAATATACAATTAAGAATGTTGCACATAGTCAATCAAAGCAGGTGCCATGTTCAACAGGAATCTGCGTCCCCTGCCCTGAAATCACTCACTACATCTTGGTGATTGCTCACAAGGGTAAAGCATTGGGACTTCCGGAGAAGTTATATTGTTGTTATACTGCTGTCATGATTAAATTTTATTGCTGTTATACTGCTGTCATGATTAAATTTACTGCCATTATACTGCTATCATGATTAATTTTATTGCTGTTACACTGCTGTTAATATTTATTGCTGTTGTAAACTTAATGGCTCTGGGACTGCTGTCCTTGAAACACGTCCCCTGCCATCCCCATCCCCATCCCTGAAATGCCCTGGAACATAGTTCAAGACCTTATATTGACAATCTGAAGATTTCATTTCCTAATGATTTGTAATGCAGTCTTGTTTCTTGCTTTTCCATACCCTTAATTATAGTTTAAAGCTCTCTGCTTCTTTACAGTCTAGACTATAGTTTTACCTAATGCTATTGAATTTGTGTTGCCTACTTTTGGATACTTTTAGTGATTCTTCTAGGCAAGAAGAGTATCTTCAAAAAAAAATTTACAATCAAGCTTTGCATCTTATATAGTTGAATTTGTACAATTGTTTAACCATATAAAATATTTTCAAGCATTGCTTGAAGTTTGAACTATTATATAGAGCACATATTTTCCTTTCATAAAGTTTCCAAGTTGGCTATAATTGTTAGTTAATCTTGTTTCGAACTTTGGAGCCTTGACCTAATCTTCAATGCTTAATAATCAACACTCCTTTATTTTCCTGAACTAGCTTTTGTGGAGTCAATCTTGTTTTGCATGTTGGCCTTCTTGAATGCTTAAAGATCCAAACTATCCATTTTACCAAACAGACAGTTTTGTTCCATTGGCCTCTGTTGCTCATCAGCATAATTTAAATCTTAGTGAACTGATAGTTCATATTTATTATTTGCAGGGACAAAAGTAAAGGTCCGACTTTTTTTGCCTTAGCAATTATAATTGGTAACTAATAATTTCAGTGAAGAGGTTTATTCTAAAGTGCATTTGTCCTATAACAATATGTCTTGCATTAACCTGTACTCCTTAATTGTTCTGGACAATTGTTGTAAGATATGGAAGAGAGAACTAGGCAGGCCACATAACGAAAGTTTAGTTTAGGGCACTATAGCAAGGCCAGAGTATTTGAGAAAAAATATGTCTACAGGAAAAGAGGGAAAGGATAGATGGAGTCTTCAATGCCTGGGGCACTAACATCACTATTTAGTATTTAACATAAGAGATTCTTAACTCCTGAGACATATGTGGTTGTCATTTAAAATTATGCTTCCATTAATCTATGCTTCTTGACCACTTTATTGGTGGCAACTGCTGTAAGCTGCGAAAAAGTCTGTACCCCGAACGCCCAGTCTATAAAGACATAAAATCTTGAAACTTTGAAGGAATAATTGGAATTGCCATGTATATGTGGGGAGATGATGTAACAAGGAAAATCACACTTAATGATCTAGAATTTAAGGGATGGTGATTATTGCACGAGGCTGAATCTGAAAATTTGGTATGTCATTGAGGATTGTACTACCATGCAGATGCTTTGCTATCATTATATGATGAATTCTTGTTTAACAAGCTATATTTGGAGGGAAACATGTAAGAGACATAAATTTTGAAAACTGAAGTTATAAATTATATCATCAAAACATGTAGGCAACTGAATTAGAATCCTTTCATGCAAAGTTACCCGATACTTCCCCTCCCCTGTCTGGATATGCATATCAGATTCCAAATACAGATATGGGCTTATATTTAGGCCATATCTAATACATTTGGATAGGACATCACACTGTCAAGTGCCATATCCAGTTTACAATTTGTGAAAAAACATTCAAAGTTTCCAAAAAAAAAACATTGAAAAATTGCGCGCGCACACACACATAAATCACTATAGACACACACATAATATAACAAAATAAATATTATAAACTAAAATATGGAAACCAAAGTATATATATAAATAAATATTTTTGAAGTTATGTTCTATACCCTTAGTTGTATAAATAAATTAATAATTGAATATATGTATATTGTTATAATTGCCATATCTAACCATATTTGTATTAGGGAATCTAAAAAGTTTGCAGTATCGATATTTGATATTGTATTCGTATCCAATACCGTATCCGTTTCCATGCAACTCCGCTTTCATGTTGAAACTCCTATGCATTGTCAAATGAGATGAGCTCAAAAGATAGTCATCTGAGTTTTCGTAGTGGAGACCTGTGTTCAAATTCCCAGGAGACATGTTGCATGCTTAAATGTACACATGTTTGATTGGGCAAAATACCTCATTAAGTTCTGGGTGTGAATTACACCAATAGATGAGGCCAGTTGCATATTCTTTGAGGTGGTTACTTAAATGTATAAATTTTGAATTGGGTAAAACACCACATTCAATTTTGGTATGGCATACCCCAATGGATGAGGTCAGTTGCAAATTCTTTGGGGTGTGGTTACTTGCTTAAATTTACAAATGTTGAATCAGGTCAAATATTGCATCCAATTCTGGGTATGGTTAAAGTGACATTGAATTCTGGGTATGGGTAAACTGTAAAGTATCACATTGAATTCCAGGTGTGGCTAGCCCCATGGACGGGGCCAGGTAGCATCTTAGCTGATGGGCACCACACAAGGGAAATTTACAGTGGTCCCCGAGGATGCATCCTCCTAGGATTTCTGCTGCACCCACAGAGCAGGACGCCTTGGGGACGGCAATAGAATAGACCCCCCGCCGTCCCCTTTTTCTTTTCCTGCACGGGGACATCCCAGGGATATGCCCCCTCTACAAGCACTGGAAATTTACCAATAAAAAAATCATATGCATTTTTGACATGAAGGTTCAGCATGCAAAATTTCAATTCACCATAATCCTTTCATTGAAAGTAAGCCCTCCCATGGTAAGTATGTTCCCATCACCAAGATAAAACAATGACACTCTGCTGTATGAAGTTTGTTCAGGTGCCAAAGTTAGAACAAACACTTATAGCATTTGCTCCCATAAGTAAGCCTATTCAAGATTAAATTTCTGTAGCTTCAGAAATCCTTTCTTGTCTGCCTTACAGGAATAGATTAATATAGATTAAGTGATGATTGTTTTGGATGCATACAAGATCCTGGGATTTCCAATAATGATTTGTTTGTGGTACAGTATCATAACAAAAATAATGAAAGAGGATAAAAATGAATTTATTTCATAGATAACAACACCCAGAATTAAAATATTCTGGAAGTATAACCATATGTTTCCTGTCAAATAAGTTGGAAAGATCAGAGATTGTGGTTGCCTTTGAGATTCATAGCACCATGCTTCCATCATTGGCAAGAAACACCTAATCCTGACAGATTGAGATTCCTTTCCAGCTCCTTTTCAGATTAGCATTTCTATCTTCTCTGTCGATGAACATCATCCTGGTGCCCAAAGAACTACAGGATACACATTGGAGAAGTGCTCAGTCTGATGAGACAGTTCAAAACTTTACATTCCTATGGATAGATGTTATTAAAATTCCATCTTTTGAGATATACATGCCAAAGAATTATGGTCAATGCAGTGGGTGAACATGCTAGGGCATTGACACTAATTAGGGATGCTTACAAATATTATGCTGCCGAAGTTTATTTTAGTTACAAGACATAGAAAGTGCTCAGTCTGATAACACAGTTCAAAACTTTACATTCCTATGGATAGATATTACTAAAATTCCATTTTTTTTGACATACACGCCAAAGAATTATGGTCAATGCAGTGGGTAAACATGATAGGGCATTGACACTAATTAGTGATGCTTGCAAGTATTATGCTGCTAAAGTTTTCTTTTAGTTACAAGCCATTATCTTCTCTAATTTCTGTCTGTAAGTTCTTTTGATAAATAGCTCTTGTTTTCATCAAATAATCATATTCATTTAAGCGTTCCTCTATATAATTTAAATATAAGAGATTTAAATTATAATCTGAAAAAACATTTCTATTATACCAAAATTGCATATGTTATTGGAAAACATAGGAGAAGAAATTTTATAATTTATGAACAGGTGTCCCAAAATTGCTTAGATATTCTTGGAAAACATAGAAGAAGATTGAATTTTTATAATTTATGTACAGGTGTCCCATACAAACTGCATTTATAGCACTAATGAGATCTAAGTACATCCTTCAAATCGAGCCAGTTTTGCACTATTGTTGGTTGAACCAAAGAAAGAGCTTAAACACTTAAAATAAATCAGATTTCAGTACAAACCATTTAGAGTAGGAATAGGGTAAGATTGGATCCACATGATCTCATGGTGACAGAGTGTATGTGTTTATTATATTTTGGATATGCCAAAACAATTAATGAAATTTTGCCATGCTGTAAGATTTCTACAAGTTAATAGTGATTGGGAACTTTTGCAGGTGGAGCAACTGGAACAGAAGAGACGGTATGCAAAGATGCAGGAATATTTGTATAGACATATTGCAGCAAGCAGCATCCCCAAAGGCCTGAATTGCCTTTCTCTAAGGCTAGCAGATGAATATTCCTCCAATGCAAAGGCTCGGAAGCCACTACCTGCACCTGAATTAGTTCCCTGTCTTATTGACAACTCATATCAGCATTTTGTTCTGGCAACTGATAATGTCCTTGCAGCATCTGTTGTAGTCTCGTCAGCTGTGAGGAACTCTGCTAACCCAGAAAGGGTAGTCTTTCACGTTATTACAGATAAGAAGACATATGCACCAATGCATGCCTGGTTTTCTTTGCATCCTCTTCCTCCAGCAATTATTGAAGTGAAAGGTCTCCATCAATTTAAATGGATGAAAGATAAAGTCCCTGTTTTGGATGCCATGAAGAAGGACCATGAAATTAGAAGACACTACGATCGTGACAGTGCCAACGGATCAAGCCTTACTCCCATTCTCATGGCAGCTAAACTTCAGGCACAAAGTCCTAAATACTTCTCAATAATGAACCATATCCGCATATATCTTCCAGAGGTAAACATTCATTCGCTAGTCATTCATACTTGAAGGTGTAAATTATTATGTCCTATGTTTTTCTTTGGCAGTCTTTCATCTAGATCATACCCTGCTCTAAAAGGTTGCAGCTAATTATGGAAGGCATGCATTCAAAAACAACAAGGGCAGATTCATAGGACAAGCAGAATCCCATTGCTTTGGTTGGAAAATGATTACAAGTGAGGAATGAAGATTTAATATATCCTAACACCTGTGGCTTGTTGAGCCAAAAAGGACATGGTGTTGTAGAATTAATAACACAATGATGACACCAAAATGATTAGTCTCATGAAACATATTGTAGGGCTCATTTGCTTTGGCTCTTGCAGCTGATTACTTTGTAAAATATCTCTCACTAAAACAAAACTTGGATACATACATCTGGTGATTAGGTAGTTTGAAACCCCCTTCCAAGTTAGCCATGCCAAAGTCAAGTTTATGCACTACAGAAAGATGATTTTTCACTAATTAATCAACGGAATCATATTTTTCATGTAGTTGAGAACCTAATAGTGTTTTTTTTTTGACTGTTTGTGGGCAGCTTTTCCCGGACCTTAAGAAGATTGTTTTTCTGGATGATGATGTTGTGATACAGCATGACCTGTCTCCACTGTGGGATATTGACCTTCATGGCAAGGTAAATGGTGCAGTGGAAACATGTCGGGGAGATGACTCTTGGGTTATGTCAAAGAGATTCAAAAGTTACTTCAATTTTTCTCATCCTCTTATAGCAGAGAATTTTAATCCAGAGCAATGTGCATGGGCATATGGGATGAACATCTTTGATCTACAAGCATGGAGGAGGACTAATATCAGAGAGAATTACCATTTCTGGTTAAATCAAGTAAGATCCATTTTAGATTTTTGATTCTAATTTTATACTCTTCATAAGTCGTAATGCAAACAAGGCTATAATTGATCCTTGTTTTTAGATTGTTTTTGAGTAATTAAACTCTCTACCTTAAGAACTGGATGGAAGCAATCAGTCCTAAAAATCTTGATTCAATTATGTTATAAAAGTCTCCACTCTTTGTAAAATACCCAAAATCATTTCAAGCTTGCATAACATTTTCTCTCTTGATTTAATATTTCCCTCAAGAGGGTTGAAACTTAGAAACAAAAAACAGGAGATAGTTGTATCCAGACAAATAATACTATGTTTACCTGAGAAAATCTCAAATATTTAATATTTTTCTGTTGTTTTTGCAGAATCTAAATTCCAATCTAAGGCTCTGGCGTATGGGGACTCTACCACCAGCATTAATTGCATTTAATGGCCTTGTTCATCCCATAGATCAATCTTGGCATATGTTAGGATTGGGCTACCAGCCTAAAACCAATTTTGACAATATCCAAAAAGCTGCTGTCATTCACTATAATGGTAGGGCAAAGCCATGGCTGGACATGGCCTTTCCTGAGCTAAGGCCTTTGTGGGCAAAATATGTAGATTTTTCAGATGAGTTTATCAAACGTTGTAACATAGTAGATTCCGAACTTTCAACATAACTATTTTCATTCAATCTTTGTATAGTGGTTAGGCTTTCCAAAACAAGGATGAATAGTAGTAGGTAAATCATTCGTCTCCGTGTAGATTGTATAGATTGATCGGGTGTCAGTATCAGATGAGCCGCCTTCATTCTCTCAATTGTCATTATCTTTCTGGTTTTTTGTAAGATTTATTTTGTATATGTGAACGCGGGAGATTTCATCCCAGAGTAAAGTTTATTCTTAATGGACAGTTTCGGAAAAAATATGTTTGAGCCATTCAGTTAGAAATACAAAACCATACGGGCCAGGGCTTAAATTTGACGGTCAACCCTGCCTGTCAAGCAATTTTTTTTATGACGGTTATTCATTTAAAGGCGTCCTTAAAATATTATGATATATTTTAGTACAAGTAAAATTATATATAAACCAAATATATATACTATCATAATCCTATATAAATTTCAACAATCTGTCCAAAATCTCTCCTTTCATGTGATAGTCTTTTTAAAATTTTAATTGTATTTTAAGACAAAAATGACTAAATACGGCTATACGGCCATCAAATTTAGGCCTTGATACAGACTATATGTTTGACATAAAGCTTGAATTTTAACTAAGAAAAGAAGAATTTAACTTATATTGTTGGTACAAGAAAATAAAAACTTGCTGGGATGAAGCTTGCATGATAATAATGATATCTTAAAACTTATAATGATATCTTTTAAAACTTAAAATTTAGAGTATTTTTTCTATTCATGCATTTTTTCCTAAAGAATTTTAAAAGTTATATAAATGTTTTGTGTGTGTGTCATATTAATATAGTTGTTCAAGTTGTCATGAATATGAAATCTAATGATCTAGATATCAAGAGCTTCATATGTGTTATATATTGAAGAATATAACAAGAGTTAAATAGAATGATAGTGTCATAGAATTAATGGTGAATTGGGAGACACACTTCACAACAAAGTTCAATGTTTAGAGGAAAAATAATTTATCGAGGAAAAGAGAATAACAATCATACCCTATTTAGAGGATTGAGAAAACAATTTAATCAAACAGCTAAAGAGACAAAATATAAGGAAAAGAAAATAGTAATAACAATCGTCCCCCATTCTAAAATAATAATAAAAATGATCATCCCTATAAGGAAAAGAAAATAATAATAAGGAAAATTGTAAAATGGTTTCCTTTGAAAATTATTCTTGGGATCCTCTCACTAGTATAAGGATTGTCTCGATTAAGTCTTGGGATGCTAGGGATGCTAGTTTGAAACAAAGTTCTCTGATGAGCTTCAGTTTCAAACCACTTTGAATGGGTGGTCTTGTCCTATTATGTAGTGGTTTTGCCTTGTTTTATATTTCTCTCCATGTATGGGGCGTTGTCTCTTGTTGCTACTTTTGGTCTTGTAGTTTTGTGCTCTATAGTGCTCCTTGATGTATGGTAAAACTTTATTGATATAAAAAGAAGATTACATTCTTGTGTATATATGCAGAAGAATAATTTAACTGCCAAAACTATTTAAACTGGAAAAATAAATTACATAAATTAGAATGTGTTAACCCTAATGATTAACATGTTAACATCGCCCCTTTAATATGAAGGGGTTATTATGAAACCAAGCAGTATTTTGAACTACTTAAACTTCTATTGGCCAAGCACTTTGTTGAGAATATCTGTTGGTTGATCTGAAGCTTCTTGAAAAAAGCTTGCTACTATGACATGTTTTAAATTGAGACTAAGTTTGTTGCTTTGATAGGTCCCAAATTTGTTTGAACTAACACTGTTACCTTGACTAGGCTCAAATTTTGATATTGAGTCTGTTGCCTTGACAAGGCTCAAATTTGTTTGGACTAACATTGTTACTTTGATAGGGTTTAAATTTTGATAGGCTGAGCCTGTTGCTTTGACATTTGTCAAATTTTGATTGAATTGCAAATGTTACTTTGATAGGTCTCAAATTTTTGTTTGAAATGAGCTTGTTACTTTGATAGGTTTCAAATTTGGACTTGTTTTGTCTACGCCACAATTTAAGAAAAATGACCAATCCTTAGTGGCCAATATGAGTAGTCAACTTTGCATTATCATTGAAAATAATATCAATCACAAGGTGTTAGCAATTTTTGAATTCTCCACTCGAATTTGGCATACACGCAAGATTCCCGCCTTGGCAGATAAGAGAGGAAAAGGCCAAGAACTTGCTCTCCTTGATGGAGAAAGAGTAGAGAGCATATACCATACTAAATCAACAAGAGGCAACATTTTGATCTCCATGGCCTCAAATAATTGGAATACATTAGTAAGAACCGACATCATCATAAGCTGCATATCCAATATACTTAGTACAATCACACTACATAGCAAATTCATTCTTGATGGGAAGCAGATTCAATTCTTCAATCTTCTCAACAATTGGTGGCTTATCAAATATACCAAGTGGCATCTTAGAAATATCAATATTAACATTAGTCAATGTAGGCTCAATAAGATCCATATCATCATTAGAAGAATTAGGATGGAGAACATCACCATTACAAATAGGCACATTTTCATCATAAAAAATAGATTGAACTCTCTTATAAGATTTGGTTAACAAATCAACATTGGATCTCCATCTAGAATGATCTATCCAACCAAAATACATACGCCTCATAGACTTTGGAGGTGAATTTTGATAACAGTGTTTCTAAGGTAGAATGAGTATGAAGACCACATGATGTACAAGGGTGTAGATCAAAGCAATTATTAAAAAGATGACCTTGACGTCCACAAAGGGAACAAATTTGGACATTATTGGACTTAGGACTTATTTCTTTTGATTGACCAATAGGTGAAGACTCACCATGACATTTATTCATATGTCCTCTTGATACAAATTTTATGGGTTTACAATATTTCAGGATATAAGACCCAACAAGACCCTTATAACTAAGACCACATGTTCCCCCATTTATTTTTTGGCATTCCCAAACTCTCACAATGGGTTTTGATGAAATAACAAATTTTGACTCAATGGGTTTCTTCTTTTGAGACTTTGATTGGTGGCATTTTCAAGCCATAGGCTTAGACACAACATTTTGCTTATGTGACACAAGAGGAGACAAAACACTGCTTGTTTTACCCGCTTGTTGTGTTGAAGTGCTAGAAGAAGGTACATCCTCCTCTACATCTTTCTTTTGTGTGTCTCCTAATTGATCTTATAACCTAATGAGTTCTTTTCTCAATAATATGTATTGGTTGCAAAATTGCATGAATAGAGGTTTGTATTGTCTCCAACATTTAGATATCAATTCTACCTCATTTTTTGTGCTTACATGAATTTATAAGAACAATATTCCATCGCAATATAAGATTGTCATATTTTACACACTTTATAACTCTAATTACAAACACTTATCTCCTTATCATACCAAAAACTTCTTATAATTGCAAATCAACATCTTATGTCTTCTTATCACTCCATAAATGATACATTAAAAATAGACAGAATATCAATGGCTACAAAACATACTTTACAAGTCGGATTAACCTTGCAAGCAATAAAATAACGCACCGTTCCACAAATATCTGCAGCATATAGAGCGTGCAACCTTGTATCATGGCCACTAGAGATCACATACCATGCAAGACATTTGGCATTTAGCACTAGGCAAACTCTACATTCTATCTCCACATTTGCAACTGCCATCCTTCCTCTCTTTTGAGTATTTTGCAGCAAGAATCCACATAACTTGAAGTTGGTTCTGAGCAACCCAAATTCCGTCTGGCCAATGCTATCCAAATCCACATAGGCTTTGCGGCTGCAAACTGCTCTTTACACATTCACACAAGTTGAAAACACTGCAAACAAGCAAAACACATATCTTCCAATTTCCACCAAATGTGACTAACAAATCTGGGTCACATTTGGGAATGCACTCAACAGTCTTCTTCCACGCCTTCAACTCAATGGATCCACATCTTCACATCATCATGATTTTAACCTTACATAGCAGCACCCGTAGTAGATGAAAGAATGTTGTTTTATGCCCTCCGTTTCTAATGAAAAAAACCTTCAACAACCAACTAGACGTGACCCTTTTATTCTTGTTGTCCAAGTCGATCCTATATTATGTAGATAGTGAAGGAAGACGACTTAAGGGAACACGCTTCTTTGTCAGATTTGGTTCAACATATGCCTATGGTATCTTGGATAGAATCATCATTGTTGTTGTCTCGTGCAGCATTTTCAACTCAAGAACTTTGGTAGCGATGATTCTTAAAACAACGGCCACATAGACAGAGCCCCTGCACCTACGCACTCCACATACTTCTCTATCTTACGAAAGCAAGCAATTCGGCCTACCGGCATAGGATTAAACTCACTCTCTGATACCATTGTCAGGTCCTTTTCAGATTGAAAAGGAGGACAGAATGATAAATTGTAAATTGATATGTAAAAGAAGATTACATTCTTGTTTATAGAGTACATAAATTACAAATGTTATTGGACGTTGTTGGTTGTATCTTTTGTTCTGTTGATGAGGGTGTGACCCTTTCTTTATATTTCTAAAGCTCCTGTCAAAAGCATTTACCATAATAAAAAAACAATCATCCCGGATTCAAGGGCTAAGATGCTGTCTTTTAGACCCCTTAGTTTTGGCAACGCAGGGTTAAAAGGACCAAGATCTTAAGCCGAAATATTTATTTTTTTACTTAGAGGAAATGGTTGAGATATTGTCATGACTCATTTGCATATAGCGGCAGATTGAACACTTGGCTTTATAGTCATAGATGAGATATGGCAGCGAAATAACTGTTTAATCAGATGGGCTTTGATTGGCATAAGCATAGTGCCGTAATGAGAAGTTGTGTTTGTAGGTTGGTATTAAGGAGGATGGAATGTGGTGGGATTATAAGGTGGTGGCAACATGTATGATACTGGTTCTGACGTGCCTAGGCAAGGAAGTTTGTAGAGTTCTAGTGCAGGATGACAGAGAAGGAAGTGGAGGGAGGAGTAGGAGAAAAGTTGATCCATGGCCGCTTCTTGGACGACTGTTCTTAAATATCATCTACTTCAACAGTCAAAAGTCAATTTTGGCCAATAAAAATAGGACAAATATTTACAACTTTTTGTTGTTAATGAGGTGTAAAATTGCCATTGAATGTTTAACCGTTGAAGTGGATGATATTTAAGTAAAGCGGTCTTGGACGGGTGTCTCTAATGTATCTTTGCTTGTTGAGAGCCAACTGCATTAGGGTTTGTAAAATATGTTTTAGGGGAAAAACTTTGGAAGTAGGTAGCTATCTGCTCTAAGGTAACTAGCTATTCATGTGATTTTATCACCGATTTGGCTTATGATGTGGAAACTCACTTATGACTGTTGCTGGTGATAATTATGATGGTTGTATATAAGGGCGTGTTTTTAATATATTTAAATATCATTATAAGGTACTTATTTCCAAGGTCAAGGCCCTGTAGAACCTCCTCTATTTCATCTAAAAGATATAATAACACTCATACTGTCATGAAAAAGAAACAAGATATCATGTTAGAATTATGATCCAAGATTGTATTACTTTCAAGTTGGTAAGTTCTATACAATGAATTGAGATGTTAGATGTGAAAAATCAAAGTAGACCTAACTTTGGAGCCTATTCAATGATTTATACATTATTTTACAGGGGAAGAAGGCGAATATATGACAATTACAACAAGAGCATTAATCATTCACCTTCCTTAAGTTCATGTTTTTGTTGTCTGTTATTCTCTTAAAGATATCATAGAAAAGTGTGTAAAACAAAGTTAATATCTGAATAGTGTGGTATTTGATACGATAAAATAGGATTTGTAGCATTAGTCACGCGTGCAAGCAATGCTAAAGAAACATTCAATTAGCAACATTGTTGTGTAAGAGTGTGTTTTTGGTTTAAATTGTGTAGTATTTTTTCATTAATTGATCGTACTCTCTGACTTATCATAGGAAGAAGATAATATTATTATGATATTACAAGATTATTAAAAGTCCCAAATAAGCAGCATGATGTTTTCACACACAAATTTTGAAATGTGGTCCAGAGTTGGAGAAGTCGTTCAAACTGGTTCTACTTAAACATCATCCACTTCAATGGTCAAACAGCCAATAGTAATTTTACACCTCATCCACAACAAAAAGCAGTAAATATTTATTCTATTTTTATTGGACAAAATTGACATTTGACTGTTGAAGTGGATATATGATAAAGAGTTCCTTCATTCCATCTCCAACAACCCTTCAACCTCCTAAACTACAGGCACACAATGCTTTTGCTTATCAACTTTTGAGTATAAAAATTGATGCACTTTGACACACAACTGCATGTAAATGGAGAGTCATGAGACCTCTCATTTATTTCTGTATGTGTACAAATAAATCCTCTACTACATGCTGAAGATTAGTTAGCTTGCTTGACAACTTTAAGAACACTGTGTCACACAAAAAAAGGAATTTCCTAAAATGTAAAGTAGGGTGGATATATGTTACCTGGGTTCCTTTTTTTTTCTGCACCTCCCAAATTGCAGGCTCACAATGCTTTCCCTTAAAAAACCTGAGTACAAAATTTGATGCCTATTTGTGCATAAAATAAGTCATGAAGACTTCCAATCTAATTTTCTGGTTGCTTGAATGTATGCTCTACATGAACCCCATATCGAATTGTCCAACTTGGAATAACACACACATTTGTAATTTTAGAAATGTGGCCAAAAGTTGAGCTGTCTGTTGGCTTGACTATCTGAGATGGGGGTTAACTGCTAGTGGGAGGAAACCTTGCTAGATACACCAGTGAATAAATAAAATGGGACTGGTTATATATTTCTAAATCATAGCTGAACCACAACTGGAGAATACAAAATTGGTAGAATTGTACTAGAATGTTAAAACAAATTAGGTTTGGATCCACATTTGACATCATTTAGACCGTACTATCATTCGAGGTTTCAATTTGTTTATACATAAGATTTTAATGCTCGAATGCAGTTTGATTCAAAAACATCAATTGATAAAATGGTATACACATCCATATAAAATGAAAAGATAGAAAAAAAAAAAAAATCTTCCTAAATATACATGTACAAACGAATGTCTAGGATAATAAATTATATATATATAAATTTGTAAATTAGGTCATATAGCTTGTAATAAAAAAATGTCTCAAAACTTAGTGTCTATAATGTAGTATAGGTGTATAAAAGTCCATATAGGTGTAAACATCTATCGACTATGCTATCTAGTCATACAAAATGATCATATATAAAAATATAAGGGATGTTTGATATTCATGGAATAGCATTCCCCTCTTTGTTTACATAGAAGGAATTCATTGTGTTAAGATTAGGGAACTAGATGGTGTTGTATACCCTGCAAGTCCTAAGTCTAGTTGCAATTATTTAAGATTTTGTAGTATTGTAAATAATGTGTCCAAAATAACACCCCACTTGGATGGAATCTTGATATTTCCTAGTTGACACTCTTCGCCATGCATCATTGGTCTTATGACAGTTGAATAGAACTTATTGAATATGGGGTTACTAGGTGGACTATGACTAATATCTTTGATTGACTATTTATAACATATGTAAGAGGTGTGTAAGTCATAATTACTATACCTACATGGAACAATTGGGAGTTACTTTGATCCCACTTGGTCTTGGGAGTCAAACTAGGTGATGTAGAGGCACTTTGGGTAGGAGAAGGGTAGAAAAGTTGACGAGGTTCTACTACACCTAAAAACCCAAAATCAAAGGTCAGATTGCAAAAGTGGGAACAACAGTTAGGGACCTTGATTTCTTCATGGAAAAGGTGTTTTCAAATGTTGTGGGACCCATTCCAATCAATGGCTAAGACAGACCAAACTTCTGGTTATCACATCCTTCACAAACATAAGAAATGGCTTGTAGCCCTACAAAATGAGAACAATCTTGATAACTCTTGACTCAGACCTTCAAAGGCAAATCTTAGACAATCAGTAGATACCCTTTATGGCCCCCTATCACATATCCCAAATTGGGTATGGCTTGTTTTGGATGGTATACCTCAACCAATAGCCCCTCTCAATCACCTAGAGCCCCAATTGCGTAATTTGTGAAGAAACTACCCTTGGATGGAGGCTTATGACCCTCAGGACCACTTGGGCATGTCAGGGACCTTCCAAAACCATAGAATCCAATCTTCATTTGTTTCTAGAACTGACTGTCATTAAATTCCCTAATGCTGTTGTTTCTCACAAGCTCCTAGCACATGGTTTTGCTAGGTTTTTCACATAGACTACCTCAAACCTTCTATCCTAACCAAGCTCTTGCAAAACAACATGAAAACAACATCATCACAATGCATTCCACTAATCTATGAAACCTTACATCAGTGGAATGGTGGTGAGAGCATAGATTTCAATCAAAACCCTAAGATAGGGTTTTACAAACCAAGTCTAGAGAAATCTTTATAACTTTCTACCATAGGAGTTTCAAAGCACCAAACTGAGTTCAAAGGGAAGTTAACATCATAATCTAACTGATCAACTTATGCAAAAGAGAAACCAACCCCGTACCTTTGCACTGTATGGACTGTTGCAGCAAGTAGATTCAGGAAACAGTCCCCCAAAGAGTAGTCTGTGGAAAAATAGATGTATCTTGCTCTATAGTCAGTGTCAAGACATCAAACTAACTTTGTTTGAAGGCTATTCCATTACTCCACATGTGCCATTAATTGTGAACCATGACAATTCCATACAAAGGCAAATTACGGCTCAGAACAACAAACTTACACAAGAAAAATGGGTAGAACAGAGATCTCTTTGTTTATTTCTTATCAAACTTCATTCCCCTTGCTCCTTCATGGTTGGTAGGTCTTATACAACATCTGAATAACCATATAACTATATGGTAAGGCAGTTTGGGTCGATGGAGGAGATTTTGCAACTATCCTTCACCCATCGCTGCCAACTAACATTAGTTTATGGTGATTACAAATGTTTTAGCCATGTATGGCATTTGTCTTAGTCTATTTTGTGGAAACAGTTTGTGACATTCCCTAGGACAATTCCTCAAAAATTGTGAAATTTGACTAGGTCATAAGCTTGTCAAAATATCAATTGTTGACTAATTTGGGGGTGTTAGAAAAGTTTTTGTTTTCACATGCAATAGTGGTCAAAATTGCCACTATTACATGTGTTTTGTTGTTTTACATGTAATGTCAGCTATTTTTTCCGCTTTTACATATTTTATCTCGTTTTTTCTATTAACATGCAACAACGGTCCTTATCGTCGACCATGCATGTTCCCTGTTAAAGTTTAGCATGTAAAGATGGTCATTATTACTGCTTATGCATGTTGAACCTTCATGTGTATGATCAGTAGTTTTTACCGACCAAGCATATCTTGGCAAAATCTTTGAACTACAGTGACATTAATGCCACTCGTGTTGACATTAATGATTCCATTTTTAACCTTTTAAACATTTTTATTCATTTTGATTAGTTTGTTTTTCATTGTTGAAACCTTAAACAAGCTGGAAATACCTCCTTGAGATCATTCCTCTCACGAAAATCATGAATTTTAGATTTCTTGCGGATTTTACTTCTTCAGCGCGTGTTTAGGGTTTCCTGTTTAAAGGTAAATCCTTATTTCTTTTTCCTTGCTTCTTTTTTATTTTAGGGTTTTTGTTGTTTACAGTCGAATGAATGTTTTAAATTCTTCACTAATTATGAGGTTGCGAGAGTCTTTTTTAGCAAAACCTTTGTTTTCGTTTGTTTAGGTTTTTGTTTGCTTAGGCAAATTTTGTCATTTTCAATAGAACCCGATTTAGTATTAAAACCCATGTCTTAGGTTTTTAAACTTGTTTGCATTGACTTCATCGGTGGTTTTTACAAACTAGTCTTTAGAGGTTTAAACTAAATGTCGTGGCGGTCATTTTTGTCGCCTTCACACTCTACCCAATAGTTTGATATGTATTATCGGCAAAAATGACCGTCGATATTACTTTTATATTGTCTTTTTACCTAATATGTAGTGGTGGTCATTTTCACCGCCTCTACCTATGAAATCAAATCTCAATGTACATGCCTAAGCAAAAATTTTCGCCGCTATTGCATATATATTAATGTTCAACACAAGAGATGCTTAAGCGGTAATTTCGACCGACTTCACATCTGAACGTTTGAAGCTTTTCCCTCAACATGCATGAGGGGGCATTTCCAATGCTTATACATGTATGCAAACTTGTTTTTCTACCCTAATGTAAGGGCTGTCAAATTGACTGCCCCTACATCAAAAAACACTATCTTACCTCATACATGCAAAGGCGGCCCTTTTTTCCGACCTTGCATTTAAAAACATTAAAATCTTGTTTTACCCCACATGTAATGGCGGTCAAAATGACTGACCTTGCATGTTGAATGACTTACTCAATATGCAGGAGTGGTCATTTTGACTGTCCATGCACATTTTCCTGAATTTTTCCTAACACTGGGAAAATTTACCTTTCAAGGCTTGTTAACCCGCTTTCACCTTCTACCTTGATTTGCGTGCACTCAAGCCCTTCCATGTCTGCTTCCCTGTTCATGATCATCGGATCGCAGTAATCCCAATTTATCCATTTTTCCCCTAACTGCGAGATCATGGCTTTTTGCAATTTTCAACAAACATCCGTGGTAGATATCTTTTCCAGAATTCTCTCCAGAACTGATGCCGAAGCCGTCTCCATCCAAAACCAAAATCATGAAGTACAAATACCAAGGGGTCTTCCCTGTCACTTCAGTACAGTCGAATGTTGATGAAATCAGAGATACAAAAATAGGGCATGTAGATATGAGAAAATTTGCGGACAGAACTAAATAGACAAATCCTTCCAGACACATGCAAAAGATCATTGACATCAACATTCACTTGGTTGCCTCTTTTCTAGTTTCTGCCCATAACCCTGAGTTCATTCTTCAGGTGGCTAGCCATTACAACAGGGATACTAGGGTTGTGACAGATTCCCAAGGGAATGTGATCATGAGGTTGGATGTAGAATTTCTTGATAAAATCTTCATGTGTCCACCTATTGAAAACATTGGACAAATTAATTTTGCTCAAGGGCAGAGAGACTATGATACAGATGTGAAAGCCGCAAGAAGGTACATAAACAGTAAATGGTTGAAAATTCCTCGAAGCAATCTGACCAGATGGCCGAAGGATCTCCTGAGGAGTGACTTTGTAGAGGAGGTTTGTGATTTGATCACACTTTTGAGTCGCATTAGACGACTCCCTTCTTCCTCCAAGTTTCAAGAATGGATGTACACATACATCAAGGTGATTCTCCGGGGCACACAGAAAATCTTCTGGGGAGAACAGATGAGTAATGCTTTGCATGAGTAGTTGGTGAGGGTCAACACAACATTCAAATTTTATATGACCTCATATCTTGTATATGCTGCCGCAAGCATGAGAAGTTTTCCTGGTCTTACTCAGGTTGGTGACAGGAGATTGGTTCCCGTGCATGAGTATTATCCTCAAATCACTCTGAAGGGATCAATCCATCATTTTCGAAGGGTTAATGGTGTTTTCTTTTCAATGTTTATGTGCTTATGGGATAATGAACTGTTCAGAAGAGGGTTTCAGATGAAGCTTGGGAAGTTGTAAATTCTTTTGGCTGCTTGTTCTTACAATTTCCTACTTTCACATATCTCAGAGTAGGGTATTATCCTGGTTACCCTTATATACTTCCACAATATCCCAGTGACCAAATTATTCTCATGGAATTATGTAGGCAGCTGATTGTGGTACATAATAAACAAATGGAGCTAAAAAAATTAGGGATAAAGTTTCTCGTAGAAATTGGAAGGTACTCAGTTCAGTCAGCTAACAAGGCAAAAATAGTTGATTCTGAATTGCAGCTGGTCACCATGAAAACTTTCAAGAAAAGGGACTGTTTTGACTTCAGGAGGGTACAAGATAAGATCAAAAGAAAGTCAACTTTCCATATGCCTATGGTGGAAGATATTTGGGCTGATCTCAAGACACAAAATGAGATCAGGAAGTTAGACTATTGCAGACTTCATTTAAGTCAGATCGAAGAGCTGGGCCTCGTAGATATTCCAGATGGAATGGAAGACGATGGGGATGTTCTAGATCCCAAATATAACATTGAGAATGTTGAAGTCTCACCTCTTCTAGAAGTAAAATGGTTAGTTAAAGAGGAGACTTCCATAAGGAAAAGATTTTAGCCAATCTTGGCTAATACAAACATATGGTTAGAAAGCAAAGGGATCAGATTGAAAGAATTTCTTATAGGGTCAGAGACTGAAGCTTAGGAGCAAACAGGCAAGAAAGTAGAAAATAGGACCAAGAATAAGAGTGACACCCCTTCTTCCTCCAAAATACGTAAGCCAAAAATTAAGTTTGTATCCAAGGGAGGGAAGAAGAAAGAGGTTGTAGGAACCTCTAATGTCACTGAATCAGGGGCCGAAGACACAAATGTTGAGCAAATGGAGGTTGAAGATGTTGAAACTGAAAAGAAAACTATTGTGAAATCTAAAGATGCCCAACAAACAAAAGTGTTTGATAAATCTGATGAGGAAGATGAAATGGAACAAGGTAAGGATGAGAATGTAGAGCAGGAACAACCTAGTGGCCCACGTCAGTCTCCTAAGAAGGATCTTCCAACTAAATCACAAGTTTCTACACCTCTTCCTCATGCTCCTATTTCTGGTAGTTTTCCAGTAGTTTCAAGTGTTCCTATTCACCTATTTTCGTTGTTTCTTTTGATAATACCCCTACTTCTATAAGAACTAGTTTTGGGACCATGTTTGATTCCTCTGGTTCTATCCCAAGTTTATCTTCTTTATCTTTTGATATTGGTGAACAATCTGTTTTGGAACATCTTTTGGACGGTTCAGAAAAAGTTGTTGACATAGGTGTAGTTTTTACCAACACCAGTCCTATTGTTACCATAACAGGTGTAAATATGGATCCGACGAAACAAGTAGTTGTTTCATCCCCGACTATTAGTGCTTCTGTGCTTCCTCCATGGTTGTCTACATATACTCCCAAGAGAAAGAAGCAAGCTATTTCGCCAGATGAAATTGATATTAAGAAGTTGTTACCTATTAAATCAAATACTCTAAAGAAGAAGCCTAAGACTATTTCTAGGCTTATCAATGAAAGGGGAATCAGATGTGCAAAAATTGCCAAGCCCCCCGAGGATGGCACTATTGATAATTTTGACATGAATGATTATGTCGTCTCAAGGGTTGAGTTAGGTAAGATAACTCATGAAGGCATAAAGGCAGATGTTCAAACTACTGCCAGCACCTTGCTCGAAAAATATGATGAAGTCAAAAAGGAGAAAGAACAGTATAAAGCTAAAGCGGAACAACTTGCCGTTGTTCTTCAAAAAATAGTAAAGTCATCTAAAATTGTGGAACCCATGGCAGTAATGGTAGAAGATCCTCTAATCCAAAAGGTTGAAAAAGCTCAAGCCAAAGGAAGAGTGGTAGGGGATATTGTGGAACATTTGCTAGCCCAAGGATGAATTCTACTGAAGACCACCGTAGAAAGAAAAGAAAAGATGGATAAAGCCAAAGCTGAGCTTGATAACATGGTTGACTTACTTTCCCAAGAGCTGCAAGATCAGGAAGAGAGCTTGGAGGAGTGGATAGAGGTGAAAAAGATTAAGATAAAGAATCTGATTACCATTGGGGTCATCACCAATTGGAAATCATATCTTAAGACTAAGGAGTCTCTTGTTCATCGTATCCATATAGTAAAAGGTTTACTTGATGACTTATGCCAAGCTCGTGAAAACAGTGAAGACAACGATGTCATGCTTCTGCACAGGTTGGAAGAACTCCCATGCATCCTCATAGGTGAAGATCATAAGTTCCTTTCAGTAGATGAAATGATAAGCTCCTTCGAAAAGATGGTTCAAAGGAAATTTGAAGATGAAGTGCCATCAGTACTTTCCATGGACAATCTCTATGATCAGCATTCAACTTTTGAGAACTTGAAGGACAATCTTGACAAACATGAGAAGGCAATAAAGGTAGTAAAAGATATGGTTCTTCGGGCCCACACTATCTCATAAAATACAGCTAAGCCAGATGCATGTGAAATGGCAGCTATATAGGCCATGTATCACAATTTTCTAAAGAAGAATGATGGAGGAAGCCGAAGTTCCTTTTTGATACCTTAGTTTATTTTATTCCTGTATATGTAATTTGAATTTTGCTGTGGACATACTCATGTGTAATTTTATAAAATGTAATTACATGTGAGGCAAAGGAAGTCCTAAGTCAAATAGGACTCTTCTGTTTGAATAAGTCAAAGTAGTTGTAAATTTCCTATTTTTGCTTGACGCTTCTCCCGATAAATAAAGAGGGCCTGTATTGTAAATATTATCTTTTATCTATTGCAAAGAAACTCTGCCAAATTGGAAAACATTTCAAGACTTTGAGCTTTTTATGTTTATCATATTTTTCAAAGTGAATATCAATATAAGCAAGCAATTTGAGTATCAAACTTTGAGTTGAACCATATTGTTTTATGATATCAGTGTTCTTATGTCGTTGGTGTTATATTATATTGAATCATTGTTGGAATCGTGGAGTTTATTGAAATTTTAGAGGAGTGTTCTTGTTTTGGTTGAATAGACTATGTGCTATTTTTCTCATTACGGGAATTTGTTTGTTTAGAGACTTTGTGCTGTAAACTGTTTTATTCGAGTTAACTATATCATATTGGGTGAAAGTGGAGACTTTGGGCTACATTTGAATTTAATTAAGTTTGTTTGTGAGAAATAAGCCAAAAGATAGAAGACTTTGTGTTTCTATGGTTTGTCTTGGTTCAAGAATGATCAAATATCATTTATTTTGATGTTGTTATTTTGTAAGAGAGAAACATCTATTCTGACAAAAGAGAATAGGATGCAATGGAAACACCCCAATAATAGTTTTTCTTTATTTAAGTATTAAAAAAGTTGTTTGTTAGAAAGAGCTCATTATCCAGAGGTAACCTCCCCTTACTGAGAGGAGAGACTCAGTCTCATCATAGCTATGGTGATATAACCATTTTGTCATTTGTTAGCTAAATGACAAAATATTCACCCAATAGTTTTTTGGTGACTCTGCTGGGGAAGGAACACGCAACTTGAAGCCTCACGCTCTGAGTTGAAGCACTACAGTTCTTTTCCATTATTTCAAGGTTTTTCAAAATTTTGTTGAGTACATTACACTTTGGCAGATTCATGGTATACAAGAAGCAAGAGAGCTCAAGGTATTATTGATCCTGTATTTCAGTTGTTGCAAAATAACTTTGGTCTTTTGCCTCCATGACCTCGACTTCAGCAAACTAGAAGTTTTCCTCCTACTAATGCTAGCTCTCTAATACCAGGTGAAGCTTCTAGTTCTAGTACTAACAGAGTTTTGTTTGTTTGTATTCCACAGACGTTTGTTATCCCACCCTTTAATCAGCGCACCATGGCAGCTCAAGGCTCTTGGGGTAACACTTTTGGTCCTTTGAATTTAACTCCACCATTGCATGAACTACCTCGTAGTTCTAGGAAGAATTTTCCTAAGTTCTATGGTGATGGGAAAGTCCACCCAGATGAACACATTGCAGCTTTCTGCATAGCTTGCAGTGTATTAGGTGTGGAACATGAAGATGTAGCAGTAAGACTTTTTGTGGAAACACTGCAAGGTGCTGCTGCAGATTGGTTTTACCATCTTCAAGATCAAACTATAATGAATTGGAACACTCTCAAGACCAAGTTTGAAGCTAGGTTCAAACCTGAAGATGCACATGCCTTGTTAGCACAACTAACATAGATGAAGAAAGAGCCACATGAACCCATGCAAGATTTCATCGCTAAGTTCAATAAGCTGACAAATAGGATTCCTACAACCGCTCAGCCAACAGTGGAGAATCTTAAGTGTTTCTTTATCAATACTCAGTTTCCTGAGGTGAGCTCTCTGTTAAGGCAGGCTGGCCTCGCAGATCTTCCCACAGCTCAAATTTTGGCTACTAAAGTTGAAGATGATCTTATCCTTGTGGGTAAGATAAGAAGAGATTCCAACAGGAATAGAGGTCAATCCTCTACTGATAATCCTTCCACAAACACCATAGATCCTATGATGCAAAAGTTAGCAAATGAGTTTCTAGCTTTGAAAAGGCAAATGTCACAAGGTATGTCTGCCCCTCCTTATCGGGATATACCAAGGAGAACATTTCCCAACAATTCATATCAAGGCAATGCTGCCAGAAATCAAGGGTAACAAAATTGCCTTCCACCCACACAGGGGAAGCTCGCCATTGAAGTAGAACTGGTCAACTTAGCAGTTGGCTATTATGAAGCAGAACATGACCATTCTTTCCAACCCGAGTTGGACCAAGAGAATGATGCTAATCTATTTACAGAAGGAGAAGAAGAATTAGCTGGTGACTCTACCATTGGCTTTCTGAATTACCAAGATGAAGCCGAAAGAGAAGGAGAAGTATATGATGGAGCATATGATGTTTTTACTAGGTCTCAGAATTAGTCAAATCAACAAGTTGATAAAGGAAAGGCAAGAGAGGATCCTCAACTAGTGATCTCAATTGCCAAACGGGGAACTTCATTGCCTTTTCAGTCAAAGGACCCGGTTGGCAATAAGCAAGTAAGTACATCTAACAATCCTGTATCTTCTACTTCTATCCCTTAGACCAGTACTACCCCTAATAAAACCCAGAATGATGGATCTCCTTCCTCTGTCCCTAGTTCATTTCAGCTATTTGATATAATAGATCATGCTAGGAAGACCAAAATCCAAATGTTTGAGGTTGAGTATTTACAAGCGAATCCCGAACAGTTTGATAGGTTAGCTAAATATGTAAAAAACGAGATTGTCCCTATAGGACAAGACCTTCCAAAAGTTGTCCATGATTCCTCAAAGAACAAATCCACCCAAAATAATCTCGTGACTACTCCCCTTGTTGCCCCAGGAAAAATAGAACCTTTTTATGTTTCTCTATTAGTAAATGGTCATAAGTTGAGCAATTGCATGATAGATTCTGGGGCCTCCGATAATGTCATGCCTGCCAAAGTGGCAGACGCCCTTGGCCTCACCTTAACTAAGACCTTTGGGAGATGTTTTTCCATGGAAAATAAGCAAGTGCCATTGTTGGGCCAAATCAAAGATGCCCAATTTGCATTTGCAGCCTTTCCAGACAAGAGGATTAAGATGACCATCCTAGTGGCTGATGTTCCAGCCTCTTATGACATTATGCTCAGGCGTAATTTTTGTAAAGATGTGGGTGGAGAACTTAACATGGACTTGTTCGAAGCAAGGATACCTGTTAAAGGCATCATGCAAAAGGTGCTTTCTAAGAAAGAAGCAAAATATATTGTTACCCAAACAGAAAATCCTAAAGCCCAAATTTTGTTTGAGTCCTCGGGAATGGGTAATTATTTCTTGTCTACTGAAGATACTTCTAGTTCATTAGATGAGAGCTCTGACATTTCAGATGCAAAATTAGAGGATATTTCTAGTAAATCATATGAAATTTCAGATGAGGGCATAGTGATGCTGGAATCTTCTCTTTCTGATGATGAAGAATTCACTAGTAACAGAAACATCAAAGTAAGAAATTCAAATGATGTTTGGGTTTTAGAATTTGATGGCAGTTGTTCCTCTACCGGGTCTGGAGCCGAAATTGTTTTGATATCTCCACAAGGTGATATCTTCCCTTTCTCATACAAGCTGCAATTCGACAATACCAATAACACCGCTGAATACAAGTCATCGTTGCTCAGATTGGAGGCTGGTCATGCTAAAGGTGTTAAAAATCTTCATTCTCAAGGCGATGCCGAATTAGTGGTTTGCCAAGTGAGAAATTTATATCAGACCAAAAATGAAAGGTTGAGGCATTACCATAACTGAGTTTGGGATTGCATCGAAGGTTTTGACGCTTTTGACATTTCTGCAGTACCAAGAGACTTTAATGATCATACTGATTCATTAGCTGTCTCTGCCACCCTCATGGTTCCCCATAAGGATTCAAAGGTAACAAGTACACAATTGAGTTAGTTTTCTGACCAAGTGTACTGGATAATGCCGACCATTGGCAGGTGTTTAATGGTGATAATCAAATCATAGCTTTCTTGGAAAAGACAGATAGCTTTGATGAGCTCTATTTTGAAGGTGGTGAATCTCCACCACAAGAATACGTTTCCGAAGTAGATTCACAAACTAGTGAAAAGTTTCTTCAACTAAAAGGTAATAAGATTCCAAAAGGTTTGGTTTCCCTGGAAAAGCTATTTGATAAGCATTACAGATACGTTAAATAGTAGCAACAACTTGATTCAAGTTCATCTATGGAATTTGAACAAGTAAATTTGAGTTCTGAGGTAGATCCCAAAATGGTCAACATTAGGAAGTGTTGCAGTACCGATGAGAAATTCAAATTTACTATACTCCTTCGTCATTACATTGATGTCTTGGCCTATTCTTATGATGACTTGAAGTCTTTCTGGCCTAAGGAGATTCAACATGAAATTCCTCTCAAGGTTGGGTCATTGCCTCACAAGAAGAAACAAAGGCAATATAATCCCAAAATATCAGGTACTATTCTTTCTGAGATTCAGAAGATGTTGAATGCAAGAATAATATTTCCTATTCATCATTCTACCTGGATCGCAAATATTGTTCCTATAAGAAAGAAGAATGGAGAAATTTGTATCTGCGTTGATTTCAGGAATCTCAACCAGTCTTCTCTAAAGGATAACTACCCCCTACCCATTATGGACCAAGTGTTTCAAACTGTGACTGGTTCAGAAATGCTGTCTATATTAGATGGTTTTTCCAGATATAATCAAGTAGAGGTCAGTGAAGCAGATCAGTACAAGACTGCTTTCACAACACCTTGGGGCACGTTTGCATATCGCAGGATGCCTTTTGGTTTGATCAATGCTGGCGCTACTTTCCAGAGAGCAATGGACCTCACTTTTAGAGATGAGATGGGGAAATTCATTGTGGTATATCTTGATGATTTGACTGTTTTCTCCAAACAACGTCATGATCATGCGTATCATTTGCGACAGGTGCTGGAAAGATGTCAACAAAATGTTATTTCTCTTAACCCTAAGAAATTAGTTTTCAAGGTTACAGAAGGTAAACATCTTAGTCATATTGTGTCCTAAGAAGACACTAAAATTAACTCAGAAAGAGTCAAGTCTATCCAAAGTCTTACTTTGCCTGCTAGTAAGACTGCAGTTCACTCTTTCTTTAGAAAGGTAAATTTTCTGCAGAGATTCATCCTGGAATTCACAGAGAAAACCCATCACATTGTCAACATGATGAAGGGTAAGACTACTTTCCATTGGAGTACAGAAGGTAAAGAAGCATTTGAGGACATCAAGAGGGCCATAGCTCATGCTCCGGTTCTTGTTTGTCCTGATTATACCAAGGATTTCATAGTATACAGTTATGCTTCCGAGCATACACTTTAATCCATTCTTGTTCAATAGAATGAAGAAGGTGTGGAATCTCCCATTTCATTTATGAGTTGTCCTCTGAAGGCTCATGAATTGAAATATTTAAATATGGAGAAACATGCTTATGCCATGGTCAAGGCGGTAAAGCATTTCCGGTTCTATATTTTGAATTCACATACTATTGTTTTGGTGCCCGACACAACAATGAAGTTGATTCTGACTCAATAGGAGTTCATAACCAAAAAAAGCAATTGGATTTCCAAGATTCAAGAGTTTGATCTTGATATCAAACCTACCAAGCTTGTGCATGGCAGAGGTTTGTGCCAGTTGATTGCCGACAATGTACCAAAATAGACAGGAGATGAAGAAGAAGTTGAGGATATGCCGACTGTTCTTTTTGTCACTACTAAAGATGAGTGGTATTCGAATATTGCTCATTTTATTACCTATGGTGAGTGTCCTTCTCATCTATCCTATAAGGAAAAGAGAACGATCAAATTGAAAGATGCGAACTATGTTATGTGGGACAATGGTTTGTATAAAAGAAGCCTTGATGGAGTTTTTCTCCGTTGTGTGGATAAAATACAACAAAATAGACTTCTGGAGTCTTTCCACAATTTACCTTGTGGAGGACATTTTTCTGCACCTGTGACAGCTCATAAGATTCTGCGGGCTAGGTACTATTGGCCCACACTGTTTCAGGATGCGTACAATTGGGTATGTAGGTGTGAGTTGTGTCAACAGTTTGATGGAAGGCCTAAGTTGGCTGCATTACCTCTCAAGCCAGTTGTGATTGAAGAACCTTTTCAACAATGGGGCATTGACTTCATTGGTGCTGTGAACCCACCGTCAAGTGCGGGACACAACTTTGTTCTCACCGCAACTGATTATTTTACCAAGTGGGTGGAGGCCATCCCAGTTAAGCATGCCACTTCTAAAGTAGTATGCAATTTTCTTAAGGAAAACATTATTTCCCGGTTTGGAGTCCCAAACAAAGTTCTAGTAGATAATGCTACTTGTTTCTCTTCCAACGAGATTATTGGCTTTTGTTATGAACATGGGATCATTCTTTCTTACTCTTTAGACTATTATCCGCAAGGAAATGGTCAGGTAGAATCTAGTAACAAAAATCTGGTTACTATTATCAGGAAACTGGTGGAAGATAATCAGAGAACTTGGCATAAAGCGTTGTTTGATGCTTTATGGGAAGACAGGATTACCCCCAAAAGGGCGATAGGTATGTCACCATTTTAGCTTTTGTATGGTTTGAATGTAGAGATACCTATTACTTTGGAGTTGCCGGCACTGAAGTTGGCAAAGGTAGTAGAAGACAGAAATTTTGAAAGTTCTATTGACAAAAGAATCATGTACCTCATTGAACTTGAAGAACAACGAGCTATGGTAGTAGACCGTATTGATGAACACTAAAGTCAGGTGAAGAAGCTCTTTGACAAGAAAGCAAGGGCTTGTGATTGTCAAATTGGAGATCAAGTCTTGGTATGGGACAAGAGGAGAGAACCAAAAGGACTGCATGGGAAGTTTGATTCCCTATGGAGAGGCCCATTCATCATTCATCAACTTTGTGGTGAAAATAACTTCTTGTTGGAGTATCTTGATGGAACACCATTCTTGCTGCCTCACAGTGGACAACATTTAAAGCACTTCAATCCTTGAAGTATCAAATAAGTTCATTTGTACATTTGTATAGTCTTGTGTTTTTGTTTAGTCTTTTATGTCTTTTTATTTTTGGTAGCTTGACTCTATAGCCCAATGGCATGGATGAAGGCACTTAGAGACTAGATTCTTCTCCCTTTGATCATTTCAAAGTTTGATCGAAGGAAGTTCCCTAGTTAGAGCCAGCTGTTGTTCTCAAAATTAGCTATGCTCATTTTTATAGACAACCCCTACGAAACTTGTCTATTTCATAGTCTACACTCTAAGTTCTCTTATCGAGACAAGTCCTCTTAGCCTTGCGTGAAGTCTCCTAACATTGTTGAAACGGTTTGCGACATTCCCTAGGACAATTCCTCAAAAATCATGAAATTTGACTAGGTTGTAAGGTTGTCAAAATATCAATTATTGACTAATTTGGTGGTGTTAGAAAAGTTTTTGTTTTCACATGCAATAGTGGTCAAAATTACCACTATTACATGTGTTCTGTTGTTTTACATGTAATGTTGGCTATTTTTTCCGCTTTTACATATTTTATCTCATTTTTTCTATTAACATGCAACAACGGTCCTTATCGCCGACCATGCATGTTCCCTGTTAAAGTTTAACATGTAAAGGCGGTCATTATTACCGCTTATGCATGTTGAACCTTCATGTGTATGATCAGTAGTTTTTACTGACCAAGCATATCTTGGCGAAATCTTTGAGCTACGGTGACATTAATGCCACTCGTGTTGACATTAATGATTCCATTTTTAACCTTTTAAACATTTTTATTCATTTTGATTAGTTTGTTTTTCATTGTTGAAACCTTGAACAAGCTGGCAATACCTCCTTGAGATCATTCCTCTCACAAAAATCACAGATTTTGGATTTCTCGTGGATTTTACTTCTTCAGCTCGCATTTAGGGTTTCTTGTTTAAAGGTAAGTCCTTATTTCTTTTTCCTTGCTTCTTTTTTATTTTAGAGTTTTTGTTGTTTACAATTGAATGAATGTTTTAAATTCTTCACTAATTATGAGGTTGCGAGAGTCTTTCTTAGCAAAACCTTTGTTTCCGTTTGTTTAGGTTTTTGTTTGCTTAGGCGAATTTTGCCATTTTTAATAGAACCCGAGTTAGTATTAAAACCCATGTCTTAGGTTTTTAAACTTGTTTGCATTGACTTCATCGATGGTCTTTACAAACTAGTCTTCAGAGGTTTAAACTAAATGTCGTGGCAGTCATTTTTGTCACCTTCACGCTCTACCCAATAGTTTGATATGTATTATCGATGAAAATGACCGTCGATACTACTTTTATATTGTCTTTTTACCTAATATGTAGTGGTGGTCGTTTTCGCCACCTCTACATATGAAATCAAATCTCAATGTACATGCCTAAGCGGGCATTTTCGCTGCTATTGCATATATATTAATGTTCAACACAAGAGATGCTTAAGCGGTCATTTCGACCGACTTCGCATCTGAACGTTTGAATCTTTTTCCTCAACATGCATGAGGGGATATTTCCAATGCTTATACATGTATGCAAACTTGTTTTTCTACCCTAATGTAAGGGTTGTCAAATTGACTACCCCTACATCAAAAAACACTATCTTACCTCATACATGCAAAGGCGACCCTTTTTACTGACCTTGCATTTGAAAACATTAAAATCTTGTTTTACCCCACATGTAATGGCAGTCAAAATGACTGACCTTGCATGTTGAATGACTTCCTCAATATGCAGGAGTGGTCATTTTGACCGCCCATGCATGTTTTCCTAATTTTTTCCTAATACTAGGAAAATTTACCTTTCAAGGCCTGTTAACCCGCTTTCTCCTTCTACCTCAATTTGTGTGCACTCAAGCCCTTCAACGCCTTCTTCCCTATTCATGATCATCGAATTCCAGTAATCCCAATTTATCCATTTTTCCCCTAACTACGAGATCATAGCTTTTTGTATTTTTCAACAAACATCCGTGGTAGATATCTTTTCTAGAATTGATGTCGGAGACGTCTCCATCTAAAACCAAAATCATGAAGTACAAATACTAAGGGGTCTTCCCTGTCACTTCAGTATAGTCGAATGTTGATGAAATCAAAGATACAGAAATATGGCATGTAGATATGACATAATTTGTGGACAGAACTAAATAGACAAATCCTTCCAAACACATGCAAAAGATCATTGATAACAACATTCACTTGGTTGCCTCTTTTCAGGTTTCTGCCCATAACCTCGAGTTCATTCTTCAGGTGGCTAGCCAATACAACAGAGATACTAGGGTTGTGATAGATTCCCAAGGGAATGTGATCATGAGGTTGGATCCAGAATTTCTTGATAAAATCTTCATGTGTCCACCTATTGAAAACATTGGACAAATTGATTTTGCTCAAGGGCAAAGAGACTATGATACATATGTGGAAGCCACAAGAAGGTACATAAACAGTAAATGGTTAAAAATTCCTTGAAGTAATCTGACCAGATGGACGAAGGATCTTCTGAGGAGTGACTTTATAGAGGAGGTTTGTGATTTGATCACACTTTTGAGTCGCATTAGAGGTCTCCCTTCTTCCTCCAAGTTTCAAGAATGGATGTACACATACATCAAGGTGATACTCCGAGGCACACAAAAAATCTTCTGGGGAGAACAACTTAGTAATGCTTTGCATGAGCAATTGGTGAGGGTCAACAGAACATTCAAATTTTATATGACCTCATATCTTGTATATGTTGTCGCAAGCATGACAAGTTTTCCTGGTCTTACTTAGGTTGGTGATAGGAGATTAGTTCCCGTGTATGAGTATTATCCTCAAATCACTCTGAAGGGATCAATCCATCATTTCCGAAGGGTTAATGATGCTTTCTTTTAAGTGTTTATGTGCTTATGGGACAATGAACTTGTTTAGAAGAGGGTTTTAGATGAAGCTTGGGAAGTTGTAAATTCTTTTGGCTGCTTTTTCTTACAATTTCTTACTTTCACATATCTCAGAGTAGGGTATTATCCTAGTTACCCTTATATACTTCCATGATAGCCTAGTGATTGAATTGTTCTCATGGAATTATGTAGGCAACTGATTGTGGTACATAATAAACAAATGGAGCTGAAAAAATTAGGGATAAAGTTTCTCGTAGAAATTGGAAGGTACTCAATTTAGTCAGCTAACAAGGCAAAAATAGTTGATTCTGAATTGTAGCTGGTCACCATGAAAACTTTCAAGAAAAGGGACCATTTTGACTTCAGGAGGGTACAAGATAAGATCAAAAGAAAGTCAACTTTCCATATGCCTATGGTGGAAGATATTTGGGTTGATCTCAGGACACAAAACGAGATCAGGAAGTTAGACTATTGTAGAATTCATTTAAGTCAGATCAAAGAGCTGGGCTTTGCAGATATTCTAGATGGAATGGAAGATGATGGGAATGTTCTAGATCCCAAATATAACACTGAGAATGTTGAAGTCTCAACTCTTCCAGAAGTAAAATGGTCAGTTAAAGAGGAGACTTCCATGAGGAAAAGATTTCAGCCGATCTTGGCTAATACAGACATATGGTTAGAAAGCAAAGGGATCAGATTGAAAGAGCTTCTTATAGGGTCAGAGACTGAATCTCAGGAGCAAATAGGCAAGAAAGTAGAAAACATGACCAAGAATAAGAGTGACACCCCTTCTTCCTCCAAAATACGTAAGCCAAAAATTAAGTTTGTATCCAAGGGAGGGAAGAAGAAAGAGGTTGCAAGAACCTCTAATGTCACTGAATCAGGTGTCGAAGACACAAATGTTGAGCAAATGGAGGTTGAAGATGTTGAAACTGAAAAGCAAAATATTGAGAAATCTAAAGATGCCTAACAAACAGAAGTGTCTGATAAATCTGATGAGGAAGACGAAACGGAACAAGGTAAGGATGAGAATGTAGAGTAGGAACAACTTGGTGGCCCACGTCAGTCTCCTAAGAAGGATCTTCCAACTAAATCACAAGTTTCTACACCCCTTCCTCATGCTCCTATTTCTGGTAGTTTTCTAGTAGTTTCAAGTGTTCCTATTTCACCTATTTTCATTGTTTCTTCTGATAATACCCCTACTTCTATAAGAACTAGTCTTGGGACGGTGTTTGATTCCTCCAGTTCTATCCCAAGTTTATCTTCTCTATCTTTGGATATTGGTGAACAATCTGTTTTGGAACATCTACTGGATGATTCAGAAAAAGTTGTTGACACAGGTGTAGTTTTTACCAACACCAGTCCTATTGTTACCATAACAGGTGTAAATATGGATCTGGTGAAACAAGTAGTGGATTCATCCCTGACTATTAGTGCTTCTGTGCTTCCTCTATGGTTGTCTGCATATACTCCCAAGAGAAAGAAGCAAGCTATTTCGCCAGATGAAATTGATATTGAGAAGTTGTTACCTGTTAAATCAAAGACTCTAAAGAAGAAGCCTAAGACTATTTCTAGGCTTATCAATGAAAGGGGAATCAGATATGCAGAAATTGCCAAGCCACCAAAGGATGCCACTATTGATAATTTTGACATCAATGATTATATCGTCTCAAGGGTTGAGTTAGGTAAGATAACTCATGAAGGCATAAAGGTAGATTTTCAAACTACTGCCAGCACCTTGCTCAAAAAATATGATGAAGTCAAAAAGGAGAAAGAACAGTATAAAGCTAAAGTGGAACAACTTGTCGTTGTTCTTCAAAAAATAGTAAAGTCATATGAAATTGTGGAACCCATGGCAGTAACGGTAGAAGATCCTCTGATCCAGAAGGTTGAAAAAGATCAGGCCAGAGGAAGAGTGGTAGGGGATATTGTGGAACGTTTGCTAGCCCAAGGATGAATTCTACTGAAGACCACCGTAGAAAGAAAAGAAACGATGGATAAAGCCAAATCTGAGCTTGATAGCATGGTTGACTTACTTTCCCAAGAGCTGCAGGATCAGGAAGAGAGATTGGAGGAGTGGATAGAGATGAAAAAGATTAAGATAAAGAATCTGATTACCATTTCGGTCATCACCAATCAGGAATCATATCTTAAGACTAAGGAGTCTCTTGTTCATCGTATCCATATAGTAAAAGGTTTACTTGATGACTTATGCCAAGCTCGTGAAAATAGTGAAGACAATGATGTCACGCTTCTGTACAGGTTGGAAGAACTCCCATTCACCCTCACAGGTGAAGATCATAAGTTCCTTTCAGCAGATGAAATGATAAGCTCGTTCGAAAAGATGGTTTAAAGGAAATTTGAAAATGAAGTGCCCTCAGTACTTTCCATGGACAATCTCTATGATCAGCATTCAACTTTTGAGAACATGAAGGACAATCTTGACAAACATGAGAAGGCAATAAAGGCAGTAAAAGATGTGGTTCTTCGGGCCCGCACTATCTCATAAAATATAGCTAAGCCAGATGCATGTGAAATGGCAGCTATACAGGCCATGTATCACAATTTTTTAAAGAAGAATAATGGAGGAAGCTGAAGTTCCTTTTTGATACCTTACTTTATTTTATTCCTGTATATGTAATTTGAATTTTGTTGTGGACATATTCATGTGTAATTTTATAAAATGTAATTACATGTGAGGCAAAGGAAGCCCTAAGTCAGATAGGACTCTTCTATTTGAATAAGTCAAAGTAGTTGTAAATTTCCTATTTTTTCTCGAGGCTCCTCCCTATAAATAAAGAGGGCCTCTATTGTAAAAATTATCTTTTATCTATTGTAAAGAAACTTTGCCAAATTGGAAAATATTTCAAGACTTTGAGCTTTTTATGTTTATCATATTTTTCAAAGTGAATATCAATATAAGCAGGAAATTTGAGTATCAAACTTTGAGTTGAACCATATTGTTTTATGATATCAATGTTCTTATGTCATTGGTGTTATATTATATTGAATCATTGTTGGAATCGTGGAGTTTATTAAAATTTGAGAGGAGTGTTCTTGTTTTGGTTGAATAGACTTTGTGCTATTTTTCTCATTACGGGAGTTTGTGTTTATTTGTGGGAACAAAATTGTTTAGAGACTTTGTGTTGTAAACTGTTGCGTTTGAGTTAACTATATCATATTGTGTGAAAGTGGAGACTTTGGGCTGCATTTGAATTCAATTAAGCTTGTTTGTGAGAAATAAGCCAAAAGATAGAAGACTTTGTGTTTCTATGGTTTGTCTCGGTTCAAGAATTATCAAATATTATTTATTTTGAAGTTGTTATTTTGTAAGAGAGAAACATCTATTCTGAAAAAAGAGAATAGGATGCAATGGAAACACCCCGAGAATAGTTTTAGTTTATTTAAGTATTAAAAAAGTTGTTTTATAGAAAGAGCTTATTATCCAGAGGGAACCTCCCCTTGCTGAGAGGAGAGACTCAGTCTCATCATAGCTGTGGTGATATAACCATTTTTCATTGGTTAGTTAAACAACAAAATATTCACCCAACAAGGTTTATGTTAACTTTTCCATTCAAGAGGCCTATAATGCTATCTAGGAAAATTTGTGGGCAAAATGTTTAACCTTACTTCTAACTCTGATCTAGATTTGTTATAACTTATATAAATACTCATGATTGTATACTTACAATTACATAAATCTATTTATGAATAAAAAAACAAGGCTAAAAAACAAGAAATCTTTAAGCACTTGGACAAACAATGCCCTCTTCCTAGATTAAAATCCTCTAAACTATAACCTTTGAACCAATATAATTCTTAACTAGCATATTGTATTTCCTATTCTAGCCAACTTCAAAATAAATTCTAAAGATAAGTAAGGTAGGGAGGAAAGAGTAAGCATGATTCCCTAGTTTCTAATATTCAGTTTGATGAAGCCCACAAATCAACACTTAAACTGCTATTAGCACAACTAGTTCTTTGCACAATTAGCAATACAAGGAAAATCTAGATCACCTTAACCACGTGATAACCATATAACATGCATAGACCAAAGTTTCATACCATAGTTTCTTCTAAGTTCAACAAGATATATCCATGTTCTAACCACTTGAATTTTTTGAAACGTAGGACATTTATTGAAACTAAAAATATTTTAAACTAGATTTGTCAAGACTTATATTGGAAAAACATAAAAAGATTCATAGAACTGAAAAGAACTTTAACTCTATTCTATTAAGCAAAAAAGGCATACAAGTTTTTCCAACCCTTCACTAGTACCACACCTTGGTATATATATATGTACTTAGGGATATTGACACCATTATAAAATCCTTGGGCCACAATAACTACACCTACTCAAATTGAATGCATTCCTAGAGAGTAACATGTTTTATATCGATTCATGCCTATTAACATGGGTTATGTTATGGATTTGAGGTCCTCACATGATCTCCCAACTACCTATGTATGATTGGTGCTCAAGATAGATCTCCCCATCTCTCATGCTTGATTTACTGAATCCCAAAAAATTGGCCATCACGACTTCCAAACATTCTACTCTCTCCACTTGTATCCTTTCAATTGATGAGCACCTCCTAACTTGATCCCTAGAAGAATCTAATTTTGTCTTCATTCAAGATTATTAGGCTTCTCCACAAATATTGTTGTTGTAGTCATTAATTCCCCCATCACTTCAACATGCCCCTTGTTTTGTGGCTAAAATTTACATCCAAGATGTTTAGCTCCTAAATTTCTAGGGAAATGTGATTTTGCACCTACATCCAACAAACCAATATTAAATTATGAAAAGGTAATATTGCTAAAATAATCAAATTTTAAATTACTTATTTTAGGTTAAGAAAATAGATTAGTCAATATGCACATACTTGATTAAAATGATTCTAACTTTACCTTTAATTTTATTTTCTTTAAGTAGATTCTTCTATATCAAGTTTGTTACTTGGCAATCCTACATAAAATAATTATCAAGTTCCTTTTGGGGCTAACCCTATGTGTCACATAGCTCAATGGGACATGCGAACAAGATAAATTGGCATCAAGTTCTAGGTGGCCATCTTTAGCTAAGCCAAGTCATCAAAGTTAATTTGGGTTAAAATCGTGGTAATTGTAGGCTTCACTTAGGTTTAAGAATTCATTGTGGTTTCCTGAGGTTGAAATCTAGATCTGAAATTAAATAAGGTCAGATTCCATAATATTAGTGGATCTGGGATTTTGGAGCTAAAATAGGGTAGAGAAACCACTCCAAGAGATCTAAAGGGATACAAACATGAAATTCAATTAAAATTAAGTTAGATAAGGCTTTAAATATAGAGAATGGTTTGGAGATGCCCCATGGAAAAATCATAGAAGCTTGGGAATGACTTGGTTACATCTGCAGACACCTAAAATTGACCATGTCTTACGACATTATCTCAAGCATCACCTTGCAACATCTTGCTCTATGACCCCTTACATCATTCCCATTAGTTAAATAAACTACGTTTATTTAACTAATCCCTTTTATCCATTTATCCTCCTCTTACATCAAATTAAATAAATTTTATTTATTTAAACCTATTTTCCTCCATCATCCAATTTAAATAAATTATAAGACAAGGCTTGGTTATAGGTGGCTCTTGCCCCATTTGCCAATGATAGATACACTTAATAAGCGATGGCTCCTGCATAATTCCATGAATGTTTGGCATAATAGATTTTCCACTGTTTGGTCGGCCATTCTAGAGACAAAGCTAGCACATTTTGCTTGGTGCCTTCTATTTCAAGTTTGTTAGTCAGAGCAAGGCTTTTCCATCTTGGGATTCAGGATCCTTGTTGTCCTTTTTGTGGACAAGATGAGACTTTTCAACATCTCTTCTGGTATTGCACTAGGGACCAACAATTTTGGCTTTGGATTTATGATTTCTTTAGGCCTTTCAGACCAGAGCCTTTCTCATGGTAGATAATAATTCTGGGTTATTCTCCCAGGTTCCCTGCAAGATTTACTCAGATTTGGCATATTTTCAGGGTGGAGATTCTTTTCACAATTTGGAAAGATCGTAATTCTTGTGTATTTTCAGACAATCACATTGGAACAACTATTTCTCTTTATATTAAAGCAAATTCTATTCTAATGTTCTTCTGCAACTACAAGTTCAAGCAAACAAGGTAGCTCTTGAGGTTGCTCACTTATAGGAATTGTTGGATCACTGGGGTAATGCTCCTTGCATAGTGGCACATGTTCCTCCCCCTCCTTCCTCTGTTAGAGTTTGTTCACCATCCTAGGGCTACAGGTGAAGGAGTGGTTCTGCCAGGGATTCTAGGCCACATTCTCAACCTCCTCCTCACCTTTGCAGTTGCTCATCCTCTCCATGCAATCATGGCTGAACATCATGACATCTTGCAGGTGCTTCAGGTGACAATGTAGGTTGGCCTACTGGTTACAATGCAGGTTGGCCTACTAGTGATAATACAGGTTGGGTTGCTCCTGGTTCTTCCAATCCAACCAACACAGGTTGGGATAGCACCAAAGTTTTTCCACGCTTAAATTTGGCAATCTCGCCACAACATCAGGAGCCAAATATAGAGAATGAAAATTAGGAGACTGACGATGGGTGAGCAGCACCAGATGTCATCCTAAACGCCGCATCAATTTGGGGAAAACTAGATGACAGGGATCCCTCATTTGCGGGTGTTGTTTTGGCTGCTTAAATCTGCTTCATATTATGTTTTTATAATTTCTGTTATGTTTTTATGGGTGTGTATCCATTGACCATCTAGAACTTTCTGGGCTATGCCCATATGACCGACTGTTGGGGTGTGCCTTTATACCACCCAAACCATTTTTTGTGAAAGTGTTTTCTTTTATCTTATAATTAATAGATAATTTGGCATTTTCATCAAAAAAATAAATTAAATATTTATTTTAAATCCCACATGTCTCTCATAATTTAAATAATTTTATTATTTAAATTATTTATTCCCACTCACATCCCTATTTTTAACCTCCTTAAATGTGTGTCATAAGCACTCCAAAATCAATTTAAAAATCCCATTTCCTCCACTCCCATCCTTATTTTAGCCACTTGTCATCCTCATTGAATGTGCGTCATAAGCACTAACTTGAACTTTCAATCCTATCCATCCACCTCACACCTCACCCTTCTAATCTTGGCCATCCATTTGATTCCCTCTCCATCTATAAATTGAATCTCTCATTTCAAATCAAACCCCCAACAAATCTTCATACACACACAACTATTATTTTCTATCTCTATTATCATTTTCAATATCTTTTGCTACCATATCATATCCAAGTTATGCTGGTTGCATGATCAGTCCACATTGCAGAATCAAAAGGACAAATCAATGGAGCTTGGGTGCACTCCATTCCATCCTATCAGAAGCATGATTTTGTGTAAGATCTGAAGGTATTGCTGTATTTTTTTATCTTTATATTATTGTCTTCCATGATTTTTAGAGTTTCAACATCCAAAAGTGATAGGTGACGGACTCTAATTAACCTAGAGGGACTTATGAGTTTAGCGCTCAAAGAGCTTCTTGGAGCTTAAAAGATTCTTTGAGAAGAAAGTGAGTTTGGAGTTAAACTAGATATAACTTATAACATGTTGCTTTTGGGGAAAGAGCTCTAAGGGAAACTGAGTTTAAAGTCCAAAACTAAGATTATAATAAATCTAATTTGATCATCTTAATGGGTTTGGGAGCTTTGGAGGTTTGAAGTTCTCTAGAGTCATAGAAAAGGCTAAGGCTCTAGATCCAAAATGATTATAGGTTGAATTGATCATCTTGTTGGATTTGAGAATCAAAAGTTATTTGGAGTTCAAAGACACATCTGAAAGAAATCTAGATGTGAAATAGGGTTGAATCAAGTTCACTTTACCATTATATTTAGGTGATGCCACATTAGTGTTTCCCACTTATGTGACATCCTAATAGAAACCCCAAGCTTAAATCAAACCCTTGGTGAAGTCTCCTCCACACCTATCAAAATGCTGACAAAAAAACAATTTCACCTTTTGGGGGATCAAATGAAGTCATAAATTTAGAAATTCCATTTTGTAAGTATATAGCCCTTAGTGTTAGCTTTCCAAAAATTATAATAACATATTATTTTTTTAATATTATATATTTTAAATCTTATAATGAATGTAGGTCCATTAAGAAAAATAATGATCTATATTCAAGAAACTAGGAAAAGTAACAAACTTTGTTAGAAAATCTCAAACAAGTGCATTGCACTCCAGATGTCCTTACTTCAATGAATAAAGAAAAAATGATTTTGATATAGATATCAATCGAAATGTGTTACAAAAAAATATAGGTTTGAAATTTTTGTTAGTACTAGTTTAAAAATTAACAATAAATAAAATATTAATACTAAAACTATCTATACACTAGACATTGGAGTTAATGTTCTAAATCCAAGAAATTATGGAAAGTGTAAGAATTGGTATAGAATGCTCTATACCATGAAATATTTGGCTAAGGAGGTAGCCACCCAAGATCTAGGAGCTTCAATGAAAGCACAAGAGAGACCCAACATGAAAGAATAATTATATTCTATCAAAGGATGCAAATGAATAATATGTATATCAATATGAATAAGATTACAATGAGAAGACCTTGGTTATATAGGCCAAAGTGAAACATAGGATAACATCTTATGACTTGAGATACAAAGAGATAACTATCCTTAGTGTACCCTAAGTATGCCCTAAGTAAACTTAACTAGACAAGTATGAATATAACCTAATGTGGAACTAGTTATGTAATATACCCCATTCACACCAACACCCCCCTTAAGTGCAACTTAGGGAGAATGAGAAAATATGTAAATGATGCAAAGATGGGTCTTGACTACAAGGCCATGTTAGGTACCCATGTACAAACAATCTCTCACAAAACGAAGAAAAGGACAAAACCCCATAGGAAAAAACCCCTCTCCAAAAGACAGAAAATATAAAATGCTCTCCAATATATGAGAAGGAAAAAACCCCATGTGAGGAAAAATTCTCCCTATAAGAGAGAAGAAGAGAGATTATGTAGCCCCCCCTCAACGTAGAATCTCTTGCATTGATGGCAGATGATCGATAATGAATACTGAAGATGATCCAATAATGTCAAACAACATTCCTCCCATTAGGAAGAAACAAAGCCAAAGATGTATGCATGAAGTATTCCCATTCTTGAAAGGAACATGAGGGAAGAAAGCACAAGATGTATGATGTATTTAAACTTTTCTTACCTATGTTGCCATCAAGGATAACTTTAAGGAAGCCCCCCCTAAAAATACCTATAAAATCCTGGTGAATCCTAGCTCAAGGCCATAAAGGTTTTGGCAAATCTATGCCTATTTTTGAAAAAAATAATAATTTCATTGGCAATTTTTTTCAAATTTGTCGACAGTGGTTTTTTTGGTGGCGAATTGTATATAGATTTGAAAAAAAATTAATTTCCTTGGCGAATTATAGTTGTATTCCAAAAAAGTAAATAAATTAGGTGGCGAGTTATAGTTGTATTCCAAAAAATAAAATAAATTAGGTGGCAAATCATATAGATATTCAAAAATGTAAAAAATATTATTTAGCGAATTTGCTGGCAATTTTTTTGAAAAATCATCATGTGGCTGGTGAAAATATCAAATGCCAAATTATAATGACTAATTTACTTGGCAAATTTATAGCTTAAAAAATATTTACATTTAGATCGATGGATAGTCAGTATCAGAGATCAATGACATCAGTTCTATTCCAGGTTGCAGTTCCGACACACCCATCTTTCTCCATAAAGTCTTTGGAATAGAGACACGTGTCAACGAAGGAATAATTCAAATTAAAGAAAATTAAAAATAACAATTCATATATTGAAAATAAATGAAATAAAGAGTAGCACAAAATTGCCCTATCAGCAACACAAAGTTTTCCTAAAGATCCTAAATGTGTCGACAGGCTTAGTATATATAGCCTTGTCATAAAATAACTATCTTTGAAATAATAACAACTTCTTGGGGACAACCAATTTGAAACATAAAATAATAATAAGTCATTTACCACAAGAGTATCCAGAGCATGTTTAAAGAAATAACATAAAAATAAGAAATGTCATCACGTGGCAGCAGTTTGGTCTTCGTCCCGAGCAGCAGTCCAGCCCACCTGAGCTGATGCTCTCAGTTTCACCTTGTACCTCTTGTGCCTAGTAATGATGGGATTTAAAATCTTTTCACTTGGTCCACAAGTAATGTTTGCCCGAAGTTTCCACTCACTTATCATTCTATCTGCATCTGTTAGTCTCTTATAGACATCATCAATTTCATACTTGAAATGTCTGAGATACATTGCTATATGTCCTTGAGCTTCCCTAGTGATTCACCATTAACTACGTTAGCACCAACAAGCTCTTTAGTAAGCATATTCTTAAAATTTTGCTTTACTTCCTTGACATCAAGCAAGTTGAAGTTCTCTCTGCTTTCATCCGAAATCTCTACATCTATTGTACTACAATTATTTTTAAGATCAAACATATCAGTGTGACATTGATTCAAAATTCTTCTAATTTATCCACTAAAATCCCCTAGCATAGACCTCTTCCACTCTAGTGCATCTAGCCAAGACGCAGAATCATTCTCATTTGGATCATTTACAAATTTTTCAACTACAAGAATATTTGTATCAATTTCCATCATATCTTTTATCTCTGTAGACACTATGAGCATATTACTATCTTCCCTCTTTATATTTCGTAACTCTGCAACTAACCCTTTCCTTTGATCATAAATGAGGGTACATAGTTTCATGACCTCCTTGATGTACAACAAACCATCAATAGTGAGTTGCTCTACCCATTGCTCAATGGCCTTACCTAAAGTTTGATATCTCATGATATGTTGCAACATGCTAGGATCCATTCCATCAACAGAAACACTAGGAGTTGCATCGGAGGATTGAGAAGTACTATTCAAAATAGATTGATTGAAAGATGCTAGAGAATTCACTTAGGCTTGCAGCTTTGCATTCTCCTATTGCTGAGCTTTAACTCTCTTTGCTAGCATGCGTTTCGAGAATTTTGCATGATATAAATCACCTTCCACCGTAGGAGGACCCATGTCAATCTTGGTCATATTGAAATCCGCTTTTGTGACTTCATTTTCATTTTTATCTCCAATGGGGTTTGCAATCTCCAAAATCCTATGCCCTAAGGAAGAATCCATTACCATCTGAGACATCATCTTAGCCTTCTTAGGCTCAGGTGTAGGATGCAACAATTTAGCTATAGTGTCAATGTTTGTGTCTGCCATTGGGGCATGTCTCCTGATCCTTTTTTTCTCAACAACTTTCTTTAGCTAGGAAGGGGAAAACAAAACTATACCACACTCACTTGCACCCAGGACAACTCTGTCTAGCTGATTAGGAGTATCTTGCACAAGAATTTCATTTGATACGGGGGAGGTTGGAATCTCAAACAGGGAACGAAAAGTACTATCATCAGCACTCTATTGAAAAATGGAAGAATCATTACCAAGTGAAGGAGACACAGGAGAAGTCATGTGATCTACCTGCAATTGTTGTAAAGCATCCAACTTCTTTTTTTCTTGTGGTTTCATGAATGCGGGTTGACCATCCTGTTCACATACACCTTTTAGTTTCCTATTATCTTTAGGTTGGTCTCCATCGCCACCACTACTAGATTGTGAACCGACTCTATGATGACTTCTCTCCACACCAGTTGAAGTTTTTTAAATTTTGGAGCCCTGGGAGGTTCCTTGCTCTCTTGTTCCTAATTCTTTATGCACGGAAGAAGAACCAGTGTGCTCTCGAAATTTCCCCTTAAGCCACCTCTCGATCTTCTCCAAAACAAAGGATGACCGGACCTTAATATCAGGATAATAGTTCTTTACACATGCAACAACTAGGTCTGAACATGGCACAACAGGTGGGAAACCCCCAATAGGAGCTAACCCGCTTGTTAGGATTTTCTTGGCTATAGGTGACTTGGGGTTTTTCTCTAATCGAGCCTAGAAATCCTTCAAGTCCAAATCTATGTATCTTAGCTCAGTATCCTTCACCTTAGCTCAACTATGCTCAATAAACAAAAGCTTCATCTTTACTTGTTTGAGAAACCAGTAAACAAAAGATTCAATAATTGCTAAGGGTGCCAAATAAATCTCCAGAAGGTTTGGGGCAAACAAACAGTCTGGACTCATGAAAAATAATTGCTCTTCCCACACAGTTGACTTAAAGAATTCATATTTATCACTATAAGAAATGGGAAAGAAAGAGTACCAATTAGGTAACCTAGTTGTGAATGCCTGTGTTGAACACCTATAGAAGACACAGTCCAGAGTTCCTCCAAAGTACACCAATGAAAATTTAGAATAAGGTAGGTGTGAGGGTTGCAAACCTAATAAAATGTTTCCATAAATTGCATTGATTTCGGTGGCATGTATTGTTGTACGATTCATAAATGAGATGCGTAAATGCCTTCTAAAAAATGTACAATTGTGCTTCCCATGACATTCCTTATTTATTACGAAAGTACATATGTCACTTCTGCTACGCATGTCAATAAATGGAAAATATTCTAAATTTTTAATAGTTTTTGATTGTCAGATGATCGCAGATCAATGGCACAAGTTTTATTTCAGGCCAAAGTACTGACACACCCAAAATTCTACATAAAGTCTCCAGAATAGAGACAAGTGGACTATGTTGTATGCCATGTGGCTCATCATGATTGCATCATGATTTTTCATGTACATAGTAAAATTAAGAGGTAGGCCCATCTTCATAGTTGAGGGCTTGCACTCTGCCACCACCTTGACCTTTATACAATAATCAATAAAAATATATTTGTATTTTATTTTTATATATATCTCAACCATTGATCTAATAATGTCTAATGTCTCTTGGTTGATTCTGGAGGATTTTGTTGGTAATGTGTAGTGTTGGAGATCTACCTTCCAAAATTGAATTACAATCGTTCATCATTTATTCATCAAATGACGGAACAAGTTACAAGTGGAACAATTTGCTCTGATGGCTGACATTTTGGTGGTCACATCAGCCACCCAAGGTGATCAAGTGGATGCAAAATTCAAGCTTTATAGAGGGAGCCAATTTACTTTTCGATACAAGATGTCAAGTCCATACGTGTAAGATGACAAGTCCATAGGAGGATTTCTTGAATTGGATTCCCAAATGCTCTCAGAGCATGATATGATTCTGAAGTGACATTTTTGCATCTGAAGATTTATTTGCAGGGTTAGTAAGATAGACTGACGGATAGGTAATGATTTTTTGAATTCCCAATTTCCCAGTAGTCATGGCTATAAAGGGATAGATAAAGTTGCTTTCGACAATCAATTCCAACTTTTGGTTATTCCTTGTTAGCTAATTTTGGGAATTATTCAATTAGAATGTAGTCTTTTTTAGCAAAGGAAAGGGTTAGAATGGTTACACAGTTGGGTTGTTATCCTTACCTTGAAGGACCTAGTTCTTGTAAGATGAAAAAATGAGTCATGGGAACTCCATGTATGACATGGGAGGATCTGGTAAGATAACAACCAGCTACGTGGGAAATAAAGAGGAAGGAGAATGGTGCCTTCTAGCATCATTCTTCTTTCACTACAGCTGGAAAGTGCCTTGGCTCGACAGATAAATGCATCTGCCAACATTGTATGCTAGATGGTCTTGCATCTATCTGATGGGTTGTGGTTAGTGTTCTCTCCCAATCCATTGATGCATCTTTCTGGTAGCCTAATGATGGATTGTGGACAGTGGTCTCTCCCAATCCATTGGTTCATGTGTCTAGAAGGCAACTTAGTACGATGATTTTTCTAGGTTCCTTCTAGACAGTCCATACTGTAGAAGGCTTCTTCTTTCACCATGTTAGCTTTTCTTCTTAAATTTGGACGAAAGCCCCAGTTTTATTCCTATTTTCATTCACATATTCTTCCTAGTCCAGCGGCTAGGGCACAAGTGAAGATTTCTTCTTCATTGTGTTGTAAGGAAAATACAAGGGAAATATATAGTGTTCAGTTCTCTATCAACTGGAAATATTTATCCAATGAGGGGCCAAGGGCTTCTTCTTTCGCCATGTAACCTTTATTATAAAGGGATGTCATCTTTCTATAATAGTTGTTTAAGTTTTTTGACTTAATAAAATGAGAGATGATTCTAATTCTAATTTGTTAATTTCATTAATTACACACATTGTTAATCTCTTTTCTGAAGGATTCAAGGAATGCTTTTGATTAAACTTATTTTTTACATATATTCTAAATTTTAATTCTTCTAGAATCAACCAATCGATCTAACCATAAAATAATAACTTAAAAGTTCCAGAATTACGTTATTATCTAAAAATAATAGATAATAAGACAAAAGAATTAAAATGTTGTCAACAATTGTAATCTATATCGATAACCCATATTAATATATTATATTAAAAAAAGAGTTTAAGACATTCCTTATTTATTACGAAAGGACATAAGTCATATGTCAATGAGGCATAAGTTCTATTTCGCGCCAAAGTACTGACACACACAAATTTCTAATTTTCTACGGTTGAGGGTTCGTGCTCTGCCGCCACCTTGACCTTTATACAATAATCAATATAAATATATTATATATTATATATATATCTCAACCTTTGATCTATGAATATCTAACGGCTCCTAGTTGATTCTAATTTCTAGAGGATTTTGTTAGCAATGTGTACCGTTGGAGGTCTACCTTTGGGAATTCAACTACAACCATTCATCATTTGTTCAATGGTTCACCAAACGGTGGAACAATTTACAAGACTACAAGAGGAACAATTTTCTCTATCATTAATTAGAGTCATACTATTGATTTCATTGAAAGTGCCACTTAACCGGCTAGATTAGCTATTGCCAATTGAGTTCAATAATGGCAAGTGACATACCACATAGATTAGGCAATGTGAATTTCTAGGGTACGACAGAGTCAATTAAATGGAGTTGTTTGTTATTATTACACATTTGTCATGGTAGTACAGTCATGTATATATGATAGTGTTTATTGTTTCAACCTTATATTGTATTACTAGGTTTCAGATAGTAGAAGAATTGATAAACTGTAAAAGTTTAAAGTAATGGCTTTCATTACAGGAGCTGTGCGAAGAAAGTAAGTTACCAAGTACTTATTTTGTGATCATTGATGATTTTGAATTTAACTGTGTGATAGAGTTCTCAGTTCATAGATGTAGAATAGTAATAAGAATGATGGTCTGATGGAAAATTTTGTTTGTGTGTGGCTATGCAGGATGTTATTGCTTTGCATGTCTCAGAATGAAGAAATACGAGCATTCGTCAAGTGGAATTAATTGTGTCAAGAATCGACACTTTTAACATTTGTAAATGATGCATTCTATTTTGGGTGGTGGGTTGAATCTCCCACACATGCATGCATGTATGAGAAAATGGAAATTTGAATTAATGCATGGAATTGGTATAGCAACTCAATTGCCAGTGACCTCGAGAAAATCAATTTAATTCTCCTTTACTGGCCTTATTGTTACCCATACCTAGTGGTTTATTGTATATATAAAGCAAGGTTCTATAGTAAATCATTGACTGTCATTGTGAATGAGGACATAATTGAATTTGTAATGGACCCATTTCCTGTTAATAGGATAATTATGGAATACAGTGAAATATTCATTAAGCGTCATCGAAAAGAGGAACAAAAAAGATTTTGGAGCATCAAAGCAAGGTTTGAAGGTCGAAGGATAGGGGTTTTGTTTGAAAATTTGAGGTTGGTTAGATGGTAAACATGAGTTTTCCACAGTCCATGATAGTATTGCATGAAGAGCTTCTAGATTCAATAGTTTGTGTGTGTTTTTGCATCTTTTAATGTTAGATGTTGGTTAGAAACTTAGATGTTCATGTACGATGTAATTCTCCAATCTTTTTTGAAGGGTGATGTTAAATTTTAATAAAAAAATATAGAAGTAATTATGGTTTGAAATTGACATGAGTTTAATGGTAAATTGCAATGTATACAGATCATAGATGGTTCACATTTTTAATATTAAAAATTTAAATAACATTCATCACATGGAAAAAAGAAATGAGTTCAATGGCAATGTATAGCGATGTATAAGGCAAAGATAAATGGATGTGTTATATCAATTCAAAATTTTATGGTTTTTATGTTATCACGATTCACTCTGCAAAATCTCCAAGTAAAAACACTATAGCTGGTGTTGTCTAAGGCGTTTAGGGTTTATCCTTCTAATTGATCATTGACCTGTGTAGCCGGTTTCCCCAACTTAAGTTGTTATTTTATCCCCTTGGTGGTGGTTCTTTTATCATATATTATATTAATATCAATACTAATACTAATGCTAATACAATATATAATATAAATTAATAAGATATGATGTTAATCATATTATATAATACAATATAATATAATAATAGTTATATATTGTTAATAATTATTGAAGTAGCAGTACTTTTCCTAGGCATTAAATGGCTCTCTCGCGAGAGCTTTTGACAACCCTGCCAGTGCGAGGAATAAAGAATTGTAATTATTAAGGACGACACGAACCAAAGATTGACAATACAAAAATCTAGATAACGAATAAATGCATCTTTCACCTGAGGCGTGTGTTCGTTAACAAACTTCCTTTAAATCCTGGAAGTCTCCAACAAAATGACACTTGTCTAGCTTGTTTAAAACATAGGATGGATACTCTGATAAGGCTCTACTGCAATAAGCACTAGGTCACTTTTTTGGGTTGTATCACAAATTACATATTAATGATCATTTGTAAGCAGCAGAATGAACTCTTCATTTGAGGCAGTGAAGATGGTTTTGGGTAAAGACTTCTTGGTCTCGGAGGACAGATACAGGATAAATACAAACATTTCCTCATGCTTTCTAGCTTCTTTGTTTGACCTGGGAGAGGTAAAGGTGGATGCATTGGTGATTCTATGGGAGGTATTCACTCTGGATATTCTTGTGGATGACGTAGATGTGGCAGTTTTTGTAGAATTGGGGGTTGGGATCCTATGGTTGAGGGACCTGGAGAAGTTACAGAAGGAAGAGGAGGGCGTAGCTAGGCAGCCGTTCCTTCTAAACATGAATGAGCAATAATTGGTAAGGCACAAGCTTTGGGCGGCTTGTGGGAGAGACTTCTTTAGTGGGCAATTGGAATCGACAAAGAGGAGACTCCGGTATGGATTGATCACTTCGCAGCCAGTGTGCGTGTGGGGGAATTCTATTGGCCATAGGAGTGGTCGGGCTCCCAGTCTCGGGGCCAATTTTTTGGTAATTGCCATGTTGGGGACCGGGGTGGTAGGGTGGCAAGTTTTCAAGCTAGTGGTTGGTGCTGTGTGTTTTTGGAGCCTGGGTTGGTAGATTAGAGGGCTAATTTTGGGAATTTTCTTGGCACTATATTTATTTTTTTGGCACAATGAGTGCTCTTGTATTAATCTGTGAAGAGCCCTCTAGGCTCGAACTAAATGTAAATCTTTATGTATTAATATAATTTCCTGCACATGGTGCGGTTTATCGATCAAAAAATGTGTTTCTATCCTATTATTATAATTATTTTTTGATGATTAGTTACTTTCTACATTATTATTGATGAGTTTATTTTATTCTATTAGTTATTATTTAATTAACATATGAAGTTGTAGAATTATGTTTTTATCATATTTTTGTTATTACTTTTGGATGATTAATTACTTGCTACATTGCTATTGATGTGTGCAGTTTATTTTGTTAACTATTGAATTTAATCTTCAAGGATAATATATTTTAATCTTGGTGTATCACTTCTTTTGTGTTCAACATTCGTTTTAGTTGTTGCTACCTCTTTTCTGTAGACAAGGTTAGATTAAGCCATTTAACAAGGAATCGACCTTTAGAATCTATTATTATCATATATTTATTATATAATTATTATAATTATTATCATATATTACATTTAAAGTACATATAATGTTTATAGAGAAAGTACATTCAACATGATAGAAATTGAAACTTACTACTCAGAATATGGACAACTTCTCAGAAATTGCTTTGTATTCAATTGGGAAGCTAATTCAAATTACATATGAAAGAGAAAAAGAAAAAATACAATACAACTTGGAGATGCCAAAAAATTGTTAGAAGTGTTTTATCCCAATGATGAAGAAGGTATTGTTGGCAAGAGACACTGTGTGGCTTCATGATTGTTGTCATTGATGGCAACAAAGTCTATCCCACACATCCGCAGAGCTTAGTATGCCTATACCGGAAGTCAAATTGAAGAAGTTCTAGTCCGATGAACAAGAATAGAGCATGCAGCAAGGTTCGACAATCAGGTCTAGATCTCTCAGAGGGTGTAGCTCAACAAAGTGTAGACTTGGGCAAGTTGAGAGGAGTATCATGTCTACTATATTCTAGAGATTGAGCCTCTGGTGATGAATGAGTGAAAAGATATGAGCATCTAAGTGTTGGATTCCTGATAGGCTGAGTAGACTGAGGAAGAACTGACTGACAGAGCATCAGACTTTAATTCAGATGAGAAATTGGTGGTGATCAAGCTATTTGAGGGATCATACATGGTTGGTTGACATGATTGATGACTTCTATGTCTATGTTTTTGATACACATCACATTTTAAGCATGGATTTAACTGACAGATCAGTATTTAGTAAATATCTTGAGTATTCTGGTTATCGACTAGAAAAATGTTGAAATCCTTGGTGCGGATATATATACCAGATTGATTTTGGTATGAAGGTGTGGGTGTGGGGAAATAGGGTGCGATAAAAGGTAGAGAGAAGTGTGGAAGCAGCAATACAAATCTGGTATGTGACAGAACAATAGCACTAAAATAGAGAAAGAATGAAGTGCAGTAGATCAGTATATTAAGCCTAGCCGGATTTGAACCTCAGCATATGTGGATGCCTCTCTTCAGTTCAAACATCTGGTTACCTTCTATAACCTTATAGACAGTGAGTCTCTTGTAGGCAGTGTGCCTCTTGTGAGCAGTGTGCTCGGGTAGTGAGCCCTAATTGGCAAGTGCCATTTTGTACCTCTTATTCTTTTAATAGAGAATACAATGTTGGGTTAGTCACCCCGTGGTTTTTCCCTTAACAGGGTTTTCCACGTAAAAATCTTTGTGTTACATGTGTTGATTTTATTTCTGCTCTCATGATTATGTATGCTCTTATGTTTTGATGCTGCATTAATATTAAAGAAGAGAAAGTTAAGATATTTAAGATAAATGATTCATCCCCCCTCTCAGTTATCTACCTTGTTTCCAACAATTGGTATCAGAGCAAAGTTCCTCTAAATAGAGCCTAACAGCTTGAGGAAGATCTGGGAATCTCAATGGATATGTCTGGTATGAAGGAACAACTTCAATCTACCCTAGATGATCTTGAGCAATCTCACTCTGAAGTCAATAACTTGAGAGATAGACTCAAACAAGCTGATGATTTCATAAATGAGCTAAAAGAAAAATTGAGTATCTCTGTGAAAAAGAGAAAGGAACTACTTCAACAATTAGCAAGTCAAAGTGAAGCCAATGATACTAATGAAGATTTGAATGAGAAAAACAAGCAATGTGAGAAGCTATCAAAAGAGGTCATTATGGTAAGACATGAAATGGAATCAGGGGTTATGAGATTCACCCAAGAAATTGAAGATAATCTAAAACAATCTCTCAAGGAGAAGTCAGAAGACTGCCACAAAATGGATAGAATAATTAGGCATCTGGAATCTGATCTTGAAGAAGCTAGAGATAATGAAGAACAACTTGAGAATCATATAGACACTCTTAAAAAGGATCTTCAAACAACAAATGAATATAAAGAGAAATTCAAGATAAGCTCTGCTCAACTTGAAGTTCTTCTTGAAAGCCAAAAGAGGGTAGATGACAAGCATGGCTTGGGATATGAGAAAGGTTGAAGCTTTGGATCTGGTCAAAAGAACTTTGGATCAGGAAATCCAAGGAACATGCCTAGAAGACCTCTGGTAAGGCAACCAAAAGCTCAAAGATATCCATCCTTCAATGGATACTGCTACAATTGCAACAATTTCGGTCATAAAGCAACTCAGTGCAGAAGAAGAATGAATAAGACTAATTCATCCTTCTCCGGACAATGTTTCAACTGCAAAAGGTATGGTCACAAATCTCATGAATGCAGAAATATGCAAATAAACAATTCATTCAATGGTAAATGTTTTGCATGCAATAGAATGAGACATATGGCTAATCAATGCAGATCTAGAGGATATCAATCACATATGCAAAGAAATGTTGTTTTCTACAATTGCAATAGATCCGGTCATATTGCCAAATTTTGCAGAAGTAAGAATTAGGATAAAAAGGGTCCGGTGCATCATAATCAAAATCAAGACAAAGGAAAAGGAAAAGTGAATGTGGATGAAGTTCAAAGGGAGATGAACAAGATTTGGGTGAAGAGAAGTACAGAAAATGTTGGGGATGGATCCACACCAGAATCTGGTGCTGATATTCCTTTCAGAGACTAAACAGATGAGCTCTGGCTCAGGGGGACTCACAAAGGAAAATAAATTCCCCCTTCCAGTCAATTGGTGCCTAAATTTGGCACATGGAATATTGCGGATTAAAGGGCTCTCAGAGAAATGTCCAAATAACGCTCAATAAAAGTATGAAAGATCTGCAAGAAGTTTTGAAGAGTTTGATTAGTCAAGATTGACTTGGTTTGATAGCCATCCGGTAAAGCAGGATCTTCATAGACAGATCCGATATGATTCAAAAGTGAAATATCTTGATCTACAGACTCATGGCATGATTAGAGGAAAGAAGATACATTGTCAATTATCATTGAAAATGATTCTATGTGCATCTCAATGGTTCAGAAAGATCTCTCTCAGAACAAGGTAACTGGATGACTTAAGTTGTGCATTTATTGCAATAGGAATTTAGGGTTTGCGCAAAAATAAAATGGTTCTTTTATTCATCACTTGCACATTTGCATTCGAAAAGAAGAAAGGAAGAGCTCTGCAAGAAGATTGTTACAACCCTCTCAAAGATCAACTGTAGAATCTGATTCAACCAATAATCTTCTCCGGCGCATATTGTGAACCCTAGAAGCGTGAAAAGGTATTTTGATTTCTGAATATCTCTGTTTAAATATTTTGCAAAGATGGCTACTCCTATGGTTGTTAAGATCATTAATTGGCCATGCCCAAAGTTCAAGAAACACCCCTACAAATCCCTAGAAGTTGATCCCTTAGGCACCTTTTCTAGCATTCTGCATGGGGTTCTACACGTAGAAGATGGTAGGGTATACATCCATGCAAATATTGAGGAATTTGGAGAATCAAAGTTGATGGATATCTACCATAAACAACTAATAGATGAAACCTTTAAACTCAAACCTCAATACAAGGCCATTAGGGATAAGCATTTTGTACATTGCATCTACTTTTCCTATTTTGTAGAAGATGAATGGGTCTGGTATGTTCTTAGTAGAATACATGACAACTTCATGTGGTTGTTGAAGCCCTTCAAGATAACAAAGGATGCAATTAGGGCAGTAACTAGTTTGCACTCATCCAGTGGGTTGCCTGCTCTCAAATTGGTCAAGAATCAAACAATAAGTGAGGATAGTGGATAAAAGTTTGACAAAAGAGCAATGACAATAGAAGATATCACAGATCTAGATATCAAATTTGCATCTATGATAATTGGCTATAAAATATATCATTCTAGCAGGGAGAACTCTGTGTCTAGAACTACAATTTATACTGCATATCAGATGCTAAGGGAAAATGTAGACTATGATCTATGTGAACTTCTTCTGAGCCAACTGTTAGAAAACTTGCAAAAGATCAAGAAGGACAAGAAGAACTCATTCAAGTATGGTGGTTTAATACTATGTTTATTCTTTTACTATATGAATGAGCTACCCAGATCAAGTGGTTGGGTATGGCAAAATGATAGACCGATTGCCATACAAATCAGAGATTATATGTATGGGCTTGGTGATGCCAAGGCTCAATGTACAACACTCTGGGGATACTTCAAAAACTTCCAAAGTTTGATGCAGGCCAGAGAAAGAATTCCACAAATAATAGTTGAAAAATAGAAAGATACAATGTGTTTCATGGTAGACACTGATCAATGCCTAATGGAGGCAGTTGAGCCCAGAACAGTCTGGATTATGCCAATGGGCTATGAGGTAGATGAGAAAATCCTGGAGCTGCATGTCCAACACTTGCTAAGTCAGCCTAAGGACCCTAAGGCAGAAAGGTTTGGAACCTTTCAAGAATTGAGTATAAAAATACATGTTGAACTGAGACAACCAGAGATGAAAAGAAAAGTGAGAAGGGAAGTAGAGGAAGTTGCCAAAAGATATGGCATCTCAAAAGAGGCAGTTGATGTAAATAGAGGAAAAATAGAAAGAGCTGAGAAAGAGAAACAAGAAGCAGAAAAGGAAAGTGTTCTGGTACAAGCCTCCTCCCGGACTAGATCCTCCAAAAGCTCTACACCTGCCACCTCTAAGTGTTGATAACTGAGAGGGGGGGGGGGGTGAATCAGTTATCCTAATTATTTCTTCTTTTGAACCTTCTTATCAATCAAAGCAGTATTGAATCAAACAAACAAACATTATCATGAAATGAGAAACACATGACACAGTATTTTGAAGTGGAAACCCGGTTAAGGGAGAAAACCATGGGGTGATTAACCCAAAGATTATTCTCTGTTAGAAGAATAAGGAATTACAAAATGGCACTTGCCAATTAGGGCTCACTGCCCGAGCACACTGCTCACAAAGAGGCCCACTGCCTACAAGGAGACACACTATCTACAAAGTGATAAGAATCACAGTCTTGAACTGGAGAATGACATCTTTACCATGTCCGGATCAGTTCCATTTAAGCCCAGAAACATCTGCTCTACCTTCTGCACTTCTCTTCGCTACTCCACTTTTATCCACACAAATCACACTTCAAAATGAACTCACAAACCTTTATTTATACAAGACATCGACTTAGGAACAATCATCTAAGTCGGCAATCAACCATAAGAATATCCGCAAGATGAATAACACATCCGGTCGGCCACCATAAGAACATTCGCAGGATGAACAACTCATCCGGTCGGCTAAACAGAGCAAGAACTTCATCCGGAAGAATATCTTTAATTCTGGCCTCTACTATCAATGCGGACCAACAACACAACCTCAACATGATCCAAGAACCTTCACAAGCCTGCCTGAATGACCAGGTACGTCCGCATTTCCTTTACTTACTAAAATCTCTTATCCTCCTTATCCGGAACTTCAAGAACACTGTCTGTCGCCACTGTCATAATGCAAGAGGTACTTCCGGACCTCCAAATCATACACAACTCGAGATGGCACATCACAAGGACATCCCAAAGACTCCTTCCAATCCGCAGATTAGGATTATACAGTTCCGGACCTCACCAGACCTTTTTGTGATCCTCTGTCACCTCTGAATACTTGCCGGAACCGGTTCTACACCGACAGCCACAACTCCTTTAGATCTTCATGCGGACCTCTGAAATCTTAACTGAAGTATCTCAAGACTCATATCTACAAACCCTTTAATCCGCATCCTCCGGTTCGCATCCTATGCAGTACATTTGCCTTCTTCTCATCACTGTTCTTTACTGTTCCTGACTGAGGCTAATTTTCTCAATATCCTCAGCACACTGCTCATTGAATCCTTCTTGTCAAAGCAATATGAGTATGTTGACATCAATGACAACACTGATTTACCTCATACTTGCAACAATCTCCCCCTTTGTCATTGATGGCAACATATGATGTGAAAAACCATCAAGACAAGAAACTTCTCCTTTCTGTCACTTCTCCCCCTATCAGCAACATGTCTTCTCCTCATTTACTGCTCCCCTTTTGATCATCAGCTACTTGTTTTTCACATGTCTTCTCTCCCCCTTTGACATCAATGGCAAAGGGCTCATACTTGCAATTTTAACACATCAGAATCATACCAGCTGCTCCCCCTTAGTAGCAGCTCCCCATCATCAATCCGGATCACAAGATATGACTGTGATATCCACCGGACTGATGCACATCAGTGCATCCTAGTTCATCACCAGAGGGGCCATGACCCCTAACTTCTCCCGGAGATATTCAAAAGAGTCCTTGGGAAGAGGTTTAGTAAAGATATCTGCAATCTGATCCTTGGAGGGAACATACTCCAACCTGACTTCTTCCTTGTTCACTTGTTCTCTCAAGAAGTGAAACTTGATAGATATGTGCTTAGTCTTAGAGTGTAATATCGGATTCTTGGAAATATTAATTGCACTTGAATTATCACAGAAAATTGTGATAGGCTCCGCATATTCAATTTTAATATCTCTTAGCATCTACTTCATCCATAGGATTTGAGTGCAACTACTTGCTGCTGCAATGTATTCTGCTTCAGTTGTAGACAGAGATATTGCATCTTGTTTCTTGCTTAGCCAAGAAACCAATCTCTTCCCTAAAAAGAATGCTCCACCACTGGTGCTCTTTCGATCATCTACATCTCCTGCCCAATCTGCATCTATGTAAGCATGAAGAGAGAAATCCAGATCTCTAGGGTACCATAGACCATACTCAACTGTTCCTTTCAAGTACCTAAAAATTCTTTTGATTGCCATAACATGAGATTCTCTAGGATCAGCCTGGAATCTTGCCACAAGACCAACAGCCTACATTATATCTGGTCTGGTCTGAGTGAGATACAACAATCCACCAATCATTGATCTATACATTGTCTGATCTGCCTTTGGGGAGTCATCATCTTTGCTCAACTTACATCCGGTTGCCATGGGAGTGTTCATTGGTTTTGAATCTTCCATACCAAATTTCCTTAACAATTCTTTCACATATTTGGTCTGAGAAATGAAGATCCCTTTCTTTGTTTGAGTAATTTGCAGACCCAAGAAGAAATTCATTTCACCAAGCATAGACATTTCAAACTCACATTTCATCTGATTTGCAAAAGTTTTGCACATACTATCTCTTCCTCCAAAAATGATATCATCCACAAACACTTCAACAATCAAAATGTTTTCATGATCAATTTTGAAATATAAGTTACTGTCAGCAGTACCTTTGCTGAATCCAATCTGCACAAGATGCTTATCCAACCTTTCATACCATGCTCTTGGAGCTTGTTTTAATCCATACAATGCTTTCTTCAACTTACAGACCATATCATCATTGTCAGATAATTGAAATCCATCCGGTTGTTCAATGTAAACTTCTTCTTCTAGATCACCATTTAGGAAGGCAGACTTGACATCCATCTGATATACCTTGAAGTCTTTGAAGGCAGCAAATGCAAGAAATAATCTGACTGCTTCAATTCTTGCCACGGGAGCAAAGGTCTCTTCAAAATCAATTCCTTCTATTTGGGAGTAGCCTTTGCAGACCAATCTAGCTTTGTTTCTGATTACTTTACCAGCTTCATTTAATTTGTTTCGGAAGACCCATTTGGTTCCAATCACATTCCTGTCTCTAGGTCTGGGAACAAGATCCCAAGTATGATTTTTCTCAATTTGCATTAATTCATCTTTCATTGCTTTAGTCCAGTTTTCATCATTGCAGGCTTCATTTACTGTTTTAGGTTCAATCTTTGAAATCAGACAACATTCATCCTGATTTTGAGCAACATTCCTTCTAGTTTGCACACCTTTGCTTCTGTCACCTATGATCTGATCTTCAGAGTGGTTTAGTGTTACATACCTTAGAATTTTGGGAGTATCCTGCACTGCTGCTTCTTGATCAGGCTCATTCAAACCTATCTCTTCTTCCTGATTTACCGGATCAGGCTGACTCTGTCTTACCGGAGAGGATTGAGTTCCTTGAATCTGAACACCGTTTTGGTCATCTTCATCAAATTCATAAAATCTTGAGGGCTTCTCAATTCCTTCATCAACTTTCACATTAGTGCTTTCTATCATCTTCCTCAGTCTCTTATTGTAACACTGGTATGCTTTGCTTTGAGTGGAGTAACCCAAGAAAATTCCTTCATCACTTCTAGCATCAAACTTTCCTAGATCTTCATCTCTTTTGATATAACACTTGCTACCAAATACTCTGAAATATTTCACAGTAGGAGTGATGCCAAACTAGAGTTCGTAGGGGGTCTTACCGGTATTGTTTCTGATTTGAACTCGATTTAGAGTGTAGACTGCAGTGCTGATAGCTTCTTTCCAGAACATCTGAGGAACATTTGCTTCCAACATCATTGTCCTGGCAGCTTCCTGGATGGTCCGGTTCTTTCTTTCAACTACTCCATTCTGCTGTGGAGTCCTAGGAGCAGACAATTGTCTCCTTATACCCTGCTTCTCACAAAAGTCAATGAACTCACCAGATGTAAATTCACCACCTCTATCAGACCTTAGACACTTTAGTTTCAATCTGGTTTGATTCTCTACCATAGCTTTGAAGATTTTGAACTTCTCAAATGCTTCTAATTTTTCTTTTAGAAAGGTAATCCACATCATCCGGGAATGGTCATCAATTAACAACATGAAATATCTATCACCTTGCAGACTCTTGATTCTTGTCAGACCACAGAGATCAGTATGTACTAATTCCAACAATCCGGTAGAGGATTGATCTTTGCTTTTGAAAGAGACTCTGCTCTGTTTACCTAGCTGACATTCTTTGCACAAACTATTTGTAGGTTTCATCAATTTTGGAAGATCTCTTACAGCCTGAGTATTGCTTATCTTGATGATGTTATCAAAATTTACATGACACATTCTTCTATGCCATAACCAACTCTGATCAATTTGAACAAACAAACAACTTTTATTTGAACCAACCAGATGAAAGATATTACCTTTTGTCTGAGTACCGGATGCAATTTCAGTTCCGGAGCTTGTAAAGATTCTGCATTTTCCATTCTTAAACCAGAGATCATAGCCTTTGTCTACTAACTGACCAACACTGAGAAGATTGTGCTTCAATCCTTCAACATATAGTACATTACCTGTTTTGCTCTTTCCATCAAAGGAAATAGTTCCCCTACCTCTGATTCTGCCAGCAGAATTGTCACCAAACTTTACCATTCCTCCTTCATACCTTTCCAAATTCAAGAACTTATTCTTGTCACCAGTCATATGGTGAGAACATCCACTGTCAATAACCCAATCATCCTTTTCTTCCACTTGAGCAGCCAAAGCTTTTTCCACAACTTTGTGATTGACAGATTCAGAGAGTATTGAATCTTCTTCCTTGATGGCAATAAACACCCACTCATTTCCGGATTTGCTTCCTAGTTCTGATTCATCATCTGTTACTCCTTCATTGTCATCTTCTTCATGAACATAATAGCAGTTCTTTTGAAACCTTTGTCTGTTAGTATTAGACCTTGCAGATCTTTCCAGACATCTTGAAGCAAAATGACCAATCTTATTGTAGTTGAAGCACTTAAAGGGTAGTTTTCCTTCATACTTACCGGATCCTCTTGGTAGTCTTTTTGCAATGAGGGCTTCAAGTTGAGCTGTTTCTGCTTCTTCTTCTTCCATGTCTCTTCTTGCTTGATCATACCATGTCATCTTCCTTGAAGAGTTTTCTCCCGGATCAACTCTCTGTTTGCCTTTCACATAGGCACTGGCTTTGAAAGCAGATTCAGTCTTGGGAGGATCATCTCCAAACTCGGTCATTTCAAATGCAGCTAGCTTGCCAGCCAATTGTTCTCTTGTGACAGTTGTGTGGGCTCTGAATTCATCAATTACAGCAACCTTGATTTTGTAGGCAGCAGGAAGGGATCTAAGGATTTTGCAAACAATCTCATTTTCATCCAGAGTTCCACCAGCATTTCTAATTCCACACACTAGTTCATTCACTCTTGGCATAAAAGTAGTGATGTTTTCATCATCTCTCATCTTCAATCTTTCGAATTTCCCTTTCAGACTTTGCAACCTTGCACTCTTGACAAACTCACCTCCTTCATACAGAAGTTCCAGTTTAGTCAGGATCTCATATGCAATTGGTAGGTCAATAACATTTGAGAGATCTGAGTCATTCAATGCGCTTAGAAGAGCTTCCTTGGTTCGCAGATTGTTTTCAGCTTCTGTGATTTCATTCAGAGTTGTCGGACCACCTTGTGGAGGTACATATGGTTTTGAAACCATGGCCAAGTATGCTTTTCCCATACATTCCAGGTGACATTTCATGCGACCCTTCCAGAGAGTGAAATTGGTTCCATCAAACTTTGGACTATCCTTTTTGTATGACGACATCCTAGATCTCCTCAAGCGGTTAAGCTTCTTTCAGAGGAACCTTGCTCTGATACCAATTGTTGATAACTGAGAGGGGGGGGTGAATCAGTTATCCTAATTATTTCTTCTTTTGAACCTTCTTATCAATCAAAGCAGTATTGAATCAAACAAACAAACATTATCATGAAATGAGAAACACATGACACAGTATTTTGACGTGGAAACCCAGTTAAGGGAGAAAACCACGGGGTGATTAACCCAAAGATTATTCTCTGTTAGAAGAATAAGGAATTACAAAATGGCACTTGCCAATTAGGGCTCACTGCTCGAGCACACTGCTCACAAAGAGGCCCACTACCTACAAGGAGACACACTGTCTACAAAGTGATAAGAATCACAGTCTTGAACTGGAGAATGACATCTTTACCATGTCCGGATCAGTTCCATTTAAGCCCAGAAACATCTGCTCTGCCTTCTGCACTTCTCTTCGCTACTCCACTTTTATCCACACAAATCACACTTCAAAATGAACTCACAAACCTTTATTTATACAAGACATCGACTTAGGAACAATCATCTAAGTTGGCAATCAACCATAAGAATATCTGCAAGATGAATAACACATCCGGTCGGCCACCATATGAACATTCGCAGGATGAACAACTCATCCGGTCGGCTAAACAGAGCAAGAACTTCATCTGGAAGAATATCTTCAATTCCGGGCTCTACTATCAATGCGGACCAACAACACAACCTCAACATGATCCAAGAACCTTCACAAGCCTGCCTGAATGACCAGGTACGTCCGCATTTCCTTTACTTACTGAAATCTCTTATCCTCCTTATCCAGAACTTCAAGAACACTGTCTGTCGCCACTGTCATAATGCAAGAGGTACTTCCGGACCTCCAAATCATACACAACTCAAGATGGCACATCACAAGGACATCCCAAAGACTCCTTCCAATCCGCAGATTAGGATTATACAGTTCCGGACCTCACCGGACCTTTTTGTGATCCTCTGTCACCTTTGAATACTTCCCGGAACCGGTTCTACACCGACAGCCACAACTCCTTCAGATCTTCATGCGGACCTCTGAAATCTTAACTGAAGCATCTCAAGACTCATATCTACAAACCCTTTAATCCACATCCTCTGGTTCGCATCCTATGCAGTACATTTGCCTTCTTCTCATCACTGTTCTTTACTGTTCCTGACTGAGGCTAATTTTCTCAATATCCTCAGCACACTGCTCATTGAATCCTTCTTGTCAAATCAATATGAGTATGTTGAAATCAATGACAACACTGGTTTACCTCATACTTGCAACACTAAGAGCCCAAAAGCCTCAAAACTAGAAGCCAAGACATCCGGAAAGAGAGAGAAGAGAACGAAGACAAAGGCCACAAGGTCATACATAAGCCAAAAGGATGATGAAGAAACAGAGTTTGATGAAGAGGTTAAGAAAATGAAGAAGAAAAAGAAAACTTCTAGGGAATCCTTTGCTAGCAAAAACAAAGAAGAAGAGGCAAAAGAGTTTGTAGAAAGGCCCACTCTTTCTATCGATGATATCATCAAGGCAGTCATAGTGGATGGGAACCTGCAACCAGTCATTGAATTTTATGATGATTACAGTGATACTGACAAAAGAATCTTGGAGGAAGCTACAGTTAAGTCACTTAATATTTATAATAAAGCATTCATTGAAATCATTTCTCTAATTCCCAAAAGTCTAGAGAAGGTACTTGAACTCAGAAAAGAGAATGCCAAGGAAAAGGATTTAGAGATCCAGGAACAGATTGCAATTCAGCTCTATCCTTCCATTACTCCAAAACAAATGACCATGATCTTTAAGGACTACAAGGATGAGTTCCAGCAAAGCCAGAATGAACAAACTTATGCTTGGAGAGACTGATCAAGAGGCAAAGGAAATAGAAGACATCCACTGGAATGCCTTCAAAAGATTCAACCTTCCTATCATAGAGGAAATAGATGAAGAACCTTTTGTCATGGATGTCGAAGGATTAAGCACATCAAAAGAAGAATCTATTGAGAAAAATGCAGAAGAGTCAAAGGAGATAGGTGAGGAAAAGATTAAGGAATTGAATTCCTTTGTTCTGGAAGAGGAATTCCATGAAGAAGTAAACATCTCTCTTCTGGATCCCCCTGCAGACTTTGGAATTGAAGGAGAAGGAAGAAAAGAGGAGAAATTGAGTCAAGTAGAGGAGGAAAAGGGAAGACAAGAAGAACACACAGAGAAGATCTTTGATGATAGTTCTGAGGATGCAAAAGGAAAGAAGACTCTGTCTTCGGCAAGAGACACTATAGAAGTAGTGAAAAACTTCTTGACCAAAGAGATGATGGAAATAGATGAACCGAAACTATTTCATAGACCACTCAATTTTGACTCCCTCTCTCCGGTCTAGACAATGAAGGTAGCATCTTTTGCTCAATCTAAAGAAAAAGAAAAGCTTCTAAAGTCTCACATGGAAGACTGTGAGCTAATAGAGATTGCATCTGGTGTGCTAGAGAAGATTATGCCATCCTTCCAAAAGGATCTTTCAGCCTCTTCATTTGGTAATTTGAAATCTCTTGTTAATTCTGTTAGCACCCATTTTGATTCTTTGGAGAAATCAGCAGAAGAGAAAGTCTGGAAAGAATTTTTGGGAAAGAGATTCATTGAAGTGTAGGGACTCATAACTAATGAAAGGAGGACCCTGGATATTGGCATAAAGAGCCTAGAAAATGCTCTTGAAGATGGTGGAGAAATATATAAATTTTGTCTATCCTGGTCTAAAGTGACAAAAGATATTGAAAAGAAGGTAAAAGAACAAGAAGATAAACTGTCAAGTTTATCTCAGAATTTTGATCCTCTCACCTTATCCATAATGAATCAAGAGTGCCAAGCTATTGCCACCATAAATGAAATAAAGAGGCTTGAAAACAAGAAGAAGAATAGAATAAGCACGATGAGTGAACTAAGAGGGATAATTATCCCTAAATTAGAGGCAATGCATGAGGCCTTAACTGATGCTCAGACCACAACCCAGATCAGTGATCCGACAGACTTGAGAAGGGCAGAAGCTTTTGCATTTTTGTTGAGTGGTCACATCTCAATTTTGGACAAGATGAAGCAGAGTTGGGTAATAGAATTTGTCCAGTTGAAGACCACATTTATGGATATACTTAAGTATATGTAAGTATAACATGTATATATACTTATGCAGCTATATATAGGTTGATTTTTGCAAATTTTGGTGTGCAGAATCCACCCTTTTCCATTGATGTCAAAGGGGGAGTGAGGAGTAGTGAAAAATGTGGAATCTAGCTAAGGGGGAGCTCTGGTAAAAGTGTACATAAGACAGAGCATCAGCCAAGGGGGAGTTTGTTATGACACTTAGTCATTTTTCACTAAGTGTTGCCATCAAAGCCAAAGGGGGAGATTGCTGGCAAGAGACACTGTGTGGCTTCATGATTGTTGTCATTGATGGCAACAAAGTCTATCCCACACATTCGCAGAGCTTAGTATGCCTATACTGGAAGTCAAATTGAAGAAGTTTTGGTCCAGTGAATAAGCACAGAGCATGCAGTAAGGTCCGACAATCAGGTCCAGATCTCTCAGAGGGTGTAGCTCAACAAAGTACGGACTTGGGCAAGTTGAGAGGAGTATCATGTCTACTATATTCCAGAGATTGAGCCTTCGGTGATGAATGAGTGAAAAGATATGAGCATCTAAGTGTTGGGTTCCTTATAGGCAGAGTAGACTGAGGAAGAACTGACCGGTAGAGCATCAGACTTTAATCCAGATGAGAAATTGGTGGTGATCAAGCTATTTGAGGGATCATACATGGTTGGCTGACATGATTGATGATTTCTATGTCTATGTTTTTGATACGCATCACATTTTAAACATGGATTTAGCTGACAGATCAATATTTAGTAAATATCTTGAGTATTCCGGTTGTCAACTAGAAAAATGTTGAAATCCTTGGTGCAGATATATTTATACTAGATTGATTTTAGTATGAAGGTGTGGGTGTGGGGAAATAGGGTGCAAGAAAAGGTAGAGAGAAGTGTGGAAGCAGCAATACAAATCTGGTATGTGACAGAACAGCAACACTAAAGCAAAGGAAGAATGAAGTACAGTAGATCAGTATATTAAGCCTAATCGAAACTGAACCTCAGCATATGTGGATGCCTCTCTTTAGTTCAAACATCTAGTTACCTTCTATAACCTTATAGACAGTGAGTCTCTTGTAGGCAGTGTGCCTCTTGTGAGCAGTGTGCTCGGGCAGTGAGCCCTAATTGGCAAGTGCCATTTTGTACCTCTTATTCTTTTAATAGAGAATACAATCTTGGGTTAGTCACCCCGTGGTTTTTTGCTTAATAGGATTTTCCACATAAAAATCCTTGTGCTATATGTGTTGAGTTTATTTCTACTCTCATGATTATGTATGCTCTTATGTTTTGATGCTGCATTAATATTAAAGAAGAAGAGAAAGTTAAGATATTTAAGATAACCGATTCACCCCCTTGTCAGTTATCTGCCTTGTTTCCAATAGATATATCACACAATTGGATCTTTGTTCACCCTGGACAAATTTATCCATACTTCTCCACCCAAGCTGCACATGCTTTCTCCGATGGCCATTAGAAAGGAATCAATTTTACTTTTCTTTCATTATGCCCTGCATACCTAGCATCCAATAATATTTTTGACTCCTTACAAAATATCTTAAAATTCAACTCCAATGCATGTAGCTTATCAAGTGTAGAACTTAAAATTTTCATATTTGGATCACCATCTACACAACTTGAAGATACGAGCTAGCCAACTATATCTTCAAAATCAGCCTTCCATTTGTCCAAACTCTTTATTTGTCCATCATTTTCCAATATGCTTGGCATAATCTTTTTATCTATCTTCTCAATTGATTATCTTTTCTCCTTCAAAACTTTATCCAATTTTAGCTGGAAATCCACTACCTCTTCTAACAAAAGCATCATGTCAAGGGTTAATTTTATTTCTGCTGGAGCATCAGGGACAAACCTTGAACATCTATGAATTTTCCTTATTTCTCTAGTTCTAGGTAGCCATACCCTAATCATGTCCTTCAATCTTTCCTTATCCTTCTCATTTTTGTCTTGGGTTGTCCTCAAACCCGAATAAGATTTCCATGTATCATCAACCCTGGCTGTAATCTTAGATAGCCTATGGTTAATCAAATTTGTAACCATTTCCTTAACAGTGGTCTTCTTCTCATCTTTCAAACTTTTTACTTCTTCCTTCAACTCTTTAATCTCTGAGAGCAATGTCTCTCTATCTGTTGGGAAAGATTCTGCAACATCCATAGGGACTGAAACATTTTGAATTGAAGTACCTAGCGATAACAACATTTGCCCCTTATACTTGTTCAATTATGCCATTGCTTGTCCATATTTCAATAAAAGCTCATCATAGTCCTTCTGTAGTTTATTGGTGACAGCCTCAGCAAATTGAGATGTGTGACCACTCAAGCTTGTAGCTTGAGGAGCTGGAGTATTTGATACTCTTTTTATTATCACATCTATTAATTCACCTAAACCCATCCTTGGCTTTTTATTTTTTGGGGTCAATGCCCATATTGCCAATGTCTCAAATTCAGTATTGAACCCTGCACTAGAGAGTGCTTTATCTACCTGATCATCAGAGATATCTATGCCCATCCTTGAGACAATATCAAATGCAATTGCATCTGCCAAACTCCAATGAGGAAGTAACAACAAACCACTCTTTTCCACCAAATCTCTCCCTTCATTAGGGGTCATCCTATTGATATCCTAGCTCAATTCATTGAGCACCCTGTGTGTTATTTCTTCATACTTCTCAGGATCAGCTACTCTTTTTGCTTCTTCCACTTTCTTCTGAAATTCTTCATTTCTCACTTTCAACACACACCCCTTAAATTCAGGGGCATTGACAAAGGTATCATCTTCTAAAAATTGTGCACAAGTGAGCACTCTGATGTCCTTTGTATCTACGTGGTCATTAGAAAGTGACCTTGCCAACCTATTATTTGGAGAAGCATAAGGCCTTATTCTCTCAAGTGAATTCACCTATTGAGAAATTTCTTGTTCTTGTTCATTAATTTCCTCCTCCAAGTCCACAAACTCTATTTCTTCTTCATGCTGCAAGTTGGTGATTTTCAATTTTTTGGCCAGAGGTGAATTAGGAGACTCATTTCTTCTGCTATATGGCTTGACTGTACTCCTTGGATCATATGTAGGTCTCTCTTCACCTGCAGGAGCATTTTCAATCAGTCTCTGCATTGGCAAGAATTTTCTAAATCCTTATTATTGTGTCATTTTCCTCTGCAAAAGCCCCAGGATATGCAGAATTCAAATTATTTCTCATTCTTTCCCCTTCCATCACTACTCTCCAGTTTTCCCTTAATAAATAAATTTCCTCCATGGTAGCACAGCTTCTCACTACATCCTCATCATATAGGACATTATGCGTGAATTGTGGCCTTTTGACATTAAGTCTCACCCTATTGATGAAACCTTTTGGATCAAATACAATTGGGTGTTCAAACTTCATCTTGTAACATTCCAAAACTGAATCAATTTGATCAAGAGCATCTTTACTTGTAGCCTAGAAGTCACAAAACTTCGTGGCAGTAGGGAAAAATGACCCTTTCTTCTGCAATCTCAGGTGTTCTTTATCTAATTCATTCAATTGCTAGATAATTTCTAAATATGCAATCCTCCTTGGCACATACTTTGGCAGTATATGTGGGGTAGCCTTGCTCCCATAAATTCTAATGCAAGTAGTACGAGTGTACAGGAGCCAATCTCCCTAATTATGCTAAATTCCTAGTTCAGGGGTTCTATCCAATGGTATCAGAAAATCTAATACATCCCTTGGAACCCTTTCACCTTTAGGCTCCATAAAATTCAGCAGCCTTCTCACAAAATGTTCTTCAAAAATCACATACCCTAACTTTTCACAGTGCATATCTAACAAATGAGTCCATAATTGGATAGGGAGAAGAGTACCATCCTGTTCTAATTCTCTGACATGTAAAGCCTGATGCCACATCCCTGTTCTTGTAAGCACAAAAATCATGCACTGCCTCTATGAGGACCCCTATGATGATTCAAATCCTTGTCATGTACATGTAAGTGTGAAAATAAATCCTTTGGGCAGCAGGCCTCTTGATGACGTGTCCTCTTTTCTTGTTTTGTGTCTTTTCTGCTTTGTCAATTCTCCTTCTTCCCCATTTGTGACGCTTTTTGACACTTGTTGTGACACTTGTCGACTTCCATTTAATGGCTTTCCAACTTGATCCTAGGCCTTGTGAGTGTCTTGTAAGTGAGTTTTCACATCTCCCCTGTGTATTTTGTCTAATGCACCTCATAGAAGCCTCCTAGAGGTCCCTCTATTCATCTCCCACTTTTCATTTTTGATTTTGACCAAACAATCCAAATCTCCCCCTATTATTTCCAGATCCCCACTAGGGATCCTAAAGATGCAAGTGGAGATTTGGATTTTCCATATGACTAACCTATTTCTTGATGCAGAAATCCCCCTTTTCCTCCCCTATACCTTCTGCTGGCCTAAATTTCTGTATTTTGTACTTTTGATCTCAGATCTCCCTGGGTGACCTAGGGTCGCCCCTAGGGTGACCCATGATCTCCTTGGGCGACCCTGTCTGATGAAGGTGGCAACCTTGTCATCTTTTGACCCGCAAAAAAACTCAAGTTTCTCTCACGTTTTTGCTCCATTTTCGCCCATTTTTCTTTTTGTTTGCATGATTTTTGATCCTTGATATAGAGTTAACTATTTCATGCACCCACACATGCATAATTATCTCTATTTGATCTATAATTAACTCTCTAATCAATCTCATGCATTTCCTCACCTCCATTTCTTCTTCAATGAGAAGCTATCATTGCTTCATCACTCCCTAATCAACTGAGTTCACTAGGCAATCAACCTTGTCAACTCCCTAATCTATTCTTGTTAACTCATCAACCAAATGAGTTAACTCTTCAATCCAATCCCTTCTTCAATCCTATAAATACCCCCCTCCCTTAAGCACAAAGGGAAGCAAATTCATTGTGCACCAGCTCTTGCCAAGTTTGCTCTCCAACCTAGCATTCATATGCTCATATAGGACGTAAGTGCCTTTTACTTTCTTTTGTTCAATCAATAAATGCTATGCTACTCAAATCTTAGCCATTGTACTCAATACAAAGCTCACATTGAGATCATAAAAGCTTCACAAAATCTTCTCTTTGCTTCTTCAGGTCATTTTTGTAGTCAAGAGGATCACTTGCTATCACAAAAGGATTCAAGGTTGCCTATACAAGGATATTGAGGGTAGTGGAGTCAACAAATCTTCATCTCTTTCAGGTTCTTTCATTTCTTTCATAGTAATTAGATAATCACATTGCTCTTGGGAATAGTAACATTTTGCTTTTTCCTTGATAGATTAGATCTTGCATGCTAGATTAATTTTTTTTTTAGATTCTTAGATCTACTTTGTTAGAAAAAGCATTTTCCCTTTCATTAGATTAGATTACATTGAAAACACCAAAAACCCACAAAAACATAGATTAAACTTTGCATTTGAAAAGACATATAGGATTGTATACATATTTCTTTCATAGATTAAAAGCATTTTCTTTTCCAAAATATTCTAAAAAATACCAAAAAGACATTTTGGATGTTATCATTTAGTTTGCATTCATATAGATATATTAAAATAGACAACATTGCAAACCCTTGATTCCATCACGAGGTAATCACAATTGAACAAAGTCAAATCCTAGGTCAAACAAAACCCTAGGTCGAAACCCTAGATCTGGTTAGCAATTATACGATTCCCTCTATCCTAATTCATGAATGTGTTTAGGAGTACAAGGAGAGTGGGTAAGGGCTATCCATGATGAGATTAAGGCGTTACATCTGCAACCTCAATAACAGACACACATTCCACCACAAGAGGACCCATTTGTTCTCTTGTTGATTGAATAAATTAGACAATTACGACTACATAGAGCATTTCTTAGGGACATAGAAACAGTAGAAACCATCAACGAAAAAAACTGTTTGCCCACACAAAGGTGTAATTCAAGGAATCCAAATAGAAGAAGAGAGACTAGTGACCCTTCGGGTCATAGGGTTATCTCAACTACCACATCAATTGAACGAAACATACAACAAAACACACAAAAACAAAGGCCACAGAACTTTCTGACCCCCCTTCACGAAGTCCAGCTCTCCAATGAGATAGACCCCCACTGTGTCTCACCTCCTCTCGACTTGCTACTTCCACGTGAGCAAGAGTGATGTGGTGGATCGCCCCATGGCAAGGATGGAAAGGGTCTGTGTGCATGCTAAAATTGACCTGATAGCCCCAGGCAACCAGAGTCATGATTTTGAGCATACATATTTTGGTGAACTCGACGTGAATTACATAATCTTCTGATCTAGTAGTTTGCGTTCCCATTGTGGAAACATTTCAAAAACATTGAATCATTCTTTTGTTTCTTTTCATAGCCACTTCAACTTCCATCTTTTGTGCCATCATCCATTCCATTTATTCTGTGGTGTCTATGGAACCCCCAAATATGACATAACTAGACTTGAACAAGGGAAACATTCCCTCAAACAAACCTGAAACCCCTTATTTTGATAGGTATGTACCACCTCATCCTGATGCACCTCCTACCAATTGTTACAACTATGAAGACTTTGATTATGAACATGATCCAAGAGAGTCCAAGCATTCCCTATCCTTCAATAACCTGGCTTGGGAAAATGACTCAGCCATACCAAATGCACCACATAAGGCTAGAAGGATAGGATCGGAATACATCGACCAGAACAAACTTCCACAAGTACATCGAATACTCACCTTGATGAAGAGGTCATAAGGTTAGAAAGGAGTCTACAGGAAACCAAAGATGCTCAAGAAGCATTAAGGATTGCCTTTGAAGAAGAACAAAAAGAGAAGGATGCATGAGAGGAATCCCATCAAAGAGAACATCCTAGAAACAAAGAAAACCCTAGAGTTGCAACTCTTGCAGATGTAATCGTAACTCTAGTGCAAAGAATCAGGATCTTAGAGGCAGAACAAGCTGCTCCAAAGAAAAGAGAAAAATCTCACGAACAGGACTAGGAGGCATCGCAAAATCCCCCTACCTCAATTACTATTCATGACATGCTAGTAATGACACTTATCTGAACAAGAGCCCTCCTATTTAGAACAATCCAAAAAATCCAACAATGGGCTATCAAAACCCACCCATAGGGTTGTTACTAACAACCCCACAGTCTCAGAGTGCTTTCTTAGGAACATATCTTGAATATCTAAAAGAGCCTCTGGACCCGAATATAAGGAGTGTGCAACTACCCTGGCCATTACTAGATCTCCCAAAGTTCAAAGGAGAGGGAGACCCAAACTCCCACATCAAATCTTATACTATAGCCATAAGGGAACTCCTTCCTTGGGACGGAGTTGTTGCAAAATTTTTGCCAAAAATGCTTGAAGGCATAGCCTTAGATTGGTATTATTGTCTCCCAGAGGCTTCAATCCATTCATTCAGACAACTAATTGGAGAGTTTTTCATGGCATTTGACATGAACAAACTCATAAAAATAGGGATTAGAGAGTTCCTCATGATGAAGCAACAACTGAATGAATCTGTAGCACATTTTGTCACTCGATGGAGACAAGTGCTCTACTCTTCAACCAGCACTCCAAACATGGACCACCGAGAACTATGCAACCTATTCTTGCATGCCCTTAACAAAGACATGAGAGAAGAAGTTTAGAAACTACCATCAAGGTCCTACGAAGAGGTATTGGAAAGTGCTTTAAGAATTGATCAAGCCGCCATCGATAGTGGTAGGAAAACCTATGATGCTTGTGGAAAACTTAAAAAAGGAGCATAAAAGACAACAACTAATGTACCTCAAGAAAGAGATGTCAACATTGTGAAAAATAATCCAAGGAACGATAAATGGCAACAAAAGGGAAATCAGGGGTCAAACCAATCTTCATATGACCCCAATACTTATTGCTGGTTCCATGGAAGGAAAGGTCATGAAACGAAAACCTATTATGGTTACAATAAAGCTATCTCTAAACTCACGCCTGATCAACAGAAAGATTTTCTCAAAATACTCCAATCACAAAGCAAGGAGAAAGAACCTCAAATAGAGAAAGGAAAAGTTAACCATACCAATAGCATAGAACTGGGCCAAGAGGTGTTCACAATCCATGAAGAAGAACAAACAAACTAAACAGAGAACATCTTCTCACAAGTGATAAATTTGTTGAAAGCGTCTCCTTCACATCAAAAAACATTTCTAGAGGTATTGGAGGTTAGATGTTCCTCACAAGGAGAATCACCTCCTCTTACCTTTGATGTTGCTAAGCTAAACTAAAATGATAAGAGGAAGGATTCATCTCTATACATACAAATTCAAGTTGAAGAGGTCACTATAAAAAGGGTGGTGGTAGACAAAGGATCGACAGTCAATCTCTTGCCAATGTCCTTTTTATGATGAATGGGATACATCAAAACATGAATCAAACAACAAACTACCACATTGAGAATTTATGACAGTCATGACATCCAAACAGTCAAGAAAATTAGCCTACCGATCAATCTGATGGGAAAGACTATCTCTACCGACTTCTATGTCATTAACCAAGAAAAACATTACAACATGATCCTGGGGAGAACCTGGATTCATGCCATGAAGACCATCACCTCAACACTATTCCAAGAATACATTTTCATCACTTAGGAAAGGTGGCCATAGTCAAGGCAGACCCTGATACTTTCAATGTTTATAGAAAGGAACATGAAGAAAAAGACAAGAAGTTGAAAATGAAAGAGAAACAAAATGAGGAAACTTAGGATGTTCAAACAAGCGCAACCGCTCACAATATATCCTACCAAAGAATGGATGATCTTAAGGAATTTCCTTTTGATCCATATACCACTAAATCCCATGTGCCATTTGGCTTAGCAGCCATCCCGTGTATTAATGAATGGGACATCAAAAACCTTTTGGTTAGAACAATTGAGATCATTGAAGAAGGAGACGAAAATGAGGAAAAACGAACTTCCACCTATAAGTTCAGAGAAGCATCTCATTCACAGAACCATGAAAGATTATGGACCCTATATTTCGATGGGGCTACTTGTAAGACGGGGGCAGGAACCAGGATAATTTTAACATCCCTGATGGAAAAATACTTCCCGTCGCCTTTAGACTAGATTTCTTTTGCACCAACAACATAGCTGAGTATGAAGCTCTATCCCTAGGAGTCATGCTAACCATGAGAATGGGGATCAAAAAAATATCTACCTTTGGGGATTCTTAGTTGGTGATCAACCAAGTTGCGAACAATTATGAAACAAAATCTAAACGATTGCGACCTTATAAAGAAACCATCAGGAAGTTAGTTCAATTCTTCAACTTTTTCTCCATCAAAGCCATACCCAGAGAAGAAAATCAGGTAGCAGATTCAATGGCTACATCGACCGCATTATTCTCGCCGCATGCTCAATTACAAAACTTAGAATACATTATTTCAGTGCGTGGAGAGCCATTGTTAGATAGCGAAGGGTTACCAGATATCCTAAATTATGCCATGGGTCAAGAAGAATGACCAACCCGAGACTACGCTGAGAATGATGAAGCCATCTTGGAATATTTGCACGCATATGATGGGCTTCTGAGAGTCCACCATAGAAAAGGATACCTAATCCTCCCTCATCCTGAGGACTATTTTGGAAATGAGAAAGAAATCCTTCAAATCAAGGAAAACTTAGATTTACTGCCTGCTCCTCAGAAGTTTGAAGGACACCCATCCATAACTGGAGATACCATCGACATTAATGTTGGAACACCTGAGAAACCTAGGATGTTAAAACTAGGAAGAGAACTAAATGATGAAGAAATGGAAGAATACATAGAGTTCCTCATTGAATACTCTGACATATTCGCATGGGCATATTCGGATATGCCAGGATTGGACCCCAAGGTTGTGGTGCACAATCTAGTAACGAAACTAGATGCAAAACCTGTAAAATAGAAACCGAGGCCCATAAAACCACAAGTAGCCAAAATGGTGAAAGAAGAACTTAAAAAGATATTAAATGTTGGATTCATCAAACCAGTTGATTATTCCAATTGGGTGTCAAACATCATCCCAGTCCTAAAAAAGAATGGAAAAATTCAGATATGTCTCGATTTTAGAGACATCAATCAAGCTTGTCCAAAAGATGACTTCCCATTACCATCCATCGATCAAATTGTTGATTCAACGACAGGATATGAAGTTCTCTCTCTGATGGATGGATTTTTAGGATATAACCAGATCAAGATTGCAAACGTTGACCAAAATAAAACAACATTCACTACCCCTTGGGGAACTTTTTGCTATATAGTTATGCCCTTCGGGTTGAAAAATGCTGGAGCCACATACCAACGGGCTCTGACACACATTTTCCATGATTATATACACAAGATAGTGGAAACCTATGTCGATGATCTTCTGGCAAAATCAGAACAAAGGAAGAAACATGTGGAGGATCTGCAGAAAATCTCAATAGGATCCAAGAATACAAAGTAAGGTTAAATCCTGAAAAATGTGTCTTTGGGTTAATGGTTAGAAAATTGTTGGGATTCATCGTCTCACGAAGAGGTATTGATGTTGACCTGGCCAAAGTCAAAGTAGTCCTAAATGCAACCCCTCCAACAAGTGAGAGAATAGTAAAGCCTTCTTAGGATAGTTAGGCGCAATTAGATGATTCATACCATATATGACTTTCAAAATCCATCCGATCAACCAATTGCTAAAAAAGCAAGTGGGCATTACTTGGATTGTAGACTGTCAAAACGCATTCGAACAAGTAAAAATATTCTTGCTAACCCTGCCCACATTGATGCCACCAAAGCATGACAAACCCTTCATCCTATACTTTAGAGCCACTGATATCTCTGTAGCATGCATGCTAACTCAAGAGGATGAGGGTGGAAGAGAAAAAGCCATCTATTTCATAAGTTGAACCTTATTGGAATATGAAAAGAGTTACATTTAGGCTGAAAAGGAGTGCTTAGCCATAGTCTTTGCAACTCGAAGGCTATACTAAAGTCATGATACGATCTGAACAATTGAGGACCTTTCTGAATCAGCCTATGCTCTCAAGAAGAGCCGATCAGTTCATAACCTTGTTAAGTGAATTCAAGCTAACTTACATCAACCAAAAGGTAGTCAAGGGACAAATAATAGTAGATTGGTTAGCAGATAATCTAGTCCCCAAAGAAGAACCTGTGAACGAAGATTTCCTCGACAAAGAGATTTACGCGGTAGAGCTTGAGAAGTATGCTACGTCGTATTGGTACCGAGACATCGTGAACTATCTCGCAAACAAAACCTACCTGAAAAACATGACACCTTTGGGAAAAAGATGATTACGCGTCCTTACTGTGAGATATGTCTTGATAGATGATGTGCTCTATCGAAGGGCCCTAGATGGAATATTGCTTCGATGCGTTGACAAGGAAAAAGCATGTATGATATTAGAAGAGTGTCATAGTGGAATCTATGGTGGACATTTTGGTGGTCACGCCACAGAAAAAAAGATACACAGAATGGGATACTTTTGGCCTTGTTTACAGGGAGATGCAAATAAATTTGTACAAAGGTGCTCAAAGTGTCAAGTTCATGCTCATGTTCACCATACACCAATGAGAGATTTGCAGCCAATTGTCACACCTTGGCCCTTCTCCATATGGGGATTAGACCTGGTGGGAAAGATATCCCCCCATCAATAGACAGACATTTGTTCATCATAACGGCAACAGAGTATTTCACAAAGTGGGTAGAGGCCATGCCTCTCACCACAGTATCGGGAGCTGTAATTGCTAAATTCATTTTGAACCAAATCATTTGCCGATTCGGAATCTCTCAAGTCATAGTGATAGATAATGCCTCATCCTTCAAAAACCCAAAAGTGAGAGAATTATGTGAAAGATTTCATATCAACCACATCTCCCCTTCAGTTTATTACCCTCAAGGAAATAGACAAGCAGAGGCTACCAACAAAACCTTGAAGTTAATATTGATCAAAATCGTAAAAGACTCCAAGAGAGACTGGCATCTGCAACTATATCCAGCTATATGGGCTCATAGAAAAAGTGTCAGAACACCAATTGGAACCACCCCCTATGCCCTTACCTTTGGGTCAGATGCGGTACTGCCATTAGAAGTAGAATTGCCCAACCTGAGAGTGTCATTACAAGGATTATTAGACAATGAAGAATACAGGGCAATTAGGTTGGCTAAATTAGAAATGATAGACGAAAAATGCCTACGAGCCATTCAAAGGCATGATTCTTACCTAGAAAGAATGAAAAAGTAGTATAACAAGAAAGTCATCCCAAGACCCTTTACAGTAGGAGACCTAGTGCTTAGGATAGACAATCTGATCGATAAAAGAGCAGGCGAAGGACAAAAATTCAGACCCAACTAGATAGGCCCCTACATGGTTAAAGAAGATATCAGAAATGGTGCTTATCTCTTGTGTACAATGGAGGGAGAGGAATTTGGTGAAATGGTCAATGCCTTTCACCTCAAGAAATACTACGTCTAAAAAACAAAAAATATAGAAAACATAAAAAATACAAAAAATTATAAAAACTCAAAATGCCAAAAAAATTTGTTTCTTGCATTTCAGTTTCATTATGTTCATCATGCATTGCAGTTCATGACTTGCTCTTGTAATATTTTCCCTTTAGTAAGGAGTCTAGTGTTGCCTAGATATATGTCATCCTTTCAGGACCTAGAGATTCCTCATTTTCCACAATTGCCATTATCCCCCTTCATTCCCAGTGATTATAAATCAAAGCCTAGCTCTTAGCTTTACACTGATCCCAGTCTTAATAAGTCAAGATGTTAGGTCTAAGCAAAGTCAGTATTCAAACCTACAGTGTTCAAAGGAAGCTTGAAAATACACCTTCCCAATTCTTCCCTAGTAGTAGAGAAGTCAAACCAGATTACAAAAAGTTTAGGTGGCACTTAGCCCCTTATCTTTCTTGGCCAAAAACATCAAGAAGATCAAAACTCTGAAGGAAGCAATCTAAAATTCGAGTGAATAAAAAAATGAGTGATCAAAATAAGAGTGTCAAAAAGTGAGAATTGAGAGATCAAAGCATTGCATAGCAAAAGTCCCAAAAGCATTCATTTCTTGAAAAGTCAAAATCCAAAAAAATGAGAAAAATCAAGTGAAAAGCAAAAAAAGGAGATACAAAAAAATGAGTGAAAGAGAGAAGGTTGCTGAATGTTCATACTCTTGGTTGGAGATCAGGCTAAGCTCAAAGCCAAAAGAGTGATATTCTAACAGGGAAAGAAAGGTACAAAGCACACACACACTAGCTAAGCAAAGCCAAAGAGTCTAGTAGTCTCTAGGATCATCTTCTATCTAGGGACCCTTGTTCTTTCCCAGATATCATTTACCCCAGGTCTATCTTGCTTGCCATCTATGATCTAAGTCTAGCGAACACCTATAAAATTTGTTGCTTGTCTAAGTTGAAAGTTTGTCAGATTATCTTATCTAGATAAGGATTAATGTTTAGCCTTTAGTAAAGCCTAGAAATCAAAACCACTCCATGATTCATTTTCACTCCCCACTTGAGTTTTCCCTAAATCCAATCTTGTAGCCTTGAATAGGTCTCTTATATCAGGACAACCTGCAATCCCTTGAGTTGAAAATCATATTTAAGAGCAGTCATTTTGTTTGTTCCATGTTGCATCCATATCAAAATCAGAAAAGGAGTCTCAAAGTAATAAAGTCAAGTGTCATATCTCATGACATTTATTAAAGTGTTATTGTTTCATTTACTGCATTTCTTGTGTTCCTGCATGGTCATATCGTAAACTGCATATCATATATGTGTTCTGCAAAATGACAAAAACATGTCATCGTTGTCATAATTGCATTTGTTAAAAGAGTTGAAAAGGTCACCATAATCAAATAAGTTCCTAAAACTTCCAAACATGCACAAGAGATGAGCATATAATTCAACAAAGAGAGAAATCAATAGAAAGAGATAAACTTTCATAGATACATCTGAAGTTTACATATACAATGGGTATCAAAGAGCTAAGGCAAAACTCTCTCGAGAGAAGTAGAGGCTCCCCATGCAAGGGGGAATGAGTTTCAAGAAAAGAAAATCAAGGTCAGTTCCCTTCAACGAAACCCTCGGGGCTTCGACTCGTCTGTCTACGAGTACCACTCGTCGCTCCATGGGACTTGTGAGAATGATGTGCTCTACTGTGGGCATGCGACTATGAAGGCCCCACCATGCTAGTGCCAGAACACCCAACATTAAGGTGAGCCATTTCCTGAAGTACTTTATTCTCACCTTAAAGCGTGTTAACCTAGGTCCTCAACTCTATAATCATCTCACACCCATGGTAACTAGAAGCAAAAATGTTTGTGTGTCATCCTGCAGCAAGGGGCACACCAGGATCATCCAAGAGATGATCACGAGTCATCCTAGTAAAAGGAAAGGTTAATCCAACATTAACCTTGCAAACCAAGTCCCTCCATTCTTTGACATTACCTGAAAAGCCAAAATTAAAGTCAAGACCAAGTCAGTGCCACACAAGAAGAGAAAAGACAAAGTCAAAGTAAGACCAAGAAGACTAGAACTCATGTGGATCTCCGGGCTGCCAGTCAGGGTCAAGCTGACACATCACCTCATCTGAATGAGGAGGTCAAGGAACAATAGGAGGACCTTTAGGGATGTTAGGAACCTCATTCGGGACATCAATGTCTTCAAAATCCTCATCCTCGAGGGGAGCCTCATCTGAAAAACCATCGGTATCAGGAACATAGTCCTCGTCAGTGGATTCTGAATCAACTATCGTAGTCACAGATCAAGAAGGAGTCCCTCTCCCTCTCCTCCATCCTCCTCTAGAAGCTCTAGTGATGAAGACACCTGGAGTCAAAGGTGTCCAAGCAACGTCCCACTGTCCAATCTCCCCCATCTCCTGAATGGTCTTGTAACAAGTAGACATAGGGACAAGTCCTCTGGGACATCTCACCAAACTGGTGCAAGACTTGATCCACCTGATGAACCTCAACCTGACCATTACGATCTGTGATCTCTAAAACCTCATTGCAGTACGCCGTCATCTCGCAATCTCAGGCCCAAGCCCCCTCCATGTCATGGTAGGGGTCAGAAATCATGTCATCATCTGTAAGGGTAGCAATAGTGGGAAGAGTAGCATCGTAATGACCAATGTGTGCCCACCTCGCTACTCTCGATAGTTGCCTGTCTGGAAGAGGAATAAGCTTCTTGTAGGGTTTCATGTGCTCAAAGATCCATGTCATAATCAGAGAACAGTGGCTGAAAGCTAGAGCCCCTCGCCGAGAGATCTGATAGAAATCTCTGTAGACCATAGCCAGGATGTCAAGTCCCCATGCATAAACTATGCCCTCTAAATCATGAATGATGGGTGCCCAACACCATCTCAGACGAGCTGAGGCCTTGTCTCCCGATAGCCTCGAAGTAATCAAGCCAATCAGAAACCTCAGTGGGATGCGGAGTCATGGTACTGAAGAAAGTAGAACTCCTATCTGGTCCCTGGGATGTTTAACCCCCATAAAAGCAGCCCAAGAAGCCTTGTTCTCAAAAGACTCATTGACATGAAGAAATAAAGTTTGTCCCCTTATAGGGACCCCAAGAATGTGATACACATCATAAAGAGTGATAGTCCACTCTCTTGAAATCTATGGGAACCTGAATGTGTTCCTATTTGCATCCCAGTAAATCAGACTATCACAACATATACGAGATATAGGATGGATCACGGGAATGTGAGAAACTCTGCCAAGACCTGTCCTCTTGAGTATGGCACGATCTTGTACACTTAGTGAAGAAAACATCCCTAAAAGCCACCCTTTCTCTCAGCCAGCATTCCATCGAATGCGCATCTCCTACAAAAATAAAAAAGAGAAGTTTAGATTAGATCTCGTAAACTTGCAAAAATCATAAAATTGTAGAAAAAATTACACAAAAAAAATCATATAAACCATCAAAAATTGTAATAAATAGGCAGATTTAGTGACCAATTCATGCTAGTTCAGAGTGAAAGAGCTATTAAACAATGACAAATGCAGCCAAAAACCAATCCCACAGGGTCGCCCCCGGGGCGACCCAGATGTCAATCAGGATCTCCCCGGGCGACCTTGTTGCAAAGGAGGATCCTCCAGGGTGACCCTGTTGTTAGACATGATCTCCCTGGGCGACCCTGCTTGCCAAAAGGGGCAACCCTAAGAGTGACCCCCTCAAGCAAAAATCAGTCCCAAAAACCTCATTTCTTAGCTGATTTCAGAAAATGAAAGATCAATATTGCTCTAAACAATGAGACGAACACAATGCAATAGGAAAAATCACCAAAAATAGATGATTTCAAGAGATTTTCTACAAAAATCAACCTAGGGTTTAGAGGAGAGTTTTTCATTGATTACTTACCTGATTCTCCATGGTTGAGGAAGAGGCGGCATGGATCTCTGCAATCCCCTCGACGATACCTCTCTATCGACTGATCACACAAATGATTTCATCGTCGTTTCACTCTAATCTCACAATTTGGCTCTCTTTCTTTGCCCTTAGCTTAATTTCATTTTATGCATTTTAGATTAGTTCTTTGCTTTTATGCATTTTGTTTCGTGCATCATTTTGTGTGCTCTCATGCCTACAGGTCTGAACTGACAAAAGCAAGCGACTGATCAAACTCAAACGATCCATGGTAAGTTCATCATTTCATTTTTTATTATTAATTTTGATATATTTAGATGCTAGACTGATACTAGTTATTGCAGGTACAAATTGCAAAAAATTGACAAGTAAGGCCTAGTTTGGGAATGGTACCTACCTTTCATGTAGACTACCATCCCCGAGGAGGTAAATATGTAAGCACAAAAATCATGCACTACCTCCATGGGGACCCCTATGATGATTCAAATCCTTTTCACATATATGTAAGCATGAAAATAAATCCTTTGGGCAGTAGGCCTCTTGATGACGTGTCCTCTCTTCTTGTTTTGTGTCATTTTTGCTTTGTCGATTCTCCTTCTTCCCCATTTGCGACACTTTTTGACACTTATTGCGATACTTCTCGACTTCCATTTTCTAGATTTTGACCTTGATCCTAGGCCTTGTGAGTGTCTTGTAGGTGAGTTTTCACCTCACCCCTATGTATTTCATCTAGTGCACCTCATATAAGCCTTCTAGAGGTCCCCTGATCCATCTCCTGCTTTCTATTTTTGATTTCAACCAACCAGTCCAAATCCCCCCTATTATTTCTAGATCCCCACTGGGGATCCTGAAGATGCAAGTGGAGATTTGGATTCTTCCACATGACTGACCTATTTCTTGATGCAGAAATCCCCCTTTTCCTCCCCTATACCTTCTGCCGGCCTGAATTTCTGCATTCTGCACTTTTGATCCCGGGTGACCCTACTATCTTTTGACTTGTGGAAAAACTCAAGTTTCTCTTGCGTTTTTGCTCCGTTTTCACCCGTTTTTCTTTTTGTTTGCAGGATTTTTGATCCTTGATATAGAGTTAACTATTTCATGCACCCACACATGCATACTTAGCTCTATTTGATCTATAATTAACTCTCTAATAAATCTCATGCATTCCCTCACCTTCATTTCTTCTTTAGTGATAAGCTATCATTGCTTCATCACTCCCTAATCAGCTGAGTTCACTAGGAAATATATAGGAGTTAATGACAACACTGAGAGGGGGGGTGAATCAGTGTTGTGTAAATTCTTAACTTTTTGCAAACTTTACAAGACAAATAGAAAGGAAGACATTAATGATTTGTTGAGCTCATATGCACAAGACTGATAGTGAAAGATGTGAACCAAAAACTTATAAGCAAAACACAAATATGCACACATAGAGACAAATTATGACATAGAAATTTTTGGAGTGGAAAACCCTCTTGGGGTAGAAAAACCACTCAAAGTTGCCTCACTGGCTTATTCAAAACCTCACTGGTTACATGAAGGTCTCATTGACCAAAGAAGCTTCACTAGATTTGCAAGATGCTTCACTGGCACATACAAAGGTCTCACTGACCACAAGCCTCACTGGCATAGGAAGGTCTCACTGACCACAAGCCTCATTGGCAAAATACAATCACCATGATAAACATATAAAATCTTGTGTGCAAGAAATGATTGCAACTCAATCTAATCTGCACCATTGCATACCCTCATTCATCTCTTTTACATTTTCTGATAGATGCATATCTCATCATTTCTTTCAATCCTCTAAAGAATTCATCCTTGAAATCACTTGATCTTCCATCAAGAATATTTCACAAAAATGTGTCTTTTTCACTACAAATTTTTCACACATTCATCTGTATTTTCCTTTTAAGAGAATCATAAAATTATCTTCACCATTGCATGTTGATCTGCACAACAACACACCCTATCCAAGTACCTGTCATGTCATTAAAAATCATGTGACCTTTCACATTCAACTCTTCTCCTACAATACAAAATAACTTGACTTTTCAAATCCTTCTCATATTTAATTTTTTCAATTTGATTAAAATCTCTGCAAAAATCAATTTCACTTGTATGACCATTTCCATTCACGAAGGATTTGCAAAAATAAAATCATTTCTCTCAAACAAATCTTCACAAAAATAACTTTCATATTTCAGGAGTCTTCAATAATAATCAATCTTCCCTTGCAAAAATATCAAATGCAAAATAAAGTCTTCAAAGATTTTCCCCTGTAAAAAAAAAATCTTCCATATTTTCAATCTTCAAATCCATTCATATTTCCTATAGAATACATAAAAATCCCTATTCTCCAATGTCATCAAAATATTCTTCTTTTCTGTAATACAAAATTTCATCTTCATAAAAAATTGAAGATCCTTTCATCTTCTCAAACAAAATCTCTTTCATATTTTTTATTTCAAAAAAAATCATCTTCTTCAAACCCTTCATCTTCTTCACTATCTCTTTGCAAAATGACTCTTCTTAACCTAAAAAAAAAAAATTCAAGAATAATTGAATAAAAAAATCTCCACCAATTTGTCTTCTTATTTTACAAATAAAATTCAAACAAAAAAAATCTTCTAATAATAGCCTTTATAACTTCCTCCTTTTGTCATGAGGAATAGTTAAAAAAAAAAGAATGAAAATCTCCACAAGAAAATTGCCTTTTTTTTAAAGCACTAAAAAATCTCCTTAAAAATGATATAATATAACAATACATGAATTTGATTTATTTAATTAATGTGGATTTGGAGATGGCGTTCGCGTGCTCTACAAGCCGAGCTAGGCGACCGTGCCCTAGCTCGTTCTCTGTGTGTTGCTCGCTTCTGCATTGTGGGGGGGTTTTTGAAGCTTTCGGGGTGGTGGTGGTGGGTTTTTTTCTTTTCTGGAAGCCTTCTTGCTGCCGTTTGGGTGGCTTGTGGGTGGAAGGGTTTTGATCCTTCCCTTGGGGTCTTGTCTTTTTCCAGGGTTTGCATGCCTGTTGGGGATCTTGTTTTTTGCTATGCAGGGTGGGGAAACATCTGGGGCTAGCCCCAAATTGGATTTTCGATCAGCGGTTGGTTTGAAGCCTTCGGCGCATGGAGTGAATGTTTTGGATAATACGCTATTTTCTTCAAAGATGGAGATGAATGATCTAGGATCGGTTAGTGGTTCCCAAATAACGAAGATTAATGGGTGTTTGGAAAGATGCAAAGAGCGACCGAAGTTGATTATCCTGATGGAAATGCTTGCAGATGATATTGAATACTATTCAAGGCACTCTTTTTATTGCAAGTTCATGGGTTTGAGAGTCTCGCTGCAATTTTTGGAATCCTGGGCTCAGTGGACTTGGATGCTAGAGGGGGAGATGGAAATTAGGCTCCTTGCGAACAACTTTTTTATGGTCTCTTTTGATCGCATGGCAGATCGGAATAAGGTCTTCGAGGGTGGCCCCTATTTTTATAACCAGGTGGGTTTGTTTATCAAGCCATGGCATGCTGGCTTCAACCTGACAGAGGCATTACTGAGTCAGATCCCAGTTTGGGTTTGGTTGCCGTGGTTTCCAGTTGAGTGTTGGCGGGATGACGTGTTGCATTTGGTGGCTTCAATGCTTAGTAAACCTGTTGGGTCTTCACAACAGATGCAGTATAAAAAGGTAATGACTTTTGCTTGTATCTGTGTAGAAATTGATTTAAGCAAGCCACTACCAGATTCTATTGAAGTGAGTGCTAGATCATATACTTGGGTGCAACAGCTAGATTATGAAACCCTACCTTTTCGGTGTCGTCTTTGTCATGAATATGGTCACTTGCAGCGTAGGTGCCCTAGGGCTAAGCCTGTGCTGCCCCAACCTTCTCAACCTTCTCGTAATCCACCTAGGGCTGATAATGGTAAGGAGCCTATTCCAGGTGATGGTAATGGAGATGATGGCTATGTCCCTGTCAAGGCTCGCAATAGGAATCGAGGCCAGAAGCGGACCTTGAGGGAGAGGCAGGTTGATGAAACTTTTAATAGGTTTGAGGTGCTGGATGATCTCAGCCAGGGGGAAGTGAATCTGGGGTTGCTGAACTTGGATCAGGGAACTTTGGGTACAGGACAGGATGGGCCACCATTGGAGGCCATGCAGGTTGTGCAAGAGATTGGGGTTGGGCAGATGGATACGGATCAACAATTGATTGTCTAGACTGAACAAGAATCTTCTATTGGAGCTTCAAAGAGTGGTGGAGGTGGTTCCCCATTGCCCCTGAAAGGAGGCAAGAATGTGGGGAAGAGCTCTTTGGCCTCCTCTCTTTTGGGTATTCAGTAAATTGAATTGAAGAAAGGGGTTGGTGATAGGACTTCCAAGCTGGGAAGGAAGAAGGATATGGAGAAGATTAAATTAACTGGGGAAACTTTGGTGGAGTCAGGGTCAGTCAAGACTCTGGATTCACATTTTTATGCCCCCAGAAATGATTGTTCTCTCATGGAATGTAAGGGGCTTGAACAGTGGCCCTCGACAAAAAGCTATTCGTGATTTGGTTAGGAATCATTCTCCGGATGTTCTTTTTCTTCAGGAGACTAAATTATCTGTATATAATATGATGGCCATGGCTCCTAAGTTGTGGAAATATGGTGAATGCCAGTGTATGGGGGCTCTTGGTGCTTCTGGAGGGGTGGCTTGCTTTTGGAACCCTCGGAAGATTTTCCCTCTCTGGTGGATGTCCTCTAGATCCTCTATATCCCTAGTCGCCTCTTGGTATGAGACTGGTGAGTGTATTCTCCTCTCTAATGTGTATGCTCCTGTTGAGTTTTCGGGTAAACAACTTCTATGGTCCCATCTTCCATTTGTTTGTAGTTTAGCTCCTTACCATCCGTGGGTTATGGCTAGCAATTTTAATGCTATTGTGGAGTTGTCTGAGAAAAGAGGTGGTATTCCTAGGTTAGAGCCTTCTACTCTATTATTCAGAGATAACATTTCTGAATTAAATCTTTTTGATGTTCTACCAAGTAATGGTCGCTTCACTTGGAATAATAGGAGGATTGGTGAGAGTTGTGTTGCTAAGAGGCTTGATCGATTCTTGGTTTCCTGTTATTGGGTTGGAGACTTATGGTCCACTCGATCTGAAATTCTTGATTAGACAGGTTCTGATCATTGGCCTATTAAGCTTAGTATTATCTCTACTTGGGGGCCTCATTCTCCCTCATTCAAGTTCCAGATCATGTGGTTACGGGATCCTACTCTTCATGAACATGTGGTTGAGTGGTGGCGGATTGGTAGACCAACTTTTGGTACGGCAATGTACACATTCTCAAACTTCTTCAGTTTGTCAAATATCAGCTTAAAAGGTGGACTCGGTGATGTTTTGGTAATATCTTTCATGCTAACGTCGCTGCCTAGGAGGAGTTGAATAATATTACGCGGTTGATTCGTGAGAATTGGGCCTCTGAGGATCTTCTAAGGGAGGAGGCTAAGACTTTGAAAGTGGTTGAGGAATTTGAATTGTAGGAAGAAATCTATTGGAAGCAAAAGGCCCGGGTTGAATGGTTACAGGAAGGTGATAAAAACACCGCCTTCTTCTTCAATTCTGTGAAGGACAGGAGGCATGGTAATTCCATTCCTTTTCTAGTGAATGATAGGGGTGAACGTCTTGCCTCGTTTCAGGAAATCTCTGCTGAGGCATCTCAGTATTTTGCTACTTTATTTAGGGAGGATTCACGAGGGGGCTCTGTTGAGGAAGCACAGGTTCTTTCTTGTATTCCTCAGTTGGTCTCCAGGGAGGCGAATGAGTATCTGATGAAAGATATCTCTCTTGATGAGCTGGAGGGGATTGTGTTTCAGATGAAGAATGGTAAAGCTCCTGGTCTTGATGGCTTACCGATTAAATTTTTTTGGGAATTCTGGGATATCATAAAGTTGGATCTTCTGGCGGTTGTCCTTGAGTCCCAAAGGAATAAGCAGATGCTTCGTGCTCTGAATTCCACCTTCCTTGCTCTCATACCCAAGTGTGAAGGGGCTGATAGGTTATCTCAGTTCCAGCCTATCTCTCTTTGCAATGTGGCTTACAAAATCATTTCTAGGTTATTGGCTGAGAGATTGAAGAAGTGGCTTAAAGTGCTGATTTCAGAGGAACAGAGTGGATTTGTGGCGGGTCGACAGATTCTTGATGGGGTTGTCATTGCTACGGAGACCATCCACTCCATGGACAACTCCCACGAGAAGGCTATGTTCATTAAGATGGATATGGCTAAGGCTTATGACAGGGTTAGATGGTCTTTTTTGCAGAAGATCCTTGTTTCTTTTGGTTTTGGTGAGGAGTGGATCCAATGGGTCATGAGCTGTGTCACGTCTGTTTCCTTCTCAGTTTTGATAAATGGAGATCATTCTGAACTTTTTGGTGCCTCTAGGGGCCTGCGCCAAGGGGATCCTCTTTCTCCGTATCTTTTTCTACTTCTTGTGGAAGGCCTTGGACATTTATTGAAAAGAAGGGTGGAGCTTGGCACCATTCAGGGTTGGCGATGGGGTGGAGACTTGCCTCCGCAATCTCATTTACAATTTGTTGATGATACTGCCCTGATGGGGATGGCTACTGTTAGGGAAGCTACTAACTTGAGGTAGGTGTTGGGCATATATCTTGTTGCTTCAGGACAATTGATTAATGAGGAGAAGTCATCCATATTCTTCTTCAATACGCCGACCCCCATTCAGAGAAGAATTGCTAATATCTTGAGGTTTCAGATAGGGGTTCTCCCTTTGACGTATCTGGGTTTCCCAATTTCTATTCGCCATCTTCCCAAGGGTTCTTGGCAGAATATTATTGATAAGCTCCGTGCAAAAGTTAATCATTGGACCCACAGATGGTTGTCTTTTGCGGGGCGGGTTCAGCTTCTCAAGTCAGTGGTGCAGGCTCTTCCTACCTACCGATGTATGCTTCAAGTGGCTCCGATGGGTTTTCTGAGGGAGTTGGATTCTCTTGCAAGGTAGTTCTTATGGGTGGGAAGTTTGTCATCCTCCAAGTGGAGCCTGGTCAGGTGGGAGGTTGTGTGCAGCCCAAAGCAATTTGGTGGTCTTGGTCTTCGACAGTCTGCGTTATCCAGAGTGGCTGTGGCTGCTAAGCTCTTTTGGATATGGTGTGTGGAACAGGATCAGCCATGGGCCAGGATATTATCTCATAAGTATTTCCTGGGGATTCCATGGCAGGATCTCCCTTGTTCCCCTCTTGAGGGGAAAGGTTCAGTGATTTGGAATACTCTTCAGAAGGGTGCCAAGCTTATCAAGGAAGGTTTATTTGGGATTTGTAGACGGGGAACTGAAGCTCTCTTCTGGTCAGATTCTTGGGATGGATTCCCTCCACTTACTTCTCAGTTCCCCAACCTTCTTCCTTTGTGCCAAAGATTTCTCGAGGCTGGCTAGGCTAGGGTGAGTGACTTCAAGTCTGTTGCCTCTTTTGGTTAGTTGGAGGTAGCTCATTGGAAGGATCCCACAGTGTGGCCAGATTTGGGACTTGCAGAAGATAGTGCTGAGCTTCACAAGATTCTTCATAGTAGGAGTTGTAGTTCTCTTCTGGAAGAGGATATTCTTGCTTGGACCCATAATCCTAAGGGGGTTTACTCTGTTGCTTCTGGTTATCAGGTGTTATTGGCTCAGAAGCTAATTGGGGTAGAGGTTCATTGGTGGAAAAGGGTGTGGAATAAACTCTCGTGGCCTAAATGCAACTGTTTTGTTTGGACTTTGGCTTGGATTAAGTGTTTGACCTAGGATAACATTCGTAAGTGGGGATTTCACGGACCTTCAATTTGTGTTTTGTGTGGGGGAGCAGAAGAGGATTCTTTGCATTTGTTCTTCCGGTGCCCCTTTGTTGTGCAACTTTGGCATTGGTGGTGGGAGGTATGGAAGCTTCCTTGTATTCATGCGTGCTCTTTGGTTGAATTCTGGGATAGTATGGGAAGACCTCCTTCTATGGCTTCCTTCTTGCAGGAAGTTTGGTTCGTGGGTCCTACCTTTCTGCTTTGGCAGATTTAGCTGGAGCGGAACCGTCGAATTTTTCATGATCAGAAGTTGGTGGGTCGGCAAGTTTGGCTGCGTATGCTAGGAATGGTGCAGGAGTCAGTTTCAGCTAAATGTGATGTGGTTTTCCCCTTGGAGAGAGGTGATGATGAGTTGGTGGCCAAATTGGGTCTTCAAGAAATTCATTCTTCTTTTGTCAGTTCCAGGAACTGTAGGCATGGGAAAAAGAGGGTTCATCGGGTTGGAAGGTGGTTACCTCCTCCCAATGGATTTTTAAAGATCAATACTGATGGTTCTTCTAGGGGCAATCCTAGGCCTACTGGAATTGGTGGAGTTGGTAGGGACTCAGCTGGGTCAGTGATTTTTCTATTGTCTATACATGAGGGGGTGAAGACTATTAACTTCATGGAGGGTCTGGCAATTCTACATGCTATTGAGAGGGCCCTTGCTTTGGGATGGAGAAAAGTTATATGTGAAGCTGATTCACAGATTTTGATTAATCTCTTGAATGAGCGAAAGATATCTGATATTAATTGGCAGTTGGCTTCGGTGGTTCAGTAGATTCTTCAGGTTAGTTCTTGGATGGAGGAAGCATCCTTTGTTCACATCCCGAGGGAGTGGAATTGAGCTGCCGACTGCTTGGCCAAATGGGCCTTTGAGAATGATAGTGGTTGGAAGGTTGAGGATTGGGATCAGGTTAACCATGAGCTGCATCTAGATTTAGACCGGTTCTTGGAGGAGGATAGGAGGATACATGGGGATAGTTGATGTTGTTTATGCTGTGGGGTTTTTGCCTTGTTTTCTGGGGTTGGGTCCCTTGGTTATTATTGTAATGCTCTTTTTTGATTTCTAATAAAGTTTTTAGCCCTTTGCTTCAAAAAAAAAAAAAATCTCCTTAAAAATCCTTTATCATGATCCCTCCAAGAAAATAGGAAATAAAAAATTTCTAACTTCATCACGATCCACTTAATATGATGCTTTTCGCCATTTAAATATCTTATGCATATTCCCCATTTAAATGTGCAACTAGCTCTCCATTTTCATAAAGCATATTTAATGCTATTTAAATTCCTCCATTAAACATACAAATTCAAGCCAAAATAATCAATGGCTTCTTTATAAAAATCGTGCTCCTCATGGTCTCCATTTAAAACATTTGATAGTCTCCATTTTATTTAAAATGCATCGAGCTCTAAAACCAAGGCAGATTGCATCCACTTTATAATATGCATCGATTGATAGCCTTTTTCCTCACTCGAACTCTTTAAAAGGTGACCGGTGAAGAAGGTAAGACAAGGTAGAGAGGCCAGTCAGGCCACGTTGATTACCCTTTTGGTAGGTAAGCTTAAGTTAAATTGACTTGCTATAATAAGTCACTTAACAATTATAATATGAAGTGCCCTTTTTGTATGACAGTTAGAACTATGACAAATGTGACAAAGTTTAAGGTTTGGAATATGTAGGATTTAAGCCTTTGTAACTTGAATAAACTTTTTCGGTCCAGAAAAACCAACACCTGCCAAGAAGAACATATTGTGAACAAAACATAGAAACATGAACCTCAAGACAACAACATTATATGATCATCTACCACTTCATTCTTAAAACCAATCTTAAGATGATGATCAAGGTGACGACTCTCTCTACAATATGTTTGCAACCTCCTAATCAGCCTTATGTGAACTCCATAATAAAGACATCACCCTCAAATACAACAAATCTCCTAAACCTAATGTAAAGTATACAGACCAACTACACTGAATGCATGAAGATCAACTCACTTAATATGCAATGTAGTACCAATCAACATGAAAATCTAAGGACACATATAAATTACATCTCAACCATATGAATTGCATCTTGATTAACCTTTTTGACATCAATGACAACCTGTTTCCATCAATCTCCCCCTTTGTCATTGATGACAAGACTCCATAAAGCATTCTTTCTTTCTCCCCCTTTTTGACATCTGATGACAAAGACTGAATTAACTCCCCCTGAGAACAACTCCACTGAAAGATGTTATAGCGTGATCATAACAATTATAATCACATTGTATTATGAGCACTTTGAAGACATAAACTCCTATTAACCTTTGAACAAGTAATGATTTATGATGATAACAATCCTGAAGCCAACATATAACAAACCTTGTTGAACATTATCATCTGCCATTACTAATTCAAGACATACCTTTAACATCCTCTGATGAAATACAAGATTTCACCATCAATGTCATAGCTTGAAGAACTCTGTCTGAAACATATTAGTGAGGAAGATCATTAATGAAACACGTGAAAATTATCACACCAGAAACTCTTTAATATCTCTAGTTTATCATCTTCTTTTGACACAATCTTCAAACCACTTGAAAGCTCCAATACTTATGCAAGACACATGCCATAAAACATAACTCAACAAAGTAATAGATATGATCATCAAATTGACTCCTTTGATATGAATTATATGAACTTGAATTTCATACAAAGACTACACTTTTCACCAATAAAAATCAGAATGAAGAATATATATATACACAAATCACAATCCATGATGACATGAATATCACACAAGAGATGTCCTTGCCAAAGGCTTCCAACATGAACTATCATCGTACAACCAATCTATTCTTGCACACCCTTTTTGACATGAAAAAGAATAAAGACCATCTGAATAAATGAAGACTATTTGATGAATACCATCCTCCTGTTTCTGCACAAGACACTTTTCACAACATAAGAACTAATCCCTTTTTAACCTTGTAATTCAAATCAGCCCATCAAAACTATACATTATCAAACTAATCAAGTACTTCCTGCAACACCCCTTTGCAAAAACCAAATGCAGAGACAAAAATAATGATTTGACTCCTTCCATTTGTAACCTCCTTAGTTCAAACATCTGAAAAAGCACATTGAGAACATATTAATTGATTTTGAACTTCACAATCTCACTTTCAAGAACATTCAACTTTAGAAAGAATGATATGAAAAGAATATAGGATCATTCATAAACCAAGTTATCAAACTCTGAACATCCTTTCAACATCTTGTAAGCATACCTGTATTACTGTCATACACTAAAAATCAACTTAGTTAGCAATACCATCATAAATTCCATTTCTTAAGATTGACAAGAATTAACATGACAAGATCACTATTCAAATGATCTCCTTCCTGAAACCTCTTGGGGATAATTAATAAAACATGAACAAGTCCCCCTAACTTCATGCCATCAATTATTCAACTGATGATGTAACTTGTGCAAGATGCACAAGTTTAGGATTTATCTTCTCATGACTTTGTTTCTTCTTCCACACTTTCATAGGTTCTTTCTTCCTCCAAACCTTTTCAATATTTTTCTTTTCCCAACTCTTCAAATCAGATAGTGCAATTCTTTCAAACCTTTTGCAACTATATGCTTTGTGACCAAGAGAATTGCAATTATAACAAATTATACTATAATCATAATCAAATGATTGATAATAGCTCCTTAACATCCCTTGAGTATTCATGTTAAGCTTTCATGTAGGATCATACCTTCTATGCACTTTACAATTTCTTTGTATGTATCCAACATTATTGCACTTGTAACAAATAATATTAGTATTCCTTCTGCAATCAACTGCTTTATGTCCAAAATGATTACAAGTATAACAATAACCATTAAATGCACTAAGTTGTTGGTTTTCAGATTGCAACCTTATCTGGATAAGATCATTTCTCCCACGCAAAAAGGTTTTGTCCCAGGCAGGTAGATTTTGGATGCTGTTCTTGCTACTCATGAGACTATTCATTCCATGGAAAGAAGTCGGATACCTAGCATGGCTCTCAAACTCGACATCTCTAAAGATTACGACCGGGTTTCTTGGCAGTTTCTGTTCAAGATTCTTTCCAAATTTGGTTTTAATGATTAACTCCTCATTCTTGTCAAGGAAGTTGTTACTACTGCAAAATATTCAGTTCTTGTGAATGGTATCCCAAGAGGGTTTTTCTCCCCTTCTAGGGGGATTCAACAGGGAGACCCTCTCTCTCCCTACCTTTTTATTATGATTGCTGAGGCACTGGGTAGATCATTTTTAAACAAAGTCTCTTCTAAAGTTATCACTGGGATTAAACCTGCCACCTCCCTTACTCCTTTGATGATCCAACAGTTTGTGGATGATACTATTCTATTTGGCATTTCTTCCATGGTGGAGGCTTCTGCTTGGAAAAGGTTATTGAATGAGTATGCTAAGGCTTCTGGGCAACATATAAATTTTTAGAAGAGCAATATTTTTTTCTTCAATACTCCTGATGATCTTCAAAGAAAAATTGTTAAGATTCTTGGTTGTGCTGCTGCCAATCTCCCTTCTATTTATTTGGGCCTACCCCTCACTGTCAAAGATGTCACTCCTGCCTTTTGGCACAACATTATTGAAAGAACTCAGAGAAAGCTCATGGGCTGGAAAGGCAAACTTCTCAGCAATGCTAGGAAACTTCAACTTTTACGAGCTTCCCTTCAAGGCATTCCCACATACTTCCTATCTCTTTTTAAGATGCCTAGATACCTAGCTGAAAAAATGGAACAGATACAAAGGACTTTTTTATGGACTGGAGTGGAGGAAAAGAAAAGGATTTCTTTAGTCAAGTGGGAGCAGGTCTGCTATCCTAAATCCCATGGGGGTCTTAACATCAGGACTGTCCAAAGCATGAATAAAGCTCTGCTGTCCAAGGTAATGTGGAACTTCATCAACAAAAATAAAAATTGGGGAGATATAATGAAGGCTAAATATCTCAAAGATTCTGATAGCTACTCGGTACTTCTTCAAGAAGGTATTCCGCCAGGTTCTGCCATTTGGAATAAAATGCTTAAAACTAGGAGTATCATTAGAAAAGGAAAGAGATGGAAATTAGGGGACGGTTCTCTCATCAACTTCTGGGAAGACCCCTGGTTATCTAATCAGGCTCTCTCAGCCCAAATTGATAACAAAGGTATTGTTGCCTTGGCCAAGCAATTTTTTGGCTCTAAAGTTAGTAATTACCTTACCCAAGACCATGGGCTTAAAAGGTGGAAGAATCTGTTACAATGCACCATGAATAACCCTGAGTTTCATCAGAAACTAAATATGGTTCAACAATTACTGATGGACATCAGACTTCCTTTATTCCCTTGGAAGGATGAACTCCTGTGGTATGCTGACAAAAAAGGGAGGTTCTCAGTAAAATCTACTTACCTTCTGCTGGTGGAGGATGTCAACAAAGATGAGATATGGGAGAAAGTCTGGAATTGTAAAAGTCTTCCTAAAATTAACTTCTTTTGGTGGACTGCCACCCATAATAAAATTTTGACTTTGGATAACCTCCAACGTAGAGGGTTGCAGCTTGTCGACAGATGTGTTCTTTGCTGCAATCAAGAAGAAACTGTGGCACATCTCCTCATTCATTGTGATTATGCCCGTGAAGTTTGGAGCAGCATTCTGGAAAAATTTGGTATACAATGGGTTTTTAACAGAGAGATTCGTGATTGTATCGCCAGTTGGAATGTTCCCCTTAAACAACCTTGGTTGTAAGAATTGTGGAAGCAGACCCTTCCTTCACTTGGGTGGGCCCTGTGGAAAGAAAGAAATAATAGGATTTTTCGGGACACTCATAGGTCCCCGATGCAGGTTTGGATCTCTTTATTTAAGGCTATTGTTGAAAGTGTTTCTAATGCTAACATTAAACCTGCAGATCAACCTTTGACCAAACAGGAATCTCGGGTGGCTTCTAACTGGGGTTTGCTGAACCTAATCCCAACTTTTGATGATACAAAACTTCAGAAAAGACTTAATACTATTTGGGCCCCGCCTGAGCCGGGGATGGTGTTGCTAAAGCTAATGGATGCGCCAGTGGAGGAGGTATAATAAGGGATGATCACGGTGATCTTGTTGCGGCTTATGCCGGAGGACTTGGAAAGCATTCTAACAACATTGCTGAGGTAATGGCCCTCCTCTGGGGTCTCAAAGTGGCGATCTCTTTGCGAATTAGCCATCTCCATATACAAGGTGATTCTAAAATCATTCTGGATGCGGTTACTGGTCTCTCTACTTGTGGGTGGAAGCTGAGTGACATTATATCTGATATACAAACCATTCTCCATGGCATCGTGAATGTCTCTTTCTCCCATACTTATAGGGAAGGCAACTCGGTTACTGATGGTCTTGCCAACTTTGGTCAGGAATTTCAATTCTGGCGGGTTTGGCGCCAAATTAGCAGCATTCCTGGTCACATTGGAATGCTTATTCATAAGGAGAAGAATTCTATTATTACATGATGTCTACTCAAGTGTTAAGTGATGAGGTGGCGTGTTTTTCCACCCTGTCTAGGCTTATGCACGATTTGATGCAGGGACTTCCGGAGGTCATAACCTTTGACTCGAATGTGGGTTTTCTATGAAATTTTACAAGTGGATGTGTTATGAGGTGGCCAGTGATTTCCCAACTGACCCTAGTCGGTTGGACCTCATCTTGGCACTTTTTCGGGGCTTGAAACTTTCACCTTGGCCCTCAAAATGGCAAATTAGTGTTTTTTTCTAGTTTTTAAAAGTTGCTTTTTTTAATAACTCGAAACTCATGTTTCAAATTTAGGATGTTAGTTGGTTTTTTGTCCTACCTTAGCTTTATGAGCTTTTTGGGAAAAAACTGGATTCTCAAGATATGATTGTAAAATTACCTAAAATGGCAAAATCTGACAATTGTCGAAATCTGCCAAAAAAGGTAATTTTTTTTTTGTTTTCTTAGATATAAGAGAGTTTTCTCTCATTGTAGTGGCATAGTTGATGAATAGAAGTTTTGTTATGTTTCAGCTTCCAAATTTTTGTCTCTCATGTTTAATGGCACAATTCTGTTGAGTGTATGTTGTGTGCTGCATCATTTGGTATCAAAGCAGGAAGATGGCTGGGAGAGGAAGAGGAAGAGATGGTCTTGCCCAGATGCATAGAGAAATGTAAAATCTGCAAAGGCAAATAGCAAAACTTACAACACGGATGGAAACCCAAAGATTGGGTAGAGGAGGAGACGAATCTGATGAAGAGATAGGTCAAGGAGGTGCAAATCAAGATACAGAACATGAAGAAGAAGAATTAGAAGGCATGACTTTTGAAGAGAGGATGCTCAGGGCCTTAGAAGGAAAAAATGAAGGGATCAAGGTAGATGTTTCAGATTATGCAAGTAGTCTTAAACCAAAGGAGTTGATAGACTGGTTGAATGGCATGAGAAAACTTTTTGAATGGAAATCCATGACAGAGGAGAAGAAGGTAAAATTCACATGCACCAAATTAAAGGGCCATGCAATGATTTGGTGGGATCATCTTCAAAAGGAATGAAGAAGGAAAGGCAAGGATAAGATCAGCGCATGGAATAAAATGGAGAAGAAGTTGAGAGAAAAAATTTTGCCCATAGATTATGCGCAAACCCTTTTTCCTAGGTTTCAAAATTTAAAGCAGAACCTCTCTTCTGTGCAAGATTATACAAATGAGTTTTATACACTGTCTATACGTATAGAGCATCAAGAAACTGATGAACAAATGCCTGCTAGATATGTGAATGGCTTGAAATTTTCTATTCAAGATGAATTGAGCATGCATCGACTCAACAATATGGAAGAGGCTTACCAATTGGCTCTAAAGGCTGAAGAAAAATAAAATAGACAGTACCATCAGAGGAATAGAGGAGGAAGAAGGGGTACATCAACCCCATTTTGAGGAGGTTCAAATTATGGTAGGGGAGAGTCATCCCATGGTTTGGAAAAACAAGTAGACACTCAGCAAGATCCTCCAAATCAAGAATGCGGAAGGGGATTTCAAAGAGGTAGAGGTTATGGTAGTGGTAGAGGATGGGAAAACCAGAGAAGGCCTTTCACTTGTTTCAGATGTGGAGAAGAAGGTCATAGGGCATTTGAATGCTCAAATTATAACATGCAAGAAAGAAATCAAGGAGGACAACCTAGGATGAACATGATTCAAATGCAGCATGAAGTGGAAGGGATAGAACTAGAGGTTCCACCAGATGTGGGAGAAAGTCTCATGATGAGAAGAGCAATGGTGATTCCAGAGAAGGAGAAAACACAAGCCAAAAGCTCTGATGGTTCATGGCTTCGAACCAATATCTTCAGAACCAGATGCACTTCGGGTGGCAAGGTATGTCAAGTCATTGTTGATGGAGGTAGTTGTGAAAATATGGTTTCTAAAGAAATGGTAGAAAAATTGAATTTACACTGTGAAAAACATCCTCATCCGTATCGCATTGCATGGTTTAAAAAGGGAAATGAAGTCACTGTTGATAAAAGATGCCTAATTAAGTTTAGCATAGGGAAGATCTATCAGAATGAGATATGGTGTGATGTTGTCCCAATGGGTTCCTGTCATGTGTTATTGGGAAGGCCATGGCAGTATGATAGAAAAGTTATGCATGATGGAGAGAAAAACACATATACCTTTTGGAAAGATGGCGCTAAGGTGATTTTATTGCCTCTCAAGGATGAAGGAAAAGGTGAGACCATGTTGTCTGAAAGAGATCTTGTTAAAGAAATGAAGGTGACAGGGTGTTACTATGCATTAGTAGTGAAAAAAGGTGAAGAGGAAGACATTTCAGTTCCCCCAGAAGTAGCTGAGCTATTGAAAGAATTTGTTGATGTTTTACCTAATGAATTGCCTGATGGTCTACCGCCAAAGAGAGATATTCAGCATCATATTGATTTGATTCCAGGAGCAACTCTACCCAACCAAGCAGCTTATAGGATGAATCCAACACAACATGCAGAGATGAATAAGCAAGTAACAGAACTCATAAGTAAAGGTGTGTGAGAGAGAGAGCATGAGCCCATGTGCTGTACCTACATTGTTAACCCCAAAAAAAGATGGAACATGGAGGATGTGCACTGATAGCAGAGCAATTAATAAGATTACCATCAAGTATCAATTTCCTATACCTCATATGGAGGACATGATGGATGTCCTTGCAGGGGCTAAATATTTCAGCAAAATCAACCTACGAAGTGGCTACCACCAAATCTGGATTCGAGAAGGGGATGAGTGGAAGACATCCTTTAAGACTAGAGATGGATTATATGAGTGGATGGTTATGCCATTCGGGTTATCAAATGCACCTAGCAAATTTATTATTGGCAGTGGCGTCTATACTCCCTTCATGCAAACTTAATGCTTATTATTTGGGTTGCGTTTTGGAACTTAAAGTATCATGATTGGCGTCGGCTGGTCTTTGTTCACATGAATACCGCTTGGTGGATTCCTCTGAAGGGTATTCTACAATTTATTTGTCTTCTCCTACTAGGTATTGCGGCGTGGGCTATCATTATGGGTGGTGAAAGAATTCACACTGAACCAAACACCTGCAATGAATTCAAAGATAATGCCATTGTCTGGCATTACTGCAAGGAGGGGGGCATAATTCTGTTCCTGGAATGCCTTAACGGGCATGATGAGTCATTATCCATCCAGTGTGCTTCTTCATGGGTTGACAGACAGGTCACCATTGGCAGTGTCAGTTTTGAGATCTCGGAGAAAAGTATTGTTGAGGCGATGGGCTTATCCCTTAAAGGCATTAAGTTGCCGAGAAAGACGAGGGTTTCTGATGCGCATAACCAAAAGCTTTTCTTGGGTGACGGGGAAGAGCTGGTACCCTACCAGGGAGGGTTTGAAAGGGTGAAGCTTCCTCAGCCATGGGCGGACATGTGCTTTTTAATCATGAAATACTTCACCTTGGAAGGCAGTTATGCCAGGTTTTATTACTACCATCTTCCCCTGCTTAATCATTTTCACAGAAATTTGGCTATTTGTTTCCCTTACTACCTGCTTTCTTCTTTAGAGCACTTGGTTAAAATGGTTCATAAGAGTTTAACCTCTAGGCCATTGGAGAAGCCTATGCCCCTTCACCAAGGCCTCATACACAGACTTTACCAGTTTCACTTGGCCCTGATGCCCCCTACCACTCTCCATCACCCGGCTGTGGAACCCTCCCCAAATACTCCGTCAGCTTCTATCAAATATGATTCCCTACTCACTCCTGTGAAAAATAGTCATGATGGCCCGACTTCGGCCTCTGTGGAAACTAATACCCCCACTCCTAGGTCTACCTCTACCAATAAGATGAAGGACTCTGTTAAGTCTAGGAAGCGGCTTCATCACCTCTCTGAGCTTGCTGAGGAAGCGGCTATTCTTAGCTCCCTCAAAGATAGTCATGAGACCCCTAAAGGTAAAAACATGTCTGCTGAGAATCCTACTAAAAAGGCTAGAAAGGGCAAAGGGAAAAGCATATCCTCTGCTGTTAGACGCTCTACCAGAATTGCTGGGAAGCCAGCCCCCAAGGTTAAACTTATAGAATACTTAGAAAGTAACTCTGAGGCTTCTTCTCACGGTGAGGAGGCTGATAGTGATGATTTGAAGGAAATTTGCATGGAGAATCCTATTTTTGGGGAGTAGTTTGATGGCCATGACTTTCTGCAGAGTGATTACAGGGACAGTCCCGAGAATGTGATTGGTACTAGTAGTGATAAAGATGAGTTTGACCATCAGAGCCCTGTGGAGGCCCAGTATGATACTGGTGAAGGAGAGGGGAACATGAATGAGCAAAATCCTACCGGTGCTAAAGAGGTGGAAGCAAACAGTCAGTCTGTCCCTGAAGAGATTCAAGATGATGATGTCAGGGCTACTGCTGAGGATGGCAATGTGAATGAGGGCAGGGACAGTAACTCTCTTTTTGCTGAAGTGACTCAGTTAAAGGACAAGATGGTGGCTCTGCAACTCAAGCTATCTACTCTATATAAGTTCATTACCTGCATGCTGTGCAGGTCTTCCATGATCAACGTAACCCTTTTGCAGGATATTCAACTTTTCTCCCAGGGAGCCGACATTGACAGAACTCAGGAGCTGGACAAAGTTTTTGAAGTTCTTGCTAAAGACTGGGAGGACTCTATGTCCTAGTGTGCCTTCTACTGTCTATTTGCTGGTTTTTTTCTGTTGCTTACTATCTGTCGTTTGTAAGCTGGTGTTTCCTGGGTTTTGGTTCCAGGCTCTTTTTATTTTCTGAGCCTGTGCTTTTTCTTTTGTAATCTCTGTTTTGGGTTCGGCCCCTTGATTTTGCTGCCTGTTGTAATAAAAAACAATAACCATTAAATGAATAATTATACCTGTTGCTTTACTGGAGCAGTTCTTTTGAAATTTATTCTTCTTTGATTATACATTTCATCTTTGACATTTATTTCAGCTTCTGACTTCTTTTTGTCTTCAGGAGCACTAGCATGAAGATCAATTTTCTTTCTAGGAGTTTTTTTGGCTTTTGAACACTCTCCTTCTTAAAATCCTAAACCAGTAGTGTCATTATGATGCTTCTGTTTGCCCAACAACTCATGTAACTTGTATGTACTTTCTTCATATTCCTAATACTTTTTAGACAAAACTTTGAGACCAGCATAATCTTTTCTGAGTTTGATAATTTCACCCTCTAGTTTTAGATTCTCAATCCTTCTAACTTCAAGGTTAGATATTGAAACATCAACTATCCTCTTAGCTTCCTCAATTTCAGTCTTTAATCTGACAATTAATTTCTCTGAATCATCAATATATGTCCTTAAACTCATAATCTGACATCTAGCCTCTTCAAGATCTGAAGATACACTTTCAAGGTCTGAAAGTGCTTTGTCTTTAGATTCTCTTTCTTGTTGCAACTGCAATTTTAGTTTCTAATTCTCTCTCATATATTTCTTGAGTTCAGTTAGAGCATATATGAGCTCTCCTTCCATATCAATCTCACAATCTTGTTCATCATATTCCTGATCATCATCACTTATGATGTTAGCTTCTTCTGAAAGAGATTGGACCTCAACATCTTCATGTGAATGTCTTCTATCATTGTTATTCTTCTGAGATAACAAGTTGTCCTCTTCTTTATCATTACCTTGATAAATTCTTTTGAATTCTCTCCATATATCTTGAGCTGTAACACAGTGCATGACTTTACAAGAAACATCATTAGATAGAGAAGACAATATGACCTTCTTTGCAATATGATTACATTCAATAGCTTCTTTGTTATTTACAGTAACACAATACTCATTCTCAACTGACATCAAAACACCATATCCTAAAGAGGATAAATAAATCTGCATTCTAACATACCAAATAGAAAAATCTGAACCATCAAAGAGAGAGACTCCTGAAAACTCTTTCTCTATTTTAACACCTGATTCAACTTGTGAAGCTTCTTTATCAACTGATTGAACATTAACACCTAAATTTGATATGGATGATGTCTTTTGACCAGAATGAAGCTTGACATTTCTTATGTTCTTATTTCTTCTACACTTACCCATTGAACTCCACACATAGGACCTACCCAAGCTGATTAAGCTTCAAAAGGGAACCTGGCTCTGATACCAATTGTAGGAGTTAATGACAACAATGAGAGGGGGGGTGAATTAGTGTTGTGTAAATTCTTAACTTTTTGCAAACTTTACAAGACACATAGAAAGGAAGACATTAATGATTTGTTGAGCTCATATGCACAAGATTGATAGTGAACGATGTGAACCAAAAACTTATAAGCAAAACACAAATATGCACACATAGAGACAAATTATGACACATAAATTTTTGGAGTGGAAAACCCTCTTGGGGTAGAAAAACCACTCAAAGTTGCCTCATTGGCTTATTCAAAACCTCACTGGTTACATGAAGATCTCACTGACCAAAGAAGCTTCACTAGCTTTTCAAGATGCCTCACTGGCACATACAAAGGTCTCACTGACCACAAGCCTCACTGGCATAGGAAGGTCTCACTGACCACAAGCCTCACTGGCAAAATACAATCACCATGATAAACATATAAAATCTTGTGTGCAAGAAATGATTGCAACTCAATTTCGTCTGCACCATTGCATACCCTCATTCATCTCTTTTACATTTTCTGATAGATGCATATCTCATCATTTCTTTCAATCTTCTGAACAATTCATCCTTGAAATCACCTGATCTTCCATCAAGAATATTTCACAAAAATGTGTCTTTTTCACTGCAAATTTTTCACACATTCATCTGTATTTTCCTTTTAAGAGAATCATAAAATTATCTTCACCATTGCATGTTGATCTGCACAACAACACACCCTATCCAAGTACCTGTCATGTCATTAAAAATCATGTGACCTTTCACATTCAACTCTTCTCCTGCAATACAAAATAACTTGACTTTTCAAATCCCTCTCATATTTAATTTTTTCAATTTGATTAACATCTCTGCAAAAATCAATTTCACTTGTATGACCATTTCCATTCTCGAAGGATTTGCAAAAATAAAATCATTTCTCTCAAACAAATCTTCACAAAAATAACTTTCATATTTCAAGAGTCTTCAATCATAATCAATCTGCCCTTATAAAAATATCAAATGGAAAATAAAGTCTTCAAAGATTTGCCCCTGTAAAAAAAATATCTTCCATATTTTCAATCTTCAAATCCATTCATATTCCCTGTAGAATACATAAAAATCCCTATTCTCCAATGTCATCAAAATATTCTTCTTTTCTGTAATACAAAATTTCATCTTCATAAAAAATTGAAGATCCTTTCATCTTCTCAAACAAAATCTCTTTCATATTTTTTATTTCAAAAAAAATCATCTTCTTCAAACCCTTCATCTTCTTCACTATCTCTTTGCAAAATGACTCTTCTTATCCTGAAAAAAAAAAACTTCAAGAATAATTGAATAAAAAAATCTCCACCAATTTGTCTTCTTATTTTACAAATAAACTTCAAAGAAAAAAAATCTTCTAATAATAGCCTTTATAACTTCCTCCTTTTGTCATGAGGAATAGTTAAAAAAAAAGAATGAAAATCTCCACAAGAAAATTGCCTTTTTTTTAAAGCACTAAAAAATCTCCTTAAAAATCCTTTATCATGATCCCTCAAAGAAAATAGGAAATAAAAAATTTCTAACTTCATCATGATCCACTTAATATGATGCTTTTCTCCATTTAAATATCTTATGCATGTTCCCCATTTAAATGTGCAACTAGCTCTCCATTTTCATAAAGCATGTTTAATGCTATTTAAATTCCTCCATTAAACATACAAATTCAAGCCAAAATAATCGATGGCTTCTTTATAAAAATCATGCTCCTCATGGTCTCCATTTAGAACATTCGATAGTCTCCATTTTATTTAAAATGCATCGAGCTCTAAAACCAAGGCAGATTGCATCCACTTTATAATATGCATTGATTGATGGCCTTTTTCCCTACTCGAACTCTTTAAAAGGTGACCGGCGAAGAAGGTAAGACAAGGTAGAGAAGTCGGTCAGGCCACGTTGATTACCCCTTTGGTAGGTAAGCTTAAGTTAAATTGACTTGCTATAATAAGTCACTTAACAATTATAATATGAAGTGCCCTTTTTGTATGATGGTTAGAACTATGACAAATGTGACAAAGTTTAAGGTTTGGAATATGTAGGATTTAAGCCTTTGTAACTTGAATAAACTTGTCTGGTCTAGAAAAACCAACACCTGCCAAGAAGAACATATTGTGAACAAAACAATGAGACATGAACCTCAAGACAACAACATTATATGATCATCTACCACTTCATTCTTAAAACCAATCTTAAGATGATGATCAAGGTGACCACTCTCTCTGCAATATGTTTGCAACCTCCTAATTAGGCTTATGTGAACTCCATAATAAAGACATCACCCTCAAATACAACAAATCTCCTGAACCTAATGTAAAGTATAAAGACCAACTGCACTGAATGCATGAAGATGAACTCACTGAATATGCAATGTAGTACCAATCAACATGAAAATCTGAGGACACATATATATTACATCTCAACCATATGAATTGCATCTTGATTAAGCTTTTTGACATCAATGACAACATGTTTCCATCACAATCAACCTTGTTAACTCCCCAATCTATTCTTGTTAACTCATCAATCAAATGAGTTAACTCTTCAATCCAATCCCTTCTTCAAGCCTATAAATACCCCCTCCCTTAAGCACAAAGGGAAGCAAATTCATTGTGCACAGCTCTTGCCAAGTTTGCTCTCCAACCTAGCATTCATATGCTCATATAGGACGTAAGTGCCTTTTAATTTCTTTTGTTCAATCAAGCAATGCTATGTTGCTCAAATCTTAGCCATTGTGCTCAATACAAAGCTCACATCAAGCTCATACAAGCTTGACAAAAAGCTTCTCTTTGCTTCTTCAGGTCATTTTTGTCGTCAAGAGGATCACCTGCTGTCACAAAAGGATTCAAGGTTGCCTATACAAGGATACTGAGGGTAGTGGAGTCAACAAATCTTCATCTCTTTCAGGTTCTTTCATTGCTTTCATAGTAATTAGATAATCACATTGCTCTTGGGAATAGTAACATTTTGCTTTTTCCTTGATAGATTAGATCTTGCATGCTAGATTAATTGTATTTTTACATTCCTAGATCTACTTTGTTAGAAAAAACATTTTCCCTTTCATTAGATTAGATTGCATTGAAAACACCAAAAGATCTACAAAAACATAGATTAAACTTTGCATTTGAAAAGACATATAGGATTGCATACATATTTCTTTCATAGATTAGAAGCATTTTCCTTTCCAAAATATTCTAAAAAATACCAAAAATACATTTTGCATGTTATCATTTAGTTTGCATTCATATAGATCTATTAAAATAGACAACATTGTAAACCCTTGATTCCATCACGAGGTAATCATAGTTGAACAAAGTCAAACCCTAGGTCAAACAAAACCCTAGATCTAGTTAGTAATTATATGATTCCCTCTATCCTGATTCACAAATGTGTTTAGGAGTACGAGGAGAGTGGGTAAGGGCTATCTGTGATGAGATCAAGGAGTTGCATCCGTAACCTCAACAACACACACATTCCACCACAAGAGGACCCATTTGTTCTCTTGTTGATTGAAGAAATTAGACAATTACGACTACATAGAGGATTTCTCAGCGACATAGAAACAGTAGAAGCCATCAACGAAAATAACCATTTGCCCACACAAAGGTGAAATTCAAGGAATCCAAATAGAAGAAGAGAGACTAGTGACCCTTCAGGTCATAGGGTTATCTCAACTACCACAGCAATTGAATGAACCATACAACAAAATGCATAACAACAAAGGCCACAAAACTTACCAACCCCCCTTCATGAAGTCCAGCTCTCCAATGAGCCAGACCCCCACCGTGTCTCACCTCCTCTCGACTGGCTACTTCCACGTGAGCGAGAGTGACGTGGCAGATTGCCTCGTGGCAAGGAGAGAAAGGGTCCGTGTGCGTGCTAAAATCTAACCCGACAGCCCCAGGCAATCAGAGTCATGATTTTGAGCGTATAGTTCCAGCATATAGAAACATATGGCACATAATTGAATACCATTTAAATTCCACCTTTACATCTACAACATATAAATTATTCTTAATCTTTAATAACTGCTCATGCATCTTGTCTGCTATATATGTTGCATAATCAAATGCTTTAGTAGTTGAAATATCTTGTACATTTGCAGCTAACATCATCATAGGAACTGAGATCTTATCCAATGCATCTCTTCCCAGTACATGGCACAGAGTGTGGTAAGTCTTTACAAAGTAATGCATGAATTGTGAAACGTCAAAAGGTTCTTCTTCACTATTTGATATTCTAATTAACTTTCCACCAATTCCCCTTGCTCTGTGCTTTAGCAACTTGAATACTTTGTATGCATGCCGAGTTTTTTTGTATTCATCTTTTAGGACGTTGAAATCAATCTTTTTTTTGCAGCAGGGTTGAGGCCAAATACCTTTGTGATGAATGCCTTTTGTTGTACTAATCACGACTTCATTATTCCCTTTCCTAATAGTCCGAGAAGTAGGATCATATCTCTGTGCAACAACCCTTACTAGGTCAGGATTTACAAATACATTAGGGCACATCAACTTCGCCACAATCAAATTCTAGGCATTACTAACAGGGGCTTTGTACTCCTTCCTATCATGCTAGTGCTTAAATAGAGTCCACCCATGCACATGCAATTTAGCATCCCAACACCCAGAACATAAATCTAAGAGTCTATCATTAGGCCTACCTAGACCGTATGCATTCGCTGGCCTTCTTGAAGACCTAGGCAACTATTTCATTAAATCCTCATCTAGACTCCTCTTAGAAGTCGAAGGATGACTTGTTTGAATCATTTTTTAAAATAACACCTCACCAGATTAGTGTTTTCTCTTCCAAGAATTCTCAAAATATCCTCTACCAGGTAGCAAATTAGCAATTCACCTTCAAATAGACACAATAGGCAAGAACAACTTACAGGTTTTAGTTGTAGAATCTTGAAATCACAATATTTTCTCGTCCAATTGCTCGCTACACAAAAATCCTCTTCATGTTTATGAAAACGTTGTGAAAAACCATTACCTTCCACTTTAATCAAGCTTATAGATTAGGGCTTAGTGCATAAATGCAATTGCATGTCCAAGTGTCTTTTTAGCCATCACTGCGAATTCATGATATGTGTACGCAAAAAATTTAAATTCCAACCATTGATGTAGAATTCATATTATGAGATCGACAGCCATGAATCAACTGCCAAATTTGGAAATATAGGCCTTTACATGAAAAGAAGCCGACCTGACGGCTAATTAAATTACTCCATCTCAGACATGCCTTCTTGTTGACTTTTTGACTTTTTTGTCCTACATGGCCACGTGGCATCATTTTGTAGCGGTGCAGTAGAAAATAGTTCACCTCCTTTTGGCTCCATGGGTGCATGCTAAGGCTTCCACGTGGACATCCATGATATGTTATGCAAACCTTATTCTTTTTTCCAGGAGGTGTCAAAATCTCACAGTAGCGTGGAGAATCTTCCCCTCAGACAAGATTCTCCTGCGAGGATGCGCTATCATCGGATCTTCAATATCTTTGGCCCCACTACATCACTTGATGCTTCAACACCTGGCACCATATCCTTCATTCAAATAAATCATCGATATTATGGCCATAGGCCACGATGTATGTCCTTGACACTTGTCTTCACCTTGCAGCCCCACGGTGCAAGCATGACATCACCTTCAGCATTGTGCGAGCTTGCGATATCCTGCTAGGTGGCACTTTCAGACCCTTACAAGGATATACGACCAAGACTTTGTAATGCATATGACTTGACGGGCTAGAACAAGTAACTCAAGACCTAGGGGTCGGTTAGCTCATGACATAAAAGACAAAAGGTTATAACTTAGCTAACTAGGAACCTAGGCTAGATGGTCAACAACAAAATAGAACATAAAGTAAACTCTGGACTATACGACTTAGGGTTTTAAGGAAAATAAGTAAAAAACTTGCATGAATGTTTTGATGCCAGATGGATGACTGTAGTTGAATTTCAGAATGAAATGTCCAGAGCGCTAGACTAGCGAACTCATACCTTTGAAATCAATCTAGAGTCGTTAGATTTACAAAGATCAATAGATGAATAATTATTATATATATTAATATAATATATAATAAAATTATTATATAATAAAATATATAATTCTAATTATTATATAATATATTATAATAATATATCTAACCTATATTATATTCAAACTTTTGCGCCATGTATCACCCATTTGATGAATGTTTCAATGCCAGATGGATGACTGAAGTTGAATTCCAGAATGAAAGTCTGGGACACTAGACTTGGGAACTCAAACCTCTAGAATCAATCAAGAGCCGTTAGATTTACAAAGATCAATGGTTGAGATTATACAATAGTTTTCAATTCCACAACTCGACATACATGCTATATAAGTATTAAATTATTAATTCATTTGAAGTGGGAGTACTCAGTAGTAGTACAACTACAACTACAAAGTTGTAGTGAAAGTGAAGAATAGAATAGAATATAATAACTTTTAAAAAAATTAACTTCCTTAAGAATAAAATAAAATTTATAACTTTAATAAAAGAATGTAACTTGTTTCACTCGCTTTACTTCACAATTGGCACTTAGCATTTAGCAATTTTAATTGATACTATTTGGAAGCGAGAGGGTCAAGGACTCAAGGAGATTGCAGTGCACCATAAATTTTAATATCAATTGTGCGATACCATGGAGTCACTCAATGCCAGTCTTTGTATTCATCTTTTCTAGGTAAGTGAAATATAGAAATACTTCATAGCTATTACTATTCTCCTTGAAATTTTAGTTTTTTCAATCTTGGGGACCAGGGTTTAGAAATTAGGGTTGAGTGTTTACAAACATATCTACCAGCACTACCAGACCAAAAATTGGGAAAACCAAAGAAAGAGATAAAACAAACTACATTGGACTGCTTAAAACCCCAGGTTTTATAGATGAATACCATGATATTTATGACCTTGTAATCTTTGGAAGGTTTACCTCAACACTCAAATATTCATTGGAGAATAAGGTACGTCAAGCACAAATTGACCCCAAAAACTAATACAAATTAACGGGTTGACTGCACCATGGGTGGTTGGATTGGGATGCCTGATGTTCCTTGAGGTTTTCCCTTGCCTTGAATTTATCATGGTCCATGCCCAAAATTATGATGAAAAAAGAAAAGCAATAGTTACCACTAAAGAATGCAAAACAATGACCATAAACCTAGAAAGACTTGCTAGTACTTATGAAGCAGTTAGTGAAAATGATAATTTTTTTTAATCAAATCTCTAACATTGGATACTGCCCTACTCAATCAGAATCATAAGCCTCCTTATAAAATTGATATATTTAAACCATGGGTTCAAGATATTATTTCCATGCTAGTGTTTTGCCTTGGATTGGATAATAATAGTCAAGTGGATGCAAGCCTCCTTGAAATGGTATACAATATCCATCAACAGAATCCACCTGCTAAATACAGATTTCTTGAGCACATTGCAGGATCCATGTAAAATTAATTTTTAATGATTAAACAAAGTCAAAGTGAAGCTCCCACTCCCAGTTCCAACATAAAGACATTTAGGTTCACAACCTACTTGTGCTATTTTTTTCTAGTGCAGTTCGCTGGGATGTTTCAGGACAACAAGCTTCAAATTCAACGTCAGCAAGATGAAAATGGACTACTGAATTGAACCCATAAGATAAAGATGTATCATAATCAAAAGAACTATAATAATTTTGAGGACTACTATTTGGCTCCATTGTATCAAACCATTACAAATACTCCAATGCCTAGATTTCCTGAGTCTTGTAGAAATTGCATTCAACTGGGAAGAGAAATACAATTGGCTAATTGGTACTTCATGGAGGAATATATTGTCCTAAGATTTTATGGATTGGGAGTAAAGCCCCACAAACTTCCAATACATGTGACAGAGAGGGTTTTTACATTGGAATACGTACGACAGATGGAGAGTACAGATCTACTGCACTTTGTTAGTCAGCAAAAGAAGAGCATATTTCCTTCCTTACCTTTTTCATGTGGAGGGTTCACATTCAAGAGAAAAGCATTCACTGTGGCACATGAAATTTTACAACTTTTTAAATTTGATGTTGACTCTCACTGGCAGTATGACCGATGTGATGTGATTAAAATAAGGCTTGTGGCCAATAAGAATGCTCCAAGTAGAATTCAACATGAAAGTAAACCCCTGCTAGAAATGTTGAGAAACAAGAATTCTTGGGATGAGGTCAGAAAAGTCATGGAAGAAACTGCTGCTCAAAGAGGTATTTCTTTTGATTTATTGTCATAAAAAATAATGGGATCACATCCAATTCCACAAACACAGAGAGATGCAGAGGTGACACTGGCAAACAAGAGATGACAATTTCTATAGATAAAGTACTATAAAATCTACATATACAAAAATTCCATAGACTCTAAAAGAGGCTTGTATAAATGAAGGCTGGTCACACTCAAAAATTAGTTCCTTTTGGTCTATGAGGAAGGATCCTGGTGATCCAAAAGCTACTGCAGAATTCGAAGAAAACTCAGAAGATGAAGAGTTCAACAAATTGTGGGATATAGAGCATCCCACTGTCAATGAAGCATCTAATGTTGAAAGTGATGATGAGGATGAAGAACAACCCACAGATCTTAGTGCCTTTACATTCAAAGCTCATATGAGTGAGACCACAAGAGAAACATATACTACAAGGGCATCAATAGCCCAAAAATTGGGTTATGAAGGTGGTGGTTTGGGGCCACAGGACAAGGCATTTGGATTGTACCAGATGTATATCCTAGAAAACCTAATGATCTTTGAATTAACATTGGAGGTGATGAACAAGCCAAAGGGCATACACATACAAATCAAGAGATTAGATTTATTCCAGCTTTAAATCCTTGAAGTGAGATCTAATCAGTAATAGTACCACAACGGTCTTCTGATTTGCATGTTTCTCATTCTTTTGCTGCAAGAGATGGTGGACATTCTAGTGCTACTGGTGGCAAATCTAGTGATGGTATAGGTAATAGTAGTAGTACTGGTCAGAAAGAGCCGCAACAACAAACTCACAAGAGGCCATCAATAAAATTAGATGATACTATAGACAAACTTAGAGAACAAGGCCTTTTGAATACTACGAAGCAAAAGATTATGACAAGTTTTGATTCCACATCCACATCAATTAATTAAAGATGACTAATCCTCAGGATCAATTAATTAAAGATGACGCCAACACTACAACTACTCCTTCACCATTCAAAGTTATGTCAAGTGTCATAGATTCTAATTACAAAGTTGAGTTTGAAAAGAAAGCCAAAATATCTAAAACACACAAAAAAAAAGTGCTAGAGATAGAGACTACTGCAACTTCAGAGCCTACAACAACTAGGGTATTGACTACATTTGACCCAAAAATAGAAAAAATGGATTACATGATTATTGTGCCCAAAGTTCAAAATAAACCAGAGGACCAGATGCAATGCTCTGACTATGAGATGAGCACCATCCAAGTGGATTTTTCTAGAATGAAAATTTTTGACAAAATTAATGTATCAAAAAAGAATGACAAAGTGGTGTACACATCATTGCTAAAGCAAGAGAGAACAAAAAACGTATGGTTGTTTTTTAATTTCCTGGTAACTTTTTTGAATATATTGTCTAAAAATTAGAGTTGTAATATAGACAGGTCACAGGTTCCAATAATTGAGTTACAATAGAAGAAAAATATATTCAGTGATGTTAATTCCATTTAAATTGCTCATTTTCATTTGACTTTGTGATTTACGTAACAGGTTGCAGACTCATATAGAAAAGTTACAGGGAGACATAGCAAATGAAAAAGCCAAGAGGAAAGCAACAGAGAACAAGACAAAAGAATTAGAGAAAAGGATAAAAAACTCTGACTCTACATCTACAAGTGAAGTGAATAAACAGATAGAGGTGGAAGTGAATAAACTACAAAAAAGGTTAAGTGAAAGTAAAAAAAATCATGATATTGAAAAAGCCAATTCAGAAAAATTAGAACAATCCTTGAATCAATCCAAAGACAAACTGTAGGCAGCAGAAAAAATAGGACATATGTGGGAAGAAAATGTGGAGAGAGAGAGAGAGAGAGAGAAAACTCTGAAAATTTGTAGATAAAACTGAAGAATGCAAAAAATGAAATAAAATCCTCCAAAAAGAAAGTATTTGAATTTTATAGAAACACAATGGTTTATGTAAAACATAACATGTGGGAGAAAATTATGAAGAGGATTGATGATATGTCTAAATTGTTTGAATTCATTGATGATCTACTAATATGTAGTTGTACACTCCAAAAATACATTGCTGAAAATGGATACATGGCAACTTCAAAATTGTCAGATGCAAACAACATTTTGGAATCAATCTACAATGCTACTGGTGAAGAATTGGAATCGAAAGGAATTCAGAACCATATTGATGCCGTAATAAAGGTCTCATCTATCATTGAAAAATGTGAGAAGTTGGAAGAAGCACGACATCTTTTGGAACAAGCTGCAGTATTGACAAAGAGGATGCAAACAAAGGAATAATACTTCATAAAGCTTGGTTTGTCAGGGGCTTTTGACCAATCATGCTGATACATTAGAATGGATGCTTTCAAAAAGAATATGGAGGATAAAATGAAGTGGGATAAGGACCAATTTCCTCAAAATCTTGATGAGGCAAACTTTTTGGATTCTATCTCACCACTGATAACCTTGAATGGAACTTTTAGTGAAACATTGATGTCAAGTAAATATATGAATTATAAACTTTTATCACACTTACAACTCACTCAAATTGGGTTAAGAAAAGCTACACTTCCATCAGATGAAAAGTGGAGCACTCTACAAAAGCTGATAAAATGATTTAGTAATATGTGGTTCCAACAGAGCATTATGCAGAGTTGGTTTTGAGCAAGTTATTGTACATTGTAAATGTAATACTTCAATGTATTCCTTCGGACCTTCATTTGAAAATCTATATAACATTGGAATCCATTTATGTGTTCATTGTTCAAATTATCTATACTATTTAATTACCTACTTCAAGAAAACTCTGGTTTCTACATACACATTAAAAATTTGCTAATGATGTATATTAATATGCTATTGTTGTTGATTACTATGCAATGCAATAAAGGAAAACAAATGAAACACTACTATGGTTATAGAGAAGAAAAATTACTTTGCATTTAGTTGAATGCTTGTAAAACTTATCAATATAACAAAATAATAATATGCAAATATTAATTTTTTATATCAAAAATGAAGAATGTACATCACTGATAGACAAATAAAATGTTAGCAACAACATTTTGGAGTTTGGAACATGACATATAGTATAAATACCTAATAACTGCTAATTCCCTTCAAATTGCCAAATCATCTCGTCATCCTCATTCTCCTCCTTTTGACCATGATATCTAGTGTCATCCTGATCATGTTCTTCATTTTCTTCTATCTCTGTATCTCCACTTAAGAGTGTCTCATCAACACCATTACCACTACATGTGGTTTTGGTATTCATTATGTCACTGTCATTTTTGCTATTATTGTTTGAAGTGTTGCACAATCCTCTTCTTTCACATAAGGACCTCTAGATTGTGAGTGCCCTATCAAAAGGAAAACTCTAGATATCATTGTTATCACCCAGTTTTGCACCCTTGCATGAAGCTGTTAGAGCTCTACAAACTAGAATAATATGGGATTGATCTCTAAGTGTGGGACTTTGCTAAATGAGATCAAACCTTCAGAGAAGGCTGGCTTCCTTGTCTAGCTATCACTTGAAACTACTGAATTTTGGGGGGAAAAGGGAGAGAGAAAGCTTGTAATGAAAATGAATAAAAGCTTGAAAACATAAAAGGGTGATACACCAGACAGATTTAAAGAAATTTCCGAAGAACTGAAGGATGCACAACACAATCAGAATATTGCAAGTAGGCATACATAGGTTAGATGACTCTAGTAGAGGTGAGAAGCAATATGATTGAGAGGAATACAACATTCACAGACAAACCATATGCAGATTCACATAGAACTAGAAAAATCAGTAAAGAGGTAAAAATAACTTGCATATATTTGGCAGAGAGGCAAGGTTACAGTACATGAAAACTCTATTTGGAAACAGAAGGACCAGAATGCCAAAAAAATTTCCAACCTTTTTTACAAAATTTGAATGCCTATATATAGCATTTCAAAACTATCCTAGGTCGGTTACAAAATTTGCTCTATGAGTTGTCATAGAAAAATATCTCCATCAATGACTGTTCAACTGCATCAGTTATGGCGTCGAAATCTGGAACTGGGCGGATGGGGAGATATTTAGAGTCTTTATTGTAGCTGCTTACTCATCACCAATCTTCAGCCAACACATTAGTGAGGAGATATTTTGATCATGAATGCGAGCAGCTTCCATACCTGCAGAAATGAATGCAAAAAACTATCTACATCTCGTTCAAGAAGTCGCTGAAATGTCCAGTCACCCAAAATATGTAACTCCAGATCTGAATTTGAAAAAGTGACAAAACTCCTGAAAAACCCTGCCAAATGAAAGAGGGGACCAAAATATACAATTTTGCTTCTTACAGCAGGTCAAAAATCGCCAAAATGGAGGAGATACAGGCGGTCAAAGATTTGGTGAACCGCCTGTATATATCGCTTCTACATCTCTGTGTATATCACTTGCATCTTGGTGCCTGAATCGGCATTCAAAAATTCATTCTGCAACTCCTTTGTACATACATGGCACTTTGCATATTGGCCCTTGTACATCCCTTTGTATTTTCAAAATTGTATATACATACAATTTCCCCTTGTATATGCGAGCCCTACCACTTGTATGTTAGCTTGTATTTGGACTTGCATCCTTGAAATATGCAAGCGAACATACAAGAAAAAAAATATTTACAAAGTGCCTGCCTTGGTGGACCCCACCATTTGTATGTCCTCCTCTGCATATGCAAAATACAAGATGCGGATCTCAAAACACCATTACCTACATTTCATTGTTCTAACAGGTCCGGCTTGTATATTTTCTCCTTGTACATTTCTTTGTATATGCAAATATACAAACACCTATACATACAAGGTGGACCTGAAACCTTTATGTGCCGAACTTGATCTTCGATTGAAATCCGCCTTGTATATTTCATTTGTATCTTTGACTTGTATATGCATGATATACAAGCCACTGTTCACGAGATCCTTTGTATGTCAAAACATACAATCCTCCTTGTATATGCGCGGGCCCCACCTCTTGTATGTTGGCGATATACAAATGCCTTTGTATATTTTCTCCTTGGCACTGTAGCAAATGTACATTTGCACCTTGTATGTTAAACATGCAAACACAATGTACAAACTCATAAACATACAAACAGGGAATCTTTACAGAATATGCCCGCAATGTATCCTTTCATTGTATATTGGCATTTGTATGTTCACTTGTATATCTGAATATACAAGCCCCTACATACATGCAGACCCGATGTACATTCAGCAAATATTCCAGGGATCTGCGATGTATATTCCATCCTTGTATTTTCCCTTGCATCCTTCCAGCGAATGTATATTGGCTTGTATGTCGAAAATACAAAGGCAAATATACAAACCTCCCAAACATACAAATGGGGAATCTTTGAGGAAAATGCAGTGAATGCACATTAAACCTTGTATGTTTCACTTGCATTTTTGCTTGTATATTTCTTTGTATATTTCATTTGTACATGCGAATATACAAGCCAAAAATACATTCCATCCTTGTATATGCGCATACAACCCGATTTACAAACCAGGAATATTCTAGGAATCTGTGAAAGATTCCCCCTTTGCACATGCATTTCCTTGGCCCGATATACATTTTGAAATGCATAAAAACTTAATTTTTTCTACATTTTCTAAGGCTGATGTAGATTTGCAAGCCCGCCAAATGTACATTCAAACTATATGTTGACCAAAACTTTGACCATGGATAACTTTTTTATTTGGCCGAATTTCAAGGTGATGTAAAAAGCAAACCCACCTATTTTTTCAAGCTCTTTCCAATGGTAAGGTTTTTTTTTAGGTAATTTGGCACTTTTCATTTTTAGGCAACATTTTCCAAAGGCTTTTCAAGGAAAATACTCAGTGAACTGTTTAGCTCTGGACAGAGGAAAAATGGGTCAACAATTTGGCGACCTCTATGGGATTTTTGCCTGCTAAACATAAGATCAGTGGCCTTATTGTATCCATTGGGCATGGGGTCACACAGAGGCTAAAATACAGATATTCCTGACCTTAGCAAAACAAGATAGAGCAATGAAGAACACTTGGAAGACCAAACCAAGACAAAAATGTTGAAAGCAAACCCTTTCAACTATGCTAGACAGCATTTAGGGAAAGTAAAAAGGGATCCAAACTAATGTGCAGTAGCACTTATTGAAAACAAGAAATCTAATCTACTAATTTACAAGGCGCTCATACCTCAAAACACCTCTTCAGGTGTATCCCATTAACTGGGATAGGAAAATTTTGTCCATCCATATTTGCTAACTAAAATGCATTGTGCTCCTTACATTTAGTAATGAGAAATGGGCCACTCCACATGCTGTCAAACTTGGAATGTTTTTTGGGTTTGCTCTTCAATTCATCCCATTTGAGCACCATGTCACCCATTCTAAAGTTCCTGGGGGTGGCCTTCTTATCAAAATTTCTTTTTGTTTGAAGCTGATGATATTCCATAGTCTTCATAGCCTTGTCTCTGATTTCTTCAAGCTCCATAAGCTGTGCACATCTGACAGCCATGGGGTCTTCCTCTTCAAACATTTTCAGCTGATTTATGATGTCTAGTGCTGTCAATTCTACAGAGACAGACAATCTTGCTTCCTTCCAATAGACTAACATATATGGAGAGTTTCCAATGGACCTCTTAGGAATTATTCTGTCTGCCCATAAGGCATATTTTAAACTAGTGTGCCAGGTCCTCTGGTTGTCCTCCATTGATTGTTTAATAATCCTTATGAGATTTTTGTTGGTAGACTCAGCCAAACCATTACCTTGTGGTTAATGATTAGAAGAAGTATTCAGATAGATCCCATTCTTAATAGCCCAGTCAGTTATCTTTAGGCCAACAAAGGCCAAAGCATTGTCAAAAATGATAGACTCAGGAACTCCGAATCTGGATATCAAATCATGATAAAAATTCAAGACAACATTTTCATTGGATTCCTTCAGGGCCACTGCTTCAGTCCACCTTGTGAAATAGTCTGTAGCTGTAAGAATCCATCTATGGCTTGCACTTGATGGTGGGTTAATAGGACCTATGAAGTCAATACCCCATCTCAGGAAGGGCTTCTCTACATGAATTGGCCGTAGAGGTAAGCCTGGCAGCCTCTCTTTCCCTGTAAAAATGGCACATTTTATACATTTCCTAGCCCATGCATGGGCATCCTTAAATAAGCTAGGCCAGTAATAGCCAGCTCTCATTACTTTTCAAGCAGTAGTCTTTGGGGCGAAATGACCCCCTACTGTTCCATCATGAAATTCATGCAGTACCTTAGCAGTCTGATCTTCAGTGATGCATCTCAGCAATACACCATGAAAATCTTTCCTGAAAAGAGTGTCATTAATCAAAACATACAGAACGGATTGCAGTCTATAATATCTTCTCCTGGTTTTATCTAGACCTGCTGGACATTTGCCAGTTTGCAAAAATTGAGTCATATCAGTAACCCAACTTGTGCCCACTGCCTCTGAATTATCTTGAGGTGCATCCTCAATGGTCAAAAGTGTCTCATCCCCCTTGTTGGAACTGGTAGCAAGCTGCTCGCTGAGTCCTTTGCCTCTGACAAGCTTGGTTACCTAGATATCCATGTCATATTCCATGACCTTGGTAATCCAACCAACTCTCTTCTCATTAACATCTTTGCTCAATAGGAACTCCTTTACGCTGGGATGAGCCACCATCAAATGTATCTTGTTATTAGAAATAAGATACCGAAATTTCTTGAGGCTCCTTATCACTACAAGGATGTGCTTCTCAACAAAGCTATACCTCTGCTCATATTCTTCCAGCCCCTGATTGAAAAAAGCAATTGGCTGCTCAAAGCTGCTACTCTGCTTCTGCACTAAAATCGCAGAGATTGTATCTAGGCCACCATAAGCATATAGAATAAAATCTTTGGAAAAGTCAGGATTTACCAAGGTTGGTGCAACTGACAATGCTTCTTTTATAGACTCAAAGCTGAGTCTGGCCTCTTTTGTCCAATTAAAGGTTGTATTTTTTTTAACATGGATGTCAAAGGCTTCAAAAGGGTTGCAATATCAGGGATGAACCTTCGCAGAAAATTAATTCTACCAATAAAACTTTGTAATCCCTTCTTATGACTTGGTAAAGGTAGCTCCAAAATGGCCCTTACCCTTTCAGCATCAATGGTAATGCCTTCTTTTGAGACAACGTGCCCTAACAGCTTGCCTTCATGGACATCAAAAATGCATTTGTTTGGATTAAGGGATATCCCAAACTCTCAGCATCTCTCAAAAACTTGCCTTAAGTGGGATAAATGCTTAGATGCATTCTTGGAAAAGACTGTTATATCATCTAAGTACACCAGCACCAGTTTGTACAGCAAACCCTTAAACGCCATATCCATGGCTCTTTGAAAAGTCGAGCCAGTGTTAGAGAGACCAAAAGGCATTCTCCTGTAGGCCATGGTCTCCCACTTGGTAGTGAATGCAATTTTAAATTGATCCTCCTCCTTGACCAACACTTGATTGTAGCTAGAAAATCCGTCAAGCAAGGAGAATCTCTCAGAGCCAGCCACTACTTGTAGAATCTACTCCATTGATGGAAGTGGGTAGTGGTCTTTTAAGGAAGCTCTGTTTAGATCCCTGAAGTCAACGCATAGCCTGATCTCTCCATTCGTCTTTCTAATAGGGACCAAGTTGGAGACCCAAGAAGTATGCTTGATGGGAAAAATCTTGTTTCCCTCAATTAGCTTAGTCAATTCTTTAATCATCAGGGGCTCTAGCTTTGGATTTAGGGGTCTCTGCTTCTGCCTTATAGGCTTTGTACCTGGTTCTAATTCTATGGTATGCTGGGCAATATGAGGATCAAATCCCTTCAGGTCTGAATAATCCCAAGCAAATACCTCCTTAAATTCTTGACAAAGAGCAATAAAAGCTAGCTGAACAGATTTTACCTATTTTGAGGAGTTTTCCCTTAAAAATTTCTAACTCCGCATAATGTTCCTCTTTTATTTGCATACCGGTCTTAGTCTTCTTCATATGATCATCGGTGCCAAAAATAGACTCCAAAGTTACCAATCCCTTGGGTAGCTTGTTTCTCTTCAACTGAATAATCTGATCATTGCCATACTGCTGTTTGAGTTTATCCTGATTCATCATGGAAAACTCATCTTCCTCTAATAGGAATCTCAGAATCTGTTCATCACTTTGAAAGACCTGCCAATGAACATTATTGTCAGGGATAGAGGGTTTGTCAACTATTTTTACATGAGGATGTATCTTTTCTCGTTGGATATCACTGGGAATATCAAATTGTGCCCCAATTGCAACCAATCGATCAGCATGGGAGTTCTGATTCCTTGGAATGGATATCATGTTAAAAGCATCAAACTCCTCAATCATGTTCCAGACCCTATGCTTATAGCACTTCAAGGTATCATTTTTGGTAAGATGCAGTCCTCTTACCTGATTTACAATTAGTTCACTGTCCCTAAACACCTGCAAACAACCAATTTTCTTCTTTCTTGCCCATTGCAATCCCTGGATTAGCCCCTCATATTCAGCAGTATTATTGGTACATGAGAAGGCAAAACGGAAAGTAGCATAATATTTTTCACCCTGTGGGGACACAAGCATTGCTCCACCAACGGATCCATTTCTGCTCGTAGAGCCATCAAAATACATTTTCCACACTTCATTCTGCTGCCCTATCTGCTGTTCTGCATCCTTTACCATACTTGGAGTTGTTGCCTCAGGCTCATGTAGTATGTAAATCCCCATACCTGTTTCTTGAATGTATGCCTCAGGGTCATCTACAACATCTTATGAGGCCCATTCCCTCAATAACACCTCTGGTATACTTTCATTTTGTAGCTCTTGGGCAGCCACAAGTTCAGGATCATCAGAAATAATGCAATTTGCATTAACACCAGGTGTGTAGGGCTCTATATGATGGTTTGAAAGTAATTCAGACCTTAGGGTCACTTTAGTGTCATACCTGGTCCTAAAAAACATGTGGGACTAGTCAGAGGATAGATATCCTCCTATTTTGGTTGTGAATGCTCTTGATAGGCACATGGCAAAATAAGGAGGCAAATCTATGATGAACACCTCCTGTGCAATGGAAACATTGGGACAAGTATGCAGAGTGAGGCCTAGGTCTTTTATTACACCCACAGTATTAACAGATGTGCCATCTAATTGAAGTACACCCTTTTCAAGAGGCTGGTATTTCAATCCTAATTGGTTTGCAATTTGTTTGAACATCACCGAACTGCTTGCACCACTGTCAACCATACAGTTATGAACTAATTTGTCTCCAATTATCAATGATACATAAAATGGGAGTGGCTTGGCACTTTTGTTAGGCTATTTGTTGTTATCCTCAGAGGAATTGGTAAGGACAACCCTATTTGGGTCGATAGTTGTATCATTGGATACTTTCAAATTAGATAAAGCAGACTGCAACATTCTCTTTTGACCAGGGATGGATAGGGAATCCCACATGGACATTGTCACATGCATCTTTTTCATATTTTCAATAATATTGAAAGGTGGAATGATACTCACCTTCTGATTTGACTTTGTAGTAGCAACTTCCGCTTGCAAATTAGGCATCTCCCTTGCTTTTGCTAGGTCACTTCTTTGTAAAATGTGGGGAATATGTGATGTTGAAGCACCAACATGTCCTTTCTCTTTATTTGCTACTTGCTCTACCTCATAACCCCTCTTCGTGGCCCTTGTATTTGCTGCCACCGGTGTATCCTCTCTATTCATGCCACAAAAATTGCCTTGCTACCAATTCATGAAGGTAGAATCACTCTGAGGTTGCTCTTGCTGCTGCTCAGCTCCATCATGAGGTGTATTTGGCTATGGGACTACAATATTCTGTACCATCAGAGCTTGATTTATGACCCCATTTGAGCAGGCTGATTACATGGAAAACACCATTTGTAATCAACTGCAAGATTATTCTGGACAGGGACAAGGTCCCTTGCTGTATTGATGGGCACTGGATTATAAGGCTGAAAAGGCCTTTGATTGACATTCTTCTTGGGACCCTGATAATTTCCTTGATATGGTTGTCTGTTGGCTTGGTAAGGATGATTCTGACCTTGATATGATTGATTCTGTCCTTGATATGGTTGTTGATAAGGCTGAAAAGGCCTCTGGGATTACTGTTTCTTTATGTTCACCAACGCATTTCCAAAAGTTTGAAGGATGCCCTCAATCTTTTGTTGACTATTTTTAATCTCTTTCAACTCTTGAGATGAACTAGTGGTAACAGGTTTAGAATTGGCAGTACTTGGTAATGCTGCCACAGTAGGCAAAGGGGAAAAATATGGGATTGGCAAAGGCATTGAAGCCTGGATCTCAGGGAAAATAGGCACTGGTGGTCTGGGTGCTATTTTTCTAGCCTAAATCAAATTTTTCTTTGCTCTAATGGCTAATTCATATGCATTAGATAAACTATTACCGCCTAATGATGGAATCATTATTGAAATATCACTATTCAGGGCCTTCAAAAAATACAAGAATGCATACTCAGCTGGAGGTCTTACCATGGCAGGGATTCTATCCCATGTCTTTTGAAATCTAAAGTTAAAATCCATAATTTGCTCCTGAGGAGCTCTCTTTATAGTGGTCATCTATTCAACCAATGATAGGTTGTCTGATTTATCTTGAAATTGTTTATTCAATTTGTCACCTAGATCATCACAGGTTCCTATAGTCTGCACCGGCAGACTCTTGAACCATTGCAAGGCTTTCTCTTTGAATGAGATAGCCAGCAACCTGATGCCTACATTTTCTTGGGTGACATGATGTACTCCACATAGAGATGCTACGTCTCTAATATGTTCAATAGGAGTAGTCTGATTTTCCCCTATGAAATAAGGCAGACTCTTCAAAGCTGCCATGGGTATAGCATCATGTACAGTTAGGTTTAAAGGGCTACCCCCGTCAAAAGTCACAAATAGCTGATTTCTTGCCATCTAAAGAGCTGTAGGTAGATTTGCTTGAGTTACTACAGGAACTACAGAAGCAGTTGTTCTGAAACTTGGGGGAGTTGACTGTACTCTTTTGGAAACTGGAGTCCTTACTGTAGCTCTGCTCTGTCTCCTGGGTGGAGAAAACTGTAGATAATCAAATGAGCTTGAACTTGAACTCCTAGTTTGTACCTTTCTCATAAAATGTAAAAATAGAACTAGTCTGCTTATCCTTCCTCAGTGTGAGTCACTAGATATGTAGGTTTAACCTCGTATAGGTTTGAAATTACTGGCTGCATATCAACACTAGTAATAATGGTTGTGTTAAGTTAATTGTTGCTCTGACTTTGAGTCCCACCGGGTGTGCCAAAAACTATTATCACCTAGTTTTGCACCCTTGCATGAAGCTGTTAAAGCTCTGCAAACTGGAATAACATGGGATTGATCTCTAAGTGTGGGACTTTGCTAAATGAAATCAAACCTCTAGAGAAGGCCGGCTTCCTTGTCCAGATATCACTTGAAACTACTGAATTTTGGGGGAAAAGGGAGAGAGAAAGCTTGTACAGAAAATGAATAAAAACTTGAAAACATAAAAGGGTGATACACCAGATAGATTTAAAGAAATTTCCACAGAACTGAAGGATGCACAACACAATCAGAATATTGCAAGTAGGCATACACAGATTAGATGACTCTAACAGAGGCGAGAAGCAATATGATTGAGAGGAATACAACATTCACAGACAAACCATATGCAGATTCACACAGAACCAGAAAAATCAATAAAGAGGTAAAAATAACTTGCATATATTTGGCAAAGAGGCAAGGTTACAGTACATGAAAACTTTGTTTGGAAACAGAAGGACCAGAATGCCAAAAAAATTTCCAAACTTTTTTACAAAATTTGAATGCCTATATATAGCATTCCGAAACTATCCTAGGTCAGTTACAAAATTTTCTCTATGATCTGTCATAGAAAAATATCTCCATCGATGACTGTCTAGCTGCATCAGTTATGGCGTCGAAATCTGGAACTGGGCGGATGGGGAGATATTTAGAGTCTTTATTGCAGCTGCTTACTCATCACCAATCTTCAGCCAACACATCAGTGAGGAGATATTTTGATCATGAATGCGAGAAGCTTCCATACCTACAGAAATGAATGCAAAAAACTATCTACATCTCGTTCAAGAAGTTGCTGAAATGTCTAGTCGCCCAAAATATGTAACTCTAGATTTGATTTTGAAAAAGTGACAAAACTCTTGAAAAACCCTGCCAAATGAAAGAGGGGACCAAAATATACAATTTTGCTTCTTACAGCAGGTCAAAAATCACCAAAATGGAGGAGATATAGGTGATCAAGGATTTGGTCAACCGCTTGTATATATCGCTTCTGCATCTCTGTGTATATCGCTTGAATCTTGGTGCCTGAATCAGCATTCAAAAATTCATTCTGCAACTCCTTTGCACATACATGGCGCTTTGCATATCGGCCCTTGTACATCCCTTTGTATTTTTGAAATTGTATATACATACAATTTCCCCTTGTATATGCGGGCCCTACCACTTGTATGTTAGCTTGTATCTGGCCTTGCATCCTTGAAATGTGCAAGTGAACATACAAGAAGAAAAATATATACAAAGTGCCTGCCTTGGTGGACCCCACCATTTGTATCTCCTCCTCTGCATATGCAAAATACAAGCTGCGGACCTCAAAACACCATTAGCTGCATTTCATTGTTCTGCCAGGTCCGGCTTGTATATTTTCTCCTTGTACATTTCTTTGTATATGCAAATATACAAACACCTATACATACAAGGCGGACCTGAAACCTTTATGTGCCGAACTTGATCTTCGATTGAAATCCGCCTTGTATATTTCATTTGTATCTTTGACTTGTATATGCGTGATATACAAGCCACTATTCACGAGATCCTTTGTATGTCAAAACATACAATTCTCCTTGTATATGAGCGGGCCCTACCTTTTGTATGTTGGCGATGTACAAATGCTTTTGTATATTTTCTCCTTGGCACTGTAGCAAATGTACATTTGCACCTTGTATGTTAAACATGCAAACACAATGTACAAACTCATAAATATACAAACAGGGAATCTTTACAGAATATGCCTGCGATGTATCCTTTCATTGTATATTGGCGTTTGTATGTTCACTTGTATATCTGAATATACAAGCCCCTACATACATGCAGACCTGATGTACATTCAGTGAATATTTCAGGGATCTGCGATGTATATTCCATCCTTGTATCTACCCTTGCATCCTTCTAGCGAATGTATATTTGCTTGTATGTCAAAAATACAAAGGCAAATATACAAACCTCCCAAACATACAAATGGGGAATCTTTGAGGAAAATGCGGTGAATGCACATTAAACCTTGTATGTTTCACATGCATTTTTGCTTTTATATTTCTTTGTATATTTCTTTGTATATTTCACTTGTACATGCAAATATACAAGCCAAAAATACATTCCATCCTTGTATATGCGCATACAACCCGATATACAAACCAAGAATATTTTGAGAATCTGCGAAAGATCCCCCCTTTGCACATGCATTTCCTTGGCCCAATATACATTTTGAAATGCATAAAAACTCAATTTTTTCTACATTTTCTAAGGCCGATGTAGATTTGCAAGCCCGTCAAATGTACATTCAAACTGTATGTTGACCAAAACTTTGACCATGGATAACTTTTTTATTTGGCCAAATTTCAAGGTGATGTAAAAAGAAAACCCACCTATTTTTTTAAGCTCTTTCCAATGGTAAAGTTTTTTAGGCAATTTTGCACTTTTCATTTTTAGGCAACATTTTCCAAAGGCTTTTCAAGAAAAATACCCAGTGAACTATTTAGCTCTGGACAGAGGAAAAATGGGTCAACAATCATGTCTAGTTGTATACCTTCTCAAGCAGTTTTCCAAATTCTTGTCAAGTTTATTTCTTATCTTTGATTTGAAGAACCCCAATGCACTAAAAACTCTCTCATCCTCCACCAACCCCAATATCATGGTTTGACATAAATCAACAAGTTTGAAAAATTCTGATAATGCATCACGTAATATTTCTCTTTGACTTAAGGTTGCCCAAAGCTTTGTTCTTGATCCTGTTGGTACTTATTTTTGACTTGGAGGTTGTTTCTGCATGTTGGAGGTTTTGTTCATTTAAACCCTATATCTTCTTGCCCATCGCCATGACCTCGCAGGCTTCTGGGCGATCAGGTTGGTGGTAGTGATGTGCCATCGGCGTAACGTTCATCATCGGCATGTCTTTTTTCTGGTTCCCTAACGGGTTTGTTCTTACCGATGGTTCCTTCAGTGTGATTTATGCTATCGGCGAAGGGTTTCTGAGTTGGGCCGACAGTGGATGTTTGGCCGATGCGATGTCATCGGTGTGGGTCTCACCGATGAGGTTAATTTGTGTGTTCATCACCAAGACTTTGGGCTATTGGCTGTGACGTTTTGCAGTTTGCCGATGAAGGGAGTCACCCCGATGGGGAATGCCATCGGAGTGAGATGGTATATCGGGCTGGCATTGTTTCGATCTGCCGATGTGAGGAGCTTGGCCGATGAAGAGTCATCGGCGTGTGTTTGGCCGACGGAGGCTTGCGGAGGTGGAGTATGTAGTTTTGCATCGGTGAGACTAGTATGGTCGGTAGGAGAATTATGGAGTTGGCCGATGGTTTGTGTCACAGCGATGGGTATTTGGCGAAGAGTTGTGTGTTGAGCATGGCAAAACGCTCGAAACCTATCATGTGTGCGACCATGTTTATGAACTACTGATGTGATCTCCTCACCATGCATGTTGGATTATTCCCCTATGTATTTTCAAACTTTAAGCGAAGCATGTTTTGGCGGGAATTTCTTTTTGAACGCTGCGGTGTTTTTCCTGGTGGTTGCAGGTAGTTGAGCCATCAATGGTGACAGTGTAGGGGTCTGGGCGACGGTACAAACGGTGAGGTTGCCTGATCGGGGATGAAGACTTTCAGATGGCGGCGCATGGCTTGAGGCCCCCCGCTTTGTCTACTGCATTAATATTTTCTGAGCGCCATTCCTTCTAAGGACTATATCTGACATTTTTTGATGTCCATCATGTAATTAATTCCTGGGAGTACACCTTCTGGCTGTTTTAAGTAGGAAGTGTTACTCATTTTGTGGTTGTTGAAAGTTGAACATTTTGGCTCTGTGATACAATACAGTTGGTTTTGGCTGCTCTGTCCATAAAAACTTGTGAGTCTATGTATCTCTTGTTGTATGTTTTTGCACGAATCCACTGATTTCATGGTTAATTTTATATGAGAAATGCTATGTAGGCATGTGTTTTGTTAATTCTGTCTCTAGTATTGCATGTATCTTTCTTCTGAGTCTAGATATTCAAGGAATGTTGAGACTCTAGAACATAGAATTCCTGTGTTGAATGTCTGATCTTTTAACTTCTGCTCAAGTGGTAGATTAAACTATTTTCAGATTGAACATTGAGAAGGGTATACTGCAGTAGGGATGCCATAAGTATAGATAGCTTAACACTTTGTATTGGGAGATATCTGTAAGGCAGGTATCATATGTATCCCCCTGAAATCCAGTTTTAGTTGTTCATGCATATCATTCACAGGTGTATGTCTACTGACTCTAGGCCCTGGACAGGCACCGATCTAGCTTTGTGTTTATGTTATATACCATGTCCAGCTTTGCATCCAAGCTTAAAATCAAAATCAAACTCTAAAACAACCATTAAGACAATAGAATTAGTTTTAGGATCCAAGTCCTCTATCTACAACTGCAAATAGGCCCAAAGCTAGCCCCTTTGCTCTTATCTTACAGTTTTGGTCTACTTACAGGAGAACTTATCTACTTTCTGTCAGCATCCCAGCTTTGTATGTATATCCTCATGGATGTTGAGTAGGGAATACCCCCTAGGTTTTGCAGAGCCTAAAGAAGAAGAGGAGATAAAATATAGAGTCTATCTCCTACACTGTTGGCCCCTGGCCCAGAGATCCTGTTGATCATTGATGGCTACCTTGTAGGGAAATCTGGGAATACGCATCCAGTCTGGGAAAAAACCAACAGAAATTGGTGACTCTGCTGGGGACGGTGATTTAAAAATTGTTATTTTTGTCCTCCCTGGTGAAATATCTGTGTGCCCATCCGAGTCACCAACAGAAATTGGCGACTCTGCTGGGGAATTTGTGAAAGAACCCTGATTTTCAAAATAAAACAGTTCCTAGTAAGAAATTGGCGACTCCGAAGTAATCTCCCAACCGGTCAAAGTAAAAATTATATGCAGGGGAGAAGATCCCAACAAAATCCTTTATTTGAAGAGTTACCAGTAACAAGAAGAATGATGTACAGAAGAAAGGGAGCTGCCTCAGTCAGTCATGAGAGTTCCCCCAGAAAAAGTGATGATATGCAAGATAACCCTAGGCCATCAGGACAGCATGTGCCTTACTTTTCAAATGCAGAAGCTAATATTCAGGGTGCATATGAGAGGCAACAGGGTGGTAGCATGAGAATGAGGTCAGAGGTGTTCCAAGAATGCCCATTTCTCAACCGTAGTGAAAGGTTTGAAGAGGCAGAGTCTTTGAGGGATGATGAAGATGATGACTAGAATGGTATGAGACCATCTACCTCCATGCCTAAGGAAGAACAGTTAGCTGAAGAAATCAGAAATTTGAGAGCAGAAGCAGAGTATCTGCAAGCCATGAAAATCAGAGATGACATGAGGCAGAAAGTGCAAGCTTTAAGGGCTGCCCAAAATAATTCAATTCCTACCCTTCAGAATGCAAATGTGCAGAGACATCAACAGAGAAATGAAGTGCAACATCAGCATAATGATGAAAGACAAAATGTGAATGATGCTAGGATACCATTGAACAATGTAAGAAACCAGAATGTAAACAGAAATATCAATGTTAATCAGTTTGATAGACATCCCATGCAGTTGGATAGATTTAGACAGCTGGTATTTGATGGTATTCCTGGGTATCCTAACCCTATTGACAAGCATCTGAGGCTGCAAGTGCCTAAATTTTCAGGAAACAACACAGTGTCAAGAGAAGATCATCTAAAGGCTTTTCAAAATGTTATGGACAACTTTGAGGTTGAACATAGGATGTTTTCATGAAATCATTCATGCAATCTTTAATAGATGAGGCAAGAGAATGGTACAAGAATCTGCCTGACAGAAGTATTTCATCATGGGATGATTTTAAAAGGGTATTTAAGGAGCAATATGGTGACAAAACTGACCCTAGCTTTTTTGTAAATGAGTTTACCAGTATCACTAAAGGGTCAAATGAGCAGGTTGCAGATTTTAATGCAAGATTTACTAAAGTGTTAAACAAGTTGCCACATCACATGAGGCCAAATGAACCTATGTGCATAATATTGTATATCAATGCCTTTGATGCAAAAACAACATATGGATTAAGAGATAAAAGCCCTGCTACTCTCAGGGATGCTTTTAGAATTGCAGTGAATATTAAGAACAACAAGAAAGCATCAGGCAAGACTAATAGAAGGGATGATGTGAAAATTCTACAGAATCCAAACAAGCCTCAGAACATTCAAGGTAATACATCTACCCCTGAAGATAAGATAGACAAATTGGCAAATGTTGTTAAGGACCTAAGCTACAGACTAGCTAGAAGTGAAAAAGGGATAGGTCCTGATAGGCAAGTCCATCAAAGGCAGGAAAAGAGGCCATCATTGCATGATATGCCTTATAATACCAATTGGCAAAATGGTAAGCCTATATTCCCACATAACAGCACAAATCAGAGAGCTCAATATGTCAAAGAAACTCCTGATCCTCTAAAGAAAGCTGTAAATATTGTTGATGATGCTCCATGGTGTATAATTTGTCAGATGCCACATTCACAGTCACAGTGTATGATTGCTCAATCCTTGTATGATAACGTTGCATCTTGTAATGAATGCAATGAGCCACACTATGTGCAAGATGATGATGTTAATATGATGTCCATAAGCAATGGATACCATCTTTATGATGCTGATGAGAATATAGATAATGGAATTCGGGCCTGTCAATGGGATTCTTATGATGAAAATGATGAAGAAAACTATGTGTATGCTCAGAGCTCACACAATTTTCTGAGTAACTTACGACGGCCTTCTGATGAGGAAATTAGAGCCCTCACAGCTGCAGCAGTTGCCCAAGTCAAGAGTAACTACAATCTCATAGGTAAAGCTTAGTTAAGCAGCTCACATCAGCCAGAAGGTATTTCTGCAGGTCAACCAGTGCATGGTCATAAAGGAATTGAATCACAAAAAAAGCAGTGGGGTAATAATAAACAGAATTTTAGACATAGAACAGGTCATGAATCCCAAGGACCAGAAAATAGAATCCCTCAGGCTGAAGATCAAAGTAAAGGTTCCCAAGAAAAGAATGATGATCAGGGAACTATGAAAGTAAAAGCTAAATCAGTTTAGGATAAAAACAAGATTATGGAGCAAGCTACAACTGTTATACAAAGTTATCCTCCATTTGATATAGCTCAGGTCCTCTCCCAGGTAAAAGTCTCTGTTCCACTTATGGAACTGATGAAGGTTGAAGAAATCAAGAATAGGACAATATCCCTAATTTCAGGGGTGCCTTTTCAAGCTAAACAAAATGTTCAAATCCAGGGTGAGAAACATGTCATGTATAATGAAGAAGATGAGGCTCCTGAGGTTTATTTAGGAGTAACTATGACAAAGTGTCCTTCACAAGTGGAACCATTTTATGTATCCCTGGTCATAAATGGAAAAATAATCAGAAATTGTATGCTTGACACTGGAGCATCTACAAATATCATGCCTTTAGCCGTCATGCAACAAGCTGGATTGAAAATTGACAAGGCATGTGGGAAATGTTATGCTATGGATGCCAGAGAGGTACCAGTTATTGGAATCATGAAGGATGTAGATTTCAAACTAGCAGCATTTCCTGAGAAAAGATATAAAATGAATGTAACAGTGGTTGACATCAAGCCACAGTATGGTATGTTGCTGTCAAGAAGATGGGCAGCACTAATTGGTGGAAGTATGCAGCTGGACCTGTCATATGCCATGATTCCGATGAATGGCAGGGATGTTAAGTTAATCAGAGAACAAAGATCATCAGAGACAGTGGAAGACCAAGAAGCAGAGGAACATATATGCTTTGTAAACACTGACTGTGATAACTTCAAGGTTGTCTCAGATGATAGAGAAGATAAAGAGAAAAATGTCTGCAGTAAAGAGCTGAACCAGCAGGGTCTGTGGACCATGTATTTTGATGGAGCTTGTGCAAAAGAAGGCTCTGGAGCTGGAGTTGTTTTCCTGTCTCCAACTGGTAAGCTCCTCAAATTTTCTTTCTTGCTAAGGTTTGTTTGCACAAACAACATTGCAGAATATGAGGCTTTAATCTTAGGCCTAAATATAGCTCTCAAACATGGAATCAAAATGCTAAGAGTATTTGGGGATTCTGAGCTGATTGTATCCCAAATTAGAGATAGGTATGCTTCAAAAAACAAAAGATTGAAACAATACAAGCATGCTGTTTGGGATACCATTGAACTATTTGATGCATTTTCAATAGGCTGGGTAGAGAGATCAAAGAATGTTATGGCTGATTTCTTAGCTAATGTTGCAATAAGGCCAGATGACATCACTCTGTCAGATGTTACAAATGTAGAATTTAAAATCAGGCCTGCAGTACCAGAAAATATATGTAGTTGGCAAGTGTTTAATGATGATAGGGACTTGTTAAAATTTTTGCACTGCATAGATGAATATGAGAATCAAGAAATTGATTTCCAAGCTTTTGTAGAGACTATAGATGGAAAAGAAACTCTTGTGGGAAAAGAGATAATTCAATTGAAGACTAATAAAATCCCTAGAGGGTTAGTAGCTTTGGAAAGAGCTTTTGAAAGTCGAGACCAATTGGTCACAAGGACATCTCCCACAAATAAGGAAGATTTAGAAGAGATAAATTTGGGGACATCTCAGGCCCCCGAGAAGGTATACATTGGTAAACAGCTCAAACCACACATCAGGAGTATTCTGATTTCATTACTGAAAAGGTATAAACATGTTTTCGCTTGGTCATATGAGGACCTAAAAGCCTATAGGGAAGATCTATTCCAGCATGAGATCCCATTGAAGCCTGGAGCTAAGCCATTCAGACAAAGGCAAAGACCTATTAATCCTACCTTAGCTCCAAAGATGCAAGGAGAACTTAAAAAGCTTAGGGAAGCTGGAATAATTGTGTCAATCAGACATTCAACTTGGGTGTCTAATCTTGTCCCAGTCAGGAAAAAGAATGGTGATATTAGGCTTTGTGTTGACTTCAGAAACTTGAATGTATCCTCTTTAAGGGATAACTATCCACTGCCTAATATGGAAGCTATGTTGCAGAGAGTGACTGGTTGTGAACTCTTGTCCATGATGGATGGATTTTCAGGTTATAATCAGGTGAAGGTAAAGGAATCAGAACAGTATAAGACTGCCTTCACCACTCCATGGGGAACTTATGTATATGTTAGAATGCCATTTGGGCTAATAAATGCAGGTGCTACATTTCAAAGGGCAATGGATGTTGCTTTTGCAGGGTTGATTGATTCAATCCTGGCCGTATATCAGGATGATCTCACTGCTTATTCAAAGAAGGAAGAGTAGCATTGTTTGCATCTAGAGCAGATTTTCATAAGAGCACTAGAGTATGGCATTTGTTTAAATCCAAAGAAGTGTGCTTTTGGGGTAGTTGAAGGAAAGCTCCTGGGACACATTGTTTCCAAGGATGGAGTTAGGATAGATCCAGAGAGAGTGGCTGCTATTGACAGAATTCAAATGCCAAGAACTGTAAAAGGAGTTCAGTCCTTCTTTGGACAAATAAATTTTGCTAGGAGATTTGTTCCCAACTTTGCAAAAACCACAAGGAACATTTCCAAGATGATGAAGAAGGATGCAGCTTTCAACTGGGAAAGTGAAGCAATAGAATCATTTCAGAGTATCAAAGAGGAAATCAAGATGGCCCCTGTTCTTAAATCTCCTAATTTTTCTAGGCCATTCCAATTGTTTTCATTTGCTTCCTTTCACACTGTTGCTGCATGTTTGCTACAGAAAAATGAAGATGGTTTTGAACAGCCCATAGCTTTCTTCAGTATGTCCTTGCAGGCTTCTGAGTTGAAGTATGATATTATGGAAAAACAGGCATATGCACTAGTCAGAGCCATCAAAAGTTTTAGACCGTATCTGGTAGGATCACATGTAATTGCATATGTACCCCATGTAGCAGTCAAAGACATATTCACTCAATAGGAGGTGACCGGAAGAAGGTGCAGATGGATAAACAAACTGCAGGAGTTCAACATAGACATACAAGTTACCAAGTTGGTAAGAGGACAAGGATTAGCCAAGATGATGGCACAGTCAAACTTGGAAGCATACCAAGTTAATGCAGTCCAAAATGAGAATGTAAATGTATCAAGATCTGAATGGTACAAGGATATTATCTACTACTTGCAAAATCTGAATTGTCCTTCCCATTTCAGTGACAGTCAAAAGAGGACTTTAAAGTTACAAGCAATCAGGTATGTTATTGTTCAAGGTGAGCTATACTGGAAAAACCCTGATGGTGTGCTGCTGAGGTGTGTGGATAAAGATCTAGCTAACAATGTTTTGAATGACATGCATAAAGGATTGTGTGGTGGACATTATACTGCCCAAACAACAGCTCATAAGACTCTTAGAGCAGGATATTGGTGGCCCACTCTCTTTTCAGATGCACAGAGGTTAGTAAGGAAGTGTGATCCTTGCCAAAGATTATCAGGAAAATTGAGATATGATGGTGCTTTACCCCTCAGAACTGTAACTGTGGATGCTCCATTTCAGCAATGGGGAATTGACTTCATAGGGGAAATTGCAGACAAGTCAAGTGGGGGACACAGTTGGATTTTAGTGGCAACTGATTACTTTACCAAATGGATTGAGGCCATTCCAGCTAAGAGAGCTACGAGTAAGGTGGTGATGGATTTTATACTGGAAAATGTTATCATCAGGTTTGGAGTACCACTCAAGATAGTCACTGATAATGCTATGTGTTTCAGATTAGGTGAATTTGTTGATTTTTGCAACAAATATGGGATAAATTTATCATATGCATCACCATACCACCCACAAGGAAATGGTCAAGCAGAATCAAGCAATAAAAGCATCATGAAAATTATCAAGAGGATACTGGACAAGAACAAGAGAGCTTGGGACTCAAAATTAAAATTGGCAATATGGGCTAACAGAGTGACAGTAAAAAAGGCTATTGGAATGTCACCCTTTGAGCTGGTATATGGTGCATTAGCCAAATTGCCTATAAACAATCTCCTGCCAGTTTACAAATTCATCCAGGAAAATGATGAGGAGATTGAAGACTCCATGACAGAAAGAGTGAATCAGCTGGTTGCACTAGATGAGAACAGAAGGAAAGCACACCAAATCAATCTCAAGAGACAACAAGATGTGAAACATCTGTTTGATAGGAGAGCTACAAAAAGGAAGTTTCAGGTCAATGATCTGGTGCTCATCTGGAATGTAAAAAATCAAGACAAGGGTAAACATGGTAAATTCGAACCCTTATGGATGGGCCCATATCAGATTTGCAGTACTCATGGAGAGGACTCTTATTTCCTCCAGGCCCTAGATGGTGAAATTCTAGAATTGCCTATGCATGGCCAATTCCTTAAGTTCTATTTTGCATAGATGGCTTGTCTCTGTGCACATGTGTAAAAATATGTATATATTGTAAGTGCCTTGTACAGTTCGTGCTTTTTGGCTTTTTGCCTGGTCTGCCCAGAGATCTGGTTCTCGCTGCAGGTTTTCACCTGCACGTCCCCATTCAGAGCTAGTGTTGGTACTTATTTTTGACTTGGAGGTTGTTTCTGCATGTTGGAGGTTTTGTTCATTTAAACCCTATATCTTTTTGCCCATCGGCATGACCTCGCAGGCTTCTGGGTGATCAGGTTGGTGGTAGTGATGTGCCATCAGCGTAACGTTCATCATCGGCATGTCTTTTTTCTGGTTCCCCGACGGGTTTGTTCTTACCGATGGTGCCTTCGGTGTGATTTATGCTATCGACGAAGGGATTCTGAGTTGGGCCGACAGTGGATGTTTGGCCAATGCGATGTCATCGGCGTGGGTCTCGCCAATGAGGTTAATTTATGTGTTCATCGCCAAGACTTTGGGCTATCGGCTGCGACGTTTTGCAGTTTGCCGATGAAGGGAGTCACCCCGATGGGGAATGCCATTGGAGTGAGATGGTATATCAGGCTGGCATTGTTTTGATCTGTCGATGTGAGGAGCTTGGCCGATGAAGAGTCATCGGCATGTGTTTGGCCGACGGAGGCTTGCGGAGGTGGAGTATGTAGTTTTGCATCGGTGAGACTAGTATGGTCGGCAGGAGAATTATGGAGTTGGCTGATGGTTTGTGTCACAGCGATGGGTATTTGGCGAAGAGTTGTGCATTGAGCGTGGCAAAATACTCGACACCTATCATGTGTGCGACCATGTTTATGAACTACTGATGTGATCTCCTCACCATGCATGTGGGATTATTCCCCTATGTATTTTCAAACTTTAAGTGAAGCATGTTTTGGCGGGGATTTCTTTTTGAACGCTGCGGTGTTTTTCCTGGTGGTTGCGGGTAGTTGAGCCATCAATGGCGACAGTGCAGGGGTATGGGCGACGGTACAAATGGTGAGGTTGCCTGATCGGGGATGAAGACTTTCAGATGGCGGCGCATGGCTCGAGGCCCCCCCTTTGTCTGCTGCATTAATATTTTCTGAGCGCCATTCCTTCTGAGGACTATATCTGACATTTTTTGATGTCCATCATGTAATTAATTCCTGGGAGTACACCTTCTAGCTGTTTTAAGCAGGAAGTGTTACTCATTTTGTGGTTGTTGAAAGTTGAACATTTTGGCTCTGTGATACAATACAGTTGGTTTTGGCTACTCTGTCCATAAAAATTTGTGAGTCTATGTATCTCTTGTTGTATCTTTTTGCACGAATCCACTGATTTCATGGTTAATTTTATATGAGAAATGCTATGTAGGCATGTGTTTTGTTAATTCTGTCTCCAGTATTGCATGTATCTTTCTTCTGAGTCTGGATATTCAAGGAATGTTGAGACTCTAGAACATAGAATTCCTGTGTTGAATGTCTGATCTTTTAACTTCTGCTCAAGTGGTAGATTAAACTATTTTCAGATTGAACATTGAGAAGGGTATACTGCAGTAGGGATGCCATAAGTATAGATAGCTTAACACTTTGTATTGGGAGATATCTGTAAGGCAGGTATCATATGTATCCCCCTGAAATCCAGTTTTAGTTGTTCATGCATATCATTCACAGGTGTATGTCTACTGACTCTAGGCCCTGGACAGGCACCGATCTAGCTTTGTGTTTGTGTTATATACCATGTCCAGCTTTGCATCCAAGCTTAAAATCAAAATCAAACTCTAAAACAACCATTAGGACAGTAGAATTAGTTTTAGGATCCAAGTCCTCTGTCTACAACTGCAAATAGGCCCAAAGCTAGCCCCTTTGCTCTTATCTTACAGTTTTGGTCTACTTACAGGAGGACTTATCTGCTTTCTGTCAGCATCCCAGCTTTGTATGTATATCCTCATAGATGTTGAGTAGGGAATACCCCCCTAGGTTTTGCAGAGCCTGAAGAAGAAGAGGAGATAAAATATAGAGTCTATCTCCTACACTGTTGGCCCCTGGCCCAGAGATCCTGTTGATCATTGATGGCTACTTTGTAGGGAAATCTGGGAATAAGCATCCAGTCTGGGAAAAAACCAACAGATCCCTCTTGGTGGGGAGCCTCCATGAGTTTAAATTGTTCAATCAATGAAGTTGCAAATCGACCTGATTACTTTGTAAGCTTAGTTTGATTTAAAATTCCTTCTATTTGTTGTCCATCAAGTTTTGTACTTCTTCAAAAATGATCTGTTAAGGTCTTTATCTTGTTTTATAATCACTTGGCTCACAATTGACCCAATATTGAGGATACACTATAGACATGGCTTCAAGAAGTTCACCACGAGGGAGTCGATCTCTAATCTCCAGGGAAAGAGATTTCACAATATTCTTTAAAGTAGTACTTACATAAATAACAATCTTGTCAAAAGCTTCCCTTGAAACAGGTTCTTCTCTAATAGTACGCTTGACCTTGTTAAAACAGTGCATTGGTATCTCAAATCCCTTTACAAAGACAGGTAACTCCCCACTATCATTAAACTGTAAAAAATTAGCAGGATTGGTCACATTTGTTATCAAGTGCCAGCTGCTAAATTTTGGACTTATGAAGGACTTGTCTGATAGATATAGATTATCAAGGGTCATGCATAGCATTCGACGCAGTTTAGTATATTCAGAAATATACATAGTTCTTTCTTGGGCTTTTTTCATAAGCACATTCATTTCCTCCAGCATGGGAAGAATACCAGCTAAAATGAGGAGTGTCTCTATGTCACTTAACCTATGTAAGAGGTCAGGAGCCCTGTCAACTAAGAAGCGATGGTCATACATTACACCAATCAAGGATTGATATTCTATAAAAACTCTTTTCACTGGTTCATACAAGGAGATCCATCTGGTATCAACATCCTTAAAAAGCTTGTTTCCTACAGTTACTCCCTCAACAAAATGTTAAAATTCCAAAAACGGTTTGGGACTTCGGCAGAAGTATGAGTAGAGCTCGCAGACTAGATCTTCAACTTTTGATACTGCATGAAACTTGCTCACCATTTTAAATGCTAAATTCATTCTGTGGGCCATGCAGTGGATGCCAATCATGTATGGTGAAATAGAAGTTTGTAGTTTTACACACATACCATTCCTATGACCTTGCATTACTGAAGCTCCATCCATCCCTACACACACCAACTTTGTGGCAATTGTGCATACATCCATACCTCTAATTTCAATCAAATATTTCTTAACTATCTCAAATAGATTTTGTGCTGTTGCATTCTCCTTCATTTTATAAATAGAGAGTAGATGAGTTGGCAGACATGATTTGCCATAGTATACACATGCATACATACCCAAGAAGTATTATCTATTGTTGTAACTTCATCTAGAGATAATGCAATAAAAGTTGACTCTTTTATTTTTTCCTGTAAATCATATTTTTCCACATCAGCAAGACAACTTGCCCATTCCCATCCACTGTTTATTGACCAATGTGTGTTAGGAAAAATAGGAACCCCCATAAAAGATAATAAACTATTATATTCTGGGTGGTTTGTCATAGGACACCCTTTGGTCAAATATGAAAAATAACATCCAACTGAATAGTTTTTGCCATTTGTGTTTCTCCCATCATCTTTCCAAATTGAGCTTCAATTGAACCTCCACCTGCATGAATCTTCGCCTTTCTTTGCATATGTCATCATATTCAAGGGAATTCTTTACATGAAGACATTCATCCTTTGTTTTCCATCTTATCGCTGATTTTCCCTGTCCATCTATGATTTGTTTTTCATAAACTTTGCCAATATGTTTTTCTATGGTGTCACGTTTTAGCTGAAACCTCTTGTCCCTATGATATTTCCAACTACAAATCTTACACTTGCATTCTATGGGAGGTTCATCTTTGTCTGCATTCTCCACTGGTTCAATGAATGAGAATTTTGACACCCAATCAATTTGAAAACTCCTTGACATTTCCCACTCATGCACCTTTTTTGATTTGGCTTTTATTTTCCCCTTGCGTGCACTTGCAGGATCTTCATCTTCATTGATTTTTATAACTTCATTAACTTCATTATCATTTATTGAGTTTGATTTATTCATATTATCATTCATGCTACCTTGGGTATTCCCTGGAACATCAATATCATATGTGGCATTGTCATCATTCCCACTACCTTGGGTATTCCCTCGAACATCATTTGTGGCATTCTCATCATTCTTGGTACATTGGGTATTCTCTACCCCTGGAACATCAACTATGGCATTGTCATCATTCCTACTACCTTGGGTATTCCTTGTTATATCATCTGTGGCATTGTCATCCAAGTCAATAGATGGTACAAGTTATGGTGTTGTAGCTTGATCAGATGGACTGCCAACATTGCCAAAGTACAACTTTATGTTTCTCCATTTTAATGACCTTGACCTCACTTCACCACCCTCAGACAAGTTCTTCTTGCTCAACATCTCTCATGAATTAAAAGCTATAGAAAAAATGTCATTTTGTTCAAGAAGGAATCATAGATGATAGAATATAGATCCCTGATTCATTGGGTCCTAGATTAAGATATCTCCCTAGTCCTAGACTCCTAACTACTACTCAATCAATATCATTTGTAACAAATTACAATGAAACCAAACAAAGACATAAATAATTAACATAAATCTTATATTATTACATAGTAAAGAAATGATCACTTACCTTTTCTGTGACTCGCCAATGCCTGTGTTGTAACTTCTCTATGATCTAAAATGAATCAAGGATTCAAGAGCTTAGAGCTGAACAAAATGTCTAAAGGATTAATTAGAGTTTCAAATGCATTTATATCAATGCATATTGGGTGAATACCGTAGGATTTTCAAATGGTAGTGTAACAATTTGGTGAATCACGCGTACTATTAATAGGACACTTGTAAATGTTAGGCGAAATGGAGCTCCATCAAACACATATGTTGTAATTTTCTAGGTGAATAAGGCCCTTGGATTAGCATGGAGTTATAATGGTAATGGTGAAATTGGTCCTCATACATGTGAATTGTTTAATTATACTGGTGAAATTGGTCCTCGTGCATGTCAACTGTTTAATGATGTTGGAAAAATGGATCCTCATGCATGTCAACTGTTTAATGATATTGGCGAATATGTGGGTGAATTAAAACATGCCTCTAAAATTCTAGGCGAATCGCCATTAGAACCACATAGAATACCGTGGCAAAAATACTAACTATAAATGACTCAAAAAATTAATAGGGTGGTGAATTGAAATGCATTGGACTAAAAATTTGGAAAAATTGGGTGAATTGGCCCCCCACTAGTGGGGATGTATTCACCAATTCCCAATTCATAGATATGAACTATTTGCCAATTGGTGAAGATTCACCACTAAAACAATCCCTGGCTCCCTTACAAGTGGTATCAGAGCTTGATCACCTTTGGTTTCAGTTGTGGGTTGTTGGGTTTTTTGAACTAATCTAGTATTGAGTGGGAGCTTGTTTAGCAGATATTTTGTGATCTTGTTGCAAGGATTTTCAGATGGTGAGCACATCAGGGAGAATAGATGTAGAAAATTTTTCTGGTAACAATTTTGTGATGTGGAAGCTAAAGATGGAGCATCTATTAATTGATTGAGATCTTTGGAATGCTATTGATGAGAATGTTTCAAGGCCCATAGATGATGCTTTGGTTGCTGAATATGATGTTTTTGGACCATAAAGCCAATGGTCTAATTAGATTGTGCCTAACATACTCTATTTTAATCAATGTCCATGAAGAGCCCTCTACAAAGAAACTATGGAAGAAACTCAGTGAGATATATCAAGCCAAATCTTTAGTGAACAAGATTTTCTTAAGGAAGAAATTATATTCCTTGAGAATAGAAGAGGGTGGATGAATTGTAGACCACCTAGAAGAATTCAATATGTTGGTGGCTCAATTGGCTTTAGTTGGTGTAAAAATGGATGAGGAGGAGAGATGTTAGATCCTGCTTTGTTCTTTGCTTGATTCATGGGATTCTATTGTTATGGCAATTGGGAGTACTTCTGTTGTCTTCAAAGTTGAAGATGTTGTGGGTTCTTTTCTTTTTGAAGAAATGAGGAGGAAGGTATCCATTAGTTTTAAAGAAGCCCTAAGTCTTCATGGAAGACCCAAAGAAAAAGTCAAGAGAAGCGAGAAGCATGACAAATCCAAGTCCAAGAAGAGATCCAAATCTCCTAGAAAGTCCAAAGTTATTTGCTAGAATTGTGGTAAGCTTGGACACTTTCCTAAGAAATGTAAAGAAGAAAAGAAGTAGAAAAAGAAGGAATTTGATTCTGATTCTGAATTTGAGAAGGAAGATGGTGATGCATTCATTGTAGCTTTGGCCACTTGTGCAAGTAATGATGCATGGTTAATTGAATTAGGTGCATCTTTCTAGATGACCCCTAATAGAGATTAGTTTTCTAAATATGAAGAATTTGATGCAGGTAAGGTGTACTTGGGTGATGATCCTCATTTAAATATTGTTGGTCATGGTAAAGTTAAAATTAGATTTCTTGATGATAGAATAAAAAGGATTAATGGTGTGTTGCACATCCCTAGATTAGCACAAAATTTATTATCTGTGAGCAAACTAATAGATGCGGGTATGCAAGTAGTCTTTTTTTTATTCAGGATGCAAGATGGTAAGAGGTGCTATGGTGATTTCTAAAGGTGTTATATTTGGCACATTGTATAAGCTTGATGCATGCACTATTGAGTGTAATAGTACTTCTATGAAAATAAAATCTATGGCTCATTCATTGGAAAAGGAGAGAGTTTCATTTTCAGTGGATGGTCATTGTTTCTAGATACCTAAAGGTGCTCTTTCTTCTAAATCAAAATTGCCTGTAGAGAAGACTATTTATAGCACCAGAGATTAGGCCACATAGGAGAAAATGGTCTAAGGACTGTGAAAAATAAAAACCTTGTTGACAGGTTGACTGATTATAATCTTGATTTTGATTTCTATGAGCATTGCATTTATGGTAAATAAATTCACATTTAGTTTTACTTGCGTTCTCATAAATCTTGTGGTTTATTGGATCTTATTCATTCTAATGTCTTTGGACCTGTAGATGTTCCTTCCATTACTAAATCCACATATTATGTTTCATATATTGATGATTATAGCAAAAGGACACGGGTATATTTTCTAAAGAATAAATTTGAAGTTTTCTAGTCGATTTAAAGAAATGGTTGAGTTGCAAACTGGAAAGAAAATAAAATTTTTGAAGACTGACAATGGCGGTGAATTTCACTCTAATGATTTTGATAGATTCTGTAAAGGTTGTGGCATTCAGAGACAAAATACAACTATGTATTCTCAACATCAGAATGGAGTTGCAGAAAGAATGAATATGACAATGATGTAGAAGACTAGGAGTATGCTTAGTGGTGCTAGTCTAGAACAAAAGTTTTGGGCTGAAGTTGTTGCTACTACTTGCTACCTGATTAACAAGTCTCCTAAATTAGTGCTTGTTGATAAAACACCTATGGAGGCGTGGTTGGGGCACAAGCCTTGACTAATACATCTTAGAGTTTTTGGTTGTGAGGCTTATGCACATGTGCCAAAGGAGAAGTAGAAAAAGTTAGAGGACAAGGCTGTGAAATGTATCTTCATTGGGTATAGTTATGGTGTTAAAGAATACAAGATTTGGGACCTTGTTGCACAGAAGGTAATATATAGTAGAAGTGTTATTTTTAGAGAAACTAAACCTTCTTTTGTTACATTACAACTAGAACAAAGTGAACAGAAAGATGTGATTCAACTCCCTTCTACGCCCAAGAAAGTTTAATCAAGGCCACTAGATAGACAGGAAGTTGAGGAGAGCTCATCTAGCTCTAAATCTTCAAAAGAGGAGGAAGAACCTCCAACTCAACTTGTTCAAAGGTGTACAAGGCATAGAAAACCACCTAAAAGGTATTCACTTGATGACAGAGTTGTATTTATTCTTTGAATACTATCATAGATGAACCTAGATCTATAGAAGAAGCAGAGTCTTGGAAGATTTCTATGGATGAAGAAATGGTAGCTTTGAAAAATAATGATACATGGGACCTAGTGTCATTGCTTGAAGGATGAAAACATGTTGGTTAAAAATGGGTGTTCAAGAAAAATATTGGTCTAGATGGAGGTATTGAGAAGTACAAAGTATAGTTGGTTGTGAAAGGTTACTCTCAGGTTGAGGGTGTTGATTATGGTGAGATATTTTCTCCTATTACAAAAATGACATCCATTAGATTCTTTCTTTCTATTGTTGCTGCTTATGATCTAGAGGTTGAGCAAATGGATGTGAAAATGACTTTCCTTCATGGTGATTTGGAGGAGAATATTTATATGACACAACAAGAGCACTACATGGGAGAAGTAAAAAGTAATTTGGTTTGTAAATTGAAGAAATCTTTGTATGGCCTCAAACAAAATCCTAGGATGTGGTACCAAAAATTTGATACATATGTGTTAAGTTTAGGATTTGAGCATTCTAAATCTAATCATTGTGTTTATTATAAATCTGATGGTGATCATTTACTCTTCATTGCATTATATGTTGATGATATGTTATTTTTGGTAAAGGGAAATGAATGATTTCATAACTAAAGTCTCAACTTGTAGCTAAATTTAAAATGAAAGATCTTGGTGCATCTAAACACATTCTTGGGATGTAAATAAGAAGAGATAGAGTGAACAGAAAACTATGGCTTGGATAGAATAAGTATGTTAATTCATTTTTACAGAGGTTTAACATGCAAGATTGCAGATGATTATGTGTTCCTTTTACGGTTGGAATGAAGTTATCTTCTTCACAATGTCTAACATCCCCATTAGAGGTGGAAGACATGAGTAGAGTACCCTACCAGAGTGCAGTTAGAAGTTTGATGTATGCTATGGTCTGTACTAGACCAGAAATTGCCCAAGCAGTGGGAGTTCTTTCCAGATATATGTCTAATCCTGGTAGAGTTCATTGGGATAAATTTAAAAGAGTCTTCAAATATTTGTGGGGTACCTCAGAGTATTCATTGTGTTATCATGGTAATTTGATAGGAGACATGCATTCCCTTGATATTCATGGTTATGTGGATTCGGACTGGACTTGTGATGTTGATAGCAAATGATCCACCAATGCTTATGTTTTTATTTTATTTGGTGGTGCAATTAGTTGGATTAGTAAGTGAGAGGCTATGGTTTCTTTGTCCACTACTGAAGCTGAGTATATGATAGCTACTCATCCTTGTAAAGAAGTCATTTGTCTTAAGAGATTGTGTTCAGATATCAGAATAAAACAAGGTGCGGTGACAATTTATTGTGACAGTCAGAGTGTAGTCTACCTAGCTAAGAACCCAACATTTCATGCAAGGACCACGCACATTGATGTACAATATCATTTTGTTAGAGATATGGTTGAGGATGGCAGGGTGAAGCTAGTTAACGTAGAGATTGATGAATGTTGCAGATTCATTAACTAAACTTGTGAGCCTAGAGAAGTTTAGATGGTGTTCATAGTCTATGGACCTCTCAACCCCTAACAATTAAATCATGGTATTGATACTCCCTTTTCTCTTTCAAGGTGTTTGACAAGTGGGGGAATGTTAGGAAAGGTGCCTCAACCTTGCAACTACAAAAGGTTTTTATTCTTCCCAATTTTGGTCTTTTCGAATACCCTTTATCTTAAAGAATGGTTTAGAACTTTCGAAGTCTCCAAAAGGGGCTAAAAATGACAGGGATTACTATTTTTAGTAACTCTACATTTGAGTATGGTTGGACCTAGAATTTTCCCAAAAGGTGTAGAACTACCAAATAAACATCTTGGGTGAATTTTAACTCAAAATCATACCTGGATTTCAAGATATTAAAGTTTTTGTTTCTTGAAACTCCTAGAAAAAGTTTTAAACTCATATTTGAGGCACTTAGAGGTCCCTACATTTGCCAAAAGTTGTCATAACTGATGAAGTGGGTTATATCTTGATAGATATCTTCACAAGCTTTCCAATGCATCAAACAGTTCGTCAATCAGACACCTAGATCAAAAGTTATGGCCTCTAGAAGTTGGACCTCCTATTTTGGGAAATGTGAAAATGTGTTGGACACCTAAAAGATCTATAAAGGGGAGAGTTACACATTTTTGTGTGTGATTTGGCACATCACAAGACATCTTTGATCAAAGATAATTTAGGTGCCACTTTTGGGTGGTTTTGGCTCATGGTTTTGTAATTAATGTTAACGGTTTATTGTATTGTATCTCCTATATAACAGGAGCTTGAGATAGAGGTTGTGTGTAAGAGTCTTATAGAGATTGAGTTGCCTCTAGATTTTTGGTTGGTTATACTCCTATGAAATCTTTCTCTGCAAGTATATTGTAATCTTCTTGATTCCTAAATAATATATTGAGCGGCTTTGGAGTGTGGGGTTTTTCTCCCAAAAGGGTTTCCCCACGTAATTATTGTGTTGTGGTATGATTGCTATTTGTGTTTACTTCTAAAACTATTGTAAAGATTTGAAAATTTTTGCATATCCCTCCCATCACGATTGGTGTAGGAAGTTATTTTGCTACCTTAACTTCCTTACAAGTGGTATCAGAGCTTGATCACCTTTGGTTTTAGTTGTGGGTTGTTGGGTTTTTTGAACTAATCCAGTTTTGAGTGGGAGCTTGTTAGAAGATACTTTGTCATGTTGTTGTAGGGATTTTCAAATGGCAAGCACATCAGGGAGAATAAAGGCAGAAAAAAAATTTGGTAACAATTTTGAGATGTGGAAGTTGAAGATGGAGGATCTGTTAATTTATCGAGATCTGTGGAATACTATTGATGAGAATATTTTAAGGCCCTTAAATGCTACTTTGGCTGCTGAATATGATGTTATGAACCATAAAGACAATGGTCTAATCAGATTGTGCTTAAAAGACTCTATTTTAATCAATGTCCATGAAGAGCCCTCTGCAAAGAAACTATGGAAGAATCTTGATGAGATATATCAAGCTAAATCTTTAGTGAACAAGATTTTCTTGAGGAAGAAATTGTATTCCTTGAGAAGGAGAGAGATGTCAATATGTTGGTGGATCAATTGGCATCCATTAGTGTAAAAATGGATGAGGAGGAGAGATGTAAGATCCTGCTTTGTTCTTTGTTTGATTCATGGGTTTCTCTTGTTATGGCGATTGGGAGTACTTTTGTTGTCTTGAAAGTTGAAGATGTGGATTCTTTTCTTTCTGAAGAAATGAGGAGGAACGTACCCATTAGTGTAAAAGAAGCCCTATGTGTTCATGGAAGACCTAAAAAAAAAGCATGAAGAGTGAGAAGTGTGACAAATCCAAGTCCAAGGGGAGATCCAAATCTCTTAGAAAGTCCAAAGTTATTTTCTAGAATTGCAGTAAGCCTGGACACTTTCGTAAGGAGTGTAAAGAAGAAAAGAAGAAGAAAAAGAAGATTTTTTTCTAATTCTGAGTATGAGAAGGAAGATGGTGATGCATTCATTGCATCTTTGGCGACTTGTGCATGTAATGATGCATGCTTAATTGAATCAGGTGTATCTTTCCATATAACCCATAATAGAGATTGGTTTTCTGAATATGAAGAATTTGATGGAGGTAAGGTGTACATGGGTGATGATTCTCATTTAAAGATTGTTGGTTGTGCTAAATTTAAAATCAGATTTCTTGATGATAGAATAGAAAGGATTAATGGTGTGTTGCATATCCCTGGATTAACATGAAATTTATTATCTATGAGCAAACTAATAGATGCGGGTGTGCAGGTAGTCTTTTCAGATTTAGGATACAAGATGGTAAGAGGTGCTACGGTGATTGCTAGAGGTATCAGATTTGACACATTGTATAAGCTTGATGCATGCATTGTTGAGTGCAATAGTACTTCTACAAAAAACAAATTTGTGACTACTTCATTGGAAAAGGAGAGGGTCTCATTTTTAGTGGATGGTCATGACTTCTGGGTACCTAAGGGTGCTCTTTCTTCTAAATCAAAATTACCTAGAGAGAAGACTATGTTTGGTCCTGTAGATGTTCTTACCATTGCGAAATCCACATACTATGTTTCATTTATTGATGATTATAGCATAAGGACATGGGTATATTTTCTAAAGAATAAATCTGAAGTTTTCAGTCAAATTAAAAAATCTAATGCAATGGTTGAGTTGCAGACTAGAAAGAAAATAAAATGTTTGCGGAATGACAATGGTGGTGAATTTTTCTATAATGATTTTGATAGATTCTATAAAGATTGTGGCATTCAAAGACAAAAGACAACTCTATATTCTCCACAATGGAATGGAGTTGTAGAAAGAATGAACATGACACTGATGGAGAAGGCTAGGAGTATGCTTAGTGGTGTTGGTCTAGGACAAAGGTTTTGGGCTGAAGTTGTTGCTACTGCTTGCTACCTGATTAACAAGTCTCCTACATCAGCGTTGTTGGCAAGAGACACTACTCCGATGAATGTTAAATGTTGTCATTGATGGAAACAAGGCAAAGGGTTTCTACCAGCATAGGAAAGAGACCTTACTCCGGAAGAATAAATGACTATGTATGAGTAGTGTACAATATACCAAGTAATTGATAGTGTTTGAGATGGTGTGCCTCCACAGTTAAAGACATTTGTATGTAGTTCAGATATGTTGTTCATAGTTACCTAGTGATCACATGTTCTAGTGTTCAAGTCCTGACTTCCTTCGAAAGCCATATGGTAAAATATCTAAGTCCAGGTGAACAAAGTTAAGTCAGGAACAATGCACAGTACCAGAGTAAAAGGGTCTGCATTCCTCCACTGTGTCATATTTTATCTTGCAATTCTGAGGTAGCAAAGATACACATCATGACTACTTAAATCTAGAGTTATACCTTCTGAAGTTCCTTTGATCACATTCTACAAGTTGTTCTTTATCAGCTTCCAGTTTGACAGTATTTCACTGTGACAGAGAAACAGTTCCAAGATCCGCATTTTGCTATAAAGGACTATTATGTCCTGCAGATCTAAAGGTATGTTAAAATGTCGATGTTAAATGTTGGATATGATTTCTAGAGTCTCATATGGTCTGCAATAGAAATCATGATGTGACAGTTGAATTGGTCAAGTGTGTGTTTAAGGGATAGGCCAACAGGCAAGCTAGATCTATATGCGCGAAGAAGATACATTGTTCAAAGAATCAATTCAAGTAGTTGAATGATTGATGCTGACCTATATGAAGACTATTATACATTTGTTTGGGTCTACATTCCTGTTTGAGCACAAGATTAGGTTGACAAGGTACAACACTTGTATACATGTTTTGTGTCTAGGTTGCCGACCTAATTGTGAGATGAATCTTATTGTGGATATATATATTCGATGGATTTCAATGTTGGAGAAACAATTTGGTGGGAATAATGTGTGAATTCGATATGTGGATAATCTAAGGTAGTTTACAGAGCAGAAAAGGATAATAAGGGTAGAAAATAGGAGTATATGTGAAGTAGAGCAGAAAAGTAGGACAGACAATATGAAGTCCTTTGAATCTGTATACTAAGCATATTTGTACTATACTTCAGCATTTTGTAGATGCACTTGTAGCAGTCCTCTCTTAGCAGTGAGCCAATCCTTCTTCTATCTTCTCTTCTATCTTTCTAGCAGTGAGCCTTTTTGTAGTGAGCACTTCTTGGATAGTGAGTCCTTGGGAAGTGAGCACTTCTTGGACAGTGAGTCCTTGGGTAGTGAACCCTTGGGAAGTGAACCCTTGGGCAGTGAGCCCTAAGGCATTGAGTCTTCATGTAATTCGATATTGCTATCATAATATATTGTGAGCTAATGCTCACCATGGTTTTTCCATTTTTGGGTTTTCCACGTAAAATCCCGATGTCTATGTGATATGAATTTGTGGTTGCTCTTCTCATGTTTACTTTTCTTTCATGATATTGAATTTGGTAAATGGATTAGTGAATGTGTAAATGAAAAGGTTTTAAGAATACTGATTCACTCCTGCTCTCAGTATTCTTTGCATTCAACAAGTGCTTGTTGATAAAAAGCCTATGGAGGCATGGTCGGGGCACAAAGGCTTCATTGAGACATCTTAGAGTTTTATGTTGCAAGGCATATGCACATGTTACAAAGGAGAACTAAGGAAAGTTGGAGAACAAGGCTATGAAATGTATCTTCATCGGGTGTAATTATGGTGTGAAAGGATACAAGCTTTGGGATCTTGTTGCACATAAGGTAATATATAGTAGAAGTGTTATTTTTAGAAAAACTAAGCCTCCTATTAAATTGAAGCCAAAACAAAGTGAATAGAAATATGTGATTCAACTCCCTTCTATACCTAAGAAAGTTGAATCAAGGCCCCTGGATAGACACGAAGTTGAGGAGAGTTCATCTAGTTCTAAATCTTCAGAAGAGGAGGAAGAACCTTCAACTCAACTTGTTAGAAGGTCTACAAGGCATAGACAACCACCTGGGGTATTCACCTGATGACTAGAGATGTATTTTTGCTTTTAATACTAACATAGATGAACCTAGATCTGTAGAAGAGCCACTAGGGATGAATGATGTAGAGTCTTGGAAGATTTCTATTAATGAAAAAATGGTAGCTTTGAAAAAGAATGATACATGGGACCTAGTGTCATTGCCTGAAGGATGAAAACCTATTGGTTGCAAATGGGTGTTCAAGAAAAAGATTGGTTTAGAAGGAGGTATTAAGAAGTACAAAGGATGATTGGTTACAAAAGGTTACTCTCAGGTTGAGGGTGTTGATTACGATGCGATATTTTCTCCTATTGCAAAAATGATGTCCATTATAATCTTTGTTTCTATTGTTGTTTCTTATGGTCTAGAGGTTGAGAAAGTGGATTGGAAAATAACTTTCCTTCATGGTGATTTGGAGGAGGATATTTATATGACACAACTTGAGCACTACATGGTGAAAGGTAAAAGTAATTTGGTTTATAAATTAAATAAATTTGTGTATGGCCTCAAACAAAGTCCTAGGATGTGGTACTAGAAATTTGATATGTGTTGAGTTTTGGATTTGAGCGTTCTAAATATGATCACTATGTTTATTATAAATTTGATGGAGATTGTTTCTTGTTTATTGCATTATATGTTGATGATATGTTATTTATTGGTAAAGGGAAATGAATGATTTCAGAACTAAAGTCTCAACTTGTAGCTAAATTTGAAATGAAAGATCTTAGTGCAGTTAAACACATTCTTGGGATGGAAACATGAAGAGATAGAGTGAACCGAAAACTATGGCTTGGCCAGAGTAAGTATGTCAATTCAGTTTTACAAAGGTTTAACATGCAGGATTGTAGACCATTATGTGTTCCGTTTATAGTTGGAATGAAGTTAATTTCGCTTCACAATGTCCAACATCCCCATCAAAGATTGAAGACAGGAACAAAGTGCCTTACCAGAGTACAGTCAAAAGTTTGATGTATGTTATGGTCTGTACTAGACCAGACATTGCCCAAGCAGTGGGATTTCTTTCTAGATATATGTCTAATCCTAGTAGAGTTCATTGGGATGCAATTAAAAGATTCTTCAGATATTTGTGGGCTACCTCAGAGTATTCATTATGTTATCATGGTAATTTGATAGGAGACATGCATGTTCCCTTGATATTCATGGTTATGTGGATTCATACTAGACATGTGATGTTGATAGTAGACAATCCACCAGTGCTTATATATTTACTTTATTTGGTGGTGCAATTAGTTGGATGAGTAAGCTAAAGATCGTGGTTTCTTTGTCCACTACTGAAGGTGAGTATATGATAGCTACTCGTGTGCTTGTAAAGAAGCCATTTTTCTTAAGAGACTATGTTCAGATATCAGGATAAAACAAGCTGAAGTGACAATTTATTGTGCTATGCATAGCTATGAACCTGACATTTCATGCTAGGACCAAGTACATTGATGTATAATATCCTTTTGTTAGATATATGGTTGAGGATAGTAGGGTGAAGCTAGTTAAGGTAGATACTTTGATGAATGTTGTAGATTCATTAACTAAACCTATGAGCACAAAGAAGTTCAGATGGTGTTCAGAGTCTATGGGCCTCTCAACCCCTAGCAATTAAATCGTGGTGTTGATACTCCCTTTGCTCTTGTGAGGTGCTCAACAAGTGGGAGAATGTTAGGAAAGGTGTCTCAACCTTGCAACTACAAAGGTTTCTATTCTTCCCAATTTTGGTCTTTTCGAATACCCTTTATCTTGAAGAATGGTTTAGAACTATCAAAGTTTCCAAAAGTGGCTAAAAATGCCAGGGCTTACTGTTTTTAGTAACTCTACATTTGAGCATAGATGGACCTAGAATTTTCCCAAAAGGTGTAGAACTACCAAGTAAACATCTTGGGTGAGTTTTGACTCAAGACCATACTTAGATTGCAAGATATTAAAGTTTCTATTTTAAAACTCTCGAAAAAAGTTTCAAACTCATATTTGAGGCACTTAGAGGTCCCTAAATGCCTTGAAACTTGTTGTAACCGATGAAGTGGGTTATAGCTTGATAGATCTCTTCATGAGATTTCTAATACATCAAATGGTTCGTCAATTAGATACCTGGATCAAAAGTTATGGCCTCTGAAAGTTGGACATCCTATTTTTAGGAAATCTGAAAACGTCTTGGACACCTAAAAGAGCTATAAAAGGGAAAGTTACACATGTTGGTGTGTGATTTGGCATATCACAAGTCATATTTGATTGGATATAATTTTGGTACCAATTTTGGGCAGTTTTGGATCATGGTTATTGTAATTACCGTTGACGGTTTATTGTATCGAATCTCCTATATATCAGGAACTTGAGATGGAGGTTGTGTGTAAGAGTCTTATAGATGTTGAGTTACCTCTAGATCTCTAGTTGGTCATATTTCTATGAAATCTTGCTCTACAGGTATATTGTAATATTCTTTATTCCTGAATAATATAATGAGCAACTTTGGAGTGTGGGTTTTTTCTCCCAAAAGGGTTTCCCCACATAAATATTGTGTTGTGGTATGGTTGCTATTTGTCTTTACTTTTGTAAATATTGTAAAGATTTGAAAATTTCTGCATATCCCTCCCCTCAAGATTAGTGTAGGATGTTGTTCCACTACATTAGCTTCCTTACAATCTAAAGGGTTATTTTATTGTTGAAGTCCTTCTTGACTTGAGGTAAATCCTCTTCTTGCTTATTTTTAAATTTCTAAAATCTACTTACTAAAATTTACTTATTTCACATTAGCACATTGGGATTTGCATTTCTGAGTGGGTCCCTCCACTAGGCCTTCCAACTTTGCTTGCTCTTCTACTTCTAATATACATGAGGTGGCTTTTGTGGTTGAACTGCTTGAAGATGAAACTTGTAGTGTAGAGAAGGAGGTGTTAGTTCACCACAATATTCTAGAGTGGTTGTTTGTGGAAGTTAATACACTAAACATTAAAATATACTTTCTCAATCAAAAGCTTAGAGGTGAATCTTTAAACTAGTAGAAGGAAACTAAGATTAATTAGGGTAATTGAGAAGGTTTGTAGGATATTTGTAGGCTAAAGAAAGATAAGGATAGGTATGAAGATAAATTGAGCTTGTTGGAAAAGGATCCTTAGGATATCAAAGGTAACTTAGAGAAGGTGATTGAAGTGAGTAGGTTGACTATTAGAAATCATGCTACTGGCATTAAGATGCTTTAGGAGTGGCTTAAGGCCTATGACTCCTCTAACTAGGTTGACCCAACTCTAGAAATCATAGGAGAATGATGGAGGAGAAGAGGGTCTCTAATACCAAGGATACATACTTCATTGAGAAACATTTGGAATTCCTCAAGGAGGAATGGGAGGTTGCTATGGTATTAAACCTATTGTGAAGTTGTCCTCCTAGTAGTAGGGTTGCGAACCCTTTACTTCTTCTATGTTGTGTTTTACCTTCTTTGTTGTTTTGTCTATGGAACTCCCTCTTTGGGGAAATTGTATTGAAGCTTTGTTGTTGTTGTGCTAATTTGATGTAAAAGGGAGGGGACCCTTTCAAACCCCCCTTTTTACCCATAATAAAAAAATAGAATAAGCGTAATTTCATGATTAATTTAGATAAAATTATACTTTGATGTAAAAGGGAGGGGACCCTTTCAAACTCCCCTTTTTACCAAAAATAAAAAAATAGAATAAGCATAATTTCATGATTAATTTAGATAAAATTATCATTTCACACTATCTTTATATTTTCTAACCTTAGTCACAAAATCTAAGTGCACAAAAATTCATTGACTACCCATGGAAGTCAAAAGACCAAAATAAGGGCTTGACCATTTAGGTAGGCTTCTATGTATTCTAACTCATTTTTCCTATCTAGACATCATTCATACCGTATTAAATACTCTAATCTTGATTTGATTACCCTTTGTTTTGTATGTCTCTTACCCCTCTCTTTTCCACTTTAAATAATTTACTTTATTTATGGATTTTTTATATCTTTGTAATCTATTGTACCTTTTCATATCTTCTATTTTGTAGGTCATTATTCATTATACTTGCATTTTTATTTTAGTATGCAAATAGGACTAGACCATAGCCATGGCAATGTCCTTACAAGTGTGATAGAGTCCTTGCACCATAAACAACCCATGATCCTCTAGATAGCACATTCCATTCTACACACAACATATTATAGGCTTCAATAACTAGGTGTTATCCTTACATATTTCCTTAAGTCATTCTCTTAGCTAACATATGTCATCTTTATTTGTTCATATGTTAAAAACTATAATCATTAGTCCATAGCTTAATCTAGTAAAATAACCTAGTTTAAGTAGGACAATCTTGGTCATGTTTTTCAAATAATATGGAATCATTTAGTTTATCCTTTCATTCTAAAGTGGTTTCCTTGTTATGCTTTTTCTTGAGTTTTGATTAGCATATGTAGTTTCTTTTCAATAAGTTGCTAGAAGTGAAGGTTAGTAAACTAAGAAATTTACTTAGATTAACTAGAGTATTTTAATTTTCCCTTATTTTCAATTAATTTTTTGTGGTGCATTAAAGAATAGGTACATGCACATAAAACTAAAGGAAGTGTTGAAGAAAGAATGAGAATATATATCATTTACAAATTTCGATAATATTATGCAATGCTACTTTATTTATATTACTATACTTTAACATGTTGCTTAGTGTCATAAACTTGATAAAGTGGGGGAAAAATGTGTCCATTCCCATAGTGTGTTTTAGGTCCATTTCCACTTGTTTCTAGTCATTTCTATGATCATACAAGTGTCTCGATCCTTAGGAACATGTCACTTGAAACCTATAGAAAATTGGACACTCTACCATGGAAAGGCTCCCATGCCCATGGGTGTAGGTTTCTAGGCCACTTTCACCATCCAATGTAGAAGTTGAAGTTTTAAATGCAAAAAAGTAATGTTTCCTATCCATTCATTCCCTAAACCTTACTACATTTTCAACAGTCATTTGCCTAAAAATTTAGTATAGGTTTGCTTAAAATCCCCCTTTCTCTACAATTACTCATTATGACAAATTTATAAGACTTCATACCATCTCTCCTCTTCTAACACATAAGAAAATTGTAGGACCACCATTAGATAAACATGACAACAAAGAGAAGATTGAATATCTAGAGTTTGTGAGGTTCCATTGAGCAAGAAATCCACAAATTCATTGTAGTTTCCTTCCCCTCTTCAATCTTCCATATCCATTTCTCTATTTTGCCCCATTTATAAGCCATTAAGAATCATTTTCCTTCTCCATAGCCATTCCCAAAATTTTTAAATCCCTCTATAGGCATCACAATTAAATCCTATTGTGATCACTTCCACATTATTTTTTCTTGTAGGAGATTGCACACACATCTTGTGATAGTTTCATCCCCTAGGGTTTGATCTCGTGACCACTATTGTTGCACACACCACCATCACATTTCACTAGGCCTACATACACTATCTTATTTCCAAATAATTATATTGTGGAGGTTGGAATACACCTATACCTGAGACATTCATATTGGGTAAAACTTGCTTGTTAACCATTATTTCACTCAATTCAAGTATGAGATGAATCTTGTGAATCACTATGTAAACTTGGATTTGAATCGGTAGTGATTTTAGAATTACATATTATGAAAACTCATAAAGTGTGTGTGTGTCCTTTGCATATGGTTATTTAATCTTGTTTAGTTGTATTAAAAATTATTTTAGAATACATTTTTTGTTTTTACAAAAAAGATATTAATTGTGCTTTAGTAGAAAAGACCTATGACATTTTATTATTTTAATTGAAAGGAAGATTAAAGTGAATTTAACTATTTTATGGAATTGGTATATTTTGGATAAGGAAATAGATTTTCTTTATGATTGAAATTTTAAATTAATTAAAAGTGTTATTGGAGAATATTAATTATATGTTGAAATGTATTAACTTTACTTTAAATAATGTGTGGGAATTATCTTTTAGAAATATCTAATTTTCAAAAGGAATTTTAAATTATCTAACTTAAGTGTGAAAAGGAAGGAAAAGTGGGAAGGGTTTAGGGAATTTGGGACAAAAGGAAAAGAAAGGGATGTTATTGTCACTTTTACCTTTTGGCTTTAAAATCTCTCATTTTCTACTTCTAGAAAAGGGTTCATGCATTTTGGATAAGATGATTTTTAGAGCTACTTTGATTGGGAATAGTTTGGATTAAAGATTACTTGCTTGTGGCCAAGGATTGTTTGTGGTGTGTTTGTCTCCAAAGAAATTCTTCTCCATCTTTTGTGTGCTTGTGTTGGAAGGTATTTTCCCCATTTTTAATTCTTTTAAATTTGAATTTGAAATAGAATTTCTCCACTGCCATGCCCACACTAGGTGGTTGCATATGGCCTCTTTGTTGTAGGAATTAAATTGGATTAAAACAAATGCTTCTATTTATAAGTTTTGAATTATATTTTGAAATTGCAAAAAGTCCAAAATAGAGCCATGACTATGGAAAAATTTATCTAGAATCCCTTTCCCAAATTTTGTTGAAGAATATTTTTTTGGGTGAATTATGCATAAGAGGGTATTCTAAGTTTTTGTAAATTTTCTTTAATGTAAAAAGTAGGAATTTTGGAGGTTGCAACCAACTCCATTATTGGAGGAATGGAAAATATTATGGTTTTGTAGGTTTTGGAAAATAAATGTAAAATTCCAAATTAGGACTTAAATGAATGTTTTATTTTGTGAAAAGATTAGTCTCCCTTATAAATTGGAATCTTGCAGTTTTTAGAAATGCGTTGAGAAAGTTGTTGCGTTGAATTTATGCCATGCATAAATCATGAATTTTGAGTGTTGGGCTTTTATGATTGGGGTGTAGAGTAGGAAATAAGTGGGCTCTCAATATTTTCTACAATACAAAGGGATTGTTAGATAGAATAGGGGAAGATTTTTAATTAAGTGATAATGTAATAAACATTGGGTAAATAAAACATGATTAAGTAGGATATCGTGCCATGATTGAATGCATTGTATGGGTTTAGTCTTGGTTGTGAAGGACATGTCAGAACTCTTGGAATTTGGTGAATGTCATGGAGTACTCTTCCAGGAGGAAGATCTACTCCCAAATTCTCCATGTAGTCATTGAGTTATTGTGATTGCACTCCTTGTCCTTTCTCTAGGATCCTCATCCTTTCCTTCAATTGGATTTTGTATTCAACATAAATTGTGATCATGTATATATGTTATGTGATCATTGCATTTTAGTACATTCATGTGGGTGTGATACATTTTACATATGTTGAGTGGTGTGTGTGTGTATTTCCTTATTCCCTTTGTATTGTGTGAGTGTGATTTGTACCCATGTGACTATCTCCCAATTCAATGGGGTGGGCTTGAGGGTTCCACATGTTTGGGTGGAATTGTACCACCATTGGGGACCACATGGACCTTCGAGCTACCTAAAGAGTGTGCTGAGAGCCTTCTTTATTTTATGACATGGTAAGTATTTAGAGTTATATGTTATTTTCATTATTTCATTTTAGCTTTGTAATTTCCTTTCTTTAAGTGTGGAAGTGGAAATCAGTCTCCACCTTGTTCCCTAGGAAATGTGCCATCTAAGAGGTTCTCATGTGGCCAAGTTGGAGTCCATGATTCCTTGAATATGTGACCCAAACCATTTCTAAATAGCACAAAAATTAAGGAAGATATGCCTTGTTGAGTGTGAAGAATCAACGTTGTTTTATTGCCTTAGTGCTTTTATAACACTCTATTTTGCAAGTTGAAATACACAATTCAAAACTGCTTGCAGCTAAGTTTTCTAATATGAATTTTCAATTGCAGCTAGTCCTTGAAACCTAAAACATAGGAGGTTTAGAGTTTAGAATCTTGTTACACTTTACATGGTGCATGTTGCAATCAATTTTTGGATTTTGATGTCATAGGAAGTTTAGAGTTTGGAGTTCATTTACACTTTGCAAATGTGCAAACTACAAATATTTTCCAAATTCTTGTTTTGTTTTAAGCTTAGGAGCTAGAGTTCCTTTTCATTATGTAGACATGTAAACTACAAATGATTTTTGGAGCTCGAAGTCATCCTTGGGTTAGAGTCCAAGGTTGGTTTGTTATTTGCATAGTTCATTATGCTAATGGAACCTAAAGCTTGAGATGATGAAGAGTGCAAAAACAATCCAAAACCTAAACCTAAGCTATTGTTGTAGGTTACAAGTTGCATCCTATTTTTTTAGTTTGACCCAAGTGCAAGTATTTCCTTGAAGTCTAAACTTTTGGCAGTTCTAGCCTTTTTGCTTTTTGAAACTTTGAGATATAAAAGGTATGTCCTATTAGAAATATTTTAAGAGTTTATAGTGACTTTGGAAATCCTAAATTTCTCTCCTAAATGTCTCACTTTCCATCCCAACCATGGTGTTTTGTCCCATGGTATTGTTAAGTCTTTCACTTATGTCACCTTGCATTATGTATTAGTGTGCATGCCAAGTGTGTCATAATTGGTTATTATGACACCTTGGGCATGTTATTGTGTAGTGTGGTTTCTTAATACCAATTTTTTATCACAAGTAAATGTTTAGTTAGGTTTTAACCATTAATGTCTTGAGCATAAGGTTGTGGTATGACATGAGAAACCCTAGAAAAAAATGGTTAAGGGGGAGTTTGCCTCAGTCAATCTCCTTATAGGTTTTCAAGTTTAATCCATATCAACATATAGATGATAAAACATCTATATAAACTAATATATGTAATGAAATAATCTATATTCAAATCATAAACAAGTAAGACATAGGTAATGATGCCAATGGGTAATGGAAACAATACAAACCAAGTGGGGTAGGAGAAGGATTTGGACAAAAGGTAGAAACACAATAAAAATGGATTATGTGGACTCAAAAAGGACTAAAATAAGAAGTAGAAAACATAATTCTAAAGAACAATGACAAGTTTGATAGGAGAATGACACACAACACTCAAGGTGTCAAACAAAGATGTGAGTACACAAAAGTAAGATAAAAGGTGATGGAAAACACAATGCAAAGGTGAAATGAAAAAATGGAGGATTGATAGAAAATGAGGGGGATGGGGTAAGGTCTAAAAATTAGAAAATGGAATTGGTTTGATATAGGTTTTGAAGGAAATGGCAAGGGAAATGGGAGGGATACTCAAACTATATCTTAGGAATGGAGAGGGAGAAGGCAGGATATGGAAAAATGGGATCAAATGGAAAAGGAAATGGATGAGTGTTAGCAAGAAATGAAGAGGGATACCGGTCCGGAGATCCAGTCCTCAAACAAGTCTTTATAGTCAATTTATACCCTATTCAGGTAGCTAGAGATTGACAGTAAAACATACAGAATAACAAAATAGAACATCACATACACATCACAATAAGATAATACATAGAATTACCTGGTATTGGCAGACTCCATATGTCTATATATTAGCAGCAATCAAATGTATACATCCATTGTCATCCTTTGGAATAGTTACATACATGACTTCTATGTCATGGGTTACATCAGAATATACTCCTATTCTCCTATCATGCTTGCTTACTTACATTATATTACTTCTTTCTATATACTATGTCTATTACATCAAGGGGATGTGTCTTCTGTCAGCCTTCAACCTCTGCATATTATGTTATCTCCTCTAGTCAACTTTGTTCTCTATCAGGTAACCTACTAACATCATCCCCCCACCAAATTATGAATTATACTCAAGACATGTCTTGCTCCAGCTAGTAATATTTCTTGAGTTTGAAACTATTAACATATCCGAATGACAGTTTGCCCTCCATGGTCCTTAGTTTGACTACTGTAGAATCTACAAATTCTTCAATATAGTATGGTCCTAGCCACCTTGTCTTCAATTTAACTTGCTTCTTAAGCTTGCTATCATAAAAGAGTACTAATTCACCCTCTTTGAATGTCTTGTTCCTCAAGTTTCTATCATGTTAGGCCTTTTGTCTATTTCTTTCCAAGTTCATATTATATGCTGCCATCAATCCATCCTCATCTAGTTTTTCCAATTCTTCAATCCTCTATGTGAGAGATTCTTCTTCACCCAATTTAGAGTCCTTATTGTCTAGAAATTTGGCAATATGAAGTGTACCAATATTGTAGCATCTAGTCCATATACTAGTTCATAGGGAGTGAACTTAGTGGTTCTTTTGAAGGTTGTCCTATATGCCCATAGTACCGAAGTATTTTTAGGTCCCAATCTATTTTATTCCCACTGTACATCTTTGTCAATGATACTCCAATGATCTTATTCAGGGCTTCACTTACACCATTTGCTTGTGGATGATATGGGGAACTCCTATTGTGTGTTATCATGAAATTGTCCAGTAGCTCTGAAATCATCTTGTTTACAAAATTCTTGCCTTCATCACTTGTTATGCTCAATGGACAACCAAATCTGGTAATTATATTTTCATAGATGAACTTGGCAAAATTTTGTGCTATGCAGTCTCTTGTTGGTTGTGCTTCAGCTCACTTAGTTAAGTATTCTATTCTGGTAATGATGAATCTTGCTTTAGACTACTTTGCCAGTGGATTTATAGGTCCAATGAAGTCAATGGCCCATTTCTAAAAAGGTAACTATGCTGAAATTGGTCTGTGTCATTTCAACTCTTGCAGTAGTTCTCTAATAGATATCACAATTCTTTACATATCTCTTGGCATCTTTAAAAAGTGTAGGCCACCATAACCCAACTAGTTTGATTTTCCTTGTTGTTATGTCTCTGACATTGTGTCCTCCGACTATGACATTGTGTCCTCTGACTATCCCTTCATGAGCTTCCCTTAGAATTTCTTCTCTTTCATGTTCATACACTACCCTCTTGATGATGTCATCTTTTCCCCAGATGTGTAGCTCTCCTTCAATTATTGTGTATGGAAAAGACTTTTACATTAGACTTTGTTTCTCTTGTGATGGCATTTCTGCTAGAAATTCCCCTATAGCTAGTAGCTATGCTATGTCTTTTAGTTCCTTCGGTACTGCAATTAGTTTGAATAGATTTGGGCCAAGTAGCTCCATGTTCCTCTGGATCTTTTCCTGTCTCAATTCTGGACAAATAGTTAGGTCCCTAATTGTGCTTTCCTAGTTTCACCATGATTGAGAATTCAAACCCTAAAACAAAAGTAGCCACCGACAAATTCTTCCTTGAATGATTGGCTTGTTAAGTAAGTACTTCAATGGTTCATGATCAGTATAGAACACAAAAGGTGTTAACGAGAGGTAATGTCTGAATTTCTGTAGTGCATATTGTTAGACTTAGGGCACACAATTGAGAGGGGGGATGTGTCAGCTGTGCAAAACTTTCTCCAATTAAACACTTAAATCTTCTTTAGTGATTAGCTAAATATTAATCATGAACCATAATGCATTCAAATCAAAATCATAAACATATCAACACATAAGAACCAAGATTTTGACGTGGAAAACCTAGTTAAGGGAAAAACCACGGGGTGATTAACCCAAGATTGTATTCTCTGTTAGAAGAATAGAAAGAACAAAATGGCACATGCCAATTAGGGCTCACTGCCTACAAGAGACACACTGTCTACAAAGAAATAAGTATCACCTTCATGAACTGGAGAATAGCATCTTCACTATGCTTGAATCAGTTCCATTTAAGCCCAATACTTCTGCTCTGCCTTTCGCACTCCTCCTTGCTACCACACACTCATCACCGCAAGACACACTTTGAACTGACTTCACAATCCCTTATTTATACATGACATCAACTTAGGAACAATCATCTAAGTCGGCAAACACCTACAAGAACATCCGCAAGATGTGTAATACATCCGGTCGGCCAGTCTCAAGAAGAACACCAACATCCGGTGGTTATTCTTCAAATATGAACTTTAACTTTAATGCGGACCACTAACATGAATTGGAACCGATCCACAGATCACCACAAGCTTTCCTAAATCACCAACAACATTCGCACTTCATCTGCTTACTGGAATCCTTCTCTCCTTCATCTAGAACCTCAAGAACACAGTCTGTCATCACTGTCACAAAGGAATAGGTTCTTTCAGACCTTCAAGCCACAAACCAATCTACTTGACACTTCACAGGGATGTCCTCAACACTTCCTCAAATCCGCAGAATGGGATAAAGCATTACCGGACCTATCTGTGTCACTCTGTCACCTCTGGACACCTGCTGGAGCCAGTTCTACTTGAGTGACCATAACTTCTTCAGATCTTCATGCGGACCTCTGAAAACTTGACTGGAGCATCTCAAGACTTATATCTACAAACCCTTTAAACCGTATCCTCTGATCCTCAACCTATCTTAGACTTTTACCTTGTTGTCATCACTATTCTTCACTGTTCCTAATTGAGACTAATTTTCTCAATATCCTCAGCACACAGCTCATCCAATCCTTCTCATTAATTTAACATGAGTATGTTGACATCAATGACAACACCAGTTAAACCCATACTTGCAACACATATACCATGCTAGGGCTTCTCTTTTAGTTGTGGTGTAGTTCTTCTCTACTTTTAACAAATTCCTACTTGCAAATTCTATAGGGTGATCCTTAGAACCTCTTGGCTAGTTCAGCACTATTCCTACTACAGTCATTGATGCATCCACATGAACATGGAATGTGTTTTTCCAATCTAGAAATATGAGTATGGGTGCTTCTACTATCTTTTGTTTCAAAGTGTCAAATGTCATTTGATGTTGCTCATTCCAGGTAACACTCTTACCCTTTTTCTTCTTTGGTTGTTTTTCCATAGGTGTGGAGATGGCTGCATAACCCTTGATGAATTTATGGTGGTAATAGTATACCCTAATAATGTTTTGACATCATATGTAGTTTTTGGTTGCAGAAAGTTTTGAATAATAGAAAATTTTAGGGGGTCAAATGTTCATCAATCCTTCCTTACATATGATATGACCCAATAGTGTTCCAAATGGTACTGCAAAAGTGCATTTCTTCAAGTTCAGAGAAATTTGCAAACTCCTACACGTGTTCAACATCAATCTCAATGCTTATGTGTGATCTTTGAGCAGTCCAAATATAGTCCAATAATTCAAATAGACTTCTAGAAATTCATGTATAAACTCCTTAAATGCATTAACCATGATTCTATTGAATATTGTTGGAGCATTTTTCAATCCAAAAGGCATAACAGTATACATGAAAGATCCTAATTCAGATCTAAATGTTGTTTTAGGTTGATCTTCCTCTCTAAATTTTACCTAGTGATATCTGGAGAACCCATCAGTGAAAGAATAGATTCCCTTGCTGGCAACTAACTCCAGGATCTCCTCTGTGAATGGTGTAGAGAAAGGATCATGATTACAAGCCTTGTTGAATTCTTTGTAGTCTCTGTAGATCCTGATTTCTCTTGTTTTCTTATTCTGTACTACCATTGGACTAATCCACTCTACTTCCTCGACTGGCTTTATGATCCTTGTTTCTAGCATCTTGTAAAGTTCTATTTTTACTTTTATCTTCATATTTGGATTCATCTAGTATGGCTTTTTATTTATGGGTTTGTAGCCTTCCTTTAGTTGAATTTTCATAGTCCTAGCTTCCTCCTTGATTCCCTTCATTTCTGTGAACTTCCTGGGGAACAGGTACTCATACTCAGACAAAATTTCTAGTACTTGTGCAACTTCCATCTCATCCCAATAGTTTCTTATCTTGGCTAGCTTCAACTCTCCCTCTTTGGCAATGTTTTCTTCCCTTAGCCAGATGGTCTTGTTGTAGTATTTTTCCTTGATCTTTGTTGATTCCACCATCCCTCTTTCACCTTGTTCTACTTTTATTTCTAGTTCTTTATCTTCTTCTTCTTCTTCTTCCTATTGTGATGTTCTATAACATTTGTGTTTCTTCGAATATGGTTCTTTATTCATCCATTCAATGACTTTCCAAATGCCTTCTATTTTTTCTAGTAATGGGCTCTGATCTGGTATGGCTTCATCTTCCTCCGCGTCTTATTGAAAAGTGATCTCCTAGATTCTGATAAGTGTTGTGTGTATGTGTTTGTCTAGATCAAAGAATGAAAAAGTGTGAATGAAGTCTTTTTGCAACTCTTCCCAGTATCTAGTTTCTTTCCTTCATTCTTGATTAATATACGATGTTTATGCAATTAGTGATAGTGTCTAATAAAAGAAGTGTGTATACAGTACCTCATTATATTCATTTATGCCTTTCCATACCATTATACATATGGAGAAATGTTCTTGTGGGGAGATTTGACCTAAATACTTGGATATTATGTCATATTCTCCTTCCTTTGGTAAATATCTTGTCTTGATGAGTATCTTGAATGCTGACCATTGGTCAATTGTGTCTTTGTGTGTGTTCCACCAATTTGCAACATTGCATACTAATGCATGTTGTGTAGCCTGTAATATGATTTCCTCCTCTGAAAAGACTATCTCCATTTTTGCATGGTATTTATGTAGGTCATGTATGCTTGAAAACCTAGGCAACTTGATATGTGAAATTCCTTTCAAAATGTGACTTACCTGGTAGGATCTTTGCTCCATCTCTTCCTTATCCTCCTTGAATGTGTTTTCAATGATCTTCGGTAAGTTCTAATGAAGTGTGGAGGATTGTAGAATGTCTTCTTTATTCATCAGGTGATTGTGAATATCCTCTAGTAACCAAGCATTTTCCTTGTTTTTAGTTCTGGTTCTTCTCTCATCCAAGCTTCTAAAACCTCTTCACTATCTGTACTATAGTGATCATCCTCTATCTCCTCTTCACCCTTAGAATTAGGCTCTTCTGTTGTCTCCTCTACCTCCAACCTTGTGATAGTATATAGATTCTTCACATCCTTGTCACTGTATTCATCCTGATTGATTTCTTCTATATATGCTTCCTCCATTGATGAACCTAGAGGGATGTTGACAATTGTATTTTCATTGGCAAATGATGATTCTTCTCTTCAGTAGTCTATGAATCCATTTGTATCTACAAACCATCCCAAGCCCAAAAGTGCATTGAATGCTTCTCCCTGATCCTTCATGGCTGTCATAATGAAATCTAAGACATGTTTGATCCCTATCAAGTTAACTTCAGCTTGCTTCCATGTTCCCATTTTTTGCATGTGAGATCCATCCACCAAAATTATATTGTAAGTGGTTTTTGATAGCTTAGGTCTTCCTAACTGCTCCCACAACTTCTTTGTGATCATATTAACATTTGCTCCCAAGTCTATCATGACATTTCAAACCTTTTTATGATTGATGTGAACATCCACCATCAATGGTTTTGTCTTATCTTAGTCTGTCCTTCCCATCCTCTAAAGTTGACCTTTCTGACCTTGCTCCTTGTTCTAGTATTTAGAGAATTGCTTCAGTTTGTCAAACAATTTGTGTTGCTATGTCAATTGGGCTAATTGCTTGAGAGAATCCACTTCTTCTTCAATGAAATATTGCTTGTATTACTTCTCCTTTTCTTTCTCCTTCCTGTTTGTTTGTTTAGCCTCCTTCACCACTTCTTCATGATGTTTCTTTGTCAAAACAAATTCTACATCCTCCTCACTGTCTTCCTCCTCTGTCTCAGTGATATAATGTCTTCTTGTATTAGTTCCTTGTCTTGTTACTACCACATATTTCCCCTTCATCTTCCTTCTCTCCTTTCTAGTATGTTTTGGTGTACTCTTTCAGTAGTACTATTCTTCCTTTATGGATTCTTTTGAAGATATATCTATCTCCTCTTTTCTATTCTTCCGGCAAGTTCTTGCTCCTTGGTCTTTTGGTAATCTTCTTATGATCCTTGCTCCTTTTTTATTGTTTAGGTTCTATAACTCATCACTCTTAGACTGTGTCTATGCATTCCAGAAGTATTGTTCTCTCTCACAACAAAATAAGTCATGCTCTGTGCTATTACAAAATGAACACTGTGTCTTCTTTTCAACCCAACATTCATTAGAAAAATGTCCTAACTTACTTCAATTGAAGCATGTGGTATGCTTCCTCCTTTGATTTCTTCCATGACCTATGCCTCCTTTGTAGCCTCCAAATTAGTCTCTATCATCATTATTGTAGCTATTTCCATATGATGGACCGCCAGAACTTGAATTTTGTATTGCATTCACATTCTTCTGATTTCTCCAACTTGGCTGCTTGTAGTTATGATCATATGAATTTCTTTCTGTCATGTTACTGATTTCCATAGAGTGTGTATTATTTCCACCATACCATGCTTCATCTTCTTCATTAGCAAAGTCTTTCTTCCTTCAAAATTTTTGTGAAGGGAAATCCGATGTCTTATGGTCATCCCATTCTCCACATAATCCACAATATACTAAATTGACTTTTTTTATTGTTTCCTTGGTATATGCTTTTATTTCTACCACTTTTCTTTCACCTCTCAGCCTAGGGAAGTCATTTCACAAGTGGCCATCTCTTGTGCAGTATGAACACAAAATATTAGGTCTCTCCTTCTATGTATTCTCCTCAAGTTTCACCAATATCTCCTCCCTCAGCTTCAACTGCTCCAATTCCAACTTCAACATCTCCAATTCTAGGTTTTCCTTCATCTTATCTTGTCTGCACTAGGATTGAGACTCTATTCGGAAGGCCAATGTCACTGCTTCTTCATATGTTTCAAACACCCTTCCTTCTAGGGTTGATCTTATTTTAGGGCTTATTCTAGAAATAAATAATTCTATCCTCTGATTCTCGTCAATGGTTCCTGCAATCTCCTGGTTGTCTCCTTGAACCTCTTATCAAATTCCTTTATTGATTCCTTCTCTAATTGCATCAAATCTCTCATCTTACTTATTCCTTCTATTGGAACATCTGGAACTCCAAAGTTCTCTGAAAATAGCTTCCTGATCTCATTCCATTCCTTGTCACTGTCAGGGCATGTCTTCTTATACCACTTTAATGCTTCATTCCTCAAGGTTCCTATGAAGTCAAATAACTTGATTGCATCCCTTATTACTCCTTTCTAGTTCCAAATAGCCTCCAACATAAAAATGTGCTCCACTGCTTCAATAGTATCCTTCTCAAACACAGGTAACTTAACTAGGGTATCCATGGTTGCTTCACTTTTTGACACTTTGTGGTAGATTTCCTCCTATTTGCTTCTCTAGTTCAATTGTTTTCTATCAACTTGCTTCCCTTCTCTTCCCTTGTCTCTCTGCAATCGGATCTTAAAGTAGTCTTCTCCTAAGAACTCTGTAAAATTACTCCATATCTCTACTATGCTCTCTGTTTCTTTGTTTGCTTAAATATCTTTTGTCTCAACTAAAATTATCTTGAATTTATATGGCACTCAGGGTGGCTTATGGTCTAGGGGTTCTGTCTCTTCATATCATCTCTTCAAATTAGGGGATTCTCTTATCTTTGTAAGTGACATTATGTTAGCATCCAATGCTGATTCAAATAGCCTTCCAAAACAATCAAAACTCCTCTCCATGTTTACTGTTGTTACATCTCCAAACTTTGACTATGCTTAACTTTTAATTTCATGTGATTATGTGGATGCGTAATCATAGGTTAATGATTTGGCATTTGGGAAAATGTCAGGATAAATTATTGATTATATGAATTATGAGTTATGCTTAGAATTAGAAATGAAATTATGTGTTATTGAGATTATTTAAGCATGATGTATAATGATTTGTTGATATTACAATGATCATAGTTTGATTGGTTGTGAGTGTAAATAGGAAAAAGATTTCCACCTCCAAGAATGGAAGGAGAGTATCACCAGAGAGAAGGGAATAGATGTTTTAGAAAAGTCAAGTTTGTCATTTAAGTTTCAAAGTTGTACACTGTGTGAACCTTTGAGATGACATATATATCGGTTAACTTCCCTTGTTCAGTCAATCTTTATTTGACTAGTGTCGATTGGTCATTAAGGGTTTTCAACATTATCCACGTCAATCTAGTCAAATAATGTTCAGAGAACATTGTAAATGATTAGAGTTTAATCTTTGTCTTTCATAGTAGATTCCTGATATATATATTGTAAGTATCGAATTAATGTTATTATCATCAGTATTAGATTACGAAGTCGGAGGAAGAAAACCTCAACCCCGTATTCATATTCTATTTCCTAATTTTTGTTAGCACCATAATGTGATGATATTTTCTCCTGGTGTCCAATAGTTTAACTTATGATTATTTTACTTATTATTACTTATGTGATATATAAGTAATAATCTTATGATAGTCTTGAATCTTTTCATGCTATGATAAATCTCTCATGTTGAGAGAATTCCTCTTATTCAAGATGATACGACTCCACTCCCAACGGATTATGGAGAAAGTGGAGGGAGTGCAAGTTAAGGAGGAGTGTGAGCCTTGTTATCCACATGTCCACAATCTTGTGTGCTTCAATTTCGGTGGGAAGTTGGTTTCTTGTTTTTCTATCCCCGTGAATGTGAAAGGGGAGGAATTTTTGTAGAGAGGATGGTCCTTTTTGAAAAGAGAGAGAACTCTTGATAGGGCTGGAAGGGAATGAATGGAATGATATAGAGTTAAGGACTGTTAGAATAAAGAGATCTAACTTCCAGAAAACTACATTCAGAGTCAGGAGACTTAACAAATACAGGGTTAAGTGCAAAAAGATGGGGGGCCAAAAAGTGGCCAAATGGTTTTTAAAAAAAAATAATACATAACGCGAGCGCGTTATAATGCGCTCACGTTATGGGTTGGTAATGACAAGCCTAAGGCTCATCAAAACCAAACCATAACGCAAGCGCGTTATTAACTACTATAAATTTTTAAAAAAAGGCTTGTCATTTCATTTCATTTCTATTTTTCTCCTCTATCCTTGCGGCTTGCAAACCCTAGGAAGCGCGTTCGCATTTTGGAAAAGACAATTCAACACCAAAATCTTGTTGATTTGTCGCCAAAATGCCACCACGACGTTGAGCACGCCAAAGTAGTGAGTTTTATTTATTTTTTTGTTTGAATTTGCTTCTAAATAGGTATGTTTGAGTTGTTTTTTGATTTATATTCTGTTAATTGTCAGGAAATGTTAATGCACCTCCTCCTCCTCCTCAAAATCCACAAAATCCTACAGAACAACAATCTCCTCCATCCATTCCTCGACATGCCCCTGGAACACAAGAAAATATAATGGGGCAAATTGAAAACAACAAAAAAGTAATTGAAGATATAATTGCAAGGTTGAAAGATCCTTCCACTTCAACCTTGCATAGGTCCACGCTTGTTGAATCTCTTGAATCTATGTTATCAAATGTAGATTCAATTAGCAAGCAAATAACTAGTTGGACAAATAAGAGGAGAGAGTTTATAGATTATTATGCAGACAAGCTGTCATACCAAGATGTGAAAAAATTACAAATCACAAAATTAGACTTGTGTTCAATTTTCACAAACCCACAAACAAATCAACATCCACCCATTACATGCAAGAGGTTCCCTATCCATTGGTGCAACAACCAAGCGATAAGGGACAATTTTGGGTAGAGGTGGTGGATAGTTTTTGACCATCCTCCATGTAATAATAATGAGGTCCCATAATACTTTTTGAGGAAACTCTACTACAAGTTTGTCCTTAATAAAGTGCCAAACTATTTTGATATGTGGGACTTCCAAGGTAGAGGTGGGGGATCAGCACAAGATAGACCAGGGGCACGTCTTGACCCACAGTGGGTAGTGAGATGAGTAATCAATAGACCAGCCCATGAGCATGTTTCTATCCCTTCCATTGTGAAGGAGAGTGTTGAGGTCGATACACTTTAGTCCATTAGTGCCTTGACCTAGAGCATTATAGAGCATGCCGGTCCTACAACACAGAGTGGGTTGGGAGATAGTGCGAGGAGTAGGGTCCCACCCCATGCTTGTTAGGCTTGTGGGTCAGCCTATGGTTATGACCCCATGGATAGTCAGGACGCAGGTGCATAGGCTACATCTGCAGCTGAGCAGATGGTGATGACAGATACCCTCCTGAGTGAGACTTTTGGCCTTCATACTCAAGTAAATATTAGCAAGTTTATTGAATTTAATTTATTAAATTTCATTTTTGAAATGCAAGATTAACTAATTTAAATTGATGATTTTAATGAAATTTCAGGGTCATAGCATCGATGCAGTTTTCAGTGGTTCTCCACCTGATTTTACACTAGATCATCTACTGTCAGGGTATGTAACTAGTAAACAATTATAGATATTACATGTGAATAGCATCATTATATGAATGGTATTCTAATATCTAATTTTGGATGTTGAATAGGTTAGTATTGTAGATTTCACGGCAACACCTGCCAGTGGTGGTGGACTTCAAAGCTTTATGGAGGTAATAAAATAAATAGTTTAATGAATGAATTATACTTACTAGATTTTTGTATGTGACTTGTGTGCTTTATTATGTGTACTTCCATGTTTAGATGAACATGTGTGTATGTTAGGAGCCATAATTTGCATCACTATTATAGTTTTTGTAATTGAATAATGTTGTTTTATTTCCAGATGATGCAGGCTACAGAGACACCTCCCCATGTTCATAGGGCAATGGAGCATGGTGTGGCCTCTGTGATTCATAGCTCCATGGCATTGACAGGGGTATGAGGCAGATTAGTAAATTTCAATTTGCATTTAGTGTTATAGTTGTCTATTTTTGAAAAATTAAAAGATTATTGATTTGAAGTTTAATTTCTATCTGGATGGTTTCTATAGGACATGACATCACCATGGCCTATTCCTGCTACTGAGGCAAGTGAGGAGACAGATTATATGGTAGCGGTAAGTGATTATTTTGTTAAATGTTTTATTTTTTATAACATGTAATTTCTATATATTAATGTCTATACTTTTTATTGTAACAACTAAAGATGCAGGAAGAACTAAATAGAAGGAGCAGCCCTCGGGTTTGTAGTAGACCACCCACATGCATGTCTCCATCCCCTAGAAGATCAAAGGCTGTTCATGATCTATTCTCTTCACCAGCCAGAGGGGAATGACTTTTTATTGTGTTCCTTTGTTGTATGCCTATATGGCATTTGTGGACATATATTTTGTATTGTATATAGTTGACATTGTATGCCTATATGGCATTCTTGTAAGCCTATATGGCTATTTTGTATATATGTTATACTTATATCGACAGATATTGATGTATGCCTATATGGATATTTGGTTAATACAAATCTTTTTTATTGATGGCATCCATACTTGCATTATAAATCCACGTTTGAATGGATATTTGTAGATGGCTACTTCAAATATTTAAAGTCCAATTGTATTACATAGGATGTTTGTTGATCCAATAAGCTAGCTATTGTTATTCAAGTATCACCTAAACCTCATTTTAGAACTAAAAGATAAAAGTTGTATTTAAAAAAAAATGAATCATCATGTTGAACACAAAATATTAATATTCTTTATGAGTAGCATACAATGTCAACTATATGCAATACAAAAAAATGAATCATCATGTTATTCTTTATGTTTGAGATCCTTGGTGCCTTGAAGTCTAAGTGCATGAAAATCATGAGGATGACCGCTTAGGGATGAGATAGTCTTCATAAGAGTTTAAATAAGAACATCATCAAAATGTGCCTTGGTAGAGAGACTTGAGACCATCATCAAATAAGCCAAAATATCTATCTCCAATCTAGGTGCAAATTCTAGCTCCTCCCAACTCAAATGAGCGCCCAAGTTGAAGTCAACTTTCATCTATACAACCCTCAGATTGTGCCTTGAACCTCAAAATTTAATCATCTCAAGACAAAAGCTTCCTTAGACACTTGGCATTTGATTGAAATCATTGAGAATTAGAAAGAACAACCTAAGGATGTAAGGCGCACTTTTCACCCATATAAGCCTAAAATTGTGCCTAAGGGAAATAAGTTGATTTCATATCAATAGGTGAGTGCCTTGAGAGAAAGGATCACTCTAGGTCATTTTCAATTGTTGAAAGCACAAAAATGGTAAAGATAAAGGCAATTGAGTTAGGCACACTTTAGCCTCTGAGGACACCTCAATGAGTGCCTTGGGTGAAATTGCATGAGATGACCTTTTGGAGTGAGCACTTGAAAGATAGAATTCATTCTAAGACATGTCTCATCATTTAGAATTACAAAATTGCAAGTATAAAGACATTTAAATCTAGGCGCACTCTCCATTAGTACAAACCCATTCTAGTGCCTAAGGGAGAAATTGCATTGAAAGACACCTTTTGAATGAATCTCTTAAGGGAGATTAACCTCTTTAAGCCATTACACTTGTTTGAAATCATTTAAAGTGATGAATATGTACCAACTTGTGTTAGGCACCCTTTGCTCTTCTTTTTACCTATATATGTGCCTAGATTTGTAGTAAGATTATTCCATGTTTAAAGAGGATTCCTTTGTGTTATAAAATGTTTATCATGAGGATTGATGTGTTTCTTGGTTTGTATTATAGGAAGATTGAAGGAAAAGGTAGGAGCAAGAGCTTGGAGTTGCCTAGAGTCATCATGTAGCTGCTCCAAAGGAGCCTTTCACATTCATTCATGCCAGAGAGTTAAGATGGAAGTAATCACTGCCAAGGAAACACCACTTCAAGAGGTAGCTTCTCCAAGAGGTCACAACAAGATATATTTCAAGTCTTCTTCATCAACGACATCACCAGTTGCATCATGTTCGAAGACTTCCATCTATCACTTCAAGTTCCATTCATCTTCAAGTATCAACTAGATTCTTCATCAATCATCACTTCAAGATCAACATGTAGCCATTCCAAAGGAGCTTCTCATCATCATCAAGCATTCCAAAGACATCCATTCAATTTCAAGTCCCTCTGATACATTCAAGCCTCCTTGAGAAGTCATCTACTTCACATATAAGGGAAAGTGTTATCATCAATATCTACACTTCAAAGGACCTTTCAAGTTGGAACACTTCTTCATCAAACATTCGAAGACATCCATCCAAGCTTCAAGTTCTTTCACAATCTTCAAGTCCAGGAGAAATTGCATCTAGTGAACTCATTAATTGGCGCCTAGGAGGAAAAGACCTTAAACTTACATTATTGAGTCAGCACTTTAGAAATTGAGCCATTCCTAGTCAATTGGAGTCATAAAATATCAAATACAAAGTCAAATTGGACTTAGGTGCCCCTTCATGTAATTTCCCACCATCATGAGCACCTAGATCTAGGAAGATCATCCAATTGTGCCTAGGAATAAGATACAAGTCCTAGGCGCAATTGTATCTTATTCCTAGGCGCCTAGATCTAGGAAGATCATCCAATTGCGCCTAGTAAAGGAGAGTTTCTCAAACATTTAAACATGTGAATGAAGTCATAGAAATGCACTAAGTCATCTAGATGCCATTTTCCCCTTGTGTACCCTTACATTTGCACCTAGGAAGAAGTTGCTCCAGTTCATTGGAGTGTTTGAGTATTGAGGATTTCTTAGCAATGCTTTGCAACTTTACACTGCCTCCTTTTGACAATTTTTGGGGTAGCAGAAAACCTTTCACCACGGGCAAACACCTCAGAGATATAAAAAATTGAGAGAGGTTATTGTAGAGGCACTCTACGTGATCGTGTTGCCTTAAACAAAATGTTTCTAAATGACATGGTTTTCAAGTAACATCTCATCAAAGATTGCTGTCTTTTTGCACTTTGGACTCTTCAGGGATATCATCGGTACAATGTAGCTCGGACTGTTTCGACATGTTTGGGTGAAAAATAGGACCATACCTAGCATAAGTGTACCCATCCAGATGTGTTGGAATAGTTAGTTTCGTCACATCAGGAGAAGGACGAAAGTTACACCCCTTTGCAACTTTACACTGCCTCCTTTTGACGATTTTTGGGGCAGCATAAAACCTTTCACCACGGGCAAATGTCTCAGAGATATAAAAAACTGAGAGAGGTTATTGTAGAGGCACTCTACATGATCACGTTACCTTAGACAAAATGTTTCTAAGTGACATGATTTTTGAGTAACATCTCGTCAAAGATTGCTGCCTTTTTGCACTTTGGACTCTTTAGGGATCTCGTCGGTACAATGTAGCTTGGATTATTTTGACATGTTTGGGCAAAAAAAAGGACCATGTATAGCATAAATGTACCCATCCGGATGTGTTGGAATAGTCAGTTAGTCACATCAGGAGCAGGATGAAAGTTACACCCCTTTGCAACTTTACACTGCCTCCTTCTGACGATTTTTGGGGTAGCAGAAAACCTTTCACCACAGGCAAATACCTTAGAGATATAAAAAACTGAGAGAGGTTATTGTAGAGGCACTCTATGTGATTGTGTTTCCTTAGACATAATGTTTCTAAGTGACACAATTTTTGAGTAACATCTCGTCAAAGATTGCTACCTTTTTGCACTTTGGACTCTTCAGGGATATCATCGGTACAATGTAGCTCGGACTATTTCAACATGTTTGGGTGCAAAAAAGGACCATGCCTAGTGTAAATGTACCCATCCAGATGCATTGGAATAGTTAGTATAGTCACATCAGGAGCAGGATGAAACTTACACCCCTTTGTAACTTTACACTGCCTCCTTTTGATGATTTTTGGGGTAGCATAAAACCTTTCACCATGGGCAAATGCCTTAGAGATTAAAAAACTGAGAGAGGTTATTGTAGAGGCACTCTACATGATCGCGTTTCCTCAAACAGAATGTTTCTAAGTGACACGGTTTTTGAGTAACATCTCGTCAAAGATTGCTATCTTTTTGCACTTTGGACTCTTCAGGGATATCGTCGGTACAATGTAGCTCGGACTGTTTCGACATGTTTGGGTGAAAAAAAGAACAATGCCTAGCCTAAATATACCCATCCGGACGCGTTGGAACTATCAGTTTGGTCACATCAGGAGAAGGACACCAAAAATGCATAACATGATGATGTAAAAATGTGTATATGTGTAAAAATGCAGCAGGAAATTAAAAAAAGACAAACCTTACAAATTAATGTTCATACTTACAACTCAATGTAACATGACTTTACAAAATCAATGTGAATACTTACAAATTAATCCAATGAACCATCCAGGTCTACTCTACTCTTTATTGTGTCAAGTATTGCTTCATGGTTAGACTCACGCACCTTCCACAAGATTTTGTTCAAAGGTCTACCCCGATAGTTTATCAAATGAACATTGGATGCCACGACAAGGTTCGAGTAATAAAGAATCTTCTGATGCATGTCAAAGTCCTGAAACAGCCAAACATTAACACTCTTATGTGGGTACCTCTAAGCCATGTTCCAGTAATAACTATTGAGCCTGTAGGGTATTCGATGTTTTCTCCATCTGTAACAGGGGCCTCTAATTTCTTTTTGGCCTCAACACAATGACATAAGTAATAATCTATTCCCTCTTCATTATCTTCATCTGCAATAATTGCATATACATGCCCTACATTGATATGTGTAGCAAATTAGATAAAATTAGTCAACATTACAAAAACACTACAAAGTAAGATGACATTACCTGGTTGAACTAGATGAAATTAGATGCATATACGTGCCCTATATTACCTGGTTGAACTAAATCTGATATGTGGTCAAAGTCAATTGATAATTCTATCTATGTTAGTTCCAGTGCCATCGGGGGTTGATACGTGTCAAGTGGGCTAAGATAACTTAACTGTCATTCGTCAGCCCACTCCTTTGACTTGCACTCATCCCAGACTTGAATTGTACAGGAAGAACAATAGAATGACATCTTTCATGTATGGATAATCTATGAACCTACAATTGAGTTTCTGAAAGAGTGCATCACATTTGATCCTATCAATGTACAATAGTCCTCATATGGTGCAATGTTAGTATCATCTATCAACCAAAAAAATCTACAAACTGAAGACTTACCTTCATTACTTGGACCCATGGAAGCATTACACAACTCGACAATCGATTTTGCATATGTCAACTTTGCATTGTCTTTATACTTTAACTCTTCTCGTTCTATGGCTCTTTTGATACATGCTCCTACACCATCATGCTCCCCCTTTCCATGCTCGGCTTCACAAAAGTTCCACATATGCTGAATACCTATAAAATTATGCCTCCTACTCAGCCAATAGAAATTCTGTGAGTTCTTGAATTGTGACGCATAGTTATCTGACCATATGATATGTTGACTGAACGATATACCCCTTCTATCCAAATCATTGTAGAACACCTGAAAGCAACCTTGCACGAACTTTGTAGCATGCATGCGATCATCACTAATATAGAAATTATACTCCCTTATGATCTTTCTGTCATCCTCTGTACTATCATTCGCATGAATGAATGCAATGTGCACAAATATAGAAACCTGTGTGGAGTTTTAATATTGTGATTGCACCTCATGCTGTGGCTGTAGACTGTAGTTCTTTGCAAATTTGACGACTGAAACAATGCTACCAACTGGAAATGTGTACTTGCATAACTTGAATTGCAAGTCCAACCATCGAGCTCTATCGGCATGTCTTGCATACTCATACACTATGTTGTCACGAAATATAGGCATAAACTAATACACTGGAATCTTTTCAATAACCAATTCACACCTCTTTGCTTCTTTACCATCTTTTGTATTGTATGCCACTGTTTTATACTTGCCAAACTCTACTAGTTTGTTTCCAACCGCATGTATTCTTTCCATATGATCACATATTGGAAAATGTTGCAAGCCACCGCAATGATGACATGTGCCATCCAAGCATAATTTCTTGTAGAATATTTGACCTTCCTCTCTTTCACATAAAATTCTTGATATGAAGTCTCTTGAAGATGTTGGTGGGGCACATATGGCACAACCCTACAAAATATTGTTAGTATGCATATCTAAACATATAGACCTATAAGCATCAAAATGGTTAGAAAATTCAATATGTAATCTACAACAACAAGTAGTGCATGTGTGATTTATCTTGACATAGAAAGGTTTTAGCATTTCAAAATATCTTTGACAAATTTTAATTTGAGGATACTTCTCTAGAAATTTACCATAAAACTGTGTTTGAGTCTCATCTAAAAAATGCTTTGGATGTGGCTTACAGTTCTGACTACCGATTCTCCTTCTTACCACATCCCTTTGATTCAGAGATACCCTTGTGTAATTCTTCAAAAAGTCTTCAATTAGTGATCTCAATGCTTCGACAATTGGTCTATCTTTTCCTGGCAGTCTCCCCAAGAACGCCCATAATTCATTAGCATTATTGTCCTCAATTCTTTGGCATTAGTGTCCTCAATTAGATGGCATACCTTCGATCGAAGATGGAATAGATGACATACCTTGAGGTTGAGGTGGGCACGATGGCGTACCTCCTTCATCACATGTGAGTGATGATGTACACTCAGCTTGAGATGTGGTAGATGGTGTCCCTACATGTTGACTTGCGGTAGAGGACATGTCTCTAACTATGGTATTCAAATCTTTCGTAGCACGAAGTTTTTGCATTCGTTCTCTTTGTGCTGCCAATACCATATCTCTTTGTGATGGTTGTGGTTTCTCTTCAATTGGCATGTCTTCATTTATCGTGTCCAATTTCCTCTTCTCATGAAGTTCCCTCATAACCACTTCTTTCTTTGCATTCTTAGCTTCTATCTCTTCATGTGTTGGTTTAATTCTTGATCGTTTCCTTGGCATGACGGAGAATTTGTCTGTAGCATGATAAAGAGACCAATATTACTTCCTAAGAAATGAATACAAGATAATAGTGGGATTATATTTTTATTATGTTGTAAGGATTTATTCTTGTATAGTTTGACATCATGGTATGTTAAGGTCTGTTTATTACACATAATTATTAAAGAGCCCAAGTGTAGAAAATATACATGGCATCATGTGAGATTGTAGGCTGCTTTCTTGATTGGGAATGTGTCTATTTTAAAAATGTATGATAAATCATGATAAAGTAATTCAATCCGAATTAAGGAAAATGTAAAGAACATGCATGTAAAGACTTGACATACCTAAAAAATGAAGATTCGAATGGAGAGAGTACCCAATTATGTAGTATTTTTTTCTTCTTGCATCAAACTCCTCAACAATTTGAATTTTTCACCACTTGCTTCCTTTTCAATGTTAAATTGAATAACACTCAAATATAATTACTAACAACAATACTATTAACCAATCTATAATGTTAAATTCCTAAAATTGAATCACAATTAACATTGCAACACTACAAAAATTGAAACTTGAATAGATATATATCAAACTTGGTGTGAAAACTATGTTATTTCCTCCTTCTCAAGTTGGCAAAGCAGAAAAGGTGGTGGAAAGATCATGTAAAGGTGGTACAATGTGTCAAATGTGCATGTGAACTTCCCAACAACATGAAAGCACTTCTTTTTTTTTTGGAGCACGCATAGAATCAGTATGAAAACAGAGCATGTGGGCCTAGATCATAGGGGTCAACACTTTTTTACCATTTCTATAGCAGAACAAAATACGCTCGCGTTATAACATGCTCACATTTTGTCCTGCTATAGATTGATCACATCCTATGCATTATCTTCTTTGGTGATCCATTTCTCTTTCCAAACCTTCCCCTTCAGACTTGAATGACCACAAGGTTTTTGAGGGAGAACTTTTCTTGTTTCCTGCAAGAGCTTGCTGGATGCTCCGCCGTATGATAGGCATAAAAATGAAGGGACAAGCCCTCATAATCAAGTTCTTGATAGAAAATGCCCATCGAGGAAGAAAGACAGATCTTCTTTGGAAGCAGAAATTCTAGTTTGTGACAAATCCTTATCCAAGCATAAATAGTAGGGGTTCTGTCAAGCGATTGCCAATCCACTTCCACAAAGTCTCCTGAAGACTTCCTAATTGATTCCAAAACATCCACAACCCAAAATTGGAGAGGCAATCAATATAATCAAACCCATAAATCTGCATTTAACGACATAAACTCTCTTCAGGCTAGATTAAGAGTCCAACATTTCAGCTCAAGTCTAAACCCATCAACATCTAAATAACCTGAATACAAAATCTCTGTTTGCCTATCTTTAGAACTCAACCCTCAATGTCAAACCCTAATCCCTCAACCCTTAACTTTGATCCCTCGACCCTCAACCCTATCCCTAAACCCTAAACCCTAAAGCCTCAACCCTCAACCCTTAACATCAAATCCTAATCCCTCAACCCTTCACTCTAATCCATCAACCCTAAACCCTATCCCTAAACCCTCAAAACTATACCTTAAACCCTAATCCCTCAACCCTCAACCCTAAACCTTATCCCTAAACCCTAATCCCTCAACTCTCAACCCTAATCTGTCATCCCTCAACTCTAATCCCTCATCCCTAAACCCTAAATGCTATCCCTATTCCTAAACCCTCAACAAACTTGATACTATACCTTAAACCCTAATCCCTTATCCCTAAACCCTCCAACCCTATCCCTAATCCTTATACCCTCCACACTCTACTTTAACCCTAATCCCTCGACCCTCAACCCTATCCCTAAACCCTTGACCCTTGAATCTCAACCCTCAACCCTCAACGTCAAACCCTAATCCCTCAACCCTTAACTCTGATCCCTCAACCCTCAACCCTATCCCTAAACCCTAAAGCCTCAACCCTCAACCCTCAAAGTCAAATCCTAATCCCTCGACCCTTCACTCTAATCCCTCAACCCTAAACCCTATCCCTAAACCCTCAACACTATACCTTAAACCCTAATCCCTCAACCCTCAACCCTAAACCTTATCCCTAAACCCTAATCCCTCACCCCTCAACCCTAATCCGTCATCCCTCAACTCTACTCCCTCATCCCTAAACCCTAAATGCTATCCATATTCCTAAACCCTCAACAGACTCGATACTATACATCAAACCCTAATCCCTTATCCCTAAACCCTCCAACCCTATCCCTAATCCTTATACCCTCCACACTTTACTTTAACTCTAATCCCTCGACCCTCAAACCTATCCCTAAACCCTTGACCCTTGAACCTCAACCCTCAACCCTCAACATCAAACCCTAATCCCTCAACCCTTAACTCTGATCCCTCGACCCTCAACCCTATCCCTAAACCCTAAACCCTAAAGCCTCAACCCTCAACCCTCAATGTCAAATCCTAATCCCTCAACACTCAACATCAAATCCTAATCCCTCAACCCTTCACTCTAATCCCTCAACCCTAAACCCTATCCCTAAACCCTCAACACTATACCTTAAACCCTAATCCCTCAACCCTCAACCCTAAACCTTATCCCTAAACCCCCTCAACCCTCAACCCTAATCTGTCATCCCTCAACTCTAATCCCTCATCCCTAAACCCTAAATGCTATCCCTATTCCTAAACCCTCAACATACTCGATACTATACCTTAAACCCTAATCCCTTATCCCTAAACCCTCCAACCCTATCCCTAATCCTTATACCCTCCACACTCTACTTTAACCCTAATCCCTCGACCCTCAACCATATCCCTAAACCCTTGACCCTTGAACCTCAACCCTCAACCCTCAACGTCAAACCCTAATCCCTCAACCCTATCCCTAAACCCTAAACCCTAAAGCCTCAAGCCTCAACCCTCAACGTCAAATCCTAATCCCTCAACCCTAAACCCTATCTCTAAACCCTCAACACTATACCTTAAACCCTAATCCCTCAACCCTCAACCCTAAACCTTATCTCTAAACCCTAATCCCTCAACCCCCAACCCTAATCCGTCATCCCTCAACTCTAATCCCTCATCCCTAAACCCTAAATGCTATCCCTATTCCTAGACCCTTAATGAGCTCAATACTATACCTTAAACTCTAATCCCTTATCCCTAAACCCTCCAACCCTATCCCTAATCCTTATACCCTTGACACTCTACTTTAACCCTAATCCCTCGACCCTAAACCCTATCCCTAAACCCTTGACCCTCGAACCTCAACCCTAATTCATCAACGCTAAACCCTAATCCCTCAAACCTAAACCCTATCCCTAAACCATCAACCCTCAACACTATACCTTAAACCCTAATCCCTATCCCTCAACCCTTAACCCTTAGAACTTAAACCCTATCCCTCAACCCTCAACACTTGACACTATATCTTAAGCCTTAAACCCTCATCCCTAAAGCCTCAACCCTCAATCCTTAAACCTTCAACCCTAAACCCTATCCCTAATCCCTCTACCCTCGACACTCTAACCCTAACCTCGACATTAAACGCTAATCTGTCAACCCTAAACCCTATCCCTAAACCCTCAACCCTCAACACTATACCTTAAACCCTAATCTATCAACCCTAAAACCTAATCCCTCAACCCTCAACCTTAAACACTATCAATAAACACTCAACCCTCGACACTATACCTTAAACCCTAATCCCTCAACCCTCAACCCTAATCCCTCATCCCTAAACCCTATACGGTATCCCTATTCCTAAACCCTCAACCCTCAACACTATACCTTAAACCCTAATCCCTTATCCCTAAACCCTAAACCCTATCCCTCAACCCTTAACCCTTAAAAATTAAACCCTAAAACCTATCCATAAACCCTCGATGCTCAACACTATATTTTAAACCCCAATCCCTTAACCCTCAGCCCTAAAGCCTCAACCCTCAATCGTTAAACCTTCAACCCTAAACCCTATCCCTAATCCCTCTACCCTCAACACTCTACTTTAACCCTAATCCCTTGACCATCAACCCTATACCTAAAGCCTCAACCCTCAACCCTCAACTCTCAAGATTAAACCCTAATCCGTCAACCCTAAACCCTCAACCCTCAACACTATACCTTAAACTATAATCCCTCAACCCTAAACCCTAATCCCTCAACCCTAAACCCTAAACCCAACAAAACTGCTTTGCCTTATGTTAGGTTGTTAAACCCATCATTTTTGACACTCTTCTCTTAAAGATATTTGAGTTGCAAGAATATGTCAGAAAAATGGCTATGAACTTTTTTAATGTCAATAATGTTATATGGCATGTTTTTCTAGCCCATCTAGGGTTCATTATGCCAATAGGTGTACACACTATGAGAAAAGCTTTGCATATGGTACATCCACAATGAGTAATTAACAGTTGAAATCATAAGGATTTGCATTGGGGTACATCTATGTTTCTTGTTGTCCACCCTGCACTTAGGGGAGGTATATTGTTATGAAATAGGCAAATAATCTCCCATTGTTTACTAGCTCTATCCACAAGAACTACTAAACTATACCTTAAACCCTAATCCCTCAACCCTAAACCCTATCCCTAATCCCTCTACCCTCAAAACTCTACCTTAACCCTAATCCCTCAACCCTTAACCCTAAACGCTATCCCTAAAGCCTCAACCCTAAACCCTAATCCCTCAAGGTCCTAAACTCTAATCCCTTATCCCTAAACTCTAAATCCTATCCCTAAACGCTCAACCCTCAACCTTAAACCTTAATCACTCAATCCTTATCCACCCCTCTCCTCCCCTATTTGGCTCACTCCCATCTCTACCCTCCTCTGCCCTCGACACTATACATACATAGATATAGGCATACATAGATACATACATAGATATAGGCATACATAGATACATACATAGATATAGGCATACATAGATACATACATACATACATAGATACATACATAGATATAGGCATACATACATACATACATACATACATACATATAGGCATACATACATAAATACATGATTAATAGCCTTGAACATAAAAAATTAAGGGGAACATAACGCGAGCGCGTTATAACGTGCTCACGTTATAATGCGCTCGCGTTATTTCAAACATGGCAAACAACACAAAATTTTGCGGAAAAGGAAAAATGCAAAGCAAAATATAACGTGAGCGCATTATATCGTGTTCGCGTTATGTTTTTCTTTGGGAATCCCAAGCCTTGGGCTTGGGATTTGCTTTGGATTTCTAACCCAAAGGCTTGGAGTGCATTTTGAACAGCCACAGATGTGTTTTTCCATATTCTTCAAGATTTCACATAATTTCGTTCGTGCTAACCCTCAGATTTGCACATGTTTCAAGGTCGAACAAATCAAACACTTGGGTAATGTTAGGCTTTCTCTTAGCTATTTGACGATGTGATTTTTTTCACATTTTAACAATGTTAAGCCTTTCATCTTTAATTTCTTTTGTTTGTGTGTCCATTTTTGGGCAAAAACCACTGTTTGGTTTTTTTTTCATTTTAAATTAACTATTCATTGAAATTTCAAAAAAATTACATATTTAGAAACTAGACTCCATTCTACAAATGTTAAAAAAAGAAAAAAATGATTTTCAATTAGTTTTCAAAATTTATAGGGGTAGCACGGCCAAAATTCTATTTTTTAGGATGTATCCACTTTGAAAATTAGTAAAAAATCAAATATTCATCAAAAAATTATTAGAAAAATTAGGCATATACTAAATGCTATTAGCTAATTTCTCACTGAAGTGATTTTAAAAATACCAAAAAAAAGTTGACCTTTTGAGGGAGCCACAAAACATGCTATGTTATGTTTTTTTGACAAAAACAACACCAATTTCTGTGGCTCCCTCTTTTGAACCCCTTAATCTATGCCTTTTTTTTAAAAAAAATAGTAGTTTAGAAAGTAGACTCGGAGCACTATGAACATTGTTTTGGTTGCATCTCCAAATTTTGAGTGTAACTATGATCAATTTCTCATCCAAGGCTAGTATTTCCTGATTTCAGAAAAAAAGTGGCCACTTAAGATCCCTTTTTGGCCCCCCATCTTCTTGCACTTACCCACAGGTAAGTTTACATGGTAATGATAATACCAGTTGTATGTTGTTTGGAACTTTTAGATTAGCACCTTTTTTAGGCATCTAATAATTGATTGCTATGAAATATAGTTTTAACTTGAAACTATTGTGCTTTGAATGTTACTTTGTTATATTGTAACAGGACTATGTATTATGGCTGATGTATTATAGATAATTTTGTCTTTGCATGCTATTAAGAATGAGATTGTGGAGAAGCCACTGACATTTTGGTTATTGTCTTTGTGCCGAAAGGCACCTGTATACATTAATCCATGGATAGTTTTTATCTACATAGCTTCAATAATAACTATTCATATATAAACCTTGATTGCTTATATTTTTTTCCACTATCATTTTGCTTTGCTCAATCATTTTCATCATAGCAAGGTGATAAGTTTTCCTTTTTATTTGCTGTCATCTCTGGAAGCCTCAATTGTGTTTACCATCGAGCAGCATGTTGTAGACCCCAACAAGCCCCTCATCCTACTCCATCAAGGGCTTATCCTTAGATTGTATAAATTCCATTTAGCCCTTTGCCCCCTAAATCCCTCATGGCTACTAGGGTTGAACCTCCTCTACCACCCTGCTCCAATCCAGAGATGACTAGCCTAATGATAATTACGGAAGTCACTCCTGAGAAGTATGCTAAATCCCTCAAGTCTGGAAAGAAAAAACTATCATTGGTAAAAGCCTGGAGCCCAAGGTCAGTGAACAAACTCCCATGACCTTTGCGAAGACTCCTGTCAAAAGAAAGAGTTTACCCAGTGATTTTGCCCATGTGACCCCTCAAAAGAAGAAAAGGGGAAGTTTGGAGGAAGGAAGTGGTACGGATAGTGGGAATTGGCCAAAAATGTTTCTATGGTGGTGGAGGAGGTTAGTTCTGAGGAAGATATCAGTGGTAGTGACAAGACTATTGATGAGGATTTTACCATGACTGGTAGTAAACCCCAGCTGTCGTCGACCAAGAGGTCGACGAGGCTTGCTGCTAAGCCTAGTCCTGTTCTCCAAAAGAAGGCAATCACTGAGTTAGAGGAGGATACTATGGACATGGAGGGTGATGGTATTTTTAACACTATTATGCCTAAGACTGAACAGATGGGTAGAGAATTTTATGTCAACAAGGAGACCAAAAATGATAGTGTGGAGGCTAAAGTGGATGACGGGCCCAGTAATTTTCCTGAGCTCAATGTTAAAGGGTCTGAATCTGTGAGCTCAAATAAAGTGGTGAAGGAAGCAGGCAAGATGAAGAGGGGGGAAAGGTTGTTGTCAAAGATAAGGAGATAGAAACCCTCTCTGCCAGGCTCTCCGAGCTAGAGAGGAAGTTCAAGATTTTGGCCAAGTTCTCTATGAAAGTGATGTACCAGTTGGCCACAACTCTTGCGGTCCTCTAGGATGTTGAGATTACCATCCAAGGTATGAAGGACAAAGAACTCAAGGAGTACCATGATCTCTACCTGTTCTTGGCTGAAGATTGGGACTAGATGTTCAATTAGCCATTGGAGGCTTTTTTATGTGCTTTTGATTTTTTGTCTGCTATTGGTTTGTTGTCGGTTTGCTATGTCTAGGTCTTGGGTTTCTTTTTTTCTATTTCTTGTTGGTTTGGTTGGTTTCTCTCTCTTGGTTCTTTGATGGGACTTTGGTACACCTTTTTGGTTGATATGTAATGGGATCGACACCCTTTTTAACTGCTTACTTTATCAAAAAATATTCATATATCAGGGATTTTTTTAGTGGCGAATCTTCTCCAATTAGCGAATAGTTGAAATCGGGACCTCCAAAAATGATGAATAGTACAAGCTAAAAAGGAGGTTGAATCGCCAGGTTTTTACAAAAAATTAATTTCATCTTGGTTAATTCGCCTATGCATTATTTTTTTAAACTAATAAATTGAATTGATTTGCCATGTAAATGATCATTGGAACTGATTCGCCAATAGTTTATAATATAATTACAAGTCTTAATTATATTCTCCAATAATATTATATTCCTACCGTTAATTTTGGGGCAATATTGCCACTAATAATAAATTACCATTTAATTTTAGGGATTTTTAGCTTCAAATAGAGGTTTTATTTATTACCATCAATTAGCTTTTTAATCGAAGGGTTGCAGGTCAATTCCGCAACCTATATGCACGTGCCTTTTAAAAGGCTTCTTGAGGCCCTGAATTTGTTTTGGGCCACATGATTAAATCTAATCGTGTGGCCCAAAACAAATTTGGGGCCTCAAGAATTCTTTTAAAAGGCATGTGCATATAGGTTGTGGAATTGACTTGCAGCCCTCCGATTAAAAAGCTAATCAATGGTAGCAATTTCATGGTTCTTTTAGTCTTATTTGTAAAGTGAGATTTTTAAAAAATAATTAATCCATGTGTGCTCCAATACATTTTGGATAGTGAGATTGTACTTGGTGGCGAGGGGCTCTACCCCTCGACCCTGCCTGTATCGCAACAGGAGTGCACTGGGGCTGCTATCCCCAGACCCTGTGAGGGGGCGTTTCCCCCTTGACCCCCACAAGGGGCACTACCCCTTGACCCCACCGGTGGCTGCCACCCCTGGGCCCCTACTTCAATATTACAAAAAACAAAAAAAAATTGGGGGGGGGGGGACTGCGCCGACCAACTATGCAATTTTTAAAGGAGAGATTCGCCATTGTAATTAATTTTTTTAATGATTATTCACTATGATTCACCATTGTAATTATTATTTTTTACTAATTATTCATCAAGATTCGCCAAGATTTTATAAGAATTTCTATAATGTGCATAGATTCGCCAGGAAAATTAATATTTTTTTCAAAAAAAGGGAAAGATTCGCCAGGAAAATTATAGCACTTAGCCAAGATTCGTCAGGATTTTATAAGGTTTTTAAGGGAGGGGTTCCTTGAAGTTATCATTGTCATATATAATGTTCACCATTAATGATAGTATCTCAGAGATGAGAACTATGGTGTTTGAAACCATGTATACTATATTTTAACAATAGTGAGAACATTTATAATAGTTCTAGCCGACTATGACACCGAGACCTTGGAAATTATATGTGGAAATGAGAGAGTGAGCTTGATAGCTCGACTGCTATGTAAACCTCTATGAATATCTTCTTTATATTAATGGTATTACTTTGGGAATGAAGTAGAAGGTGATAAAAACCTGTTGAGTCTTTATAGACTAAGAGTCTACTATAATGGAAAATGGTACTTTTCTTTTATTTTATACTGTCGATTTATTTTACACTATCGACTTTAACAAGATATGTTATAATGAATATGGAATTGATGAAAATCCTTGGAACAGGATAAACATCGTACCTACTCTCATGGAGACAAAGACTAAAATTGGTCTTGAGACTGAAAACCAAGAACATTTAAATTATTTAAAAAAGAGAATAGAGTGACATGGAGTCATAGGTTCCATGTTGCAAATACAACGAGAAAAATTTCGAAATGCACTCCCAGAATCAAAGTTAGAAGTCCAAGTTAGATGGACTAAATGGGAAGTACAATTAATTTATCCCATGACCGAAATAGGTCAAACTATAATCACTATAGGATGAGATAGTTTCTAAGTCAAGTTAGAAGTGGGTGAACAATCAACTACATTCATTGCAAAATGTCTATGTATATTAAATCTTTGGCCAAAGTAATGCATCTGTCTCTAAATGCATTAGTCAGTTCACTATGATCCAAATGGCATAACCATCCAATAGTGTCATACATAGTTAGAGAGGATCTATAGTTGTATGACCGTGATGGGATATGAAGGACACAACACTAGAAACTCAGATGGCAAACCTATTGGTTCCTTATATCTATTCCCTTTGTGAAGGGTAGGGCCATTTCCAGGAAGGAAGGTATGTGGGAGACTGCCATTCTATGGTTGGAGGAAAAGCACTCGGTTAATGCTCTCCTTCCTAGGCAGATGACAAGCTAAGACTTATGAAGACAAATATCAAAACTCTAGATGTGGTATATTCAATTTATATGACTAGATAGTTAAAGTTTATGTAAATTTATCTTTATTGCCATGAGCAAAACATTATGATTGTAAAGTGAAGGGATTCACTATCATGCTATCTTTGAATATGTTATACATTTTCAGTTTGAAAATATTGAAAAAAAAGATATGATTTTTATGTAATCATTATGCAAATGATTAGTGTTTGTTAAACATATGTTTATGTTGATAATGATTATTTACTTGATAGTAAATATGGAATGCAAATTTGGGTAATATGAGGTGACATGTTACAACTGCATCTTCTCCTTCTTCTCTTATCTTCTCTATGCTTCGGCAAATTAGCTCCTCTATATATGATGAAGGGGGTAAATCATAAAACACGCAACAACAAAAATTACACACAGAAAATAGAACTTTCTTTTATTGATTTGGACAACTTATTACATTATAGAAACTCAAATACAATCAGAGGAATCAACCCTCCACAGACTGCAACACATTACAACTTCCTATCACAAGACTCTAGAATCATCTGCCTTCTGTAACCCCAAATCAGCTAGGGTTTCTATTTTTCCACCTATTCTTGACTCCACACTTGCCCCCCTTAACTCTACTACTGCCCAAGGTTCCCAAAATAGTCATAAATAGTATTTTTGGTGGCCTCCAGCTAAATTTTGAAATTTGCAACTCCCTCCAAAAGTAGGTCAACTTCCAGGAAGCATAACTTTTGATCCGGGTGTCTAATTGACGAACCGTTTTAAGCGCCAGAAAGCTCGTGATGTGAACTATCATGCCAAAAATCTATAAATGAATTTCTATCAACTTTTTGAGAGGTTATGGGATGTTTTAGTGCCTCATATCTTGTTTTAAAAATTTTTAGGGGCTTTTCATAAAACAAAAACTTTAATATCTTTCAGCTCACAAATGAGATTTGCCTGATTCCTTCGCCAAGGGTCTTATATTTCCGTTATGTAACTTTTTATAAGTTTTCGTTTCAATCCATGTCCAAATGCAAATTTTCCTAAAATGGCAGGTAAACTTTCCAAAATTGGCAGTTTGCTATTTTTAGCAGTTTGAAAAAAACTAAAAGTCCTACATCATTATTTAGGAGATTATGGAACCAAAAACACTAATTATGGAAAGAAATGAAAATATCTACAATGATTTTGAATTAAATTATTTTTGGGTGATGCAAGATTGCCCTTACACCACTAGATGCTCCTGCATCAGACACCCAGGGTAATTTGAGAAGTGACCCTGTCACGTCTCAGGTATTTGTGTGAGGAAAACCCAAATGGTCAACCTCTGCCTTAGACAACCAAGAAGAATCTTCAACGGCCCTTCCTTTCCATTTCACCAGATATTCTTCATATTGCCTGTTCGGAGTACTTCTTCCCACACGGCTATCCAAGATCCCTTCTATCTCCTCTGTTGAAGTAGATGTCAGAATACTCCACTATTCTTTTGTTGTTCCATCCTCTGTGCCACCCTCATGATATTCTATTAAATCAGAAATGTTGAACATAGGGGAAATATTAATCCCACTCGGCACCTCTACCTCATATGCATTTCTTGAATCATGCTTCTTCAGGATTCTGCACGGTCCAAATTTCTTCATTTTTAACTTATTGTATGTTCCAATTGGGAACCTTTCTTTTCTCAAGTGAACCATGACTTCATCTCCTACCTAGAACTCCTTATACCTCCTCTTCTGATCTACCTTAGCCTTGTACTAAATATTCATCTTATTAATGTGCTTTCTCACCTCTTCATGCAAATTCTTTAGATGTTCTACAAATTCTTCAGCTTCAACACTTGTCTTTTCTCCTTTGTCCAACTTCCTTAACTCATAAGCATTTCTCAAACTATTGCCATATACAATCTGGAATGGTGATTTACTAGTACTCCTATTGACAGAATTGTTGTAAGCAAATTCTGCCTGTGGTAAAATCAAATCCCATCCCTTGGGCTTATCTCCTACTAAGCATCGTAGCAGGTTACCCAAACTCCTATTCACCACTTCCGTCTATCCATTAATCTATGGATGGTGTGCAGAACTGAACTTCAAATTTGTCTTCAACTTTTTCCATAATTTCCTCCAAAAATAACCAACAAACTTGGTATCTCGATTTGAAACTATGCTCTTTGGTAGACCGTGTAATCTCACCACCTCCCTGAAAAATAATTCAGCAATATGAATAGCATCATTAGTCTTCTTGCAAGGAATAAAATGTGCCATCTTTGAGAATCTATCCACCACCACAAAAATAGAATCATGCCCTCTCTGTGTCATTGGTAAACCAAGAACAAAATCCATACTAATATCATCCCATGACTTCTCCAATATAGGTAATGGCTGGTATAGCCCTATATTCTGACATGTTCCTTTAGCCATCTGACACACTCTACAACTCTACACAAATTTCCTCACACCCTATTGCAACTGTGGCCAATAATAATTTTCACCAATAATAGCAACAGTCTTATCTCGACCAAAGTGTCCAGCCAATCCTCCACTATGCTTCTGCTTATTCAGGTTCTCTCTCATGGAACTCCTTGGAATGCACAACTGGCTTCCTCTAAACAACATGCCATCTTGGATTATGAAATCCAACCATTTTGTCTTGTCCAAAGTAACAGGTTCCAAACAAGATTTGCAAGCCTCCGCAAAATATAGATCTTCAGGATACAAACTTTTGAGCTCATCGAATCTAACAATCTCTATCTTCATTTCTATCAACAAATTTTGCCTTCTGCTCAAGGCATCTACAACTCTGTTGGACTTCCCACTCCTGTGCTTCAAAACAAAAGTATAGCTCTGTAAAAACTCAACCCATTTTAAGTGCCTTTAATTTAACTTTCCTTGACTATTAAGATACTACAAAGCCTAATGATTAGTATATAAAATAAACTCCTTTGGCAACAAATAATGTCTCCATTTCTTTAAAGCCTGAACTATTGCATAAAACTCCTGATCATAAACATAATACTTTTTATTGGCATCATTAAGCTTCTCACTAAAATAGGCAATGGGCTTACCTTCTTGGCTCAAAACAACTCCTATAGCACTGCCACTAGCATCACAATCTACATGAAATACCTTATTGAAATCTGGAAGTGCCAAAACAGGTTGCTCTGTAACTTTTTGCTTCAATGTATCAAAGTTTTTGTCTGCTCCTTTACTCCATCTAAACTCTTTTCTATCCCCTCTCATTGTCTCCATTAGGGGTGCACAAATGCTACTAAAATTCCTGATAAACTTTCTATAAAAAATTTGCCAAACCATGAAAATATATTACCTTGAAAGCACTCCTTGGTGTAAGCCATTCAATGATAGCCCTCACCTTCTCTGGGTCCATCTTAAGACCTTCCTCTAAGACAACAAATCCTAGGTATACCAACTCTTTCTTTGCAAAACTTCATTTCTTCAGATTAATCAACAACTTCTCTTCTCTTAGCTTCTCTAAAACTCTTCTAGTATGCATCAGATGCTCATCCCAAGTCTTACTGAAAATCAAAATATCATCCAAATAAACAATAACAAAACTTCCCAAAAATTCTTTCAATACCTTGTTCATGAGCTGCATGAATGTGCTTGGTGCATTGGTTAGCCCAAATGGCATGACTAACCACTCATACAAACCTCCTTTGGTTTTGAAGACTATTTTCCACTTGTCTCCTTCTCTAATACGGATCTGGTGATACCCACTCTTCAGGTCAGTCTTTGTGAAGTACTTGGCTCCACTCAAATAGTCCATTATGTCATCCATTCTAGGCAATGGGAATCTATACTTGAACATGATCTTATTGATGGCTCGAGAATCTATACACATTCTCCATTCTCCATCTTTCTTTGGTGCTAGTACTACAAGTACTGCACATGGACTTAGGCTCTCCCTTATCAGTCCTTCCTTAAAAGCTCTTGAACTTGTCTGTTCAGCTCTTCACTCTCTGTAGGAGTCATTTTGTGGGCTACCTTATTTGGCAAACTAGCTCTTGGTATCAAATCTATTTGGTGACTTATCTTCCTCACAGGTGGTAAACCTTCTGGTACATTATCAAAGATAATATTCTAAAATTCTTCCAACATATCTGAGACTTCTACTGATACATCTTCACATTTCTCTTGACTAATCTTAGGAATCAATGCAAAGCAATGATGCTCATGCTTCATTCCCTCCAAAAAATTCCTACCATATACCAAACAAATCCTAGCAGTACTACATACCTTTTCTTCCACCTCCTTCAAGGGCTTCAACTTATGACGAACTCCATCCTTTGTTAGGGAATATGTGTTTGCACAACCATTGTGGATAGTGCTCCTGTCATACTACCATGGCCTCCCTAACAGCATATGATATGCATCCATTGGTATGATATCACACAACACCTCATCATGGTAGTCCCCAATCTTGAACTTCACTAAACACTACTCATTGACCAAAGCTCTGTGGTCCTTCTACAACCATGCAATCCGATATGGATGTGGATGCTTTCTTCTTGTCTTCAACTTGTCAACCATCTCCTCTGAAACAAGATTGTTAGTACTTCCACTATCAATAATAATGTCACAACACATACCTTCACATTTGCACCTTGTGCAGAATAAACTCTTCCTTTGATTGGGTTCTTTCTCCTCATTCAGCAAAGTTCTTCTGACAACTAGGGTTTCTCCCCTTTCAACATCTTTAGAACACTCAGATTGCGCATCTTCATCTACATGTGCAACTTGTGCATTACCTTCAGGTCTTCTATTTGTCCTTCCTTGATGTTGTGGACACTCATATGCTCAATGCCCTTGTTCTCCACATTGGAAATAGGTTCCTCTGAAACCTCCTCTTCCTCTTTGCTCACCATTGTTCTGGTCATGAGGGCAGTAGGCATTATCCCCTCTCTGATTTCGACTGGTGCAAACTTCTTCACTTTTCTTTTGATCTTCATTATGGCCTCCATAGGGTCTTCCACCAGTCCTTCCACCTTGACCTCTTCCCCTTTGTTGCTATCGAATCTTTTATTCAGCTTCTCTTCCACCTTTAGGGAAAATTGGTACGCATCTTCTATAGTGATCATTCTGCCCAGGCTCAGCTCCTCTTGAATACTCAGCCTCAACCCATGAATGTAACAGGCTACCTTCTCCTTGTTGGGCTCTGCATGGCCTATCCTGATAGTCATTTTATAAAACTCTTATGTACACTCCTTAACAGACTTGTTACCTTGCTTCAGTCCTTGCAGCTTCTTTAGCAACTCCATCTCATAGTCCACAGGAATGAACTGCTTCTTCAGTTTCTCCACCATTTGATCCCATCTGGTGATCTTTCCTTTTCCTCTTCAATTCCTCTCTAATTGAACCTCCTTCCACCAAATACTAGCATGGCCCTTCAACTTTGTTTTTGCAAACTTTACCCAATCTGGGTCCTCCACATCTTCATACTCAAAATACTCCTCTATGTCCTTGATCCAATCAATAAGCTGTTCCGGATTCAAATCTGTAGAATATGTAGAAACTTCAATCCTGGGCCTCTTTCCAATCTTAGAAATGGCCCTCAGCAACCTAACTTCTACAGGATCTCTTGCAGCTTCTTGTTCTTCCTCAGATAGCTCTTATTCAGCTTCATCTTCCCTTTCTTCTCTTGTTCGTGGCTCAAACCCTCTTCATAGCTCCTCTTGCAATGCATCGATTTGCCTTTGCAAGGCTCTAAAATCCTCTTCCGTCAAAGCATTCCTCCCAATACAATTTCTTTATGGAGGCATCTTGATCTCCCTAGCAAACCCACAACCTCAGGTCCTAGTGCAAACTGCCTCATGATCGGTGATATGTCTACACACTCAGGAACCCTTGCTTTGATACCACTTGATGAAGGGGGTAAATCATAAAACACGCAACAACAGAAGGTACACACAGAAAATCTAACTTTTTTTATTGATTTAGACAACTTATTACATTACAGAAACTCAAATACAATCAGAGGAATCAACCCTCCATAGGCTGCAACACATTATAGCTTCCTATCACAAGACTCTAGAATCATCTACCTTCTGTAACCCCAAATCAGCTAGGGTTTCTATTTTCCCAACTATTCTTGACTCCACACTTGCCCCCCTAATTCTACTACTGCCCAGTGTTCCCAAAATAGTCATAAATAGCACTTTTGGTGGCCTCCAGCTAAATTTTGAAATTTGTAACTCCCTCCAAAAGTAGGTCAACTTCCGGGAAGCATAACTTTTGATATGGGTGTCCGATTGACGAACTGTTTTAATCATCGAAAAGCTTGCGATGTGAGCTATCATGCTAGAAATCTGTAAATGGATTTCCATCAACTTTTTAGGATGTTATGGGATGTTTTAGTGCCTCATATCTCATTTTAGAAATTTTTAGGGGCTTTTCAGAAAACAAAAACTTTAATATCTTTCAACTCACAAATGATCTTTGTCTGATTCCTTCACCAAAGGTCTTATATTTTCGTTATGTAACTTTTTATAAGTTTTCGCTTCAATCCATGCCCAAATGTAAACTTCCCTAAAATGGCAGGTAAACTTTCCAAAACTAGTAGTTTGTTATTTTTAGTAGTTTGAAAAAAACTGAAAGTCCTACATCATTATTTAGGAGATTATGGAACCAAAAACACTAATTATGGTAAGAAATGAAAACATCTACAATGATTTTGAATTAACTTATTTTTGGGTGATGCAAGATTGCCCTTACACCACTGGATGCTCCTGCATTAGACACCTAGGGTAATTTGAGCAGTGACCCTATCACGTCTCAGGTATTTGTGTGAGGAAAACCCAAATAGTCAACCTCTACCTTAGACAACCAAGAAGAATCTTCAACAGGCCTTCCTTTCCATTTCACCAGATATTTTTCATATTGCATGTTCTAAATACATCTTCCCACATGGCTATCCAAGATCTCTTCTATCTCCTTCATTGAAGTAGATGTCAGAATACTCCACTATTCTTCTGTTGTTCCATCCTCTGTGCCACCCTCATGATATTCTGTTAAATCAGTAATGTTGAATATAGGGGAAATATTAATTCCACTCGGCAGCTCTACCTCATATGCATTTCCTGAATCATGCTTCTTCAGGACGGTCCAAATTTCTTCATTTTCAACTTATTGTATGTTCCAATTGGGAACCTTTCTTTTCTCAAGTGAACCATGACTTCATCTCCTACCTGGAACTCCTTATACCTCCTCTTCTAATCTGCCTTAGCCTTGTATTGAATATTCATCTTATTAATGTGCTTTCTCACCTCTTCATGCAAATTCTTCAGATGTTCTACAAAGTCTTCAGCTTCAGCACTTATCTTTTCTCCTTTGTCCAGCTTCCTTAACTCATTTAAGCATTTCTTAGGCTATTGCCATATATAATCTGGAATGGTGATTTACCAATACTCCTATTGACAGAATTGTTGTAAGCAAATTCTACCTATGGTAAAATCAAATCCCATCCCTTGGGCTTATCTCCTACTAAGCATCATAGCAAGTTACCTAAACTCCTATTCACCACTTCCGTCTGTCCATCAGTCTGTGGATGGTATGCAGAACTGAACTTCAAATCTATCTTCAACTTCTTCCATAATGTCGTCCAAAAATAACCAACAAACTTGGTATCTCAATCTGAATCTATGCTCTTTGGTAGACCGTGTAATCTACCAAAAGCTAATAAATCATAAAACATGCAACAACAAAAATTACACACAGAAAATAGAACTTTTTTTATTGATTTGGACAACTTATTACATACAAAAGCTCAAATACAATCAAAAGAATCAACCCTCCACAGGTTGCAACACATTATAGCTTCCTATTATAAGACTCTAGAATCATCTGCCTTCTATAACCCAAAATTAGCTAGGGTTTCTGTTTTCCCACCTATTCTTGACTCCACACTTGCCCCCCTTAACTCTACTACCACCCAGGGTTCCCAAAATAGTCATAAATAGCACTTTTGGCGGCCTCCAGCTAAATTTTAAAATTTGCAACTCCCTCCAAAAGTAGGTCAACTTCTGGGAAGCATAACTTTTGATCCAGGTGTCCGATTGATGAACCGTTTTAAGTGCCGAAAAGCTCACGATGTGAACTATCACACCAGAAATCCATAAACAGATTTCTATCAACTTTTTGAGATGTTATTGGATGTTTTAGTTCCTCATATCTCGTTTCAGAAATTTTTAGGGGCTTTTTGAAAAATAAAAAACTTTAATATCTTTCAGCTCACAAATGATCTTTGCCTGATTGCTTCACCAAAGGTCTTATATTTTTGTTATGTACCTTTCTATAAGTTTTTGCTTCAATCTATGCCCAAATGCAAACTTTCCTAAAATGGCAGGTAAACTTTCCAAAACTAGCAGTTTGCTATTTTTAGCAGTTTGAAAAAAAATGAAAGTCCTACATCATTATTTAGGAGATTATGGAACCAAAAACACTAATTATGGAAAGAAATGAAAACATCTGCAATGATTTTGAATTAACTTATTTTTGGGTGATGCAAGATTGCCCTTACACCACTGGATGCTCTTGCATCAGACACCTAGGGTAATTTGAGAAGTGACCCTGTCACGTCTCAGGTATTTGTTTGAGGAAAACCCAAATGGTCAATCTCTATCTTAGACAACCAAGAAGAATCTTCAACATGCCTTTCTTTCCATTTCACCAGGTAAATCATAAAACACGCAACAACAGAAATTACACACAGAAAAAAGAACTTTCTTTTATTGATTTGGATAACTTATTACATTACAGAAGCTCAAATACAATCAGAGGAATCAACCCTTCATAGGCTGCAACACATTACAACTTCCTATCACAGGACTCTAGAATCATTTGTCTTCTGTAACCCCAAATCAGCTAGGGTTTCTGTTTTCCCACCTATTCTTGACTCCACACTTGCCCCCCTTAACTCTACTACCACCCAGGGTTCCCAAAATAGTCATAAATAACACTTTTGGCGGCCTCCAGCTAAATTTCAAAATTTGCAACTCCCTCGAAAAGTAGGTCAACTTCTGGGAAGCATAACTTTTGATCCAGGTGTCTGATTGATGAACTATTTTAAGCATCGGAAGCTCGTGATGTGAACTATCACGCTGGAAATCCATAAACAGATTTCCGTCAAATTTTTAGGATGTTATGGGATGTTTTAATGCCTCATATCTCGTTTCAAAAATTTTGAGGGGCTTTTTGGAAAACATAAACTTTAATATCTTTCAACTCACAAATGATCTTTACCTGATTCCTTCACCGAAGGTCTTATATTTCCATTATGTAACTTTCTATAATTTTTTGCTTCAATCCATGCCCAAATGCAAACTTCCCTAAAATGGAAGGTAAACTTTCCAAAACTGGCAGTTTACTATTTTTAGCAGTTTGAAAAAAACTGAAAGTCTTACATCATTATTTAGGAGATTATGGAACCAAAAACACTAATTATGGAAAGAAATGAAAACATCTACAATGATTTTGAATTAACTTATTTTTGGGTGATGCAAGATTGCCCTTACACCACTAGATGCTCCTGCATCAATATATTCCTCATTCATCTTCAAAATCTCTAATGTTACTTCATCTTCTCTAGCATTTTACGACATAAACCCTAATTCACCTGCTCCTCTTTCTCTTTTGCATTTCTCTCCAACAGCATCCACATTGGCACACTCTTTCACATTCTCCATCCCATCCTCTATCTCTTCACCTTCTAATCTCCTTTCTCCGTCAACACCCTCCATGGTGCACTCAGCAGCATCCTCCATGATGTGATCGTCCTCTTCCTTCCTTCTGGCAGCACCCCTAGTGGCATGATCTTCAATTTCTTCTATCTTTTCTTCTGCATCTTCTATCATCCTTTCTTCCTCCATCATTTGTGCCCTTTCCATTCTTCTGCGGCAACATTCTTGTCGCTCCTGAGTTTGTTTCAATATCTCTTCTTCACTTATATCCATTTCAGTTCTGATTTCTTTGTTGATCCTCTTTTTCTTTCGTTGCTCCCCTTTTGCCATGAGTTTTTCAGATTTGGTGTTCCATTAGTCCTCTTATATCACATGGGATCCTTATTTAAAGAGACACATCATTTAGAAGGTCCTTGCATACCCTATCCCCTTTCCACTCACCATCCCCTTAAGTGGGTGCCCCCCCCTCACAAAGGAAGAAACCTAAGGAGATGTGAATTACTCAACAATTTGAAAAATTTTCCCGTCGACCTTGCCCTTTCTCCTTTCTAGAAACTTTGCACTACTTCTTCAAGAGTTTTTCATTTTCAATCTTCAACTGTACCATCTTCTAGGGTCCCAGTAAAGGACCAAATGTTAACAAGAAATACAGAGGGATACTAGTCTGGAGATCTAGTCCTCAAACAAGTCTTTGTAGTCATTTTATACCCCAGTCAGGTAGCTAGAGATTGACAATAAAACATATAGAATAATAGAATAGAACATCACATACACATCACAATAAGATAACACATAGAACTACCTAGTACCAGCAGACTTCATATGTTTATATATTAGGAGCAATCAAATGTATACATCTATTGTTCATCCTCTGGAATAGTTACATACATGAATTCTATGTCATGGGTTACATTAGAATATACTCCTATTCTCCTATCATGCTTGCTTACTTATATTATATTATTCTACCTATATATACTATGTCTATTACATTAAGGGGATGTGTCTTCTGTCAGCCTCTGACCTCTACATATTGTGTTATCTCCTCCAGTTGACTCTATTCTCTATCAGGTAACCTGTTAATAATGAGCATGGGTTGAATGGATGGAGGGAAGAGGTAAGAAGGATAATATATAAATATATTAGAGAATTACATGAATTTCAAATAAAAACTACAAATCAAAATTGCTCACCCATGGAAAAACCATGGAAATCAGCCACCTAGTGATGGAAATTTTGTTGCAACAATGTTTGGGGGCCTAATAAAAATTATCCCAAAGGTTGAGGATTACGCTAGATCACTTTTTTAATTTTTAAAACTTTATGGAAGTGTCATATATGAGAAAATATATCCTAAAGAATACAAACAACTCAAAAATTCACTTTTCCTATGTAAAAATAAGGTAAAGGATGCTTAATTTAAAGATCTTGTGAAGGGAACTCAAGGATAAAATTTTAGTACGTGGGAATCCCTAGAAAGTAATGGGTTTTAATTTCAAATTGGTGGTAGGGGATAAGAAGTTACAGACAACGTATTGTGTGTCCCACTATGGGCAATGACCTTGAATGATAAATACGCTCAATTTTTTAGGAAACATTAAGCTCAAAGTGGGTTATCTTCTGGTGGGTGGTCACATTAAATATAATATTGAGAAAGTAAGTTTTGAGAAGGATAAAGTGGTAATCTTTACACGGGATAGGCCTAGGCTCAACATTTAATGGTTTAACAAAGAGGAAAAGGGGAATAAGTAAAGGAAAATTAAAAAGGGATAAGGACATAATAATGAGATAAAAAACCAAACAAAATGAACACATGGGAACACTAAACAAAGCCATAGGAATAACAAGGGAAATGTCACATGGATGACTATGGAGGACTTAAGCTAGGAATAAGGGGTCAAAACAACACAAAAACATACACAAATGGGCTTGGGTTAAAATGGACACAAAAATGTAATAGCAAAATTATAATGTATGCAATTTTTATTATTATAAGGGGAAGCTAAGTTTATATTAGGGATGGAGATTAGGAGAGATATAGTGAGAAAAATAATCAAGATTAGCTAGAGGAAGTATGTTAACTCTTTGTTGTAGTGATTTAGGATGTAGTATTGTAAACCACTAAGTATTCCCATTCTTGTGGGAACAACGTTTTGTATTGATTAGTGCCCTTTGACATTGGATGAGATAAAATACATGATCCACACGCCCTATGCTAGTGTAGTTGGTAGTCTTATGTATGATATAGTCTACACTAGACTAGACACTTGTTAAACTTAGTGGGAGTCCTAAGTATGCGTACATCCAATCAAGGCAAAGAACATTGATTATAATGAAGATAGTCTTCAATTATCTTGGAGTCACCTCATAGTGTTTGTTTTGCTTCTAGGGAGGACAAATATTGAACATGACAATGGATATATATTGATTCATAGATTCTAATTAAAATAGCGATGTGGATAGGAGACCTACTAGTAGGTATGTGTTTACCTTGTTTGGTGGTGTAATTAGTTAGATGAGAAAATGATAGGCTATGGTTTCCCTTTCGACTATAGAGGCAAAGTATGTGGTAGCTAATTTTTGTGAGGAGGTAGTCTAACTTTAGATATTATGTTCAATCATTGGGTTGAAGTAGGATATAATTGTGATTTAGTGTTATAGGAAGAGTGACATCAACTTGGAAAAGAACCTACCTTTTATTTTCTAATGAAGCACGTTGATATACAATCACTTTATCCATGACATGGTGGAGGATAAGAGGGTTGTGGTCAAGAAGGTGGATATGCTAGTGAATGTTGTAGATGCTTTAATAAAGACCATGAAAAAATAGAAGTTTAGATGATGAAGGATGGCTATGGGGATTATCCCCTAGCATTTAGTTCACTACATTGAGAACCCCTTTATGTTTTTTGCAATATACAAGTGGGAGATTGTTTGAACTAGGGGACTAGGTGTTGGTGTACATCTTGCAAGTCCTAGGTCTACTTGCACTTATTTAAGATTTTGTAATATTGTAAATAATGTGTCCACATCGAAAAGGGCACCCTACTTGGATGGAATCTTGAGATTCAATTGTTAGCACTCTCTGCGATGTGTCATTGGTCTTATGGTGGTTGTAAGAATTAATTTAATAGTGGTTACTAGGTGGACTATGACTAGTGTTGACGTGTGTTTTGACACACTATCACATTGGAATGACAAAGGTTCCCCTACTTGGAAGGTGGATAGCCTCAAGAGTCTTTAATCATAATTTATGAGGTTTACCAAAATATCTCAATAAGATAATACTTTGGTTGACTCGTTCAATGGGCTTTGTTGAAATACCAAGAGTCATTCACTATAACTAGAGGTTTAATATAATAAAATCAATCATGAACAACAAATATAAACGTGTAATTCAATTTAAATCATACATATGATTTTAATTCAAATCTAATTTACAATTTTTAGACTTCTAACCAATAACTTCAACATAATGTCACATCAAGCCCTAAAATGATCTATAAAAACAAGTCTCAAATCTCATTTGCTCACAAACCTAACCTTTTTGTTCTATTGGTGCACAAGTTGAGAAAATGGGAAAGGAGGAAAATCCCTTCCCCAAGTGGGAAGGTTATTTTCCCAAGAGTGTTTTATTTTTACAAGTTTTCTATTATGCTTTTCCAACTAACCTACAGGTTTAATGTTTTATTTTCTAATAGTTTTCATTGTTTGTTTGCACAGGTTTCCAATCTCTTCATATTTTCTATATTGTTTAAATAGATTTAGTGAAGATGTTTTTCTATAGTGGGTGATAATGAATTAATTTATTTATTTTATTTCTGATTTAATTTATCTTACCATAGTTGTTTAGTTGGAATGTGATATTTAAATTGTTTTAATTTCAATTCATTAATCCTATCAACCCTATAGTTGATACTAGTAAGTTAATTAATTAAAATTATTTGATTTAATTTTGTGATAGATTTATAGTATGGGGTATTGTTTCATTTTTTTCTTACCCCTCACATAGTTAGCATGGCAGCATTATGCTGCCAAAAATTTAGGGAAATTTTTACCCTTGGTACTGTTATGCTATTGGAATTTTCAGTATTAAGAATAGGATTATTTTATTAATTTATTTCTAGTATATCACTTTTCCAATTATTTATTTGGATCAACGTTATTACTAAGGCTTGTAGTCTTGATTATTTTCCTGTGTAGATTTAGATGGTATTTTAGAATGTGACTAGCCTTATCTTGTTAGTTGCTCTTTTTTTTAATGTTGTTTATAATTGATAGTTTATCTAAGGTTAGGTTTTTGATTTAGGTCGAAACCTTACCCCTTTTGCTTAGGAAACCCTAGGGTTGGTTCCGGGATGGAAACCACCCCTCTTAGCGATGCTTCTGGTGACGTACACCCCCTTAGTTGCTATCATTAGCATGGGGATTGTGAAAGGAGTTTCACATCATCCCACACCATGATTGGCTTCCTCGCCTTTTTGTGACCTTCTAATGTGTGTTGCGAATACAACACGTTAAGTGCATGTGTCACCGAGCGTGTATGTTGCACGTGAGGGGGTTTTAGAGTTAAGTGGGAAAAATTTTGGTGTTTCGTGTCATGACCACATAACAAATGTAGACATGACATGTGGTTTTTGTGTCATGACCACATGGCAAATGTGGGCATGAAACATAAATTTAAATGATAAATAATAAATACAACTATATCACCCTCAAAATTAGAATTATAAACCATGGGATTTGAAAAGACACTAAACTTGTTAGAGAATATAAACTTGTCTTCAAATGTTCCACACATCATTCAAAAAATGGATGAATATGATGAAAACCATTCCTCGCTCAACCCATTTTACCACAACCAAAATGTAGGAAGGTGTAATGTCCAAAGGAACAAGACCAACCATGAAATTACTAAAACAATCACCAATCTCACTATGTAGATTAGGGAAGCAATTCCATAGTTGATGTGCATGATAATATAGAATTTTGAACCATGCAAATGTGTGTAGGTTGATCATAAAAAACATCTTACCATCAACAAGATGTGAGCGATGTGAAACACATTTTGAATTCATCAACATTCATTGAAATAAATGCATGAAAATGTAAAAATCCCATTGAGAGATTGAAAACCATCATAAAAAATGAAAACCTAAAGAAAGATTGAGCAAATTTGGTATCTTGTATTCAAAGTAGTTTTCTAAGGGTTTCCAACCCTTACAAGGAGTTTGACTTAAAAATTTATAGGTTACTTAGAATGGGAAAATAAAAGGTCATCCCTTCAAAAACCAAAAAGAGACAAAATACATCATACTATTCGTTTAGATTAGTTTTAGGATTTTTATAATTTCTTTTTCCCTTTTCCCACACTATGATCTAAAGGAGGTTATGGAAAACACTAAGAAAAATAAGCATTTAAAATCCTAGAGGTTGCTTTGCAAACTAAGTTCCATGTGTGTAGGCATCGCATGTTGGTGTAGGTTTGCATGCAAGTGTAGGTTTGAATATCAACAATTAACAAGCATGTTTTGACAAACAATGAGGCATATGTAGAACCATCATAATTATCATTCAACAAATCCATATTATCATTATGTAAAACTAATGAAGTATCATCAATATGATCCTCTAATAAATCAACATTATCAATCCATGATTAATCAAGAGAAGTGAAAGAATAATCATCACAAAGGTCATCATCATCATCTACAAACTTAGACAATGCATCAAGATCATGAGTTTGGACTATCATGACATGGTAAAGATAAGTCATCATAACGCATGCTAATGTCATAAATGGTAAGAAACATGTTGGATCCTTGATAGAAGAATGATCATTTATGTCATGAGGCAAAGGCTCATCATGGAAAGAGTGAACAAATGAACTAAGGATCTCTACTAGCATAGGATTTGCATTCATTAACTCCATGAAGGAGGATAAAGGTTAAGATATGATAAACAAAACATCCATAAAGATAGCACCCATGTCCAAAGCATAGAATTACATGAGTGAATCAAGGACATAGGTGTCATGTGAAACGAATAAAAGGAACATGTCAAAATCTAAAATAAATGCATGTAAATCAACTAAATAAGAAACCCTAAAAGGTGCCATGATTTAATGTGGAATGCAAAGGTGGATAAATTAGGTTTCACAATGTAACCCTAAACATGAAATCAAAGGATAGTGAATAGTAAGATCTATGACAAATCTAGAAAAATCAGAGTTGTATCAAATATGAAAATATGCTAAAAAATGTAAACCCTAGGTTGAGTCAAGGGTCGGTAAGGTGGGCACAAGGATAGGCAATAATTCAATCACCAACCCTAGAAAAAGATAGATCAATGAAGCTCTAAAGGCCAATGATAAATCAAACCTAGAAAATCAAAAAAATAGAATTAAATTGCAGATTTGAAAACCTAATTAGGGTTGTAAGGTTGAGTCAAACAACCAAGTTGGATTTGTGTTTGATAAGATTGGATTATGGATAAGAATTAGATTAATGATTCAAATTAGATAGAAGAGCCAATTGGACTAGGATTATATTCACATAAGCATATACGTAAGCGATAAACATAAAGTTTAGGTGCAAACAAGACTAGATATGAAGACCCAACTATACACAAAAATGCACCATTTACAACTATATAAATATATTAAGACATTACCCAAAATTAAACTCAAAACTAATTGAAAATTCCATCAAATGTACCTTTTTGGAGTGTGACTTTTTCCACCCACCTTTTTTTTTTAATATATATAGTATTATTTCTTAATTAATAATACAAACACTTATTCATTTCAAAGTGTACATTTTTCACCATTACAGTTTTCAAATAACTGAATTAGAATCTTATTCCACATTAATGGATTTCTCTCAACAATAATTGAGATAAGCACTAAAGCATAGTCTCAATTAGGGGCATATTTCTGCATAAATTCCTCGTGACAACTGCCTTGCTTGCCCTACCAAGCTACAATAACTTGCCGTATGGGATTCACATTGTATTTATGGCGTTACCAAGCTACCGTTACTTGCCGTATGGGACTCACGTTATATTTATGGCCCTCAGATTCCTCCTCACTGATATGAGTAGCTGAATAAACCAAATGAACGTACCTCCATATTTATTCATTTCAACAAAGCATTTCAAGTTAGATTAAGACCCGTATAGATGTGGAGTCTCCCAAACGCAGATTATCAGTTTTAAGTACAAAAAAAATTAAAACTAAAAGTATATCCCACCGCCCATGATGAATCTGTGTTTGTTAAATCTTATCTGTTTTCATATGGGTGGGATATTTGTGGCCAAGGATGCAGAATTTCCCTATGAGACTACAACTGTATTAGTATATTAAGTCTTAACTCTCACTTTGATTCTGCTTGACCACCATTCATTTCTGACCATTGGGTATCAGCAAGTAGAGAAATTCTGAAGATGGTGGTGGGCATTTGCAGTATCAAGTCCACAATCCCAACTATAATGGGTTGCAGCTTGTACCACCCACTACAGTCAATGGTGGTCCAATCCAATCAGTATCATTCTCATCCCAAGATAAGATTTCAGATGGTTATGAAGAAGAACAAGCAGCAGAAGAAGGCACTGCCTGTGTGGAAAATATGGTGCCACTGCCCATCTGAGAGTGAAGATGATATCAGAAGATTCAGAGAAAAGCTTGAGGAGTCACCCTTTCCAGTTTTCCATGAGATGCCTTTACATTATCCTAGATTTAGGAAAGCTGAGTATGAAGTGATGCCAGAATGGAGGGTAGAGTTATTGCTTCAGGAATATGGGCTGCCAGTGAGGGGCTCTCTCCAAGACAAGCGCAACTATGCAATAAGTGCATTTCTCTTTCCTGCTCAACTGCTTGCTGAGGAAGAAGATAAAATATCATCTTTTGATTACTAAGTGCACACATATTGCCAAATCCATAGTGCTGCACTGGTTGATTATGCCATATAGATTTGGCATTTGGCACAGAATTTTCTTGTTACAGTGGTCTAGTGGCCCCCCTTGGTAAATAGTAATGGTCATTATTTATAAGATATTTGTTTTGTGAACATCATGGGAATTTATTAATTCAATTTATAAGTAAATTTCTATAATAATTTGGAGGTCATATTAGTTTTTTTGGGTGTGAATGATTGACTAACAAAACAAAGTGTGACTGAATAATTTTTGCCATGCTTTTATTTAAAATAGTAACCTCATACTTGTGAGTCGTAATTTTAAGACTGAATATAAATAAAATGGTAAAGCTTTTTCAAAGATATTTGAGGGAGTTTTGTTAGGGTTTTGAATTTTGTTTGGCTTGTATGTGTTTGGATTTGTCAATAGTATGTGTTTGGTTTTGTCAGTAGGTACTTTACATTATATATATATAGATTTTTTAATTTCTTCACATTTATTGTGTATCTTTTTAATTTTCTTGCTTTCAAATGGTTTCCTTTCTTGTAAATGGTTTTAAATTTGAGTAATCTAGTAATTTATGTTGGTTTTGCTAGTTTGGATGTATGACAGAATGGTTCATCCTCCAAAGAAACCTTGAAAATTTGTATCAAAGGTGTTTCATGAGGTAAATCTTTTTCTAAATTTGATAAAGTTTACAAATGGTTTGAAAATTATATATTGATTGGTTATTTTGTTGGTTGTATCCCCTTTGAAAGCATGCTCCATAAGTGGGTCAATGAAGCCTAGATCCCTTATGGAGTCCAGCTAGATGTTGTCCAAAACCTCACCAAAGGGTTTTTCTTTTTCCACCTTGTGGAAGCAAACCACGTAGATGCTATTTTCAAGCATGGTCTTTGGTATGTTTGTAGTTTATTATTGGTTTTCACTCCCTAGACCCAAGAATTTGTTGTCTCTAAAGAACGAGCTCTTTGGGTCCCATCTTAGATTAAGTTTCTTGGTTTACCCTTGCCCTATTGACCTTCTTAAACAATACTTCTACATCTTTATGCAATGTTATCTGTGTTGAGTCAAATGAGTTTTTTTCTCTTGTTCTAAAAAATATGTTTGTGTTGAGGTCGATCTTTTTAAAGACCTCAAAGATTCTATTGACATTCAAATTGGCTAGCTAAGCCATACCTAAAGAGTTAGTTATATTAATTTATTGAACACATGTTATAGGTGTCAATCCTCTTAACATGAAATCAAAGATTGTCCCTTAATATCAAGAGCCAAGCCTGCCACTAAACTTGCTAGTGACATACTTCTATAAAAACGAGGAAGGATGGACTATAGTGAGAAACCACAAGAATAACTAGACCAATGGGATGAAAACCCATCTTCTAATGGTGGGTTACAACAAAAGAATAATGGTCCTTTGGTTTCAAAGCCTCTTGAGAATGCAAAGGAGTTTAATGTCTCCCAACACCCTAGGGAATCCTTCAAAGAGGTGAGTAAACCTTAGTCTACTAGAATGCTACTTGTTGCCAATGTTCTATCTTCTCGAATATAGGTATTAGCTTCTTCTCCTTCTTCCTCTCCTCAAGTGACTAGAAGATGCTTTCATAGCTTAGTTTAGGACTTGGAGGATGGGGAGTATGTTCTAAGCAAGTGAAAGAATGTTATACCAACTTTTCAGCTAGGAAGTTATAAACCCATGATGGAAAGTGAGTTTTTGTAGAATAGCTATGAAACTCTTCAAGAGCTTAATAACAATGATATACCTTTGTCATCCTATGTTCCATGAATTTTCTCTCATGGAATGCTTGAGGTTTAATAGACCTCATAATAAAGTATACAGTGTGGGGTACTTGACAAAGATTTACAAACTTGGACATTCTTTATTTGCAAGAGGTTAAAATTTCAAGCTTTTTGCTTTCAACAGTTTGTCATGTCATATGGCCAGCTAGCCACTTTTTGTGCAGTAACCATAAGGCAAGATGTGGTGGGGTTTCTACTTATATTTCTCCAAAATCGCAGACACAGTTAGTGGACTAGGGATGTGATCCCACCAACAAGGATTTATGGGCCCTTTATAATATTGATAATCACTTCTTCGATATTACTAATATTTATGTTTCCAATGATGATGTTGAAAGATCTAATCTTTGGCATTAGATTGTTGACATAGTTCCTAATACAACTTGGGTTGTGTATGGAGACTTTAATATGGTAGAAGTGGTGTAATATAAATGTGGTAATCTCCCTATGCATAGGACAACTAGTGATAGGGAAGCTTGATACTACACATGCAATAAATTAGGCCTTTTTTATCACAATACTGGTCACCCTCACAATCAATCTTTCTAGTACATCTGGAATAATCTCTACTCTAGATCTTAAAGGGTTCTTAAATAGCTTGATATATCCATGTTGTTAACTTAATCTTTCTTTTCTTTTGCCAATTACTTTTCCTTACCAGTTGAGCCTTTGCCAAAAAATATCGTTTATGATTACTTTCTATTAAAGTTTTGCATTGAATGGTAGTTTTCCATGCCCAAGATAAATAAAACACAATTCTTCCTCAACACTTCTTTACTAACTCATCAACTAACCCTTTCCCAACGTTCTTAGAATTTGGAGCCACATCCTCAACATCAAATTGGCTAAATTGAATCGTGGAATAATTCTATCAAGCATACCTCTTTCTTCTTATACATTTATGGGCACTATATAATGTGTTTAATTAATGTTGATACAAAGCCACCACCTTGAATCTCTCTATTGTGTCTGTTGAAATAAGGGTAGACAACTGAGAGGGGGGTGAATCAATTGTCACAAACTTTAACACTTGCAACAATTTATCTTCTTTATCACTTATTAACAAATTAATGATATAACCATGAATGCATAAATCAGCAACACATGAGCAGAAACATAATCAACACACATAACACCAATATTTTTACGTGGAAACCCGGTTAAGGGAAAAACCACGGTGGGGGTTAACCCATAAGAAATTATACTCTGTTAAAAGTATTACAAATGGGGAAGGCACATGCCTGTAGGGCGCACTGCTCAGAGCTCACTGCTCCAAGAGGCTCACTTCCTACAGAGATGATTACAAGAAGATTACAAAATGTTTGAACTGATGAATAACATCTACCAATGTAGAAATTCAGTTCTGGTTAAGCATAGAATACTGATCTTACACACTTCATCCTTACTCTGCCCTGTTCTACTCTTCGGCCATAATCTGAACTTAGATCTTCACCTTCACACTTCTACCTGCCCTTTTTCGCACTTACTCCATCATCACATCACAATCACACACCAAGACACTCGAATCCATCAGCTATATATATCCACATCAAGAGATTCAATCAACTGTAGTCGACTTTAAGAAAACATAGAACATTTATTAAGAACTCTACTCTGTCGGTTGAATCCATGCACAAACAACAATGCGGACCAAAAACTTGTGTTCTCAAATCATCAATCATGTCGGCCAATACCACTAGTTATCACAAATTACTTAGCCAACAACTTTTCTTCATCCAGACCAAGATCAAATACTAGGTCGGCCTGTTCTTCTTCTGACTGTACTGACTAACTGGAATCTGATACTCAGATGCTTATAGCTTTTGAATCCTTCATCACCTGAGGCTAAATTCCTAGATTTAGATAGTCCTGACAATCCTTATTACTCCCTCAGATCTGCAACACACTGTGACTTAGCACCAGAGAGATCCAGACCAAGATACTAGACACTATCACATGCTCTGTTTTTGACTACCCGGACTTAGACAAATCTTCACTTTGACTTCTGGTACTAACAAATTATGTAATGCGAATGTGTAAGATAGACTTAGTTGCCATCAATGACAGCACCTGTCATGCATAGCAATGTCTCTTGCCAACAATCTCCTCCTTTGGCATTGATGGCAACACTTAGTGAAAAATGACTAAGTGTCATAACAACTCCCCCTTACTATGTACACTTATGCTTTTCACTGTTCTCTAGTGCTCCCCCTTTGCTGGATTCATCATTTTCACTGCACTTCACTCCCCCTTTGACATCAATGGCAAAGACTGGACTTTTTGGATGTAACAATTCCATAATCTCTCATTCCTCCACAATGGAGTGTATATGCAATACAACTTTATAGCCAGGAGTGAATATTGCCTCGTAGTCCAGTAGTTCCAATATTTGTAATTGAGCATCAAACTCAACAAAATCTGCATACCAAAATTCACCAAAAAATTTATGTACATGGGCATATATACAAACAACCCTATGACTTATTTACATAAGTTTGAACACATCACCAAAGACATTCCTCAACAGCACCAACTCATTGTCCCAACTCTTCTTCATGCTATTCAAAACTAAGATCTGACCACTGAATAAGAATGCTTGAGACTCTACTGTCCGCAAATTAGTAGGATCACTTGACTTAGCAGCAGTTTGGGCTTCGGTCAAAGCATTGAACATTGCTTCCAATTTGGTGGAAATTAGTTCTCGAAGCTCACTCATCGTTGCCTCAATGCTCTCCTTCTCTTTCGTCAATTTGTTTATTTCTTCAATCAAGTTGATTGTCTGACACTCCTTGCTTGCTACAAATGTTGTCACAGGATCAAAAGATTTGGATACACTTGATAGTTTTTTCTTAGACTCATTTATTTTATCTTTAATATCCTCTATAACTTTAGGACAGGATAAGCAAAATTTATATACATTTCCTCCTTTTGTAAGAGCATTTTAAATACTCTTTACACTGGTATCCAGCACAATTCTATCTACTCCAATCATCCCTTTTAGAGCATCAAATCTTTTATCATTGAATTCATTTTGAACCTTGACCTCTGTAGACTTCTCTAGAGATTCAAAATGAGAACTTACCGAGTTTATTAGACTTTTCAATTAGCTGGAGGGAGATATTGAAGAATCCTTCTGAAAGGTGGGCATGATCTTCTCCAAGATTCCTGATGCTAGACCAAGTAGCTCATTGTCTTCTATGTGAGACTTCAAAATATCTTCTCTGGCCTTAGCTTGTGCGAGAGAGGCTCACTTTATCTTTTGAATTGGTGAAAGACTATCCAAATTGATTGGACCTTTCAACTCTTCTGCAATTAGTTGATCATTTTCCAAAATTTCTTTCATTGCTTCTGCATTGTCTCTTGCCCAAGATGCTAATGTATCTATTTGATTCTTACTGGTACTGTCAACTAGATTGTCCTGCTTGGGCTCTTCCTCAACCTTTGCAATCTCTTCTTCCTTTTCATTTTTGTCCTTCGCCTTTTCTGCTTCTTGGTCTTAGCTTCTTCTGTTTCATGCTCTTTATTTTTCAATGAATCATCTTCATATGTTTCAACATTCATCTCTGTATCTTCTTTGCTAGATTGATCCAGAGGAGTTTGAATACCTCCTGCATCATCAGTTTTATCTATCATCTTTTCATCTACTATGTTTATTGCTTCCTCTTTCGGAACAGAGGAGTCATCTATCTTAGTTTGCTGCTCATCTCTCTGCTGCTCTTCATCATTCAGAATTGATGCATCCTCAGTATCAACTGGTTATTTTGTAACCACATAGAACTTGTTCTTGTCCAATGCTTTCTTCAGAATCTGTTTTGTTTCTTTAACAACTTCATCAATATCTCCAATCATCATCTTATTCATCCTTGTTTTTCTTCTGAAATCGTTCTTGACCTCTTTAAAAAATTTATCTTCTTCTTTGTTGGAGATCACTGGACACAAACTAGATAACACATGTTCCCTCAGCTCCAAATCTTTAGCTTTAGCAGCCTCTTTCCTCATTTCCAAAGTGTTACTTAGACTCTTAGGAATTTTAGATAAAATTTCCACAAGAGCTCTATTTAATGTATTCAAGTATTTTACAGGGGCATCCTCCAAAATTCTCTTGTTTGCATCATCAAAAGTGTCATAGTATTTAATTATGGGTTTCAGATTCCCATGAATTGTCACAGTATTCACAATTTCTTCTACAGACAAAGTGGATTTTCTAGCTTGGGTTTTAGTCTTTTGTCTTTTACTTACCTTCATACTTCCAGAAGGCTTATCTTTTGTAGCCTTTGAATCTTCTGCTTTCCTTGTCTTTATTTCCTTTACTGCTTCATCTAATTTTTTTCCCTCATCATCATTAATGCTCACATATGTTCTGGATGCTTTAGTCTTCATTCTTTTACCATCTTTACCAGATGGTTTGTCTTCCAGTTTCTCTATTCTGACAGGTTTTGTGTGAATAGAGGCAGCATCAAAGCTTCTTGTTTTTCTAGGCTAGATGGTGGAGACTTCCAGAGCACTTCCTTGTTTCTTATCCTACATCTCCTTCTCATCCTTTTCTATTCTTTCACTTAATTGTCTCACAGCTTCCTTAGTAAGGCCTAAATTCTCGGCCAACTACTCAACTTCTTTCCTTTCCTTTTGGTTTTAGGAGCCTTGAAACAAGATGTAGTTTTTGTGAAATTTCTTCATAAGTTCCAAATCTCTCAATAGAATCATCCTTGGGTTTGCTTAAGAGATGTTGAGCATACATATCCAAAATTTTCTCATCTACCTCATACCCCATTGGCATGATCAAAATAGTTCTGGGTTCTACTGCTTCCATTAAGCACTAATCAATGTCCATCATAAAATAGATTTCATTCTTGTATTTCTCAAGAACTAATTTAGGGATTCTTTCCCTAAAATGCATCATATTCTAAAAGTTCTTGAAGTATCCCCAGATTGCATTTTTCTATGCTTTAGAGTCACCAATGTCGTGTAGATGATTTCTTATCTGAATAGCAATTAGTGTGTCATTAGTCTAGTGCACACCCTTTACTCTAGGCACCTCATTCATGAAGTAGAAAAATAAACATAGAACCAACATACCATATTTAAAGGTGTTTTTCTTTTAACATCTCAATACAATCATCAACATCTTTAAGGTTCACTTTCAGTTCATTTAGTTCTGCTTTGGACTGATCAAGATCTTCTAAAGCCAATTAAAGTTGTTCTCTGAGTGAACTGATTGAAATACCTTCCCAAATCTTCCTCAAGTTGTTAAACTTCTTTCAAGGAACCTTGCTTTGATACCAATTGTTGAAATAAGGGCAAACAACTGAGGGGGGTGAATCAGTTGTCACAAACTTTAACACTTGCAGCAATTTATCTTCTTTATCACTTATTAACAAATTAATGATATAACCATGAATGCATAAATCAACAACAAATGAGAAGAAAAATAATCAACACACATAACACCAAGATTTTTATGTGGAAACCCGGTTAAGGGAAAAACCACGGTGGGGGTTAACCCACAAGAAATTATACTCTGTTAAAAGTATTACAAATGGGGAAGGCACATGCCTTCAGGGTGCACTGCCCAGAGCTCATTGCTCCAAGAGGCTCATTGCCTACAGAGATGATTACAAGAATATTATAGAATGTTTGTACTGGTGAATAGCATCTACCAATGCAAAAATTCAATTTCAGTTAAGCACATAATACCGATCTTACAGACTTCATCCTTACTCTACCATGTTTTACTCTTCATCCATAATCCGAGATTAGATCTTCACCTTCACACTTCTACCTACCCTTTTTTGCACTTACTCCATCATCACATCACAATCAAACACCAAGACACTTGAATCCATTGGCTATATATATCCGCATCAAGAGACTCAATCAACTGTAGTCAGCTTCAAGAAAACTTAGAACATTTATTAAGAACTCTACTCTGTCGGCTAAATCCATGCACAAACAACAACGTGGACCAAAAACTTGTGTTCTCAAATCATCAATTATGTTGGCCAATACCACTGGTTATCACAAATTACTTAGCCAACAACTTTTCTTCATCCGGACCAAGATCAAATACTAGGTCGGCATGTTCTTCTTCTGACTGTACTAACTAACTGGAACCTGATACTTAGATGCTTATAAATTTTGAATCCTTCATCACCAGAGGCTAAATTCCTAGATTTAGATAGTTCTGACAATCCTTATTACTCCCTTAGATCTACAACACATTGTGACTTACCACCGAAGAGATCCAGACCAAGATACTGGACATTGTCACATGCTCTATTTCTCACTACCTGGACTTAGACAAATCTTCACTCTGACTTCCGGTATGAACAAATTATGTAATGCGGATGTGTAAGATAGAATCAGTTGTCATTAATGACAACATCTATCATGCATAGTAGTGTCACCATTGAGTTGGAAGTGTTAGTATGCACAGGACAACTGAGAGGGGGGGTGAATTAGTTGTATATTAAAACATTAAACCCTCAATGCTATTCCAATCTTCAACCTCTTATTATGAATTAGCAGAATGTAAACATATGAAGCATCAATGTAAACACATTCAAACACATAAGAACACCAGATTTACATGGAAAACCTAAGAAGGGAAAAACCACGGTGAGGATTAGCTCACATATATATATGAATAGCAACACCGAAAATAAATAGGCTCACTACCAAGGACTCACTACCTAGAAGAAAAGGCTCACTATGAGAAGGACTCACTATCTAGAAGAGAGAAGAATAGAAGAAGACTGTTACAAATAGATTCACTAGCTCAAAGAAATAGGAGAAATCCACCATTGTAACTTTATGCCATCCGCAACCTTTGGCTCATTGCCTTCAGCCACTTCAAGCAAACTGAAATGTAGACACCTTCTTCTCACTGCATCCGGAGTCATAGGCATTTAAGATTGCACACAATTCACCACTTGTGATTCACATTTGCATCATCTTCTCTATTTTCCACTTCAAACTTCATCTTGCATTTATACCATCCATGACCTAAGACATTCTCAATTAGGTTAGCCTTAATGAAACGTGTACACCTCAAATGTGCAACACCAAATAGGTTGGCACCAAACACTTCCGCAGTGGAAAGAAGTGAAGGTGGACCACACCAAGGGTTAACTAGGACTCAAATCTGTATCACCATGTTACTCATCACATCGACAATCCATGAGGTACCTTCACAAATAGCACTAGCAAGCTAGGTCGGCCAAACTTGAGCTAACATAGAAAATGACCACATACATGCCTCTCCAAGTTTAATAACATCATGTAGACCATAGAGAGACACTCCACAACATCCACACATCTTTCTAGAATATTCAGCATCATCTAAATCCTCTACAATACTACCACAACCACCTGAAACAAAGAATGTCTTTATTTTGCACATCAGGATACATTGCTACTGAACACCAACACAAGACTGAACTTGTGGAGCACCCCAACACTAGAAACTTCAAGGGAAGATAGATACAAACAATATAAGAACTTTCCCAGATCTGCAAGACAAGAAACCTTAATGTAGTGCAATCTCATTTCTCCCAAACAACCTTCTTCATAGTCAAAACACTCTGCTAAACACATCTTCCACAACCACACGATCCAAAACCTAAAACTTTGTTAACACCTCTAATCATCACTTCCAAACTACACAGACATATCTTCAACCATAAGGAAATTCAAAGCATAATACTGAACACACCTCTGTCACATTGCACACATTTTTATTCATATTTTCTCAAAAGCACTTGGAAACCAAGTGGATCATCTGCTAGAAGTTGATATCAATGACAGCACCAGTAAGCTTTCAACATCAACAACAAAGACAATTAATTGGCAGCTTTGCAACTAATATTACTCCTCCTGACTAAAGCAACTCTTATTCTTCTTACACTTTTCTACATAATCTTCCCTGCACAATGGTTTTCCAGTCACTTCAACTCTCTCCCCCTTTGACATCAGTGGCAAAGGGCAACATTTGCAACACCAGCATGCACTTGCTCTTTCTCTACTACTTTCACTTTACTATACTTTCCCCCTTAGGGGTATAAGATATGCTCCATCTGATTGCATCAACTAGCTCCCCCTAAGAGGTAGTTAACAACATCAGTCCAGGACTAGGAATGTATGTTGAAATGCTTCCCAGACATATGCACACACACTTATGCATCTAATTAAAAGAAGGAGGGGCAATAACCTCTAACTTCTACTAGAGATACTCAAAAGTATCCTTAGGAAGAGATTTTGTAAAGATATCGCAACTTGGTCCTTGGTAGGCACATACTCCAATTTCACCTCATTCTCTGCAACCTTCTCTATTAGGAAGTGACACCGGATTGAAATATGTTTTGTTCTTGAATGCATTACTAGATTCTATGAAATGTGGATAGCGCTTGTACTATCACATAAGATGGGAATAGGTTCATCATATGATACTTTGATATCCTTTAATGTCTGTTTCATCCACAACACCTGTGTGCAGCAAGATGCTACTGCAATGTATTCTTCTTTTGTAGTAAATAATGATACTGAGTCCTGCTTCTTACTTAACCATGAAACTAGTCTGCTTCCAAGAAAGAAAGAACCACCACTTGTACTTCTTCTATCATATGTACATCCTGCCCAATCTGCATCTATATATGCACTCAAGGAGAAATCAGTATCCTTGGGATACCATAAGCCAAAATCTAGAGTGCCTTTCAAGTATCTAAATATTCTTTTTACTGCTATAACATGTGATTCCCTAGGATTTGATTGAAATTTAGCCACAAGGCAAACTACATGCATGATATCCAGTCTAGTAATAGTCATGTATAACAGTCCACCAATCATTAATCTGTACTTGCTCTAATCAGCCTTAGGAGATTCATCATCTTTGCTTAACTTACAACCAGTAGTCATGGGAGTACATATTAGTTTGGAGTCTTCCATTCCAAACTTCTTTAACATTTCCTTAACATTCTTTGACTGTGAAATGAAAATACCTTTTTTCTGATTGACTAATTTGTAGTCCAAGAAAGAAATTCATTTCTCCACTATAACATCAGAAAATGTCCCCTTGGGGGCTTTTCTCTCATAAGGTTTAGCTCCTGGGTCTTTTGCATGCATTTAGGACATCCTACTTCATAATTTGGCATTCCGATGGAATGAGCCCTAGGTAACATGACAAATGGAACCTAGGAGGACCCCTTGAGATTGACCTTGTCCAAAATAGGGGGAGGAATTGGGCGTCCGTGCCATAGTCCTGCCCTATTTTGGGGCAGTCCCAATTTTTAGGTGTCAGTTTATGACCATTAGTTGGATTCTATGCCAACATGGTAAGTTTGAATTATGAAAATCTTGGCGGGAGTGTTTGTAGTTGCATATAAAAGCATGTTTAGGCATTCATTTGTAAACTAGATGATTACTAGCAAGCTATTGTGTTATCAAGGTGATTCAATGCTTTCATTGTGTTGCAAGAGTATATTTGTGTGGTCTATGTGTTTGTGTTTGCAGACTTAAGCATCCATTTCATCATAGAATGAAGAGCATCTTCCTCCCATGATATCTTCACTACAAGGTGACATTATAGTGTGTTTTCATCATCATTTCCTTTAGTTTTTGCCTCTGCCTCACAAGGGCACAGACTCTCTATCTGACAACGGTGTTCAGAGACTTAAGTGTCCTCTGTGGCTTGACTAAGGCAAACCTCTAAACACCACAACCCCCTCCCAAATTTTTCATGGTTGTAGGTTACAGGTTACAGAGATGGACAAAGTGAAATTGCAGGAAGACATCTTGGAGTGTCAGAATTACAGAACAAGAAGAAAATCTAACCCCTGGACTTGGGCGCTCGCTCATTAGTCCTCCAAGTTTTGTGACGGGAAAATATTTGGAACAACAGGAAAGAGTTGCAAACTAAGTTCCTAGATCCAAAAAAAAAGCAGGGCATTGGATTTGGGCACCCGCTCTTTTGTCCCTAACTTTTCTGCTTCAAAACCCCAAAAATAGGTACTATGTGATTTGATATTTTGCTTCCCTCTGCAAGAGCTTATTATGTTATTTTTCTGTTTACAGTCGTATTTGCATAATTAGGGTTTTAATGGTCAATTAAGCATAAGAGAAGGAAAATTGATAATTAAACATCCTAATCCAAGTTTCCCTACATCTCATAATGACCTAGGGTATGATAGTACATTTCCACTCAACCCTAGGTCCTTGAATGCTAAGGGTGAAAGGAGGATTCAAACATCTAACAACTAAAACATTAAACAATCCAAATTTTACCCTAAACATTTTGGTGAACTGATATTTTTGGACTTAATTCCAACTTGTTGAGTGTGTATCTTCAGATTTGGATTGATTTCATTCATTCATATAGTCTTTCATCTTATTGCATTGAGGAAATTACAAAAAAAATGAAAAATTTGCAAAAATTTGAAAACCCTAGCTTGCATTTTCATATAGATTACTAAATTGCATCAATTCTTTCTAAATTTCTATAATTCATGATTTTTGCATCAGATCTGATATAAACTACAGAAAAATACAAAAATTCAATAATTTGCATTGCATTTTCATCATTAATTTGCTAGGCTTTTGTAGAAATTTTGACAATTTTCATTAAACCTAGTAACTCCAAAATCTAGGGTTAGTAGGCAAAATTTTCTTTCATATTTTTCTACTAATTTAAGAGGCTCATTAAAATGTTCATTTGGTTGTAGTCTTGCATTTTAGTATAAATTTGCATTTAGATTCAAAATATTTGCATTTTTGCATAGACAATTTCAACAAAAACTAGCAATTTTCATGCATTTTCATTAGATTTGCATTGGCATTTTGCATATTAGGGCTTGGAATTCATTTTCAGATTTGAGAGTATTTCATTTTAATTATAAATTATACTTCAAAACATTCATATAGCATTTTGTGTCAACATCTTAAATCTAGGGTTTGAAAAACACCAATTTTCACTAAATTTGGTCTTATCAACTCTCTAAATTTGCACCATAGGCATGTTGTGAAAGGTATTTTTGAATTAATTGGTTGTTATCAAGGTATTTATTTTTGTCCCCTCCTAAAAATTTTCACAACACCCTTTTAACGGACTCTTGTATTGAAAATTGGGTAAAAAACTACACATTTTTGCTATTTTTTGCCCTAGGGTTTGACCTAGTTTGCACTCCAATTGTGTTGTGATCAATTTTATGGATTGAGGTGAATGAAATAATTTATTTTATTTGCTACACCTCCTGAAATTCATTACAACACCCCTTTTTCTAGGTCTTGGAATTGAAAAACCGTGAAAAATAGCCTATGTTTTCTATATTTTCAATAGGGTTTTACCTTAAGTGGCACTAAAAGTGTGTTGTGTTGGGTATTTTGAAATTAAGTGGCTTTTATTAATGATATAATTTTATTTCCATGATCACTTTTCTCACAACACCCTTTTTCATCCTCTTTTGCATCAAGATTTGGTGAAAAAAGTGTCTATTTTGACATATTTTCACTATAGTTTGACTTGGCATTATCTTGGATTTGCATCAAGAGTGTGTTGATATGGATAATATTTCTATTTTGGACTGATATAAGACATATAATTTTTTTCCCCTGATCAAAATCCTTACAACACCCTTTGTTTCACTTATATGCATTGAAAAAAGTACAAAAAATCAAACATTTTAGGCTATTTTGGGGCATATCGCTTTGTACTTGCCTTTGATATACTTTTGGAAAAAATTTCAAATCTGATTTGAGCATATAAACATGTCCTCTAATCACAACAACAATAATAGGTTGCTCCTAGACCTTACATGAAAAGAAAAGTCCCAGAACCTAAAATTGTGTTTACACCTCATGATAGAACAATTGGAGATTCCAAAGGACCTCTTTACATCACTGTGAAAATAATGGGAAACCCCATGGATGGTACTATTATTGATCCTAATTGCATGACTAATGTGGCCACTGATGATTTCCTCTTTTCACATCAACTAATACAAGGTTCTTATGACCCTTCGAACTTGACGATTAAGACACATAAGGGAACCTTGGAAAAACCATTAGGAAAGATATCATTGTTGGTAACTATATTTGAGAAACATGTTGAACAATGGTTTGATGTTACCCCTACTTCTGATACCTTTGAAATCAAACTTGGAATCCCTTGGTTAAAGGTTATGAAAGTTGTTCCTTCAACTATTTATAAATGCATAAAATTCCCTTTGAACGGACAAGTGCATGTCATTCCTTGGAATACATACAAGCCTTTAAATACACAACAAAATTTTACATTGGATTACTTTTGCAACAAAACTAACAACAAACTAGAGCTACAAACAGACTTTACATTTTTTAGGTATAGAAACTATAAAACAAAACTTTTACATCCAATACCTAGTCCTTCTATACAAGAAACGACAAAAGATAAACAACTCGCATGCGAAGAGAATCTTAGACTAAAAGGACAAGGTCCCTATGCTGAGGTTCCTCCCCAGAAATCCTTACAAGGATCAGGAGGTCATTGTCGACAACAAAATATTCCACCGCGACAAATGAAGTTTGACCCCGGTGCTTCATCTTTTAAATTACACAAGCCTATGAAAGAGGATAGCCCTATCTTACAAGAGATAAGTGGTAAAAGAAAATGAAATAGAAAAGAAAGAGAAAGAAGAAAAAAAAGACAAGCTCATGCTATAAACCTTGCCTCTCAACAAGAAAACATTGATCCTAGTTCATTGAACTAAACAAACATGATCCTAACAACAAACAACACGATGAGCAAGACATGAATTTGGATATAGTACCATATGTCCCACTTTCCTATAACATTAGGGAGTGGGAGGATGATGATGATTTATTTGATAATGAGACTTAGCATGAAGACCCTGCAGGTAAGTATCTCTAACCCTTTATCTCTCTCATGATGTGCTTCCCCCATGATGTGTTATGTGTTGTTTAGGCCTCCTGGGATAACCTCAGATTCTCCCGTAAGATCTGAGATACCAGGAGACCACCTCTATTGTGACCTTCTTCTATTTGTATCATCATTCTTCTATATCACCTCTCTCTGATTTCATTATTGTGTGTTGTGTCTTACAGACATAGTGTTGCGGTTTGTGACTTGGGGGCACCCTCCTACATGACTGTCCCTAAGACACTTGTTTCTCCTCTCTGATTTATTGTTTCCCTTCCTCTAGTGTTTCCACCTAGAGGGTGGATGACGACAAACATTTATACTGATGCGGACCTAGTGTCCCTTTCGAGAGCAATCAAAAAATGGACTTAGTTCCTAATATGACAATGGGGTTGTATATTTTATCCGACGCTTGGCTAGTGGAAGCACTCGTGCTTTCCACGTAGTGAATTTGATGGTGTTTTTATCTCATTTACAAACCTTAACAATACTGCTGCTCCATGCACCTTTATTTGTCTTTGAATCTAGCCTTGGTGGTACTTGATTCAGAGAGCTTCATGATATAGCCCTATGGTTATCCTCGAACTCTGGATTCGTTGTATAACCTTGGCTCTTTGTGTGGTTAATCATATGCATTGATGTTGTTGTTTATCATGATTTTGTAGACACTAACATGTTTGTTGCAGGGATGTGTTTGTGGGAACATTTGGCGATCGTAAAGTACATGTCTCCTCTGGGGGGCATGGGCTTTGCGAAAGTCAGTGTTCCCTTCTGTGTTTTCTTCCTACCTTAACATGCTTGATATTGATGCCTAATATCAACCACCTTAAGGTGGGGGCATATGTAAGGTAAGCTATATGTTATAGATGTTAGCTATGTGCTTGTCCTCAGATGTAGTTTAAAGACTAGTGCAATGAGTGCTTCCTGCATCCTAAATTTATTTACAATCAATCAAATCAATCATGTAAGCCCTCTGTAGAGGTGGGATATTATGTATATTCTTTTTTATTTTAAGCCATTTGTGGAGGCAGGGATGGTGTATTTCTTAGAGTAGATTGCATCATACTGTCATTTTTAAAAGTCCTTTGCAAAGGCGGGGAGCAGTTTTGTGACTAACTCAACCCTTAAGTGTATTTTTGGTGATTGTTGTGGTGAAGCCCAATCGTTGGTATGTGCCTATAATGTACCTGAGATGGTGTTGAACCTAGAAATAGGTACACTCCATCGCTTGTCTATCGTGTTTTCTCCGTGTCTTCAAGTGTGTGTGTTTGTTGCCCCATATGCAATCTAAAAACTAGCGTAATGAGTACTTCCTACATTTTGGGAGGTTTTGTGTCTCTTGCATGTGTGTTGCCCCATAAATGTAGTATAAAGACCAATGCAATGAGTGCTTCTTGCATTATGGGAGGTTTGTTTACTTCCTAGTACTTGCATCTGCATTTCATATATGAAAAAGAAAAGAAAAGAAATCATACTTGTCTTCCATGCATTAATGTGTGTTCTATGCATTGATTTTCTTCTTCATGTTCTGTGTGACTGTAACTATCTTCTCCATGTTTTGCATGCATGTTATTGTCTTCTGTGTGATTGGCATGTCTTCTCCATGCTTGGTGTGTTTGCTATGTTTGTGACTGTACTTTAATGCATGTATTGGCCTCACGTTTATACATACATTAAAGTGGGGGCTAAATACAACGTCAGAAAATGTCCCCTTGGGGGCTTTTCCCTCATAAGGTTTAGCTCTCAGGTCTTTTGCATGCATTTAGGACATCCTACTTCATAATTTGGCATCCTGATGGAATGAACCCTAGGTAACATGACAAATGGGACCTAGGAGGACCCTTTGAGCTTGACCTTGTCCAAAATAGGGAGGAGGACTTGGGCGGCCGTGCCCTAGTCCTACCCTATTTTGGGGCAGTCCCAATTTTTGGGTGTCAATTTATGACCGTTATTTGGGTCCTATGCCGACATGGTAAGTTTGAATTACAAAAATCTTCACGGGAGTGTTTGTAGTTGCATATAAAAGCATGTTTAGGCATTCATTTGTAAACTAGATGATTACTAGCAAGCTATTGTGTTCTCAAGGTGATTCAAGGCTTTCATTGTGTTGCAAGAGCAAATTTGTGTGGTCTATGTGTTTGTGTTTACAGATTTGAGCATCTATTTCATGGAATGAAGAGCATCTTCCTCCCATGATATCTTCACTACAAGGTGACTTTATAGTGTGTTTTTATAATCATTTCCTTTGGTTTTTTCCTCTGCCTCACAAGGGCATGCATTCTCTATCTGACAATGGTGTTCAGAGACTTAAGTGTCCTCTAGGGCTTGACTTAGGCAAGCCTTTAAACACCACAACCCCCTCCTAAAGTTTTCATGGTTGCAGGTTATAGATTACGGAGCTAGACAAAGTGAAGTTGCAGGAAGACATCTTGGAGTGTTGGAATTGCAGAATAGGAAGAAAATCTGCCCCTTGGACTTGGGCACCCGCTCATTAGTCCTCCAAGTTTCGTGATGGGAAAATCTCTGGAAGAATAGGAAAGAGTTGCAGACTGAGTTCCCAGATCTAGACAAAAAGCAGGGCATTGGACTTGGATGCTCGCTCTTTTATCCCCAACTTTTTCACCTCGAACCCCAAAAACAAGTACTCTATGATTTGATATTTTGCTTCCCTCTGCAAGAGCTTATTCTGTTATTCTTATGTTTACAGTCGTATTTGCATAATTATGATTTTAATGGTCAATTAAGCATAAGAGAAGGAAAATTGATAATTAAACATCCTATTCCAAGTTTCCCTACATCTCACAGTGACCTAGGGTATGATAGTGCATTGCCACTTGACCCTAGGTCCTTGAATGTTAAGGTTGAAAGGAGGATTCAAACATCTAACAACTAAAACATTAAACAATCCAAATTTTACCCTAAACACCCACATATTGACTTTTCAAATTCTTTCTGCATTTCTTCTACAAACCTCTTGCACATACCTTCATTTCCTCCAAAGATCATATCATCAACATATACTTCCACAATCATGATTTGATCTTCTTCAAATTTGAAATACAAATTACAGTCTGTAGTGCCCTTTTTGAATCCTTGTTGCAGTAGGCACGTATCTAACCTTGCATACCAAGCTCTAGGAGCCTGTTTGAGTCCATACAATGCCTTCTTCAATTTGCAGACCATATTTGGATTATCTGACAGCTGAAAGCCTTCTGGTTATTTAATGTATACCTCTTCTTCCAATTCTCCATTCAAGAATGTAGATTTCACATCCATTTGATAAAATTTGAAGTCCTTATGAGCTGCAAAGGCCAAGAACATTCTAATGGCCTCCAATCTTGCCACTAGAGCAAATATTTCCTCATATTCTATTCCTTCCACTTGTGAGTAGTCTTTACACACAAGCCTAGCCTTATTCCTGACTACTTCATTTTCATTCAATTTTGTTTGGAAAACCCATTTAGTTCCTATTACATTTTTTTCTACTGGCCTTGGGACAATTTCCCAAGTCCAATTTTTCTCAATTTGCATCAAATCTTCTTCCATAGCTTTGATCCAGTGCTCATCTCTGCATGCTTCAGTCACTATTTTGGGTTCTATTTTAGTCAAAAAGCACAAATTTACTTGTTTATCTTCCATAGCAATATTTCTTCTTGTTAATACACCTTTGTTCATATCTCCAATTATCTTATCTTCAGAATGATTATTCTAAACATTCTTGGGAGTCTTAGGAATCCTTTTCAGAGCATCTTCTTGATCAATTTACATCTCCTTTTCCCTTTCTTCTTCTCTCCCTTCTTCTCTACAAGAAGATTCATCATATTCATATCCTTCTATCAGCACTGAGCTTTGATGTGGTACTTCATCTACCTTGACATTTGCACTTTCAACTAACTTCTTTAGCCTATTATTGTACAATTTGTAAACCTTGCTCTTTGTAGAATAACTAAGGAAGATTCCTTCATCTGATCTTGTATCAAACTTTCTCAAGTTTTCTTCATCTCTCCTAATGTAGAACTTGCTTCCAAATACTTTAAAATATTTTACAGTAGGAGTTCTTCTGTACCATAGTTCATATGGAGTCTTTGAACTATTGACCCTTGCTTGCACTCTATTTTGTATGTAGACTACAGTGTGAATAGCTTCTCTCCAATAGATATCTAATAGATTTGCTTCTTTCAACATTGTCATTGCTGCTTCTTGAATTGTCCTATTCTTTCTTTCCACAACTCCATTTTGTTGAGGATTCCTAGGGGCTGACAAATGCCTTTTTATTCCATGATCTTCAAAAAAATAGTTAAACTCATTGGAGATGAACTCACCACCTCTATCAAACCTCAAACACTTGATTTTTAGATCAATTTCATTTTCAACCATAACCTTGAATGCTTTAAACTTATCTAGAGCATCTGATTTTTCTTTGAGAAAGGTCACCCAATTCATTCTAGAGTATGTATTCTTGTGGGTCCACATAGGTTTGTATGTACCAACTCCAGAGGTCTAGTGGTGGAATACTCTTTGATCTTGAAATTCTTCCTTGTTTGCTTCCCAATCTAACATTTCTTGCAAATTGCATTGATAGGCTTTGTAATTCTTGGCAGATCCCTCACAGTTTGAGTAAATTTGATTCTCACTAGATTGTCAAAATTGATGTGACATATTCTTCTATGCCATAGCCAACATTCATTAATTTGAGTAATGAAGAACATACCATTAGCACCTTTGAGCTGATATACATTTCCTTTTGTCCTTGATCATGTAGCAACCAGAGTACCAGAGCATTCTTTTCCAATTTCATAGCCACCATTGTGAAATACAAGGTTGTATCCTTTGCTACACATTAGGTATGCTTAGAAGATTATGTCGGAGACCCTTGGCATAAAGAACATCATTTGTATTATGCTTGCCATCAAAACTGATTGAACCTTTTTCCACAAATCTTAGTAGATGCATCATCTCCAAACTTAACAAAAATTTCTCAAGCTTGGCAAACTTATTTATCACCTGTCATATGATTTGAACATACACTGTTAATTATCTAGTGGTTTTCCTCTTCTCTTGCATGAAAAGTAGTTACCAAAGCTCCTTTGATATTGTGCTATAATTCTAGAGCTATTTGCTTCATACCTTTTTAGAATTAGTTGTTGAAGTATAGGACAACACTGAGAGGGGGGCAAATCAGTGTTGTATAAACTTTTATAACCCTTTGCACTTTTTAATTAACAAGACAAAGAGAGAGGAAGACATCAATGATCTGTTAAACACATATGCACAAGTATGATAATGAAAAGTATGAATTAGAACCTTAAGAACAAATCATTAGGGAACATGAACACATGAAGACAAACAAGAAACATAACACCTAATTTGATGAGTGGAAAACCCTCAAGGGAAAGAAAAACCACTCTGAAACGCTTCACTAGCTTAATAAAAAATCTCAATGGTTACAAATAGGTCTCACTGACCATACAAGCCTCACTAGCTACAAAGAGGTCTCATTGACCATACAAGCTAAGTCATTGGCATACAAAGTCTCACTGGAAAATACAATCATCATCATCAAAACATAAAGCCTAGTACATGCAAGAAATGATTGCAAGTCAATCTGATTTGCACCATTACATAACCTATGATTCATCACTCACACAAGGATTCAAATACAATCACTACACAAAGAAAACAATAACTTTCTTCCCTAAATTTGCATATCCCTTTGCAATCATACTCAATTCAATCTGCATAGCAGTCTCATTATCTTTGCACAATCAATTTACCTGATTTAGATTACCTCTACACAATCAATTGCATATTGTCTTCATACTTGACATGATTCAAACTGTAAGTTTGTTGCATAATATCTTCATCACTACATATTAGTCCACACAAAAATTTCTTCATCAATGCACCTGCAATACCATTATATAAAAATTGAATGTCCTTTCATGACCTTTCACATTCTTCTTCTTCTCTGATTCATTTTCACCTTCACAAAAAAAACTTTTCATTTTCCTCTCTGCATTTATCTTTTCTTCAATCTTTCATCTTCCCTACATAAGATATTTCTTTCATTTTTCATTCAATGTCTGTCCTTGTAAGAGAAAATAAATCTCTCTCATAATAGGATCCTCTTCTCACAAATTGTTCATCTTCTCCAAAAAAATAAAAGACCATAAATAATATCCATCATATTAAATAAAACCTTCAATTGATTTAATCAATCTGTCCTCTGTTAGAGAAGAAAAATCTATTTCATAAATAGTTCTACTCTCCATCTGCAAAAAGATAAAAAGATTCTCCCAAACAAATCTATTAGACTTCTCATACCAAGTATTTAGAAAGCCAATAAAAAATATCTCTCCTTAAAAAAATAACTTCCTTTTTAAAATCTTCAAACTGCACAAGAGGGAGATCAAGAATAGAAACAAAATCTCCTTAAAAAAGAACTTTAAAAGATCTAATATATTCTGCCTTTTGCAAAACTAATAATAGCATTTAAAAAACAAATATGTTGCAGTCACATTGAAAATGATGACCAATTGCATGTCAATGTGCAAGCTCGGGCAAAGAAGACAGTTTAAATTGCAGCCATAGATTATACTAATCACGATCCTCATAGTTTAAATAGACTTTTGATCTTTATTTTGGCGCCCATTCACTTGGAGGCAAACCGGTGGGTGCTGCCACAATAATGGGTTACACTTTCTGGGACATCCTGATTTTTGTTGAAATCACATATTTTTAGAAAATATAATGATTTAAGCCTTGAAAGGTTCCATTTAAAGGATTTTAATTGAAGAGGGTTTGATCAAACCCCCTTAGATTCAAACTCCCTTGGATAGAACCCCGCTAGTTTTAAACCATACCTATAATGGAGTCTCCTCTACACCTATCAAAATACTGATAAAAAACCACTTTTGATTTACCTTTTGGGGGATCAAATGAATTCATTTAAAATTTATGTTTTGTAAGTATGTAGTCCTTATCATAAGCTTCCCAAAAAGTATATTTTTAAATATATTTAATTTGATTATTATATTTATTTTTTTATTTCTTGTGAATGTAGGTTTTTCACTGAACATCAAGTTCTCTATTCTACACACATAGAAAATTAGTAAATTAGTGAAAAAAATTCTGAAAAATATCTATACCCTAGGTATTGATGTCCTTGTTTCAACAAAAAAGAAAAATTGAATTTTGATACATACAGAAAAAGTTATGTTTTATGGAATACGCCTATGTCCAAATTATAATTGGTTGAACTTCAAAACTTAATTAAAAAAAATTCAACAAAACATTATGAAACAAAATGCATGCCCTATATATGAGTGTTACTAATCTAAATTCAAAAGAATCAAAATTTTATCCTTTGTAAAAAAAAGTTATGTGCTACAGAATACACATCACTTTAAAAAATGTTGTTTACTATTAAAAACTAGTTATCAAAGGAGACAAAAAAAAATTACAATTTAATTCCAATTTTTTAAAAATATATATATTTAGAATCTACAAACAAAATCTCACAAATCACTAGTTTGTATCATCTTCAAATTCCTAACGGTTTAGTGGCTATAGGTGTCAGAAAGTAAAGATTTAGTTCCAAATGTTGATTTCAATGTCATGGTTGGCCAAAAAGTGTAACCCATTATTGTGGGATGACCCCGGTGTAGGTGGTAGAAGTAGGTGAAGGGGTCGGTCCCCATATGACTTAATAACCCTTAGATTGATCGTTTTAAGTGACATGACCTGTGATCACAGGTCAATGTTAAAACATAAATAAAGTGCTTTCAACATGAGACGGGCAGTAAATAGTGAGGATTAAGTATTTAGACTTATTAAGGATTTAGAATGTTTAAACCCTAATTTGTATCCCTTATCTTTATTTCACAAAAAGATCACTTCTTTTTACATCTCTTGCAGGATTCAAATCATAGATGATTGGCAATGACTATTACCATTTTCAATAACCATTTAGTCCATATACTGAGGAAGAATATCTTTACTCCACTAGGACTATATGAATTCAATCAACCATCAACTCTTGAAGAGATCCTTCCTCTTTAGGTATTTCTAATACACGTTTGGTCTCCATGAGTATTATATGCATAAACTCCTGAAGCATAATCTTTACAAGCAACATAGCATCATGGTAATGACATGAACACATCTTGAAGTGAGATAAACTCAAGATCTCCATGTCCATAACTGATGAACTTCACATTAAAAATCTTCACTCTCCCATATGTAACATGTATTGTTAACATGCTGACTCGACAACTCTGTATCTCACTCTCTCATCTACAACACTAAAGAAACCTTACAAAACCCAAAGTCTACATAACCATAATATGAAGACCAAAATCCCATAGTGAACAACAACCATATTAAGATTGAGACAATTTCTTGTTGTATACTTCTTTGAAAATGATGGGGAGATCAAAAGTGATACTTGTGGACAAACCTTTATATGAATGAATGGATTTCAATCAATGAAATCAACATAAACAAGGCTATGTCAAGAATCATCATCAACTCAAAATACACAATGCCACTATACATTTGCAACTCCCAAACACCTTGACAAATCACTAAAGTATAAACCAACTGTAAGTAATGAAATATTTTGAGAACTCCTAAAGCACTAACTTGATCAACCTCTCAACTCTCCTCAATTCCTGTAGCACATTTCCTCCTTTGATCTTGAGGTATCTTGACATAAAGTATGAATCATAACCCCATTATGAAACACCATCAACTCGTATCAACCTACAACATGTGTACTTTTCAACAATTTCTTCCATCAAGCATCCTAATCTTGAACCAAGTGAACTCTCGTGGTGCAGTCACGGTAGGAGGGTTCACAGAATGAATTGTTTGGACCACGCATTAAGAGTAAACACAATGGAAATGACTCAAAGAAATGAAGCAAATGCAAATTCATTCATTTAGTATATCATAGAATTCAAATAGAGATTGGTCGACAACATGCAGGCTTACAATTAAGGATCACAAGCTTGATTACATACATGTGCAAGATAAAGCTTTGAAGCTCCTCATAGAAATCTAAACTATCAAATGCTATTATGTGAATCACTACTTGATAACTATCTTCCTAAGGATCTATTACATCAATATATATCAAGTCCAGATCATAAGATTCGTCCGCGTTAGCCAAAGAAGGTCACAAACTCCAGTGAAGAGCTGTAACGTGTGTACATGGATATAGGCCGGGCCTAATTACATAGAACTCCTCCAAAAAATGAATGGAATGATGTATGAATGTTCAGGGAAGGTTGACCATGAACCTAAGATTATTGAATGATGTGTCATTAGGCTTCACAAACTGGGAAATGCTTCTGCAGGTTTCTCCTTCAGCTGGTTGTTTGTGATTATCAGGATGATCTATTATGAGAAACAGTCGATCTTCTGATAGCGATATCTTTCTGATAATGATGTGGAGATCTATGAATTCTAGATATGATGTAGATGAGTGAGTGTAGATGCTAAGTCCATCTCCACAAGGTCTAAAATGCAACTGGAACAAAATACAAAAATTGCTTCTTACTGAATTGAACTGGAAAATGAAAAGAAACAAACTAAACTGCAAACAAACTGAAATGCAAATGTTTTTGGTTGATGTAAGATTACTCTTGAACCAGGGATGCTCCTATATCATCTTGTGAACTCCTACATCTTGTAATACCTTGTAACATTCTTCTACAACATCATAACAATACTTACAACATCATCTTGAGCACAACACAACTTCTTGTACAACATAACCACACCTAGTTGACATCAATGCCAATCACATGCCAACATTAGTTCCAACATTCAAAGACATGAACAAGCATTCATTACTTTCATCATCCGGATAGTCAGACTCATCATCAGATATGCTATCATCTTATTTAACATAATAAATTATCTTGATTGATTTACCTTTGTTATCATTGTATTGTAAGTTGAAATCTTGATTGGACATTTTGAAGGATAATGACCTATCTTTCCACTATTAAAACATTTGAAGGGTAACTTACCTCTATATTTTCTAGAGCCCTTTTTCATTCCGCTTACAAAATTTTCTTCCACTTCATCAAAGTCATCTAAATTTGATTCAACATTCTTTTTTGTCTTGCTAACCCTAAAAGTAGTCTCTTTTCTTGAATCATCTTGACCAAACTCTCTCAATTCAAAAGTAGTTAAACTACCAAATAGTTGATCTCTAGTGTAAGCATTCAAGTATTGAACTTCTTCAATAGTAGAAACTTTAGCACTATAAGATTTTTTAAGAGTTCTTAGTACCTTCTTTACCACTTCACTTTCCTCCAGCTTTCCACCAAGACCATTGATGGAATTGACAACTTCATCCACTCTTTGCATGTAGCTTGCAATGTTTTCATCTTCTTACATATTTAGGGTTTCAAACTTGGTCTTTAAATTCTGCATTTTTGCTTGCTTGACCTTGTCATCTCCTTCATAGATACATTCCAGCTTCTTCTAGATCTCATGAGTTGTTTTGTAGCTCATTACCTTCACTAACTCTAAATCAGAAAGACTATTCAAAAGAGCACTCCTTGCCTTGCCATTGTTCTCATAGTCTTTAATCTCATCTTCATCCTTTGGACCATTAGTAGATATAGTATATTTTTTCTCAACTAACTTCCGTACGCCATACCCTAAGGTGACAAGAAAACTTTCCATCCTGATCTTCTAGAAAGCATAATTTGGTCCATCAAACAAGGGAATCTCAATACCTTTCTTGTGCACCATCTAGATCTTCCTCAAGCGATTAAGCTTCTTCAAGGAACTTGGCTCTGATACCAATTTTTAGTATGCACAGGAAAAATGAGAGGGGGTGTGAATCAGTTGTATATTAAAACATTAAACCCTCAATGCTATTCCAATCTTCAACCTCTTATTATGCATTAGCAGAATGTAAACATATGAAGCATCAATGTAAACACATTCAAACACATAAGAACACTAGATTTACATGGAAAACCCAAGAAGGGAAAAACCATGGTGAGGATTAGCTCATATATATATGAATAGAAACACCAAAATTAAATAGGCTCACTACCAAATGCTCACTGTCTAGAAGAAAAGGCTTACTACCAAAAGGGCTCACTGCTAGAAGGATTCACTGTCCAGAAGAGAGAAGAATAGAAGAAGTCTGTTACAAAGATATTCACTATCTCAAAGCAATAGGAGAAATCCACCACTGCAACTTTATGCCATCCACAACCTTTGGTTCTCTACCTACAGCCACTTCAAGAAAACTAAAATTTAGACACCTTCTGCTCATTGCATCCAAGAGCCATAGGAATTTAAGCTCGCACTCAATTCACCACCCTTGATTCACATTCACATCATCTTCTCTATTTTCCACTTCAAACTTCATCTTGCATTTATACCATCCACGACCTAAGACATTCTCAATTAGGTCAGCCTTAATGAAACATGTGCACCTCAAATGTACAACACCAAATAGGTTGGCACCAAATAGTTCCGTAGTGGAAAAAAGTGAAGGTGGACCACTTTAAGGGTTAACTATTTTCACCTAGATTTGCACCCAGTGTTGAAGGCTTTTAGGGATCCAACAGTCTAGTGAAATATTGAGACGACCCCCAGGTGTGGGACCCTGTAGGGAGGCTTAATCTCCAGATAGAGGCTAGTTCCTTTTCTGAATATGAGATTCAGTGAGCCTAAGACTAAACCTAATCTATTCACCTGATAGGAAAAAAGGAAGAAGGATGAACTAAAAAATAAAGGGGAGGTGATAGACCAGGTTCGAATATAAGAGTTCTCACAAAAATGAAGAGATAGACAACATAACCAAATGTAGCAGATGAGCATACACAGATTTAGCTGATCCTAATAGGGGTAAGGGGCAAGAAATGGTCAAGAGGAAAAAAACATTCATAGACAAACCATCCTCAGATTTACACAGAGCTAGAGACCAACACAAAGAGGTAAGAATAACCAAAATATATTCAATTAGAAGGCACCATTACAGTAGAGAAGGGCTCTGTTTGAAAAATAGAATCATCAGGCTAACTATTTTTCAACCCTTTTTACATCTTACAATCATGCATATATAGCATCTGATTCCAAATGACCAAATTAGGTTACAATAAATTACCCCACGGGATCTGTTAGAAAATATCTACGTCTGAAGGGATGACTACAAGAATTAACTGCAAAAAATATCTAGAGACCTAGGCAAGTAAAAGATATTTCTCCTTCAATGTGAACAACTGATTAATTATTCTACAGAAATCAATGCAGTGAACATCTGTTAAGGGACAGCAACGAAGATTGGATCCGCATTGATGGGAGATGAGACAAAACCCATGAGAAAAGCTTTTACAACACTTTAAAATTTTAACCCTTTGATTCTGTGCCATATCAGCTTGGATTCTTTGAATAATCAGGCTCTGAATCTCCTTGTTAGTTGAGTCAACAAATTTCCTGCCTTCGGGATGCCTAAGGCTCTCCTTTAAATCTTGACCATAAATAGATTTTCCCTTTCAGATAGATGGCCACTATATTTCCTTTACTTCTTGGATACGTTTTATCATTCTGTGACTGAGTGGTAGAGAACAAGTCATTTTCCTTTTGGCTCCATAGAATCAAGAAGGAGCCTCCACGTGGCCACCTTTCGTACATCTTTTATTTCTTTATTAAGATGAGGCCATGTGTTAACTCATCGCAGCTGCGTGATGAATATTCCTCTCTGGCAGGATTCCCCTCTGCGCTTGTGCAACTATTCGATTATGGCCCTCTTACACTCTTCAAACTTAGTTTCCCTTTGATATAAAGAGAATACATGACATTGTGACACTTAGCACTCTTTGCCTCTTTTATTACTGAAACGTGGCAACACCTAAGAGCCTCAAAACTGGGACAGATGGTAGACTGGTGTGCCTTCGAAAGTTTCCTTTGTTTCTCAACCTTCAATCACTTATAGAGGTGATATGTGGCACACTTCACTACACTTAGAAACCTTAGACATGATACCTCAGGGCCCACCATACTATACCTTGACACTTCAAAGCCTATTAAAGAAAGAGACACATGACCAACTCCACACATTGCAACAAAAGACACATGGCACTGCTATGCTCCTTATCGATGCCTTTCTCAAAGTTTCTCCTCTAATCCCCGCGGAGGCAACATGTGGCATGCTCTAGCAACAAATAGAAATTATACAAAAAAGAAACACAGCCGAAGATACATGGCAGAGTTCTGTGGCGCATGGGAACTGCAAACTAAGAAGAAGAAACCTGGTAGCATTTGATTCATCAATTTGGGGTCTTTGATTTAATGGCTGTAAGCCACATTCTCCAACAGCTGGCACGTTATCGTGGCCACACAAGGGGATGATGACATCATCTCTTGAGATCTACGACATTGCGATAAATGGCCATATGGTACCTCTGACCCCTTTTGAATACTTAAGACCTTTTTGAAATATAAGACACGGTCTCTTGGTGGTGGCTTGACAGATGGGGCCAGTAAAAGAACAACCCGCCTAGACTCGAAGTTACAACCTAAAGGACACTCACAAGTGATAACAAGTCAATAGGGAATTATAACAAAAGCCTGTGGTACATTGTAAAAGACTTTTAGGGTTTAGGGTTTTGCAAAAACTAGGTCCTCAATGGTTTCAACAAGGGCTTTTAAGGGTGGACCATTTGACTTTGGATGGAGGAAAATAGGTCAACATTTTAGTGACCTCTCAGGGAAGTTTATCTGCTAAACAATTAGATTAGTGGCCTTAAGCATCCATTGGGAAAAGAGTCAAGTCTAAAAATGTTGGGAATTAATGTGTCTCAACCTTGGTAATTCCTTACATTTGTAATGTTTGTATTTATTATTTAATTGCCTATGTTGTAAATATTTGGAAATTCCATATTGTCATATTGTAAGATGTGGCATGGTGATGTGTCAATCCTACATGGATTATGACAACTTGTATTTTTGTCGTCACATGAGGAGATAGGCATCACACTTAGTGGTAGAATCATTTTGCCATGTGTCGGCATCTTCCATGTTGTGTAAGGGAATGTTTAACCAAAACGGTTATGACGGATTCCTATGACGAATCTATGACATCTAAGAGTCAGAAATAGAAGGTTGTAAGACAGATGATGACATGTGTCATGAAGCATCTTTGAATAAGGCATATTTGGGAGCCCCAAGGTGGAATATGACATTTTGTAAGAAATATGCTATTTATAGCATGTGTATGATAGATTCTCTTAGAGTTGTAAGTTGTAATCGTTATGACAGATTCTATGACGGTCGTAAGTGCCATAAGAGCATCTGTCATAGCCCATTTTGGAAATAGGTGACCTCTTTGGAATGGGAGCTATGGACAAGTGTTAGACAAATTCTATAATGTTGACTAAGTATCCTTAGGCATGGGTTTTGGTCCATGAAGCCATGTTGGATGTCCATCCCAAGAAAGGTCCAATATTACCTTGTATATTCTATATAAATAGGTGCTTGGAGATGGAGTTTGTATCACAGGTTCACAGGTACTGTTATGCTACCAGATTCACTCTAGACATGAGTGTCGAAGACCATTGAATCTTGAATTGCAAGTGTATTGTAAACATTCTTTCAAATTTGTTAATACATTGTGCAGCTTTCTGAGTGTGGGGTTTTTCACCCGATAAGGGTTTTCCCCACTGTAAATCTTTGTCTCTCTTCTTCTGTCTACTTTCTGGTTCTTGTGTTTTTCTGCAATATCTCATGTTAATGGTTTAACATTGGTGTAATAGTTAGGATAAATTTGAATTTGCATAGCCCTCTCCTCTATAGATTAGTGTAGGAAGTGATTTCTGCACACCTAGCTTCCTTTCAGTTGGTATCAGAGCTTGATCACCTTTGGTCCTAGTTGTTGGGTAGGGTTTTTTTAGCTAATATTAGGTTGAGTGGGAGTCAGTGCAGAGCATTCTATATCTCATTGCAGCAAGGAGATGGTAGGCACATCTGAAAGATTTGAAATAGAGAAGTTCAATGGCTATAATTTCGAGTTGTGGAAGCTCAAGATGGAAGACATGCTAGTTGACTGAGACCTTTGGGATAGTGTGAATGGAACTAAACTAGCTGCAATGTCACAAGCTGACTGGGATCTCAAGGATCAGAAGGCTAAGGGTCTCATAAGACTTAGTCTTGCCGATTCTGTGTTGTTAAATGTCCATGGGGAGACTACTGCGAAACTACTTTGGAAGAAGTTGGGAGATGTGTATCAAGCCAAATCCCTAGTTAATAAATTTTTTCTGAGAAAGAAGTTGTATTCTCTTCGAATGGAGGACGGAGGATCTGTTGCTGAACATATGAATGCTTTCAACATGTTGGTTGCACAATTGACATCTATTGGTGTAAAGATGGAGGAGGAGGATCAGTTTATGAGCCTGCTTTGTTCTCTACCAGACTCATGGGATCATTTTGTCATGGCAATCGGAAGCACCACATCCACATTCAAAATGGAAGAAGTGGTTTCTTCGCTATTGTTTGAAGATATGCGGAGAAAGTCTTCTAAGGCAGCTAAAGAGGCCCTTGCAGTTTGTGGAAGACCCAAGGAGAAAGGAAAGAAGAAGGACAAGAAAGCTAAGAAGGGTAGATCCAAATTCTGTGGGAGATCCAAATCTCCTAGAAAGTCCAAGGCTCTTTGTTGGAACTGTGGCAAAATCGGGCATTTCCGAAAGGAATGCAAAGAGGAGAAGAAGAAAAAGAAGAAAGCTCCTGATTTAGATTTCGACAAGTCACAAGATGACGGTGATGCTTTCATCATAGCCCTAGCAACCCATGCATCTGATGATGTGTGGCTAATCAACTCTGGTGCATCATTCCACATGACCTCACATCGAGACTAGTTCACTAAGTATGAGGAGTTTGATGGTGGAAAGGTGTATCTGGGTGACGACTCTCATCTAAAGATTCTTGTTCGTGGAAAAGTCTCTATCCAATTCCCTGATGGTCGAGTGAAGGGGATCTCTGGGGTTATGCACATCCCAGGCTTAGCACAGAACCTACTTTCTGTAAGTAGTTTGAATGATGTAGGTGTGTAGGTTGTCTTTTCGAAAGAAGGATGCAAGATGACTAGAGGAGCTATGGTGCTTGCTAAGGGTACTAGGAGAGGTACTCTATTTCAGCTGGAGGCATGCATTGCACAATGCAATAGTTCTTCTGACTCAAGGAAGAGGGCAGCAGTCACTCTATCCCAACCATTTGAATGAGCAGTGAAGAAATATGTTGTTTCTAGTCTTGATGGTTGTACTCGTGCATTAGAAGTTAAACTTCCTGTTGAAAAGACAATGTTATGGCATAAGAGATTTGGCCACATTAGTGAGAAGGGTCTGCGTACCCTAAAAAATAAGAACCTCATTGAGGGGTTAGATGATTGTAATCTTGAGTTCAACTTTTGCGAACGTTGCATTTATGGAAAACAAAACTGTGTTTAGTTTTACTCGAGTTCTCATAAGTCTTCTGGTGTGTTGGACCTTATTCATTCTGATGTGTTTGGTCCTGTTAATGTTCCTTTGTTATCAAAATTTGTCTACTTTGTATCTTTATAGATGATTACAGTAGAAGGACATGGATTTATTTTCTCAGAAGCAAATCTGAAGTCTATATCAAATTTACGAAGTTTAAAGCCTTTGCTGAAAATCAGACTGGTAAAGAAATTAAATGTTTGAGAACTAACAACGGTGGTGAGTTCTATTCTATAGAATTTGATAAGTATTGCAAGGAACTTGGGATTGAAAGGCATAAGACAACTCCATACACCCTACAGCAAAATGGAGTTGCGGAGAGGATGAACATGACACCGATGGAGAAGGCTAGGAGTATGCTTAGTGGAGCTGGTCTAGAACAAAAGTTTTGGGCTGAAGCTATTTCCATTGCTTTCTATCTGGTAAACAGATCTCCTACATCAGCTCTTGTTAATAAGACACCTATGGAGGTGTGGTCTAGTAGAAAGCCTTCAATAAGGCATCTTCATGTTTTTGGTTATGATGCATATGCACATGTGCATAGGGAGAAGCGGTCAAAGTTGGAGAACAAAGCTATTAAGTGTATCTTCATTGGCTATGGTGTTGGTGTGAAAGGATACAAGCTTTGGGACCCCGTGGCTGGAAAAGTGTTGCATAGCAGAAGTGTCATTTTCAAAGAACTTACACCTTCTTCCACTGTTTTGCAGCCAGAAGAAAAAGAAAAGAAAGAGGATGTTGTTCAGTTTCCTCTCACCCCTGAGAAGACTGAACACAAAGACAATGTTGGACTTGATGATGAGGAGAGCTCTAGCAGCTCTGAAATCTCAGATGAAGAAGCTGAACCTCAACCTTAGCTCTTGAGGAGGTCTACACGGATAAGAAAGAAACTTGAAAGGTTTGGTTTTACATTGCTTGATTCTAGTTGTGCTTATGCTTTAATCACTAACAGTGATGAACGTAGAACTGTGTCAGATGCTTTGGATATGAAAGATGTAGGTTCCTAGAAGGAGACCATGGAGGAAGACATGGCTTCTTTGGAAAAGAATCAAACTTGGAACTTGGTGCCTTTGCCTCCTAGACAGAAACCTGTTGGATGCAAATGGGTGTTTAAGAAGAAAATTGGTGCAGATGGCAGTGTTGAGAAGTATATGGCCAGATTGCTTGCGAAGGGGTATTCACAAGTGGAGGGTATAGATTATGGTGAGATCTTCTCTCCCATTGCAAACCTGACATCCATTTGATTCCTGTTGTCTCTCACAGCAGCTTATGACTTGGAGGTAGAATAGATGGATGTGAAGACAACTTTCCTTCATGGTGACTTGGAGGAAGAAATCTACATGTCACAGCCAGAGCATTACATGGTGAAAGGTAAAGAAAATTTGGTTTGCAAACTTAAGAAGTCTTTGTATGGTTTGAAGCAATCCCCTAGGAGATGGTACTTGAAGTTTGATGCCTTTGTGTTGTCAATTAGATTTGTGAGATCGAAATTAGATCACTGTGTGTATTATAAATTTGATGGTGATCGTATTCTCATTGTTGCACTGTATGTTGATGATATGTTGCTCATTGGGAAGGGTAAGAATATGATTTCTGATTTTAAATCTTAGTTGTCAGCACAGTTTGAAATGAAAGATTTAGGGGTAGCTAGGTACATTCTAGGAATGGAAATCAGAAGAGACAAAACCAACATAAAACTTTGGTTAAGCCAGAGTAAGTATGCGAAGTCTGTGTTGGACAGATTTAGCATGGCGGATTGTAGACCATTGTGTGTTCCCATTTCTTTGGGGACAAAGTTGTCTGTTGAGGATTGTCTAAAATCTCCTAGTGAGGTGGAGGACATGAGCACAGTACCCTACACTAGTGCTATTGGTAGTTTGATGTATGCTATGGTTTGCAAAAAACTAGACATTGCTCAAGTAGTGGGAGTCCTTAGTCGATTTATGGCAAATCCTGGATGAGTTCATTGGGATGTTTTTAAGTGAGTGTTCAGATATTTGAGAGGTACTTCTGAGTATTCCATTTGCTATCATGGTAATGTTTCAGGACCTCCACATTCTATTGATATTCATGGATTTGTAGATTCAGATTGGGCAAGTGACATTGACAGCAGGAGATCCATCAGTGCTTATGTGTTTACACTATTTGGTGATGCTATTCGTTGGATGAGTAAGTGACAACCTATTGTTGCTTTGTCCATGACAAAAGATGAGTACATGGCAGCAAATCATGCTTGTAAAGAAGCCATTTGGCTTAAGAGATTGTGTTCAGATATTGGTGTTGATGCAGGTCAGATCACTATCAGTTGTGATAGTCAGAGTGCAATTTGCCTTGCAAAGAATCCAAATTTCCATGCTAGAACCAAGCACATTGATGTTTAGTTTCACTTCGTATGAGACATGGTTGAGGATGGAAAGGTAAATTTGGAGAAGGTAGATACTTTGAAGAATGTTGCAGATGTGTTGATGAAACTAGTGAGCACATAGAAGTTCAGATGGTGTTCGGAGTCTATGGGCCTCTCGGCCTATAGCAATTAAATCCTGTTATTCTATTGGCTCTTACAAGGTGTTTGACAAGTGGGAGAATGTTGGGAATTAAGGTGTCTCAACCTTGGTAATTCCTTACATTTGTAATGTTTGTATTTATTATTTAATTGCCTATGTTGTAAATATTTAGAAATTCCATATTGTCATATTGTAGGATGTGGCACAGTGATGTGTCAATCCTACATGGATTATGACAACTTGTATTTTTATCCTCACATGAGGAGATAGGTGTCCCACTTAGTGGTAGAATTATTTTGCGATGTGTCGGCATCTTCCATGTTGTGTAAGGGAATGTTTGACCGAAACGGTTATGACAGATTCCTATGACGAATCTATGACATGTAAGAGTCAGAAATAGAAGGTTGTAAGACAGGTGATGACATGTGTTATGAAGCATCTTTGAATAAGGCATATTTGGGTGCCCCAAGGTGGAATATGACATGTTGTAAAAGAATATGCTATTTATAGCATGTGTATGACAGATTCTCTTACAACTGTAAGTTGTAACCGCTATGATAGATTCTATGACGGTCATGAGTGTCGTAAGAGCATCTGTCATAACCCATTTTAGAAATAGGTGACCTCTTTGGAATGGGAGCTGTGAACAAGTGTTAGACACATTCTACAATGTTGACCAAGTGTCCTTAGGCGTGGGTTTTGGTCCATGAATCCATGTTAGATGCCCATCCCAAGAAAGGTCCAATATTGCCTTGTATATTCTATATAAACAGGTGCTTGGAGATGGAGTTTGTATCACAGGTTCATAGGTACTATTATGCTGCCAGATTGACTCCAGACATGAGTGTTGAAGACCATTGAATCTTGCATTGCAAGTGTATTGTAAACATTCTTTTAGATTTGTTAATACATTGTGCAGGTTTCTGAGTGTGGGGTTTTTCACCCGATAAGGGTTTTCCCCACCGTAAATCTTTGTCTCTCTTCTTCTGTCTACTTTCTGGTTCTTGTGTTTTGCTGCAATATCTCATGTTAATGCTTTAACATTTCTGTAATAGTTAGGATAAATTTAAATTTGCATAGCCCTTTCCTCTATAGATTAGTGTAGGAAGTGATTTCTGCACACCTAGCTTCCTTTCAAAAACATGTTGGAAAACTGGAACCTGCCTCAAAATAAGACCACAAAAGAGACAAGGCCTGCTTTCCCCTAATGGCAATGCATCCTGTGTAAGGAACTTAGGGAAAGGAAACCTAAAGCAAAAATAAACTAAAATAATATATACAAAATCTCATACCAGCCTTAATGGTAAGGTTTGAGATGGATCCCATTCACTGAGATCGGTAGAACTTCACCATCCAGCCTTGAGAGAATGAAGGCATTTGCTTTCTTGCTGTTGATAATGACATAAGGCCCACTCCAAAGTGCATCAAACTTGATGTGTCCTCTAGGTTTGGTTCAGTCAACATCCCACTTTAGGACAAGATCACCTTCATTGAAGGTCTGAACCTTGGCCCTTTTATCAAAATATCTATTGGTCTACATCTGATGTCCTTTTAGTGTGATCATGGATGACTATCTTGTTGGATCTAGTGGCATACAACTGAGAGGGGGGGGGGGTGAATCAGTTGTATAAAACTTCTTCTTCTTTCAAACACTTAATTCTCTGTTGTTAGTTAGCAGCATATCAAATAATCATCCAAGGAATCATAATACATAAACACAAGAGCAAATAAGCATCAACACATTGAACACCAAGATTTTGACGTGGAAAACCCGGTTAAGGGAAAAACCACGGGGTGATTAACCCAAGAATTATTCTCTGTTAGAAGAATAAAGAAAAATGAATGGCACATGCCAATAAGGGCTCACTGCCCGAGCACACTGCTCACAAAGAGGCTCACTACCTACAAGGAGACACACTGTCTACAAAGTGATAAAAATCACAGTCTTGAACTGGAGAATGACATCTCTATCATGTCCGGATCAGTTCCAATTAAGCCCAACAATCTCTGCTCTGCCTTTCGCACGTTTCTTCGCTATGCCACACTCATCCACACACCACACACTGAAATGAACTCACAAACCGTTATTTATACAAGACATCAACTTAGGAACAAACATCTAAGTCGGCAAACAACCATAGGAGTATCTGCAAGATGAATAACACATCCGGTCGGCCATCACAAGAACATTCGCAGGATGAACAACTCATCCGGTCGGCTAAACAGAGCAAGAACTTCATCCAGAAGAATAACTTCAATTCCGGGCTCTACCATCAATGCGGACCAACAACACAACCTAAACATGATCCAAGAACCTTCACAAGCCTGTCTGAATGTCCGGATACATCCGCACTTCCTCTACTTACTGGGATCTCTTGTCTTCCTCATCCGGAACTTCAAGAACACAGTCTGTCGCCACTGTCATAATGCAAGAGGTACTTCCGGACCTCCAAATCATACACAAATCAGGATGACACATCACAAGGACATCCCAAACACTCCGTCCAGTCCGCAGATTGGAATGATACAATTCCGGACCTCACCGGACCTTTTTGTGATCCTCTGTCACCTCTGGATACTTGCCGGACCCGGTTCTATACCGGCAGCCACAACTCCTTCAGATCTTCATGCGGACCTCTGAAATCTTAACTGTAGCATCTCAAGACTCATATCTACTAACCCTTTAATCCGCATCCTCCAGTTCTCATCCTATACAGTACATTTACCTTCTTCTCATCACTGTTCTTCACTGTTCCTGACTGAGGCTAATTTTCTCAATATCCTCAGCACACAGCTCATCAAATCCTTCTTGTCAATACAATATGAGTATGTTGACATCAATGACAACAATGGCTCACCTCATACTTGCAACAATCTCCCCCTTTGTCATTGATGGCAACATATGATGTGAAAAACCATTAAGATAAGAATTTCAACTTTTCATATGTCTTCTCTTCCTTTACTGCTCCCCCTTTGATCATCAACCACTTGTTTTTCACATGTCTTCTCTCCCCCTTTGACATCAATGGCAAAGGGCTCATACTTGCAATTCTCATACATCAGAATCATACCAGCTGCTCCCCCTTAGTTGCAGCTCCCCATTAGTCCGGATCACAAGATATGACTGTGATAGCCACCGGACTGATGCACATCAGTGCATCTTAGTTCATCACCGGAGGGGCCATGACCCCTAACTTCTCCCGGAGATATTCAAAAGAGTCCTTGGGAAGAGGTTTTGTAAAGATATCTGCAATCTGATCCTTGGAGGGAACATACTCCAATCTGACTTCTTCCTTGTTTACTTGTTCTCTCAAAAAGTGAAATTTGATAGATATGTGCTTAGTCTTAGAATGCAATACCGGATTCTTGGAAATATTGATTGCACTTGAATTATCACAGAAAATTGTGATAGGCTCCTCATATTCAACTTTGATGTCTCTTAGCATCTGCTTCATCCATAAGATTTGAGTGCAACTACCTGCTGCTGCAATGTATTCTGCTTCAGTTGTAGACAGAGATATTGCATCTTGTTTCTTGCTTAGCCAAGAAACCAATCTCTTCCCCAAAAAGAATGCTCCACCACTAGTACTTTTCCGATCATCCACATCTCCTGCCCAATCTGCATCTGTGTAAGCATGAAGAGAGAAATCTGGATCTCTAGGGTACCATAGACCATACTCAGCTGTTCCTTTCAAGTACCTAAAAATTCTTTTGATTGCCATAACATGAGATTCTCTAGGATCAGCTTGGAATCTTGCCACAAGACCAACAGCCTGCATTATATCTGGTCTAGTTTGAGTGAGATACAACAATCCACCAATCATTGATCTATACTTTGTCTGATCTGCTTTTGGAGAATCATCATCTTTGCTTAGCTTACATCCGGTTGCCATAGGAGTGTTCATTGGCTTTGAGTCTTCCATACCAAATTTCCTTAACAATTCTTTCACATACTTGGTCTGAGAAATGAAGATCCCTTCTTTTGTTTGAGTAATTTGCAGTCCCAAGAAGAAATTCATTTCACCAAGCATAGACATTTCAAACTCACTTTTCATCTGATTAGCAAAAGTTTTGCACATACTATCTCTTCCTCCAAAAATGATATCATCCACAAACACTTCAACAATCAGAATGTTTTCATGATCAATTTTGAAATATAAGTTACTGTCAGCAGTACCTTTGTTGAATCCAATCTGCACAAGATGCTTATCCAACCTTTCATACCATGCTCTTGGGGCTTGCTTCAATCCATACAAAGCTTTCTTCAACTTGCAGACCATATCATTATTATCAGACAATTGAAATCCATCCGGTTGTTCAATGTAGACTTCTTCTTCCAGATCACCATTTAGGAAGGCAGACTTGACATCCATCTGATATACCTTGAAGTCTTTGAAGGCAGCAAATGCAAGAAGTAATCTGACTGCTTCAATTCTTGCTACCGGAGCAAAAGTCTCTTCAAAGTCAATTCCTTCTATTTGAGAGTAGCCTTTGCAGACCAATCTAGCTTTGTTTCTGATTACTTCACCAGCTTCATTTAGTTTGTTTCGGAAGACCCACTTGGTTCCAATTACATTCCTGTCTCTAGGTCTGGGAACAAGATCCCAAGTATGATTTTTCTCAATTTGCATCAATTCATCTTCCATTGCTTTGGTCCAGTTTTCATCATTGCAGGCTTCATTTATTGTTTTAGGTTCAATCTTTAAAATCAGACAACATTCATTCTGATTTTGAGCAATATTCCTTCTAGTTTGTACACCTTTGCTTCTGTCACCTATAATCTGATCTTCAGAGTGATTCAGTCTCACATACCTTGGAATTTTGGGAGTATCCAGCACTGCTGTTTCTTGATCAGGCTCATTCAAACCTATCTCTTCTTCCTGATTTACCGGATCAGGCTGACTCTGTCTCACCGGAGAGGATTGAGGTCCTTGAACACTGTCTTGGTCATCTTCATCAAACTCATAAAATCTTGAAGGCTTCTCAATTCCTTCATCAACCTTTACATTGGTGCTTTCTATCATCTTCCTCAATCTCTTATTGTAACACCGGTATGCTTTGCTTTGAGTGGAGTAGCCCAAGAAGATTCCTTCATCACTTCTAGCATCAAACTTTCCTAGATCTTCATCTCTTTTAATATAACACTTGCTACCAAATACTCTGAAATATTTCACAGTAGGAGTGATGCCAAACCAGAGTTCATAGGGGGTCTTACCGGTGTTGTTTCTGATTTGAACTCGATTGAGAGTGTAGACTGCAGTGCTGATAGCTTCTTTCCAAAACATTTGAGGAACATTTGCTTCCAACATCATTGTCCTAGCAGCTTCCTGGATGGTCCGGTTCTTTCTCTCAACTACTCCATTCTGCTGTGGAGTCTTAGGAGCAGACAACTGTCTCCTTATACCCTGTTTCTCACAAAAGTCAATGAATTCACCAGATGTAAATTCACCACCTCTATCAGACCTTAGACACTTTAGTTTCAATCCGGTTTGATTCTCCACCATAGCTTTGAAGATTTTGAACTTCTCAAAAGCTTCTGATTTTTCTTTTAGAAAGGTAACCCACATCATCCGGGAATGATCATCAATTAACAACATGAAATATCTATCACCCTGCAGACTCTTGATTCTTGTCGGACCACATAGATCAGTATGTACTAATTCCAACAATCCGGTAGAAGACTGATCTTTGCTTTTGAAAGAGACTCTGCTTTGTTTGCCTAACTGACATTCTTTACACACACTATTTGTAGGTTTCATCAATTTTGGAAGATCTCTCACAGCCTGAGTATTGCTTATCTTGATGATGTTATCAAAATTTACATGACACATTCTTCTATGCCATAACCAACTCTGATCAATTTGAACAAACAAACAACTTTTATTTGAACCAACCAGATGAAAGATGTTACCTTTTGTCTGAGTACCGGATGCAATTTCAGTTCCGGAGCTTGTAAAGATTCTGCATTTTCCATTCTTGAACCGGAGATCATAGCCTTTGTCCACTAACTGACCAACACTGAGAAGATTGTGCTTCAATCCTTCAACATACAGTACATTTCCTGTTTTGCTCTTACCATCAAAGGAAATAGTTCCCCTACCTCTGATTCTGCCAGTAGAATTGTCACCAAACTTTACCATTCCTCCTTCATATCTTTCCAAATCTAAGAACTTATTCTTGTCACCAGTCATATGGTGAGAACATCCACTGTCAATAACCCAATCATCCTTTTCTTCCACTTGAGCAGCCAAGGCTTTTTCAACAACTTTGTGATTGACAGATTCAGAGAGTATTGAATCTTCTTCCTTGATGGCTATAAACACCCACTCATTTCCGGATTTGCTTCCTAGTTCTGATTCATCATCTGTTACTCCTTCATTGTCATCTTCTTCATGAACATAATAGCAATTCTTTTGAAACCTTTGTCTGTGAGTATTAGATCTTGCAGATCTCTCCGGACATCTTGAGGCAAAATGACCAATCTTATTGCAGTTGAAACACTTAAAGGGTAGTTTTCCTTCATACTTACCGGATCCTCTTGGCAGTCTCTTTGCAATGAGGGCTTCAAGTTGAGCTGTTTCTGCTTCTTCTTCTTCCATGTCTCTTCTTGCTTGATCATACCATGACATTTTCCTTGATGAGTTTTCACCCGGATTAAATCTCTGTTTGCCTTTCACATAGGCACTGGCTTTGAAAGCAGATTCAGTCTTGGGAGGATCATCTCCAAACTTGGTCATTTCAAAAGCAGCTAGTTTGCCAGCCAGTTGTTCTCTTGTGACAGTTGTGTGGGCTCTGAATTCATCAATGGCAGCAACTTTGATTTTGTAGGCAGCAGGAAGGGATCTTAGGATTTTGCAGACAATCTCATTTTCATCTAAAGTTCCACCAGCATTTCTGATTCCACATACCAGCTCATTTACTCTTGGCATAAAGGTAGTGATGTTTTCATCATCTCTCATTTTCAATCTTTCAAATTTCCCTTTCAGACTTTGCAACCTTGCACTTTTGACAAACTCATCTCCTTCATACAGAAGTTCCAGTTTAGTTAGGATCTCATATGCAATTGGTAGGTCAATGACATTCGAGAGATCTGAGTCATTCAATGCGCTTAGAAGAGCTTCCTTGGTCCGCAGATTGTTTTCAGCTTCTGTGATTTCATTCAGAGTTGTCGGACCACCTTGTGGAGGTACATATGGTTTTGAAATCATAGCCAAGTATGCTTTTCCCATAAATTCCAAGTGACACTTCATGCGACCTTTCCAGAGAGTGAAGTTGGTTCCATCGAACTTTGGACTATCCTTCTTGTATGACGACATCCTGGATCTCCTCAAGCAGTTAAGCTCCTATCAGAGGAACTTGGCTCTGATACCAATTGTTGGATCTAGTGGCATACAACTGAGAGGGGGGGGGGTGAATCAGTTGTATAAAACTTCTTCTTCTTTCAAACACTTAATTCTCTGTTGTTAGTTAGCAGCATATCAAATAATCATCCAAGGAAGCATAATACATAAACACAAGAGCAGATAAGCATCAACACATTGAACACCAAGATTTTGACGTGGAAAACCCGGTTAAGGGAAAAACCACGGGGTGATTAACCCAAGAATTATTCTCTGTTAGAAGAATAAAGAAAAATGAATGGCACATGCCAATAAGGGCTCACTGCCCGAGCACACTGCTCACAAAGAGGCCCACTGCCTACAAGGAGACACACTGTCTACAAAGTGATAAAAATCACAGTCTTGAACTGGAGAATGACATCTCTATCATGTCCGGATCAGTTCCAATTAAGCCCAACAATCTCTGCTCTGCCTTTCGCACATTTCTTCGCTATGCCACACTCATCCACACACCACACACTGAAATGAACTCACAAACCGTTATTTATACAAGACATCGACTTAGGAACAAACATCTAAGTCGGCAAACAACCATAGGAGTATCTGCAAGATGAATAACACATCCGGTCGGCCATCACAAGAACATTCGCAGGATGAACAACTCATCCGGTCGGCTAAACAGAGCAAGAACTTCATCTGGAAGAATAACTTCAATTCCGGGCTCTACCATCAATGCGGACCAACAACACAACCTAAACATGATCCAAGAACCTTCACAAGCCTGTCTGAATGTCCGGATACATCCGCACTTCCTCTACTTACTGGGATCTCTTGTCTTCCTCATCCGGAACTTCAAGAACACAGTCTGTCGCCACTGTCATAATGCAAGAGGTACTTCCGGACCTCCAAATCATACACAAATCAGGATGACACATCACAAGGACATCCCAAACACTCCGTCCAATCCGCAGATTGGAATGATACAATTCCGGACCTCACCGGACCTTTTTGTGATCCTCTGTCACCTCTGGATACTTGCCGGACCCGGTTCTATACCGGCAGCCACAACTCCTTCAGATCTTCATGCGGACCTCTGAAATCTTAACTGTAGCATCTCAAGACTCATATCTACTAACCCTTTAATCTGCATCCTCCGGTTCTCATCCTATACAGTACATTTACCTTCTTCTCATCACTGTTCTTCACTGTTCCTGACTGAGGCTAATTTTCTCAATATCCTCAGCACACAGCTCATCAAATCCTTCTTGTCAATGCAATATGAGTATGTTGACATCAATGACAACAATGGCTCACCTCATACTTGCAACATATCTTTGTTCTTCTAGTTCAATTCATTCAGTCATCCTGATAGACCTTGCATCCTCTCCTTCTAGCTCCAATTGATGAGCCAAATCTAGTGTAGGAAGTGTGAGGCCGATTATTTTCACTTCCTTATTTTGATCATTTACATTTTAGTTGATGACATTATCAAACTTTGAGAGACTATTATTTCCATTATGCAGATTAGATTATAGCTCCTGACTTTTGGTTCGACATTGACTAGACATGTGGTGATTTGATTTGATCATATTTTGATGCTATGATGAGATTAGACATGAGAGATATATTAGATGATGATTATTGATATGATTTCTAGTTCATTATGTGGGTTCATTAATTAATGATGATTATGTGACATTGGATAGAAAATGTAGTTTAATCTTGAATTATGTTGTAAATGATTAATGTTGTATACAATGGCATGAATTTAATTTCAGTTGCTTCGGCTATGATTATTCATGATATGATTGACACTTGATCTAGTTGTGTAGGATTATATTCCCAGGCCACGGGAGATTAGAGGTAGTGTTCACACATATGTTATTCCCTATGGAACCGATCCATTCCCAAGAGGGATGAGGATCACGTTTGATCGGATGTTGTTTGAGTACTTGTTTGATTTATCATTTTGGTCTAGTACCCTTTGTTAAATTAATTTATATCATGTGTTGTATATTTTTATTGTTTTACACCACTTGGTATTATTTTCATTTATGGGCCATTTAAAGTGAATTTATGACTCCCTAGGTGTACCTTAGTGTCCCAAAACTTACCCTAAGTGGTTAGCCATGGGTCTAGGGTTAATTTTGACTAACTAAACCTTGGGGTAACTCACTTTTGGTTACTCTAAACTAAGGTTTAGTCAAAGTGACGAATTTTGAAATGGCTAAGGGTGGGAGATGAGTCATGCTTTGGGAAAGACTCATCTCCCTTCCCAGAGTTTGGGGATCCCTTCACCAAGAAGACTTGGGAGGTCTCTAAGACTCCCAAGTGTGTGGGATCTCCCTCAAAAACTCTCACACACGTGTGAGAGCATCTTGGAGGGAGATGGCTCTCATGGAGAATAAGAGGATGCCATATGGCATCCCTTATCCTCATGGAGACTTGAAGAGGATTGCCACCTCACCACTTGGTCTCTCACACATGTGTGAGAGCACAAGTGGATAAGGTGAGGACTGGAATGGAATTGGAGGGTGACACTTTTCACCCTCACACTTCCTCTCCCTTGCAAGTGGCATGGGTGAGGAAAGAGAAGGTGACAAGTGTCACCTTCTCATTCCTCAAGGCCAAATTAGAAGGCCTATATTACCTCCTCTTGAAGAGGAGTGTGGGGTTCTTACATTTTAGGATTTTTCCTTCTATTCTTGGAGTTCTTTTGTTTTGGGAGTTAGAGAAATTTGGAGATTGGGAGACTTGGAGAAGCTTGGATCTCTTCACCAAATGTACTTCCATTTTTAGGGCTTTTGAAGGTAAGCCCATGGCTATGGCCATTTTCTCTTAGTATACTTCATTTTATGTTGGTGTTTGTAACTTTATGTTGATTGTTGTTTTCTTTTTGTGTGGGTTGGGAGTTTGGTGAGATCACCTCCATTTGGAGGTAAGGCTCAACTTGTATGGGTTAGGGGAGAGTGAATCTCCTCGAGGTCACCTCCTTATTTTTGTGCTACTTATAGCCTTGAGGGATTTTCTTTGGTTTTGAGAGCATTTTGATGGCAAGAGTGCCATGATAGTTCTTTTTGAGTTATTTGGAGATATGCATTTTGTGGTTGTGGCTTGAGGCCTTGAGACTTGGTGATTTTGAGATCAAGGAGTGACCTCTTGAGTTGAGGGGTCCACTCCCCTACCCCCCATCAAACTCATTTTCATGAGTTTAGTTTTGTGCAAACCTTTGGAAAAATTTTGTGTGTGTTTGGAAAATTGCATTGTTGTGGAGTGTGTGTCAAACTATGTGAATCCTACCTCCCTAGCTCGAGGGTGACCCACTAGCGGGTCTATGGTAGGGAGGAGGGCTTTCCTTCGTGGCTTGTTTCCCCATTTGGTGGTTTATTTAATGCAGGTGCTTATTGGAGAAAATAAAAGTTTGGAGGAGTTAATTTTTACTTTATTTGCCTCATTTTTAGATGGCTATTGTGAGCTATGGCCTTAGAGACCTTATTGTAATTCTTGGCAAAATTATTACTCTCCTTGTGTTACTGTTGTAAGAAATTTTAATGTGAAATATCCTTATTGTTTGAGTTGTATATCCATTACACTTCCCATTGTTGTTGTGGAAAAGAACTTGAAATGTGTGAATCTTATTTTGGTGATTTTAATATTTTTCCATTATGTTGTTGTTAGTGCTCTTGTGATTTTAGAAAGTGTGAAAAAAAAAGAATAGACTTGTCCTATTGAAATGAGTTTTAAGAACAAAGAAAATGCTTGGGTTTCTTATGTGAAAGTACTGTTTCAAGGAGTGTATATTCTGAAAAGTTGTTTATATTATTTTGCTATTTGAGAGTAAAGAAATTGCCCTATTCAAATTTCTGTCAAACCAAAATATACTATTTTGCTCATTTATTCTATCAAACTAAAAAAGAAGAAAAAAAAATATATGCATATCTGTTATGGTTACAAAAGAAAATATATGTTTATATTTCTGTTTAATTGCAAGTTACAAATTTGGTTTATTATTCATCTATGAGATTTTGTAGATATATATGGTTCTATATATATATATATATATATATATATATATATATATATATATATATATATATTTATATATTTATATATTTATATTATGTTGTAAATAAATCTTACCTCTCTATAGAACTGATAACTTAATGTATATATATCACTGTATATATATATATATATATATACACTAATATATATACATATATATTCAATATAATATATAAACTATTAATAAAGCAAACTATTTTAAAATGTTGAAATCTGCTCCATACATTCTGAAATGGGCGAACCGTGGCTTTGGAGCTTCGATTTTAGTTGTTGCAAAACAAAAATAATAATACAATGGATGGCGGCCATGGCTGCCACCCATTGTCTCCTTTTGTTGTAGCGTGGGGTGTGGGGAGGGGGTCATGCCCCAACCCACACCCAAGGGTGTGGGTGGAGGCACGGCCTCCTCCCCACACCCCCCTTACCCTCGACCCTTATGCAAGTGGTGGCGACGTCAACTGAAGACCCCCCCGATGCGTTACAAAGAAAATATATGTTTATATTTCTATTTAATTGCAAGTTACAAATCTGGTTTATTATTCATCTATGGGATTTTGTAGATATATCTGGTTCAATATATATATTTAAATATATATATTTATATTCTGTTGTAAATAAATCTTACCTCTCTGTAGAACTGATAACTTAATGTATATATATCACTGTATATATATATTTAATATAATATATAAACTATTAATAAAGCAAACTATTTTAAAATATTGAAATCTACTACATACATTCTTAAATGGGCAAACCGTGGCTTTGGAGCTTAGATTTTAGTTGTTGCAAAACAAAAAAAAATAATACTATGGACGACGGCCATGGCCGCTACCCATTGTCTCCTTTTGCTATAGCGTGGGGTGTGGGGAGGGGGCTGTGCCCCCACCCACACCCCCCCTTACCCTTGACCCTTATGCAAGCGACAGTGATGGCAGCTGAAGACCCCCTCCGACACCCTTCCTTGGCCCTTTTTTCTTGTTGGCTCCTTGAAACCTACAAGCCGCACATACATATTTACGTTTACTATAATTTATATATATATATCTATATATATATATATATATACACACACACACACTTTGCCCTTTCAACATTCTATATTTTCAAAACAAATACAGATTTTGATACAACTTCAGATTGAATGCATGTATATATTTATTTATATAAATATGTATATACTCATAAATGTATATATATATATATATATATTACACAAAAAAAGGATAAACAAACGAAACCCATGAAATATATACAATAAATATACCTCTAGTTTAATTCCATGGCAGCCATGGAGGGTAAAACTTTCAACCTGCACAACAAATGAAATAGAAACAATGGAGGCAAAACAATAGAGAAAAAAAGAGATGAAATGAAGAAACTAAAGAGATAGGGTTTCCATAAGGAAACTAATAAAATAAAAATTAGGGCTTTCTTGTGTAGGAAAATAATAAAATATTATAATAGGGCTTAAATGGAGGATGAGGGGGAAATTAGTTTTGCTAATTTATTTATTTTTCCCCATTTCTCCCATGTGCATGGGAATTCAAACTTCCCTCTCATTTGCATTTTGACCTTTTTGGAATTATTTGCCTTCCCTTGAGTTTAAATTTCATTTTGATTTAAAAATTGTTTTGGGGTTTGGATTAGTTTGTTCTAAGTGGGTTTTATTTTAATGGGAGAGGGATTTTTGAGTTTAAGTGGGATTCTCTATCCCCTTGCAAGTTATTTAATTTTTGACATCCTTATTATTTATCTAGTGGGGTTGTAAATTAATTTCTTAGAAAAACTGTTTCTTTTTTTGAATTATTTTAATTTGATCGACGTTTATTATGGAAAGGGATGTTTAATTTTTCTCTATTTCAATCTTTTCAGTTGAGTTATTTAATAAATATAATTGTCCCAATTATATTTATTAAAGGACTTAATTATTTGAATTTTATTTTGGTCATTTATTTAATTCTGAGTTTATATTTTGTTGAATGGTAAATTTTATTTCGAGCTTGGAATTAAATAATTTAATTTTATATTTTATTTATTTAAATTTTGCATTAATTATTTCTTGGGGAATTCATTTTAAAATATTTATTTCGAATGTTGAAAACGGGTTATGCTGCCAAATTTTCTTAGAATTTTAGGGTTTTATTTTAATAGCTTTTTGTGACATCTATTTTATCACTCCATCGTATCATGCGACCATCATGCTATTGATTTCATGTTATATTTATTCGATTTCATTTATGCATTAGAATTAGGGTTTGGTTTTGAATCTAACGAAATCACCTCTTCACCTAGGAAACTTAGGGTTTGGATTAAAACCGTTCTAACCCTAAAAGCGGTGCACATCGTGTCGCATACCCCCTATATGGCTTTCATCACACAGGGGATGGCGTAGGAAGACTCACTTCCCCGAATATGTATGACATGTTTTCGCCTCATGTGTATTGCCACCAAGCACGCAGATTCGTGCAAGGGGGTTTCTAGGGACATGCAAACAAGTTTTTCATATTTTGTGTCATGACCACATGTCAAATGTGGACATGACATGTGTGTTGCGTGTCATGATCGCATGGGAAATGTGGGCATGACATTTGGTATCAAAGCCCAAGTTTAAATACTAGGCTTGTTTAGGGCACATTATTATTTCTGCAACTTTGATTAATTTGTGGTTACCTCATTTTTGTAGGATACCTCCCCGATGAGTTCGACGAGCGCGATCCTGCCACACTGCTTCCGCTGAGGTGCACAGTGATTCTTTAGCTGAGGGTTAGGCACCATCGGCCCCACAGATACTATAGGTACCACTAGCCCTACCTATACCAGATATTGGGCCACATATATTATAGGCACTTCAGGTAGTGTTAGATAGGCTACCAAAAGGCCGTAGTTGAGCCGCGTATAGAGCCACGTGTTGAGCCCCGCATTGATCTGTGAGAGGAGCCACGCGTGGAGCCACGAGCAAAGTCACATGTTGAGCCACGTGTGGAGCCCTGCGTTAAGCTGTGAGAGGCACCTCATGTGAAGCCATATGTTGAGGTACTAGATACGATAGTAGAGGAGGTTGGATCAGCTGACAGGGCCCGTAGCAGGAGCCCTCCACATCATGCTAGGCATGAGGAGGCAGTGCGAGTGGATCAGATTGTTCACAGAGCTTATGATTACTATGTGAATGAGCATATCAGAGGTTACAGAGATTGAGGAGACCCCATCAGGGATTTGTTGAGGTTGAATCCTCCTACATTCGTCGGCACCACAGAGGGAGCTGAGGCAGAGGCCTGGCTCATCAGCTTAGACAGATGCTTCATGTTGCATCCTTACAAGGGCAATACGAAGGCACATGTGGTAGTCCACCTATTACAAGATGCAACAACTACTTGGTGGTGCACTGAGGAGTGCAAGCGCCATCTATCATTGGACACACTCACATGGGAGATCTTCATTGAGTGCTTCAATGCGCGATATTTGTCAAATCACTATAGATAGCATCACATAGACGATTTTCACGACCTCCAATAGAGAGGACTTGCAGTTGCTCAGTATGAGAGCAGATTCACTGAGTTGTCTCGATATGCAGAGTATCTCCATGATGAGAAACTCCCGGTTCATAAGTTTATCAGAGGATTGAACCATAGCATAGCAGGGCCTGTACGCATGGCAGACCCCCAGACATTCAGTGATGCTACCGAGAAGGCATACATAGTTGAGGAGATACAGGGACGAGGGCAGAATTCATGCCCTCAGTTTTAGGATCATGGGTAGCAGCAGCATCAACAAAGTTACCATAGACCACCACCGCCACCTTAGAGAGGAGTTAGTTCTGCATCCTTACCTCCTAAGCCCCCACAATAGCAGCAGTCGCAACAGCAATAGAGATCTAGGCCACAACAGAGGGCACATGAGGGGCATAATCGAGGTTGGCACCAGTAGGGCCCACGTAGAGATCATTGGTAGCAGGGACCACCTGTGGGACCCGCGAGGTCGCAGTAGTCATACAGGGGTTCACAGGGGTCCACAGGTAGATCTAGACAACAGCAGTCGAGTAGGACTCAGACTGGATAGGTACAGGCTCGGGGCCCATGTTATGTGTGTGGTGGAGCAGGACATCTAGCTAGAGAGTGTCTGTAGGGCTTTATAGTAGGGGGACAGCCTCGTGCAGGAGGATCAAAGAAGACGGTTAGAGATGTGGGCAAGTCCCACCATATGTTCATAGCGGTTGATAACCACCAAGCTGAATTTCAGGCATCATTGATTGAAACATCAGGTATGATAGGGGTGTCCCCATTTCTATTCTCTTTGATTCTGGTGCTACTGACTCTTTCATATCTCCATCATTAGTGGAGTGTTGTAGGCTGGTGGCCTCTAGGCAGGGTGATAGGTGGGTGGTTGAGTTGGCCTTAGGGGCCAAGATGACAGTAGATGCCTTAGTCCATGACTGTGAGAATTCTTTGGGACCCTTTTCCACAATATGTGACCTTAGAGTTATGATATTCAGTTCCTATGGAGTGGTTTTGGGTATGGACTAGCTTGTGGCTCATCGAGCCAAGCTAGATTGTCATCGAAAGGCGATTAGCTACTTAGACGATCATAGTACTTCAGTTGAGATAGTGGGTATTTAGAAGCCCACAGCAGTGCGTATGATGTCCGCTCATTAGCTTAAGTACTGCATGTGAAAGGGATGCCAGATGTTGGCTATTACAGTGAGTGACAAATCAGATGATGAGCCTGAGGCATCCTTGGATGATCATCCCATCCTGAGAGAGTTTACCAATGTGTTTCTAGTAGAGTTACCGGGGATGCAACCCCATCGTGAGGTAGACTTTCATATTGACTTAGTGCTGGGTGTCGAGCCAGTGTCTCGTGCACCCTGCAGGATGACCACTCATGAGCTCATAGAGCTCAAGTTACAGCTTGAGGACTTGCTCGAGAAGGGGCACATCCGACCAAGCATTTCACCTTGAGGCACTCTTGTCATCTTCGTGAAGAAGAAGGATGAGTCTCTTCGATTATGTATGGATTATAGGTAGTTGAATAAGGTGACGGTGAAGAACCGTTATCCTCTGTCCAGGATTGACGATCTCTTCGATCACATGCAGGGAGCCAGGGTGTTCTCTAAGATTGACCTAAAGTCTGATTACCATCAGTTGCATATCATAGAGGTAGATATCCATAAGACTGCCTTTCAAACTCGATATAGCCACTATGAGTTCACTGTGGTCCCCTTCGGTTTGACAAATGCCCCTGTAGTGTTCATGAGTCTCATGAACGGGGTGTAACGTACTTACTTGGATCGGTTCATGATTATTTTCCTCGATGACATTTTGATCTATTTGCGGACCGAGGAGGAGCATGAGGAACACCTACGTTAGGTTCTACAGTGTTTGAGGGAGAAAAATCTTTATAGGAACTTGGAAAAGTGTGCATTTTTTAGGACAGAGGTACAATATTTGGGGCACATCCTATCTGGTGATGGAATCTCAGTAGATCCATCAAAGATCAGGGCTATCAGAGATTGGCCAGCACCCACCAGTGTGACAAAGGTCAGGAGTTTTATGGGGTTAGCTAGTTATTACCATAGATTTGTTGAGGGTTTTTCTCAGATAGCGCACCCCATCACTTCCCTTTAGTGGAAAGGGAGGAGTTTTCTATGGACTGAGTAGTGTGAGAGGGCCTTTGAGCTCCTCAGGGAGCATCTTACCAGTGCTCCTATTTTAGTGGTTCCTGATCCAGCAGCAGATATTATGGTTTGCACGGATACATCACTCGAGGGTTTGGGAGCCGTACTTATGCAGGGTGGTAGAGCGATCGTGTATGAGTCACAAAAGCTCAAGACCCATGAGCTGAACTACCCCACTCATGATTTGGAGCTCACAACAGTGGTTCATACTCTAGTTCATTGGAGACATTTCTTATTGAGTCATTGCTTTGAGCTTCATTTAGATCATCACAGCTTCAGTATATATTTACACAGTTGAATCTGAACACCCGTCAGCGGCATTGGATGGAGTTTCTTTGCAAGTACGAATTTGATGTCCACTACATCAAAGGGAAGGAGAACATGGTTGCTGACGCATTGAGTTGGAGGCACCACAAGATCTTGACCTCGACTCTGAGTGTGGACTTGAGAGGATGCATTATTCAACATCTTCTTAAGGTGCAGCAGGAGATCCGTTCACAGAGGGCCCTTGTGGGCAAGTTTGCAGGATACTCACTGGAGGCAGATGGGTTACTTTGTCATCAACAACACATCTATGTACCCTGCGTAGGTGACCTACATACTGTAGTGTTATCAGAGGCTCATAGAGCACCATATGCAGCACATCCGGGGGTAAAGAAGATGCATGCCAATCTTTGATAGCTGTACCATTGGGTAGGTATGAGACGGGATATTACAGAGTTTGTTGCTATATGCCTTGAGTACCAGAGGGTCAAGGCCGAGCATCAACATCCAGTGGGTCTTTTATAACCTCATTAGATACTTGAGTGGAAATGGGACACCATTTCCATGGATTTCATTGTTGGTCTTCCTATGTCTTCGTGTCACCATGATGCCATCATGGTGACAGTCGACAAGTTGACCAAGGTGGCACATTTCTCACCTATACGCATGATGTACAATGTGCCAACAGTGGCGACAGTATTCTTGGATGATAATGTGAGATTACATGGAGTACCTCGCCGCATCATTTCTGACAGTGATTTAGTGTTCACTTCAGCCTTTTGGAGAGCTTTACAACAAGCGTTGGGCACACAACTCAACTTTAGTTCTGCATATCACCCCAAGACAGATGGGCAGATAGAGCAGGTGAATCAGGTATTGGAGGACATGCTTTGTATGTATGTTATGGACCATCAATCTAGATGGGAGAAGTATCTGTATCTGGTTGAGTTTTCCTACAATAATGGGCATCACAACTCGTTGGTTATACCTCCTTTTCAGGATTTATATGGTAGACTATGCAGGACACCATTGAGTTGGGATCATATAGAGGATAGGGCTGCCATTGGTCCAGAGTTGGTTCATGATATGGAGTGGCAAGTCACACTGATTAGGTAGAGACTTCAAGAGGCACATGATAGACAGAAGAAGTATGTCGATGCTAAGAGACTTGATCGAAGCTTCTCAGTTGGGGATAGAGTATTCCTTAGAGTGTGGCCACACAAGAGTACAATCCATTATGGAAAGGGCTCTAAGCTCGCACCATGGTTTGTAGGACCTTTTGAGATCTTGGAGTGGATAGGACCTGTTGCCTACCATCTAGTGTTGCCACCTAGCCTATCGCGTATCCATGATATTTTCATATTTCTATATTGAGGTGATATATATCTGATTTATCTCATGTATTGGATTGGAGTGCTCTTCAGGTAGAGGCAGATGAGCAATTGGATTTGGAGCCAATTCGCATATTGGTTCGTTGGACACTGGGCCTTTGAGGTCAAGAGTTGGACCAGGTTACGGTCCAGTGGAATCATTATGATGAGGTCAAAGCGACTTGGGAGGATGCAGCTAGTTTGAGGGCACTCTATCCTTACCTTTTTAACAACTTCCAGGAGGAAGTTTAGTCTTAGGAGAGGAGGATGTGAGGCTGATTATTTTCACTTCCTTATTTTGATCATTTACATTTTAGTTGATGACATTATCAGACTTTGAGAGACTATTATTTCCATTATGCAGATTAGATTATAGCTTCTGACTTTTGGTTCGACATTGACTAGACATGTGGTGATTTAATTTGATCATATTTTGATGCTATGATGAGATTAAACATGCGAGATATATTAGATGATGATTATTGATGTGATTTCTAGTTCATTATGTGGGTTCATTAATTGATGATGATTATGTGACATTGGATAGAAAATGTAGTTTAATCTTGAATTATGTTGTAAATAATTAATGTTGTAAACAATGGCATGAATTTAATTTCAGTTGCTTCGGCTATGATTATTCATGATATGATTAACACTTGATCTAGTTGTGTAGGATTACATTCCCAGGCCACAGGAAATTAGAGGTAGTGTTCACACATATGTTATTCCTTGTGGAACTGATCCATTCCCAAGAGGGATGAGGATCACGTTTGATTGGATGTTGTTTGAGTACTTGTTTGATTTATCATTTTGGCCTAGTACTCTTTTGTTAAATTAATTTATATCATGTGTTGTATATTTTTATTGTTTTACACTTGGTATTATTTTCATTTATGGGCCATTTAAAGTGAATTTATGACTCCCTAGGTGTACCTTAGTGTTCCAAAACTTACCCTAGATGGCTACCCATGGGTCTAGGGTTAATTTTGACTAACTAAACCTTGGGGTAACTCACTTTTGGTCACTCTAAACTAAGGTTTAGTCAAAGTGACGAATTTTGAAATGGCTAAGGGTGGGAGATGAGTCATGCTTTGAGAAAGACTCATCTCCCTTCCCAAAGTTTGGGGATCCCTTCACCAAGAAGACTTGGGAGGTCTCCAAAACTCCCAAGTGTGTGGGATCTCCCTCGAAGACTCTCACACACGTGTGAGAGCATCTTGGAGGGAGATGGCTCTCTTGGAGAATAAGAGGATGCCATATGGCATCCCTTATCCTCATGGAGACTTGAAGAGGATTTCCACCTCACCACTTGGTCTCTCACACATGTGTGAGAGCACAAGTGGATAAGGTGAGGATTGGAATGGAAGTGGAGGGTGACACTTGTCACCCTCACACTTCCTCTCCCTTGCAAGTGGCATGGGGTGAGGAAGGCCTATATTACCTCCTCTTGAAGAGGAGTGTGGGGTTCTTGCATTTTGGGATTTTTCCTTCTATTCTTGGAGTTCTTTTGTTTTGGGAGTTAGAGAAATTTGGAGATTGGGAGACTTGGAGAAGCTTGGAGCTCTTCACCAAACGTGCTTCCATTTTTAGGGCTTTTGAAGGTAATCCCATGGCTATGGCCATTTTCCCTTAGTATACTTCATTTTATGTTGGTGTTTGTAACTTTATGTTGATTGTTGTTTTCTTTTTGTGTGGGTAATATAGGCCAAATTGGAAGGCCTATATTACCTCCCCTTGAAGCGGAGTGTGGGGTTCTTGCATTTTGGAATTTTTCCTTCTATTCTTGGAGTTCTTTTGTTTTGGGAGTTAGAGAAATTTGGAGATTGGGAGACTTGGAGAAGCTTGGAGCTCTTCACCAAACGTGCTTCCATTTTTAGGGCTTTTGAAGGTAAGCCAATGGCTATGGCCATTTTCCCTTAGTATACTTCATTTTATGTTGGTGTTTATAACTTTATGTTGATTGTTGTTTTCTTTTTGTGTGGGTTGGGAGTTTGGTGAGAGCACCTCCATTCGGAGGTAAGGCTCAACTTGTATGGGGTAGGTGAGAGTGAACCTCCTCGAGGTCACCTCCTTATTTTGTGCTACTTATAGCCTTGAGGGCTTTTTTTTGGTATTGAGAGCATTTTGATGGCAAGAGTGCCATGATAGTTCTTTTTGAGTTTTTTGGAGATATGCATTTTGTGGTTGTGGCTTGAGGCCTTGAGACTTGGTGATTTTGAGATCAAGGAGTGACCTCTTGAGTTGAAGGGTCCACTCCCCTACCCCCCATCAAACTCATTTTCATGAGTTTAGTTTTGTGCAAACCTTTGGGAAATTTTTGTCTGTGTTTGGAAAATTGCATTATTGTGGAGTGTGTGTCAAACTGTGTGAATCCTACCTCCCTAGCTCGGGGGTGACCCACTAGCAGGTCTATGGTAGGGAGGAGGGCTTTCCTTCGTGGCTTGTTTCCCCATTTGGTGTTTTATTTAATATAGGTGCTTATTGGAGAAAATAAAAGTTTAGAGGAGTTCATTTTTACTTTATTTGCCTCATTTTTAGATGGCTGTTGTGAGCCATGGCCTTAGAGCCCTTATTGTAATTCTTAGCAAAATTATCACTCTCCTTGTGTTGTTGTTGTAAGAAATTTTAATGTGAAATATCCTTATTGTTTGAGTTGTAAATCCATTGCACTTCCCATTGTTGTTGTGGAAAAGAACTTGAAATGTGTGAATCTTATTTTGGTGATTTCAATATATTTCCATTATGTTGTTGTTAGTGCTCTTGTGAATTTAGAAAGTGTGAAAAAAAAAGAGAATAGAGTTGTCCTATTGAAATGGGTTTTAAGAACAAAGAAAATGCTTGGGTTTCTTATGTGAAAGTAATGTTTCAAGGAGTGTATATTCTGAAAAGTTGTTTATATTATTTTGTTGTTTGAGAGTAAAGAAATTGCCCTATTCAAATTTCTGTCAAACTAAAATATACTATTTTGCTCATTTATTTTGTCAAACAAAAAAAGAAGAAAAAAAAACATATGCATATCTGTTATGGCTACAAAAGAAAACATATGTTTATATTTATGTTTAATTGCAAGGTACAAATCTGGTTTATTATTCATCTATGGGATTTTGTAGATATATATGGTTCAATATATATATATTCTGTTGTAAATAAATCTTACCTCTCTGTAGAACTGATAACTTAATGTATATATATCACTGTATATATATATATATATAGATGTATATATATATATACATATATATTCAATATAATATATAAACTATTAATAAAGCAAACTATTTTAAAATATTAAAATTTGCTCCATACATTCTGAAACAGGCAAACCGTGGCTTTGGAGCTTAGATTTTAGTTGTTGCAAAACAAAAATAATAATACAATGGACGGCAGCCATGGCTGCCGCCCATTGTCTCATTTTGGTGTAGCATGGGGTGTGGGGAGGGGGCCATGCCCCCACCCTCACCCAAGGGTGTGGGTGGAGGCCTACCCTTGACCCTTATGCAAGCAGTGGTGACGACAGCTGAAGACACCCCGACCGACACCCTTCCTCGACTTCGGCCCTTTTTTCATGTTGGCTCCTTGAAACCTACAGGCCGCATATACATATTTACATTTACAATATTTTATATATGTATATATACTTTGCCCTCTTAGCATTCTATATTTTCAAAACAAATACAAATTTTGATACAACTTCAGATTGGATGCATGTATATATATATATATATATACTTTACCCTCTTAGCATTCTGCATTTTCAAAACAAATACATATTTTGATACAACTTCAGATTGGATGCATGTATATATTTATTTATATAAATAGGTATATACTCATAAATGTATATATATATATAAAACACAGAAAAAGGATAAACAAATGAAACCCACAAAATAGATACAATAAATATACCTCTAGTTTAATTCCATGGCAGCCATGGAGGGTAAAACTTTCAACCTACACAACAAATCAAATAGAAACAATGGAGGCAAAACAATAGAGAAAAAAAAGAGATGAAATGAAGAAACAAAAGAGATAGGGTTTAATAAAATAAAAATTAGGGCTTTCTTGTGTAGGAAAATAATAAAATATTATAATAGGGCTTAAGTGGAGTATGAGGAGGAAATTAGTTTTGCTAATTTATGTATTTTTCCCCATTTCTCCCATGTGCACGAGAATTCAAACTTCCCTCTCATTTGCATTTTGGCCTTTTTGGAATTATTTGCCTTCCCTTGAGTTTAAATTTTATTTTGATTTAAAAATTATTTTGGGGTTTGGATTAGTTTGTTCTAAGTGGGTTTTATTTTAATGGGAAAGGGATTTTTGACTTTAATTGGGATTCTCTATCCCCTTGCAAGTTATTTAATTTTTCACATCCTTATTATTTATCTAGTGGGGTTGTAAATTAATTTCTCAGAGAAACTGTTTCTTTTTTTAAATTATTTTCATTTGATCGACGTTTATTATGGAAAGGGATGTTTAATTTTTCTCTCCTTCAATCTTTTCACTTGAGTTATTTAATAAATATAATTGTCCCAATTATATTTATTAAAGGACTTAATTATTTGAATTTGAATTTGGTCATTTATTTAATTCCGATTTTATATTTTGTTGAGTGGTAAATTTTATTTCGACCTTGGAATTAAATAATTTATTTTTATACTTTATTTATTTAAATTTTGCATTAATTATTTTTTGGGGAATTCATTTTAAAATATTTATTTCAAATGTTGAAAACGCGTTATGCTGCCAAATTTTCTTAGAATTTTAGGGTTTTATTTTAATAGCATTTTTGTGATGTCTATTTTATCACTCCATCTTATCATACGACGATCATGCCATTGATCTCATGTTATATTTATTCGATTTCATTTATGCATTAGAGTTAGGGTTTGGTTTCGAATATGACAAAATCATCTCTTCACCTAGGAAACTTAGGGTTCAGATTAAAACCATTCTAACCCTAGAAGTGGCGCACATCACGTCGCATACCCCCTAGATGACTTTCATCATGCAGGGGATGGCGTAGGAAGATGCACTTCCCCGAATATGTATGACATGTTTTCTCCTCATGTGTATTGCCACCAAGCACACAGACACGTGCGAGGGGGTTTCTAGAGACATGCAGAAAAGTTTTTCGTATTTCGTGTCATGACCACATGTCAAATGTGGACATGACATGTGTGTTGCGTGTCGTGACTGCATGGGAAATGTGGGCATGATAGGAAGCTCTAAAGATATAGGTAATCTGGCCTCTCTTCCATATACTAGAATAAAAGGGGATTTTCCAATGGTTCTCTTGTATGTGGTCCTATCAGCCCAAAGGGCTATTTTGATCTTATTGTGTCATTGTCTCTGGTTTGTTTCTATGGTCTTTTTTAGGATCTTGATCAAGTTCTTGTTAGTGGACTCAGCCAACCCATTACCTTGAGGGTAATAATTGGATGAAGTTTTCAAGAACACATTGTACTTAAGAGCCCAATCAGCGATCCTAAAACTGTTAGGGTTAGTCGGCAGAAGATATCAATTAAATGCAAATAAAGATTAAATAGAGGAATAAAAAATACACAAAAATAATAACAGCAAGAGACAAGTTTTAATGTGGTTCACCCAAACTTGGGCTACATCCACCAACAGAGAGTCCAATATTATTATCTAGTAAATCAAACCGATTACAACCAACAATCCCTGCAACTCAATACCATTGCAAATGCTACAATACAATATCTCAACCAAAACCCTAACCCTTAGCCGCTTTTATCAAGTCTTATGTCGGTTACAAAAATAAGGTTTTTTTATGTCAGCTCAGGATACATGGCTAGTGTACAGTACTTTCCTGATCAGTCACCACCTACCAACAATCTCCCACTTGGAGACTGATCCTTGATGACACCGCTACGTGTGCAGCTCCCACTAGAAATAAGCACCCTGGACTTTGTTGTTCTAATTTTATTATTTTAGTCTTGAAGACCAATCGAAGCTAAAGAGGAGCTCAACTTCTCCCTTGTCACTGCCTTTGTAAACATATCTACTGGATTTTCATCTGTATGTATCTTTTCCAGCCTTAATTGTCCATCATCCAACACCGACTAAATAAAGTGATACCTCAACTGTATGTGTTTGGTCTTTGAATGCAAGGAAGAATTCTTTGCAAGATGTGGCACTCTAACTGTCTATATACAAAGAACTATTAGCCTGTTGTTTGCCTAATTCTTCCATGAAAGATTGCAGCCATATCTTCTCCTTGCTTGCCTCTGTTGCAGCTACATACTCTGCCTCTATGATGGATAAAGCAACCACCTTTTGCAACCTAGAAATCCAACTCACCACTGTCCCACCTACAGTAAAAACATAACATGTAGTACTCTGCCTGGTATCAATATCAGCTACCAAATCTGAGTCTACATAACCTACTAAATCAGTATTAGAGCCCCCAAAACATAAGTGTTTATTAGATGTACCTCTCAAATATCTGAGAATCTATTTTACCGCATTCCAATGCTCTAATCTGGGATGACTCATATACCTACTTATGACTCCTACAACATGTGCAATATCTGCTCTTGTGCATACCATGGCATACATTAAACTTCCTATAGCTGAAGCATATGGTACCTTGGACATTTTTTCTTCCTCCTCTTGTGTCTTTGGACACATCTCCTTAATCAATTTCAAATGACTAGGCAAAGGTGTGCTAACACCTTTTACATTATCCATATGGAATCTCTACAACACCTTTTCAACATAAGTAGCCTGAGATAGAGTCAATTTTCTGTTCTTCCTATCTCTGCAAATTTTTATACCAAGGATTTCTTTTGTTGCCCCCAAATCCTTCATAGCAAATGATTGTGTGAGCTGCTGTTTTAACTCTGTTATGTGATCCATGTTAGACCCAACTACAAGCATGTCATCAACATATAAACATAAAATAATGTAGCTGTCATCCAACCTCTTAAAATAAACACAATGGTCAGAATTACATTGACTGTAGCCTTGCTCAACCATAAAACTATCAAATTTCAGATACCATTGCCGAGGTGCTTGTTTCAGGCCATATAAACTCTTCTTCAATCTGCACACCAGTTTCTGCTTACCTTTGACCTCAAATCCTTGGGGCTGTTCCATGTATATCTCCTCCAAATCACCATGGAGAAAGGTAGTTTTCACATCTAGCTGTTCCAAATGCAAATCTTCAGCAACCACAAAATTTAAAAACAGTACGAATAGAAGTCATCTTGACAACCAGAGAAAATATCTCATCAAAATCAATGCCCTTTTTCTGTGCAAATCCTTTTACAACTAACCTGGCTTTAAATCTTTTCTTACCTCCATCTTCCTCTTTCAACCTATAAACCCGTTTGTTTGGTAAAGCCTTTTTACCTGCAGGTAACTTACATAATTCCCAAGTCTAATTTTTCAGCAAGGAGTCCATTTCTTCTTTCATTGCAAGTTCCCACTGAACCTGTATATCCACCTGCATAGCATCATCATACCTTCTAGTTCACCAGCATCTGTTAACAAAATATAATACAAAGAGGGAGAAAACCTTTCAGGAGGTCTACTTAGTATTTCTTGTTGTTGTTGCGGAGCATGAGGAACCACTGGAACATCACTATTTGGAGTATCATCCAACACCACATAATCCTTTTCTTTCTTCTCATGCTGCTGCTACTAATCTTTGTACAACACCTTCTCATTGAATATAACATCCCTGCTTCTCACAATTTTTTGATTTTTAAAATCCCAAAGCCTATAACCAAATTCATCAATGCCATATCCAACGAAGGTACATTTTTTTGATTTTGCATCTAGCTTGGTTCTATTTTTAGAATCTACATGTGCAAATACTTCACATCTGAATGTTTTGAGAAAATAATAACTCACCTTCTTGCTTGTTCATGCTTCCTCTGGAATACCACAACCTAAAGGAACTGAAGGACCTCTATTAATTAAATATATAGCAGTGTTGATAGCTTTTGCCCACATGTTTAAAGGCAACCCAACATGCAATCTCATGGTCCTTGCACACTCCATTATTGTCCTATTCATGCGTTCAACCACTCCATTTTCCTGTGGAGTCCCTGGAATCATTTTCTTCCTACGAATTCCATTAAAGGAACAATAATCCTCAAATTCTTTTCTGCAATACTCACCACCATTATCAAATCTGAGACATTTTAATCTTTTACTTGTCTCATTCTTAACCAAGCTTCTCCATTTCTTAAATGTTTCAAATACATCAGATTTCTACCTAAGGAAATAAATCCATACCTTCTTAGTTGCATCATCTATGAATGTAACATAATACTGAGAGCCACTGAGAGAAGATACTTGAGCTGGTCCCCATACATCTATATGCACAAGCTCCAACTTACTAACTCTCTTTTGCTTGTCATACACACAACTTTCACAGAAATCCATATTAATACATTTTAGACCTGGTAAAACTTTGTTAGAATGAAGTACCTTCATACTTTTTTCACTCATATGCCTAAGTCTGGTATGCCACAGTGTTGTTTCAGAACCTACAGCAACTATTTCAGTCTCTTCCTGCGAACTTGTAGCAATTGTTCCAGAACCTGTTTATTTTTTCTCTGCAACAACTAAAGTAGAAGGAATAGTATGACCTATAAAAAGATATAAGGTGCCTACTTTCACACCTTTTGCTACTATTAAGGCACCTTTTGAAACCTTCCAATTTTTATCAGTAAATGTAACAATGCAACCTTCTTCAACTAGCTCCCCTGCTAAAATTAAATTCCTACTGAGCCTTGGAATGTGCCTTACCTCTTGTAGTAGCCAATGATTCCCATTCTACTACTTAATCTTGATTCTTCCCTTTCCAACAATCTGACAAGGTTCGTTATCTCCCAAATAAACCAACCCAAAATCCCCTTGGACATAATCAAGAAAATAACTTCTATGGGGTGTAGCATGAAATGAGGCCCCTGAATCTAAAACCCATGAATCATTAGCATTATCTAGGGAAAGAATCAAAGCATCATCTTTAGATTTATTACTTACCACATTTGCCCCCTTATTTCCTTCTTGTTTGTCTCCTTTATTCTTCAGAGACTAGCAATCTTTCTTTAGATGACCTAGTTTCCCACAGTACCAGCAATCTTTCTATCCTCTGGTTTGGGACCTCTTATCCTTTGATTTTCCTTGTGACTTCCCATGACCTCCAGAACCTTTTCCTCTCTCCTTTGATCTGCCCCTGCTTTATGCATTCAAAACACTACCTAATGTGGACCCTCCTGAGCTTTTCTGTCGCATTTCCTCGCTAAGGATAACACCAACAACATCATCAAATTTCAAAGTGTTTGAACCAGAGATAGAGTTACTTACAACCATTACCAAGCTATTCTATCTTTCTGGCAAAGAACATAAAACCAAGAGAGCCCTCACCTCTTCATCAAATTTCACTTTTGTAGAAGTTAACTGACTGACAATCATATTAAACTCATTTAAATGATCTATCACAGGTCCACCTTCAATCATTTTCAGATTAAACAAACGCTTCATGAGAAATACCTTATTTGAGGCTGAAGGTTTTTCATACAATTTAGCCAGAGCTTTCATCAGTTCATCTGTTGTTGTCGCTTCTGTTAGATTGAACACCACAGATGGTGCCAGGAACAACCGAATGGTTCCTAATGCCTTTCTGTCTAGAAGATTCCAATCCTCATCCATCATTCCTGTTGGTTTCTTGGATACTCCTTCCAATGGCCTCCATAAATCCTTCTGATAGAGGTAATCCTCCATATGCATCTTCCATAACTGATAGTTCTGCCCATTAAATTTATCGACCTTCAATTTACCCTCATCCGCCATTGCTCCCACCCAACTGTGAGACCTTCCTACAGATGATAATTAAACACAACCCACTCTGATACCACTTGTTAGGGTTAGCCGGCATAAGATATCAATTAAATGCAAATAAAGATTAAATAGAGGAATGAAAAATACATAGAAATAATAACAGCGAGATACAAGTTTTAACGTGGTTCACCCAAACTTAGGCTACATCCACCAACAGAGAGTCCAATATTATTATCTAGTAAATCAAACCAATTACAACCAGCAATCCCTGCAACTCAATATTGTTGCAAATGCTACAATACAATATCTCAACCAAAACCGTAACCCTTAGCCGCTTTTATCAAGCCTTATGTCGGTTACAAAAATAGGGTTTTTTTATGTCGGCTCAAGAAAAAAAAAATTCGGGGACTGTGCTCCTAAACCCCTGCTCGGGGCCTGGCCCGACCCCAAACCCTGACGAGGATACATGGCTAGTGTACAATACTTTCTTGATCAGTCGCCACCTACCAACAAAAACTAGTGAATGCTTTTACATTATCAGAAATAATAGTATGAGGAGCTCCAAACCTTGTCATTATTTCTTCCAAGAAATCCATGATAGATGATTCATTTGCCTCCTTGAGTTGGACTGCTTCAACCTACCTAGTGAAGTAATCTATTGTACAATCAAAACCCACCTATGACCAGTACTAGAAGAGGGATTTATCATGCTGATGAAATCTAATCCCCATTGTGAGAAGGGTTGATCAACTTGAATAGGGTGGAGTGGGAGTGTTGCCAACCTTTTCATTCCTACAAAGAGAGCACACTCTTTGCATCCTCTTACCCATACATGGGCATCATTGAACAATGTGGGCCAATAGTAACCTGCCCTCATTATTTTCATTGTTGTAGCTCTAGCAGAAAAATGGCCACCAGCTAGCCCAGCATGAAATTCATCAAGAAGTCTATCAACCTTATTTGATTCTATACACCTCAGTAAGACCCTGTCCAAATTCCTCTTGAAGAGAACACCATCTATCAAAGCATAAGGGATAGACTGCAACCTAAAATGTCTTCTTTTGGTTCTGTCTAGTCCATAGTGATACTCACCAGTGGATAGGAAACTAGCCATATCTGTTGTCCAAGAACTCACAACTGATGGCTCAGCTGTAGGTTCCTCCTCATTCACATGGTAAGATGAATTCACTTCATCTATTGATGTCTAAGCTAGTTGTTCACATAATCCTCTGCCTCTAATCAACTTAGTGGCTTTGATGATCAAATTATTTTCTAGGATCCTAGTGACCCAACTAGCTCTCTTTTCACTAATTTCAATTCCCATTATATAATCTCTCACGCTAGGATGAGAAACTAAAACTTTAATATGGTTATTTGCCAACATATACTAAATTTCTTTAAATCTCTAATAATGGAAAACACCTGCTTATCCATAGGGGTATACCTGACCTCATAATCCTTCAAGGTCTAACTAAAGAAGGCCAAAGGATAATCCAGTCCATGTTGATTTTGCTACATCAGAATAGCATCAATATTGTTCTCTCCTCCATGTGCATAGAGGACAAAGTCCTTCTCATAATTTAGATTCATGAGAGTAGGTGCCTAGGCAATCTCTTCCTTGATCTTTTCAAAACCATCTTTACCCTCTTTAGTCCATCTGAAGATTGCATCCTTCTTAAGCATAAGGGTTAGAGGCTTCAACAAGCTAGCGCAGTTAGGAATGAACTTCCTAACAAAGTTGATCTGCCCTAGGAAAGATTGTAAAGCCTTTTTGTGAGCAGGCAGAGGAAGGGAAAGTAGGGTAGATGTTCTATAAGGGTCTATGGATATTCCATCCTTAGACACTATATGGCCCAAAAGCTTACCCTAGGAGACAAAAAAAATACATTTTTGGGGGTTGAGAGACACCCCAAACTCTCTGCATCTCTAGAAAACTTTCTCCAGGTACTCCATGTGATTTCCTCCCTTCTTGGAGAAGACTATGATGTCATCCAGATAAATCAGGATGAACCTGTTTATAAATCATTTGAAGGCAATATCCATTGCCCTTTGAAATGTGGCACTAGCATTAGACAAACCAAATGGTATTTTTGCATATGCCATGGTTCCCCATTTTGTGAATGTTGTCTTAAATCTATCCTCCTCTCTGACAAAAATCTGGTTATAGCCAGAGAATCCATCTAATAATGAAAACCTCTCTACCCCTGCAACAGTTTGTAAGATTTGATCCATAGAGGGCAAAGGGTAATGATCCTTTAGAGAAGCACGATTCAGGTCCCTGAAGTCTACACAGAGCCTAATTTCTCTATTTTTCTTTCTCACAGGCACTAGATTAGTAACCCAAGTAGAATACTTGATAGGGAAGATAATCCTTGCTTGTATGAGCTTAGCAAGCTCTTTTCTCATGAGTGGCTCAATTTTTGGATTTATGGGTCGTTGCTTTTGGCGAACTGGCTTGCAGTTGGGATCTAGATCACTGACATGTTGAGCCACATCTAGATTGAACCCTCTAAGATCCCCATATGTCCATTCCAGGACATCATTGTACTTTCAGGCAAGTCTTATGAATTCTTGCTCCTCTGTATCACTGCATACTTTGCCTAGCAGCAACTCCTTGTCTTGGGCAACAGTCACCAGTTGGTAATCTTCTTTCTTGAAGGTCATGTTATTTTTCTCCCCCTTGAACTCATCATCATGGCTAAAGATAGCCTTAAGGGTAACCAAACCCTTGGATAGTTTATTTGATTTGAGCTAGATAATCTGATCACCATAGGATTCTTGTAACCTAGGTTGCACCATGGAGGAAAATTCTACTTCATTTTGAATAAAGTTCACAATCTACTCATTGCTATCAAAGATCTGCCAATGAGTATCATTATTAGGAACAGATGGCCTGATTACTACTTTTACATTCTGATCAGGACCTTGAAACAAGTCTTTAGGTAGAGAAAACTAGGCCCCCACCATTGCTAATTGATCAACATCAATATTTAATTTCCTTCGGATCACCTGTAGGTTGAGGGTATCAAAACTCTCAAATAGGTCCCAAACTCTATGTCTATAAGCTCTTAAAAGCTGATTTTTTGTAGCACACCTCTCTTTGACTTGGTTAACCACCAATTTAGTGTCACCAAAGGTCTCCAGATGCCTGATTCTATTCTTTCCTACTATTAATAGGCCATGGACCAATGCCTCATACTATGCTACATTATTTATGCAAGAAAAATGTAACCTATGAGCAAAATGCAACTTCTTACCAGTCAGGGAGACTAGAAAAACACCTGCACTCGCTCCATTTTTGCTCTTTGCACCATCAAAGAACATCTTCCATGGACTGTTGGAGTCATAATATGGCTTGAGTACAGAAGGGACTGAAGGATCCTTTTTATGGATCATGTAGTTGCCCAGGTTGGTCACCTCAGTGGTATCATAAGGGTCGAAATTGTCATGATCCCTAACCCACTCATCTAGAAAATAGGTTAGGGATAGGAAAAGGTGAAGTTTCTACCTCAGTAGGTTCTAGATCATGTACTTCCTCGCCCTGAATCATTACATGTGGATTCACCATACTATGGTCGTAATTATCCATATGATAGCCTGGAATTGGTTCAGCCTTAATGGTGAACCATGTACCATAGCTGGTCCTTAGTAACATATGAGACCAATCAGAAGAGAGGTAGCCACCTATCTTAGCTATGAAATCTCTTGATAAATAGATGGCAAAGAAAGGAGGAAGATCAATGATTGATATATCCTGCTTAAAAGTTAGGTTTGGGCATGCATGCAAAGTCATGTCCAGTCCCTTGATCACACCTATAGTGTTCACAGAGGTACCATCCAATTGTAATACTCCTGATAAAACAGGGGTATATTTGATGTCTAATTTATCTGCAATCTTCTTGGGCATGAATGGAATACTAGCCCCTGAATCTATCATGCAATTGTGTACTAAAAATTTGCCAATGATCAAAGACAAGTAGAAAGGAGATGATTTCTTGAGTGTACTTACTTGTCCTTCACTTGGTTGCACAAGATTAACATGAGTCTTTTCTTTTTGCCTATTTGATGGATTTGATGCTGCCAAATCAATAGATGGAAAGTGCCTTAAGGCTTCTTGTAACAGATCCCTCTGAGAGGGGATGGACATCATTTCCCACATAGAAATTTTTTTGTTTGTTTTCTTGATCTATTCCACATTATTTAATGGAACAATGTCTACCCAGTGCATTAAGGGGATCCATGTTCCCTTCTTTGGTTGATCCACCACCAAATCAGGCACCTCTGATCCTGATGGAATTTCTTTTGTAGCAACAAATTTGCTGCTCTGAAATGGAATTGTGGTAGTGACCACTTTAGCCTTAGGAACATGCTCCTTTTGTAACACAAAAGGCATAGGGCTAGTCTCCAGCTACCTCTTCTTTGACCTGATGTTGTCTACAATGGGCATAACAACACTGTTCATGGGCTGATTAACAATACAAAAATCCTCTAGAGTCCATAGCATCATATTAGCATCATTGGTAACCTCATTAGACACTTCAGGAATGCTATAATTTATTGCCTCTGATAGTGACACCTGATGAGTGTGAAAGTTCTGCACCATTAAAGCCCTTTCTTGTGCTCCAAAAGCACAAGTGGATTGGTTATGAGGTTGGTTGCAGGGATAGCACCAATCTGCCTCTTGGGCCAGATTATTCTGAGTAGGGACTAAAGCCCTCACTAGATTCATAGCTAGTATTTGTTGGACAGGTCTAATGGTTTGTAAGGGCTGTGCAGGGTTAGGATTTTGGTATCTATTTTGTTGGTAACCCTGATTCTAGTTCTGATTCCTATTAGAATTATACCCTTGGTTCCAATTTTGGTTAGATGATTGTCCTAGATTATAATTCTGATAGGGCCTAGGAGTAGTTTGAATAGCTATACTATTCACCTTGTTGGTCAAATTGGACATTAGGGTCTTAAGGTCACTCTCCTCTTGAGAAAGAGAGGTTGTTGAAGACTTAAGCTCTAGGATAGGAGAAATAATGGGCTGCCAAAATGAGGAAGGCAACTCTTGAAAAATTGGGACAGGAGGTCTGGGAGCAATTTTCCTAGCTTGTATTAAACAATTTTTAGCTTTCAGAGCTGTCTCATAATCATTTGGTAGAGTCACCGCACCCTTTGATTACATCATCACTGCAATTCCAAAATTCAAAGCTCTTAAATAATACAATAAGGTACCTTGAGGGGGTGGCATGAGGGTAGTTGGAATTCTCTCCCACATCCTCTGGAATCTGAAGTTAAAATTTGCCAACATCTCACTGGGAGCTTGATTGTTGTTAACTACTCGAGTAATGAAACATTATCTACCCTCTCTCCAAATTGCTTATAGAGGGACTCTCCCAGCTCATCCCAAGTTTGTATTGAAGCAGGGGTCAAGCTCCTAAACCATTGAAGAGCTCTTCCCTTGAAAGATGAGACCATGAGACAAACTACAACATCTTCATGTTGTATATGATGAACTGAGCATACGTTAGATATATCTTTGATATGCTCAACAGGGGTTACAGAACCATCACCTATGAAGGTTGAAACACTTTTCAAGGCTGCAGCAGGTATGTCATTGTATGCAGTCAAATTTAATGGACTTCCTCCATTGAAGGTTACAAAAGGCAAATTCCTTGCCATCCTAGGAAAGTTCAGACTCAGTCTAGGGATATGTAAGCTTCTTCTATTATATTGAAACCCAACAGGAGGGGGTGTAGATCGAGCCCTTGAAAGACGTAAAACAGAGGTGTTGTCCCTTCTCACAGGAGACCTAGATTACCTAGATCTTCTCCTTGAAGCAACAATAGATAATTTAATGAACTGGAAGTTACCTCTTGATGACGCCCTAGTTTACACGGGCATAGAAGATGGTACTGATCAAAACCAGTAGTTTGTAGAGTCACCAGGTACATGGAATGTTCTACCACAATGCAGAGGGTTGAGAAAACACCAGATTCTCAGCTTTAATTCATTTTTTTTCCTTTGAGAGTCCCACCGGGCATGGTAGAAACAGTTGTCGCCTAGATTTGCACCCAGTGTTGAAGGTTCTTAGGGCTTCAACAATCTAGTGAAACATTGAGATGACCCCCAGGTGTGGGACCCTACAGGGAGGCCGAATCTGTAGAGAGAGGCTGGTTCCTTTGCTAAATATGAGATTCAGTGAGCCTAAGACTAAACCTAATCTATTCACCTGATAGGAAAAGAGGAAGAATGATGAACTAAAAATAAAGGGGAGGTGATACACCAGGTTTGAATATAAGAGTTCTCACAAAATTGAAGAGATACATAACATAACCAAATATAGTAGATGAGCATACACAGATTTAGCTGATCCTAATAGGGATAAGGGGCAAGAAATGGTTGAGAGGAACAAAGCATTCATAGATAAACCATCCTCAGATTTACATAGAGCTAGAGACCAACACAAAGAGGTAAGAATAACAACATATATTCAATTAGAAGGCACAATTACAGTAGAGAAGGGCTTTTTTTGAAAAAGTGAATCATCAGGCTAACTATTTTTCAACCCTTTTTACATCTTACATTCATGTATATATAGCATCTGATTCCAAACAACCTAATTAGGTTACAATAAATTGCCCCACAGGCTCTGTCAGAAAATATCTACGTCTAAAGGGATGATTATCTACAAGAATTAACTACAAAAAATATCTAGAGACCTGGGCAGATGAAAGACATTTCTCCTTCAATGTGAACAGCTGATTCATTGTTCTGCAGCAATCAATGTAGTGAACATCTGTTAAGGAGAAGTTGAGAAGATTGGATCCGCATTGATGGGAGATGAGACAAAACCCCTAAGCAAAGCTTTTACAACACTTTAAAATTTTAACCCTTTGATTCTATGTCATATCGTCTTGGATTCTTTGAATAATTGGGCTCTAAATCTCCTTGTTGGCTGAGTCCAAAAATTTCCTGCCTTTAGGATGCCTGAGGCTCTCCTTTAAATCTTGACCATAGATAGATTTGCCCTTTCAGATATACGGCCACTATATTTCCTTTACTTTGTGGACACGTGTCATCATTCTATGACCGAGTGGTAGAGAGCAAGTCATTTTCCTTTTGGCTCTACAAAATCAAGCAGGAGCCTCCACATGGCCACCTTTTGTACACCTTTTATTTCTTTATTAAGATGAGGCCACATGTTGCCTCATCACAGCCACATGATGAATATTCCTCTCTGGTAGGATTCTACTGCGTGCTTGTGCAACTATTCAATTTTGGCCCTCTTGCACTCTTTGAACTTAGTTTCCCTTTGATATAAAGAGAATACATGACACTATGACACTTGGCACTCTCCACCTCTTTTATTATTGAAATGTGACAACACCTGAGAGCCTCAAAACTGGGACAAATGGCAAACTGGCATGCCTTCAAAAGCTTCCTTTGTTTCTCAACCTTCAATCACCCATGGAGGTGACATAGGCACACTTCACTACACTTAGAAACCTTAGACATAATACCTCGAGGCCCACCATACTGTACCTCAACACTTCAAAGCCTATTAAAGAAAGAGACACGTGGTCGACTCCGCACATTGTAACAATAGACACATGGCACTGCTACGCTCCTTCTTGATGCCTTTCTCAAAGTTTCTCCTCTAATCCCTACAAAGGTGATGTCTGGCATGCTTCAGCAACAGATAGAAATTATAGAAAAAAGAAACACAACTGAAGATACGTGGTGGAGTTTTGTGGCACTTGGGAACTGCGAACTACGAAGAAGACACCTCGCAGCATTTGATTCATCGATTTGGGGTCTTCGATTTAATGGCTGTAAGTCACATTCTCCAATAATTGGCGCATTATCATGGCTATGCAAGGGGATGATGACATCACCTCTTGAGCTCTGCAATGCTGCGATAAACGGCCATATGGTACCTCTGACCCCTTTTGAAGACTTAAGACCTTTTTGATATATAATACATGGGCTCTTGGTGGTGACCTGACAGATGGGGCCAGTAAAAGAACAACCCTTCTAGACTTGAAGTTAGAACCTGAAGGACCCTCACGGGTGATAGCAAGTCAATAGGGAATTATAACAAAAGTCAGTGGCACATTGCAAGAGACTTTTAGGGTTTAGGGTTTTGCATAAATCAGGTCCTCAATGGTTTTAACAAGGGATTTTAAGGGTGGACCATTTGACTTTGGATAGAGGAAAATAGGTCAACATTAACTAGGACTATAATCTATATCACCATGCTGCTCATCACATCCACAATCCATGAGGTACCTCGGCAAATAGCACTAGCAAGGCAAGTTGGCCAAACCTAAGCTAACATAGCAAATGACCACATACATGCCTCTCCAAGTTTAATAAGATCATGCAGACCACATAGAGACACTCCACAACATCCACACATCTTTCTAGAATATTCAAAATCTTTTGCAATACTACTGTAACTACCTAAAACAAAGAATGTCTTCATTCTGCACATCAAGATACACTACTACTGAACACCAACACAAGAACTGAACTTGCAAAACACCCCAACACTAGAAACTTCAAGGGAAGGTAGATACAGATAATATAAGCAATTTCCTAGATCTATAATACAAGAAACCTTAATGCAGAGCAATCTCATTTCCCCCAAACAACCTTCTTCACAGTCAAAACACTTTGCTAAACACATCTTCCATGGTTGCACGATCTAGAGCCTGAAACTCTAGATATAACACCTCTGAACACCTTTGATCATCACTTCCAAACTACATAGACATATCTTCAACCATAAGGAAATATGGAGCATAATACTAAATACACCTCTGTCACACTACACACCTTTTTATTCAAATTTTCTCAAAAGCACTTGGAAACGAAGTGGATCATCTAGAATTTGACATCAATGACAACACTAGCAAGCTTTCAACAGGAAGAGCAATAATTTTCCCCTTCTCTACAACTAAATGTGGCCAAACTTTGCCAACATGATTTTGTTAGGGGAGGTCAAATCAAGCCCTATTTTTACTGGTTTAAAATTGGGGATAAAGTTTCTAAGGAATTGTTTCAATCCTTTAGAGCTAATCATTCTTCTTAGTCAATTAAAGGCAAATCAAAGAAGGCCAACAACTCTTAATCAAACTACGTGCCATTCTTCAATATTTTGTTTGCCATTATCAATAAGTTTTGAAAGCCCAAGGTTCCTCTCCTAAGTGAAATAATGCTCTTTGGCACTGCACTAATGTGGTTTCATGTTATCTCTCCACTTATTAGCAAGCTCTATCTGAATATCTTCTCACCTAGGATGACATTCATGAGGTGGTTTTCACCATGGCCAATGACAAATCTCTACGATGTGATGGAATTCTTTGTGAATTCTAGAAAGCCTTATAGGATATAGTTGGAAATAATCTTTTTAAAGGCTACCTATATTATTATCATTCAAAATCTTTAAGTAATATTATCAATAAAGGTAATATTAAATTTATACTTAAATATGAAGATCCAAAGGATATGTACAACTAGAGGCCAATCTCTTTTCTCAATGTCTCATACAAAAGCATTATGAAGGCCCTTGCTCTTGAGATATGTCATTTGCTTCATCTTATTATCTATCTTGAATAGTCTAGATTCATAAAATCTAGATGTATTCTTGATAATATCATTATTGTGTGGGAAGAAATAGAATGGGTTAGGCATTCTCAACAACAAGCCATTTTTATCAAAATTGATTTTGCAAAAGCATATGATCACATTGAATGGATGTTTATAATTGTTATGCTACATACATTAGGTTTTGGTCCCAATTTCTTATACCATGTTCAAATGTTCTATTCCAATGCTTTATACTTACATTGCTATCAATGGTCAACAATACTCGTTTGGGATATTTCATTCCATGCAATAGGGATGTCCTCTTTCCCTTGCACTCTTTGTGTTGGTTGATGAAGGGTTTGGCTATCTTTTGGCTCATGTTGTTTCTCAAAACCTTGCTAAAGGTGTTAATCTTTCTAATCCCCCAAACAAATTGTTAATGGTCACTTTGCAGATGTCTGATATCTTACTCTTTTGGAAGAAGAGGATAATGCCAACTAGGCTCTTGAATCCTTAGAAGCTTTTTTCTTAACCTCTAGTTCAAGTATTCAATGGTAGAAAACCTAGTGTTATAAACAATTCTTTCTACCTAGGCCTAATTGGCTCAATTCTTTTGGTTGGAAATGGATTGGTTATGGAAAGGTTTTTAGATTTCTTGGCATCCCATTTTCTTTTCAAGATTCTCCCTCTTCCCTATAACAAGGTGCCATTACCCATATTTGGAAGAAATTAGCTAATTGAATCGTCAAACCTCTTTCTTTTGTAGGAAAATATTAGGTTTGTTCTAAAGTTTTAGCAACCCATATTTATTATTCTTCTTGATGGGTACCCTCAAAAGCCTCATATCAAAATATTAAAAAAAATTTAAGAGATTTTTATGGGCCTCATCTAATTAGTGAAAAGGTTTTCATAGGGTTGCCTAGGAGTTTTGTTATTTCCCTCATCATTTAGGAAGTCTTGGCCTTATTGACATTCAACACTAGGGATTAACTTTGTGTTTTAAGTAGGTTATTAGAGCACCAAAGTGGAATGAAGCCTATAAATTCTTTCTTCATCAGTGTATTTCTTCTAGTGTTCCTCATGGTCATAAAGTCTAGAGGAATCTAGGATTTCAATCTATTCTCATTATGAAGGAATCAACTCAAATCTAGGGCACATTTGTAATCAAAAGCATATATAAGGCTTCAAAATCTATCAATCCATGGCTTTGATAGAAAGGTATGGTTTTTTTATGTCGTAAAATGTCCCCCTAGGACTTTTACCTCCTAAGTTCAGCTCCTAGGTCCATTAGATCTAATCATGCATGTTAAAAATGAATCTCAGAGAAAAATCCCTTGAAACCCATGTCAAATGGGACCTAGGGGTGAACTTTAAGCTTAATCTGGACCCAAAATAGGCCCTTAGACTTGGGTTCTCGTGCCCTATTCAAGCCTTATTTTGTCGGGGTCCCAAATTTGAATGTCGGCTTGTGACCATTAAAAAGGTCTCCCTTGTCAGCATCTTAAGTTTGAATTATGAAAGTTTAGCAGGAATGTATATATAATCATGTTTAGGACTTCATTTTAAACCTAGATAGATAATGCAAACTTGTGATCTTATGCTAAGGATACTCAAGGCTTTCATTGTGTTGCAGAGCAGTATTGTGTTGTGTTTGTACTTGTTTGTTGTAGATTTGTCTTCATCAATCCATCTCCTCATGGTGTGAAAGTTCTTCATCTCCCCATGAGAGCTTCACATCTGAGGTGACATCTACTTTGTGTTTTAATCAATTTATCATATCATTTTATTTTTCCTCTATCCACCAAGGACACATACTCTCTATCTAACAATGGTGTTGGAAAGCTTGAATGCCATTCCAAGGCTTGACCGAGGCAAGCTCCTAAACACCACAACCCCCAACCCTTCTCTTGTGATTGCAGGTGACAGGTGTTGGATCTTGTGGAGAGGAGTTATAGGAGATCAAAGCAGAGCATAAAAATTCTAGATCTGAAAAAAATAGCAGAAAATATCCTTAATTGGACAAGGGTGATCCCTCTTTCATCCTTTAGTTTGGCATTGTCAGAAATCTTTGAGTAGGTTATAATCTACAACATATTTTAGTTCCCAGTCTTCAGAAAAAGTACCACACTAGATAAGGGCAGCCCCTCTTTCATCCCCAAATTTTTCACTTTCTAAAATTAAAATCTTGGTATGTTTCTAATATATATTTAGTGTCTTCCTATACAAGCATTTGTCGGGTTTCATCTGTTTGTTTACAATTTTGCATAATTAGGGGTTTAGACCTAATCAGATTAGGGTTTTAACAAAATATCAATCTATTCTATCTTTCCAAGCATCTCATTGTGACATTAGACCTGTAGCTGAGTCCTTTATCATAGTTGTGACTTTGCTCGATCTATGTCCTTGAATGTATGTGTGAAAGAAGGGTTTGATTGAATCTAATTAACACACAATTTGATCATCCCCATTTTCATACATAACATTTTGGTGAGCCTGTGCTTTTCTAAACATTGTATCTTTCTGAGTGTTGTAAATCATATTTGCAAATTCATACATATCATATTCATTATTCTACATTCAAAAACTTTGCAAAAATTTGAAAAATTTGAAAAAATTAAGCATCCTAGGCTTGCATTTAGGCATAGTTTGCACTATTTTCATTGCATTTCATCTAAATCATTTAATTTTCTAATTTTTACATCATATCTGACATAAATTACAGTAATTCATCATTTCATAATCATTTACATTGCATTTACATACTTTATTTGCTAGGATTTTGCTTGAAATTTTGCATTTTTCATATAACCTAGTGATTCCAAAAGGTAGGGTTTGTAGCTAAAATATTGTTTCAGATTTTAATATTAATTTTCAAACTCATTAAAATCTGATTTTGGACAGTAGTGTTTCATCATTTTGTGGTTTTGCATCTACATTTCAAATTTTGCATTTACACATTGTGTATTTCAACAAAAAGAGGCATATTCATTCATATTTCCTTAAAATTTGACTTGCATTGACCATTGTAGGATTTTTGCATCATTTTTAAATCTTATCTGAGTTATTTTACACATTAAATAAGATTTCATTTCATGCATACATCATTGTGCATAATTTCATTACATATCTTTTGCATTTACATCGAAAAAAGTGAAAAAAATGAACATTTTAGGTGCATAAACAAGCATAGATTGGTGTTGTTTCATTGCATTCATTATAAATATCTTGAATTTCAGATCTTGCACTCATATTTAATCATATATTCATTGGTCATTTTAAAACTTCACATAATTTCATATCATTGTGTGAAAATTGGCATATTCTCAATTACACAGTGTGTATTTCAACACTACTTGTTTACACATCTTTTGACCAAAACCTTTAAAATCATCAATTGGGCCTTGTTGTGTCATACCCTTTCCTCCTATCTACTATGTTTTTTGTGGACTATGTGTGTCTTTTTGTACTTGTTTCCCTCAAATAAGTGCATTAGTGCGAAATAGTTTATCCATCATGGATGCATCTTGTTATTCATCTTTGGAAGCTTTATTTGCATACATCATAGATGTTGACAATTTCTATAAATTCACTAACAAGTATCCTCAACTCCTCTAACAAATAGCACATATATATGATATTGACATTTCCATGAGCTCTACATATGAAATTCTATGCTACATATATGATTTTGAAGGTTTCACCACTCTCATGGGTATCTACCCTTCGATCTTGGAAAATCTCACTAATTTCATCTCCACAAAAGATAACAAAGAAGGTAATGATGAAGACATCCCTCCTTCTCTCCCTACATTTCATAACGACATAATGGACATCGTTTCTGAGACATATGAGGCTGACATAACCCTGGGTGATTCATCTAATAATTTGAAGTCTTCTCCCAACATAACCCCACTTGGTGAGGATATTTTGGCACAAGAAGAAGAAATCATTGAAACATTCCTTCACACTACCCTTCCATCCCTTCATGCTCTCCCTGGCTAGGATGAAGCATTGGATGATGTTGACTCTCTCTATGAACAACTTCTTCAACCTACTGACACTGAAAATTCATCAAATGATCTTCAAACACTTCTTAACTAAACTTAAACAAAGAAACTGATCACACACCCTTGCCTGAGGACTTATATACCTTGCAAACTACTAACAATTCAGAGAAAATAAATAGACATATTGTTCCTAATGACCAAGGTATTCCAACACCTTACAAACCGGTTGAAATGGGCATTTTTCTGGCCCGTACATCACCCCACTTGATTGACATAGAAACCTATGCCATTCATCCCACAACATCATTAATAGACAACTTTCCATTGACAACTCCTATGATTGCACCTTAAAAAACTCAATAAAATGTGGAAGAAAGAGAAAGAGATAAAGCTTTAACCATCAAGGTAAAGATTAGAATCAAGGATAACAGGTAAGTATTTCTAACCCATTATGGTCACCTTTGTCATAGCATTCTTTTTCTCGCTTATGTGACCCTCTCTATGTGTTGTGTTCCCCTGTGATGTGCTATGTGTTGTTTAGGCCTCCTTGGATGACCCTTGATACTCTTGTAAGGTCAAAGATACCAGGAGACCACCCCTGTTGTGACCATTCTTCTATTTGTATCATCATTCTTCTATCTTGCCTCTCCTCTATTTTATTGTTGTGTGTCATGCCTTAGGGGCATAATGTTGTGGAGGGTGTTTTGGGGGCATCCTCCAATGTGGTGTTCCTAAGGCACTTGTTCTCCTCTCTCATTTTATTGTTTACCTTCTTCTAGTGATTATACCTAGTCGGTGGATGATGAAAACAAACATATACTAATATGGACCATGTGTCTCTTCAGTAAGCAAAGAAAAAATGGACCTAGTCCATACACGATGACGGGGTTGATACATATATATATTTGATGCTTGACTAGTAGAATCACTCTGTGTGATGTATCATATTATGACATTTATTGTAACTAATATTTGACAATCCACTCAATCTGCTTTTAGACACTTTGATTGGTATCTCACCTTGTTACTACACTCGGTTCTGAGGTATCTACAGTATAGCCCAATGGTTATACTCAGTTCTAAACCCGTGAGTATATCCTTGGTCCTTGATGTAATTGTCTTCATGCATATCTTTAATGAATTTCTTTGGTTATTATCTTAGAGTAAGATTTCTAACTTCTCTTGTTATTTATCTTAGAATATCTATATCAATGTGTTTGTGGGAACATTCGGTGATCATAAGCACATGTTGCCTTGGGGCATGGGCTTTATGAGAGCTTTTGTTCCCTTGCATGTTTTCTCTCTACCTTAATGTGCTTGATATCGGTACACGACATCAACCACCTTAAGTGGTGCAAGGGCACCTAGATACCTTAATTAATTTCATGTTCTTTTGATGTTTTGGAGTTGTATAAAGTCCACGTGATCAATTGTAAGGCCTAGTGCCACGTGTGAGTCCGAGTGGAATAGGACAAGTCATAGGGTTTGGTAGTGGAAGAGCAAACACATTGTAATTGAATAGGTTGACAGTTGCAGAACGGTTGGCATTCCCACCAATGCAAACTATCAAAAACAAGAACATGTATAAACAGTTCAGTGAATAGAAGAAGAGGAGTAATATAGAAATTGGGTGTGATTTGTGGTAGAATAATAGTAAGAAGATAGAAGAATTGTTTTCAGTGCAAAAGTTCCCAAGATAAATAAAAGATCCTATTTTGTTTGTGTTCGTTCACCGTGTCACTGTAGTTAGTTCCATTTTGTCATTCAGATGGGTTATTGAGCCATTCCACCAACAAGATTTCTTTGAAATCAATGGAATGGGTCTATTTGTACAGTTAGTGTTCTTTTTGTTTTTGTTTATGTTCAGTGTCGGATCGAGTGTGGGATGTGCTGATCGAGCCTAGAATCTCCATGTGTGAGGATTCAGCAAAGGTAGAGAGTGTCTGTGTTGCAGAGTTTGTCTCCGACAGAACAATAACTGTCGGAGAAGGCCTAGACGATGGTTGTCTGGCTGGAAAAACAAGAAGGGCTGAGTCGGAAGCAGTAGTCTGCCTGAAGGGTAGTCGGAGTAACCTAGTGCATTGGCGTAAGATTTGTGCTGTTTCACCGGATATACTTTATGTGTGTATATCGCAGTTGTATGTTCGTGTGTATGTCATGAAATTACATCAGGTGAGATACAAGGAAGGTCAACGATCAATTTTTGAATGCATGTTCTGAATGTATGTGGAGAATGCATCTTCTGAATGTATATTGAAAATATACATTGCGCATATACATTGTGTTGAATGCAGGAGGCGATCGACAGCGAAGGTGAAGGAAACCGGTGATCGCAAGTCGACGGAAGTATATACATTCTTTTGTTAAGTTTTTGATGCTTCCTCTGTGCGCTCTACATCATTTTGGTATTAGAGATTTGGATGTTCTGTGTGTGACAGATCTGTGAATGTTTATGTCAGATAGAGAGAGCGAAGGAGAGGCTAGTGCCATGCCTCCAAAGGGGATGACAGCATAAGTGCTTAAAAAGTTCCAAGAGATGGAAGAAATGATCAAGGTTGGAGTCAAGGTTGGAATCAAGGAAACACTCCAGGCTGAGTTGAAGGGACTAAAGATAGGAAAGAAATCAGATGATGAATCTAATGAAGAAGAAGAAGACAGGGAAGAGGAAACAACCTCAGGATAGACAGATATATCTGCAAATCAGAAACAATTTCTAGAGGCCATAAAATCACTTGGTAAGGAATCGTCTGAATCAAGAATGGAGATTCTGATGTTTAGCGGAAAGATGGACGCAGAAGAAGTCATTGAATGGGTCGAGGCTTTGAACAATTACTTCGAGTACAAGGAGGTACCGAAGAATAGAAGAGTCAAGTTTGCAAAGATGAAATTGAAGGGTGCTGCACTCACGTGGTGGAACTACACCCAGGGAGAAAGGGTGAAGAGTGGAAAGAGCATGATCTCATCTTGGAGTTGGATGGTAGAGAGGATCAAGGCTCAGTTCCTACCAGTAGATTATGAAGTGCAGACATACAGGAAAATGCAGAACCTTAGACAAAAGGACATGGATGTATCCACCTACATAGAGGAATTTCACAAATTGTCTCTGAGGTGTGGGCTTGCTGAGGATGAAAAGGGAAGAATTGCCAGGTATATTAATGGCCTGAAATATAGCATACAAGATGAGATTACCATCTTGACACCAGAAACCATGGACAAATGCTTCCAAGTGGCACTAAGAGTAGAAGAGAACAAAAAAGAAAAGGAGAACAACAGAACAGAGGCAGAGGTGGAAGGAACTTCAGAGGCAGAAATTAGTTCCAAAAGAATCAAGGGGAGTTCATTCAACAAGAACATAGTGGAGAATCTGGTTCAAGAGGGGGTTTCAGAGGAAGGAGACCCAATGGAAGAGGCAGATTTGGTGGACCAGGCAGAGGTCCTAATGTCTTCATGGGAAGATGTTATAATTGTAACCAAATTGGGCACATAGCAGGCAAGTGTCCGGAGAAAGCCTCAAGCCCTTATGGAGGAGATAGAAGGAGCCAGCTGATTCAAGAAGAAGATTGTTAGAGTGTGAACTCATCTATGGGAAGTGCAGCTCTGACACAAGATGGAGAGAATCTCATGATGAGAAGGATGATGCTGAAGGTACCACAGAACAAAGAACAACCACAGAGGAAGACACTATTCAGAACTTTGTGTAAAGTTTCTGGCAAAAGGTGTAAGGTAATTGTTGATTCTGGCTCAACTAAAAATTTAGTTTCAGTAGAAATGATAGAGAAATTGAATTTGAAAAGATTGCCACATGTTAGTCCATACAAAGTGTCCTGGCTGAACAAAGGGCAACAAGTCTTGGCTGATGAACAAGCTTGGGTAGAATTTCAGATAGGGGAATATGGGGATAAACTTTGTGTGATATAATTCCCATGGATGCATGCCATTTACTGTTAGGTAGACCTTGGCAGTATGATGTACAAGCCCAACATGATGGTAAATCCAATTCTTTTGTTATCACCAAGAATGGTAGACAGTATAAGATGGATCCTTTACCAGATGAGGGTGTAGACAAGAATGTAGGATCAAGTATCATGTTAGTGAGTGGGAAAGAGTTTCTCCATACTCTAAAAGAAGAGGGAACTCAGGGGTATGCTCTGATTCTGAAACCTAAAGACAATTCTGATTTGTCTAAAAATAGCAGGGAAAAAGTCCCTAAGGAACTGTAGGAATTGTTAGACAAGTATAAGAGTATCATGGTGGAGGATATGCCCAATACACTACCCCCTGTGAGAGACATAAGTCATCAGATTGACTTCATCCTAGGATCCACATTGCCAAATAAACCAGCTTATAAAATGACACCTAATCAGAATGAGGAGATTGCTAAACAAGTTCAAGAACTATTGGATAAGGGCTTGGTGAAGAAAAGTCTTAGTCCGTGTGTTGTACCTATAGTTTTAGCTCCCAAGAAGGATGGAAAATGGAGGTTATGTACTGATTCAAGAGCCATAAATAAGATCACCATTAGATATATGTTTCCTATGCTTAGAATAGAGGACCTCATGGATTGTTTGGGTGGAGCTCGGTACTTTTCTAAAATTGATCTCAAAAGTGGATACCATCAGATTAGGATTAGACAAGGGGATGAATGGAAGACAGCCTTTAAGACTAATGAGGGTCTTTATGAGTGGGTAGTGATGCCTTTTGGACTATCCAATGCTCCAAGCACTTTCATGTGTCTAATGAATGAGGTATTGAAAGATTTTATTGGCAAATTTGTTGTTGTCTATCTTGACGATATTCTAATTTTCAGCAGGACAAAGGAAGAACATTTGCAGCATTTGGAAGAGGTGTTGAAGAAACTACATGAGGAGAAACTAATGATCAATATGGAGAAGAGTGTCTTCATGAAGGAAGAACTCACATATCTAGGATTTGTGATATCCCAGGGTAATTTGAAAACGGATCCGGAAAAGGTAAAGGCTATTCTGTCTTCGCCAGCACTTAGGACAGTAAGTGATGTGAGAAGTTTTCATGGGTTGGCAACTTTTTATAAGAAATTCATAAGAGGATTCAGCCATGTTTGTACACCCATTCTGGATACCATAAAAGGAGGATAGAAAATTAAGTTTGTTTAGAATAGAGCAGCAGATGAATCTTTTGAGATTCTTAAATAGAAAATAGCAGAGAAACCCATTTTGGTTTTGCCTGATTTTAATAAGTTGTTCACTGTAGAATGTGATGCCAGTAACCTTGCCATTGGTACTATCTTGAGTCAGGAAGGCAGACCTGTTGCTTTCTTTAGTGAGAAGCTGGATGATGCTAAAAGGAAGTATTCCACATATGATCTAGAATTGCAATGGTGCAAGCATTGAAAAAATGGAGACATTATCTCTTGCCCAAGGAATTCATTGTTTATACTGACAACCATGCTTTGAGTTTTCTAAATTTGCAGGAGAAACTAAATCACAGGCATATGAAGTGGGTCGAACAACTCCAGGTGTATACTTTTTCCATCAAACATAAGAAGGGACAAGCTAACAAGGTGGCAGATGCTCTAAGCAGAAGAGTGTGCACTATATAGGAAATCCAGTTACAAAGTGTGGGAGTGGATTCTCTCAAGAATATGTATCAGGATGATGAGGACTTCAAGGAGATATATGCAGTTTGTTCATAGTTTTCAAATTCCTATCATTCTGATTTTTCTGAATATTTTTTGCAGCAAGGGCTACTGTTCAAAGGCAGCCAACTATGTGTACCTAGGTGTTCCATGAGGGAGAACATCATAAAAGAGAAACATTGCAGTAGTCTTGGAGGTCATTTTGGACTAGACAAGACATTGGAACAAGTGAGAAGGCTTTACTTCTGGCCTAAGATGCAAACAGATGTCAAGAAATTTGTGGAAGGTTGTAACATTTGCCAGAAGGTAAAAGGGACTTCATCAAATGCAGGTCTCTATCAACCACTTCCAATTCCATAAAGACCATGGGAGTGCATCAGTATGGATTTTGTTTTGGGTCTTCCCCAGACTCAAAGAGGATTTGACAGTGTGTTTGTGGTTGTTGACAGGTTTAGTAAAATGGCTCATTTTGTGCCATGTAAATGTACTAATGATGCTTCACATATTGCTAGTCTTTTCTTCAAGGAGATAGTAAGAATTCATGGTTTGCCATTGAATATTGTTACTGACAGAGATCCCAAGTTTGTGGGACATTTTTGGCGAACATTGTGGATGAAATTGGGCACCCAATTGTCTTTCATGTCAGCATATCACCCTCAGACGGATGGACAAACTGAGGTGGTGAATAGATCACTGGGTAATCTTTTGAGGTGTTTGACTCAACAACATGGAGAAGCATGGGATATGATCATCCCATAGGTAGAATTTGCATATAATGTTTCTGTTAATAGGAGCACAGGAAAGAGTCCTTTTGAAGTTGTATATGGGATTCATCCCAGGGGAAGTTTGGAGCTCAGGGATCTCCAGAACATGGAGAAAAAGAGTGCACAAGGAGAAGATTTTACAGTAAGTATGAAAGATATCCATGATGCTGTCAGAGGAACTATACAGAAGAACACAAGGAAATACAAAGAGAGAGCTGATCAGAAGAAAAGAGATGTCCAATACAAAGTTGGAGATTTGGTGATGGCATATCTGAAGAAGGAAAGGCTTCCGAAGGGACAGCCCACGAAGCTTCTTATGAAGAAGATAGGTCCATGTAAGATTGTACACAAGTTTGGGCCTAATGCATACGAAATTGAACTCCCTCCAGGTTTCGCAATATCACCCATTTTCAATGTGTCCGACCTGTTTCCATTAAGAGGAAACAATGTTGCTGGTTTAGATGTGACAAAAGTAGGGGATGCAAAATGGATTTCTGGTCTTCCACCGAGTCAGCCAGTGCAGCTAGAATGTATTTTGGACACCAAAGTTTAGAAGAAGACTAGGCATAAAACATACAAGCAGTATCTGGTCAAATGGCGTGGTTTGCCTGATGAAGATGCTACCTGGATGAGCGAGGAGGACATCATCAAACATGGGGTTACTATTTTTGAATTGGTTCCTCAAGGGACTTGAGTTCTTTTACACCCCGGGAGTATGGTACAGGGGCACCTAGATACCTTAATTCATTTCATGTTCTTTTGATGTTTTGGAGTTGTATAAGGTCCACGTGATTAATTGTAAGGCCTAGTGCCACGTGTGAGTCTGAGTGGAATAGGACAAGTCGTAGGGTCTGGTAGTGGAAGAGCAAACACATTGTAACTGAATAGGTTGATAGTTGCAGAACGGTTGGCATTCCCACCGATGCAAACTATCAAAAACAAGAACATGTATAAACAGTTCAGTGAATAGAAGAAGAGGAGTAATATAGAAATTGGGTGTGATTTGTGGTAGAATAACAGTAAGAAGATAGAAGAATTGTTTTCAGTGCAGAAGTTCCCAAGATAAATAAAATATCTTGTTTTGTTTGTGTTCTTTCACCGTGTCACTGTAGTTAGTTCCATTTTGTCATTCAGATGGGTTACTGAGCCATTCCACTGACGAGATTTCTTTGAAATCGGTGGAATGGGTCTATTTGTACAGTTAGTGTTCTTTTTGTTTTTGTTTATGTTCAGTGTCAAATCGAGTGTGGGATGTACTGATCAAGCCTAGCATCTCCATGTGTTAGGATTTGGCGAAGGCAGAGAGTGTCTGCATTTCAGAGTTTGTCTTTGACAGAACAATAACTATCGGAGAAGGCCTAGACGATGGTTGTCTAGCTAGAAAAATAAGAAGGGCTAAGTCAGAAGCAGTAGTCTGCCCGAAGGGTAGTTGGAGTAACCCAATGCATCAGTGTAAGATTTATGTTGTTTCACCGGATATACTTTATGTGTGTATATCGCAGTTGTATGTTCATGTGTATGTCACGAAATTACATCGGGTGAGATACAAGGAAGGTCAACAGTAAATTTCTGAATGCATGTTCTGAATGTATGTGGAGAATGCATGTTCTGAATGTATATTGAAAATATACACTGCGCATATACATTGTGTTGAATGCAGGAGGCGATCAGCAGTGACGGTGAAGGAAATTGATGATCGCAAGTCGACGAAAGCATATACAGTCTTTTGTTAAGTTTTTGACACTTTGTTTGTGCGCTCTGCATCATTAAGGTGGGGGTATATATAATGATATCTATCTAAAGATTTTGGTAATAATGAAGTGTGTTTGTAAGTCCTCTCCATGAGGTGGGATGTTGTATTTCTGACACGAGTACACATCTTTATTTAACTTGAAATCAAAAAACCCTCTCTGTGAGGCAGGATAGCATATCCTTTTTATCAAGAATCCCTCTATGCAAAGCAAGATAACATATCTCTTGAGCTAGTGTGTATCCTTTTATTCAAAATCCCTTTTGTGGAAGGTAGGATGGTATATCTCTTGATCTAGTACACATCCTTTTATTACAAAAAGTCCTCCGCAAAGGCGAGGTTAGATCTTGAGACTATCCACCCGTAAGCATGTTTTTGGCAGCTGTTGTGGCATAAGCCCAACCGTCAAGTGTGTCGGTAGTGTGTTTGAGATGGTGGGAATTAGCAATAAGATCATTCCATCATTTGTGTTTGTCATGTTTAAGACGTATAGTATGTCTATGGAATGCAATACGACGCTCATGTTTTTCATCTTTCTTCCATGTGTTTTCCCTCATGTGTAGTGTAAAGGTGTTGAAGTTGATAAACCAACCTCACAGATCCAAATGAACACCTACAAGCAAATAACCTGTCACACAAAGGAGACCAAGAGGCACAAGAATGGTGCTCTGCAAACCTAAAACAAAATGCATAAAGAATGAATAATTACAATAAGATCAATCCTTATGAAAGGAGATCGAAAATCCTAGGATTAATAATAAATTATTAAAGTGCCTAAGTTTAGCTTAAGTGAAATAAAGTAAAGGTGACTTAATTAATAATCAATATGATTAAATTAATTAATTAACCTATTACTCTAACATCCCCCCTTAATATGATCTTAGGGAGAAGCTAAAAAACTAAGGACTAAATGCATGAAAGCAAAGATGGGTCTTGGCAACTAGGCTTGATGAAGTAGCCAAATACAACAAAATCTCTATAAAGTGGCATAAAGGAGAAAACCCAGCGGGAAAAAACTCCTCTCCAAAAAGAGATGAAATCATGTCTAAAAAAAACATAAAGGAAGGCCTCATAAAGACCCCCAAGGACAACTTCCTTCACCCAAAGCATGGATTGCAACTAAAGATAGCGAGGTGATGCCAAAGGTTTTGTGAAGATGTTTGCAACCTGCTCCTCTATAGGAATGTACTCCAAGATGAGAGAACCATCCTGAATCAACTATCTGATGAAGTGCATGTGGATTTCAATGTGCTTAGTCCATTGATGCTCCACTGGGTTGCGTGAAATGTGAATAGCACTCTGATTGTCACACCAAAGAAGAGTGGGACTATCAAGAGGAAAACCAAACTCAATCATCAACTGTCGAAGCCATAAAACCTCCTGGCTAGCTAAAACTACAGCTTGGTACTAGCCTCTGTAGATGATAATGCAATAGTAGATTGCTTCTTGCAAGACCATGTAATAGGACCAGAACCAAGGCAAAAAACAAAGCCAAAAGTAGAATTCTGATCATTGACATCACCAGCCCAATCTGAGTCAGTGAAGCCAATAATGTGAGCTGCTCCTGATGTATAGTGAATGCCATAATGAGTGGTACCCTAAATATACCTCAAGATATGTTTGCCAGCTTGCTAGTGGCTCTATGTGGATCATTGGAGAACCAAGAGACAAGACCAACCGCAAAGGAAAGATCAGGATGAGAATGTGGCAAGTATAATAAGCTGCCAACCAACTGCCTGTATAATGTAGAATCTACTGAAGGAGTAGAGCAAGTCGAAGACAAGACAACACCTGAATGAAATGGTGTGGGGGAAGGCTTGCAATCAAGCATGCCAAATCTCTGAAGCATATCAAGAGCATACTTCTACTGAAATATGGAGATCCCATCTGAAGACTAAATAACCTATAGACCGAGAAAGTAGTGTAGAAGACCGAGATCTGTCATCTCAAACTGCTCCATCAAAGCTCTTTGAACACTCTGAATCATGGAGGATGAGCTACCTGTAAGAATCAAATCATCAACATATAGCACAAGGATCAAAAGATTACTCTCCTAATGCTGACTTTACACTGTGCGATCGGAATGACAATGGGTGAAGCCAAAAGAAAGCATAAAAGAGTCCATCTTCTCATACCAAGCCTGAGGGGCTTGTTTGAGGCCATATAATGAATGCCAAAGTCTGCAAACCAATGAAGTGTCCTACACAAATCCCTGAGGCTGCTCCATATAGATTTCCTCATGTAGGTCTCCATGCAATTAGTCACTCTTCACATCCATCTAAAAAACTGTCCATCCCTGTGAAGCTACTAGTAAAAGTAAAAAGAAAATAGAATTCGTCTTGGCAACAGATCAAAGGTCTCAGAGTAATCAATACCCTCAACCTGAGAAAACCCCTTTGCAACAAGATGAGCCTTACACTTATCAATCGAACCATCTACAACATATTTGGTACAGTACACCCACTTGCACCAAACCAACTTTCTTCCCTTAGGAAGATGAACAAGATCCCAAGTATTATTCTTCATCAATAAAGAATACTCCTCCTCCATAGCCTGATCCCACTCAGGATTACCTATCACATCTGAAAACTTCTGAGGATCATCTGAAATGTCATGACTCAAAAGACTAGCCCCTAATGTCTGTGCACAGGTACGATAGGAATTTGAAGGATCACCTGCCAAAGGTACAGCTGCATAAATAGTATTGTGGGCCCACTTGGGTAAAGTCTAAATATCTAGAGGTGGTGGTGTCAGTGGATCATCATCAACATCATCCTCAAGAGATGAAGTGAGAGGAGTAGGAAGTGAGGGAGAAGTTGGTGATGGAGAATCCATCCAAAGAAAGCACTCATCAAACCGGACATCTCATTGAAACAAGACCTCTCTAGAATCAAGATCAAACAACCTTTATGCCTTAACATCCTCACAGTAGCCAACAAATATGATTGGTCAACTTTTCCTCTCCATGGCTTTCTGCTGAGCATCAGGAATATATGCACAAGCTCACTATAAAAAAAACTTAAAATGTAGAAACATCGGGCTTGACATGGGTCCAAGCCTCCTCAAGAGTCATATGTCGTAATGCCTTATGAGGCATTCAATTCTGAATGTAATTGGCACAATTCACTGCCTCAACCTAGAATGAAGAATCCATATCACATGAATGAATCATATAATTAGCCATCTCCTGTAAAGTTCTATTCTTTCTCTCACCAACACCATTCTGCTGAGGGGTTTAAGGAACTGTAAGCTGATGTTGCAAACCATGCTCAGTACAAAAGCCCCTGAAAGCCTGATTAACATACTTCCATCATTGTCTGTGTGTATCCTCTTGATAGAAAGTCCAGACTACTTCTCCACAAATGTCTTGAAGATCTTGAAAGTATCAAAGACATCACTCTTGTACTTAAGAAAGTACACCCATGTATGCCTGGAGAAGTCATCAATGAATGTGAGCACAAATTTGGTCCCTGATAATGAAGAAGTTGGAAAGGACATGAGGTCACTATGTACCAACTCCAACGGTGCCTTAGCACGTGTGGCTCTACCTGTAGGAAAAGAATCCGAGTGATGTTTGCCAAGTACACATCCTCGACAAACACCATTAGTACAGGAAATCAGAGGGAGCCCAATCACAAGTGCTTCTGTACTCATCTGATGTAGATATCTGTAATTGACATGGCCAAAACACTCATACCAAAGCCTACTCACTATGTTTGCATGTGCTATAAGTGATGAACCAGAACCATCTGAGCTCTCAAAGCCATCAAATCTGTATAAGTGGGATGTAGGATCAACACTCCCAGTAGCCACAACTAAATCAAGATCATGGAGGTCTCGAATAACCAGATCATGTGGTGAGAACTCAACTATCTTACTAGTTCCAGAATGGCAAATATGGTAAACAGAAAGGAGGTTTGTCGAAATGTCAGGAACAACAAGGACATCCTGAAGATAACCACCGTCCAATGGAATAGGACCTAAACCCATAACTGAAAGCTGTGTAGAATCACCAAATACAATCTATGAAGTACCACAATTGGCAAGTGTGGTAACAAACTCCTAAGTATGTGACATGTGGTGAGAAGCACCAAAATCTAGAATCCATGTGCATGCTGAAGGTAAGGCCCATGTAGAAAGAGCATGACCTTTCCCTGTGTGTGGGGAAGAAGACTGAGGTGAAGAGATATGATGTTGCTACAAGGCCTCCTTTAAAGCCTCTAATCTCTTCCAACACCTAGTAATTGGATGATCTTCCTTGCCACAAAAACTACAAGGATTACTTGATTTCTTCTTTGTCTTGGAGGAAGACTCACCAAACTTAGAAGACTTATCCTACTTAGGATTATAGTGTGGTTTGGAATTTGACTTAGGAGGTGGCTTGGAGGAACTCTCACTACCTGTTGAATCTGACTTGGGCTTATGTTTCTTCTTTGGCTTCCCCTTAGATGTCTGACCTACCAAGGCTTGGTTCCTTGATCCTGTGAGAGCATCCAACTGTGATAGCTTGGCCTACTCACAAGTCAAACAATCGCAGAAAATCTCAAAGGTAGGCATGGTCAAATTTGGACCCAAAGCATCCATGGTGGAATAGAATGTAGAAGAAAAGATCTAAAAGGAACCACGAAGCTGGGTAAAAGCACAAACCTATGTCACACTTTTATAAAGGAAACAACCAACACTAATCTAACTTTTTAACCTGAATCACTACAAAGTGACGTATATGTTCTGAATTTTAAAATTATGTAAACTAATAAAATGTAGATTTTTTAGAGTATTTTATGTTTCTATTTAAAAAAAAAATTAAAAATTATTTGAATGTAGTATTTTATAAAATTGGCACTATAATTTAGTTGCTGATAAAATGCTGAAAAATAAGGTTGAATGGGACGTCACACTTTATATAGTAAATTTTATTTATTTTCCTTCTATATTTTTTTGTGTATACATAGCTCAAAACTTTAGTGCATGGATTATTTTCTTCCCCAATTTGATAAATATATATTTTTAAATAAATCTTAGAAGTTGTGTGTAATGAAAACACAAATTGTTTCGATGGGACGTCAACTTTTGTCTTCATTATTTATCCAAAATAGGAAAAAAATTATGTCATCTTGGCAAGGAATCTCTCCTCTAGTGCATCATATTTTTTTCAAATTTTTTTGATAAACTTTACCATTTTCTCTTGAGAGGACAATCGACACCATATTTTGGTGTTGATGACCTACTTTTAATAGAAATAAAAAATAAAATATAAACACTAATTGAAATGTTTAAAAACTTATCTTTTTACAAAGTAGATTGATTGTTCTACAAAAAGGTATTTTTAGATTCTTTTAAAATGATCATTTGCACAAGTAGGAGTTGTTAGAGCATCAAGTTTTTCAAATAATTTCATTTTTTGGTAAATGAGCCCCAAAGTGATGCTGTATATGTTTTTAGTGGATGGTTCCAGTTGGAAAAGTTGTGGCCTAGATCTAATTTAGCTAGAATGAATCCAGATAGAACATAAGTTTCACCAAAATTGACTTTTAGTTGGAAATACTTAAATTCGTTTATGCTAATAAGTTGGCCCAAAGTGTGACACAAATTTGAACTTTTATCCAGCTTAGATAGAACCAGGTAAATACACTCTGTGTCAGTTTTGATCTTGCCACAACCATGAAAAAGAGATGAGAGTGATTTGAATTTCATCAAGAAATCCTCAATAGATGGAAAGGAATCAGGTACCAAGGAAGTCAATTCTGCCTCAATCTGAAGTGCTCTGAACTGATTGATGGTGCCAAATAGATCATTGAACTTGGTCCACATTATCCAAGGAGTTGTGCAACTCTCTAGGTGAAATAAAAGACTATCTAAAACATGCAATGATATCAAACTCATGGCCTCATCCATTTTGTTTCTATGCTGTAGAATCTCAAACTGACGTGGCAACTGAGGCTGAATGTCATCCAAACAGGACCACAAACCCTTTGACATGAGCAATCTAGTCATATGTGCTTTCCAGATGTGATAATTATGTGGGGTAAGATGGTCAACTGATGAGGTGTCTGCCATGATGTTTAAGTTTTTGAAATGTGTTTAAGGAAAGAGTTTTTTGTTCTCTGATGTGTATATAAATAAAGCAAGAAAAAAACACCCCCCACAACACAAAAAACCAAACCCCAATGTAAATCTAAAAGCTGGAAAGTGGAAAAAAAAATAAAAATCACTTTAGACAATTCTTTGTGTACCTAGTAAATTTTTTGATGAAAAACTCTACAGATCTAGAAAGAGCACTAGAAGATCTTTCCAATGCCTATTCGTTTTTGAAAAATAGAGTCCGTATGCAAAAGTTATCCCTCCAGAAATGAAGATCTGACTTTGACTGGCACTAAATACAGAAAAATAGAAAAACCAGGGGAAAATACCCAAACCACTAGATTGGGCTTACAACTAGCTTTCCAACGATATTTCATTTTCAAAAATCTGAGTTCAGATGCAAAAGTTATGGCCAAAATATCAAAACTGCTCCAAAAAAGGCTTTGGGGTGAAGCCTAGCAATTAGCTAGCCGCTAGCATTAACCACTAGCGGCTAACTGACTATTTCACCTGTGAACTCTATTTTTTTCTTGGATTTCGTGTCGTACCAGGCCATACAACCCATAAATGAAAGAAAATTGCCTCCCGGAGTCACTGTGTCCAATTTTGACGATTTTACAATCGATTTTAGGGTTTTTGGGTGCTCTAAATGCAATGGTGAGGTTAGTTTGGGCTGAAAATGCTCTAAAATTGTAGGTACCCTCCAGATCTGGAAACCCTCTCAAACTTTAAAACCTCGTAGATTAGGCACCGCATAACCAAAATTGACAAAAAAAGGTCAATCTTGACTATTTTGAACCTTCTGGATGCAATGGTAAGGACCAAATTGACTCAAGATGCACTGAAATGTTGCTTTAAGGAAAGATCCCTCAAAAAATGAATAGGAAGATGTAGATCTGGAGCTCTGATACCATGTTGAAGTTGATAAACCAACCTCACTGATCCCAATGAACACCTGCAAGCAAATAACCTATCACACAAAGGAGACCAAGAGGCACAAGAATGGTGCTCTGCAATCCTGAAGAAAAATGCATAAAGCATGAATAATTACAATAAGATTAATCCTTATGAAAGGAGATTGAAAACCCTAGGATTAATAATAAATTATTAAAGTGCCTAAGTTTAGCTTAAGTGAAATAAAATAAAGGTGACCTAATTAATAATCAATATGATTAAATTAATTAAGTAATTAACATATTACTCTAACAAAGGATGTGGTGATGAGTACCCCCTACACTCAAGTTTTGTATGGCATGTTTTCCCCCTAGTGTAGTGTAAAGGGTGTGGCAATGAGTCCCTCTTACACTTGGGTTTTGTGTGTGGTGCAGGGCCACCTAGTCAACACCTAGTCAAGACATAAAATCTTACATTTTTGACATTTTAAATTTTGTAATTTTGTTGTGAGTGGAGAGGCATAAGGAGAATTATGAAATTTATTAGAGCAATAAAGCCCACTAAGGGCAATTCCATGTAATTAAAAGACTAAAAGTGGATTTTCCTATTTCCTAGGCATGATCTTCTATTTTGAGCAGTTAAGATAGAATATGGAAAAAGGCTAGTTTTTAATTTTTTTCCATGATGAGGAGTGGGATTTAATAATTAATGATGGTGGAAGGCATCCATGGTCTTAATATACTCGAGCAAGAGAGAAGAAGATATGTGTGTGAAGAAAAAAATAAAGATACAGTGAGATATATGATCCTGTTTAAAGAAATTCTATTTTTGGACTGCATTTTGGTAATTTTCTCCCATTGGTACGGATAGTCATGCTTCAAAATCAGTTGGATGGTAATGTATGGGCTCTCTTGAATCTTGTGCTGTAGGTTTTGAAGGAAGAGAATCGAATTTAGAGAAGATATAAACATTTAAGATAAATCTGCCCTATTTTTTTCATTAGTTTTTTCACTATTTCTCATGCATGTATGTGACTGTACGAGGCTGTCAAGGACACAAATAGACATGGTTATGTAGAGGATCAAATAAACTTTCATCTAAACTTTATTGGAGGCTTTAGGAGTATAGAATAAGCATTTTGTGGCTGTTTTTGTGTAAACTGGTTTATAAGTAGGGTTTTAAGAGGATTTAGTAGGGTTTATGAAAATTGATGGTTTCTTAAATTTTTATACTTGCTCCTTAGGTGGAAATAAAGGGAATATGTTAGTTTTATATGTCTTTCAATTGGGTTTTCATGGTAGGAGCAGGGACAAAGAGAATATGAATTTTGAGGCATGAAACATCTCATACCCTCATGTATTAAGCCTCTTGGTTTTGGTAGAGTAGTGATTGGTTGATAAATTGACTTGGAATGACCTTAGAACCACAAAATATGTTGAATCACATCATTTTACACTTGACTCATGCTTTGGAACATGGTTCGGGAGTTGCAAGTGCATTTTACCCATTTTCCCTTTGTGTAGGTGGCTTAATTAGGCCTAAAATCATCAGGAACAGTCCATTTTTGAGGCTTGTGTTCCAAAAGACCACACCCTGCATGTTTGGTACATTGAAGAACTTGATAATGGGTAGATAAAAATCCCTTAACAGTCTATTTTGGAGGTCAGCATCTCAAGTTATTTTTATGGCAATCCCTTTAGGAGGGCTACAAGGAAGTGGGTCAGTCTATGAAGGAAGTGGTACAAGGATGTGCCTCCAGAGAATTGTGGTGGTTTTGTGAGGTTGGGACAGTCAACCATAGAAGGTCTAGGGTCCCTAGGAAGTCTGGGAGAGGGCCCATGTATGTAAACCCAAAGATGGTGTTGTGGTTTAGTGTGGAAACAATAGACAAAGAGAGGACAATCATGTCTTGTTTGAGGTCAAGTGTTGCAGCTTGGTCCACTAGGGCCTAGAAGACTTTTTAGCCCTACCATTCCATGTATCCTCTTCCTCCATCAATTTTTGTTGTGACCCCTTAGTGGTCTTAGTGGTGTAATCTCTGCATCAAATTGGTATCAGAGCACAGTTAGTAGATCGGTTGTGATTGTGAAGTGTTAAGTTGAAAAGGTAGTTTGTCAAGATGCCTCCAAGAGGAAGAAACATGGCTCAAGAGATGAATGAGCTGAAGGAAAAGCATGCTAGAGAGTTGAGGGAGCTGAAGGAAAGAATGGCTACCCTAGAACAAAATCAGAGAAGAGGAGTGGCTCTAGGTGATGACAATGAGTATGAGGAAGAAGAGGAAGCTGAGTATGAAGATGTGGAAGAAGAGTTGGACCCTGAGGATCAGAGGATGGTAAAGTTGCTGAGGGTAGTAAAAGAAGACAAGCACAAGATAAAGATAGATATGCCAAAGTTTGGAGGAAGAGTGAATGATGAAGAGTTGCTAGATTGGATTGCAACATTAGACAATCACTTTGAGTGTGAAGAAGTTCCTGAGGATCAGAAAGTGAAGATTGCAAAGACCAAGCTGAAAGGTCACACTTTGTTATGGTGGGATTATTAGAAAACAGAGAGGAGAAAGAAAGGAAAGGCAAAGATTGTCTCATGGGACAAGAAGGAAGCTAAGATCAAAGATAAGTTCTTGCCTAAAAATTATGAAGTTCAAATGTTTAAAAAGTTTCAAGGTTTAAGACAAAAGGAAATGGATGTTAAGACATAAACTGAAGAGTTTATAAGCTGGGTATAAGGTCTGGTCAAAATGAAAGTGAAGTGCAAAAATTTAATAGATATATTGGTGGTTTGAGGTTTAACATGTAGGATGAACTAGTGCTGACAAATCCAAGGAGTGTTGAAGACTGTTATCAGATGGAAATTAGAGTGGAAGAGAAGCTGAAGAGGACACAAGATAAGACAACTAGAGGTAGAGGCAATACCTCTAGAGGCAGAGGATCTTTTAATGCAAAACAAGTCAATGAGAGTCAAGAGGATATGAACAAGGCACAAGGACAAAGTGCAGATTTTAGAGGTAGAGGTTCTAGAGGTAGATTTGGTGGTGGAAGGAGTGCAAATACCTTTGTAGGTAAGTGTTACAATTGTCAAGAGTTTGGGCACCCAGCATATAAGTGTCCTAAGAAGCAAAATTTTTCAATTGATGGTGAAAGGAAGAATGAGAGAAGGACTCAGTTAGTCCAAGAAGAAGACTGTGGTGGTTCTACTCCCACTAGTTGTGTTGGCGAAGTATGAGAAACATTGATGCTGAGAGAAAGAGCACTATTGAAGACCTCCAAGGAGAAGGAGCTGATTTAGAGGAAAGCATTATTTAGGACAACTTGCAAGTGCAAGGACAAGGTATCCAAAGTGATAGTGGATTCAGGATGTACTGACAATATGGTGTCTAGTGAGATGGTAGACAAATTGAGGTTAAAGAGAGTACCTAGGGACACACCTTACAAAGTCTCTTGGGTAAGTGATCATCAGTCCATTTTAGTGAGTGAGCAAGCATTAGTAGAGTTCAAGATTGGAGCATATGAGGATAGGGTACTTTGTGACATCCTACCCATGGATTCTTGTCATGTGATACTTGGAAGACCTTGGCAGTTTGATAGGTCTATACTTTAAGATGGGAAAGCTAACACCTACACCATTAGGAAGGATGAGAAGACTTTTATGCTGATTCCATTGTAGGAAGAAGTCAAAGAGCAGACAAGGACAACAAAGATGATAATGTTTGGTAAGAAGGAGCCAGTGATGTTTGAAGAGAGTGAAAACAAGGAGTGTGCAGCCTTTTCATGGTATAAAGTTGTTGAAACAATAAAGAGCAAGTGTGAAGCTAATTTGCAGCCAGTTGTGAAGAGGAATGTCTTCATGTGGAAGAGGGAGGTGAGTGGAAATGTGAAGTGTAAGAGTGGAAAACCTATGGAAAGGCAAGAAGTGAGTGAAGGGATCTTAGTAGGGATAGTCATGTTCCCTGTAGTGATGAGTAGAGAGAAGAGGCAACCAAGTGAAGCATATGTAGCAGTTTACAAGGATCCTAGGACAGTCAACACACTAGTTGCAGGTCTGACAGAGGTCGAGAAAGGTAAGGTGACAATGGACAGTGAAAGGAGTAGAGAGAAAAAGAACATGAAACAGTGGGGTAAACAAGAAGTTGAGAAGACAAGTGGAAACATAGTTGAGAAAAGCATGGATGTTGATGAAAATGACAAGGTCAGAGGACCAAGAATCGGATAGTTTACAAAGAGTGCACATGGTCAAGAAGCAAGTAATATTAGCAAGCATGTCAAGGACAGTGAGAATCAAGCACAAAATGGACCTGCTAAAGACAAACATGGAAGACATAGACAAGAAATGGAGGACAAGTTACAATATTCTTTCCAAGAGACTTGGAAAAGTTTCAAGGTGGGGTGTATGGTGCAGAGACACCTAGTCAACACCTAGTCAAGACATAAAATCTTGCATTTTTGACATTTTAAATTTTGTAATTTTTTTGTGAGTGGAGAGGCATAAGGGGAATTATGACATTTATTAGAGAAATAAAGCCCACTAAGGCCAATTCCATGTAATTAAAAGACTAAAAGTGGATTTTCCTATTTCCTAGGCATGAACTACTATTTTGAGCAGTTAAGATAGAATATGGAAAAAGGCTATTTTTTAGTTTTTTCCCACGATGAGGGAGTGGGATTTAGTAATTAATGATGGTGGAAGGAATTCATGGCCTTAATATACTCAAGCAAGAGAGAAGAAGATATGTGTGTGAAGAAAAAAAATAAAGATACAATGAGATATATGATCCTGTTTAAAGAAATTATGTTTTTGGGCTGCATTTTGGTAATTTTCTCCCATTGGTACAGATACTCATGCTTCAAAATCAGTTGGATGGTAATGTATGGGCTCTCTTGAATGTTGTGCTGCAGGTTTTGAAGGAATAGAATCAAATTTAGAGAAGATATAAACATTTAAGATAAATCTGCCCTATTTTTTTCATTATTTTTTACTGTTTCTCATGCCTGTATGTGACCGTACAAGGTTGTTAAGGACACAAATAGACATGGCTGTCTAAAGGATCAAATAACCTTTCATTTGAGCCTGTTTGGAGGTTTTAGGAGTTTAGAATAAGCATTTTGTGGTTGTTTTTGTGTAAACTGGTTTATAAGTAGGGTTTTAAGAGGATTTAGTAGGGTTTATGAAAATTGATGGTTTCTTGATTTTTTATACTTGCTCCTTAGGTGGAAGTAAAGGGAATAGGTTAGTTTTTTATGTCTTTCAATTGGGTTTTTCTAGTAGGAGAAGGGACAAAGAGAATATGAATTTTGAGGCATGAAACACCTAATACCCTCATGTTTTGAGGCATGAAGCACCTAATACCCTCATGTATTAAGCCTCTTGGTTTTGGTAGAGTAGTGATTGGTTTATAAATTGAATTGGAATGACCTTAGAACCCCAAAATATTTTGAATCAAATCATTTTACACTTGACTCATGCTTTGGAATAGGGGTTGGGAGTTGGAAATGCATTTTACCCATTTTCCCTTTGTGTAGGTGGCTTAATTAGGCCTAAAATCAGCAGGAACTGTCCATTTTTTAGGCTTGTGTTAAAGACCACACCCTGCATGTTTGGTATGTTGAAGAACTTGATAATGGTTGTCAAAAATCCCTTAACAATCTAGTTTGGAGGTCATCATCTCAAGTTATTTTTATGACAATCCCTTTAGGAGGGCTACAAGGAAGTGGGTCAATCTATGAAGGAAGAGGTACAAGGAGGTACCTCCAGAGAATTGTGGTGGTTTTGTGAGCTTGGGATAGTCAACCATAGATATTCTAGGGTCCCTAGGAAGTCTAGGAGAGGGCCCATGTATGTAAACCCAAAGATGGTGTTGTGGTTTAGTGTAGAAACAATGGACAAAGAAAGGACAATCATGTCTTGTTTGAGGTCAAGTGTTGTAGCTTGGTCCACTAGGGCCTAGAAGACTTTTTAGCCCTACCATACCATGTATCCTCTTCCTCCATCAATGTCTTTTGTAACCCATTAGTGGTCTTAGTGGTGTAATCTCTGCATCAAATTGGTATCAGAGCATAGTTAGTAGATCGGTTGTGATTGTGAAGTGTTAAGTTGAAAAGGTAGTTTGTCAAGCTGCCTCCAAGAGGAAGAAACATGGCTCAAGAGATGAATAAGCTGAAGGAAAAGCATGCTAGAGAGTTGAGGGAGTTGAAGGAAAGAATGGCTACTCTAGAACAAAATAAGAGAAGAGGAGTGGCTCTAGGTGATGACAATGAGTCTGAGGAAGAAGAGGAAGCTGAGTATGAAGATGCGGAAGAAGAGTTGGACCCTAAGGATTAGAGGATGGTAAAGTTGTTGAGGGAAGTAAAAGAAGACAAGCACAAGATAAAGATAGATGTGCCAAAGTTTGGAGGAAGCTTGAATGATGAAGAGTTGCTAGATTGGACAATCACTTTGAGTGTGAAGAAGTTCCTGAGGATCAGAAAGTGAAGATTGCAAAGACCAAGCTAACAGGTCATGCTTTGTTATAGTGGGATTATCAGCAAACAGAGAGGAGAAAGAAAGGAAAGGCAAATATTGTCTCATGGGACAAGAAGGTAGCTAAGATCAAAGGTAAGTTCTTGCCTAAAAATTATTAAGTTTAAATGTTTAAAAAGCTTCAAGGTTTAAGACAAAAGGAAATGGATGTTAAGACATACCCTAAAGAGTTTTATAAGCTGGGTATAAGGTCTGGTCAAAATGAAAGTGAAGTGCAAAAATTTGATAGATATATTGGTGGTTTGAGGTTTAACATGTAGGATGAACTAGTGCTGACAAATCCAAGGAGTGTTGAAGACTGTTATTAGATGGAAGTTAGAGTGGAAGAGAAGCTGAAGAGGAGACAAGATAAGACAACCAGAGGTAGAGGCAATAACTCTAGAGGTAGAGGATCTTTTAATGCAAAACAAGTCAATGAGAGTTAAGAGGATATGAACAAGGCACAAGGACAAAGTGCAAATTTCAGAGGTAGAGGTTTTAGAGTTAGATTTGGTGGTGGAAGGAGTGCAAATACCTTTGTAGGTAAGTGTTACAATTGTCAAGTGTTTGGGCACCTAGATATAAGTGTCCTAAGAAGCAAAATTTTTCAATTGATGGTGAAAGAAAGAATGAGAGAAGGACTCAGTTAGTCCAAGAAGAATACTGTGGTGGTTCTACTCCCACTAGTTGTGTTCGTGAAGTAGGAGAAACATTAATGCTGAGAGAAAGAGCACTATTGAAGACCTCCAAGGAGAAGGAACTGATTTAGAGGAAAGTACCATTTAGGACAACTTGCAAGTGCAAGGACAAGGTATACAAAGTGATAGTGGATCCAGGATGTACTGACAATATGGTGTCTAGTGAGATGGTAGACAAACTAAGGTTGAAGAGAGTACCTAGGGACACACCTTACAAAGTCTCTTGGGTAAGTAATTATCAATCCATTTTAGTGAGTGAGCAAGCATTAGTAGAGTTCAAGATTGGAGCATATGAGGATAGGGTATTTTGTGACATCCTACCCATGGATTCTTCTCATGTGATACTTGGAAGACCCTGGCAGTTTGATAGGTCTATACTTTAAGATGGGAAAGCTAACACCTACACCATTAGGAAGGATGAGAAGACTTTTATGTTGATTCCATTGTAGGAAGAAGTCAAAGAGCAGTCAAGGACAACAAAGATGATAATGTTTGGCAAGAAGGATCCAGTGATGTTTGAAGAGAGTGAAAACAAGGAGTGTGCAGCCTTTTCAAGGCATAAAGTTGTTCAAACAATAAAGAGCAAGTGTGAAGCTGATTTATAGCCAGTTGTGAAGAGGAATGTCTTCATGTGGAAGAGGGAGGTGAGTGAAAATGTGAAGTGTAAGAGTGGAAAACCTATGGAAAGGCAAGAAGTGAGTGAAGGGATCTTAGTAGGGATAGTCATGTGCCCTGTAGTGATAAGTAGAGAGAAGAGGCGGCCAAGTGAAGCTGATGCAGTAGTTTACAAGGATCCTAGGACAGTCAACACACTAGTTGCAGGTCTAACAGAGGTTGAGAAAGGTAAGGTGACAGTGGATAGTGAAAGGAGTAGAGACAAAAAGAACATGAAACAATGGGGTAAAAAAGAAGTTGAGAAGACAAGTGGAAACATAGTTGAGAAAAGCATGGGTGCTAATGAAAATGACAAGGTTAGAGGACCAAGAATGGGACAGTTTACAAAGAGTGCACATGGTCAAGAAGCAAGTAATGTTGGCAAGCATGTCAAGGACAGTGAGAATCAAGCACAAAATGGACCTGCTAAAGACAAACATAGAAGACAAAGACAAGCAATGGAGGACAAGTTACAAGATTCTTTCCAAGAGACTTGGAAAAGTTTCAAGGTGGGGTGTATGGTGCAGGGGCACCTAGTTAACACCTAGTCAAGACATAAAATCTTGCATTTTTGACATTTTAAATTTTGTAATTTTTTTGTGAGTGGAGAGGTATAAGGGGAATTATGACATTTATTAGAGCAATAAAGACCACTAAGGGAAATTCCATGTAATTAAAAGACTAAAAGTGGATTTTCCTATTTCCTAGGCATGAACTGCTATTTTGAGCAGTTAAGATAGAATATGGAAAAATGATGTTTTTTAGTTTTTTCCCACAATGAGGGACTGGGATTTAATAATTAATGATGGTGGAAGGAATTCATGGCCTTAATATACTCGAGAAAGAGAGAAGAAGATATGTGTGTGAAGAAAAAAAATAAAGATACAGTGAGATATATGATCTTGTTTAAAGAAATTATGTTTTTGGGCTGTATTTTGGTAATTTTCTCCCATTGGTATGGATAGTCATGCTTCAAAATCAGTTGTATGGTAATTTATGGGCTCTCTTGAATGTTGTGTTGTAGGTTTTGAAGGAATAGAATCAAATTTAGAGAAGATATAAACATTTAAGATAAATCTGCCTTATTTTTTTCATTAGTTTTTTCACTGTTTCTCATGCCTGTACGTGACCATACAAGGCTGTCAAGGACACAAATAGACATGGCTATGTAAAGGATAAAATAACCTTTCATTTGAACCTGATTGGAGGCTTTAGGAGTATAGAATAAGCATTTTGTGGCTGTTTTTGTGTAAACCAGTTTATAAGTAGGGTTTTAAGAGGATTTAGTAGGGTTTATGAAAATCAATGGTTTCTTGATTTTTTATACTCCTCCTTAGGTGGAAATAAAGGGAATAGGTTAGTTTTTTATGTCTTTCAATTGGGTTTTAGTGGTAGGAGAAGGGACAAAGAGAATATGAATTTTGAGGCATGAAGCACCTAATACCCTCATGTATTAAGCCTCTTGGTTTTGGTAGAGTAGTGATTGGTTTATAAATTGAATTGGAATGACCTTAGAACCCCAAAATATTTTGAATTGCATTATTTCACACTTGACTCATGCTTTGGAACAAGGGTTGGGAGTTGGAAATGCATTTTACCCATTTCCCCTTTGTGTAGGTGGCCTAATTAGGCCTAAAATTAGGAGGAACAGTCCATTTATGAGGCTTGTGTTCCAAAAGACCACACCCTCCATGTTTGGTATGTTGAAGAACTTGATAATGGGTACTCAAAAATCCCTTAACAGTCTAGTTTGGAGGTTATCATCTCATGTTATTGCATGAAAGTCCCTTTAGGAGGGCTACAAGGAAGTGGGTCAATCTATGAAGTGGTACAAGGAGGTACATCCAAAGCATTGTGGTGGTTTTGTGAGCTTGGGACAGTCAACCATAAATGGTCTATGGTCCCTAGGAAGTCTGGGAGAGAGCCCATATATGTAAACCCAAAGACGGTGTTGTGGTTTAGTGTGGAAACAATGGACAAAGAGAGGACAGTCATGTCCTGTTTGAGGTCAAGTGTCGCAACTTGGTCCACTAGGGCCTAGAAGACTTTCTAGCCCTTCCATCCCCTATATCCTCTTCCTCCATCAACATTTTTTGTGACCCCTTATTGGTCTTAGTGGTGTAAGCTCTACATCAATATGGTGTGTTTTCCCCTAGTGTAGTGTAAATGGTGTGGCGAGTAGTCCCCCTAGTGTAGTGTAAAGGGTGTTGCAATGAGTCTCCCCTACAATTTGGGTTTTTTATTATGTGCTTTTCATTTTATGAAAATGTTATATCAATGTCTTCATCATGTTTTGCATGACTACTCTTATGTCTTCATCATGTTTTACGTGTCTTCAATACTATCTTCTCCGTGTCTTGCATGTTTCCTACTATCTTCATTGTGTTTTGCGTGTTTGTGATGTTTTTTCTAGTGCTTACATGAGATTGGGGACTAGAAATAGTTCCTCAATCTTTGTGTATGCCTTAGCTTCATGTGCCTGGCATGTCTGATGTGTTTTTTGATTATACTTTAATGCATGTATGGGTCGTAAGATCATACATACATTAAAGTGGGGGCTAAATGTTATGTTGTAAATGTCCCCTAGGACTTTTACCTCCTATGTTTAGCTCTCGGGTCCCTTAGATCCAATCATGCATGTTAAAAATGAATCCCGGAGCAGAATCCCCTGAAACCCATGTCAAATGGGGCCTAGGGGTGAACCTTAAGCTTAATTTGGACCCAAAATAGGCCCTTGGACTTGGGCACCTACACCCTAGTCCATCCCTATTTTTTTAGGGTCCCAAATTTGAACGTCGACTTGTGACCATTAAAAAGGTTTCCCTTGTTGGTATCTTAAGTTTGAATTATGAAAGTTTAGCGAAAATGCATATATAATCATGTTTAGAACTTCATTTTAAACCTAGATGGATAATACAAATTTTTGATCTTATGCTAAGGATACTCAAGGATTTCATTGTGTTGCAAAACACTATTGTGTTGTGTTTGTACATGTTTGTTACAGATTTGTCTTCATCAATCCATCTCCTCATGGCATGAAAGATCTTCATCTCCCCGTGAGAGCTTCCCCTCCGAGGTGACATCTACTTTGTGTTTCAATTAATTTATCATATCATTTACACACACTCTATCTAACAAAGGTGTTGGAAGTCTTGAATGCCATTCCGAGGATTGACCGAGGCAAGCTCCTAAATACCACAACCCCCAACCCCTGTCTTGTGATTGCAGGTGATAGGTGTCGGATCGTGCAGAGAGGAGTTGAAGGAGATCATATAAGAGCATAAAGATTCCAGATTTAAATAAAATAATAGAAAATATCCCTGATTAGACAAGGGCGATCCCTCTTTCATCCTTCAATTTGGCATTGTCAAAAATCTCTGAGCAAGTTACAGTCTACAACATATTTTGGTTCCCAGTCTTCAGAAAAAGTACCACATTGGACAAGTGCAGCCCCTCTTTCATCCCTAAAGTTTCTTTCCAAAATTAAAATCCTAGTATGTTTCTAATCTGCCTTTAGTGTCTTCTTGTGCGAGCATTTGTTGAGTTTCATCCATTTGTTTACGATTTTGCATAATTAGGGGTTTAGACCTAATCAAATTAGGGTTTTAACAAAATATCAATCTATTATATCTTTCCAAGCATCTCATTGTGACATCAGACCTATAGCTGAGTCCTCTATCATAGTTGTAACTTATCTCGATCTATGTCCTTGAATGTATGTGTGAAAGAAGGGTTTGATTAAATCTAATTAACACACAATTTGATCATCCCCATTATCATACTTAACAGATTTTTTAATGGATTAGATCTATCAATTAATATTCTATTTGGTGGTGATCTATTGTGGTTACTTTCTAGGATAGGCTTCTTGCTAAAGTTCCTTGGGTTTGTTCCCTAAAGCTTTTCATAGGGGTAGTATGACTCTCCCATGTCTTTTTTCAAAGACCGCTATAAATTTATTGTCTTGGCTTAAGGCCAAAATGAAATTCAAACTCTCCATTTATATTTATTTTGAATCCTTCCAAATAATTGTTGATTCTATTCCTATAGAAATGTTTCACAAAATTTGGGATAGGTGCGATAAACCCAAGTGGAAAGATTGGAAATAACAGCCTGATTCCCCATTTGTATCTACAAACCTTACAAAGTATATTCATGGATCCCACACACCTGTATATGTGAAAAGAAGTAGGAAGAAACTTCCACAATTAATCTAAGAGGAGAGTAGTACAAATAGAAAAGATTCATAAATATATAGAAAGAAGGAACACAAAAAACCATTGCACAATGATATACCTTGGAAAAACCCTTTTAGGGAAAAACCTATCCTCCAAATCTAAACCAATCATATTCTAAATAACACCAACTATTACAATACAATGCTAGACTCAAGATTCTATAGGAGATTATATCACCATGTAGATCTAGAGATATTTTAGTAGCATAACAGTACTTGCAATACAACTATATTAAAACTCCATCTTAAGCACCATTTAATTAGGAGTTCAATCCACAAGCTAAGAGTGGTTCATCAAAACCATATGCTGAATCTATGATCCAAAATGGTACTATGTTCCATTTCACAAATTCTAACATCATTTTCCAATGGATGGCCTTAGTGTATTTTTAGCATATTTTCTTACATTTGTCATAACCCATCATAACATTTCATAACCACTTGGGTGCTCCATTTTGGCTATGTAGACACCTAAAAATGTCTTCATCATCAAACCGACTCCCGACATCCCTAAGCATACCAATTTCCCTTCTAATTAATTAATTAAATTTTTATTTAATTAATTATCCCTTCATCACCTGATTTTTCATCATTTTACCCCCTACAATTGGATTAATTTAATTAATTCAATAGTTCAACCTTACCCAATTAATTAAACAAATATACAATATTTATTTGGTTAATTTCCCCCTTCTCACTAAGCCCAATTAATTAGTTAAATCATGTTTATCTAATTAATTCATCCTATTAATTAAGCTATCCCTACCCTAGGTGATTAAATACTCATTATTTAATTACCTACCCTAACCTACATCATCCTAGCCTTAAGATTAATTAAGTAAATCATTAATTAATTAATCTTATCCTCCCATTAATCCATTTGCTAATTTATTCCAGCCATATTAATTAGGCTAATCACCCTAATTAATCTAGTCAAACCCTCATTAACACTTCTCCACACATCCCATGAATAAAAAATTGATTTCCATGCTAAATAAATCAATTTTTAATACACATTTGTCATAATCTCCATTAAATACCTCTTACACCCCTTACACATGTCATAACTCATTAATATCCACTCTTCCCCAAATGAATTTTAAATTCATTTTACTCTTCCCCATGTGAATTTTTAATTCACAAATAATCCATCTCACCCAACCTCATTTATGGACCCCTCTTCCCAAGATGAATTAAAAATTCATCTTTAGTCTCATCCCTTCATTTTTCAAGATTGAATCTAGGCCATCCATATCATCTTCATCCTCCACCATTGATCTCTCAAATCAATCTCAACCATTGGATCAAAATCTCTCCAAAAATCCTATAAATACACCATCTCTCAAGCCATTTGATCATCCACAATTTGAGTAGTGTTATTATGCTAAAATCTTGAGCTAGTCTAAGTGTGAGTTGCATAGTTTGAGAGAGTTTCACATCTCATTTGAGCATCTTGGGTAAAGCTAGGAGCTCTTGGGTGCAAGCTCCTCCACCCTATTTGGATTGGGTCTTCACATCAAGGTATAAATCTTTGTTTTAAATGCATTTGATTTATGTTTTTCCTTGATTTGGATTCACTAATCACATTGACACGCTTGGTGGGACCCACAAGGTCTCAATCTAACTTTTTGTTGTGATTTTTTGTTCTTAAAGATGTGTTTTGCAGGTTCTAGCGCCAAAAGCCCTCTGTTTAGCGCTATTTCTTCACACAATAGCACCATTTTACAGTTCTCTGGCGCCATTTCACAGTTTTGTATAGTTTTGTAGGGCCATTTCATAGTTCTATAGTGTCATTTCTGCCTATAGTAGCACCATTTTCTTGTGATAAGTGATCCACCATTTTTACACTAATGTTTGGTTTCACTTGGTTTTTGGTGCTTTGTGTACTTTTGGGATCACATTGTTCTTTGTTTTGACAGGAAAATTGTAGAGATAAGAGGAGGTTATGGCAATTTTTTGAGAAAATTTTGTATTTAAACAACCACTCTATCTTTGTTTTAAAGATAATCAAGAAAACTCTAAGAACAAAGAATTAGTTTGTTTAGTTTGATAAAACAACCCACAAACAACTTAAAAAACTCACTAAACAAACTTATTTTAAGCAACAACCTTGTTTTTTGTAAGAATTTTTCAACCTGCCTCGTATTAGCACTAAATAGACTCAAATTGGTGTCATTTTAAAGTACTCTAACACCTTTTTCAATTCCAATGCTATTTACATCATTGTTGACGCTATTTTAGGTATCAGTGCCATTTTAATCTGTATCAACACTATTTGTGATATCAGTGCTATTTGTAATCATTGTAGCGCTATCTGTAAATCTGGCACAATCTGAGATTATTGTAGTGCTATAGTTAGGTTCTATTCTAGGTTCTGGTTATTAGCGCCATTTCAAGTTTTATCAGCGCTATTTTTTCTGTACTGACATTGGGCTTTGTGTAGTGAAATTTCTTTGATCTGCAGGCTTTTTTACATTTGTCCAAGACCATCAATTGCAAACTACTAACATATCTGTAGGGTTTTTAGATTAAAACAAACACTTTCTTTGGGTGCCTTTTAAAAAGAACCCTTGCATGTTAGCTTAAAAAACACTTCAATTGTTGTACTAAAATTAATCATTGGCTTATCAAATAAACAACAAACAAACACTTCAATTGGTGCTCATAAAAAGAATCTTTGTGTGCCTTAGTGTAGAAAACATTTGATTTTGGTGCTCTAAAATTAACAAGTGCTTGCAAACAAACTTAGGAACATTTTGATTTGGGCTTAAAAAGATCATTAGTAAGTGTTTTCCGTGCTTGGTGCGCTTGCACATTGTGTTTCCCAAAGGGTTTAGAATTGAAGTATCCTCTCCCCTTGCCTTGCAAAAGGATCTTGGGTGTAAGAGAAACTGTTCTAACACTCTTTCTTTTTCTAGGCTATGGGCCTGCATTTAAGACACATCTGAAAGGACAACTCACTAGCGACCCCGAGCAGTACTTTCATCCAGTCCGCTATATGTAAATTAGGATAAGGCAAAAGCCAAGTCCAAATTGGTATTAGCATATACCATTCGATGCTAGCTTGAAAGGGAGTAGTACCTTGTGTATACGAGACCCCTAGTAGAGCTAGTAAAAACCTTAAGTGGTTTATCAGATGCTCGTATTGTGCCAATCCCCTAGATGTTCCCCTACGAACCTTTTTTTGAGTGGCCCAAATCCTTCTACTTGTTGGCGCAAAAGGTGGGACCTTTGAAGCTGCCCCAATTCTCATGGTTCTTAGTAGAGATAATAGGGACAATCCTAAGGTTTGGTGGGGGTACAAGCCTTGGGAAATTTGGAACTTGGTATGCATGAGAAGTGAGTGCCGTGGAGGGGAGCCAGTGCTACCAAGATCCTGAAGCTATCCACTTTGAAAAGGCATGGCCAGGGGATCCAACAAGTATTGTCCTATCCTCACCTTAGGTTGTGCAAAGTGCTTGTTAAAATATTTACATCTTTTCACAAACAAAATCTTTGGCTATTGTGTTCTATTGTGCTTGAAGTGTTTGCAAAACTTGCCAAGAAACAACAACATTTGAGACCCCATTTCAATCCATCCATTTCAATCCACCCATTTAAAGCATACCACATCCATTTTAATCCAAAATTTCCCAAACATACCTCCATTTTGACCTTAGAGAATTAATCATTACCCCCATTGGACCCCTTATCATACCTTTAAACCCAACCATAATCGATTCATTTCCATAGCTTCTCATCCTCCTTGATTTTTGCTTAACTCTTTAGACCAAATAGCATCCTTCGACAAATCCATTCCCAAATCCATTTGCTTCCTCCATCAAAAACACATCCAAAATCTCTTGATCCAAAATCAATCAAAACCATCAACCAACATCCAAAAAATCAATCTTGAGCTAAAGTTGGATCTAGGTTTCATCCTTCACATGTTATTTTGCTTGATTCGTCATTAGTCTACCTTCAAGTAGAATAATCATTCTTCTTTGTGTAAGGTCATAAGTCTACCCCAAACAAGGAGACAACATCCATTGTGCAACACCTAAAATCTAGATCTTACTTGAGCTCATTTGTTGGCTTTCAAATCCCTTTTCAAAAAGCATCATCCAAATATCTCACACCAAACATCTAGTTCACCTAAGGTTTCATCCTCCAAATCAACATCAAAATCTCTTCCATAAAATCATCCTCAAATAAATCCCATTTACCCTCCATCATTTTGGTCCAATTTTTTGTGAAAATCAACATCATCCACTCTTACCATCCATAGGTTAACACCTTTTTGAGATTTATCTCTTAAAAGTGAAAATCTATCCTTATCACACCATAATCTCCTTTCATCTTTAGATTTAGATTATAGGGAGTGTGCTCTCTTACATCTAAATCTTTAGTCCATTTCATTACCACATCCTCTTTGGGTCCAACAAATCTAACCAAATTCTCTAAGGTCTCCACCTTTCATCCACCTCAAAATCAAAATCCATACACTTGCATGCCCATAACTAGATCCCAACATAAGAAAAACCAAGAAATGGCAAACTCTGGACAATACATGGGCATAGGGATGCCTCCAACCAACGAAAACAACATACCAATCGACCAATAAATATACAACATACCCTCAGTCTTCCAAATCCCGTCATGTAATCCCAATGAGAATCCCTTCCATTTCTTGCAACCACAACCACCCATCCAAAACATCCCCACCATCAACCAAATAGATCAAGTTGTCCTAAGCTTTACACAAGACTCCAATAGCATGGATATGCTTGACAAAGTCTTAAGTTCAGACCCAAATGGATATCTTGATTTTCTTCTCAAAATTGGTGCCCAACCACCCATCAACACAACATCTTCCCAACCATCCTCGTCCAATCCTACAACATCATTTCAACCATCCACATCAAACACCAATCCGCCCATATCTCAAACCTCAACCCCCGTCGCATCTGCCACTCCCACAAGCTCTAATGTTGCCTCATCCACCACTCCCATAAGTTCTAACATTACCACATCTATAATTCCCACTAACATATCCATCGCATCTAATGTCTCCAATCCTACCATCTCCCAACCCGTGATCACTTCTACCACCATAACAAACATAAATCCTTCCATTCCCCAAATCACTTTAGTCATCCAAAACAACCCCACGCACACGAGTGCCTCCACAAGCATGCCTCGACTCAACCCTCAAACCATAGCCTACATGAGACAATTCTTTTCACAACCACCTCACGAAATGATCAACCCATCCAACGTCAATACATCTCATGTCAATCCATCAAACGTCAACCTATCCAATGTCAACCCATCTAATCTCACGTATCTACAAAATCTCATAGAACCATCAACACAACATAATCCCAATCCTCAAATACCACCCCATATTCTTCAACAAATTCATGCTTACCAACAATATCTCACACACCTCAATCAAAATCAAAACACTATCCCACAATATCAACACACGATCCCACAAAATCAAAACCTTATCCACCAAACTCAAACAAATCAACACCAAATCCCACCAAACCTTCAACATCTCATCAACCAACAAACCTACATCCCACAACCACTGTCAACCCCGGACCTAACAAGTGTGATACAAACATTGATCCAAAAGGTAGACGATTTGCAAACTGGAGGCAAGTGCAAACATTATTCTTTCAAGGATATTTGTCCCTACCCATTTGATCAAACACTATAGATACCCCCTTTTCCTAAAAACTTTGAAACACCAAAATTTGACAAATATAAGGGAAAGGGGGACCCTAGGGATCACCTTAGGGAGTTCTACCTTGCTTTCCTTGAAGTCTCAAACAATGCCACATATCTAATGAGACTTTTCCCTAGAAGCCTCGGTGGTCAAGCCACTGAATGGTTTGTACATCTTCCCCTGGGTATTAGGTCTTTCCCTAAGCTCGTAGAGAAATTTGTCAACCACTTCTACAATTTTGAACATGAGATATCCATGATGGACCTTTGCAACACCAAACAAAAAAGTGGAGAATCTCTCGCTTCATTCTTGTAAAGGTGGAGAGGCTTAGCAAGAAAACTCCCTTGGCCAATTCTTGAGAAGCAATTAGTCACCATGTTCATGTCTAATCTTAATCAAGAAATGGGGTTACATCTACAAATCCTTTGTGCATCTACCTTTGAAGAAGTCATTAACAAGGGTACTACCATCGAAAGAGCCCTTATTGCCAAGGATTTGATCAAACTATATGACAACAAGCCCTATAACAACAACAACAACAACAATATCAACATAAACATCCCCAATACAAACAAAAACAACACGCAATCAAATGAGAAATCATGCTTTTGGGGAAAGAACAAAAACACTCTCAACGACAACGTCATCGATGTGAAGGCTGTCCAACATGTACAAAACCAAGCACCCCCATACCTACACCGCCGATGTAAATATTCCCAAAGGTCAACCTAAGAAAAATAAACCTCAGAGACAATTTACATCCTTAGGGGAACCAATCGAAGATATCCTTAATAGATGTCTAAAAAATGGTCTAATGACTCTCCCGCCTATTAAGCCCCCCCAAGAAAATCAACTCAAAGTCGTGTGGTATAATGAAAATGACTCTTGTGACTACCACCGCATTGTGGGCCATAAGACATCCGATTGCATGAAATTAAAACATTGTATAGAAGACCTCATAGATCAAAAGAAAATCAATCTCGAGCACACCATCCAACCATCGCCCAACGCCAATTTAGGAGCTTACAAGGATCCGCTACCTAATCATAACAAAGCCTCATCTTCTAATCAAGCCTATAACATCACCCCACCTCCCGCATCCTATGATTCCGTCGTAGGTCAGATAGAGCCATCATCCAACTATATCAACACAATCACCATTCGGGCTCAAGCACCTGATTGTGCCATCACAACCCATCGAGGCCGTGGATTCACATCAAACCCTCAACCCAATCATCCATTTGTTCGCCCATCACCTACCAATAAATACAACCTCCTAGAACATCTAGGAAAGACCCCTGCACAAATCTCCATCCTCGAGCTTCTTCGTACGTCACCTCTCCATAAGGAAGTCTTGGACAAGGCTCTAATGGAAACTCAAGTTCCTATAGACCTAAATGTGGACCAATTCCAATCCATGGTGGGCCATATCGCCGCACCCCATCATCTCACTTTCTTGAAAAAGGATCTTCCCACCTCCAACAATCTACATAATGACACCTTGCATATCAAATTCCACATCCATAAACATATCATCAAAAGAGTCTTAATAGATGGTGGCTCCGGCCTAAACCTGTACACTCTAAAATTATTAAAACATTTGGGATACTCGGATGTGGTTGTATACACTAGTGAGTGCATAACCATCAAGGGATATGATGACATTGAGAGACTATCCGAGGGCACCATTAAATTCCCCATCCAAGTGGAGCAAAAGATATTAGAAATGAAATGTTAGGTTCTTGATCTTGACCTCCCCTACAACATTCTTCTTAGCCAACCATGGATCCATGCCATGCAAGCCATCCCCTCCACATTCCACCAATGTCTAAAGTTCCCTCACAACGGCATAGAAGTAACCATCTATGTCGACCCCTGCCCCTTCCAATACTGTAATTTCTTGGAATGACATGACCACACTTTCTTCCCATACAACAAGGCTATCAAAAAAACCACTTCTCAAACTGATCCCACAACATCCACCTCATACATCGACCCCACAAACATTGCTACCACATCGTCTCAAGCACCTCCGCCACCCGAGGTCAAGATCAAGATAAGCGACATGGGATGTGGAGAATATGACCTACATGGTACCTTTTGTGTAGGGACATTACCCAATCCTAAGATGTTTGGTGCCCCGAAAGAGGGAGAAGTCTCCACAGTGGTTATCAAATTCAACCCATCCCTGACCTTTGAGAAGAAGCACCTTCTTGACCAAGACGTACTTGAAGACATATCATCATGGCTGTATAAAAATGAAGAAATAGAACAAGAAGCCCCTACCATACCATCTGAAATCTATGGCAAAGGGTCAGAAATCATCAAAAACATGGGCTACAAAGAACAAGGCAGTATTGGCCTTCATGAACAAGGGATCATAGAGCCAATTCAAGCAATGAGGAATCCGTACACTCAAGGGTTAGGGTATGGTCAACGATAACATATCCTCACTAGTGGCGAATGAATCTTAGCCGAGGTCGCTATAGTTTCTCCTGAGGTCGATAAGATCAATGAAGTAGGCCATCAAGACTCCTTTAGTGACTTTGTTGATTTCTTCAAATCCTCCATATGCACCATCTACACCATGACCACCTTAGCCTCTGCATCCAATGACCTACCCCTTGTATACCCTGATCTTATCAATTGGGACCAACGAGGACCTCCTATCTTTGATGTAGCACAAAATGATGAAGCCATAGCAGAAATGATGGGGGTCAGAGATCATTTCCCCCTAGGAGATCACAAAGCTGGCTACATAATGGAACTTGACACATCTGCCTATTTCGGCAAGACCACCCATGCTTCTAGTCACAAAAACATAAGAATAAAAACAACGTCCCCTAGTGAAAACCACTATGTGGCACTTTTAGACAAGAAAAAAGTAAAAATAAAGGACATATCTTCTGGTGAAAACCTCCATGAGGCATAAGAATATGGAAGCATGGGCCTTCCCAAAATAGAAAAATTATATCCTGATAGATCAGTAATCCTGGTAGAGCCATCACATGAGATGAATCTTGGGATAAAAGAAGAGCCAAAGATCAACTTCAGAGTGGAATCCCTCACCACAATAGAACAGGAAAACTTCTTAGTATTCTTCAAACATAAAACCGCAACTTTTCATGGACCTATGTAGATATGCTAGGGCTAGATCCTACCTTGATCATTCATCATCTAGCAGTGCGCCCTGACGCCAAACCTGTAAAATAGAAACTAAGAAAGATGAATCCTCATGTTGTACTCTTGGTTAAAGCATAACTATAGAAACTCCTAGATGTGGGGTTCATCTAACCAATAGACTATCTAGAATGGGTCTCTAATCTAGTGCCGGTGGCAAAACCTGATGGTCGCATCTGATGTTACACTGACTTTTGAGATCTCAACAAGGCATGCCCTAAGGATGACTTCCCCCTACCTAACATCGACATCATAGTGGACCTCACCATAGGACATGAGATGCTATCACTAATGGATAGATTTTTAGGGTACAATCAAATTAGAATTGCAAAAGAAGACCAGCATAAGACGTCCTTCATTTTCCCATGGGGGACATACTATTGGGTAGTGATGCCCTTTGGCCTAAAAAATACAGGGGCTACTTATCAACAAGCTATGACCATCATCTTCCATGACCTTTTCCACCACATCATGGAAGATTATGTGGATGACATGTTAGGGAAGTCAAAGACAAGAGAGGAACACTTGGATGTGCTAGCAAAGATCTTCGACAGGTTGGAGCAATATAATGTGCGGCTGAATCCAAAGAAATGTGTTTTTGGGGTTACCTCAGGAAATATTTTGGGATACATAGTCTCTAGAAGAGGAATTGAGGTGGATCTTGCTAAAGTCAAAGCCATCATAGAAATGCCTCCTTCTAAGACACTGAAACAACTACGAAGTCTACAAGGGAAGCTCCAGTCCATCCATCAATTTATTGCTCAATTTGCCAATAAGTGTCAACCTTTTCAGCACCTGCTTAGAAAGGATACAGCTTTTATCTAGGACAATTAGTGTCAGGCTATCTTCAACCAATTAAAAGAGTATTTGGCTAATCCCCTTGTTCTCACTCCACCAAGGCAAGGAGAGCCTCTCCTTTTATACATCTCAGCAATTAAAACAACAATAGGGGCCTTGTTGGTGTAACATGATGAACAAGGGAAGGAAAGAGCTATATATTATATTAGCCGCACCTTGGTAACCTATGAGCTAAACTACACACCCATTGAACGGGCGTGTCTAGCCATGGTCTTTACTTCACACAAGTTAAAACACTACATGCTCAATCACAAAACTAAGCTCATCGCCAAGATTGATCCACTAAAATATCTGCTAAACAGAGTTGCTCTTACTGAAAGAATGGCAAAATGGGTCATGATCCTCAGCGAATTTGACATTGAATACACAGAGAGAAAGGCTATCAAAGGATAGGTCATTTCCGATCAATTGGCTAAAGCACCTCTTCTCGTAGAACATCCTACAATCGCAGAGTTCCCTAATGAAGCCATATTGACAATAGTACCAATAGTAGAAACATGGAAAATGTATTTCGATGGGTCATATACACATAGAAGCTCAGGGGTAGGCGTCTTGTTTGTTACCCCTCAAGGTGACACCATCCCTAAATCATTCAAAATTACATTTCCATGTACCAACAACATGGCGGAGTATGAGGCCCTCATCACAGGTCTCTAAATGGCAATCAAGTGGAAAATTAAGAAGCTGACAGTGTATGGTGACTCCCAACTGGTCATCCAACAAGTAAACAATGAGTACAAAACTAAGGATGATAAACTCCTACCTTACAAGAAGATGTTTGATGACTTCAAAGACTATTTTGATGATATTCACTTTGAGCAAATACCAAGGCTCAACAACAAAGCTGTAGATGCCATGACAATAATCAGATCCCTAGTTGATATGAAGAAAGATAGCAAGAAGTGCAAGTCCCTGATCGAAGAGCTCCCCATTCCAGCATATGATGTTCCCCAATTAGAGCTAGTGTACGAAATCATTGGTCCCTTATCCCCGTGGTATCAAGAGACTTATATGTACCTCCATGATAACATCATCCCCCACAACTTATCCGCCTCGCAACGAAAAAGCTTCATCCACCAAGCCTCCCGCCTCCCCCTCGTAGGAGACATCCTATACAAAAGGGTCTTGATGGCACGCATTTACGATGTTTAGACTCTAGAGAAGATGAAGTATCCTTACAAGAGGTACATGAAGGCATTTGTGGGGCACATTCAAGTGGGCCTACTCTAGCTAAGAAGATCTTGAGAACCGGGTACTACTGGCCAACCTATGGAACGAGACGCCTACTGGTTTGTAAATAAGTGCCTACCATGTCAACAGCATGGAGATCTCATTCATGCACCATCGCAAGAATTGCATCCAATTATGACTCTGTGGCCCTTCTCACAGTGGGGGCTCGACCTCGTAGGGAAAATCCATCCACCATCATCTAATGGCCATAAATTCATCATCACTTCTACTGAATACTTCACTAAGTGGGTGGAACCAATACCACTCACTTTCACTACTGGAACACAAATATCCAAGTTCATCCTCCATTATATCATATGTCATTATGACATCCCACATTCCATTATCACAGATAATGGAAAACCATTCAAGAACCAGGAAGTCGGCACCCTGTGTGAAAAATTCCAAATCCAACACCACTTCTCCACTCCATATTACCCTCAAGGTAATGGTCAAGTAGAAGCTTCAAATAAAACCATCCTCTGTATTCTAAAGAAGATGGTTAATGAAGCTGGTCGTGACTGGCACCTTCAGCTCAATCTCGCCCTATGGGCCTATCGCACAAGCATTCGTACACCCACAAGAGCCACACCATATTCCCTTATATTCGGATCCAAAGCCATCTTACCTATTAAGGTTAAGCTCTGATCTTTAAGAGTATCTCTGCAAGACATCATCACTAATGAGGAATACTAAGTTGCCAGGCTACATGAGCTAGAATTACTGGATGAGAAAAGACTAGATGCATTGAACCATCTACAGGCTTACCAAAACCGCTTGAGAAGAAGCTACAACAAGAAAATCAAGAATCGTAAATTTGAAGTTGGTGACCTTGTCCTCATGGAAAATTAGAAGAATCTGCAAGAACGCCCTAAGAAAGGAAAATTTGAACCTAATTGGTTAGGACCCTATGTTGTCATAGCTAGCTATGGATCAGGAGCATATTAGCTTGCAACACCTAAGGGGCAGCCTCTAGATGAGCCTATGAACATTCTGCATTTGAAAAAGTTCTATGCATAACCCGTCAAGTATCCCAAAAAAAATAAAAATACCAAAAAAAAAACCCGAGTGAAATAAAGACGTCCAATGTTGAAAATCACTTCGGTGACACCTTGGATTGGCACCATGGTGAAAACCTGTTTTAGGTGCCATGTGTAGTGGCCAGTTCTACCATCTCATAAGTCCTCTTTCCATCACACCACTCCATACCAAAAATACCTTCCATGGCTTAGAATTCTAACATATCAATCACCCACCCTGCATCATCCCACCCAAGGCTAATTCATGATACAGAGATCCTTGTAAGCTTCCTTCTGTATAGCTAAACTCAAAAAATCCAAAAATTTTTAAAAAAAATCCAAAAACATTAAAAAACCCAAAAATCCAAAAACATTAGAAAATCAGAAAAAAATCCAAAAATCCACTCTCATGACATCATCATGATTTCCAACATACTCACAATCACCCACAAACATCATCTCCTCATTAATATCCATCTTAAACCATTCCCACATCATCAAGTCTTGCCATAACTATATATTCATCTCACCCACATCTTGAAAGTACCTTGATCTCATGGACATTGGGTATGTAGGTAGTTTGGAATATGAAGGAAGTATCCAGTGCTCAGGTACATAAGATGCACCCATCCAACCCACTTGGATGGTCCCTATCGACTGAGCTTGCTAGACCCAACAGATGATACACACGCTAAGCATACGCATGAAAACATCACACCTCATGAAGAAACCATCAATCAACATACCAACTATAACCCTACACATGGCCCCACTACTCTTTCGCCCATCTTTTGAACATTATCCAGCACAATCTAACTAATTCACACCCTAAGATATATCATTCCTACAATGGACAAGAATATGTCATCTCATCAAATACTTATCTTGGCAAGAGATACAATGGCTATTTGTTTGGTTCGTTGATCTTTTCATTATTGATTTTTATCTTTTGTCCTATTCAAAGATCACATCAAAGCTACCTCTATCTCACTATATCATGGTATGTGGCGAAAACATTTAGAATGGGGCATAGTCTTGCTTTCTTATGTTGTGCTTGTGGGTTGGTCTCATTACTCCAAGCTAGTATTCATATCTTGAAGCTAGGGTCGGCTCTAGCATATTCATCTCCTTTTGCATCTAAGGTTCTTCATACCTTTGGTGTACTAAGGCCTTATGCTATGATTCCCCTTCCCTAAGCTAGGAAAGGTTATACTATATTGGGTATGCATGGAATCAACCTATTATTTGTTTGTGAGTATAGTCTATGCAATTTTGGGATAAAAATCATCACTTAGGTCATTTCATACCTTTGTGAAAACTATCCTACATTGCTATAATAAACTAAGAAATGCTCTCAAAATAATCTCATGCAACTACTATTGCTAGCTCAAAATCATTCTTCTAATCATCCATTCAACCATACTATCTGGGCCTAGATTTTAAATCCTCCCATTTTCTAGCTAACTTCACTCCAAATCATCCCAACCAATCTAACATATCCCTAACTGAAACATATTCCCTGCCCCCTCAATGATGTGGTAAATCAGGAACTAACAACTACCTTTTTCCCCCATCCCATACCCTTACCCAACCCATAAATCATCCCCCCTCCCTACCTATGCCCCACCACCAAGCCCCATCGTCTAGGGTTGAACAAACATATCATGTGTGTCATGACTTGATCACTGTACAAATCATTATCATAATCACCTAGTTGCATTGCATTATCATTTTACCATTTGCATACATATAGGCATATATATCCATTTCCATTACATGTTAGATCCATAATAAATGTTTATTAATCTGAGCATTTATTTGCATTTTACATCCACATCATAATCCATAATCACAGCATAAGTAAACCATCACAACATTACATCTATCATATTACATCATTAGTACATCCATAACATCAACATAATACATCTCATAAATAAAACACATCCATAACATCTCATAAAATCATCACATCATCATAATATGCATAATCCATAAACATACTGCATCCATCAACATAAGCATCATCAAAATCACATAAACACATCATAAACATAACATATAGACTATCAAAATCATCATCTCATATATCATCATCACAAAAAAAATGTACATCACTCATATATACATCAAAAATATGTCATGCTATAATGCCTCCAAGGGCCAAAATAATACACCATAACACTATCAACCTTGGGCTGATGAACCCCTCCCTGATTGAGTAGGAGAACCCCTTGGACCTTGTGGTGGCTATGCTACCTGCGTTGCAACCTACTGAGGTGGTGGTTGAGCTACAGACTGAATCGACCTCAATCTATGAGAACCAGACATCATAGATCGACTCTGCTGACTGAAGCTAGGAATCCATTGCTCCTGAGGAATAGTTGTGCAGTAAGCTCCATAGTAATAATCTGCACGTGAGGCCTGTTGGGATGACCACCTCTGCTTCTCCATCAACTATCCCTGTAGTTGTATCAATTGGCTCTGCAGCTGTATTGTCTATGATGTACTCCCTCCTGCCAATAATCCCTATAATCTGGTCACCTCGGCCTACAGCCCCAAAATCTGAGTAGTCAAACTAGCCACCTGAGCCTCTGCTACCTCATGAAGCCCCTTCTCTCTATCTTTCTCTGTCGTCAAACCTATAATTTGTGCCTGTAAAGCACTACTCTGTCCATCTCCATCCCCACCACCTCCATCTAAGGCTACAGAAAGTCCCCAGAGCTATGCTAACTCCTAATCCTACCTCTGTAAAGTATCCTCATAGCTAGCTATCTGGGCATGTAGGATACCTAGCTCTATCTCATCATCCTCCTCTCAGCCTCTTTGTCATGATATATGTGTCTCTATAGCAATCTCATCTCCACCTCCTCCCGAACCCCTTGTACCTGGGCTCCCAAAGGCACTAACTCCAGTCCCTTCTGCTGTCACCACCTGCTACTAACCTGTCGGCCCACTCTGTTTCCCTGTTAGCCTAATCTGCTACCCTCTAGGTCTAACTTGCTGACCTGTAGGCCTCACCTGCTAACCTGTAGGCCTCACCTGCTGACCTGTGGGCCTAGGAGGTGGTCCTGCTGCTCTCTATCCTGACTGCACTGGCACTCTACCAGATGGAACTGATCCTTTCTGTGCGTGATGTTGTGGTGGTCCCCTAGGTGGTGGCATAGGTCCTCTCTGTAGTGGCCCTCTCTATGGTGGTGCCTGTCCAACCATCCCCCTTTGATCTCTGCCACCTTGTCCTCTGCCAACTTTGCCTATCCCACGAGCTCTCCTCACCAAGCTGCCTGCTCCTCCATCAGAGTCATCGTCATCATCATCATCCTCACCCTCCTCCACAATCATGTCTGGCTCTGCCTCCAGATCTGTAAGTCAGATAGGCTGCCATACAACCCACAATCTATCATAATCAGGTGTGGTCCCTGCATCCACAATGTCACTCCACTAGTTCCATTACTGTGACTGCAATGCATCAAAATCTGCAATAGCTACCTAAGGTGCTATCCATGGAGGCCATCTCCTATCTCTATGAGTCCGTCTAAATATGGCCATCACCTGTGATATATCCACATGTAGGCCAAACTGTCTCATCACATGAGAAGGAATATATATGTCAATAGTCTGATCCCCTCGCCCCATAATGTAGCGTGTCTGAATGGCGTAGGGTAGCTGATCATCCTCATCTGGCCACCTCTCACATCTGATGTATGGCCTCCATACCACCCATGTCGTATCATCTAACAGCCTCCTCCAATAACTCAGTGTACCTGTATATGAGTACTGCAGCTGCCCTCGGTATTTGAACACATAAGCCTGAAAAGTCTGTCGGTGTAATACTCCCACTAGACGTGTGACCAGAATATGCTCATAAGCTTAAATGTGTAGTAATGTCACTCCCGCCAACAAAGCACTATCCAAATGATAGACAACTATGTGCATCTCGTGATACAGCTATGCAAGTATACAGGGACCCCAAGAAAATACAGTCTCGTGAACAACCATCTCCTCGATCACCTCCCCCCAGCCAACTAAAAATCCCTGTCCTCTCCTATCAGGCATCACCACTCCACCAATCAAGGCACAAAGAAAGAGAACCCATCTCTACTCCCCAGCTGCAAGAGTCTAATGATAACTCATGGCTCAATCCTCATCCACTAGAACAATCACCCTTGGCGCAAAAGCCCTCTCTAATACAGGTCCTCTTCCCACATCATAAATCACTCAGCTCTTGTGTATCGAAACCTTTAGTATCCTGTAGACGTCCTCTAGGGTGATTGTAATCTCACCCATCGGCAGTAGAAACGAGTATGTCTCAGGTCTAAACCTCTCAATCAGCGCTATCATCAAGGCTTGGTGCTTCCGTACCACAGGTATCTCTGCAAGTGTCTGTAACCCTAATGCACTGAACCGCACCTTTGTAGGTGCATCAAACTCTACCCATAGTGCCATCACCTCAGGCACTCTCCACTCCCGTGATGCCGCAATGTCCCCATCAATCTGCATTTCATCACAAAGTTCACCTAAGCCTTAATCTCAGAAAAATGTGCTAACAGACCTCCATATTGTGCTAAAATCAAATTTAGCGCTAAATCTTCTGCAAATGGTGCCAGCAAAATAATTGGCGCCACCATTCCCCAAAATCACTCTATTCTTTCAAATAGCACCACCCTTTTCCCAATTTAGCGCCACTACATGAATAAGCGCTTGTCTGTCTTAAAACTGCGCTACTTTTCAAATTAGTGCTACTAACCCTCACACATAGCGCTACTTCCTTGAAAAGCACCATTTCCTGAAATGGTGCTAGCCGACCAAATAGCACTATTTCTAGAAATAACTCTAGACCCCTTATATAGCGCCACTATATAAGATGGTGCTAGACTGCCTAAAATTCACGATAACCACGTCTAAAATGGCGCTAATCGCTCTAACCCACCCATTTTTCCCAACACAAATCAACCTAAAAAAGTGTGAAAATTAAAAATGCAAAGATAGGATAAACGACTCACCCACTCACCAGCCTCCTCTGACCGCATGTATGTCCACACTCGCTCCGTCAGGTGAGAGTACCAAGGGTAGAATGGTGTGCTGCCGCCTCTTGCCATCTCTCTTGCTCTCCCTTTCTCTATTGGCTATGTGTGCAAAGGAATCACCTTGGGCCCACTTTTTACTATTTATAGCTAGCCATGTGCCCCCCTTCCATCTTTTTCTTCCCTAAGGTGCATATTAACTCCTTTTTTGCCCGTTCTTCCTACTGACTTGTTTTTCCATCCTCTTCTCATTTTTCACCTCCGTTTTATCCCTTTCAAGAGTTCACCCAAAAAAATTTAATTTTTTGCCTGATCTCTTGAGGGGGCATCCCTCACCCATTTTATTCCTCCATGCAGCTAGGGCAAATTTTTCTTTGACCTGACGCCACTCCCTTGCTAGGTCCTGACACCACATCAAAGAGGGGCAAATGTAAACACCTAAAAATGTCTTCATCATCAAACTGACTCCCGACATCCCTAAGCATACCAATTTCCCTTCTAATTAATTAATTAAATTTTTATTTAATTAATTATCCCTTCATCACCTAATTTTTCATCATTTTACCCCCTACAATTGGATTAATTTAATTAATTCAATAGTTCAACCTTACCTAATTAATTAAATAAATATACAATATTTATTTGGTTAATTTATCCCTTCTCACTAAGCCCAATTAATTAGTTAAATCATGTTTATCTAATTAATTCAGCCTATTAATTAACCTATCCCTACCCTAGGTGATTAAATACTCATTATTTAATTACCTACCCTAACCTACATCATCCTAGCCTTAAGATTAATTAAGTAAATCATTAATTAATTAATATTATCCTCCCATTAATCCATTTGCTAATTTATTCCAGCCATATTAATTAGGCTAATCACCCTAATTAATCTAGTCAAACCCTCATTAACACTTCTCCCCATATCCCATGAATAAAAAATTGATTTCTATGGCAAATAAATCAATTTTTAATACACATTTGTCATAATCTCCATTAAATACCTCTTACACCCCTTAAACATGTCATAACTCATTAAATTCCACTCTTCCCCAAATGAATTTTAAATTCATTTTACTCTTTCCCATGTGAATTTTTAATTCACAAATAATCCATCTCACCCAACCTCATTTATGGACCCCTCTTCTCAAGATGAATTAAAAATTCATCTTTATTCTCATCCCTTCATTTTTCAAGATTGAATCTAGGCCCTCCACATCATTTTCATCCTCCACCATTGATCTCTCAAATCAATCTCAACTATTCGATCAAAATCTCTCCAAAAATCTTATAAATACATCATCTCTCAAGCCATTTGATCATCCACAATTTGAGTAGTGTTATTATGCTAAAATCTTGAGCTAATCTAAGTGTGAGTTGCATAGTTTGAGAGAGTTTCACATCTCATTTGAGCATCTTGGGTAAAGCTAGGAGCTCTTGGGTGTAAGCTCCTCCACCCTATTTAGATTGGGTCTTCACATCAAGGTATAAATCTTTGTTTTGAATGCATTTGATTTATGTTTTTCCTTGATTTGGATTCACTAATCACAGGCTACATTATCTCCATTCAAAGATGCTCTATGACACATCATAAGATGCATCATAAGTTGGTTAAAAGTCAAGTTCATTAATGTAACTTCCTTCTTACATGCCCTTATGTGTGGCATAGAATCATCATAAGATCACTTATGTATCTTACAATGTCATAAGATGCTCTTATTACTTCTTACACATGTCATATATTACATTACATGTGGCAAAGAGTGCCACCTCAAAGTGGGACACCCTTTTACATTGGGGCACAATAACTAAATATAAATTAAATAATGAATCAAACATTAGGTTGCAAGGTGTTAGGAAAGGTGTCTCAACCTTACATCTTAATGTAACAAAACAAAAAATGCAATTTTCAAGCTATAGAATAGAAAAACTCAATTTATGGGATATAGAGGTCATTTTTCCCCTAAAACATTTTCCCAATGATTTGGAATCAGTTCTTGGATGGATATGATGTAGGTATTTTCAAGCTCTATAATTAAAAAAGATGGGCTCAATCGGCTTCTTGAATCAAAAGTTATGGCCTCTAAAAGTTGGGCCTTCCACATTGGAAATGTAAGAATATCTATTAACTATAAGAAGGAGTTACACTAGTTGACCAACTTATGATGAATTCTATTAAATTTTATAAGTAATCTTTGAATGGAGATAATGGATCCAAAATAGAGTGCTCAAGTTGATGAGTGGATTATGACGAACTTATAGCAGGTGGAAGGAATATGCTAGTTTAGCCCAGACTCTTCTAGGGATTTGGGCATTGGATTTTTAACTAGGGATTTGGGAACAACATTTTTTAGTGGTTTTAGCTCTTGGTTTCCTAATTACCATTTGATGGTTTCATGTATGACTCCTATTTATTAGGTGCTTGAGATGGAGGTTTTGATAGTGAGTTTTGTAGGTATTATTATGTTGTTAGAATTACTCTATATCTCTTGTTGGTGATACTCTTATAAAGGCTTAGACTTTTCAACTATATTGTAACTTCTTATTATTGAATAATATATTCAGTTGCTTTGGAGTATGGGGTTTTTCTCCTAAAAGGGTTTTCCCCACATAAATCATTGTGTTATGGTATATTACTTCTGCATTTATTTCCTTCTAACTAGATGCTTTTCTCCTATAAAGATTTTTAACTTGGGTGTTGGGGCAGCCAAGCAGACAAAGAGGTCAAATTTGAGGCCTAAGTCTATTGCACTTGTTTAGTGGAAAATTGGATTTGTTAATGTTTTAGTGTTTTGATGTTTAAATCTGCCTTTCCACTTTACATTTAAGGACCTAGGGTCAAGTGGCGAGCACTATCATACCCTAGAGTCACTGTGAGATGTAGGGAAACTTGGATTAGGGTGTTTAATTGTTAATTTTCTCTCTGCTATGCTCAATTAACCATTAAAACCCTAATTATGTAAAAACAGAAGTAAACTGATGAATTATGAAAAATGTTACTACAGATGGAAGCAAAATACCAAATTACAAAGTACCTATTTTTGGGAACCTGAGGCGGAAAAGTCTGGGACACGGGAGTGGGCACCCAAGTCCAAGTGATGCAGAGGCTTCCACACTAAAACCTTGACATACAGCATGTATGTCTACAACCCATCATCATCATCATATTTTCCTTAACACTGTCAGCATCATCATATTTTCTCTGCCGACCGATATCCTCCTGCAGACAAACCTTCGACCTTTCGCCTGTCAGCAGCATCATCATATCCGGCTATCGGCAGCATCATCATATTCGGCAAGCGCAAACATCCTCCTGATGTTCACTTTCATCTTACCGCCAACCTCTATCTTCATCATCATGATGTTCAACATCATGTTCATCAGCAGGATATAAAATATCCGGTTCCCTCCATATATCATGATGACGACAACCTCACGCACCTTTCCTTCGATGCTTACATCACCCCGATATCCTGATGACGATTATCTTGATGACGATGACGTCACATGCAGCTCCTCCAATATCCTGCTGTCGGCCAAACTTAACATTATCGGCCCGCGATGGTTTTATCAACCCGATCTTCTACCTTATGCCGATACGCTCCTCCTCGGCAACACCTGATGATGATCACCCCAAAACACATTCACCTTATGCAAATGATTGCATCATGCTCACCTCCATCTACTCGGATGATGCCCGAAGTAACCGCAGGATATACACAGAAATATCCTGATGATGCCGTTGCGTTGGATTTTCCAACCTTAGCGAATTTTCAATCCGCCGAACCTCCTGAGGTGACCCAATCCGCTTCCTGGACAACTTTCCAGACTCTACAACCAGCACGACCTAGCACATACCCATGCTAGGGTTCTCAACACATCTCGACGACGATCCTACACACCTGCATGCAAACAAATAGAAAATGCAGACTAAATCCTAAACTACTGTACATAGCCATTCCACCGATTCGACGAATCAACCGGTGGAATGGATTAGCAAATCCATGAAACCACCAGAACAGCAAATCGATCACACAATGGAATCCAAACAGAGAATTGACACAACATGATCTCTTTATTGATTTCAAAAGATGTAAATACAATACTCAGTCTCTCCTTCTGTCTCACTCTGTCTCTCCTTTTCAATGCAATGTCTAAAATCAACCGATCCTAATACATAAATAGGATCTCCTGCGAGTACTACCGACCTGACTCCAAGCGGCTGGGAGCTTCCAAGCGGCTGGGAGGATCCAACCGAACACACAGCATAATAGCTGTCCTAACAACCTAGCTAAAAATAGTAAAGTATGGTCAACATGACCTTATTACATGCATTGGTCTTACAAGACCTTCTTGGAAACATTAACAAGACTCAAAACAAACTAACTGCCTCATGGAGGCCAGCTGTCAGGTAGGTGCTCCTGCACCATACTCCCCAACAGAAAAGAACTCATGTCCCATGAGTTTGGTTGTGGAAGTCCTCCACCTTTACACTTTGTCATGTCAGTGTTCTGACCTGTTCCAGCTTTATCCTCTGCTGTCTCTTGGCTGCTCCAAGACTTCTGAACTGTAACTTGCTTTCTTGCAAGTAAATCCTCATGCCTGTCAATGTAGGCCCTTCTCACACATACCTTGTGTTTGTCAGGTTGTCTGACCAGAACCTCTGTCTGAACTGCCTCTTGAACTTCTATAATGTTCAACTCTGTCTTTCTTTCAACCTTTATAGGACAAACAATAGTCCCAACTATGACAACATCCTTGTTATTCCTCTCAACTGGTTGTTGTTTGCAAACCTGTTTCTGAACCTGCTGCTGACCTCTGTCAGTCAAAACTGAAACTGTCTTCAAACTGTTGTCCTTAACAACTTCTTTCCCTGCAGTGTCCTCAACTACCTTTATGCCTGCTCCTATAGGCATCTGCACAAATTCCTTCTTTCCCACTAAAATGATTTTTGTTGCCTTCTGTACTACAACTGCTTCCTGTAATGGCATCAACATAATATTTTTCCCATCTTTCTTGATGGTGTAGGTATTAGCATACCCATCATACAGTACCCTCCTATCAAATTGCCATGGTCTACCCAACAGTAGGTGACAACATTCCATGGGCAAAATGTCACACAAAACTCTATCATGATATGCTCCAATCTGAAAATCAACATATGCCTGTTCATAGACAAAAAGTGATTGAGGATTCAATTTATCCACCATTTCCTGAGATACCATGTTGTCTGTTGAACCAGTATCAATGACAACCTTACATACTTTACCTTTGCTCTTGCATGTGGTCTTGAAAAGAGCTCTTCTTTGCATCATATCCTTTGATGTCTGCAAACTAATTCTCCTAAGCATCAATGCTTCTCCCTCCTCAGGATATCCATAACCGTCAGGATCCCTATCTCCTTGATAAGTGTTTGAAGTTTGCACACTTTGCTCTACTTTCTCTTCTTGCACAAGTTGTGCTCTCTTGTCATTCATTCTATCATCTCTGGATGATGAACCTTTGCTTTTTGGACATTTGAAAAATGGATGACCAAACTCACCACAGGTGTAACACTTTCCTGAAAATGTAGTAGAACCTCTACCACCTCCAAATCTGCCTCTATTACCTTTCCATCCACCTCTGAAATCAGACTGTCCCTATCCTTTACCAGTGTCTTCTTGACCCTCATTGGTTTGCCTTGTTGTAGGGGCTAATCCTCTTCCCCTCATATTGCTGCCTCTTCCTCTCATGGACTTATCTTGTCCTCTATTCACCTTTTCTTCAATCCTGATTGCCATTTGGTAACAATCCTCCACACTCTTAGGGTTAGCTAAAACTAACTCATCCTGTATGTTCAATCTCAAACCAGCCAAGTACCTAGCCACCTTTTCTACCTCATTCTCATGATGACCAGATCTCATACTCAACTTATAAAACTCCTCAGTATATGCCTTCACATCCATTTCCTTCTGCCTTAAAAATTGCAGCTTCTTAAACATCTAAATTTCATAATCCTTAGGCAAGAATTTACCTTTGATCCTTGCTACCATTTTATCCCATGAAGTGATCTTTGACTTCCCTTGTTTCCTTCTCTCGGATTGTACATAATCCCACCATACCAAAGCATGACCTCCTAACTTGGTCTTTGCAATCTTTACCTTCTGATCCTCAGCAACATCTTCACATTCAAAGTGATTATCAAGTGCAGCAATCCAATCCAATAACTCATCTTCATTCAAACTTCCATTATACTTGGAAACATCAACCTTTACCTTAGGTTTATCACTCTGCACTACCTTTAACAGTTTTGCAAATCTCTGGTCTTCAGCATCCAGATCTTCAGCTACCTCTTCATACTCTTCAACAGCATCTTCGTCTTCTTCAGACTCACTGTCTTCCACTTCCCTCTTTTTGTTCTTTTCTAGGGCTACAAGCCTGGCTTGAAGTGCTTCAGCAAGCTCCTTCATCTTCCTCATCTCTCTGGCATATTTTTTCTTCATCTCCTGCAATTCCCTTGCAGTACCATTACCTTTTGGAGGCATTTTGTCAACCTCTTACTTCTCTACCTCTGTCCTTTCAGTGACAGAATCAACTCTACCTCTACCCTTTCGGTGACAGAATCAACACACAACAGCCCAGACCTTTTGCTGAGCTCTGATACCACTATGATGCAGAGGCTTCCACACTAAAACCTTGACATACAGCATGTATGTCTACAACCCATCATCATCATCATATTTTCCTTAACACTGTCAGCATCATCATATTTTCTCTGCCGACCGATATCCTCCTGCAGACAAACCTTCGACCTTTCGCCTGTCAGCAGCATCATCATATCCGGCTATCGGCAGCATCATCATATTCGGCAAGCGCAAACATCCTCCTGATGTTCACTGTTCATCTTACCGCCAACCTCTATCTTCATCATCATGATGTTCAACATCATGTTCATCAGCAGGATATAAAATATCCGGTTCCCTCCATATATCCTGATGACGACAACCTCATGCACCTTTCCTTCGATGCTTACGTCACCCCGATATCCTGATGACGATTATCCTGATGACGATGACGTCACATGCAGCTCCTCCAATATCCTGCTGTCGGCCAAACTTAACATTATCGGCCCGCGATGGTTTTATCAACCTGATCTTCTACCTTATGCCGATACGCTCCTCCTCGGCAACACCTGATGATGATCACCCCAAAACACATTCACCTTATGCAAATGATTGCATCATGCTCACCTCCATCTACTCGGATGATGCCCGAAGTAACCGCAGGATATACACAGAAATATCCTGATGATGCCGTTGCGTTGGATTTTCCAACCTTAGCGAATTTTCAATCCGCCGAACCTCCTGAGGTGACCCGATCCGCTTCCTGGACAACTTTCCAGACTCTACAACCAGCACGACCTAGCACATACCCATGCTAGGGTTCTCAACACATCTCGACGACGATCCTGCACACCTGCATGCAAACAAACAGAAAATGCAGACTAAATCCTAAACTACTGTACATAGCCATTCCACCGATTCGACGAATCAACCGGTGGAATGGATCAGCGAATCCATGAAACCACCAGAACAGCAAATCGATCACACAATGGAATCCAAACAGAGAATTGACACAACAGGATCTCTTTATTGATTTCAAAAGATGTAAATACAATACTCAGTCTCTCCTTCTGTCTCACTCTATCTCTCCTTTTCAATGCAATGTCTAAAATCAACCGATCCTAATACATAAATAGGATCTCCTGCGAGTACTACCGACCCGAATCCAAGCGGCTGGGAGCTTCCAAGCGGCTGGGAGGATCCAACCGAACACACAGCATAACAGCTGTCCTAACAACCTAGCTAAAAATAGTAAAGTATGGTCAACATGACCTTATTACATGCATTGGTCTTACAAGACCTTCTTGGAAACATTAACAAGACTCAAAACAAACTAACTGCCTCATGGAGGCTAGCTGTCAGGTAGGTGCTCTTGCACCACCAAGGCCCTATTTTCTGTCTGGATCTGGCAACAAGATCTGCAACCTGAATCTTCTGTATCATAGATTTTCCTAACATAGAACTTCGGGGACTAGGGAGCGGGCGCCCTAGTCCAGGGGGTAGATTTTCTTCCTTTCCTACACTTTAGACATTCCAATATGCTCCTCTGCAACTCCACTCGGTCCAGCTCCTCAACCTGTAACCTGCAATTATGAAAACTTGGTTTGGAGGTTGTGGTGTTTAGGAGCTTGCCTCAGTCAAGCCCCGGAAGGACACTTAAGTCTTCCAAACACTTTTATTAAATAGAGAGAGTGTGCCCTTGTGAGGCAAAGGCCAAATCCAAATGAAATAATGATAGAAACCACAATGATATCACCTTGTAGTGAAAATCTCATGGGAGGAAGATGCTCTTCATTCCATGAGGAGATGAATGCTCAAATTTGCAAATACAAACACATAAACAAAACAAGTCTGCTCTTGCAACACTATGAAAGCCTTGAATCACCTTAGGATGCCAAAATCACACGAACATAATCTCTAGTTTCTAAATGAATGCCTAAGCATGCTTTTATATGCAACTACAAACATTCCCGCCAAGATTTCAAAAATCAAAACTTACCGTGTCGGCCTAGGGACCAAATAACGATCATAAACCGACACTTAAATTTTGGGCCTGACCCAAAATAGGGTAGGACTAGGGTGCAAGCACCCAAGTCCTCCTCCCTATTTTGGGCAGGGTTAAGGTCAAGGGGTCCTCCTAGGTCCACTTTGCCAAGAAACCTAGGTCTCATTCCATCGGGATGCCAAATATATGAACTAAGATGTCCTAAATGCATGCTAAAGACTCGGGAGCTAAACCTTATGAGGGAAAAGCCCCCAAGGGGACATTTTCTGACATTACAACACTAATAGGGCCAAGAGGGCACCAAGGTCAGCCAAAGATTATAAAAAAGAGGTTATATGAGCCACAAAAGTAGCCAAAGTGTTAACTGGAGCTGAGTCCAAATGGGGGTCATTGAAGGCTATAAGTTTGTTGTGCTAAGTGGACTGGCCAAGTCAAGGTTGAGGAATGATACCTAGGGCACAAGCCTGTGAAGTAACTAGAATACTCAAGCCAGAATAGAGGGTTTGTCGAAACAGTGGTGTACAAAGGTCGATTAAGGGTCATCAGAGTGGCCAAGGGGGCCAAGAACAAACTAGCACACTAGATCAAAAAGGCTAGGACAAGGCTAAACAACAGGCACAATGGTCAAAACATTCCAAAGAATGGACTAAGGATCCATAATTGTGGAGCGACTGTGAGTGCAGGAGTTTGATATGCATCAAGGTGAGTTCACTTGGTCATCAAGATGAGTTCACTTGACACCTCTACTCTTACATTTGAGTCAAAAACTAATGAAGTGGGTCCAAGAGAAGAACAAAGACCAAGGATCTAATTGTAAAGCCCAAACAAGGGCAAGTACAATCAATCATGCCATGAATAGAGGCCTAACCAAGAGCAGAGAGCACCTGGAGTGGCTGAGCCAAGTCCAGAATGGACAAGAAGGCTAAACAAAATGAAGAGGAGAGTCTAAGGCTAGGATTCAAAGGAGTCCAGATCTAGAATGCAGATAGCTGAGTGTCTGCCAAACCTTCAGGTGTCGAGAAAGATGTGAATCTAACCTAGAAGTCCATAGAGGTCAGAAATGGAATGTTGGGAGCCTGAATATAGGGCTATGAGGCCAAAAAATTACAAAGTTGAGTTTGATACCAGGCTGAGAATAGATCAAGATCTTGATGTCATTGAGGGGCCTATGAACGCCTAGGACAGTATTTGCAAGGGAAAATTTAGCCAACATGCAAAGCACACCCAAAAGGGGCCGAATAGGAGTTGGAAGCCTAGATCTGAACCTAATCACATCCAAAGGGATTGAGGACAAGAGGGTAAAATAGAGTGTCTTAGAATGGGACAAGTTGTCCCAAAAATTGGATCGAGCCCAACAAGGCCTACAAAACCTATGTCTAAAATTACTTTTTGGACAATCAATCTTTACAGATTTTTGCCTTTTGGACTCAACAATGAGGTCTTCTTTGAATCAGGATGCACCAGAAAAATTCATGGCAAGAACTCTCCAAAAATGAGGGAAGGGAATTGTAGATTTGAAGCTCTAATACCATTGAAGAGTCACCAATGGACTCAAGAAAGCCTAGAATCACTGCAATCAATACAACCTTCCACAACAAGACAGAAAAGAAATAACAACATGGAAGAGGAGATGTACTTAAGGGTGTTTAGGGTATGGGATTTAATATTGAGGATGAAAGTGGATTGGCTGAGTAGGGGTAATGATAGGCCCAATAGTGGTAGATGAAAGAGGCATAGAGGTGTGGTACATCATGTGTGTGATGGGTATCTAAAGAAGGGTATAACTAAGATCTAATCTATAGAGGGGTAGGTAAGTGGAAAAGAATAGGTGTAATGCCCCAAGATTTTCCTCAAGACATTAACAGACAAAAGAAGATTGAACAATTTTTTTCTATAACAAAAAGTGGTAATAAGTAACCACACAACCAACTAGCATGTCCAAGGTGTCATGCAATCCATGATGGCACACTTGACACCTACACCAATGCATAAGCATTATTACACAAGTGGAAGACTTACTCTACCATGGGACAAGACATCATGGTCAACACATAAAATGAGGCATGGAAGAGAGATAAGATCCCTAAAACCACTAGGTTATCTTCATAACACCTCTACTAAACCACTCTCCAAGTTTCACTATGCTATGACAAGTAGAAAGGATACAAATTGCCATTATCAGGTTTCTCAAAGAACCTACAGGTGGGTCAGACTTGAAACCCAAATTATATCTTTCAACTCTACATACAACAAACTTAGACTTTAGGATGCAAATGCAACTCGTAATCCTATGAACTTCGGGCTTCATCGGTGACTTGCAACATGCAAAGGAACCCTAAACTTGGAACAAGAAAGACATTCAAACTCTAGAGACTTCTTGCAAATTGCACATTTGCAAAGTGTGATTGGCTTCCAAACTCCAAATTAGCATCACATCAAACTTAAAAACTTGCTTGTATTTTGCATGTTTGCAAAGAGGTAAGTGAACACCTAAATCCTGAGCTACATGACACTCCAAACCTAAAGAGAAAATGACAAGGGACACTTCTACAAATGCATTCAATATCCTAACTCCTGAACACTTACTGCATCAGACTCTAAATTCTTGATGCAACTCACATTATACATTGTGCAACAAGTTTCTTGACTCTAGTCTTATTGCACTTTAGAGTTTGGACTTTGAGTGCAAATTGTAACTTCAGACTGGCAACCCTTGTTTGCGATGCATTTTAGACTATATTTTTGTCTTGCAAAATAGAGCATTGGAAAATCTCTAAGGAAGAGGAACAACAACATTCTTTCCCTTTGCTCTCTAAGGTACATAACTTCCTTGATTTAAGAGTTGTTCAAAAATGGTCTTAGGGATACATTCATGAGGATGTAGGCTCTGAGTTGGCCAAATGAAATCATCCTGAAGTACACAAGTCCCAATATATTGGAAGATTGGTACATATCACTATAAAAACTAAATAAACATAATATACAACTAAATTACAACTAAGTAAATAGAAATATTATATAGTCACCAAATCATTGAGATGCACAAACTCTTGACATGCAATCCAAGAATCTTGAACATCTCTAACTCCCTAATAGGTATAGTGCCACCCAACCATGTGGTACCCTCAGGCCCACCCCATTATACTAAGAGACAAATGCAAGGATACAACCACACTCATGAAATAAAAAATATAGATACACTCATGCCAAGAAACATGCATAACATAGTGCTACAACATCCAATTACACCAAATGAAATAATCACAAGGCAACAGTGCATAATGCTCATAATCATGTTGAACACAAAATCCAACTACAAGAAAGGACGAGAATCCTAGAATCAAACAAGGAGTTTCATCATAGTGTCTTGATAGCCATGTGGTCTTTAGGAGTTGACTTCCTTCCACGAAGTCACTCAGTGACATTCACCAACTACCATGAGTTGTGACGTGTCCTTCACGACCAACTGAATCCACCCAAGGTCTTCAGTTTGGAGTGGGTATCTTGTTTAACATGTTTTAATTACCCAATTGAGATTTAGTTATCACTTCATTAAACTCTCCCCCACTCTCTCCTCATGTATCACTTTGGATTACAGTGAATGGTGAGAGCCACTCCTCTCCTAATCTAGACCTCAATCCTAAATGCTCATCACTCTAATTCTAGCAATTGTGTGTGACATGGAAAACAATGCAACATCTTCTACAACATATTTCTAAGAGGTGTAGGTTTCCAATTCAAAATGAATGACATTCATTTCACAACTCAATTCAATCAAACAAGCCTTAAATTGCAATTTTACCATTTTCACAAAAGGTTGCAAAACCATAAAATTCCCCATGCCTCCATTAATGGAGTAGCATGCTACCTTCAAATTTTCCCTATTTTGATTTTGAGGGAGAAAATAAAAACTAAGACTACCATTTGATGCATAATTCACCCAACATCAACAATCACATTTCAAATTGAGAGAAGGGCATTCTAGGAAAATGTTTCCATAATAATGGCTCTAAAATGAACAATTTTCAATTTTGCAACCTACAATTAAAATTCATGAAATTATAAAACAAACTTTCAATGAAATGATTCTCCTACCATGAGGAACTCAATACAACTATCCATTAGAACTAAGTTACAATCTCCATTTCCAACAATTTTAATAAATGAATGCAAAGAGGGAAAATACCTCCAACAAACAATCAACAATGGAATAATTCCTCCTTCTGCTGCAATCACACTCCAAGAAAATCCTTTTTCCAAGGACACAACAATCAAAACAAAACAATTCCACTTTCACAAAGCAATTCTAATATTTTCCCAAATTTTCTTTCAAAAAATAGCAAGAAGAGGGTTTGAGAAAGAGAGAGTTTTTGGAAGAGGAAGGATAAGAAGAAGGTTTGAGAGAGATTTTTTGGAAGATGAAGGATGAATAAAAAAATGCATTTCCAAATTTAACTTTTCCTTTTATACTTTTCTTTTTCCCCACTTTATATTAAAATTTTCAATTAACTATTTTAAAACATAATCTTGGAAATAAACCAATTCCTCAAAGCTATATTCCAGCCTCATTTAACATTAAGTCTAATAAAATAAAATCACCACATTCATAATATTTTCCAAAGACAATATAATTGATATATTTTACATAATTAAGATGAATCCATTTCTTCACACATTATATTTAATTCCCTAAGGAAATTAATTCAATAATTATTTTCTTTCTTTTCAAGGAATAATAAAATGATAGAATTTCTTTCTAAAAAGCATATTTAGATATCTTTTCCGCAAACACGTCACACATGCATTTCGAGATAATTTTAAATATAAAATGCCAAACTAGAAATAAACACATGTAAATGACTTCCACACACTTTACGGATTTTCATGACATGCAGATTTTGAAATCGCCTCCAATTTGGATCCAAACTAAGGAATGCACAAGATTCATCTCATACTCAAATTGAGCAAGATAAAGGTTAACACACACATATAATCCAATACAAATGTCTCATTCATAACCAACATTGGGGAATAATCCTGTACCTGCACACTTAGGTCAAACATCAGGTGTACCTACTCATATACATATATTTGAAGAAAAGCATAAACACCCAACGTGGCATTATTTCATAACTGAATAAACATCACATCTAACATGAATCATCACTATAATCATAAAGATGCAATAAATGATAGAAATTCACATACTAATCCATGTATGATAAATGCACCTGTATAATATATACATATATCATAGCAGTGAAATAATATCAAGTTGAAAGGTACAACATACAACATATACATTCATAGGCAAAGGCCTAGATAACAATACAAAACTCCATCGGAAAACACCTTGATGGCATAACCAAAATGTAATAATAACAATATCATATTCAAACAAGAGTAAACAGGTAACAAGGCACAAGTGCCAAAGGCATTAAAATAGGTACTTAATGGTTAGGGGCTAGTAGTAGTGGTACTATGGGGATGAGTAGTGGTAGTGGAAATGGAAATGGTAGATGATGAATCTATGGTAGAAGTAAGACTAGATGTAGATACACAAGTCACAGTAGATGAAGTAAGTTTAGCATAAACTACCTACAATGCTTCTAATTCAAATGGCTTGTTTGCAAACACATCATGAAACATATCTGCTAGTTATGCAATATTTTCTATGTTAACCAAACTAGCAAGCTTATTTACAAAGTCTTGATTGTTCAAATGAGCATAATATTCATAGTCCTCATTGTTCTTGTTATGAGTATTGGAATATAATTCATTTTCATTGGATGAGATGTCCATAGTAGGGTTTAAATGAGCACTCTTTCACAATAGAAGATTAGGATCCCGAGTAGCTTGTGGTATAAACAAATGATTAGAAAATAAAGCTCAAAAGTACATTTTTAGAGTGAAAAAAAAATATATTAGTAATATATCATATCTAAAAGTGAAACCCTAATATGTTAGCCAAGGATGGGTAGGGTGGGTGAAAAACTATCATAATAAATTTTAAAACCCCTAACAACAATGTAAAATAAATGAAGTGGAGGAATGTAAAGAGTTTATATCTAAAACCAAAATGTATAAATCTAAAAAATGTAGATTTGAAAAACCCTAATATGGATAAGAAGCCCTAGAAGAAGACTAGGTTGTGTAGGATCAATTAGGTTCACCTAAATGTAAAAGGAAAATAAACTTTCCTTGGGGTTAATCTAGGCAAATCTAATGAATGTATACACATAAGCACAATTAACCTAGATTAATGATTGGAGTGATTAATGGATAGCCCGATACTTATCTCTATGATCAAATAATGTAAACTAATGAAGTTTGAGAATATGCTTTATCTCTATCCTAAAAATGTGATCTCTCTATCAATGAAATGATTCAGAACTTGCATTGAATCTTTGTTTCATTTAAGATCAAGTCTATAGGTCTAGTTCAAATCCACAACTATGGACTTATCCTTTGTGTCTAGATAAATCCCTACACAATGTCTAGTTCTATTCTTTTGTTCACCTAATTAACCTCTATCTACTCTACTCTTCTTTGATATCTAATGGCTAACAGTATTTAGAAATTCCTTGAAAAGGTTATCATTGTGTCACAATGAGATGTGTTTTGTTAGTCCAACCCTAAAAAATGTGTGTAAAAGTTCAAAGACAATAGGTAAGCACCCTAGGATGATGTATGCAAATTTGTTACTCATTTTAGTAGACCAAACCAAAATATTTTGAACTATTAATTACTCCTTTAATGCTCTAAGATGAGAGTGGACTTATTGATTCTAGATTATTAAAATGAATACTAATAAATGTCTTTAAATGCTAGCACATAGCATTAAATTTTAAAAAATGTATATTTAGTTGGCTTAGGATGAGAGAACAAAGGGATCTATTAAACCCAAATTTGAATTTAAACTTTAAAAAGGCAAGGGTCAAGCTTGTGACCATGGGATTGACCCTACAACTATAGAAATGACTCAATGTGGGAAAATGGTTCGATCTAGATGGATAGTAGCTATATAAGGTAGGTATATAGATAAATGTGATAAATATTAGATAAGATGAATGTATCAAAGTATGTGTATATAAGGATGAGGTGATGTCTAAATATGTGGAGATGTGTGTGTATAGGATAGGTAAATAAAAGCTAGGTAAATGAGCTCAACTTCACACAAGACTACAATATTTGTTGATATGTACATGTATCAAGATATTTCCTCAAAAGGAATACAAGAATAAATGAAAAATACAATGATTATGAAAATTTAACTAGTACAATAACATATTATATTTATGTATATATAACACAATATAAAAATATTATGATGGATTGTGTACATCTATGTTAAATTATATAAAAATAAAATACACTAGTTAATATAAAAGACATATGGAATGGAATCACACCCCCAAAGTTGATGCAAAAGTCCATAGATAAAAGAAAACTAGGCACACCTTTATGTAACTAAAGCAATCTCAATAGAAGGAGGATGTGGATGATGGTTAGCGAGTTTGCCCCATCTATCCAGGAGATCCTGACCATTAGGAATAGACTCCCAACCCATGATGGTGTTCTCTTTGTCTTTTTTCTCTTCTTGATTGACTGGAGTGGTATGAATAGGATGTTAAAAACTGAGAGGGGTGTGAATCAGTTATCTTAATTATTTCAGCTTTCTAAACTTTCTTAACAATTAATGTAGCATTAATTCAATTAAGCAAACATAACCATGAAATGGAAATACACATGACACAATATTTTTGATGTGGAAACCCTGTTAAGGGAGAAAACCACAAGGTGATTAACCCAAGATTGTATTCTCTGTTAGAAGAATAGAAATACAAAATGGCACTTGCTAATTAGGGCTCACTGCTCGAGCACACTGCTCACAAGAGGCTCACTGCCTACAATAGTTTATACAAGAAAACTAAATACTTGAACTGATGAGAAGCATCCACATATGCTAAAGTTCAGTTCCGGTTAAGCTCAATATAATGATCTGCTGCACTTCATTCTTACTCTCTTAGGTGCTACTGTCCTATTACATTCCAAACCTGTCTTACTTTCTTCGCACTGCTCTTCTGCTTTTATTCGCAGAACACAATTCACGACACACACCTTCATACCGAAATCAATTTGGTATATATATCTGCACCAAGGATTTCATCCACTTTCTAGTCGGCATCCGGAATAGTCAATATTTATCTAAATTCTGATCTGTCGGCCGAATCCTTACTTATCAATTGATGTGTATCAAAGAGATTCTTATAGAAGTCATCTAACATGTCGGCCAATCATTAATGATACCTTAAGAACCTTGATCACCATCAATATCTCATTCAAAATAATTCTGATGCTCTGTCGGTCAGTTCTTCCTCTGTCTACTCTGCCAAACTGGAACCCAATACTCAAGTACTCATGCTCTTCACTGTTCCATGACCAGAGGCTCAATCCCTAGAATCTATCAGTCAAGGTACTCCTCTTGACTTTCCCAAATCCGCACATTACCGAGATACTTCCTCTAAGAGATCTGGACCTGTCTGTTGGACCTTGTTGCCTACTCTGTTCTTGCTTACCAGACCACAACACTTCTTCAGTCTAACTTTCGGTAAAGACACACCATGTCCTGCGGATGTGTGGGATGATCTTTGTTGCCATCAATGACAACACCAATGAAGCCACATAGTGTCTCTTGCCAACAATCTCCCCCTTTGGCATTGATGGCAACACTTAGTGAAAAATGACTAAGTGTTATACAACACTCCCCCTTGGTTGATGCTCTATTCTATTGTACACTATACCGGAGCTCCCCCTTAGCTGGAGTCCATATTTTTCACTGCTCCTCACTCCCCCTTTGACATCAATGGTAAAGGGTGGGATCCGTACACCAAAATTTTCAAAACTCAATCTATACTTAGTCGCATAAGTATATTATCTGGTTGTACTTTACATATACTTTAGTATATTTGCAAAAGTGTTCTTTAATTGTACAACTTATGTTGCCCAACTCTGCTTCATCCTGTCCAAAATTGAGATGTGACCACTCAACAGGAATGCAAAAGCTTCTGCCCTCTTCAGATCTCTCGGATCACTGGTCCGGTCTGTGGTTTGATTCTTCTAAGTTCATTCAACCTACTTATTCTATTTTTCTTCTCCTTCTCAAGCTTCTTCATTTCATCTATGATTACAATAGTCTAACACTCTTGATTTACTATGGAGGAGGATAGAGGATCAAAACTTTGAGATAAACTTAATAGTTTATCCTCTTGGGGTAAGTGCAAGAAGATGGGGGGCCAAAAAGTGGCCAAAATAATTTCAAAAAAATTTAAGTCATAACGCGAGCGCGTTATAACACGCTCGCATTATGGCTTGGTAATGACAAGCCTTAGGCTCATCATTACCAAGCCATAACGCGAGCACGTTATAACGCACTCACGTTATGACTTGGTAATGAAAAGCCTTAGGCTCGTCATTACCGAGCCATAACGTGAGCGCGTTATAATGCGCTCGTGTTATGACCTAGTATAAATGAAAAAAAAAGCAATTGAATTTCATTTCATTCTTATTTTCTCCTCTACCCGCGGCTTCCAAACCCTCAAAAATGCGCTCGTGTTCTACAAAATGCCAATCAACACAAAAATCTTATCAATTCATCAGCAAAATGCCGCCGCGACATCGAGCACGCAAAGGGGTGAGTTATCTTTGTTTTTTTGTTTGAATTTCTTTCTAAATAGGTAGGTTTTTGTTGATTTTTGATGTATATTTCGTTAATTGTCAGGAAATGTTAATGCACCTCCTCCTCCTCCTCCTTAAAATCTGAGGAAATACTTGCAGAACAACAACCTCCTCCATTCATTCCTCAACATGCCCCTGGAACACAAGATAATATAATGGGGCAAATTGAAAACAACAAAAAACAAATTGATGATATAATTGCAAGGTTGAAAGATCCTTCCACTTCAACCTTGCATAGGTCCACGCTTGCCGAATCTCTTGAGTCTATGTTATCAAATGTAAATTCAATTAGCAAGCAAATAACTAGTTGGACTAATAAAAAGAGAGAGTTTAGAGATTACTATGCAGACAAGTTGTCATACCAAGATGTCAAAAAATTACAAATTACAAAATTAGACTTGTGTTCAATTTTCACAAACCCACAAACAAATCAACCTCCACCCATTACATGCAAGAGGTTCCCTATCCATTGGTGCAACAACCAAGCAATAAGGGACAATTTCAGGCAGAGGTGGTGGATGGTTTTTGACCATCCTCCATGCAATAATAATGAGGTCCCGCAATACTTTTTGAGGAAACTCTACTGCGAGTTTGTCCTCAATAAAGTGCCAAACTATTTTGATATGTGGGACTTCCAGGGTGGAGGTGGGGGCTCAACACAGGATAGACCAGGGGCACGTCTTGACCCACAGCGGGTAGTGAGATGAGTAATCAGCAGACTAGCCCATGAGCATGTTTCTATCCCTTCCATTGTGAAGGAGAGTGTTGAGGTCAATACACTGAGGTCGATTAGTGCCTTGACCCAGAGCATCATAGAGCATGCCGATCCTGCAACACAGAGTGGGTTGGGAGATAGTGCGAGGAGTAGGGTCCCACCACATACTTGCCAGGCTTGCTGGTCAACCTATGGTTATGACCCCATGGACAGTCAGGACGCAGGTGCACAGGCTACATCTGCAGCTGAGTAGATGGTGATGACAAATACCCTCCTGAGTGAGACTTTCAGCCTTGATACTTAGGTAAATATTAGCAAGTTTATTGAATTTAATTTATTAAATTTTATTTTTGAAATACAAGATTAACTAATTTAAATTGATGATTTTAATGAAATTTCAGGGTCATAGCGTCGATGCAGTTTTCAGTGGTTCTCCATGTACATTTTTCACTAGATCATCTATTGTCGAGGTATGTAACTAGTAAACAATTATAAATATTACATGTGAATAGCATCGTTATATGACTGGCATTCTAATTTCTGATTTTGGATGTTGAATAGGTTAATACTGTAGATTTCATGGCAACACCTACCAGCGGTGGTGGACTTCAAAGCTTTACGGAGGTAATAAAATAAATAGTTTAATGAATGAATTGTACTTACTAAATTTTTGTATGTGATTTGTGTGTTTTATTGTGTGTACTTCCATGTTTAGATGAACGTGTGTGTATGTTAGGAGCCATGATTTGCATCACTATTATAGTTTTCGTAATTGAATAATGTTGTTTTATTTCTAGATGATGCAGGCTGCGGAGACACCTCCCCACGTTCATAGGGCAATGGAGCAGGGTGTGGCCTCTGCGATTCATAGCTCCATGGCATTGACAGGGGTATGAGGAAAATTAGTAAATTTCAATTTACATTCATTGTTATAGTTGTCTATTTTTGAAAAATCAAAAGATTATTGATTTGAAGTTTAATTTCTATCTGGATGGTTTCTATAGGACATGACATCACCAGGGCCTATTCCTGCTACTGAGGCAAGCGAGGAGATAGATTATATGTTAGCAGTAAGTGATTATTTTGTTAAATGTTTTATTTTTTTATAACATGTAATTTCTATATATTAATGTCTATACGTTTTTTTGTAATAGGTAAAGGTGCAGGAAGAACTAAATAGGAGGAGTAGCCCTCGGGTTTGTAGTAGACCACCCACATGCATGTCTCCATCCCCTAGAAGATCAAAGGCTGCTCGTGATTTATTCTCTTCACCAGCTAGAGGGGAATGACTTTTTATTGTGTTCCTTTGTTGTATGCCTATATGGCATTTGTGGACATATATTTTGTATTGTACATAGTTGACATTGTATGCCTATATGGCATTCTTGTAAGCTTATATGACTATTTTGTATATATGTTATACTTATATCGATAGATATTGATGTATGCCTATATGGATATTTGGTTAATACAAATCTTTTTTATTGATGGCGTCCATACTTGCATTATAAATCCACTTTTGAATGGATATTTGTAGATGGCTACTTCAAATATTTGAAGTCCGATTGTATTACATAAGATGTTTGCATTTTCTTTGATAGGCTTGATACGCCATGGATTACATGATGGTGTTTGATGGAAAAGTATGGTACTAGAAGACTCTAGTTCATTCTTAATAGGCTTGTGATTGATAATATCTTTGCATGATTGCACTTGATCTTGGATCATGGGCATGTTGTCAGGATTTTGATTGCATTGTGATGTTTGATGGATAGGCATGGTGTAAGATACCCAACTAGTTCTACGAAAATTTTTCCTTACTTAAACAATTTTACTTGCTATCAATTCATCAACTACTTCAACAACACAAAGATATACATCAAAGATAACTACTTGAATGAATCAACCTTAGAGTTGGGTACTTGTCTAGTTATTTGACTCAATCAACTTGCAATGTCTTATTACATGGATAATGCTTTCAATAGCATGAAGTTACAACTTATTCAATGGAGATACAAAAGAAAGGCCTTAAAGCCTTGATGTTTACAATGGCGTCTACACTTGATCAACTCAATCAAACTCAATGATGTCAACCGAATGTCAACATCTCACAATATCACAAGGGAGCATCACCTTGCTTGTTGCATGGATGAACGTCATAGTTGTAAGACTCTTAGGGTTAGGCGCCAACTAAAGGTAGTAGAGACCAGACTAGGCACCATCCTAAACTAGGCGCTTCCTTGAGGTGGTAGAGACATGGATGAACGTCTGGTGGGGTTTGATGACTCTATATTGACACTCAAATTCACTTAGGCACAATATTAGTGTTCTTCTAACTAGGCGCCAGATAGGAGGATTCTCAGGGGTTTTGGCGCCTAGGGTACAACTTGTCAATTTCTCAAAGAATCTTTGAAACACTTGACTTCCAAGGATTATCATCTTACCCTCTGATGGAGCGCCTTGTTCCAAAATTGGTCTTGGGGACTGACATCTCTCTTAGGCACATGTTTGGAGTAATGTCAACTGGTATCAGTGCCTATTATCTCAATTCACACTTGACATCAAACTTTTGAAGCTCTTTTACCCTAACGCCTTTATCTTCTATCAAGCGCCTAACATTCTGGAGGTGAATTCCATCTTAATCCAAGTCTTCAAGGTACTTCCAAGTTTAGGTGCCAAAATAGGGTTGTGGAGGAGTAGAACCACGCCTTAGGAGGATAACTAAACCCTAGGCACCAATTTGAGGTTGCAAGAGCATAGGTATGCACCAAGTAGAGTTTGATGCTCAAAACATTAACATTATTCAATGAAATCCTTTTTTGACTCTAGGTGCCATTTGGAGGCTAGAAAGAGGGAAGTTGACACCAACTGCATTAGGCGCATTTCTGAGGTGATGGAGACCAATAAGTGTGCCTTGTCCTCTGGCTCTATTCCTTGTTAACTTTGCAACTTAGATTATCTAAACAACACTGAGAATGCTTCCCTTCTTCCTGATACAAGTTGAAAGATCCACTGGGCACCATTTCAGGTGTCTGGAGAGATCATCAACCAAGGGTGCTAATAGAGCCTTTGGCAAATGGAAAGAGCGCCTTACTTAGATTTGATTTCTGGATGCCAAAATTGAGGAATTTTGCACCTTGGCTAGGAGTTTCTCATTTCAATCTTGATTATTCATCTAAGTGACTTTCCATAGCTCCCAAGCCTTCAATCTATCCATTACCCCCTGCTAGGCGCTCAAAATAGAGTGTTAACACCTTATGAAGGTTAGGTGCATTCTGAAAGTGGGGTAGGCAAGTGAGGGTGCCAGACCAGGCCTTGAGACTTCTCTCCTCATCAAAGGCTTTCAATCCTAGGCACCAGATCCAAGGAGTTCCAACCAACACATGCGCCTAGTGCTATGAGTTCACCCAAAGGACATCTTTAACTTGAAAACTTTCGATCTTCATCCATCTATGCTAGGCGCTCAATTGGAGGATCCCTAGAAACATGTATAGGCGCCTTGAGGTTATTAGGTGCTTAATTTGGATGATCCTTGTGCTAGGCGCTTAGTAAGGAAAACTGGAGTGAAATGGGCGCCTAGGCTCCCAAGCTTCCATACTTAGTCAAATTTTAGGGTTCTGACCTTGTTCCTGCAAAACAAATAGATAGAGTTAGTCTGAAACCAATTCATTCCCTCATCATTTGGAATTAGGCTCCGGGAATGAGGAATAGGCTAATCCACTATACACTTGATGATCAAGCTGGGAACGGGGACATGACACATGGTACTAGGCTAATCATTTTGGGTTTTGCATGAGCCTCAGACAAGGTAATAGGCATAGGGTTTTTATCTTGCATAATGATTTTTTCAAACCAAGGGTCCATGATGGAAATGATTAAGGATGATAGAATGTTTGGATTTTGGACTTTGAGATGTTTATTGTTGTAAACATTTATTGTTTGGACTCAAATTTTGTTAAATGGTTGTTTGAAAGAGGACACATCAAACACAACAATAAGATTGGTTTAAGTATGGATGCAAATGATGTTTACTAGTTTACTAATGTGATGATGTTTACTAATGTGATGATGATTACTAATGTGATGATGATTTTGCATGTTTTCAATGGTTGGGATCTACAAGTTATGCATTTTTTTGGGATGCACACCTCATTGATTGTAGTGGGATGACTTGAATGCATATTGCCTATATCCACAGGATGACTTTGTTATTTTTCCTTGTCTATGCTCATTTGCGCATTGGTATGTTGCATTGGGATGAGAGGATGGATGTTGCTTTGATAGTGATGTGTATTCGTCACCTAGTGATGGATGATCTTATATAGTGGTTGGGTGTAATGGTTATCTTCATGTGGTTGTAGATGTTGATCCTTGGTTTAGAGGTGTTTGGTAGTGTGTCTTGGTGGACTCTTGATTCTAGATTAGAGTATTAGCATGATACAAGTTCTCTTGAGACTAGGATGTCTGTATTGGTGCATGTGATCTTCTAGGAGGAGATGTTAGATCATGATGTCATGTTTGGATACCTAATTTTGTAGTTGGAGTTTTGACAGTGGTCTTGTTGGTTCTCTTGGTATTGAGTACATTGGTCATGTGCTTGGGAGCTTAACATGGATTGATTGGTTGTAGGTTCTCATACATACTTCGAGACTTGGGTGAGGCTAGAGTTCTCTTGGGATTAGAGACACTTGTTGAGATGGTTACCCTTTAGAGGTTTTAGCAGGAAGACCAAGGAGACTTTCACTTGGATATGGGCATGAGTTAATTATGGACCTAGAGAAGATTCTTATTGGAGAGAGTCATTGTGGCTTGGTGTATCTTCGACAAGCATTCTCATTCCCCACTCTTGGTCTACTCGGTAGACTATCATCTAAGAGGTATTTCCCATCCTTTAGATGAATTTTTTTAATGCTTTATCTTCTCATGGTTATGGATCTTGAGCTATGGTTATTGGTTCTAGAGGGTTCATTCGAGGGGTGTCTCTAAACATGCTTTTTCTCAGGCGCTAAACTGGAGGTGTCTCTAAATAGTCGGTTTGGTCGCATCAGGAGTAGGACGAAAGTTACACCCCTTTGCAACTTTACACTGCCTCCTTCTGACGATTTTTGGGGCAGCAGAAAACCTTTCACCACGGGCAAATGCCTCAGAGCTATAAAAAATTGAGAGAGGTTATTATAGAGGCACTCTACATGATCGCGTTGCCTTAGACAGAATATTTCTAAGTGACACAGTTTTTGAGTAACATCTCGTCAAAGATTGCTGCCTTTTTGCACTTTGGACTCTTCAGGGATATCGTCGGTACAATGTAGCTCCGACTGTTTTGACATGTTTGGGTGAAAAACAAGACCATGCCTAGTGTAAATGTACCCATTCGAACGTGTTGGAATAGTCAGTTTGGTCGCATCAGGAGCAGGACAAAAGTTACACCCCTTTGCAACTTTACACTGCCTCCTTCTGACGATTTTTGGGGCAGCAGAAAACCTTTCACCACGGGCAAATGCCTCAGAGCTATAAAAAACTGAGAGAGGTTATTGTAGAGGTACTCTACATGATCGCGTTACCTCAGATAGAATGTTTCTAAGTGACATGGTTTTCAAGTAACATCTCGTCAAAGATTGCAGCCTTTTTGCACTTTGGACTCTTCAGGGATATCGTGGGTACAATGTAGCTCGGACTGTTTCAACATGTTTGGGTGAAAAATAGGACCATGCCTAGTGTAAATGTACCCATTTGGATGAGTTGGAATAGTCAGTTTGGTCGCATCAGGAGCAGGACAAAAGTTACACCCCTTTGCAACTTTACACTGCCTCCTAATGATTTTTGGGGCAGTAGAAAACCTTCACCACGGGCAAATGCCTCAGAGATATAAAAAACTGAGAGAGGTTATTGTAGAGGCACTTTACATGATCGCGTTGCTTTAGACAGAATGTTTCTAAGTGACACATTTTTCGAGTAACATCTCATCAAAGATTGCTGCCTTTTTGCACTTTGGACTCTTCAGGGATATCGTTGGTACAATGTAGCTCAGACTGTTTTGATATGTTTGGGTGAAAAATAGGACCATGCCTAGCATAAATGTACCCATCCGGATGTGTTGGAATAGTCAGTTTGGTCACATCATGAGAAGGACACCAAAAATGCAAAAGTTGCTTTGTGCAACTTGACAACATTGACACTTTTTTGCAACATGACTCAAAGACTCAAACTGACCCCAAATGACTCAAAGTGACTTAAAATCACCTTGATTTGGTGCCCAATGTACATTATAGAGGTCAAGGTGCTCCTTATCATTCAAACATCTTAGATGAGCGCATAGGAAAGGAAAAAGCTCTAAGTTTCATCATCATGAGTGCCTAATATCAAGAGACTTTAATGGCTCAAACCTTAGCATGAAGTCCTAAGGCACATTTCATGTCTCCTTTCATCCAGTTTGGCACCCTTATGTAGAATTTTCAACTTGATTTGGTGCCCTATATGTGAAGGAAGATCTAAAGGCATGAAAGTGGATGTCATATTGCAAGAGTTTGGATCATCAAAATTGAAAGAAATAAGTCTATTAAGCTTGGGCACCCTTGGTCTTCTTTTCATTCATTATGAGCGCCTTGGGAGAATGGTATATAGGTCATCATCATGATTGGGCGCCCTGGATCCAGAGTGTTGAAGAGATCATCAAATGGTGTCTAGTAGGGTGAGTTATGAGTTTGGTTGCATCAGGAGCAGGATACCAAAAATGCATAACATGATGATGTAAAAATGTGTACATATGTGTAAAAATGCAGGAGGAAATAAAAAAAGACAAACCTTCCAAATTAATGTGCATACTTACAACTCAATGTAACATAACTTTACAAAATCAATGTGAATACGTACAAATTAATCCAATGAACCATCTGGGTCTGCTCTACTCTTTATTGTGTCAAGTATTGCTTCATGGTCAGACTCATGCACCTTCCACAATATTTTGTTCAAAGGTCTACCCCGATACTTTATCAAATGAACATTGGATGCCACGACAAGGTTTGAGTAATGAAGAATCTTTCGATGCATGTCAAAGTCCTGAAATAGCCAAATATTAACACTCTTATGTGGGTACCTTCTAAGCCATGTTCTAGTAATAACCACTGATCCTGTAGGGTATTCGATGTTTTCTCCATCTATAACAGGGGCCTCCAATTTCTTTTTGGCCTCAACACAATGACATAAGTAATAATCTGTTCCCTCTTCATTATCTTCATCTGCAATAAATGCATATACGTGCCCTACATTGATATGTGTAGCAAATTAGATGAAATTAGTCAACATTACAAAAACACTACAAAGTAAGAAGACATTACCTAGTTGAACTAGATGAAATTAGATGCATATACGTGCCCTATATTACCTAGTTGAACTAAATCTGATATGTGGTCAAAGTCAACTAACGATTCCATCTGTGTTAGTTCCAGTGCCGTCGGGGGTTGATACGTGTCAAGTGGGCTAAGATAACTTAACTGCCATTCGTCAACCCACTCCTTTGACTCGCACTCATCCCAGACTTGAATTGTACAGGAAGAACAAAAGCATGACATCTTTCGTGTATGGATACTCCATGAACCTGCAATTGAGCTTCTGAAAGAGTGCATCTCATTTGATCCTGTTAGTGTACAACAATCCTCATATGGTGCAATGTTAGTATCATCTATCAACCAAAAAAATCTACGAACTAAAGACTTACCTTCATTACCTGGACCCATGGAAGCATTACACCACTCAACAATCGATTTTGCATCTGTCAACTTTGCATTGTCTTTATACTTTAACTCTTCTCGTGCTATGGCTCTTTTGATACATGCTCCTGCACCATCATGCTCCCCCTTTCCATGCCCGGCCTCACAAAAGTTCCACATATGTTGAATACCTGTAAAATTATGCCTCCTACTCAGCCAATAGAAATTTCGTGAGTTCTTGAATTGTGACGCACAATTATCCGACCATATGATATGCCCCTTCTAGCCAAATCATTGTAGAACACCTAAAAGCAACCTTGCACGAACTCCGTAGAGTTCACGTGATCATCACTAATATAGACATTATACTCCCTTATGATCTTTCTGTCATCCTCTATACTATCATTCGCATGAATGAATGCGATGTGCACAAATATAGAAACCTGTGTGGAGTTGTAATATTGTGATTGCACCTCACGCTGTGGCTGTAGACTGTAGTTCTCTACAAAGTTGACAACTGAAACAATGCTACCAACCGGAAATGTGTCCTTGCATAATTGAATTGCAAGTCCAACCATCAAGCTCTATGGGCATGTCTTGCATACTCATACACTATGTTGTCACAAAATATAGGCATAAACTGATACACTGGAATCTTTTCAATAACTAATTCACACCTCTTTGCTTCTTTACCATCTTTTGTATTGTATGCCACTCTTTTATACTTGCCAAACTCTACTAGTTCATTTCCAACCGCATGTGTTATTTCCATATGTTCACATATTGGCAAATGTTGCAAGCCACCGCAACGATGACATGTGCCATCCAAGCATAATTTCTTGTAGAATATTTAACCTTCCTCTCTTTCACATAAAATTCTTGATATGAAGTCTCTTGAAGATGTTGGTGGGGCACATATGGCACAACCCTGCAAATCATTGTTAGTATGCATATCTAAATATATAGACCTATAAGCATAAAAATGGTTAGAAAATTCAATATGTAATCTACAACAACAAGTAGTGCGTGTGTGATTTATCTTAACATAGTAAAGTTTTAGCAATTCAAAATATCTTTGACAAATTTTAATTTGAGGATACTTCTCTAGAAATTTACCATAAAACTGTGTTTGAGTCTCATCGAAAAATGCTTTGGATGTGGCTCGCGGTTCTGACTACCAATTCTCCTTCTTACCACATCCCTTTGATTTGGAGATACCCTTGTGTAATTCTTCCAAAAGTCTTCAATTAGTGATCTCAATGCTTCAACAATTGGTTTATCTTTTCATGGTAGTCTCCCCGAGAACGCCCATAATTCATTGGCATTAGTGTCCTCAATTCTTTGGCATCTTCCAACGGCTCTTGATAGAGTTTTCTTATTAATTCTCAATTCTTGACTTGTCTTTCTAATGAGACGAGCTTTCCTCGTTTGACTACTTACTATAGTCGATGTAATCATACGCCGTGTTGCATTACTATCTTTTGTGCGTGAGGTGTTACCCACACTCTCATACGCACTCATTAGATTCTTAACAATAGATTTTTCACTTGAAGCCTCTGATGTTCTCAACCCAAGAATCTTCATGATAGACCTATACTTTATACTTCGCATCATTTCAACGAATAGTTGACATCTTGCAATCTCATTTAACTTTTCAAAGAACAATCTCCAAATCTTATTAGCATATCTTCTACAAGTGCATTTTGGAATCTTACCTTCCATTGGCTGCAAAATATTCTCATCAATATCAATCAAATACTTTGGCTTTCTATGCAAAATTCTAGGTGGTGTCAAGTTAGGTAAATTCATCTCAACATTAGGAATTTCATCAATATTTAAATGAGATGGGTTAGATGGCATACCTTCGATCGAAGATGGAATAGATGACATACCTTGAGGTTGAGGTGGGAACGATAACGTCCCTACATGTTGACTTGCGGTAAAGGACGTGTCTCCAACTATAGTATTCAAATCTCTTGTACCACGAAGTTTTTGCATTCGTTCTCTTTGTGCCGCCAAGACCATATCTCTTTGTGATGGTTGTGGTTCCTCTTCAATTGGTATGTCTTCATTTATCGTGTCCAATTTCCTCTTCTCATGAAGTTCCCTCATAGCCATTGCTTTCTTTGCATTCTTAGCTTCTATCTCTTCCTGTGTTGGTTTAATTCTTGATCGTTTCCTCGGCATGACGGAGAATTTGTCTATAGCATGATAAAGAGACCAATATTAGTTCCTAAGAAATGAATACAAGATAATAGTGGGATTGTATTGTTTTTATGTTGTAAGGATTTATTCTTGTATAGTTTGACATCATGGTATGAACTAAGGTTTGTTTATTACACATAATTATTAAAGAGCCCAAGTGTAGAAAATATACATGGCATTATGTGAGATTGTAGGTTGCTTTCTTGATTGGGAATGTGTCTATTTTAAACATGTATGATAAAGCATGATAAAGTAATTCAATCCGAAATAAGGAAAATGTAAAGAACATGCATGTAAAGACTTGACATACCTAAAAAATGAAGATTTGAATGGAGAGAGTACCCAATTATGTAGTGTTTTTATCTTCTTGCATCAAACTCCTCAACAATTTGAGTTTTTCACCACTTGCTTCCTTTTCAATGTTAAATTCCTAAAATTGAATCACAATTAACATTGCAACACTACAAAAATTGAAACTTGAATAGATATATATCAAACTTGGTGTGAAAACTATGTTATTTCCTCCTTCTCAAGTTGGCAAAGCAGAAAAGGTGGTGGAAAGATCATGCAAAGGTGGTACAATGTGTCAAATGTGCATGTGAACTTCCCAATAGCATGAAAGCACTACTTTTTTGTCAGAGCACGCGCAAAATCAGTAAGAAAACAAAGCATGTGGGCCTGGATCATGGGGATAACCACTTTTTTACCGTTTCAATAGAAATACAAAATGCGAGCACGTTATAACGCACTCGTGCTATAATGCGCTCGTGTTTTGTCCTGCTATAGATTCATCACATCCTTTGCATTGATCACATCTTTTTCTTGCAAGGGCTTGCCAGATGCTCTGCCATATGATTGGCATAACAATGAAGGGGCAAGCCCTCATAATCAAGTTCTTGATAGAAAATGCCCTCAACCCTCAACGTCAAACCCTAATACCTAAACCCTCAACTCTGATCCCTCGACCCTCAACCCTCAACGTCAAATCCTAATCCCTCAACCCTCAACCCTATCCCTAAACCCTCAACCCTCAATGTCAAATCCTAATCCCTCAACCCTCAACCCTATCCCTAAACCCTCAACCCTCAACGTCAAATCCTAATCCCTCAACCCTAATCTGTCATCCCTCAACTCTAATCCCTCATCCCTAAACCCTAAATGCTATCCCTAATCCTACACCCTCAACAGACTCGATACTATACCTTAAACTCTAATCCCTTATCCCTAAACCCTCCAACCCTATCCCTAATCCTTACAACCCTCAACCCTAATCCCTCAACCCTTAACTCTGATCCATCAACCCTCAACACTATACCTTAAACCCTAATCCCTTCAACCTCAACCTTATCCCTAAACCCTTGACCCTCAAACCTCAACCCTCAACCCTCAACGTCAAACCCTAATCCCTCAACCCTTAACTCTGATCCCTCATCTCTCAACCCTAACCCTTAACCCTCAACCCTCAACATCAAATCCTAATCCCTCAACCCTAAACCCCATCCCTAAACCCTCAACACTATACCTTAAACCCTAATCCCTCAGCCCTCAACCCTAAACCTTATCCCTAAACCCTAATCCCTCAACCCTCAACCCTAATCTATCATCCCTCAACTCTAATCCCTCATCCCTAAACCCTAAATGCTATCCCTATTCCTACACCCTCAAAAAAATTGATACTATACCTTAAACCCTAATCCCTTATCCCTAAACCCTCCAACCCTATCCCTAATCCTTATACCCTCCACACTCTACTTTAACCCTAATTCCTCGACCCTCAACCCTATCCCTAAACCCTTGACCCTTGAACCTCAACCCTCAACGTCAAACCCTAATCCCTCAACCCTTAACTTTGATCCCTCGACCCTCAACACTATACCTTAAACCCTAATCCCTATCCCTCAACCCTTAACCCTTAAAACTTAAACCCTATCCCTACACCCTCAACACTTGACACTATATCTTAAGCCTTAAACCCTCATCCCTAAAGCCTCAACCCTAAACCCTATCCCTAATCCCTCTACCCTCGACACTCTAACCCTAACCTTGACATTAAATGCTAATCCGTCAACCCTAAACCCTAATCCTAAACCCTCAACCCTCAACCCTCAACACTATACCTTAAACCCTAATCCCTCAACCCTCAACCCTAAACCTTATCCCTAAACCCTAATCCCTCAACCCTCAACCCTAATCCATCATCCCTCAACTCTGATCCCTCATCCCTAAACCCTAAATGCTATCCCTATTCCTAAACCCTCAACAGACTTGATACTATACCTTAAACTCTAATCCCTTATCCCTAAACCCTCCAACCCTATCCCTAATCCTTATACCCTCCACACTCTACTTTAACCCTAATTCCTTGACCCTCAACCCTATCCCTAAACCCTTGACCCTCGAACCTCAACCCTCAGCCCTCAACATCAAACCCTAATCCCTCAACCCTTAACTCTGATCCCTCGACCTTTAACCCTAACCCTAAACCCTCAACCCTCAACGTCAAATTCTAATCCCTCAACCCTTCACTCTAATCCCTCAACCCTAAACCCTCAACACTATACCTTAAACCCTAATCCCTCAACCCTAACCCTAAACCTTGTCCCTAAACCCTAATCCCTCAACCCTCAACCCTAATCTGTCATCCGTCATCCCTCAACTCTAATCCCTCATTCCTAAACCCTAAATGCTATCCCTATTCCTAGACCTTCAACAGGCTCGATACTATACCTTAAACCCTAATCCCTCTACCCTCGACACTCTTATTTAACCCTAATCCCTTGACCATTAACCCTATCCCTCAACCTCAACCCTCAACCCTCAACCCTCAACTCTCAACATTAAACCCTAATTCATCAACCCTAAACCCTAATCCCTCAAACCTAAACCCTATCCCTAAACCATCAACCCTCAACACTATACCTTAAACCCTAATCCCTCAACCCTCAACCCTAAACCTTATCCCTAAACCCTAATCCCTCAACCCTCAACCCTAATCCCTCATCCCTCAACTCTAATCCCTCATCCCTAAACCCTAAATGCTATCCCTATTCCTAAACCCTCAACAGACTCGATACTATACCTTAAACTCTAATCCCTTATCCCTAAACCCTCCAACCCTATCCCTAATCCTTATACCCTCCACACTCTACTTTAACCCTAATTCCTCGACCCTCAACCCTATCCCTAAACCCTTGACCTTCGAACCTCAACCCTCAACCCTCAACATCAAACCCTAATCCCTCAACCCTTAACTCTGATCCCTCGACCTTCAACCCTAATCCTAAACCCTAAACCCTCAACGTCAAATTCTAATCCCTCAACCCTTCACTCTAATCCCTCAACCCTAAACCCTATCCCTAAACCCTCAACACTATACCTTAAACCCTAATCCCTCAACCCTAACCCTAAACCTTGTCCCTAAACCCTAATCCCTCAACCCTCAACCCTAATCTGTCATCTGTCATCCCTCAACTCTAATCCCTCATTCCTAAACCCTAAACGCTATCCCTATTCCTAGACCCTCAACAGGCTCGATACTATACCTTAAACCCTAATCCCTCTACCCTCGACACTCTTATTTAACCCTAATCCCTTGACCATTAACCCTATCCCTCAACCTCAACCCTCAACTCTCAACATTAAACCCTAATTCATCAACCCTAAACCCTAATCCCTCAAACCTAAACCCTATCCCTAAACCATCAACCCTCAACACTACACCTTAAACCCTAATCCCTCAACCCTCAACCCTAAACCTTATCCCTAAACCTTAATCCCTTAACCCTCAACCCTAATCCCTCATCCCTCAACTCTAATCCCTCATCCCTCAACTCTAATCCCTCATCCCTAAACCCTAAATGCTATCCCTATTCCTAAACCCTCAACAGACTCGATACTATACCTTAAACTCTAATCCCTTATCCCTAAACCCTCCAACCCTATCCCTAATCCTTATACCCTCCACACTCTACTTTAACCCTAATTCCTCGACCCTCAACCCTATCCCTAAACCCTTGACCCTCGAACCTCAACCCTCAACCCTCAACATCAAACCCTAATCCCTCAACCCTTAACTCTGATCCCTCGACCTTCAACCCTAATCCTAAACCCTCAACCCTTCACTCTAATCCCTCAACCCTAAACCCTATCCCTAAACCCTCAACACTATACCTTAAACCCTAATCCCTCAACCCTCAACCCTAATCTGTCATCCGTCATCCCTCAACTCTAATCCCTCATTCCTAAACCCTAAACGCTATCCCTATTCCTAGACCCTCAACAGGCTCGATACTATACCTTAAACCCTAATCCCTCTACCCTCGACACTCTTATTTAACCCTAATCCCTTGACCATTAACCCTATCCCTCAACCTCAACCCTCAACCCTTAACCCTCAACTCTCAACAATAAACCCTAATTCATCAACCCTAAACCCTAATCTCGCAAACCTAAACCCTATCCCTAAACCATCAACCCTCAACACTATACCTTAAACCCTAATCCCTCAACCCTCAACCCTAAACCTTATCCCTAAACCCTAATCCCTCAACCCTCAACCCTAATCCCTCATCCCTCAACTCTAATCCCTCATCCCTAAACCCTAAATGCTATCCCTATTCCTAAACCCTCAACAAACTCGATACTATACCTTAAACTCTAATCCCTTATCCCTAAACCCTCCAACCCTATCCCTAATCCTTACACCCTCCACACTCTACTTTAACCCTAATCCCTTCAACCTCAACCCTATCCCTAAACCCTTAACCCTCGAACCTCAACCCTCAACCCTCGACGTCAAACCCTATTCCCTCAACCCTTAACTCTGATCCCTCATCTCTCAACCCTAACCCTAAACCCTAAACCCTCAACCCTCAACGTCAAATCCTAATCCCTCAACCCTAAACCCTCAACACTATACCTTAAACCCTAATCCCTCAGCCCTCAACCCTAAACCTTATCCCTAAACCCTAATCCCTCAACCCTCAACCCTAATCCGTCATCCCTCAACTCTAATCCCTCATCCCTAAACCCTAAATGCTATCCCTATTCCTACACCCTCAACAGAATTGATACTATACCTTAAACCCTAATCCCTTATCCCTAAACCCTCCAACCCTATCCCTAATCCTTATAACCTCCACACTCTACTTTAACCCTAATTCCTCGACCCTCAACCCTATCCCTAAACCCTTGACCCTCGAACCTCAACCATCAACCCTCAACGTCAAACCCTAATCCCTTAACCCTTAACTCTGATCCCTCGACCCTCAACACTATACCTTAAACCCTAATCCCTATCCCTCAACCCTTAACCCTTAAAACTTAAACCCTATCCCTACACCCTCAACACTTGATACTATATCTTAGGCCTTAAACCCTCATCCCTAAAGCCTCAACCCTCAATCCTTAAACCTTCAACCCTAAACCCTATCTCTAATCCCTCTACCCTTGACACTCTAATGCTAACCTCGACATTAAATGCTAATCTGTCAACCCTAAACCCTAATCCTAAACCCTCAACCCTCAACACTATACCTTAAACCCTAATCCCTCAACCCTCAACCCTAAACCTTATCCCTAAACCCTAATCCCTCAACCCTCAACCCTAATCCATCATCCCTCAACTATAATCCCTCATCCCTAAACCCTAAATGCTATCCCTATTCCTAAACCCTCAACAGACTCGATACTATACCTTAAACCCTAATCGCTTATCCCTAAACCCTCCAACCCTATCCCTAATCCTTACACCCTCCACACTCTACTTTAACCCTAATCCCTCAACCCTAAACCCTATCCCTAAACCCTTGACCCTTGAACCTCAACCCTCAACCCTCAATGTCAAACCCTAATCCCTCAACCCTTAACTCTGATCCCTCGACCCTCAACCCTATCCCTAAACCCTAAACCCTCAACCGTAATCTGTCATCCCTCATCCCTAAACCTTAAACGCTATCCCTATTCCTAGACCCTCAACGGGCTCGATACTATACCTTAAACACTAATCCCTTATCCCTAAACCCTCCAACTCTATCCCTTATCCCTAACCCTCATGATTAATAGCCTTGAACGTAAAAAAATTTGAGGGGGACATAACGCGAGCGCGTTATAACACGCTCGCGTTATGTCAAACATGACAAAAAACAGACTTGTGGGAAAGAAAAATGCAAGGCAAAACATAACGTGAGCACGTTATAACGCGCTCGCGTTATTTCTTGCTTTGGGAATCCCAAGCCTTGGGCTTGGGATTTGCTTTGGATTTCCAACCCAAAGGCTTGGAGTGCCTTATGAACAGTCACAGACATGTTTTTCTATATTCTTCAAAATTTCACATAATTTCATTCGTGCTAACCCTCAGATTTACACGTGTTTCAAGGTCGAACAAATCAAACACATGGGTAATGTTAGGATTTCTCTTAGCTATTTGACGATGTGATTTTTTTCACATTTTAACAATGTTAAGCCTTTCATCTTTAATTTCTTTTGTTTGTGTGTCCGTTTTTAGGCAAAAACCACTGTTTGGTCTTTTTTTCAATGTAAAATAACTATTCATTCAAATTTCAAAAAAATTACATATTTAGAAACTAGACTCCATTCTACAAATATTAAAAAAATAAAAAAAATGATTTTCAATTAGTTTTCAAAATTATAGGGGTAGCACGGCCAAAATTCTATTTTTTAGGATGTGTCCACTTTAAAAATTAGTAAAAAATCAAATATTCATCAAAAAATTATCAGAAAAATTGGGCATAAACTACATGCTATTAGCTAATTTCTCACTGAAGTAATTTTTAAAATACCAAAAAAAAGTTGACCTTTTGAGGGAGCCACAAAACATGCTATGTTATGTTTTTTTGACAGAAACAACACCAATTTATGTGGCTCCCTCTTTTGAACCCCTTAATCTATGCCATTTTCAAAACAAAATAGTAGTTTAGAAAGTAGACTCGGAGCAATACGAACATTGTTTTGGTTGCATCTCCAAATTTTGAGTGTAACTATGCTCAATTTCTCATCCAAGGCCAGTATTTCCTGATTTCAAAAAAAAAGTGGCCACTTAAGACCCCTTTCTGGCCCCCCATCTTCCTGCACTTACCCCTTGCTCTTTTACCTTCTTCTCAATGTCCTTGGTCACTTTAGGCCAAGATAAACAAAATTTGTAAATATCACTGCCATCTTTGAGAGTATTTTCTAAGCTCTTTAACCCAATATTCATAACTCTCCTATCATTGGTTATTAACCCTTATACTTCTGATAATCTTTTTACCAAAAACTCTTTCCAGACCTTATCTTTTGCTGACTTCTCTAATGAATCAAAATGTGTGCTAACACTATTTACTAGAGATTTGAGATTACCAAATGAGGAGGCTAAGGGATCCTTCTGAAAAGATGACATGATCTTTTCCAGTACACTGGATGCAATGTCTATGATCTTGCAATCCTCCATGTGAGACTTTAGGAGTTTTTCTTTTGCTTTTGCTGAAGTAAAGGATGCTAGCTTTATGGTTTGAACTGGGGAGAGGGAGTCAAAATTGAGCGGTCCTTGAAGAAGTTCCAGTTCATCAAATTCCATCATCTCCTTGGTTAAGAATTCTGTTATTGGTTGCAGGTTCCCATCCACAGTAACTACTTTAACCACATCATCTAATGATAGAGTGGGCTTTTCATCAAACTCTTCTGTCTTTGCCTCCTTGGTTTCACTGGATACTTTCTTCTTTTTCTTCTTTTTCTTGATCTCTTCATCATCCTTCTGACTGATGTAAGACCTTGTTGCCTTTGTCTTTGTTCTCTTTTCACTTTTACCGGATGATTTTGCTTCCGGTTTAGATGCCTTTGAGCTCTTTACAGTGGTAGATGCAGAGTTCTTAGAGGATCTGGTCTGGGAGGAAGCTTCTACCGGAGCACTTTCTTTTTCTGCTTCTTTCTTCCCTTTTTCTACCCTTTCCATCTTTTCTCTGTTGGCATCAAGTACCTCTTTTGAAATCCCATAACTTTTGGCAATGTTCTCAACTTCTTTTCTCACTTTTCTCTTCATTTCTGGTTGACGTAGCTCCACATGGATTTTCACACTCAACTCTTCAAAGGTTCCAAACCTTTCTGTTGCAAGTATGAGGTGAACTAGTGTTGTCATTGATGTCAACATACTCATATTGCATTGACAAGAAGGATTGGATGAGCTGTGTGCTGAGGATATTGAGAAAATTAGTCTCAGTCAGGAACAGTAAAGAACAGTGATGAGAAGAAGGCAAATGTACTGTATAGGATGCGAACCGGAGGATGCGGATTAAAGGGTTTGTATATATGAGTCTTGAGATGCTTCAGTTAAGATTTCAGAGGTCCGCATGAAGATCTGAAGGAGTTGTGGCTGTCGGTGTAGAACCGGTTCCGGCAAGTATTCAGAGGTGACAGAGGATCACAAAAAGGTCTGGTGAGGTCCGGAACTGTATAATCCTAATCTACAGATTGGAAGGAGTCTTTGAGATGTCCTTGTGATGTGCCATCTCGAGTTGTGTATAATTTGGAGGTCCGGAAGTTCCTCCTGCATTATGACAGTGGCGACAGACAGTGTTCTTGAAGTTCCGGATAAGGAGGATAAGAGATTTCAGTAAGTAAAGGAAATGCGGACGTACCTGGTCATTCAGGCAGGCTTGTGAAGGTTCTTGGATCATGTTGAGGTTGTGTTGTTGGTCCGCATTGATAGTAGAGCCCGGAATTGAAGATATTCTTCCGGATGAAGTTCTTGCTCTGTTTAGCCGACCGGATGAGTTGTTCATCCTGCGAATGTTCTTGTGGTGGCCGACCGGATGTGTTATTCATCTTGCGGATACTCTTATGGTTGTTTGCCGACTTAGATGTTTGTTCCTAAGTCGATGTCTTGTATAAATAACGGTTTGTGAGTTCATTTCGAAGTGTGGATTGTGTGGATGAGTGTGGCATAGCGAAGAGAAGTGCGAAAGGCAGAGCAGAGGTTTTTGGGCTTAAATGGAACTGATCCAGACATGGTAGAGATGTCATTCTCCAGTTCAAGATTGTGATTCTTATCACTTTGTAGACAGTGTGTCTCCTTGTAGGCAGTGGGCCTCTTTGTGAGCAGTGTGCTCGGGCAGTGAGCCCTAATTGGCAAGTGCCATTCTTTTTCTTATTCTTCTAACAGAGAATAATCCTTGGGTTAATCACCCCGTGGTTTTTCCCTTAACCGGGTTTTCCACGTCAAAATCTTGGTGTTCAATGTGTTGATGTTTATCTGCTCTTGTGTTTATGTATTATGCTTTCATGGATGATTAATTGATATGCTGTTAACTAACGACGAAGAATCAAGTGTTTGAAAGAACAAGAAGTTTTATACAACTGATTCACCCCCCCTCTCAGTTGTATGCCTTAAATCCAACAATTGGTATCAGAGCCAAGTTCCTCTGAAAGGAGCTTAACCGCTTGAGGAGATCCAGGATGTCATCATACAAGAAGGATAGTCTGAAGTTCGATGGAACCAACTTCACTCTTTGGAAAGGTCGCATGAAGTGTCACTTGGAATGTATGGGAAAAGCATACTTGGCTATGTCTCAAAACCATATGTACCTCCACAAGGTGGTCTGACAACTCTGAATGAAATCACAGATGCTGAAAATAATCTGCGGACCAAGGAAGCCCTACTAAGCGCATTGAATGATTCAGATCTCTCAAATGTTATTGACCTACCAACTGCATATGAGATCCTGACTAAACTGGAACTTCTGTATGAAGGAGATGAGTTTGTCAAAAGTGCAAGGTTGCAAAGTCTGAAAGGGAAATTTGAAAGATTGAAGATGAGAGATGATGAAAACATCACTACCTTTATGCCAAGAGTGAATGAGCTGGTATGTGGAATTAGAAATGCTGGTGGAACTCTAGATGAAAATGAGATTGTCTGCAAAATCCTAAGATCCCTTCCTGCTGCCTACAAAATCAAGGTTGCTGCCATTGATGAATTCAGAGCCCACACAACTGTCACAAGAGAACAACTGGCTGGCAAACTAGCTACATTTGAAATGACCGAGTTTGGAGATGATCCTCCCAAGACTGAATCTGCTTTCAAAGCCAATACCTATGTGAAAGGCAAACAGAGATTTGATCCGAGAGAAAACTCATCAAGGAAGATGTCATGGTATGATCAAGCAAGAAGAGACATGGAAGAAGAAGAAGCAGAAACAGCTCAACTTGAAGCCCTCATTGCAAAGAGACTGCCCAGAGGATCCGGTAAGTATGAAGGAAAACTACCCTTTAAGTGTTTCAACTGCAATAAGATTGGTCATTTTGCTTCAAGATGTCCGGAAAGATCTGCAAGGTCTAATACTAACAGACAAAGGTTTCAAAAGAACAGCTATTATGTTCATGAAGAAGATGACAATGAAGGAGTAACAGATGATGAATCCGAACTAGGAAGCAAATCCGGAAATGAATGGGTGTTTATTGCCATCAAGGAAGAAGATTCAATATCCTCTGAATCTGTCAATCACAAGGTTGTGGAAAGAGCTTTGGCTGCTCAAGTGGAAGAAAAGGATGATTGGGTTATTGATAGTGGGTGTTCTCACCATATGACTGTGACAAGAATAAGTTCTTAGATTTGGAAAGGTATGAAGGAGGAATGGTAAAGTTTGGTGACAATTCTGCTGGCAGAATCAGAGGTAGGGGAACTATTTCCTTTGATGGAAAGAGCAAAACAGGTAATGTACTATATGTTGAAGGATTGAAGCACAATCTTCTCAGTGTTGGTCAGTTAGTGGACAAAGGCTATGATCTCCGGTTCAAGAATAGAAAATGCAGAATCTTTACAAGCTCTGGAACTGAAATTGCATCCGGTGCTCAAACAAAAGGTAATATCTTTCATCTGGTTGGTTCAAACAAAAGTTGTCTGTTTGCTCAAGTTGATCAGAGTTGGTTATGGCATAGAAGAATGTGTCATGTGAATTTTGATAACATCATCAAGATAAGCAATATTCAGCCTGTAAGAGACCTTCCAAAATTGGTGAAACCTACAAATAGTTTGTGCAAAGAATGTCAGCTAGGTAAACAGAGCAGAGTCTCTTTCAAAAGCAAAGATCAGTCCTCTACCGGATTGTTGGAATTAGTACATACTGATCTCTGTGGTCTGACAAGAATCAAGAGTCTGCAAGGTGATAGATATTTCATGTTGTTAATTGATGACCATTCCCGAATGATGTGGGTTACCTTCCTAAAAGAGAAATCAGAAGCCCTTGAAAAGTTCAAAATCTTCAAAGCTATGGTAGAGAATCAAACCGGATTGAAACTTAAATGTCTAAGGTCTGATAGAGGTGGTGAATTTACATCTGGTGAGTTCATTGACTTTTGTGAGAAGCAGGGTATAAGGAGACAATTGTCTGCTCCTAGGACTCCACAGCAGAATGGAGTAGTTGAAAGAAAGAACCAGACCATCCAGGAAGCTGCCAGGACAATGATGTTGGAAGCAAATGTTCCTCAGATGTTCTGGAAAGAAGCTATCAGCACTGCAGTCTACACTCTAAATCGAGTTCAAATCAAAAACAATACCGGTAAGACCCCCTACGAACTCTGGTTTGGCATCACTCCTACTGTGAAATATTTCAGAGTATTTGGTAGCAAGTGTTATATCAAAAGAGATGAAGATCTAGGAAAGTTTGATGCTAGAAGTGATGAAGGAATTTTCTTGGGTTACTCCACTCAAAGCAAAGCATACCGGTGTTACAATAAGAGACTGAGGAAGATGATAGAAAGCACTAATGTGAAAGTTGATGAAGGAATTGAGAAGCCCTCAAGATTCTATGAATTTGATGAAGATGACCAAGACGGTGTTCAGATTCAAGGAACTCAATCCTCTCCGGTAAGACAGAGTCAGCCTGATCCGGTAAATCAGGAAGAAGAGATAGGTTTGAATGAGCCTAATCAAGAAGCAGCGGTGCAGGATACTCCCAAAATTCCTAGGTATGTAATACTAAACCACTCTCAAGATCAGATCATAGGTGACAGAAGCAAAGGTGTGCAAACTAGAAGGAATGTTGCTCAAAATCAGGATGAATGTTGTCTAATTTCAAAGATTGAACCTAAAACAGTAAATGAAGCCTGCAATGATGAAAACTGGACTAAAGCAATGAAAGATGAATTAATGCAAATTGAGAAAAATCATACTTGGGATCTTGTTCCCAGACCTAGAGACAGGAATGTGATTGGAACCAAATGGGTCTTCCGGAACAAACTGAATGAAGCTGGTGAAGTTATCAGAAACAAAGCTAGATTGGTCTGCAAAGGCTACTCTCAAATAGAAGGAATTGATTTTGAAGAGACCTTTGCTCCGGTGGCAAGAATTGAAGCAGTCAAATTATTTCTTGCATTTGCTGCCTTCAAAGACTTCAAGGTATATCAGATGGATGTCAAGTCTGCTTTCCTAAATGGTGATCTGGAAGAAGAAGTTTACATTGAACAACCGGATGGATTTCAATTGTCTGATAATAATGATATGGTCTGCAAGTTGAAGAAAGCATTGTATGGACTAAAGCAAGCCCCAAGAGCATGGTATGAAAGGTTGGATAAGCATCTTATGCAGATTGGATTCAGCAAAGGTACTGCTGACAGTAACTTATATTTCAAAATTGATCATGAAAACATTTTGATTGTTGAAGTGTTTGTAGATGATATCATTTTTGGAGGAAGAGATAGTATGTGCAAAACTTTTACAAATCAGATGAAATGTGAGTTTGAAATGTCTATGCTTGGTGAAATGAATTTCTTCTTGGGTCTGCAAATTACTCAAACAAAGAAAGGAATCTTCATTTCTCAGACCAAATATGTGAAAGAATTGTTAAGGAAATATGGTATGGAAGATTCAAAACCAATGAACACTCCCATGGCAACCGGATGTAAGTTGAGCAAAGATGATGACTCCCCAAAGGCAGATCAGACAAAGTATAGATCAATGATTGGTGGATTGTTGTATCTCACTCAGACTAGACCAGATATAATGCAGGCTGTTGGTCTTGTGGCAAGATTCCAGGCTGATCCTAGAGAATCTCATGTTATGGCAATCAAAAGAATTTTTAGGTACCTGAAAGGAACAGTTGAGTATGGTCTATGGTACCCTAGAGATCTGGATTTCTCTCTTCATGCTTACACAGATGCAGATTGGGCAGGAGATGTGGATGACCGGAAGAGCACTAGTGGTGGAGCATTCTTTTTGGGGAAGAGATTGGTTTCTTGGCTAAGCAAGAAACAAGATGCAATATCTCTGTCTACAACTGAAGCAGAATACATTGCAGCAGCAGGTAGTTACACTCAAATCTTATGGATGAAGCAGATGCTAAGAGACATTAAAGTTGAATATGAGGAGCCTATCACAATTTTCTGTGATAATTCAAGTGCAATTAATATTTCTAAGAATCCGGTATTGCATTCTAAGACTAAGCACATATCTATCAAGTTTCACTTTTTGAGAGAACAAGTGAACAAGGAAGAAGTCAGATTGGAGTATGTTCCCTCAAAGGATCAGATTGCAGATATCTTTACTAAACCTCTTCCCAAGGACTCTTTTGAATATCTCCGGGAGAAGTTAGGGGTCATGGCCCCTCCGGTGATGAACTAGGATGCACTGATGTGCATCAGTCTGGTGGATATCACAGTCATATCTTGTGATCCGTATTGATGATGGGGAGCTGCTACTAAGGGGGAGCAGCTGGTATGATTCTGATGTATTAGAATTGCAAGTATGAGCCCTTTGCCATTGATGTCAAAGGGGGAGAGAAGACATGTGAAAAACAAGTGGTTGATGATCAAAGGGGGAGCAGTAAAGGAAGAGAGGACATGTGAAAAGTTGTTGTTGATAGGGGGAGCTGTGACAGAAAGGAGAAGTTCTTGTCTTGATGGTTTTTCACATCATATGTTGCCATCAATGACAAAGGGGGAGATTGTTGCAAGTATGAGGTGAACCAGTGTTGTCATTGATGTCAACATACTCATATTGCATTGACAAGAAGGATTGGATGAGTTGTGTGCTGAGGATATTGAGAAAATTAGTCTCAGTCAGGAACAGTAAAGAACAGTGATGAGAAGAAGGCAAATGTACTGTATAGGATGCGAACCGGAGGATGCGGATTAAAGGGTTTGTATATATGAGTCTTGAGATGCTTCAGTTAAGATTTCAGAGGTCCGCATGAAGATCTGAAGGAGTTCTGGCTGTCGGTGTAGAACCGGTTCCGGCAAGTATTCAGAGGTGACAGAGGATCACAAAAAGGTCTGGTGAGGTCCGGAACTGTATAATCCTAATCTACAGATTGGAAGGAGTCTTTGAGATGTCCTTGTGATGTGCCATCTCGAGTTGTGTATAATTTGGAGGTCCGGAAGTTCCTCCTGCATTATGACAGTGGCGACAGACAGTGTTCTTGAAGTTCCAGAAAAGGAGGATAAGAGATTTCAGTAAGTAAAGGAAATGCGGACGTACCTGGTCATTCAGGCAGGCTTGTGAAGGTTCTTGGATCATGTTGAGGTTGTGTTGTTGGTCCGCATTGATAGTAGAGCCCGGAATTGAAGATATTCTTTCGGATGAAGTTCTTGCTCTGTTTAGCCGACCGGATGAGTTGTTCATCCTGCGAATGTTCTTGTGGTGGCCGACCGGATGTGTTATTCATCTTGCAGATACTCTTATGGTTGTTTGCCGACTTAGATGTTTGTTCCTAAGTCAATGTCTTGTATAAATAACAGTTTGTGAGTTCATTTCGAAGTGTGGATTGTGTGGATGAGTGTGGCATAGCGAAGAGAAGTGCGAAAGGCAGAGCAGAGGTTTTTGGGCTTAAATGGAACTGATCCGGACATGGTAGAGATGTCATTCTCCAGTTCAAGATTGTGATTCTTATCACTTTGTAGACAGTGTGTCTCCTTGTAGGCAGTGGGCCTCTTTGTGAGCAGTGTGCTCGGGCAGTGAGCCCTAATTGGCAAGTGCCATTCTTTTTCTTATTCTTCTAACAGAGAATAATCCTTGGGTTAATCACCCCGTGGTTTTTCCCTTAACCGGGTTTTCCACGTCAAAATCTTGGTGTTCAATGTGTTGATGTTTATCTGCTCTTGTGTTTATGTATTATGCTTTCATGGATGATTAATTGATATGCTGTTAACTAACAATGAAGAATCAAGTGTTTGAAAGAACAAGAAGTTTTATACAACTGATTCACCCCCCCCCTCTCATTTGTATGCCTTAAATCCAACACTTTCTACCTTAGGATCCTTTGGCTGACTTAGCATGTGTTGAACATGCAGTTCTATAATTTTCTCATCCACTTCATACCCCATAGGCATGATCCACATTGTTCTTGGTTCCACTGCCTCCATTAGGCACTAATCAGTTTCTACCATAAAGCATATTGTATCTTTATATTTTTTAACTAAAGATTGGGGGATTCTCTCTCTTGCTTGCATCATGCTCTGAAAATTCTTGAAATAGCCCCAGAGAGTTGTATTATGTGCCTTGGCATCACCAAGCCCATGTATATAATCTCTTATTTGAATGGCTACTGGTCTATCATTCTGCCATACCCAGCCACTGGATCTGGGAAGCTCATTCATGTAATAAAAGAATAGGTAGAGTATCAAACCACCGTATTTGAAAGAGTTCTTCTTATCCTTCTTTATCTTCTGTAGATTCTCCAAGAGTTGGTTCAGAAGGAGCTCACAAAGATCATAGTCTATATTCTTCCTCAACATTTCATAAGCTATATATATAGCAGTTTCGGATACTAAATTCTCCCTGCTGGAGTGATATATCTTATACCCAATTATCATTGATGCAAACTTTGTATCCGGATCTGTGATATTCTCAATAGTCATTGCTCTTTTATCAAACTTCGATCTGGTAGCCTCACTAACAATTTGGTTTTTGATAGATTTGAGTGTAGGCATTCCATCAGTTGAGTGTAATCCGGTTACTGCCCTAATGGCATCCTTAGTGATCTTAAACGACATGCTCAACCACATGAAGTTGTCATGCATTCTGCCCAAGATATACCAGACCCATTCATCTTCCAGAAAGCAGGGGAAATGAATGCATTGTGCAAAATGTTTGTCCTGGATAGCTTTATACTGGGTTTTGAGTTTGAATGAGTCATCTATCAAATGCTTGTGATAGATATCAACCAACTTAGATTCCCCAAATTCTTCAATACTCGGATGAATATATGCCCTAACATCTTCTACATGCAGAACCCCATGTGGAATGCTTGAAAAGGCGCCTACGGGGTCAACTTCTAGGGATTTATATGGATGCTTCTTAAATTTAGGGTGTGGCCTATCAGAAATCTTCACCACATTCAGAGTACCCATCTTTCAAAGATTTGCAGAGAGATATTTAAGAATGGAAAATACCTTTTGCGCTTCTAGGTTTTACGGAGTGAGTCGGATTGATTGTTGGATGAATCAACTTCTACAGATGATCTTTGATGGGCTTGAGGAAATTTGTTGTAGAGCTCCTTTTCACTTCTTCTTGAATGCAGAATGAACAAATGTTTAATAAGAAAAACCATTATATTGCTCCGCAAACCCTGATACCAAGCTGCAATAAATGCTCAACTTAAGTCATTCTAGTTTGCCTTGTTTTCCTTATTCGGATGACTTGATGAACCGAAATGATCTTGTTCAAAACATCTTGCAGATCTTCCATATCTTAACCATAGTTTATTTAGATGTTTCTCTGAGAATCCTTTAATCTGTAACTCTCCTTGTGCCAATTCTAGCACCAATTAACTGGCTGGGGGAAAATGGTTTTCCTTGTGTCTCCCCCTGAGCCAGAGCTCTTTTTTAATTTTCGGAAGGAATATCAGCACCAGATTCTGGTGTGGATCCATCCTCTATAATTTATGTACTTCTCTTCACCCAAATTTTGTTCATCTCATTTTTAACTTCATCCGCATTTACTTTTCCTTTTCCTTTGTCTTGATTCTGATTATGATGCACCAGACCCCTTTTGTCCTGGTTCTTATTTCTACAGAATTTGGCAATATGACCGGATCTATTGCAATTGTGACAAACAACATTTCTTTGCATATTTGAATGAAATCCTCTTGATCTGCATTGATTAGCCATATGTCCCATTCTATTGCATGCAAAGCATCTACCATTGAATGAATTGTTCATTTGCATATTTCTACATTCTTGAGATTTGTGACCATACCTTTTGCAGTTGAAACATTGTTCGGAGAAGGATGTATTAGTTCTAATTTATTCTCTTTCTGCACTGATTAGCTTTATGACCAAAGTTATTGCAGTTGTGGCAGTATCCATTGAAGGATGGATATATTTGAGCATTAGGTTGTCTTACCGGAGGTCTTCTAGACTTGTTCCTTGGATTTTTTGATCTAAAATTCTTCTGATCGGATCCGGAGCTTTCACCTTTCTCATATCTCAAGCCACTCTTGTCATCTACCCTCTTTTGGCTTTCAAGAAGAACTTCAAGTTGAGCAGAACTTATCTTGAATTTCTCTTTGTATTCATTTTCTATTTGAAGATCCTTTTTAAGAGTGTCAATTTGATCCTCAAGTTTTTCTTCATTATCTCTAGCATCTTCAAGATCAGATTCTAGATGCCTGCGTATTCTATCCATTTTGTGGCAGTCTTCTGACTTCTCCTTGAGGGATTGTCTTAGATCATCTTCAATTTTTCTTTTCTCTTCAATTTCTTGGGTGAATTTCATAACTCCTGATTCCATTTCATGTCTTACCATAATGACCTCTTTTGATAACTTTTCACATAACTTGGTTTTCTCCTTCAGATCTTCATTTGTACCATTGTCTTCACTTTGACTTGCCAATTGCTGAAGTAGATCTTTTCTCTTTTTCATAGAGATACTCAGTTTCCCTTTTAGTTCATTTATGAAATCATCATCTTGTTTGAGTCTTTCCTTCAATTCTCTGACTTCAGAGTTTGATTGCTCAAGATCATCTAGGGCAGACGGAAGTTGCTCCCTCATACCATACAATCCATTTTAGTTCCCAGATCTTCCTCAAGCTGTTAGGCTCCTTTTGGAGGAAATTGGCTTTGATACCAATTGTTGATAACTGAGAGGGGGGTGAATCAGTTATCTTAATTATTTCAGCTTTCTAAACTTTCTTAACAATTAATGTAGCATTAATTCAATTAAGTAAACATAACCATGAAATGGAAATACACATGACACAATATTTTTGACGTGGAAACCCTGTTAAGGGAGAAAACCACGGGGTGATTAACCCAAGATTGTATTCTCTGTTAGAAGAATAGAAATACAAAATGGCACTTGCCAATTAGGGCTCACTGCCCGAGCACACTACTCACAAGAGGCTCACTACCTTAAATAGTTTATACAAGAAAACTAAATACTTGAACTAATGAGAAGCATCCACATATGCTAAAGTTCAGTTCTAGTTAAGCTCAATATACTGATCTGTTGCACTTAATTCTTACTCTCTTAGGTGCTGCTGTCCTGTTACATTCCAGACCTGTCTTACTGTCTTCGCACTGCTCTTCTTCTTTTATTCACACAACACAATTCACAACACACACCTTCATACCGAAATCAATCTGGTATATATATCTGCACCAAGGATTTCATCCACTTTCTAGTCGGCATTTGAAATAGTCAATATTTATCTAAATTCTGATCTGTCGGCTGAATCCTTACTTATCAAGTGATGCGTATCAAAGAGATTCTTATAGAAGTCATCTAACATGTCATCCAATCATGATGATACCTTAAGAACCTTGATCACCATCAATATCTCATCTGGAATAATTCTGATGCTCTGTCGGTTAGTTCTTCCTCTGTTTACTCTGCCAAACTAGAACCCAATACTCAAGTACTCATGCCTCTTCACTGTTCCATCATGACTGAAGGTTCAATCCCTAGAATCTATCAAGGTACTCCTCTTGACTTTCCCAAATCCACACATTACCGAGATACTTCTTCTGAGAGATCCGAACCTGTCTGTCAAACCTTGCTGCCTGCTCTGTTCTTGCTTACCAGACCACAACACTTCTTCAATCTAACTTCCAGTAAAGACACACCAGGTCCTGCAAATGCGTGGGATGATCTTTGTTGCCATCAATGACAACACCAATGAAGCCACACAGTGTCTCTTGCCAACATAGGAGAAATGGCAAGGTCTAGCCAAGGGAACTTCCCATTGTAATACCAAAAAAGGATTCCACAATCATCCTAAGAAGCAAAAGACTAGCCATGTGGTAGGGAGGACTATCCATGATGTTTATGCTCAGGAGAGCCATGGGAGCCATAACTGGAATGAACACTATGGCTATGGCCACAATGGTGGCCACATGAAGGGGAGGCATCCTTACTAGCAGGAGAAGGTGGCACACGAGCAATAGTTTAAGGGGCATTAGCCAATGCTCAATAAGAGTCTACAGGTGGAAAACTTCTAGAGCAACTTTATCGTCTTGGACCTAAATCTATAGCATAATATTAGAGCATATAATGGCTTTAGTGTACATGGAAAAATGAACATCCATGATAGCAACACCTAAAGGTAAAGCAACATTCCTATCTTTCCATATGTTGAATAGAATTTTCACCTTGAAAGCATGCCAAATCTAGATAAATCTCAAAGGCATTTTAGGCTAGACACCTAAAAGAATCATATGCCTAAAGAAGAGCTCCAACTGAAAGGGCTTGATAAAATCATGTATCCAAATCCACACAACTTGAGCACATGACAAAACTAAAACAAATGCTTGAGAGTTTCCAAATGTCCATGAAAAAGACAAAAGGGGTTGGAAACACTCAAATGGATAAGTTGAGATCCAATAGGAAGACCTTGGTAGAGGAGACACCAAGAAAAGTGAGCTAATTTTGGAAAGGAATGTCTGAATACCACTTCAAGTCTTTCCACCAAGATTTGGTACATTGAATCCTAACCTTATGGATCATCTCTAGAGAAACATAGTCCATAATGGTTTTTAATGATTCATACTTAATTCCCAAGGTTGTATTTAGCTTTAAATTCTAGCCAATATAACTAGTGCTTAGTGGCTGTAGAGACGAGGTATGAAATATCACAAATCCCTCTTTTGAAAGACTTTAAAGCACAAACCTAAGTAACTTTGGCAAGAGGTCTATCCTACAAAGTTATCACAGAAGACCACTAAAGAGATTGTTGGTTGATGAAAATCATAGTCTTGGAATTGTTCCCATTCTATAGAAACTAAGGCTTAATGGATTCCCAAGCCTAACTACTTTTGGTAACAAAAATGCCTCGAATTTGCACAAGCGCCTTCATAATGAGAAGGGAGTGAAATCCTATACAGGTCTTTCTAGGTCAGTCTTCCATGTAGAGTTCCAAAGGTAATGTAATACCAAAGAAAAAATTCTAGGCCTCATTGCCCTCAAGGACCCTAATAATCCATTTGGTACACAAGGCCAAACTCTATCTAGGAATGTTAATAAGGCCAAGACCACCAAAAGACAACAAAATTCCTAGAAAACGTGGTGGAATCATTTTCCCAAATTAGAAGAGGCCCAAAAAATCTTTGAGAAATCTCTCAAGCTTTAAGAAAGAGGTTTTTCAAGGAGTCTAGTTGGAAGAATAGTAAACATGTGTGGCAACAAGCACTTTAGAACAAATATGAAACTTCCTCAAAAGGGTAAAAGGCTTAGCAATCTAGAAATGTAATTTCTTCTCAATGCAGCCTAGAACAAATTGCCACAGAGTGAAAGAGAAGGATTGAAAGGCAAGAGAAATACCCAAAAACCTAAAAAAAGTCCATGGTAAATCCATTTCCAACTAAAAGAATCAAGCCAATAAGGGTTGGGCAAATAGGATTGACAATAATATTGATTCTTTTGCCACTGTATGCTAGAGTTGGAGGCAAGGAAGAAAATATTTAGACACTACAAGGCTTGACATACATTATCTTACTCTTCTAGAAGAGTAAGAAAGGAATCATCAACAAAGTGGCCATTGAAAGGCTAGAGATTAGAGGAGGGAACAAAAATGCCTTTAACTTTCTGCTATTAAACCACATTGGCAAGCAAATAGCCAAAACCTATGAGTGCAAGAACATAAAGAGTGGAAGCAAGAGAGCATCCTTGGCCAATGGAGAAAAAGAGCCCAAAAGTAGTAGGTTACAAACCATTGTTAGTGAGGCAAGCTAAGGCATTTGCAAATAACATTTGTATAGAGCAAAGAAATTTAGGATCAAAACCCAAAGCTTGAAGCATGACAAGGATGAATGACCATTCAATGTAGTCATAGGCCTTAGTAAAGTTAGTCTTGTTGCAAGGTGTGACCCTTGGTCTCCTTGTTCAGCGCTGCGCTGTGGTGGTTTGCGACAAGGGCTTAACCACCTCCCATGCTTGTTAAGTCAAGTGGTTGTATCGGGCATTAAAAGGTTGATCTTTTGGTGCAACGACAGCTAACAATTGGTATCAGAGCTGAGGTCACGGATTCAAACCCCATGCTTACGCTGGGGGGATTGTTGCAAGGTGTGACCCTTGGTCTCCTTATTCAGCGTTGCGCTGCAGTGGTTTGCGACAAGGGCTTAACCGCCTCTCGTGCTTGTTAAGTCAAGTGGTTGTATCGAGCATTAAAAGGTCAATCTTTTGGTGCAACGGCAGCTAACAAGTCTTGATGAAAATACCCTGTTGCTAGGAGTGACAAGCCCATTTCATGCCTTCCTATACAACAATGATATTATCTAGAATATATTTTCTCTTGATGAAACTAATATGCTTGGGCTAAACAATAAGTGGAATCAAATAGTGAATATAGAGAGCAAGGGCTTTGGTAATGTTCTTATAGGAGGTATGCAACAAAGTGATCGGCCACTAGTTGCAAATGTCCTCATAATTGCCTACCTTAAATATAAATTTAATATTACCTTTATTTATCAAAACACCTAAAGATCCTATATCAAAAACTTCTGGATAGACCTAAAGAAAGTCAAGACCAACAATATGGTCCCTTGTAAGCTCTCTGCTATGATATAGAATTTTGCTTAAGTGAGCAATAAAAACAAAAGAGGGAGAACACATACAAGAGAAAATGCCTAAAGTTAGAGCAAAGAGATATGCATGGAAGAAAAACAAGAAAGACAACCCATGGACAAAGAGACATGCTAAAAAGCTGCAAGAAAAAAGTCTAAAGATAAGAAAAATAGGAAGGTGCTCAAGGGAAGGGAAGTGAAGGAACATTTGGAACACTCTACTTAAACATCATCCAGTTCAATGGTCAAACAGTCAATAGCAATTTTACACCTAATCCATAACAAAAAGTGGTCAATATTTGTCCTAATTTTATTGGCCAAAATTGACCCTGGACTATTGAACTGGAGTGAGCAATGAAAACAAAAGAGCGAGAACACAAACAAGAGAAAATGCCTAAGTTAGAGCAAAGAGATATGCATGGAAGAAAAACAAGGAAGAAAACCCATGGACAAAGAGACATGCTAAAAAGCTGCAAGAAAAAAGTCTAAAGATGAAAAATAGGAAGGTGCTCAAGCCTTCAAGGGAAGGGAAGGGAAGGAACATTTGGAACACTCTACTTAAACATCATCCAGTTCAATGGTCAAACAGTCAATAGAAATTTTACACCTAATCCATAACAAAAAGTGGTAAATATTTGTCCTAATTTTATTGGCCAAAATTGACCTTGGACTATTGAACTAGATGGAACGAAATGTTTGTATAGCGAAAACAAAAGATGAAAAGAAAAAAGGGACTGATAAAAGGAGCCGGCTCAGAAATCAAACAATCAAAAACTTCAATCCAAATCCAAGCAACGTATCTACTTCACCAGTTAAAAACCATCACCAAAATTTTGTTTATATTCTAAACTAATGTCAAACCTAAAATTGGGAAAATCTACTTATTTTTTCATTTTTTGAGATAAACAATGGTGCAATTCATTAGAGGGCGACTACAAGAAAAATCAAAAGATATTTACATCCAAGTATTCAATATACAATGAGAACTGTAAACAACCGAAATAGTGGCATCTTAACAAGATTCAATGACAAAATTATTGAAGGGAAGAAAAAAAAACTAAATACAAAAACTGCAAAGAAATTTGGGTTTAACGGCCAAATGACACCCTCAACTTCCCATAAAATGAGTCCTCATTCTAAAACCCATAAATTGTGAATACTTCAATGCTCCATCTTCTCAAATAAAAACTCCACATCCCTTCTGTGTTGAGCTTCCAGATTAAGTAGTCTTTCTACCTGAGACAAGAATCCGTTCATTAGTTTGCTCCCAGGGTCAAGAAAACTGGCTTCTGAACAAACTTTTGCGTTCATGTTTAGTTAAAGACAGAATTTGTTTTTAATTATTATGTTTTTGTGGTTGTGAACGTAGACGAAGACATCTGCTACATTCTCTACTCGTTAATGTATTCTACATGGATGTTAATGATAGATCCTATTGCCAAGTGTTTCTCATTTTTCCCTAAGCATGGTATGGCCATATGTCTTTTGTCTGCAACAATGTATTGCTGTGATATCTTTGAGAAGTTTAATGTAGTTATCATTATAAGAACATTAATGGAAGTAACACGGAGGTGACAATTGAATATTCCTAGATTTCATAGGTGAAACAGATCTAGATTTAACCTTTGGGGATCTAGCTGATGTTTACAATGACTAAAAAGGTTAAAATAGTGAATGATTATGCTACCCCGCTTTGGTCACAGGCATAGGCAAACCACTGTGAAGTGTTACCCCACTTTGGTCATAGGAATCTTCATTCTTAACCAGGAACTTTGTAAACATCCATTGTAACCTATTTATTTATGTTTGTGAATAGAAGTGGCAAACATTTGATAAAGACATCCGTTTTAACTGTGCATTTGATTTATATAGTCTTTTGTTTTTCTTTTATATAATCTACAAACCCCATTCTTCATAGAAGTGATTTGTCCCCTGGACTACCTAGGATCTAGATCATTGGTGTTAGAACATTATTTTCGCATAACAGTACAAACATATGCACAGCAACAAATGAAAGGTTGTTCATCTTGGTTCATCTTCTAAGTTACCGAACACATGTCCTAGCATGAGTGAAATAGAAAATGCAAAGAAATCATCAAAAGTGTCTTTAGACATAAAAATTTGGAACATGACACAAAGAGGTACTCCCTCTAGCTACAGCAACACACAATTTCTTGAAATGCAAAAACAAATCAATTTCACTCATAACCAAACTATAAATCTGCAACAAATTAATTACAATATTGACCTCACATGGCCTCACAAATCTACAGATAATTTCTCTCTTTTTCCCCTCACACTCTCACAACTCTACTTCTTCACAAGCCCCTCACACAGGCTGAGATCCCTCCTGAAACTTTGCCTGAGAAATCTACCTCTCTTGTGCAAAAACATTGTTTTTAAATAACATGCTATCTGCAACCTTTGGCCTTTCACTTCTACTACATTTTAATACGCCTTATCTTTTGTGATAATATTGTTAGTGAAGCCCCAAAAAGAGACATTTGATCTTCAAGCATCTTGGTATGAATGGTTGAATATCTTTCTATTGTTTGAGCTTGTGAAGAGGCGTTGAAAAGTTAGAAAAGACGCCTTCCAGAGCGCTTGTCCAATAGAGAAGACGCTGCCAGATTGAATCCCTCTCATGCCTCATGCCAAGTGTTTTAATTTTTGCCTTCTTTTTCTATCTTATCTCTATTTTTATATATTGTAGAAGATGAAAAGACTTGTTCCTTTTTTAACCAGCGGCGCTTTTAAAGGGGGTAACAATATATTTTGTTAATGTTTGAAATCGATGACTTCTCTTATACCACGACCCCCATAGCAGTCTTCAAGTGGATTGCACACCACCAATCTGCATATACTTGCCTTCACTAGATTACAAGAATAGATCCATCTGAGGATAGTGCACAAGTCTTCTTCCAAGGTGTAGAAATCTGATTGGATGGTGAGCCAGTACTTCCCGAATTTGTAGGTTCCTGTCCAGTTCTCGCCTTTAATGGTGAAGAGCCTACGTTACATGTTTTAGGGATAGTTGAGTTATTCAGAGAGTTTTTCTTCATTGGAACTTGTCCCATTTTAAATATGTAGAGAAAAGAATTTCTCTTCACAAACAACACTTCTCGGGAGAAGCAAGCTTCGAGCATGTTCATTCTACTAGCACCATAGTTGGTAGCAGCAGGCTGGTTCATTGTTCTGTCATATGAATGTGATAACTCTTCTATCTAATGTAACGTACTATGAGCAGGAACATAAGGAAAACAAAACAATACTCCCATTACAACAATTTGCCACGTCCACTCACGTGGATGTTTGAAGATTCAATCCATAACAGAAACCATGTCCATCTTTGAAGTGAAATCCTTGATCCCAGGTAGAGACTTGAACTACTGCAGAGATACTGTAACAACTGCACTAGCCATGAAACCAAGTCGATGACAAAGCCCATTATGAGGACACCAAGAGAAACCATGAAAACACCAAACTGAACCTACAAAAACCAAAATCAAAATATCAACTCTTTTTGGTCGATGTGGGATAACTGGTTCACCCGGGATGCTCCTGCATCAAAACATGACCAATGATGCTCTAGAAGCACAAAACCAAGAACTCTTTGAACAATTTTAGGATCTCATGGCTCAACTTGGACCGTTGCTACTACACATTAAAATGCTTGTTCCCATACAACCCCAAAATCCTTTCAAGGTACAAGTCAACTTGGACATACTAACATTCGAAGATAAGAATGATGTCACAACATTGGACATTTGATTGCGACAATTGGAAGTGTAATTTTTTGCAAATCACTTCATAAATGAAGAAAATATTTCTTTTGTGGTGTTGAACTGCTATGTTACCAGAAACGCGACGGGAAGGCCGCGTTTCCGTTTTGAACGGCAGAAACGCCGTTGCCGTAGCGAACGGCCGTTTCCCGGTCTCCTTCCGTTTCTTCTGCGTTGCCTTCAGCGTTGCCTTCTCCCGTGAACCGTACGCACAACTTTCCATTTTTTTTAATCAAAAATTTTCAACGGAGGTGATTTATATTAAAAGTTTCGTTATTTTTAAAAGCTTTTATGACTTTTTTAAAGCTTTCGTTATTTTTAGAAGCTTTTGTGATTTTTTTAAAGCTTTCGTTATTTTTAGAAGCTTTTGTGATTTTTTTAAAGCTTTCGTTATTTTTAGAAGCTTTTGTGATTTTTTTAAGCTTTCGTGAATTTTTAGGTTTATAGAATAAAACTAAGTTTTTTTTAAAGTAGTTTTATATAGAAATAAAATTGAGTTTTTTTTAAAGTAGTTTTATATAGGAATAAAACTGAGTTTTTTTTAACAAGCTTTAGTAGTTTTTTTTGTTAAAACAAATTTTATTAAAAAATAAGTTTTATAATGTTTTTTTAAATTATAAAACAATGGTTTGACAACTAAAATATTTTTAATAAAACAAATTTCATACATTTAGTTTTTTGTTTTTTTTAAATGATAAGTTTTTTTTATAAAATAAATTTTATAAGACAACATGTATTTTTTTAGTGAAGTTTATTTTAGGAAAAAACAAAAACTATATATAGTTTTTGTTTTTTCCTAAAATAAACTTCACTAAAAATATATAGTTTTTGTTTTTTCCTAAAATAAACTTCACTAAAAAAATACATGTTGGCTTTTAAAAGTAAAGTAGTTTTTTTTTTTTCAAAACAAACTTCATTAAAAAAGATAAATACATAGCTTTCAAAGTAGAATTTGCAAAGAGAAGTTGATTGAAAGATTGATATGAATTTATGAGACAAAATTTGCGAAGAGAAGTTGATTGAAAGATTGATAAGAAGAGGAGAATTAAGAACTTTGTTTGCAAAATCATACTCTAGGTATGTTGATTTCTTTCATACGTTAATTTATAAATCTTTATTTTTGTTTATATGAAAGGAGAAATTAGAACACAAATTGATTGTGGAAAGATTTTTTTTTATATATTTGAAACATATATATTAATTTATTTATTTATGTTGAAAATTTATGTATTTTTAAACAGCATTAAGGAAATGGATGACACTTCTTCAAACCCTTCTGCATTAGCACCACAAAGAAGTCAATCCACAAACCTCACAGAGTATAACAAAGCAAAGAGAGAATTTGAGCAAAGGTTGTGGAAAATTGTCATAGTAACTGGAAATTATTCATCAGGAAATTATGGTAGTTCTGGAAGTAGGCAATGGACTTGCCCACATTGCAAAACAAATAAATCTAGTTCAATTGCACGAGTCCGATATCATTTGTTGGGAATAGGAAAGAAAGAACAGATAGTTGTGTGCAATAAAATTCCAAAGGGAGAAAGACATGATTTGATCAAGGAGTTTAATATGGTAGAGTCTTTGAAATCTATTGAATCACCACAGGAGCAATCAAAAGAGTCTCAATCTAATCTTGGAGTCCATTTAGGGAGGCCACCTCTTTCAGCTACTTCTAGCTCCATTTCTGAATCTCAAATTGGAAAAATGTTTGATGCTACTGACAGAAAGAATGTAGATGCTGCAATTAGAAGACTTTTCTTTGGTTGTGGAATGCCATTCAACATAGCTAGGTCTCCTTTGTGGAAAGAGGCTATAAGGATGGTCAATAATGCTCCTAGAGGTTATGTGCCTCCAAGTTTTGAAAAACTTCGCACTGTTGTTTTAGATGATGAGAAGAAACACATCGAGGAAAGGCTAAAAGACATTAAAGATAGTTGGTCATATACAGGTGTCTCTATAGTTTCAGATGGTTGGACTGATATTGCACGTAGGCCTTTAATTAATATTCTTGTTTCTTCATCTAAAGGTACAATGTTTATCAAGTCACATGATACTTCAGGTCATGTGAAAGATGCACAGTATTTGGCAGGTCTTTTTCAAGAAGCAATTGAGCAGGTAGGGAGAAACAATGTTGTGCAAATCATAACTGACAATGCTTCAAGTAATGTGTTAGCAGGAGGGAGAATTGAAGATGAATATCCAAACATTTTCTGGACACCATGTGCAGTTCATTGCATGAATTTACTTCTTAAAGATTTGCACAATAAGCTTCCTTGGATCAGTGAGGTAGTTGCAGATACAAAAAAAATACAACATTTTATTGTAAATCACTCTATGTCACATGCAATCTATAGGAAATATGCTTCTTTGCAGCTACTTAGATGTGCAGATACACGATTTGCTTCTAATTTTATCATGGTTGATCGAATTGTGAAGGTAAAGCAATCATTAAGGGAAATGGTGGTGTCCATTGAATGGGAGAGATGGAGGGATAGACCAACTAGTAGCACCTTAGCATGTGATGAAATTTCTAATCTCATTATTGGTAGTGGATCAATTTTATTCTGGCAACATGCACATGATCTTTTGACACTTTCTTGGCCTATTTGTGAAGTTCTCCGCCTTTTTGATAGTGATAAACCATGCATGGGAGATGTGTTTGAGAAGTTAGATCAGATGAGGGAGAGACTACAAGATATTTTTAGTGTTGGGGCACCATCATTTGATCAAGAGACACAAGATGTAGTTTGGGAATATAGTTTAAAAAGGTGGAAGATGCTTCATAGTCCTCTTCATTCTGTTGGATTTCTACTTAATCCAAAATGGTTTCACAAAAAACCATGGTTGGATGATGAGGTTTCCATGGGGTGGACAACCTATATGGATAGAGTTTATCCGATAAGAGAGGACCGTACTAGAATCAAGGAAGAGATGTCAAAATACATCAATGGGGTAGATAATTTTTCTCACAAAGATGTTCCATTTGATCGATTGAATGTTGAACCCAAAATATTTTGGGAGAATTATGGAACAAAGACACCATTGCCAAGGGACACTGCAATCCGTGTGTTATCTCAGGTAAAATTTTAGATATTTTGTCATTTAATAGTTGATTTATAAATTTATTTTATTATTAATTATTTTGAAATTTAATATTAGTTTACTTTCATTTTACATAAACAGGTCTCTAGTGCCTCTGCATGTGAGCAAAATTGGAGTGAATATGCCTTCATCCATTCTGTGAAGCGCAATAGACTAGGTAGCAAAAAGGCAGAAGATCTTGTGTATGTACATTCAAATCTTCGTCTCTTATCTCGAGCTTCCAGTGATTACATATCAGGGCCTCATAGGATGTGGGATTATGGTGGCTCAATGGATGATGGGAATGATGAATTACCAATTGAAGTACTTCAAGAGAATGCAGAGGCATGCTTAACTGGAGCTAGAATGGAGAAAGGTCAAACAAGCAAAAGTGCTCCTTCAACATCAAGGATCGAAAGAGATACTGAAGAATTTAACTAATATTTGATGATATCTTTCAATGTTATGTATAGACATTATTACAAACAATTATGATAATTTTATTTTATTTTTTGAATTAAAAATATTTTAAATTATTTTGCAGTAATATAGAATATTCTCAGTGTTTTACTTTTATTTTGTGTTTAATTTCACAAACTTTAATTTGTATGCATCTTTATTAACATGGGATAAGACTTTATAATAAATCTAAAATTTTAAAAAAATATATGTTAAAATCCGTTTCTTATACGCAACCTCTAAATATCCCATTTCTCGTCACGTTGCCGTTGCCGTTGCCGTTTCCGTTTCTCGTTTCTGGTAACATAGTGTTGAAGATGTCCATTACAAGGTCCCATTGGTGGAATACATGTAGCGCACAACACAAAGGGATCATGATCTGATTTGACATGGAACTCCTTTGTCAATGATATGTAAGAGGAATACTACTCCCTTAGATATTTTGAGGATGAGTATATGAAGTTTCAATAGTTGCAACAACCTAAGGAGAAATTAGTTGAAGACTATGTACACCTTGTTCCATGACTACTCTACACACCTAGATGAAGACACTCCCAAGCAATACAAGGTGCTTAGGTATATAAGTGGGTTATCGCCTCACATTTGAGCAAAGATGGAGTTTCTAACTTCAGAAACATTGGGGTAAGCTTTTCACAATGCATCCAAGATCAAAGCCAAAGTGAAGCTCAAACAAAGTTTTTTGCATGCAAGATAAAGTCAACATAAGAAACCACTTCCAATCCCTCCACACATAAATAGAATTCTCATATGCATAAGAAACAACAAAACTCCAAATCATTTGCATAGAACTCAAAAGCAACAACATTGTTCACACCAAGGACAAGGACAAGAAGAAGCAAGGTGATAAATGGTGCCATTTCCATTACATGACTTCCCATAGTGATGCTAAATATAGTGCTCAATAATCTCTCATTGTACAAACCACATCAAATCCCACACAACCCAACGATATTTATTAGGAGGCACAGTGTCTTAACACAAGCACCATGGAATTAATACTTTAGAGGAACATAAGTGTCTCTTCTGTATGAAGTGGGGTCAATAGGAAATGAGTAAATGTCATCATCAACATTGGTAATCAAAAGAACATCATTGTGCAAGATACTATCAACTACTTAGGCCTTTCCATTAAAGCACACTTAAGACCATACTTTATGGGATGATTACAATAAGGTAAGGATATTTAGGTAAAATTCCATTGTACTTTTAAGTATGTAGTTAAATCCATGCAAGATGCAGTCACTTGTGATGTTGCACCAATGGAAGTCTATGATATTCTACTTGGGAGGCCATATGTGTATGATAGAGATGGTGTGTATCAAGAAAACCCACAAACGTGGATAGTCCATGTCGAAGCTTCTATCTTCATGAATATTAATCGTAGACTAATGTAGCCTTAGTATCTATCAAGTAATACAACAAGATCATCTTGGACACACAAAAGTTTATACTTCTCATGGTTTACCCTAAGACAACTGCACAAGTGAGCAAGCATGCACTAGTAGTATGCAAGGTTGTGAAAACATTGTCGTAGTAACTGTTGATGGCCAAATTGACACAATGCAACATAGGTAAGATCTTACCTCTCCTGAAAAGATAATTGATCCTAAGATCAATTACCTCCAAGGTCTTGGGAGTTGGGTCACAACCTTGCTATGCAAACTAAGTGTACAATGTGGACTATTTGTTCAAGGGGCTTGGTTTTCTACGTTCACCAAACTGGATATTCCTAATCTAAACTTACTCTACTTATGGTAAAAAGATGAAAAGACTGTTGAAGGCACAACACAACTGAGAGGGGGGTGAATCAGTTGTATCAAAACTTTAACCTTAATTGATCAATTTCACAATCACATTAACTTGCTTTAACCAGTTAATCTGATATGAAGAATAAACATGAAAAGCAGAAACAAAACTTAAGCACATCAACACCATTCACACATGAACACCAGATTTTTACGCGGAAAACCCTTAGAAAGGGAAAAACCATGGTGAGTGTTATCTCACAATATAATGTAGTAACAATACCGAATATCAAAGAGGCTCACTGCCAAGACGGCTCACTACCAAATAGGGTGGCTCATTGCCGGTGGGTGACTCACTATCGGTGGGTGGCTCACTACCAAAAGTTGAAGTGATATAGTAGCATCTACAGCATGCTTGAGTTTAGTTCCATTGAATCACAACATATCTCTCCTGCTCTACCTTTTCACACACACGCTTTATCTTCACATCTTAACACACACTTTCATGACTATATTACATGTATTTATACCTATCATCAACCTTGGAATGTACATCAAGGTCAGCAATACAATCTTCAACCGTTGGAATTTTCTCCAAGGTCGGCATACATACAAAATTCCAAAATAGGACTAGACCTAAACAAACTTGCAAAGAAAAAGAATGAAGGATGAACACATCACATCTTAGCTCGGACCCAAATACATCTTCACACGCTTGGACATGCTTCTACAATCCATGAATCATCTCTGCAACAATTGTGACTAACCAGGTTGGCCAGAACAAGTATACGACATCAAGAATCACTAAGTCACATGCTTCCAAAAACATCATTACAACTTAGAGATCAAATGCACATCTTCAATGCATTCAAGGGACATCTACGAACACCATAGATTCATTTGGAAACCATCAAATCCAACCGCAATAGATCTCAACTTACTTTTCTTGAGGATGGATCACAGACTGCTCTCAATCAGACATTGTCAACCTCTACTAATCAAAAACGTGCTTTTTGGAGGACCAAATCACAAAACCTTTGGAATGAAGAAAGATAAGTACCTTGTAAGCTTAAGTCCATAACCACAAGACCAAAGAACATACTACCGAGGAATACGGAGCAAAATACTTTCTCTCTGTCACACTACAAACTCTGTCAAGCACAGTCTTCACACTGGTGAATGGAACTTCTTCTGCACAGTGATCTGGACCACCAAATCCTAGATTTAGCATCTTCAAACACATCTCTAAAACATATCCAAATCTAATACTCTAGTCTTCAATACTGAGGAAATGTGGAGAAAAACTCATACACTTATTCTGCAAGCCAAAATACTCTGCAGCACACTGTTTCCACTTGAAGAGCAAATTTTCTCAAAAGCACTTGGAAACTCTGTATCAGGAATATCTTCTCATCATCTTTAGCACTTATATAAGACAATACAAAGCAACTGATTCATCACAAACAAGCATCAAAACAAGAGCATAGTTGACACCAATGACAACACAGATATGTTGATATCAATGACAACACTGGTTAGCACATACTTGCAACAATCTCCCCCTTTGTCATTGATGGCAACATATGATGTGAAAAACCATCAAGACAAGAATCTACATTCATCCATCTCCCCCTTTCTCTTTACACATCTAAAATACTTTCTCCCCTCGAGTTTTTCACATGATTTCTCTCCCCCTTTGACATCAATGGTAAAGGACATTATATTTCTTCTACTGCACATACTTGCATGCTTCTGCTCTAATCATCTAGAATTATTCTTTCACTCCCCTTGACTACAATAAACAACACAAATAACTCTTTACTCCTCCTGAAGGGTAGCCTCCTAAATCAATCCAGAAAGAAATATTCTTTGAAGTACATTGGACTAATGCATCTCCTTATGCACCTAGTTCAATGAAGGAGGGGCAATAACTCCTAACATTTGCTGGAGATACTCAAATGTGTCCTTTGGAAGGGCCTTACTAAATATATCAGTATCTTGATCCTTTGTAGGCACATACTCAAGCTTCACAACATTCTCTACAACTTTCTCTCTCAAAAAATGATATTTGATTGAAATGTGGTTTGTCTTTGAATGCATCACTGGATTCTTTGAAATGTTTATGGCACTTGTGTTATCACAAAGAATAGGGATTGGCTCCTCATACTCAACTTTGATATCTTTCAAGGTTTGTTTCATCCACAACACCTGAGTGCAGCATGTTACTGCAGCAATATATTCTACCTCTATAGTAGATAAGGAGACTGATTCTTGTTTCTTGCTATACTAGGACAATGCCCTATCTACAAGGAAGAATACACCTCCACTTGCGCTTTTCCTTTCATCAACACAACCGACCCAATCTACATCTATATAGGCACTTAGGGGAGAAGTTATTATTCTTAGGATACCATAGACCATGATCCAGAGTACCTTTCAAGTACCTAAAAATCCTTTTTACTGCCACAACATGTGATTATTTGGGATCTTATTGAAATCTAGCAACAAGACAAATTGCAAGCATGATATCTAGTCTAGTGGCAATCATTAAAGAAGTCCTCCAATCATTGACCTGTCCTTGCTCTGATCAGCCTTAGGAGATTCATAATTTTTTCTCAACTTACATCCAGTAATCATAGGAGTGCTCACTAGTTTAGAGTCTTCCATTCCAAACTTCTTTAATAACTCTCTAAGATACTTTGATTGGGAAATGAAGATACCTTTATCTGTCTGATTGATTTGCAATCCAAGGAAGAAATTCATCTCACCACACATGGACATCTCAAACTCCTTTTGCATCTCATCTACAAAATTCTTACACATTCCTTCATTTCCACCAAATATAATATCATCCACATAAACTTCAATAATTAGGATTTGATCTTTGCTTTCTTTGATATACAAATTGCTATCTGTGGACCCTTTACTGAAACCCTACTACAGTAGATACTTATCCAATTTTGCATACCAAGCTCTGGGAGCTTGCTTTAATCCATACAGAGCTTTCTTCAACTTGCACACCATATCTAGTTGGTCTGATAACTGGAATCCATCCGGTTGCTCCATATATACCTATTCTTCTAACTCACCATTGAGGAAGGCAGATTTCACATCCATTTGATACACCTTGAAATCTTTATGTGTAGCAAAAGCCAAAAATAATCTGATTGCTTCCAATCCAGCCACTGGAGAAAAAGTCTCCTCATAGTTTATCCCTTCCACTTGTGAGTAGCCTTTGCACAGAAGTCTTGCTTTGTTTCTCACAACTTATCCAACCTCATTTAGTTTGTTCTAGAAAACCCACTTTGTTCCAATCACAATTTTGTTTCCAGGTCTAGGGACAAGTTCCCAAGTCTTGTTCTTCTCAATCTACATTAATTCTTCTTCCATTATCTTGACCCAATGTTCATCATTGCAAGCTTCATTTACTGTCTTAGGTTCCACCTTTGAAAGTAAGCAGAGATTTACTTGTTCTTCTGTAGCTTTCCTTCTTGTCAATACACCTTTCTTTTTATCACCTATAATCTGATCTTTTGAATGATCTCTTTGCACATACTTGGGAGTCTTTGGAATTCTTTTAGGAGCATCTTCTTGAATTTCTTCTTCTTTAGGAGCAACTTGTAGTTCAATCTGAACTTCTTTTTCTTTGCCTTTTTCTACCTTCTTTGTGACAACAAATTCATCTAATTCATATCCATCCAATTGAAGATTTTCATCTACCTTTACATTTGCACTTTCAATGATCTTTTTCATTCTTTTGTAATTACACTGGTAAGCCTTGCTCTTGGTTGAGTAGCCTAGGAATATTCCTTCATCACATCTAGCATCAAACTTCCCCAATTCTTCATCTCTTCTGATATAGAATTTTCTTCCAAATACTTTGAAATATTTGACTATAGGAGTCTTACCATACCACAATTCATTAGGTGTCTTGGTCTTTTTTTCTCTAACCTGTACCCTATTCTAAATATAAACAATAGTGTGTATTGCTTCCTTCTAGTACACTTCTTATAGGTCTACTTCCTTGATCATTGTTCTAGCAGCTTCTTGAATAGTTCTATTCTTCCTTTCAACCACTCCATTTTGCTGAGTTCAAGGGGAAGACAAATGTCTCTTTATTCCATGTTCTTCACAGAAAGCATTGAACTCATTTGAAGTAAATTCCCCTCCTTTATCAGACCTTAAGCACTTGATTTTTAGGTCCAATTCATTTTCAACAATAGCTTTGAAAGTTTTGAATTTGTCTAGGGCTTTTGATTTTTCTCTAAGGAAAGTAACCCAAGTCATTCTTGAATAATCACCAATAAGAAGCATGAAATACCTGTCACCTTGCAGAATTCTTACTCTTGTAGGACCACAAAGGTCTGTATGCACCAACTCCAATAGACTGACAAAGAATTGTTCTTTTCTTTTGAAGGTGGTCTTTGTCATCTTCCCTAATTGACAATCTTTACATGTAACATTGGCAGGCTTCACAATCTTAGGTAGATCTCTTAAAATTTGAGCAGTACTTATTTTCACCGAATTATCAAAGTTGATGCGACCCATTCTCCTATGTCATATCCAACTTTCATCTATCTTAGCCAACAAACAATAGTTGTCAGTACATTTCAAGTGATAAACATTGCCATGAGTCTTTTTGCCATGAGTCTTTTTGCCAGTAGCAACTATAGTTCCAGAGCTTTTTCTTATCTCACATCCTTTGTCCTTGAACACAATATTATATCCTTTGTTGCACATTAATCCAATGCTTAGAAGGTTATGCTTCAAGCTCTTGACATAAAGAACACCATCTGTATTATGCTTTCCATCAAAAGTAATTGATCCTTTTCCACAAATCTTACCAGTTGCATCATCTCCAAATCTTACCGGTCCTCCATCATACTTTTCAAACTTGACAAACTTACTTTTGTCTCCAATCATGTGATTTAAACATCCACTATCAATGATCCATTCATCTTCCTTTTCAACATGAAATGTAGACAACTCTCCTAGACTTCTATCCTTCACATCGCTAGAAAGGTTAGCAGAAACAAGTTCTTCTCTAAGTGCAATAAAAAATCATTCACTACTATTGCCATCATCAGTTACACCATCATGATCTCTAACATAGTGTTAGGAACCCCTATTTAACCCTTCTCTTTACTTTGTTAGTTATTACATTTGGAGGCATATGCTTTGTAAGTCATCCCGTGAGTATATTGTATTATCCCACATTCATGGTAAGTAATAGTTGTTTAGATTAGACTTAGTATATAAGTATGTGTTGAGACCAATGAAGGCATCCATGAGTTTATTGTATTGAGCTTGCTCAAAGGAGGTTGCCCCCTTCAAGTGGCCTGCAATCAATAAATTCCTTCTGTGTTCTGCTATTTCTGTTATTTTGTGCATTTTTCATTATATTGTTGCAAGAGGTTCCTCTCATCTGGTATCAAAGCGCTTTCTTGGGCTCGCTGGGTGGAATTTCTGCTAAAATTTTTTTCACAGTGGCCTCTAGGCACTATGATTATTGTTGTAGTTCTTTTTTCTTTGCATCTGTATTGTTCATTTCAATTGCAGGTTCGGATTAGGGAATAATCCCTATCCACTTAACTGTGGGAAGTGCCTAGGCATAGCCCTAAAACTCATTGTGAGGAGTACCACAGGAATCTCAAAGTGGCTAGCCTATTGAGAGGACTTGCCAGCGAAAAGGGCAACAGCCCCTACCTAATTGACTAGTTCCCATCCATGAGGTAAACCAAGAGCTGCCGTTTGTGGCAAAGTGGTTATCAGTTTTACCTGAGCCATGGAGTGAGGGGTACTACCCCAATATGCAAGTCGTTAGACAACATTGGTAGTCAAGTGAATCCCCTGAACCTTTAGGAAGCTGAACATACCTGGGGCCCATATCTATTGTCAGCTGACAAATCATAGATTGAATCTGTCTAGAGCCATTTGTAGATCCCATTGCAAATCATTTCCAAAAAAAAGTAAAAAAAATTATGTTTTTTCACTATATCTTCCTTGCTTTAGCTCTGTTTCCTCTGAAAATTCATTGGAACCCCTGAAATTCCATTCTGCATATTTCCTTCCTTGAGGACCCTATCCCAAATTCCACTTATCAAAGCCAAAAATCCCACATTTGTCTATTTTTAGGGTTTGCCATAACTTCTTCGATTCTCACCCAATTGCCTTCAAATTTTGCCACAGTGTTCATTTCCTATTTCTGTTCCTTTGTCCCTCTTGGACAAATTTTCCCATTCTTTCACCCCGCTTCTGAAATCCCCATTTTCTACTTCCCTGTCCCTCAGAAAGTGTCCAAAACCTAGTCACACCCCAATTACCCATCAAAGTTTTTCCTAAATCCAAATTTTCCTTTACTAAAAAAGTTTTTGTTTTTGTTTTTCTACCCATTCAAAAAAAAAATCCTGGTTATGGTTGTCACCCGCGCAGGAGCAAAAAAGATGGAGGAGAAACTTGCAGCCATCAAGACCAAACTCCAAGATCTTGATGAAAAAGTTCTCGAGCTCAATCTTCAGCATTCAGCCATGAACAATAGACGGCAACTAGAGTCTTCTGTAGATATAGGGTTTTCTTCTTCCAGCAATTTTCGTGGACCAAAGCTTGATTTTCCTCGCTTCAATGGTGATGATCTAAATGGATGGATATACCAAGCAGAACAATATTTCAATCTGCATAATACTTTTGATGTCAACAAAGTCCCACTTGCCTCCTTTCATTTGGAACATGAAGCCCTTCAATGGTTCCATTGGTACATCAGAGCTCATGAAGAGCCAAAAAGGACAGATTTTTGCAAACTCATTTTGCAACGATTTGGCCCTAGTGCTTTTGATGACTTCACAGGAGCACTCACAAAACTGCGCCAAATAGGCACTGTGAGAGAATATTAGATAGAATTTGAAAAACTGGCCAATCACACAGAGGGATTGTCTGATGAATTCTTCAAGAGTTGTTTTCTCAGTGGTTTGAAGGATGCACTTCGCTCTGAGGTTAAAATGTTCTGTCCAAGCACAATGATGGAAGCCTTAGGGTTGGCTAAGTTGGCAGAGGACAAGATCACAACTCAACAACGCTCCAAATCTAATTTTGCTCCATTCAGAAATATGGATCCCCAAAGCCCTCAAATAATGCCAGCTCCTAGAACAACTCCTATCAAGCATTTGACTGAAGCAGAGATGCGAGCACGTAGAGAAAAAAAGCTTTGTTATAATTGTGATGACAAATTCACTCGGGGACATAGATGTGTTGAGCAATAGCTCTATCTCTTGGATGTGGATTCTCTGCCTGATACAGGAGCTGATCAGGTTGAAACTCAACAGTTGACTGTTGACCCTAGTTCTTAGGAAGACCACCCAGAGATCTCTCTCCATGCCGTAGCAGGAGTCACCACCCCACAAACCATGCAGGTCAAGGGTTACATCAAGAAGCTCCCGCTTACAATACTCATTGATTCTGGTAGTACTCATAACTTCATTGACCCTCGAATAGCCAAACAAGCTGATTGTTTTGTTCATCCTTGCTCAAAGTTTGAAGTCATGATTGCCAATGGGGGCACATTACCTTGCAAAGGGAAGTGTCGCAATGTGCGTATCTCTATTGGAGATTATAACCTGCACTCCAACATGTTTGCCTTGCCTTTAGGCAGATGTGATGTGGTTTTGGGCGCCCAATGGTTATGCACACTTGGACCCATCTTATGGGATTTTGCTAAACTTTGGATGCAGTTTTCAGACAATGGGCACAAACACACATTGAAGGGCTTACAACTAGGGTCTCTCAACATCATAAGTTCACATCGCCTAAAAAATCTTCTTAAGAATAATTCACATGGTGTCATCGCTCAGCTTCACTCCATTCAGATGCAACCATCTGTGGTCTCCACTACTCCTTTGGCTCTACAACAAATGATGGCTATTTTGCATGCAGTACAAAAGTGGTGGTCATACCTACCAGGGAATCATTTTTGCATCAGGGCTGCTCACCGGAGCCTGAAATATTTCTTGGCACAATGCATCTCCTCCCCAGCACAACAGATATGGATCAGTTACAAGAAGGGTAAGGACAATATTGTGGCGGATTCTCGTTCTCGCACATGTGATGACCAAGCTTCTCTTTCAGCTATTTCTATGTATCTTCCAAATTGGTTGGAATCCATCCCGCAGGCTGTCTTCTATGAACTCTATGTTTCTCCATCGGTAGGGCACTCTAGTTTCCTCAAAACTTATGAGTGGGCATGGCGTCACTTCTTTTGGAAGGGAATGAACAAGGCAATTCAACAGATTGTGGCTACATGTGATACCTCAGAACAACAGCATCAGTGGGCAAAGTGGCTCCCTCTCACTGAGTGTGGTATAATACCTCCTACCACACTACATCTAACATGACTCCATATGAAGCAGTCTATGGTCAGGCACCACCAGCGCTCCTTCCATACTCCCCCAGTAGTTCACGAGTTCAGGCAGTCGACATGGTTCTCTACACCCAGGATCAGATTGGGGATCATAAGTTGGCTCCTTCTCCCTACATTCATCCAATATTTCATGTCTCTTATCTACAGAAATTTCTTGGCGCCAACGACAGAGCACAAACTGTTTTACCACAGCTGGATAATGAAGGATCCATCCTTTTGGTGCTAAAGGTAATCCTCGACAGGGGCACTCGTCTTCTTCGCTCCTGATCCATCACAGAGGTCTTAATTCAGTGGCATGGAATGCACCCAGAGATTGCTACAGGGGAACCACTCCTTCAGATTTAGCAACAATTTCCACATCTTACACTTTGAGGACAAAGCTTTTCTAAGAGGGAGGGGATGTTAGGAACCCATGTTTAACCCTTCTCTTTACTTTGTTAGTTATTACATTTGGACGCATATGCTTTGTAAGTCATCCCGTGATTATATTGTATTATCCCACATTCATGGGAAGTAATAGTTGTTTAGATTAGACTTAGTATATAAGTACGTGTTGAGGCCAATGAAGGCATCCATGAGTTTATTGTATTGAGCTTGCTCAAATTGCCCCCTCGAAGTGGCCTGTGATCAATAAATTCCTTCTGTGCTCTGCTATTTCTATTATTTTGTGCATTTTTTATTATATTGTTGCAGGAGGTTCCTCTCACATAGTAACTCTTTCTTACCATCTTTCCTTTACTTTCATTGAATTTAAGGCTCTTTCAGGACATCTTGAAGCATAGTGACCAATTTTTCCACAATTGAAACATTTGAAGGGTAACTTACCTTTGAATTTTCCTTTGCTACCTCTTTTTATTCTTCTTGTAAACTTTGTCTCAAGTTCTGCAAAATCTTCTTCATCTGATTCCACAACATACTTCTCTGATCTAGAAGTCTTTTCTTCCTTGGCCTTGAAAGCAGTCTCAATTTTCACAAGACCATCAGTAGTACCAAATTCCCTTATTTCAAAGGCAATTAGTTTACCAAGCAATTGATCTTTTGTAAGTTTACCTTACTCAAGAAATTCTTCAATGGCAGATACTTTGTGACTATAGGACTTTGGAAGAGTTCTGAGTATTTTATCAATAACATCTTCATCTTCTAATTTTTCACCAAGGGCCTTGATGCAACTGACAACTTCATCAATCTTCTGTATATAATTTGTTATGTTATCATCTTTAGACATTTGCATGGTTTCATATGTGGTGTTTGAGTTCTGCAACATATCTTTCCTGATAGATGTATCACCTTCATAAACATTTTTCCTTTTTTCCCAGATTTCATGAGTAATTGCAAGATCCACAAATTTTGTCATTTCAACATTTGATAAAGCATTCAATAGAGCATTTTTACCTTTGTGATTCAACTCAAACTCCTTGATTTCTTCTTCAGTCTCTGGACCATCTTTAGGCATTTCATATTTCTTTTTGACTATCATCCAAACACTGTAACCTATAGAAATAAGATAACTATCCATGTGTACATTCCACAATGCGTAGTCAGATCCATCAAACTGTTGTGTGTCCTTATTGTGTGCCATCTCAAATCTACCCCAAGTTGTTAGGCTTTCTTCCAAGGGACCTAGCTCTGATACCAATTATTAAAGGCACAACACAACTGAGAGGGGGGTGCATCAGTTGTATAAAAACTTTAACCTTAATTGATCAATTTCACAATCACATTAACTTGATTTAACCACTTGATCTGATATGAAGAATAAACATGAAAACCAAAAATAAAACTTAAGCACATCAACACCATTCACACATGAACTCCAAATTTTACGTGGAAAACCTTTAGAACGGGAAAAACCATAGTGAGTGTTAGCTCACAATATAATGTAGTAACAATACCAAATATCAAAGAGGCTCACTGCCAATAGGGATCATTGCCCAGGGCTCACTTCCCAATAGGGTGGCTCACTGCCAAGGGTTGAACTAATATAGTAGCATCTACAGCATGCTTGAGTTCAGTTCCATTGAAGTGTAATATATCTCTCCTACTCTACCTTTTCACACACACACTTCATCTTCACATCTTAACATAGACTTTCACGGCTACAATACATGTATTTATACCTATCATCAACCTTGGAATGTACATCAAGGTCAGCATTACAATCTTCAACCATTGGAACTTTCTCCAAGGTCGGCATACATACAAAGTTCTAGAATAGGACTAGACCTAAACAAACTTGCAAAGAAAAATAATGAAGGATGAACACATCACATCTTAGATCAAACCCAAATACATCTTCACACACTTGGACATGCTTCTACAATCCATGGATCATCTCTGCAACAATTGTGACTAACCAGGTCAGCCAGAACAAGTATACAACATCAAGAATCACTAAGTCACATGCTTCCAAAAACATCATTACAACTTGCGGATTAGACACACACCTTCAATGCATTTAGGGGACATCTATGAATACCATAGATTCATTTGGAAACCATCAAATCCAACCACAATAGATCTCAACTTACTTTTCTTGAGGATGGATCACAAACTACTCTCAATTAGACACTGTCAACCTCTGCTAATCAAAAACTTTCTTTCCGGAGTACCAAATCACAAAACCTTTGGAATGAAGAAATCTAAGGACCTTATAATCTTAAGTCCAAAACTGCAAGACCAAAGAACATACTACAGAGGAATGCAGAGAAAAATACTTTCTCTCTCACACTGCAAACTCTGTCAAGCACAGTCTTCACACTAGTGAATGGAACTTCTTCTGCAGAGTGATCTAGACCACGAAATTATGGATTTAGCATCTTTAAACATGTGTCTAAAACATATCCAAATCTCATGCTCCAGTCTTCAATACTGAGGATATGCGGAGCAAAAGTCATACAGTTATTCTGTAAGCTAAAATACTCTGCAGCACATTGTTTCCACTCGAAGAGAAAATTTTCTCAAAAGCACTTCGAAACTCTGTATCAGGAATATCTTCTCATCATCTTCAGCACTTATATAAGACAATACAAAGCAACTGATTCATCAAAAACAAGCATCGAAACAAGAGCATAGTTGACACTAATGACAACACAGATATGTTGATATCAATGACAACACCGGTTAGCACATACTTGCAACAAAGACTTTTAGAATGCATGAAAGTAATGCAGTGACTTCTACTTCAATCTTTACTTAATAAATCAACCTGAGAAATATATTAATTGTAGTATTGAGATTAGTATTAAAACCTATCATTCATACTAATAGTGAGATTCAAAGGATTTTCAATAAAATAAAGTGAATTTCATTTCTAATTACTGTATTTCACATGCAAATTAGAAACAAATCCACAATTTAAGCTTAGGTTCAATATTTCCCAAGCGAATGAATAGATAAAGATTTAGGATAAAGCACTACACCACATGCAAGAAGATGAACTTGAAGAAACAACCGCCATCTTTGTATTAATTTCTTCCAATTTAGGTACAATATCCAACAATAATGCTACACAAGAATCATTAGTTTTGTCTTCCAAATATATCTCCTTTAATCTAAAATGTTGTGAACTGAATGCAAAACGAATTGAAATGCTATAAAAACTTATAACTGTTGGACTATAGGCATAATTCTTAAACCTGCAGGCCCTTTGTATGAACTAAGTCCCTCCCTTTTGTAGGACAAAAAGAGAAAAATTGCTTCTAGAAGAGAGCACATGCAACGCTTGACCTTATCCTCATCCAAGAACTCAAAAAGAATTTCCTATTTTTAGCTTTAAAGCATGCGAACTTCCAACACTCAAAAGATTCATGCAAAAGATCCATGCAAAGACATGTGAAGAAAGTATGGTCCATTTATAACTGCAGCGGATCCCTTTTTACAATGAATCAAAGAATAAAATAATCTTTGAAAGAATATTTTACAACTCCCAAAAATAGAAATTTCAGTTGACAACACCCTCAGATTTTTGTTGTTGTTTGTACACTTCAAAATTGGCCAATAACTGAATAACTCGGTCTTCATCAGGACCATCAACCTAGTCTAACCTGAACTTTGTTTTCTCAATACTCTCCACCACATAGTCAGATAACCTTTTAAGCTTTGGTATATCTTTCTTCATAAGCTTAAAGTTTGATATCATATCTATGTACTTATCCAAAACATCTTCATTAGCACTGGATGACATAGCCAATTCTCCCTCTATTTTCTTCCTTAGAGCTTCTTTAGCCACATCCAAATTATCCAACCTATGCCTATCAGTCAAGAAGAGATTGGAGTCTATAACCCTTGTCACAAAAACTTCAAAATTGGAGGAAATTTCATATAGCTCCTTCTACAATTTCAAAATGTTCAATCTATACTCTACCATCAATTCAACTTTAAAAGTCAAAATGCTTATACACTTCTCCACAATATTAGGTTCTTTATCTTGCAAAATATTGGCTCATTTTAATTCAGTTGGGCTTATCTTTACCAATTCCTTAAGAAGCTTTAAATTCTTCTCATAGCTCTTCTCTTCATCCATAAGATTCTCTGTGAAATAGTTTATTTTCTTCTCTAGTGTATAGGCCTCCTCATAGTGCTCATAGCATATTGTCAAAATTTCATTAGCTTCGTTAAAAAATTTAGAAATTCAATTATCTAATATGTTGGCCTTTTCCCTCATCTCCTGCAAGGAATCAACTTATTGCTTAGTCATCAAAATTGGGACCTCCAAAGGTAGACGCTACTGAGAGATTGGCATGAGTTCTTTTACGAAAGCCTTCACTTTCCCTAACTGCAATTTCAGCTCATCTTTCATTTTCTTATCCTTGTGCAGTATGGAGACTACTATATCAACTATTGACCCCAAAGACACTATCTCTTTAGCACTGGTTTGCTTTCCCAAATTTACCCTAGACATCTGGTAATCAAAAATCAAAAGATAGATCTATCATCTTTGTTCCTCACAGGTGTAGCTATCTCAACAATCCTTTATCTAAACTCATTCATTCTAATAGAACATAGAGTTATTGGTTTCTTTCTTGGTCTCTCTTTCTCTATCTCCACAGCCATGTTTTGCAAGCTTAAGGGTTTTGTTGATGATTGTTTTTACACATTTAGAACAAAAGTTAAAATTCACAAAATGAACCTAACTGTCTTGAAAGATATGAAGAAATCAATTAAGATTACTTAATCCCAAGTTTCTATATGGTCAGGTATTGACCTTATGGACAATTCAGTAGGTTAATGTGAAATTGTAATATGCAAGGGGCCTTACTTGATTCAAGGTGATTGATGACTTACTGGACTCTAATTATGCAAAATATCACAAATATCAACATTTTATTCATTTCTTTGCATAAATTTGTTACTGCATCACAAATCTTTATATGATTTATATTAACACAAGCTTTTGTTTTCAAATATTATGAAAATTGTAAAATATTAACTCAATTGTTCATGTTTCCTTCAAATATCAGACAATCTTCTTTAAATTCCTGCATTTAAGCTAAGTATTTCAAATGTTTTGAAAAAGTTAGAGAAATTTAAATTGAACTTCATTCTACTACAGGATCTAAATGCTCTGTTATTCGCATTGTAAGCAGTACAGCAAACTTGATTAAATCCACAAACTAAACCTTTAAATGTAAGCCCTGAGTATTTTCATGAACATACATTCAAGATTGCAAGCTTTTGAAGAGATAATATTTCAAATACAAACAAGAGCTAGAAAACACTCTAAAGTAGATGCAGAATTCCAGATGTATTTGTATTCAAAATATAGAGTCACATATGATTTACAATGTATGAATGACTCTTTGATTCATTAATCAACTTACAAAACGTCTTACAGATGCACTAAGGAATGCATGGAAAAACTGTTGATGATTGTTTTTACACATTCATAACAAAAGTTAAAATTCACAAAATGAACCTAACTGTCTTGAAAGATATGAAGAAATCAATTAAGATTACTTAATCCCAAGTTTTTGTATGGTTAGGTCTTGACCTTATGGATAATTTAGTAGGTTAATGTGAAACTGTAATATGTAAGGGGCCTTACTTGATTCAATGTGATTGATGACTTACTGGACTCTAATTATGCAAAATATCACAAATATCAACATTTTATTCATTTATTTGCATAAATTTGTTATTGTATCACAAAGCTTTATATGATTTATATTAACACAAGCTTTTCTTTTCAAATATTATGAAAATTGTCAAATATTAACTCAATTGTTCATGTTTCCTTCAAATATCAGACAATCTTCTTTAAATTCTTGCATTTAAGCTAAGTATTTCAAATGTTTTGGAAAAGTTAGAGAAATTTAAATTGAACTTCATTCTACTACAAGATCTAAATGCTCTGTTATTCACGTTGTAAGCAGTACAGCAAACTTGATTAAATCCACAAACTAAACCTTTAAATGTAAGCCCTGAGTATTTTCATGAACATACATTCAAGATTGCAAGCTTTTGAAGAGATAATATTTCAAATACAAACAAGAGCCAGAAAACACTCTAAAGTAGACGCAGAATTCCAGATGTATTTGTATTCAAAATATAGAGTCACATATGATTTACAATGTATGAATGACTCTTTGATTCATTAATCAACTTACAGAAAACTTACAAAATGTCTTACAGATGCACTAAGGAATGCATGGAAAAACTGTTGATGATTGTTTTTACACATTCATAACAAAAGTTAAAATTCACAAAATGAACCTAACTGTCTTGAAAGATATGAAGAAATCAATTAAGATTACTTAATCCCAAGTTTTTGTATGGTTAGGTCTTGACCTTATGGACAATTTAGTAGGTTAATGTGAAACTGTAATATGCAAGGGGCCTTACTTGATTCAATGTGATTGATGACTTACTGGACTCTAATTATGCAAAATATCACAAATATCAACATTTTATTCATTTATTTGCATAAATTTGTTATTGTATCACAAAGCTTTATATGATTTATATTAACACAAGCTTTTCTTTTCAAATATTATGAAAATTGTCAAATATTAATTCAATTGTTCATGTTTCCTTCAAATATCAGACAATCTTCTTTAAATTCTTGCATTTAAGCTAAGTATTTCAAATGTTTTGGAAAAGTTAGAGAAATTTAAATTGAACTTCATTCTACCACAGGATCTAAATGCTCTGTTATTCATGTTGTAAGTAGTACAACAAACTTGATTAAATCCACAAACTAAACCTTTAAATGTAAGCCCTGAGTATTTTCATGAACATTCAAGATTGCAAGCTTTTGAAGAGATAATATTTCAAATACAAACAAGAGCTAAAAAACACTCTAAAGTAGACGCAGAATTCCAGATGTATTTGTATTCAAAATATAGAGTCACATATGATTTACAATGTATGAATGACTCTTTGCTTCATTAATCAACTTAAAGAAAACTTACAAAACATCTTACAGATATAGTAAGGAAGATAGATGCTCCACACATTCCTTAGTGCAGACACATGCAACCTCCTCTAAACTAAAATGTTTTTTCTAATCAAAATATTTAAACAACTACAATTCCCAACTATTCTCTCAAAATCCCTATGTAATTAATGTACAAGTAGCAAAGTTCCTTATATAGATTTTGAAACTTCTCATTTCTACGGCTACAAACTTCATCTACGGTTGAGATTCCTCCATTATTGATCAAGGGTGTACCTTCATCTCTAACCATCTACCAAAATATCTAAATGGCATCTTTTCCTTCTCAAAGGATGATGTTGGAATCTTTTCAAAAAATAAGATTCCCCTTTCTTTGACTTATGCTCGCTGATATTCTTTACTTGACTTTTCCCAAAACTGTTGCTTCCTTTACCCTTTTCATTCTTTTAAGTATGATTTGAAGTTATTGATTACACCTTCTACAAAAATGCGGTCCCCTCTTGGACTCTTTGTCCATATATACTCCTGCAATGCAACTCCTTCCTTTAGTTTCTTTTCTCTGTTTTCTAAACCCTTACTCTTTTTCTTGTACTTCTTCATTTTAGCAGTATTTTCCATTAATGAATCCATCATCTGTTTGCTCAAGTATGCTTCAGGATTTTCTATGCATGGTGTAAAAATGGCATTAAACTCTGTTAAGGCCCATTCCAATTCATATGCTGGTGTGTCCATGCATTCATGGTCTAAGAGTCTTTCTACTATCTTCTTGTGCATTCTAATCATTTCATCTGCTTTTTCTTCTAAATCCTGGGCAACTGTTATACACTTTCTAAGATTATCTTCCTCAAATTTAAGTTCTAATCTCTCTTGTGGCAATTGACTTGCTAGTGAAGGGGTAATTACTTCTTTGTTGATTAACTCCTCTTCTCTTTCTTCTATTTCTATCAACTCTGCCAGTTCAGACCTGCATTCTTCCCTTCTAAATTGACAATTATGCACAAGTATATTACATTTATTCTTTTCTCCTGCAACCACTTCCCAACTTTTCACAGCCTATTTTATTATTTTCTCACCCTCTTGCATAAAATCTTTGAACCATTCATAAAAAATATTAGCCTTGAGCTTTTTATTTTCCATGTCCCTTATTTCTTCTTTGGATATAATTGCTATGTCACTGGGCAATTCTAGGATTATTGTATTGGGATCAAATATCCCTTTAATAAATTGTTGTAGTTGGACAATGTGTCCTTTCAAATATTCTTGCTTATCTTTGTCTTTTCTCAACATCTCTATTGTCACTCGGTGCATATCCTCCCATTCAGAGATGTGCTGCTCTTGTGTGGTATGCCCAAGGTCAAAATTTAGGATTTTGTACTCATCTAAATTTATTTCACCTTTTGCCTTTTCTTTCTGAGGTATGGCTAGGTTCAGCATTCTAGATCCATCTGGACCTCTTTGTATGGCTGAGATTGTTCTAGCCTTTCTCTTTTCTTTTCTTAGCATTGTATTACCTAACAAGCTCTTAATGTCAATTGGTACCAATTGTACCTCTTTATTTTCCTTTCTTATCTCTTCTCCTAACCATGCAGGAATCTCCTTGGTGCCTTCTGTAGTTTTAACTTCATCAATTACCTCTTCATGAGGTCTCTCTGTTTCAACCTCTCCTTGTTGTTGTTGTTCCTATTGCTATTGTTGTTGTTGTGGAATTTACTGTTGAGGTGGAGGCTGCTATTCTTGAGGTGCTTCTTCTTGGACCATGGGATTATCCTACTGTTTGGACTCACCCTCATTTTCTTCTTCTTCTATTTCCATGTCCCCTCCATCCTCATCTTCTTCTTTAGGACCTTCTTCTTTTGATGTTTCCTTCTCCTGATCTTCCTCTGTATGTATTTGTTCTACATTTGGCATATTTATGTCTTCTGTTTGTTCATCAACTTTAATTCCATCCATCTTTTCTGGCTTTTCTTCATCTTTAGGCCTCTTGATTGTGTCTTTTGTATTGATTTCACCCCCTATATCTTCACTTTCTTTTTGCTCCTTTTCAGACATATTAATTTGTTCTGTAGGTGCAAAGGATCCTACCACTGTACTTTCCTCTTTTGCTTATTTTTCCTCTTCTTGTCTGCTTTCTGTGTTTTTCTCTTCTTCACTTTTCTCATCATATATATTAAGCATATTTAAGGCATCTATACCTGAAGTGCTATCTTTTGTTTCTTCTTTTGCTTGAGCATGCTTTTCTGTGATTATCTCCTCAAGTGCACTTTCTTTTTTAGCTTCTTCAATTTTATGTGCCTCCTCTTGCACATCTTTAATGATTTCGGGAGGGACTAGAGTACCCGATGGATCCACTGCTCCTTCTTCTTCCTGTACCCTTCCTTCTTCATGCTCTGGGCCTTGTTCTATTTCCATTTCGACCTCAGTACTTTGTTCATCCTCTTCACTTAGGAAATCACTAGACCCCTCCTCTATTTCAATCTCCTTCCCAGCATACATTCCCCTTTCCTCACTTTCACTGCTATCATCCACAATGTGCACAGTCTGAGTGGTTTGCTTGGCTTCATGTGATTGTGACCCTTGCAACCTTTCTCCAGCCAATTCTGTCTTCACTTGAATATATGCCTGTTTCTTTTCTATTGAAGTGGAGGCACTAGGTATATTACTCAACTTTTCACCTACTTGTTGTGCTCCAACTACCTCACTTGTTTTAGAAGTCCTACCTTTTGACAAGCTTATTGGGATTGCCTTTCTGACTTCTTGTCTTGCTACTTCCTTAAAAATTTGTGCCTCCTCTGCACTAATTTCATGACTTAGTGATTTTGGATCTACAAAAGTATTCGATGACACTGCTACTGTTATTCCCAATGTATAGGGATCCATTAGAGTAGCATTCTTATCCTTCTCCACAATCTTAGCCTCTACAATTTTTCTCTTCTTCTCATAAAAACACTGGGGGTCATCATTGGGTTCTCTTACTCTCTTCTTTCCCTTCTTAGGATATGTGATCTCCTTCCTCTTAGCTTTGAGCTCTTCAATTCTGTCTTTTAACCATGTCTTTGAAAATAATATAACTAGTTTGGACAATTTGTCTAGAGATTTGTTCCAAGGCTGTGACCAATCAGGCTCTATAATAGGAGCAAGCCTAGCCTATACATAACTATGATGCAGTAGTTTACCATCTTCTTGAACCTCTGGAGGAACATATATGTCACCCATGGTTCTCATTTGCTCAATTGTTAATCTTTTATGGGCCCTTTTCCTCACTTCTTTATCATTCTTGCAATCAAACCAGAAATCTTCAATATATATTTGATGCTTATACTTTTTGTCAACTGTATTATGGATCCTATGGAAAGGATAAAACTTTCTAGCTACATCAAATTATTCAAATCCATAGTATCTTAATTCTTGCTCTGAACATCTAGCAACTTCCTCACTGTAATAGGAGTGTCTTCCAATAGCCCAATGCAACTTTAGATTACCTCTACTAAACTTCCTCCTATACATTCTAAAGGCATTCAGATTTTGCCTTGAAAATTCCAACACATTCAATTTATCAGAAGGATACTGTGGTAGCATAAAAGGTTTTCCTTCAAATCCTTCAGTCCTGATACAAGTAAAATGTGGAAATTAAATATACCATGAACTGTGCAACCCAATTGCATCTTCTGCATCCTTAGACAATCTTTTATCAGGTTCTTTCCTCAGAATTCTAACCATGTAGGTATAAAACACATCATTAACCAAAGCATACTTCCTCATTGCATTTTCTTCTTGTAAATCTGGGTAATGTTCATACAACAATTTCTATCCTAGACCACTTCCTAAGGTCCCAACCCTTTCTATCTCATGTATGAAAGGTCTAATTTCCGCTACACATGAATACAATACATATGAAGACAAATAGAAAGGAAGTAATTTCTGCTTCCTTACATGGCCTGTTTCAATATAGATGTACTTATTATTTTGGCCCAGTGAATTTTCTCTTGTTCCTTTTCTACTTTTCTCATGAACTCAATAATAGTAAACATCTAGGGCTTACATTTAGTGCCCTCTCTCAATCCTACCAACCTACTCAGCATTGTGATCATCAAATAGATTTCCTCCTTGAAATATATTCTCATCAGATTCTTGTGTACCCTGGCTACAGCCTTGGGTTTATTTTCTGGGCCATACCAACTGTGAAATATTTTACCTTTGCACTCCCTTTCATTGATTTGAAAATCCTCATTGTATTGATCAATGTCAATGTCTGTCATTTTCTCATTGATTTCTAAACCGAATGTCCTTGCAATACCTTCTGTGGACAGATCAGCAATGAGTCTGTCATAAAGCATTATCTTCCTAGTTGATAAATCATACAAAGTTAAACAATCTAGACACAAATCTCTGGCCTCCATAGCCAGTGGGAAACCTGCAGCTCTCTACAACCCGCTCTCCCATATACACTTCATATCCGGTGTAGCATCTGCAGCTGTAATCTTTTGTAATATTTGTATCTGTTCCCACTCCACTATAACTAATCAACGTCTGATATCCTTTGTGCAAGGGTAACTCTTCTTTTTCTATCTCCTTTCATGGTTTCCTCTCCTTTTTCACCTCGCCCTCTGTATCTACCTTTTTATGTTTAGGGGCCATCCTTTAGAAAATGCAGCTTTTAACTTTTGTTTTACTTTCCTATCTAGGGTTTTACTATGAATTTCTACTTTTTACCATTTTACCCTAACCTAGTTTGTCCTTTCTATTTTGACTTTTAAATTTGTTAAACTCTACCCAGTTAATTAACATCTAAAACAGTAATTTGACAAACGCCTACATTTTATAACGAAATTACTGAAATTTACATGCATTTTTACCATTTGAAATGTAATGGTGCTTTGAGATAAATACCTGTATTTCTTTGACTACTTGACTTCAGTCGTTGACTTACTTTTACCATTTTGCTTTCGTCCAACTACCGTAATTCCTTCACTCAGATGAGTTCTGTTCAAATTACTGTAACAATTCTTTCTTCTACAATTTTAACTCTTAACAATGTATATCTGAAAGCAAAATACGTTAAATTTGCCCTAACTCTCGTTAAATTTTACTCTTTTTTGAGTGTTAGATCGGCATTAATTACAACAATTAATGCGCCAAAACTTTGGCCTTCTATTTCAATGTTTGTGTTTTTTTTAAACTTTTTTACCGTTAGTTTAATTTCAGCATACATTGTTACATTTCTTTATATTTTCCTTTGTATGTTTTTAACATACAAACACTCATGCAAGAAATCAAACTAACGTTCCTTCCCTTTTCTCTTTTTCGTACATGTATATTTGCTTTGTATATCACCTTTTGTATGTTATCTTGTATAAGCACATATACAAACCACCTATACAAATCCTCTCTTTACCTTTTATCTCTCGCGGTGCCTTTTATTTCTTTGTATCTAAAATATGTATATCATAAACATACAAGCGCTCCAAACATACAAAGGCTTTTTTGTATTTAACTGCTTTTTCGCATCCAACTTGCATCTCCTATTTGCATCTTTTCTTGTACATCAGCTTGTATATCGAAGATATACATTGTTTTGATACAAGCCCGATATGCAAACGGTGGGACCTACTTTACTTTTCACTTGTATTCGATGCTACAACCATACTTGTATCAACCTCTTAGATACAAGGCCTGATACATACAAACTCTTTTACCTCACTTTCAGACTTCTCACCTTTTATAAACCATCATACATAACTTCTTCAGCTCTGACACATACATAAAAAATGAAATGCATCTTTTAATATACGTTAAGTCACGATGCATCATTTATACAAAATTTTAACCTCCTTTGAGTTCCGCATTGTATGTATACTAAAATGTATAATCCGAAGCATGAAACATACCACGACAAAACCAATTTTAATACTCTTTTCGGTTCTACGACATGTATATAATGTTGTATATCACCTTGTATATTTCCTTTCACTCAAAGATACAAACCCCGATATACATCTGGCGGACTTAACTGATTGCCCATTTCACCTCTAAATTCTGTCGGGTCTGACTTGTATGTAAGGATAAAGCGTTAACAAAAATGCATACAAGCATGATGATGTAATAAACCCAACAACTCTTTTATGCGACTAACACAACAACATCACATACAAATGGCTTTGCATATGCAACATACAAACCCTCCCATAATGCATTTACCAAAAACACACATATCTTGCAAAATATTGGGAATTTTAAGATGATTCAAAAAACAACCCTTACTCATTTTTGACAAGGAATTCACCTATACTTAGCTGTGGTACTTAATGCTATTTTTCTTTATTTTCAACAAGGTTTGTAACACTTCACTTCCTTTTCCCTTTTACCACCATGCAGACCCACACCCAAGCATAAAGCCACAGCCACAGCAGGGGTCCTCATTTTGCCAAGAAGTAAAATGAGGCGTGTTGTGAGCATCACAACAACTAGCAACCAAACAAAAAAATTAAATTAAAACCATTAAAAAAAACTAAATGAAATAAATTCATAACTTCCAACTATCTTTTCTGTAAATCATTACTTAACTTGAGACCTAATGTAGTCAATAAGGTGCATGAATTTTCCCTTTTTAGCTTAAGTGGGTGCACGTGATTAATAATCCTCATCTTGAAAATTAGTTGAACGAACCAGTGACTAATATTAACCTACATAGTTGATGTCATTCCCTCATAGCCAACCGGATAGAGCCTTGCTGCCAGCAGGCGTCTATAGCCCCAACAAGGTTATCGTTACAATTCTCTTAAGTAGAGCCCCACTGCCAGCAAGCGTCTATAGCCCTGGTAGAGTTACTTAAATGGCTTAATCTAGATTTTTAGTAAAATCCACTTTATTCATTTATTTATTTTATATTTTGTGTAAGATAAAGACTTTATAAGATACCACATTTGTAACTTCATGATGCAAGGAATGATCACTTGCTGAAATTAAGCTGAGAATTGTAATGGTAGCAAGGGTGACCTCTAATTTTTTGCCTAATATCTACACTGGTATGTTCAACAAACCCAAGGATTTTAGGTGTGTCATTGTGAGAAACTTCCCTTGAATACTCAACCCACAGTTATTGAATACAAAACTTCACAAGCCCAGACAACTTTCTACATTCATGATAGTCACAACAAGTTATGCATAAATTTCAAATAATTAACCTAAATGTTATGAACTTTCTATTGTTTTCAGTGGTTGTTAATCTGCTCTTGTATACTTTAAAACAAAACAAATATCCCTACCAAGGCAACACAACAACAAACCAACACAACAAAACAAAACAACAGAAAAAAAATGAAACAAAGCAACAACAAACAAAACAAAACTGTACACTATTTACACTATGATACAAAACATATAACCTACTCTCACCTCAAGCCTGAAAGTAATGTTTCAAATGTTGGCCATTAATAGGCAATGGCACATCTTCCTCAGTCAAGGTCTTGAGCCTAAAAGTATTATCTCCTATTATCTCTGCGACCTGTAATGGGCCCAACCATAATTTGTCAAATTTTCCATGATTTCCTTTCTTTTCATGTGCTTTATCCCAACACAGCACTAAGTCTGATATTCTAAATGTTTTGACTCTAGCTCTTTTATCAAACCATCTTTTAACCACTACTTGATGTTTAGCAAATTTTTCAATAGCTTGATCTCTTTTCTCATCTAATTGTAACATTTGGATTATTCTGGCTTCCCTATGATCATCAAAGCCTAAATATTCATTAGCAAACTTCCAGACAGGTATTCTTAAATTTACTGGAAGTATGGGATTAGTCCCATAAACTAGGTATAAGGTGCATTGCCTAAGGCTGATTTAACCTTAGTCCTATCTACCCACAGCGCATATTTTAGCAATGTGTTCCATTCTCTAGGATTCTTTTCAATTAGCTTCTTGATTATATCCAATAAAATCTTATTTGTAGACTTAGCTAATCCATTCCCTTGAGGATAATAATTTGAAGAAAACCTTAAAACTATCCCATATTCAAAAGCCCATTTAGAAAATTTCAAAGAAGAAAATGCAAGGCCATGATCACATACCAGTGAATACGGAGCTCTAAACCTCGTTATGATGTTTTCTTCAAGGAATTTGATAACCACCTTAGTAGTAGAGAACTTGCAACATGTAGCTTCAGTCCACCTTGTACAATAGTCAGTTGCTGTTAGTATAAACTTATGTCCTGCAGATGATGGAGGATTTATAACTCCAATGAAATCTAAGCCCCACTGTGCAAATGGCCTAGACTCAATCACTAGCTGTAATGGATTAGCCTGATTCCTTCCTTTGTTTGCTGTAGTTTGACAGGTGTGACAACTTCTAATATGACTCTCTGTGTCTTTAAACATTGTAGGCCAATAGTATCCTGCTCTCAATATCTTATGCGTGGTAGGTAGATGAGAACCAGGAGCAGTTCCATACTTATCATGCAACTCTGACAATACCTTATCTGCTTCAGCTCTGTTTAAACATTTTAAATATATGCCTTCATGGTTCTTCTTGAATAGGAGACCTCCTTGTACCATGTACCTCTATGCTTTAATCTTTAAAGCTCTCCTTTGAGAAGATTTCATCTTACTTGGATATTTCCATGATATCAGAAAAGTATTTAAATCATCATACCAACTTGATGCATCATTAGTATTCAACACATACTGCTACTTTACCAAATTTGGATCTGTGTTTGCTATGGTCTGCACTAATGCTTATCCTCTGACCAACTTCATTGGAATAATTTCCATATCAAACTCTTGCAATGTTGTAATCCATTTGGCTCTTTTCTCTCCAGGCTCATTCCGCATCAGCAGCATCTTTACTGTTGCATCTGGTACTATGGCCTTAACTTGACTTCATAAGATGTAATGTCTAAACTTTTTCACTACTCTTACCAGTGCAAATGCCTATCTTTCTGTATCAAGATATTTCAGTTGTGCATCTTTCAGAGGTGCACTCATAAAAGCTATAAGTTTTTCTTCATTATCTTCTCCCTTTTGCGTCAAAGCAGTTGCAACTGAATGTGAAGATGCAAAAGAATATATGTAAAATAGCTTTGTGTAATCTAGACTTCCTAATATAGGAGCATTAGAAATGGCCTCCTTAATATCCTCAAATGTAGCTTTGGCTACTAGTGTCCATTCTATCTTTGCATCCTTCTTAAGTATGGTGTTCAATGGTTGCACAATTTCTGCAGATCTTGTAATAATACTTCCTGACAAAGTTAATCTTACCAAAAAAGGACTTTAATTCTTTCTTACTATTTGGTAATTGCAATTTCTTTATTCCTTCTACTCTATCAGGATCAATGGATATCCCATTCTTAGAAATGACATGTCTCAATAATTTTCCTTCAGTTACACCGAATGAACATTTCTTTGGGTTGAGAGAAATTTCATACCTTTCACATCTTTTAAGTACTCTTCTCAAATCTTCAGCATGAGTAGATGCATCCTTAAAATAAATAGTTAAATCGTCCATATGAATAACAATGCATTTACCTGATAATCCATGAAATGCAATGTCCATGTCTCTTTGAAAAGTGGCACCTGCATTGATTAAACCAAAAGGCATTCTTCTATATGCATAATTTCCCCACTTGCAAGTAAAAGTAGTCTTCAACCTATCCTCTTTATCAACTAAGACTTGGTTATATCCTAAAAATCCATCTAGAAAAGACGTCATCTTAGCCCCATTCACTGCTTGCAGTACTTCATCTATTGGAGGCAAGGGATAATTATCTTTTTTAGATGCCTTGTTCAAATTTCTAAAGTCTACACATAACCTAATGTCTCCATTTTTCTTTCTCACAGGCACTAAATTAGCTACCCATGTTGAATGTCTGACTGGGAAGATTATCCTAGCAGACAACAATTTTTTAACTTCTTCAAAGATTAAAGGCTCTAAAATAGCATTCACAGGCCTTTGTTTCTACCTAAATGGTTTAACATCTGGTTTCAAGGATATTACATGAGTTATGATGGACGTATCATATGTTTTCAAATCTTCATATGTCCATGCTATGACATGTTTGTATTCTTTCAGAACATCCACAATTTCTTTTCTTAATTCCTTAGAACAAGCCTTTCCAATCAATACATTCTGTGGATTTTTCTTTGTTCGTAAGTTATATGGATCACATTTACCCCCTTCGGTTTTGGGTAAATCCTTCTGTCTTACTACCCCATCAAAGTCAAAGATCTGTTCTAACTCAATTACTCCCTTAGGTAAGAAATTGCTTTTCAAGTTGATTATGCCTTCTTCATCCCAAGACACATCAGGCCTTTCCTGTTCATCAATGATTTGAGCTTCAAACACCTCATTACAAGTTAGAAAATCAACAATTTTCTGATCTCCCTCAAATACCTGAAAATGAGTAACATTATCTGGTATACTAGGAACATTTACTAATTCAACAAGTCACTTCAAACCTAAGAATGTTAAGGGTTCCAAAGTGCTAGCAGCAACTACTAATACATCTGGCCTATGATTCAATTCCCTAGGAATATGTTCTATGTTAAAGGCATCAAATGAATCAATTAAATCACACACCCTATGCCTATAACAAACCATCTTCTTATAATTGCATGCATACAACTTTCTTACCTGTCTAACCACTAACTCAGAATCTGAAAACACTCTAATCACTTTCACCTTTTTCTTGATAGCCGTAACAAGTCTGTAGATCAAAGCTTCATATTCTACTACATTATTCGTGCAAGGAAATTGTAGCCTATATGCTACTAAAAATGACTTACCCTTAGGATCTATGAGTTCCACGCCTACACCTGCACCTTGTTTAGATTTAGATCCATCACACTTTAGTGTCCACATGCCTTCCTTGTTCTTTTGGCCTTTTACCTTAGCATGTTTTTCCTTTTCTATTACATGTGAGGTGCTATCTTGTTTCTTCATGTGCACTTCATTTTGACCTACTTGCATATTTATACTTTCAGTTGTAAATCAGAATGACAGACACTCTTGTCTTTTGTTTCTTTCTCTAAATCTAGAATCAATACATCTATGTTGTTCTGAAAGTATCTCTCTAGTTGATTAGGATTGACCCTTTCTTCTTGCGGTTCCATCCTTTTTGTGCACTTTATGTACTGATATTCTATAATGTCTCTGCACATTCCACAATTCTCTTCAGAATGTGGCTTATTATGGACTCTGCACATACCTTTACATAACTTGCACTGAACTGGAATATTTTGTTCAATGCACCTTTCCATTTCTTGTCTATTGATCTGACCAAAACTATTTATTGCATTATCTTCCTCATCAAAAGAATTTCCATCAGACTTAATGAACAGTATTGTTTCTTTATTGACATGTTTTTCTTTAAAATTGAGCATCAGGATTTCTTCAATTTGTACTCCCCTGTTAGTAACTCTATAAACACCAGGTTCAACTGAAGCATACAATATCTCATTAGTCATGTTGTATTCTGTAATCAAGTGTTTCATCCTGGGTTTTGCTTCTATCCTGATTTGATTTGGAACACCTCTCCAAGGTAACCACATGTGTGAAAAATTAGTGGCCATATATCCATTCAATGTTTTGGACCAGTCTCTACTCAACAACATCCCATGATTCTCAGGTATATCTACTACCTAAATGTCAATGAACTGACTTACCCTAGGATCTAAGGCTAACTACATTTGAATATGCATCAGCTCCCCTATCACACTAACCTCAATTTTATCCAATTGTGTAACAACTTTAGCAGATTTAGTGGGAGTCAGCCCTAAAGTTTTGCATATCCCTAAAAGCATTACATTAGCTGAGGCACCAGAATCTACCATGCAATTATGTATGTTCTTTCCACACATCCTAATAGTTAACAAGAAAGGAGGATCTTCCCTCTTATCAGCATACATGACCACATTAGTATTGGAAGGTTGTTCAGTTTTCTTACTCTTTTCCTTAGGCTGTGAATCTTTACTAGGAACATTCACATCAGCAGAGACTTCACCTGTCATAGATGTATCCAAGGATTTTATGAAATCATTTCTGACCCTTGGACTTTTCAATAATTCACACAAAGGTATACTGACCTTGATTTTCTTTCTCTTCTGACAAGTAGCTCATTAACCTCATTGTTTCTACTGTCTCTATTTTACCTGTTTGGACTTTTGGTGCTACTATTCCACTGTTCACATGATGATTGTCCTTCAGTATAGCAGGATTATTTCTAGCATGTTGATCAGGAGGAGCATTGAAATTGTTAGGAGGAGTGGAAGTAGTGAAAGGACCTCCTGGCCTAGTGTTATTTCTCAAATTGTAGTTATGATTTTTGTTTGACTGTTGAAAAGCCTGTACCTCCTCTGTTTCATTTAACACTTCATTTTCAGTTTCAAGGGGAAACTGAAAAGCATTCAATACTAAAGTTGATTCAGGATATAGGTTTTCACAAAAGTAAGGTTCATCCTCCAACAATTGATCTTCTTCTTCCCTAGTTACAAAGGTAAAAGTCTCTAAGACTAAAGCAGTCTCATATCCTGAGGGCACTATTTCATTACCTTTGGGGATAAGGAACTCAGAGGTGGGAGCTTGTACACCTACATTGAAAATACTTGCTGCCAAATGAAACTGAGGGCATTCTAATTCAGCATGGGCACTGGTATTATGAATTCTGCACCAATTCTTTAATGCTACGTTAGCCATTTGAATTCTAGCTGATTGTTTTGTCTCCTGATTATCCAAATTCTCAAATGGAGAAGCTAGAGTGCCATTGTTTGGCCCTGTGTTCCATGTCTTAGGTGGCCTTGGCTGATTTTGATTCCTATTGTTATTACCCCAGGTTTTGTTATCTACAACAGGCCCTCTATTTTGCATTACTTGTCCTTGATTATGATTTTGACCTTGACTGTAATTCTGACCCTGATTATAATTCTGGTTATGATTTTGGTTATGATTCTGGTTATGATTCTGGTTGTATCCTTGATTATTTCTACCATAGAAATTTTCATTTCTTAGTTGTGTCATTTTAGTAGTCAATCTTCTTAAATGTGCAGTAATCTCCTTGATTTCTTCCCTATCCTCTTGTGCCTTTGCCACAAATGTATCCTGAGGAGGCTGGAAGAAAGATTGACCATTACTCTAATTGTTATTGGTAGTGTTACCAGTATAAGGGACTATAGCCTGGATTGGGGCAGGATTATACACAAGTGTGTATGTAGGAACTGGATTCAACAATGGAGTATTATGTGTAGGAACTCCATTCCATGATTGTGTTTGACTTTGTATCCCAGGGTTTCCTCCATTAAGAAATGGATTATAAGGTGTTTGTCTCATTTCCTGGTTTACTGAGGCTGCCTCCTTATAAGCTTTGGATATTGTATCTATGTCAACCTTTCTTTTGACAAACATAGTAGTTAATGGATCAAGGGCGACATAATACATGGCTAATAATGCATCTGCATTTACTGTGTAAGGAGCCACTAACCTAGAATAAGCCTTTTGAAACATATCATTAAAATTATCAATCAGTTCTCCTTCACCTCTTTTAATTGCATCTAATTTATGATATAAGGTGGAAGGATCAATTGGTCCTCTAAACCTAGACAAAAATGCCTCCTCCATAAGTGCCCAAGAAGAAATGTATCCATTAGGCAAATTAACATACCAGTTAGAAGCCTGCTCATTGAAGGTGTAAGGAAACAACCTACACACAACATCCTCATACTCTAACCTAGCTCTAAAGCATGCCTCCTTCAATATCCTAATGTGATCTTTTGGATCCTGATGCAATTGATATTTAGGACATATCTTTTCAGGATTCTTTGGCATTTCATGATAATCAGGGAATGCTATAGGAGAATTGACATTAAAATAAGCCATCGCAAGTACTTGTGCCTAACCTGGACTTGGATTTCTAGGAGGACTAGGACCTCTAGGAGGACCTGAACTGAGATTCAAAGATCTAAATGAAGAACTGTTAGGACTCACAATGTTATGAATATTAAAAGGTGATCCAGGAGGCGTTCCAGATGAACCTTCTGTGTTTGATATTCTAGGATTCCAAATCAAAGGACCTTTACTCTGCCTCCTATAAGGTAATTGCACAAATATATCTTTTGAACTAGATCTAGACCTAGTCACTCTACCATTGTTATGAGCCAGCTTTACTCAAATTCAACCTTAACTCCAATCAGGCCCTCCTTCTAGCACCAAAAATTGTTAATGATTGTTTTTACACATTCATAACAAAAGTTAAAATTCACAAAATGAACCTAACTATCTTGAAAGATATGAAGAAATCAATTAAGATTACTTAATCCCAAGTTTCTGTATGGTCAGGTCTTGACCTTATGGACAATTTAGTAGGTTAATGTGAAAATGTAATATGCAAGGGGCCTTACTTGATTCAAGGTGATTGATGACTTACTGGACTCTAATTATGCAAAGTATCACAAATATCAACATTTTATTCATTTATTTGCATAAATTTGTTACTGTATCACAAAGCTTTATATGATTTATATTAACACAAGCTTTTCTTTTCAAATATTATGAAAATTGTCAAATATTAACTCAATTGTTCATGTTTCCTTCAAATATCAGACAATCTTCTTTAAATTCCTGCGTTTAAGCTAAGTATTTCAAATGTTTTGGAAAAGTTAGAGAAATTTAAATTGAACTTCATTCTACCACAGGATCTAAATGCTCTGTTATTTACGTTGTAAGTAGTACATCAAACTTGATTAAATCCACAGACTAAACCTTTAAATGTAAGCACTAAGTATTTTCATGAACATACATTCAAGATTGCAAGCTTTTGAAGAGATAATATTTCAAATACAAACAAGAGCTAAAAAACACTCTAAAGTAGACGCAGAATTCCAGATGTATTTGTATTCAAAATATTAGTCACATATGATTTGCAATGTATGAATGACTCTTTGTTTCATTAATCAACTTACAGAAAACTTACAAAACATCTTATAGATACAGTAAGGAAGCTAGATGCTCCACGCATTCCTTAGTGCAGACACAGGCGACCTCCTCTAAACTAAAATGTTTTTTCTAATCAAAATATTCAAACAACTACAATTACCAGCTATTCTCTCAAAATCCCTGTGTAATTAATGTACAAGTAGCAAAGTTCCTTATATAGATTTTGAAACTTCTCATTTCTACGGCTACAAACTTCATCTATGGTTGAGATTCCTCTATTATTGATCAAGGGTGTACCTTCATCTCTAACCGTCTGCCAAAATATCTAAATGGCATCTTTTCCTTCTCAAAGGATGCTGTTGGAATCTTTTCAAAAAATAAGATTCCCCTTTCTTTGACTTATGCTCGCTGATATTCTTTACTTGACTTTTCCCAAAACTGTTGCTTCCTTTACCCTTTTCATTCTTTTAAGTATGATTTGAAGTTATTGATTACCCCTTCTACAAAAGTGTGGTCCCTTCCTGGACTCTTTGTCCATATATACTCCTGCAATGCAACTCCTTCCTTTAGTTTCTTTTCTCTATTTTTTGAACCCTTACTCCTTTTCTTGTACTTCTTCATTTTAGCACTATCTTCCATTAATGAATTCATCATCTGTTTTCTCGAGTATGCTTCAGGATTTCCTATGCATGGTGTAAAAATGGCATTAAACTCTGTTAAGGCCCATTCCAATTCATATGCTGGTGTGTCCATGCATTCATGGTCTAAGAGTCTTTCTACTATCTTCTTGTGCATTCTAATCATTTCATCTTCTTTTTCTTCTAAATCTTGGGCAACTATTATACACTTTCTAAGATTATCTTCCTAAAATTTAAGTTCTAATCTCTCTTGTGCCACTTGACTTGCCAGTGAAGGGGTAATTACTTCTTCATTGATTAACTCCTCTACTCTTTCTTCTATTTCTATCAACTGTGCCAGTTCAGACCTGCATTCTTCCCTTCCAAATTGACAATTATGCACAAGTATATTACATTTATTCTTTTCTCCTGCAACCACTTCCCAACTTTTCACAGCCTATTTTATTATTTGCTCACCCTCTTGCATAAAATCTTTGAACCATTCATAAAAAATATTAGCCTTGAGCTTTTTATTTTCCATGTCCCTTATTTCTTCTTTGGATATAATTGCTACGTCACTGGGCAGTTCTAGGATTATTGTATTGGGATCAAATATCCCTTTAATAAATTGTTGTAGTTGGACAATGTGTCCTTTCAAATATTCTTGCTTATCTTTGTCTTTTCTCAACATCTTTGCTGTCACTCGGTGCATATCCTCCCATTCATAGATGTGCTGCTCTCGTGTGGTATGCCCAAGGTCAAAATTTAGTATTTTGTACTCATTTAAATTTATTTCACCTTTTGTCTTTTCTTTCTGAGGTATGGCTAGGTTCAGCATTCTAGATCCATCTGGACCTCTTTGTATGGCTGACATTGTTCTAGCCTTTCTCTTTTCTTTTCCTAGCATTGTATTACCTAACAAGCTCTTAATGTCAATTGGTACCAATTGTACCTCTTTATTTTCCTTTCTTATCTCTTCTCCTAACCATGCAGGAATCTCCTTGGTGCCTTCTGCAATTTTAACTTCATCAATTACCTCTTCATGAGGTCTCTCTGTTTCAACCTCTCCTTGTTGCTGTTGCTCCTATTGTTGTTGTTGTTGTTGTGGAATTTGTTGTTGAGGTGGAGGCTGTTGTTCTTGAGGTGCTTCTTCTTGGACCATGGGATTATCCTCCTATTTGGACTCACCCTCATTTTCTTCTTCTTCTATTTCCATGTCCCCTCCATCCTCAAAATCTTCTTCATGACCTTCTTCTTTTGATGTTTCCTTCTCCTGATCTTCCTCTCTATGTATTTGTTCTACATTTGGCATATTTATGTCTTTTGTTTGTTCATCAACTTTAATTTCATCCATCTTTTCTAGCTTTTCTTCATCTTCAGGCCTCTTGATTATGTCTTTTGTATTGATTGCACCCCCTGTATCTTCACTTTCTTTTTGTTCCTTTTTAGACATATTAATTTATTCTGTAGGTGTAGAGGATCCTACCACTGTACTTTCCTCTTTTGTTTCTTTTTCCTCCTCTTGTTTGCTTTCTATGTTTTTCTCTTCTTCACTTTGCTCATCATACATATTAACCATATTTAAGGCATCTATACTTAAAGTGCTATCTTTGTTTCTTCTTCTGCTTGAGCATGCTTTTCTGTGATTATCTCCTCAGGTGCACTTTATTTTTCAGCTTCTTCAATTTTATGTGCCTCCTCTTGCACATCTTTAATGATTTTGGGAGGGACTAGAGTACCAAATGGATCCATTGCTCCTTCTTCTTCTTGTACCCTTCCTTCTTCATGCTCTGGGCCTTGTTCTATTTCCATTTAGGCCTGAGTACTTTGTTCTTCCTCTTCACTTAGGAAATCACTAGACACCTCCTCTATTTAAATCTCCTTCCCAGCATACATTCCCCTTTCCTCACTTTCACTGCTATCATCCACAATGTGTACAGTCTCAGTGGTTTGCTTGGCTTCATGTGATTGTGACCCTTGTAGCCTTTCTCTAGCCAATTATGTCTTCACTTGAATATATGCCTGTTTCTTTTCTGTTGAAGTGGAGGCACTAGGTATATTACTCAACTTTTCACCTACTTGTTGTTCTCCAACTACCTCACTTGTTTCAGAAGTCGTACCTTTTGACAAGCTTATTGGGATTGCCTTTCTGTCTTCTTGTCCTGCTACTTCCTTAAAAATATGTGCCTCCTCTGCACTAATTTCATGACTTAGTGATTTTGGATCTACAAAAGTATCCGATGACACTGCTATTGTTATTCCCAATGCATAGGGATCCATTAGAGTAGCATTCTTATCCTTCTCCACAATCTTAGCCTCTACAATTTTTCTCTTCTTCTCATAAAAACACTGGGGGTCATCACTGGGTTCTCTTACTCTCTTCTTTCCCTTCTTAGGATATGTGATCTCCTTCCCCTCAGCTTTGAGCTCTTCAATTTTGTCTTTTAACCATGTCTTTGAAAATAATATAATTGGTTTGGACAATTTGTCCAGAGATTTGTTCCAAGGTTGTGATCAATTAGGCTTTGTAATAGGAGCAAGCCTGGCCTCTGCATAACTATGACGTAGTAGTTTACCATCTTCTTGAACCTCTGGAGGAACATATATGTCATCCATGGTTCTCATTTGCTCAATTGTTAATCTTTTATGGGCCCTTTTCCTCACTTCTTTATCATTCTTGCAATCAGACCAGAAATCTTCAATATGTATCTGATGCTTATACTTTTTGTCAACTGTATTTTAGATCCTATGGAAAGGATCAAACTTTCTAGCTACATCAAATTCTTCAAACCCATAGTATCTTAATTCTTGCTCTGAACATCCAGCAACTTCCTCACTGTAACAGGAGTGTCTTCCTATAGCCCAAGGCAACTTTAGATTACCTCTACTAAACTTCCTCCTATACATTCTAAAGGCATTCAGATTTTACCTTGAAAAATCCAACACAATCAATTTATCAGAAGGATACCGGGGTAGCATAAAAGGTTTTCCTTCAAATCCTTCAGTCCTGATACAAGTAAAATGTGGAAATTGAATATACCATGAGCTGTGCAACCCAATTGCATCTTCTACATCCTTAGACAATCTTTTATCAGGTTCTTCCCTCATAATTCTAACCAGGTAGGTATAAAACACATCATTAACCAAAGCATACTTCCTCATTGTATTTTCTTCTTGTAAATCTGGGTAATGTTCATACAACAATTTCTGTCATGGACCACTTCCTAAGGTCCCAACCCTTTCTATCTCATGTATGAAAGGTCTAATTTCTATTACACATGAATACAATACATATGAAGACAAATAGAAAGGAAGTAATTTCTGCTTCCTTAGCATGGCCTGTTTCCATATAGATGTACTTATTATTTTGGCCTAGTGAATTTTCTCTTGTTCCTTTTCTGCTTTTCTCATGAACTCAATAACAGTAAACATCTAGGGCTCACATTTAGTGCCCTCTCTCAATCCTACCAACCTACTCAGCATTGTGATCATCAAATATATTTCCTCCTTGAAATATATTCTCATCAGATTCTTGTGTACCCTGGCTACAACCTTGGGTTTATTTTTTGGGCTGTACCAACTGTGAAATATTTTACCTTTGCACTCCCTTTCATTGATTTGAAAATCCTTATTGTATTGATCAATGTCAATGTCTGTCATTTTCTCATTGATTTCCAAACCGAATGTCCTTGCAATACCTTCTATGGACAGATCAGCAATGAGTCTGTCATAAAGCATTATCTTCCTGGTTGATAAATCATACAGAGTTAAACAATCTAAACACAAATCTTTAGCCTCCATAGCCAGTGGGAAACCTGCAGCTCTGTACAACCCACTCTCCCATATATACTTCATATCCAGTGTAGCATTTGCAGCTGTAATCTTTTGTAAAACATCATCTGCATCATAATTTCCAATATTTGTATCTGTTCCCACTCCACTATAACTAATCAACATCTGATATCCTTTGTGCAAGGGTAACTCTTCTTTTTCTATCTCCTTTCGTGGTTTCCTCTCCTTTTTCACCTCGCCCTCTGTATCTACCTTTTTCTATTTAGGGGCCATCCTATAGAAAATGCAGCTTTTAACTTTTGTTTTACTTTCCTATCTAGGGTTTTACTATGAATTTCTTCTTTTTACCATTTTACCCTAACCCAGTCTGTCCTTTCTATTTTGACTTTTAAATTTATTAAACTCTACCCAGTTAATTAGCATCTAAAACAGTAATTTGACAAATGCCTACATTTTATAATGAAATTACTAAAATTTACATGCATTTTTACCATTTGAAATGTAACGGTGCTTTGAGATAAATACCTATATTTCTTTGACTACTTGACTTCAGTCATTGACTTACTTTTACCGTTTTGCTTTCGTCCAGTTACCGTAATTCCTTCGCTCAGATGAGTTCTGTTCAAATTACTATAACAATTCTTTCTTCTGCAATTTTAACTCTTAACAATGTATATCTGAAAGCAAAATATGTTAAATTTGCCCTAACTCTCGTTAAATTTTACTCTTTTGAGTGTTAGATCAGCATTAATTACAACAATTAATTCACCAAAACTTTAGCCTTCTATTTCTGTGTTTGCATTTTTTTTAACTTTTTTACCGTTAGTTTAATTTATGCATACATTGTTACATTTCTTTATATTTTCCTTTGTATGTTTCCTTTGTATGTTTTTAACATACAAACGCTCATGCAAGAAATCAAACTAACGTTCCTTCCCTTTTCTCTTTTTCGTACATGTATATTTGCTTTGTATATCACCTTTTGTATGTTATCTTGTATAAGCACATATACAAACCACCTATACAAACCCTCTCTTTACCTTTTATCTCTTGCGATGCCTTTTATTTCTTTGTATCTAAAATATGTATATCATAAACATACAAGTACTCCAAACATACAAAGGCTTTTATGTATTTAACTGCTTTTTCGCATCTGGCTTGCATCTCCTATTTGCATCTTTTCTTATACATTGGCTTGTATATCGAAGATATACATTGTTTTGATACAAGCCTGATATGCAAATGGTGGGACCTACTTTACTTTTCACTTGTATTCCATGCTACAACCATACTTGTATCAACCTCTTAGATACAAGGCCTAGAACATACAAACTCTTTTACCTCGCTTTCGGACTTCTCACCTTTTATAAACCATCATACATAACTTCTTCGGCTCCGACATGTACATAAAAAATGAAATGCATCTTTTAATATACGTTAAGTCACGATGCATCATTTATACAAAATTTTAACCTCCTTTGAGTTCCACATTGTATGTATACCAAAATGAATAATTTGAAGCATGAAACATACCACGAAAAAACCAATTTTAATATTCTTTTCGGTTCTGCGACATGTATATAATGTTGTATATCGCCTTGTATATTTCCTTTCACTCAAACATACAAACCCTAATATACATCTGGCGGACTTAACTGATTGCCCATTTCACCTCTGAATTTTGTCAGGTCTGACTTGTATGTAAGGATAAAGCGTTAACAAAAAGGCATACAAGCATGATGATGTAATAAACCCAACAACTCTTTTATGTGACTAACACAACAACATCACATACAAACGACTTTGTATATGCAACATACAAACCCTCCCATAATGTATTTACCAAAAACACACATATCTTGCAAAATATTGGGAATTTTAAGATGATTCAAAAAACAACCCTTACTCATTTTTGACTCTAGTACTTAATGCTATTTTTCTTTATTTTCAACAAGGTTTGTAACACTTCACTTCCTTTTCCCTTTTACCACCAAGCAGACCCACACCCAAGCAAAAAGCCATAGCCACAGCAGGGGTCCTCATTTTGCCAAGAAGTAAAATGGGGTGTGTTGTGAGCATCACAATAGGTTTGATTGTTATCTACTGCCTTTTCTCCAAATTGACCTTCAACTAGATGGGTGCAGTGGAAATTGTTTGTATATTTTATCAACCTCTTTATCTTTATTTTGTTCCTCTTGTGTTGGGATATCCCCTTTATCCTTTTCCACTTCTATATCTTCCATTTCCTCCTATGGTGTTTCCTTTGGGAGATGCTCTTCCTCCCTATTTACTTCTTGCTTAGTAAGAATATTGGACATAGGAATATCAACAAACTTAGTTTGTTGTTCAATAGTTTTAATCAATTCTTGTTGATCTTCATATGTCAAGACATGCTCCTCTTCACCTTCCTAATTTGCATGTTCTTGATGAACTCTATTTTATCATCTCCATGTTCCCTTTGCCCCTTTGAATCTTGTGAATATTCTTTCTCAGAGCCACCTTCTTCATCAATTACATCTTCAATAATAACTTTTCCATGAGTACATTCCTACTCTAAGGAAGTATCTTTCACAGTATCCTCCCCTTGAGGATGTTCTTTTGGTAGGAGGTGTATCCTTGATCCTTGTGATCTTGATGTATTTGATTCTTTTGCTCCTCAAGAACTTGTTGTTCATGTTGCAGTTCCTCCTGAGATACAATAGGTTCTATATCCTGTTTATCTTGGTTGCTCGACAGATTTACTTGAGGATTATCCTCCTTATCTTGTGTAATCAAGTTTCCTCCTACCCTTGAGTGTCATCATGTTGCACACCTACCTCTGGCAAATTTACTTGAGAAATATATTTTTCTTCATTTTCATGGAAAGTCTCCTCCTCTTGATCTTCTTTGGCTGGTGAGAAAGTGACTTTCTTAGGAGAATCCTCGGATAAATCAATTACATTGCCTTAGACTAAAAGTTCATCATACTGAAATCCTTCATCAACTGCTTCCTCAGATTTTCTTACTTGTGACACCTTTGTTCTTTATGCAGAGGGAGGAGGAACAGTTGCATGCACTAAAGGGTTAGTTACTTCATCTCCATTTTCAGGTGATAGTGGTTTCTCAAAATCTTCACCTTCCAGTGGAAATTGGCCTAATGCTTGCCTTGTTGGAACAACTTGAGCTATAGGTTGTAGACCTAGACCTACTACCACCCCTACTTCTATAGCCATATTAATAGTTTCCTATAAGCTTCATTAACCATTCCAACCACCTCCTCTGGACTAGCAGTGTCTATTTTTCCTTTGTCTTGAACTTCTCTGGGGTTTTCTACCTTTTATAAACTCTAGGTATTGAGGAAGCAAAATCACCAGTAGCAAGCTTTTCCTTTCTCCTACCTTTTCCTTTTACAAATTGCATAAGCGCAACATCCAACCATGAATTTCTGAAATCTAAAACCTTTTGGCTAATGGACTCTAAAGAAACATCCTCCCTTGAAGACTAGTCAATATCTGGCAAGGGGTCAGCACTAACTTTATTCAAATAATATGTAGGGTTCAAAATTTGTCCATTATCAAATAATTTCTCAAGTACATCATTTCTTATGCCAAATTCCATCAATTGGAAGACAATTAGTCTACAATAACTTATTCTCCTTACTTCAAAATCATCTTGCAAATTTTCCCAAAAGTCCTCTAAAGCATGAGTATGATGAAATGGCATGGTAGGAAACAATTTCTTGAGTCTACTAGCTAGGTCAAAATCTTTAATTGGCATGTAAATTTTAAGATTAACATCCTCTAACTCTTCCATTTTTGTCTTTACAACTTAGTAGGACAAGAGTAAAACCCCAAATTAAATGGGTATTTTACACCTACCTTATGCTTCCCTACTAGTTTGAGGTGTACTTCACTAATTTGTCTTGAAAATTCTGTCAAGACTACCTTATCACTACAACATCTTAGCAGAAGAAATAGAGCCTTCTCAAAATCAAAAAATCTAATGCATGTAGACCTGGTGGACTGATTATACCATTCTCCCCATCTTACCATTTTCATATCCTACGATGACATTCTAAACCCAAAAACTCCTGTTAGTCGAGTGATAATGGCATAGATAAGAGCATCATTTACCCTTTTGTAATGCTTCTCATCTTGTTTCAATTCCAATTGAGGATAAAATTCCCAAATTTTTATTTTTCTAGGGGCTTCTCCTCTAACTCCATGAATTGTCAATCCAAGAAAATTTCCCATCCTGGCAGCCAAATAAACAACATAAGATGTCATATAAATTTTTTTAGTATTCACCACTGTGGTTAATTGTGCATGCAATTTGTCTGAGACAATCTGTCCCCAATCCAAGAAGACTTCTCCCTCAATATAATGTTGATGTATTAGAACATCTAGGTGTCATAAGGTTTGTCATCATCTTTCCCTAGAGCCCTATTTAAAAGAGTAATTATATCACTGATTTCTTCTTGAAATTCTTCCCTAGTGAGCTTCCCTAGGATCTTCTAGATTGATTTCCTTTCTACTCTCAGCCATCTTCTATTGACATGCTTGAGATAATCAGTCACATTAGTTTCAAATGTTGGTGTGTCCTCTTCCTCTGTCAATCAACCCAACTGTCCATGTGGAGGCAAGTCAAATGTTGTCTTGATCATTGCAGGAGTCAAATCCAAGATCTTGGTACCATAAGGATCATAATATTTTCTATCCCCTAGATGATATTGTTGTGCAACTACCAAAATCAACTCCGGGCATTGCACTAAAATTGGGAAGCAAGATACATGGGCCAATCCTGAATTAGCTATCTTCTTAGATCTAATAATTGCATCTTCACTAAATGTATCTTGCTTGAATGTTTCCATATCAATGTGTTTTAAATTTGTATCAGTAATATTGGCCAAATCGGATGTGAATTTGGAGGCCTTAGGCACTCCCTAGAACTTATACTTCATTATAAGGGGAAGTTTCTCAATCTTCTTGTCTTGACTTGTCTTTCCATTTTTATCTCCCTCTTCAGATATTTAGGTACCTAAAAATGCAAGAAAACCTTAATAAAAATCCATTTGCACCAAGAAAATCCTTTAAATTCTTCAAATTTTAAGTATTTTAGGCTTTGGCGAGACTTTAGGTTGCAAGCGGATAGGTGGATCAAGAACCAAAAGGATCTAGGTCAGGAATTTCTTTTGGACCTGGGCTTCTTTATTTTTATACTCTCTTGGTAGGAATCGGGTTCTTGGGTGAACCGAGAACTTAAGGTTTTAGTGAAACCATCCCTACAGGCTCTGAAGTTCCACGAGGACTTTCGCTAACAAAGGGTTTTATAAACATAGCAGCAGGGAAAGAACTCCAGAAGGAACTAGAACCAAGGAACTTAGTTTTGAAGTTCCTCTGGGGTCTGTGATCTCAAAGTGTTCAAAACCTATAATTTGAAAAGACTTAAACTTTTATCTGAGGAAAATAGCATCGAGGATGGAATTTTGTGACAAACCCGGCTCTAGGGATTTGGTTCCACAGTGCCTCTAGGATCCAAAATCCCAAAGAGCACGAATCTCTTTACTTAAAGTCAAGAAACATAAGGTTTTTCCAACCCAAAATCAATAGGGTCCGGGATGATTAGAGATGCTTGAGCCTGGTCCTTATTTGCAAAAACTAAAGTTAAGGAAAAAACTAAACCTAGGAAAGCATTTGAAAATTATATTTAACACTAAGCCCTAAACCTAGCAACAAAACCAAACCCAAAAAATGGCGAAGAAAATCACAAACCTCGATTTCAAACGAAATCAGACCAAAATATGAACAAAACAAAATAAAAATAGCTAACAAAGAAAACAACAACAAAACAAAATAAACAATCACAAGAAAACCAAATTCACCAACATTGACAAGCCGAAGATTCATGAAGAACACACCACAAAGAGAATTTTCATGCTTAAATACAAATTCAAGTTGAGAAATTTAGTGCACAAATCGCTAAATCCTTTCACAAATTGATGCAATTGGTAATGCAAGGATGTTGGGGCTCAAAATTCACATAAAAATTTGAACTTTAGAATGCAAGTATAAGAAAAGTTGATTAAAACCCTTTAAATACTATGGCAATAAATGCAAATTGGGTGTCATAAATGTGGGATAGAAGGTGGGAGTAGGAGTCTAGTCAAAACTTAGACTTCAGAACTTGGTTTCGGGGTTCCAGATTTCCCAGGAATATTGAAAGTCTGAAAACACATAAAGAAAAAACATCAAGGGAGGAATTGTGGGTGGAACTTGGATTTTGGAACCAAGTTCCAAAATCCCTCAATGACCCGCAATCTTGAAAGGAACAAAAAATGATAAAAACAAAGGTTGGTTCAGGAATGAATCTTGGACTGGGATCTTGAGGTTTTGGGAAACCCTAGCACTAAGAGAAGAAAGGCCAAAAACATAAAGGAAAAGGCCAAAACAAAACCCTAAGGCAAAACCTAGGACCAAAAGGTGGGTGAAAGACTCATAAACACCAAAGAAAGACAGAAGACAAAAGTAAACAAAAGGAAACAAAAGGAAACAAAAGGGGGGCTCCCCAAGCTATTCAAGAAAAAAGATGGGGTGCATATGCAAGGCGTAACAAATGGAGACTTTATTGGAAAATGCTCTTGAGTATTTTGGAATATAGAACCTTCAACTTCTTCAGAATCTAATGTTTGAAGTCATAAAAAATTATCAATAAAATGGAAAACCTTACAAACAAAACGATTGTAGTGACTTTCTTGAGACAAAGTTTAAACCTACAATTGTGCACACGTGATTCATTTCCTTTCCAAAAGTGTCACTCAAATAGAAATACAACAAAACCTTCTTCAGGGTACTTGGTTATAGTTACATTCTACGCATGATGCCCATAAATGGGTTTTCATCATGGTACTTGTCCAAGGCACCATGGGAATGGTTTTCACCATAGGATGATTTTTCTTCTTACTTTTCTTCTCTTTTTCTCTTTTTTTTAGTTCTATAGTAGTTAAATCAATGGAATAATCTAATCAATCTAATCTCTAAACTCTTTAAAAGAAAAAAAATTGATTCCCTCTATTAATTTGAGTAGAAATGGCTCTACATTCAACCCTACTTAGCTTCTTGTAATGCCTGATAATCCTCTGTGAACCTATTGTCTCGTTGAAAATTGGATGTTGATAGTGCTGATAATGAATTTGGTGAACCTAAATTACTTATGTGCTTTCTCTACAACAATCTTAAGTATCAATCAAGTTGGCCTCATCTAAATGGTTTCATCTCCATAGGGATTCTCCATAGTCTTGTTACCAATTTTTCACCTATAGCTCAAATTGGCAAAGCTGAAACAGTTCATTACATTTGAGGTGAAGAATTTTTTGACACATTCCTACTATGCTTAACCATGGCATATTTTAAGTGTTAAGAAAAGATTGATTTCAGTTTTGTTGTTCAGAATAAAGAAACATAAAGGAAATTACATATTGAACACAAGGCATTGCTTTCATTCATTTCAGTGATGTTTCATTCATTTCACAATGTTTCATTCATATTGCAAATGAAGTATACACAGAATTACACAAGTATTGTATTTGTATTCATTAGAAAGAAAAGAGTAATCCATGGTCCCACACAAGCTATGGGAGTAGCTTAACCAATGCAACATAATATATGCTATGTATCTGAAGATAAAAGAAATGAAAAGAAGCATAAGGGAAATGCATATCCATCATTGCCTGAGATAGCTTTGAGGTGTATCTTCTTTGTCTTGCTACTCCTCTCCTGATCACCTAGTGAGCCTGCATCATGGTAAACAATTGGTTAGAGCTCTAGATAGGGATCTCCCTATGTGCCCTACCAACAAAAACACATCACATATCATGAAGCATTGGATCAATAAGAAAGAGAGCCAGAAAGATCAAATCATCACATGAGTATTGTATTCATTGTTTTATCTAACTTGTTTGTACAATGTGTAGGTACAGGTACATCCATCATTATGTAGGACATTTCAACATGTGGTAGAAAATGCTCTCCCACAATGGTTGAGCCTAGCATGCTTCCCCTTGAACTTAAGAGGAATATAAGATAAGCAAAGTGACTTTCAGATCAATAAATAAAAGCATATTATGATTGAAAGTCAGTGACAAACCAATACATCATGAGACAACCTTCAAGGTAGAACAAATAACATTAGATCAATATCAAGGCAGGACAGTCCTATCAAGAGCATTACAACTAGAGAAGCATCATGGAGCAGCAATAGATCAAGTATTTAACACCTTTTGTTGTGGATGAGATGTAAAATTGCTATTGAATTCATTAAACAACCATGAAGGACAAAAATCAGTCATGATCATGATTGTCCCATTAGCCAAGAGGCTTATTATCAAACTGAGTAAGATAGATGGTAGTCACATAATGAAAAATAGTCCAAATATCTGTGTCCATAAGTGAAGTGCAGCTGGAAAAGCTATGTCATGAACCATACTTGCAATACAAATATCATGCCAGTTGTCTAAAATGCAAGGTACAAATCTATAATGGAGGATTGGAATGATCAAAGATGCAAATCTATTGCCCAATAGTCAGGGCATTATACTACAAGACTGCCAAAGAAGAGCTTGCAATGTTTTAAATAATGGGACAGTCATCTTAGGGACAGTCCATCCATCATATAATCACCATTTACCTCTGCTATAGAAGGAGAAAATCATATACTACAGGTGCAGCCATATGAATTAAGAGCAATCTATAGTCATAAGTAATAGCATATGCAAGATAAAGCCATAAAGAAGTGCAAGTTAAAGACAATAAATCATGAAGAAGACTCATTATGCCATCAGTGAAGAGATAGAATACACATGACATGTTTTTATGCTACAAGAACCATGAAGAGTACAACTATAGGTGCAGTGAGCATTTAGAAGTTACAATGAGCTTAAAGTAACTATAAGATAGGCCACTGTCACTTTCATTAGTGAAGAATATGAGCTTCCAATCACATATACAGTCGTATGGAGCAGCAAAGTATATAGGTATCAGCCTTTGCTAAGATGAAGATACAGTCAACATTTTATGAAGCAGCAGAGACATATATTCTTTTGTTCATCTACAGGGGATGCAAATGAGAATAACATATATTTAAAAATTCATTCTATTGCCTTCATCACAAGGTGTAAATGCATACAGGTACACAAGAGTCAAGATGGAGTAGCAGAGAAAGAAAAATACCATAGCCTCTTGTGGCTATCTGTCACTAAAGCCACTGAACAATATTGTTTGGAGGGTGAAAGAGTAGATGAAACCCTAGTAGGGTTTGTAAACAAATAAAAGACAAAGCCTCTTTCCATCATATCACTACAATGAAAGTTCAAAACTAAGACATCATGAGAGGTGAACAAAATGCTAAGGAGCAGTGGTCTCTTTTATGACAGAGAAAAAGAAAAAATGGAATATATTGTTCACCAAACCCTACTAGGGTTTACATAAGTAAAGCTTTTTACCTTTTTTCAAAAGGCTATACATAATTATTCCTGTTGCAGTCACATAATTATTCCTGTTGCAGTCATGCCATGAGTGAAAGAACAAAGTATATAAGGAAATATCAGCTACAGTCTCCCTTTTTCAAGAGTTCAAAATCACAACATTTTTCCATGAAGGCCAAACAAGAGCAAGAAGAGTATACGAAGCAAGATACAATAAACTACAAGAATACCAGTATGAACAACTATCATTTTTTCCCTTATTCCTTATGCCAAAATAGAGAAAAAATGGAGCAGAAACAGGAGCCAAAAGAGGAGTTTTTTCTTTCATCATGTTACTATACAAAAAAACCAGAATGGATGCAGCTACAAAAATAGCAAATAGTGTATTTTTACCATCATTTTTGTAGAGAGCACAAAATACACAGAAAGAAGACTTACCCAAGCAATGAGGATGTTGAAAATAGCTCAGAAGAAACAATATAAACCTCAAGAGTGCTCCAAAAATAGCAGAGAAACCCTTGCATGTCAGTGGCCAGAGCAGCAAGAGCAGAGAACAAAGTGAAAAATGATAAGTTTTTAGGGTTCAAAGTTTCTTTTTGGTCAAATGTCGACTGTGGGAATGTGTGTTTTTTGATTTCTTTTTGTGTGATCATTATTATCCAAAAGGTGCCCGAGGTCAACACTTTAGGTTTTGAAAACCTAATGATGTCAAAGAGCCCATGAAGGGTCTTTTCAAAAACCTAATGATGCCTTTTGTAGATACTTCTGTTTGAAGGTCTTTTGACCTTAGAAACATAATGATGCAAGGTGAGTTCATGGAATTAGGATGGTCCCTTCTGATTTTCATAAAGATTCTTGAAGTGCTAATGATGTAAGAGGATTACTTATGTATGAGAGACATATTGTGACATGGAGATGCAATGACATAGCATCATGGCATGGGAGTCATAAGGGTGAGATGATTATGCAAGCCAAAAGGGAGTCATAAGGATGTAATAAGGTATGTAACTAATGATAAATGCATGATGATTGCATTTTTGACCTATGCATGGATGAGATCATATGTGATGCATGGTGGCATGGGAGATATAAGGGGCTAAATCATGATTTCTATTTAATCATATCTCACATATGAGAGGATGTTTTTGACTTTTGCATGTATGGTGGAGTATTTTTGCTAGCATCATCATAGGATGCATAAGGTGATTATGTATTTCAAAGGGGAGTTATAAGGAGTTATTATTTTTTAAACCTTTTGAAAATAATTACCCTCATTTTGCATGACTTAGAACTAATAAACCAATGAAAACAAATAATAAAGTAATGCAATTATAAATTACTTTATTATTTGTCACAAAGTTGTAAAAAAGTCAGAGATAGACAAATTTATAACAACTAGTAAAGTAAGTCATTACTGATTACTTTATTGCTTGTTCACATTGTTTCCTCATGCCAAAATCATGCAAAATCAGAAGATGGAGTTAACTAAGCTATTTTGGGAGCTTTTGCATGATTTTTTGGTCAAACTTGAAGGAGTTTGGAGTTCCACTTGGTCAAACTGATAGAGAGGGGCAATTTGGAGTTATTTTAGCTCAAATTGGATCAATTATAGCCCTTCTTTTTAGGAACTTTCATTTCTGCTCGTGAGAGAGTTTTGTGGAGATATTTTTGATGCTGAGTTGAACTGCAGTGCTTTTTTACATGCACTTGAGGGTTCATTTTTTATTTATGGGAGAAAAACTGAGGTTTTTTTGGAGTTCTTTCCTTTTTGTTGTCTTGTGCATTACAAAGAGAAGAAGTGTTTTTAACTCATTTTATAGATTTATACAGTACAACAGGTTACAGGTTATCTTTTTTGCCATTTATGCAGATTTTCCTTCATTTTTAGTAAGATCAAGTATTTACCTTCTCAATTGTGTTGCTTTATGAGTGATTGGATTAAATTTTATTGTGTTTTAATATCAGAACCTTTAAATCTTGTCTCATTCATACTTGTATATGCATTGAAAAGCAGTGAAAGAAATCACAGGTCTTAGGTTGTGCATTGGAATAATCTTTTCTTTCATGCTGTGAGAACCCAGTTTTCCTCCAAAAAGAAAGTTATTTAAATCCTTCCTTAGAATCATTTTTGTGGTCACATTGCAAATTGGTTTGTGTGAATAGATATTCTGGAGGTTGTTGTGAATCAGAGTTGCATGTTTCATCATATAGGTGCATCACTGCATTTTCAGTTTTAGTTTATTGTTTCACTGCATTTCCTCCTATCTTTTGTCCTGCAAAGTCATTTTACCATTAGATCAATCATAAGGGAACTAGACCACAATCTGGAGGTCTACCTTCACCATAGGGCACCCACAACCTGAAGGTATTCCCATGTTACACAGGATTGCTGAGCCTCACAACTTTGCATCATGGGTGCAATCCTAGGTGATAACAAGTCCTTAGGGTAAAACTAGCTAGGGAATCAGAGCTAATGAAAAAAGGTATGGTATGGATGAATGGGTGGTGGACAATCCAAATATGATCTCTAAAATTTGTATATTCATCATTATCTTTTATTTTCATCTGGACTTGATGTGGATTATGAAAGGATGGTGAAAGTGATGGCTAATGAGCAAGAATGATATCAAATACATCTTGGATATTAAGTTATCCAACTAATTTTAGATATTCTTGTAATAAGTATTAGGCATGGTATAAAATTTGAAAATATGATCAATTGATCTTGAGTAGCCAATCTGTATGAAATTAATTTACTTCTCCTTTTATTTTTATGCTCAAATATTTTGATGATCTCACTAGAATGGAAGCTTTGTGTATCCTTGAACTATTTTGATTTGGATACAAACTATTGGATATTTGGCTGACCTCATATATCAAATGAGGATAACTAGGGTAAGATCAACTGATACCATTGTGGGGGAAGAATAATGAAGTGAAAATTGGGGTGAAGTGATGATAAGCACATACAAATAACCCTATTATGATAGTTCCACTCAAATGTGGTTACCTCCACTAATACTCATAACAACATCAATATCTTCTATTGGTTTCAATAGATGAAAATTAGGTTGTGCTATCTGAGGAAAGAGTCTATGAATTTCCTTTTCCTTACTCATGAAAACTTTGTGATCTTTGTCATTCTCTGAGATAACAACTAAATTATGATACTTGGCCACTCCTTGGCATATAGGAAAAATCAAAACTTGGTGAAAATGAAGTCTTGTCTGATTGCTTTCACCTTCTTTACATTGTGTCCACTGATCTAAAAATCAAATATTGAATGAAAGTCTTCTTCATTGTGAAGGCATGAGCAATGATCAAAGCTTTAAATGACCTTACTATGAAGGAATGTAACTATTACATTTTCACTTGAGGAAGCAAATGTTGTACCCAAATTCAAGCTAGATTTGAAAACATTAAGTTGTGATAGAAATATAGTAGGTTTTCACAAAATCTCACAATCTTCACAAGGATCAAATTGGTTATAAAATATTTATGTTTCAGAGTTCGTAATGGATGAAAGTAAACTAAAAAATTTTAAAGAAATGGTTGATTATATATTAGAAAATACTAAACATCCAAACCTAACAAAACAACTTTTAGTGTTCATCACATATAAACAAAACCTTTGCACTTGACAACAAGAGAATCCAATAAACACAAGACAAGAAAATAAAATTGGAGGAATTAAAACAAAAAAAATAGTTAACAAACAAACAAAAATCTAATCTACTATAATACATGGTAGTCTTCACTTTTAAGGACCAAAATAGTGTTTAAGAAATTGTCCATTGATGGGCAATAGAATAGGTTCTCCAATTAGAGAGTTGATCCTAAAAATGTTTTATCCAAGAATTTTAGAGATTTGATACAGTCTGAGCCAAAGTTTCTCAAATTTCTGATGGTCACCTTTCTTTTCCTTGGCTTTATCCCATAAAAGAATAAATCAAATATTCTGGAAGCTTTAATCTTAGCTCTTTTATCAAACCATTGCTTGACTACTACCTAATGTTTGACAAAATTTTGGAGGGCAGTGTCTCTCTTTTCCTCTAAACTTAGCAAATTCATAAGTCTAGCCACTAATTTTCCTCATCTATAAGAAAGTCTTTCATGAACTTGAGGACTGAGATTTGTAAGTTCATGGGAAAGATTGGGTTTACTTCATAAACTATTTGGTATGGTGAAGTTCCTAAGGATGCTTTAATTCTAGTTCAGTCTGCCCATAAGGAAAACTTAAGGTGGGTGTGCCAATCCTTAGGATTCTTTTCTAGTAGCTTCTTAATAACATCAAGTTTTTATTAGTTGACTCAGCTACTCCATTACCATGAGGGTAGTAATTAGAAGAAAATCTCAGAACCACCTTCTCCTCAAAAGACCATTTCATTAATTGCATAGATGAAAAGGAAAGGTCACTGTCACATACCGGAGAAAAAGGTATTCCAACCCTTGTAATGATGTTTTCTTCTAGAAATTTGATTACCATCTCTATGGTACAATTTCTACAAGGTTGTGCTTCCGTCCAGCGAGTGTAATAATCCATTGTTGTTAGAATGAATTTATGACCTGTCGAAGAATTACGGTTAATTACACCAATAAAATACAAAGCAGGCCATTGGAAAAATGATCTCACCTCGTATACTGGTTGTAGAGGTATTGTAGGATTTCTTTCTCTAGAGGCCATGGTCTGGAAAATGTAACATGTTCTTACATGTTAATGTGCATCTCTGAAAACAAGAGGCCAATAATAGTTTTCTCTGAGTATTTGGTGTGTAGTAGAGTCATCTGAATCATGTCCAGTTCCATATTTTCCATGAAATTTTGAAAGGACTTGTTTTGTTTCCTGTTTTCCTAAACATCTCAAGTAAATCCCTTCAAAATTCTTTTGGAACAGAGCTCCATTCTTAATCATATAATTTGCACTTTTCAATCTCAATGCTCTTCGTTGAGTAGAATTCATACCTTTAGGGCAATTATTATCCAAAAATAAGTGTAATATGTCTTTGTACCATTCATCAGTTGTGATAGAACCTACTGTATATTGCTGGTAGCTTATCTGGGGATCAAAATCAGCCATAGTCTTAGATAAGCCCTATCCTCTGATGAGCTTCATTGGTTGGATCTCTAGATCAAATCCTTGTAGGATAGCCATCCCTTGTCCTCTCCTTTCTCCTAGCTCTCTTTGCATCAATAATGACTTTATTGCTTGATCAGGAACAATAGTAAAGGTTTTGCTCCATAGAATATAGTGTCTAAACTTCTTTACTGCTCTTACTAAAGCAAAGGATCACTTTTCAAGACATGGATATCTGACTTCAGCGTTCTTGACAGGAGAAATCATAAATGCTATTAGTCTTTCATCTCCTATTTCTTTCCTCTATGTGAGGATAACAACTGTTATGTCATAAAAAGTTTCCCTAGGACTTTTTACCTCCTAGTTTAGCTCCTAGGTCCCCTTAATTTCATTAGGCATGATTAAAACTCATCCCAGAGCAATTTCCCTCGAAACACACGTCAAATGGGCTTAGGCATCCACATTTAAGGTTAATCATGACTCAAATCTTGCCTTGGACTTGGGCGCCCATGTTACACACATGGTTTATAGGGTTGTCATTGAAAATCAGCCATAGTCTTAGATAAGCCCTATCCTCTGATGAGCTTCATTGGTTGGATCTCTAGATCAAATTCTTGCAGGATAGCCATCCCTTTTCCTCTCCTTTCTCCTATCTCACTTTGCATCAATAATGACTTTATTGCCTGATCAGGAACAATAGCAAAGGTTTTGCTCTACAGAATATAGTGTCTAAACTTCTTTATTGCTCTTACTAGAGCAAAGGCTCGCTTTTCAAGATATGGATATCTAACTTCAACGTTCTTGACAAGAGAAATCATAAATGCTATTGGTATTTTATCTCCTATTTCTTTTCTCTATGTGAGGATAATGACTGTTATGTCGTAAAAAGTTTCCCTAGGACTTTTTACCTCCTAGTTTAGCTCCTAAGTCCCCTTAATTTTATTATGCATGATTAAAACTCATCCCAGAGCAATTTCCCTTGAAATCCATGTCAAATGGGCTTAGGTATCCACATTTAATGTTAATCATGACTCAGATCTTTCCTTGGACTTGGGAGCCCATGTTACACACATGGTTCATAGTGTTGTCATTGATGTCAACACTGTCCCTAGGTTGTCATTGATGTCAACACTATCATGGTGGTGTGATGGTGTTCATGGTTGGATGCCATCCAACAAGAGAAGAAGATATAGTTCATGGTTGGATTTCATGTCCCATCAAACAAGAGAAGAAGATATAGTTCATGGTTGAATCCAACAAGAGAAAAAGTTACAGTTCATGATTGGATGTCATGTCCCATCCAACAAGAAAAGAGAGAAGATATAGTTCATATTAAGATGGGAATTAGAAGCATAAAGATGATCAAATGTGTTGCTGATGCTAATGATGCTAATGATGGCCTGTAGTATGTATGATCCAAGTTCCATGATGATTGCATTACCAGAAGAGTGTTTTGTTGTTGATTGTGTAGACACCTAAAAATGTCTTCTACCATCAAACTAACTCTCGACAACCCTAAACACACCAATTTCCCTTCTAACCAATTAATTAAATTTTTATTTAATTAATTACCCCCTTCGTTTTCCAAATTCACACCATTTTATCCCCAAAATTGAATTAATTTCATTAATTCAATAGTCCAAACCTTAGCCAATTGATTTAATAAATATGCAATATTTATTTAATCAATTTCCCCTTTTCCACTAAATCTAATTAATTAGTTAAAACCATGTTAACTAATTAATTCAGCCTATAATTGACCTATCCCTACCCTAAACAATTAAATAACTATTATTTAATTGCCTACCCTAGCCTACCACATCCTAGCCCTAGGATTAATTAAATAAAACCTATGTTTATTTAATCCTAACCCCTTCATTTGGGTGGTCAAACCTTGTTTAACACCCTTCCCCACATCCTCCAAATAAAAAATTGAATTAAATCCACATAAGTCAATTTTTTATTTAAAAACATCCCACATCACATTTAATTCTCCTTACAACCCATACTCATTTATTTCCTCTCTTCCCCAAATGAATTTTTAATTCATTTACATTCCCCCATATGAATCTTTAATTCCAAAATAATCCTTCACCCCCATGCTCATTAAATAACCCCTTTTCCCAAAATGAATAAAAGAATCACTTTTATTCCTAGCCCTCCATTCATTCAAGATTCAATCTAGGCCCTTCACATCACTTTTATTCTCCACCATTGATCTTCCAAATCAATCTCCACCATTGGATCAAAATCCCTTCCAAAAGTCTATAAATAGAACCTCTCACAAGTCATTTTCAAGATCCAAGTTTATACAAAGTTACCATGTCAAAATCACTCTTGAGCTAGAATAGTGAGTTGCAAATTAGAGTAGCATTTCACATTCAAATCCATTGTCTAGGGATTATCTTTGTCTTAGGAGTTCTAGGGTGCGTGCTCCTACTTCCCTTGATGAGATTGGATTTACATGTGAGGTATACCTTTTGTTGTTTTTATGCATATTAGTTTTTGTTTTTACCTTAAATGTTCATCTAATCTACATTGGCATGCCCGGTGGGACCCACAAGGTCCAATTCTAATCAATCTTTTGTGAGTTTTTGGTGTGAGTTACGTGTTTTGCAGGTGCAACGCCATCCACCCCGCGAAGTGGCACTATCTCTGGATGATATTAGCGCTATACTCTATTTTAGCACCATCCCTACGGAGCATTTTTTTCTCATTGAATGTGTTAACCTCCACTCACATGTCTCCTTTCTAATCATCTTCCTGTTGCTTCTTGTGCTTTAACTGCTCTCTGTTTTGCAGGAATATTAGAAAATACAAGGGGAAATTATGCCAAAATTTTCATAAAATTCTAAATATGCATTTTGGCTTCTCTTTTGTCTGGTTTTTTGTTCATTTTGACTAACAATGCTAATGGGACATCTTGTTTGTGCAGCCTGACCCTCCTTTTTTGTTATAAAACCACTTTTTTGTAGGTCAGCCGCATTCAGCCCTGTATCGGCACTATCCCGAGGTGTAAACAGACTGTCAGACAAGTCGCGCAGTGGCACCTTCATGGTCCTCTTTTCGTGCTATTTAATAGTTTAGCACTATTGTCATCTTGTATTAGCGCTATATATTGTATTAGCACTTTCATTGAATATTGTAATGCTACCTTCTGTTGTGGCACCTTTCGGGTCTTGTATTAGCGCTATCGTATGAATTAACGCCATCAGTTTAGGATTCAGTTTCTGTCTGTGTCCTGTCTGCAGTAGCGCTATCGGACCTCTATTTTAGCGCTATTTTGAAGACTAACTTTGCTATCTGTGCAGGTACTAACAAGTGTGTTGCAGGTCATATTGTGGATACTAACAAGCTTTTTTACAGGATGGTTTGATTTCTAGTTTAGCAAAACACTTCAATTTGGAAATCTAAGAACGAACCCTTGCATGTTAGATTAGACAAACACTCTGATTTGGTGCAATAAAATTGAACAAAACAAACAATCAAACAAATCTTTGTGTGTGTGTATGTCCAAACATTTAAATTTGGTGTCCTAAAATTTACAAAATTGTGTGCCAACGACAACAATCCAAACACTTCAATTTGGGCTTTAAAAAGAACCACAAATTGCATCAATCAAGTCATTGGGTTAAAAAGAACAACAACTTGCATCATTCATGCATCTAATCAAGAAAATCAAAGTAACTTGTGTGAAGTGTTTTCATGGTTGTGTTTGTGGTGTGAAAAGCGTATGCTCTTCCCTCGCACCTTTTTGGTGACCTTGGGAATCAAAAGCTTCTCACTAAACTTGCATTAATCAGCCCCAATCTAAATCTAAAAAAATAAAATGAACCATGTTTAGTGTGATGCAAACACAAATAATACGTATGCTCTCCCCTCGCATCTTTGTATGAACTTGGGGATCAAAAGTATTTTTGTGTTTGTATTACTTTTGTTAATCCTTAGAGGGCTGCCACCCCACTTCGAAAGGTGGGAATGACCCAAGCGGCATCAAGCTAAAGCCAAGCTCTTCCAAGCCACTATATAAAATAAGGCGTTTGGGACGAAAGTCTCAAGCGACAGGTGTTGTTGTGTTATACTGACAGCCAACCTCCCCCAAAACCCTCCAAGGCGTAACCCTTGGAGGCTAGGAGATTCCATAATGGAGAGTAGCACTGCCGCATGTATAACCACCTGAACGGATGCCCTTACTACGAACCATTGTTTAGCAAGCCAAAATCCTTCTATTTGTTGACGTAGAAGGGAAACCTTTGAAGCAGCCCCGATTCATGCGGTTCTTAGCCAAGGTAGCAGGGATAATCTAAAGGTTTGGTGAGGGACAAGCCTTATAAGAAACCTAGATCTTGGTATGCGTGAGAAGTGTGTGCAATTGTAAGGAGGACCCGGTGCTACCAAGATCCTAGAGCTACCCGCTTTAACTAGGTGCAGCTAGGGGATTCAAAAAAATATTGTCACATCCTCACCTTAGGTTGTTCAAAGTGCTTGTTAAATAAAATCACACATCTTTTTTTCAAAACAAAGCAAAATCTTGATTATTGTGTGATTATTGTGCTTGAATTGTTTGCAACAACATTGCCAAGAGATAAACCAAATCATTTGATCACATTCCAAACAAAGAAAATTCAAAATTGCCATAAAAAATCTATCTTTTTAGGACCTCGACAAACACTGTCTTGTTTTAGTGCCATATCTGTTTGATTTTGGCACCATTTCACTTGTGGATTGGTGCTATTCTCAGATTGACTTGCCTAAAATAGAGACCTATCCATTTGTGATCTGCACCATCTGCTCTGCCATAATCCATAGTCACATCCAAAAAAAATCCAATAACAGTACATCCATTTTCTTCAAAATTTTCCAATATCACACCCTCTCTTTGACCTTAGAGGATTAGTCACCACCATTGTTGGACCCCTTTGCTACATCAAACCTACCTCATTTTCATATCCACCTCATCTTTATTAATATTTGCATACCTTTTGGACCAAACCAAAATCCTTGTCATAAGAAAATCATTCCCAAAAATCCCCAAAATCTCCCAAAATCAAAACATCATCAAAATCTGTCATCCTTTTGAGCTAAAGTTAGAGCTAGATTTCATACTTCACATCATATCTTGCTTGGAAAGTCAATAGTCTACCTTCCAAGTGAAATCATTATCCCTCTTTGCGTAAGGTCATTAGTCTACCCTAAACAAAGAAAAACATCCATTTATGCAACCACAAATCTAGGTCCTACATAAGCTCAATTTGTTGACTATCAAAATCATCCATATCAGACATCAAAATCAAACATCAACAAAATCTCTTCAAAACAAACGTCATCCATCACCTATCTTTTGGTCCAAAAATTGTGTAGAAAATCAATATCATCCACTCACACCACCCTTAGATTAACACCTCTAGAAAGACATATCGATCTTCCACCACATCCTCTCTTCTATTCCATCTCATTACCATATTCATCTTTCAGTCCAACAATTTAATCCAAATCCTCTAAGGTCTCCATCCCCATATTCACCACATCTCCAAAAAATCAAATCTATACGCGTGCATACCCACTACTAGATCACAACACAAAAAGAACCAAGAAATGGCAGAATATTGGCAATATGGTGGCATAGGAATGCCTAACACCAACAGCAGCAACATATCCATCAATCCAAACCCACCCACGTACTCTTACATCCCCCCATATGGTCCCAATGAAAATCCCTTCAGTTACTTACAACAACAACCACCACCACCACCACCACCACAAAACGTCCCCATCCTATCCCAAGATGACCTAGATGTCTTGAGCTTCACGTAAGACACCGATAACATGGACCTACTTGATAAAATCCTAAGGTCAGACCCAAGTAGATATCTTGATCATCTTCTCAAAATTGGTGCCCAACTCCCCCCCATCATGACATCATCACAACCATCTACCTCTACAATAGTCCCTACCCCATCAAATACCCAAGAATCTACATCACATACCCAACCCACCATCTCTCAAACATCAACACCTACCGTATCTACCACCTCCACAAGCTCAACCACTACCACATCTACAATTCCCACATGTACCGCCATCCCTACCATCTCCCAACCTGTCATCACTTCTACTACCACAACCACCATAAACCCTTCTGCTTCACAAATCACCATGGGCATACAAGGCAACATCACGCAAGCAAGTACATCCACGAGTGTGCCCCCACCCAACCCTCAAACCATTGCATACCTACGACAATTATTCTCACAACCACCTCACAACACATCTAACCAATCCAATGTCCACATACCCAACGTCAATCCATCCACTATCACGTATCCACATAACCCCATAACATCATCTATACAACATCAAACCAATCCCCAAATACCACCACATGTTCTCCAACAACTCTACGTGCATCAACAACATCAGGCACCAATCAACCAAAACACCAACCCGTAATACCAACACCTCAATCAAACACATCCCCAACATCAAATCCCACCCCATCTTTAACATCTCACCAACCAACAGCTGTACATACAACAACCACAACAACCACAGGATCTCACAACTATTGTACATTCCTTGATCCAAAAGGTAGATGACCTACAAACTGGGGGCAAGAGAAAACACTATTCCTTCGAGGATATTTGCCCCTATCCATTTGATCACACTTTGTACATGCCCCCTTTGTTGCAAGTATGAGGTGAGCCTGTGTTGTCATTGATGTCAACATACTCATATTGCATTGACAAGAAGGATTGGATGAGCTGTGTGCTGAGGACATTGAGAAAATTAGCCTCAGTCAGGAACAGTGAAGAACAGTGATGAGAAGAAGGCAAATGTATTGTATAGGTTGAGAACCGGAGGATGCGGATTAAAGGGTTTGTAGATATGAGTCTTGAGATGCTTCAGTTAAGATTTCAAAGGTCCGCATGAAGATCTGAGGAAGTTGTGGCTGTCGGTGTAGAACCGGTTCCGGCAAGTATTCAGAGGTGACAGAGGATCACAAAAAGGTCCGATGAGGTCCGGAATTGTATTATCCTAATCTGCGGATTGGAAGGAAGTGTTTGGGATGTCCTTGTGATGTGTCATCCTGATTTGTGTATGATTTGGAGGTCCGGAAGTACCTTTTGCATTATGACAGAGGCGACAGACTGTGTTCTTGAAGTTCCGGATGAGGAAGACAAGAGATTCCAGTAAGTAAAGGAAGTGCGGATGTATCCGGTCGTTCAGGCAGGCTTGTGAAGGTTTTTTTTTGGATCATGTTGAGGTTGTGTTGTTGGTCCGCATTGATAGTAAAACCCGGAATTGAAGTTATTCTTTGGGATGAAGTTCTTGCTCTGTTTAGCCGACCGGATGAGTTGTTCATCCTACGAATGTTCTTGTGGTGGCCGACTGGATGTGTTATTCATCTTGCGGATACTCTTATGGTTGTTTGCCGACTTAGATGTTTGTTCCTAAGTCGATGTCTTGTATAAATAACGGTTTGTGAGTTCATTTCGATGTGTGGATTGTGTGGATGAGTGTGGCATAGCGAAGAGAAGTGCGAAAGACAGAGCAGAGGTTTTTGGGCTTAAATGGAACTGATCCGGACATGGTAGAGATGTCATTCTCCAGTTCAAGACTGTGATTTTTATCACTTTGTAGACAGTGTGTCTCCTTGTAGGCAGTGGGCCTCTTTGTGAGCAGTGTGCTCGGGCAGTGAGCCCTAATTGGCATGTGCCATTCATTCTTCTTTATTCTTCTAACAGAGAATAATTCTTGGGTTAATCACCCCGTGGTTTTTCCCTTAACCGGGTTTTCCACGTCAAAATCTTGGTGTTCAATGTGTTGATGTTTATCTGCTCTTGTGTTTATGTATTATGCTTTCATGGATGATTAATTGATATGCTGCCAACTAACAACGAAGAATCAAGTGTTTGAAATAAGAAGAAGTTTTATACAACTGATTCACCCCCCCTCTCAGTTGTATGCCCTAGATCCAACAATTGGTATCAGAGCCAAGTTCCTCTGAAAGAAGCTTAACCGCTTGAGGTGATCCAGGATGTCGTCATACAAGAAGGATAGTCCGAAGTTCGATGGAACCAACTTCACTCTCTGGAAAGGTCGCATGAAGTGTCACTTGGAATGTATGGGAAAAGCATACTTGGCTATGGTTTCAAAACCATATGTACCTCCACAAGGTGGTCCGACAACTCTGAATGAAATCACAGAAGCTGAAAATAATCTGCAGACCAAGGAAGCTCTACTAAGCGCACTGAATGATTCAGATCTCTCAAATGTTATTGACCTACCAACTGCATATGAGATCCTGACTAAACTGGAACTTCTATATGAAGGAGATGAGTTTGTCAAAAGTGCAAGGTTGCAAAGTCTGAAAGGGAAATTTGAAAGATTGAAGATGAGAGATGATGAAAACATCACTACCTTTATGCCAAGAGTGAATGAGCTGGTATGTGGAATTAGAAATGCTGGTGGAACTCTAGATGAAAATGAGATTGTCTGCAAAATCCTAAGATCCCTTCCTGCTGCCTACAAAATCAAGGTTGCTGCCATTGATGAATTTAGAGCCCACACAACTGTCACAAGAGAACAACTGGCTGGCAAACTAGCTGCATTTGAAATGACCGAGTTTGGAGATGATCCTCCCAAGACTGAATCTGCTTTCAAAGCCAGTGCCTATGTGAAAGGCAAACAGAGATTTGATCCAGGAGAAAACTCATCAAGGAAAATGTCATGGTATGATCAAGCAAGAAGAGACATGGAAGAAGAAGAAGCAGAAACAGCTCAACTTGAAGCCCTCATTGCAAAGAGACTGCCAAGAGGATCCGGTAAGTATGAAGGAAAACTACCCTTTAAGTGTTTCAACTGCAATAAGATTGGTCATTTTGCTTCAAGATGTCCGGAAAGATCTGCAAGGTCTAATACTAACAGACAAAGGTTTCAAAAGAATTGCTATTTATGTTCATGAAGAAGATGACAATGAAGGAGTAACAGATGATGAATCAGAACTAGGAAGCAAATCCGGAAATGAGTGGGTGTTTATTGCCATCAAGGACGAAGATTCAATACTCTCTGAATCTGTCAATCTCAAAGTTGTTGAAAAAGCTTTGGTTGCTCAAGTGGAAGAAAAGGATGATTGGGTTATTGACAGTGGATGTTCTCACCATATGACTGGTGACAAGAATAAGTTCTTGAATTTGGAAAGGTATGAAGGAGGAATGGTAAAGTTTGGTGACAATTCTGCTGGCAGAATCAGAGGCAGGGGAACTATTTCCTTTGATGGAAAGAGCAAAACAGGTAATGTACTATATGTTGAAGGATTGAAGCACAATCTTCTCAGTGTCGGTCAGTTAGTGGACAAAGGTTATGATCTCCGGTTCAAGAATGGAAAATGCAGAATCTTTACAAGCTCCAGAATTGAAATTGCATCCGGTACTCAGACAAAAGGTAATATCTTTCATCTGGTTGGTTCAAATAAAAGTTGTTTGTTTGTTCAAATTGATCAGAGTTGGTTATGGCATAGAAGAATGTGTCATGTAAATTTTGATAACATCATCAAGATAAGCAATACTCAGGCTGTAAGAGATCTTCCAAAATTGATGAAACCTACAAATAGTTTGTGCAAAGAATGTCAGCTAGGTAAACAAAGCAGAGTCTCTTTCAAAAGCCAAGATCAATCTTCTACCAGATTGTTGGAATTAGTACATACTGATCTATGTGGTCCAACAAGAATCAAGAGTCTGCAAGGTGATAGATATTTCATGTTGTTAATTGATGATCATTCCCGGATGATGTGGGTTACCTTTCTAAAAGAAAAATCAGAAGCATTTGAGAAGTTCAAAATCTTCAAAGCTATGGTAGAGAATCAAACCGGATTGAAACTAAAGTGTCTAAGGTCTGATAGAGGTGGTGAATTTACATCTGGTGAGTTCATTGACTTTTGTGAGAAGTAGGGTATAAGGAGACAGTTGTCTGCTCCTAGGACTCCACAGCAGAATGGAGTAGTTGAGAGAAAGAACCGGACCATCCAGGAAGCTGCCAGGACAATGATGTTGGAAGCAAATGTTCCTCAAATGTTTTGGAAAGAAGCTATCAGCACTGCAGTCTACACTCTCAATCGAGTTCAAATCAGAAACGACACCGGTAAGACCCCCTATGAACTCTGGTTTGGCATCACTCCTACTGTGAAATATTTCAGAGTATTTGGTAGCAAGTGTTATATTAAAAGAGATGAAGATCGAGGAAAGTTTGATGCTAGAAGTGATGAAGGAATTTTCTTGGGTTACTCCACTCAAAGCAAAGCATACCGGTGTTACAATAAGAGATTGAGGAAGATGATAGAAAGCACCAATGTGAAAGTTGATGAAGGAATTGAGAAGCCTTCAAGATTTTATGAGTTTGATGAAGATGACCAAGACAGTGTTCAAGGAACTCAATCCTCTCCGGTGAGACAGAGTCAGCCTAATCCGGTAAATCAGGAAGAAGAGATAGGTTTGAATGAGCCTGATCAAGAAACAGCAGTGCAGGATACTCCCAAAATTCCAAGGTATGTAAGACTGAACCACTCTGAAGATCAAATCATAGGTGACAGAAGCAAAGGTGTACAAACTAGAAGGAATGTTGCTCAAAATCAGGATGAATGTTGTCTGACTTCAAAGATTGAACCTAAAACAATAAATGAAGCCTGCAATGATGAAAACTGGACCAAAGCAATGGAAGATGAATTGATGCAAATTGAGAAAAATCATACTTGGGATCTTGTTCCCAGACCTAGAGACAGGAATGTAATTGGAACCAAGTGGGTCTTCCAGAACAAACTAAATGAAGCTGGTGAAGTAATCAGAAACAAAGCTAGATTGGTCTGCAAAGGGTACTCTCAAATAGAAGGAATTGACTTTGAAGAGACTTTTGCTCCGGTGGCAAGAATTGAAGCAGTCAGATTACTTCTTGCATTTGCTGCCTTCAAAGACTTCAAGGTATATCAGATGGATGTCAAGTCTGCTTTCCTAAATGGTGATCTGGAAGAAGAAGTTTACATTGAACAACCGGATGGATTTCAATTGTCTGATAATGATGATATGGTCTGCAAGTTGAAGAAAGCATTGTATGGACTAAAGCAAGCCCCAAGAGCATGGTATGAAAGGTTGGATAAGCATCTTGTGCAGATTGGATTCAACAAAGGTACTGCTGACAGTAACTTATATTTCAAAATTGATCATGAAAACATTTTGATTGTTGAAGTGTTTGTGGATGATATCATTTTTGGAGGAAGAGATAGTATGTGCAAAACTTTTGCAAATCAGATGAAAAGTGAGTTTGAAATGTCTATGCTTAGTGAAATGAATTTCTTCTTGGGTCTGCAAATTACTCAAACAAAGAAAGGAATCTTCATTTCTCAGACCAAATATGTGAAAGAATTGTTAAGGAAATTTGGTATGGAAGATTCAAAACCAATGAACACTCCCATGGCAACCGGATGTAAGTTGAGCAAAGATGATGACTCCCCAAAGGCAGATCAGACAAAGTATAGATCAATGATTGGTGGATTGTTGTATCTCACTCAGACTAGACCAGATATAATGCAGGCTGTTGGTCTTGTGGCAAGATTCCAGGCTGATCCTAGAGAATCTCATGTTATGGCAATCAAAAGAATTTTTAGGTACTTGAAAGGAACAGTTGAGTATGGTCTATGGTACCCTAGAGATCCGGATTTCTCTCTTCATGCTTACACAGATGCAGATTGGGCAGGAGATGTGGATGACCGGAAGAGCACTAGTGGTGGAGCATTCTTTTTGGGGAAGAGATTGGTTTCTTGGTTAAGCAAGAAATAAGATGCAATAACTCTATCTACAACTGAAGCAGAATACATTGCAGCAGCAGGTAGTTGCACTCAAATCTTATGGATGAAGCAGATGCTAAGAGACATTAAAGTTGAATATGAAGAGCCTATCACAATTTTCTGTGATAATTCAAGTGCAATTAATATTTCTAAGAATCCGGTATTGCATTCTAAGACTAAGCACATATCTATCAAGTTTCACTTCTTGAGAGAACAAGTGAACAAGGAAGAAGTCAGATTGGAGTATGTTCCCTCCAAGGATCGGATTGCAGATATCTTTACTAAACCTCTTCCCAAGGACTCTTTTGAATATCTCCGGGAGAAGTTAGGGGTCATGGCCCCTCCGGTGATGAACTAGGATGCACTGATGTGCATCAGTCCGGTGGATATCACAGTCATATCTTGTGATCCGGATTGATGATGGGGAGCTGCAACTAAGGGGGAGCAGCTAGTATGATTCTGATGTATGAGAATTGCAAGTATGAGCCCTTTGCCATTGATGTCAAAGGGGGAGAGAAGACATGTGAAAAACAAGTGGTTGATGATCAAAGGGGGAGCAGTAAAGGAAGAGAAGACATGTGAAAAGTTGTTGTTGATAGGGGGAGCTGTGACAGAAAGGAGAAGTTCTTGTCTTGATGGTTTTTCACATCATATGTTGCCATCAATGACAAAGGGGGAGATTGTTGCAAGTATGAGGTGAGCCTGTGTTGTCATTGATGTCAACATACTCATATTGCATTGACAAGAAGGATTGGATGAGCTGTGTGCTGAGGACATTGAGAAAATTAGCCTCAGTCAGGAACAGTGAAGAACAGTGATGAGAAGAAGGCAAATGTATTGTATAGGTTGAGAACCGGAGGATGCGGATTAAAGGGTTTGTAGATATGAGTCTTGAGATGCTTCAGTTAAGATTTCAGAGGTCCGCATGAAGATCTGAAGGAGTTGTGGCTGTCGGTGTAGAACCGGTTCCGGCAAGTATTCAGAGGTGACAGAGGATCACAAAAAGGTCCGGTGAGGTCCGGAATTGTATTATCCTAATCTACGGATTGGAAGGAAGTGTTTGGGATGTCCTTGTGATGTGTCATCCTGATTTGTGTATGATTTGGAGGTCCAAAAGTACCTTTTGCATTATGACAGAGGCGACAGACTGTGTTCTTGAAGTTTCGGATGAGGAAGACAAGAGATTCCAGTAAGTAAAGGAAGTGCGGATGTATCCGGTCGTTCAGGCAGGCTTGTGAAGGTTTTTTTTTGGATCATGTTGAGGTTGTGTTGTTGGTCCGCATTGATAGTAAAGCCCAGAATTGAAGTTATTCTTTCGGATGAAGTTCTTGCTCTGTTTAGCCGACCGGATGAGTTGTTCATCCTGCGAATGTTCTTGTGGTGGCCGACTGGATGTGTTATTCATCTTGCGGATACTCTTATGGTTGTTTGCCGACTTAGATGTTTGTTCCTAAGTCGATGTCTTGTATAAATAACGGTTTGTGAGTTCATTTCGATGTGTGGATTGTGTGGATGAGTGTGGCATAGCGAAGAGAAGTGCGAAAGACAGAGCAGAGGTTTTTGGGCTTAAATGGAACTGATCCGGACATGGTAGAGATGTCATTCTCCAGTTCAAGACTGTGATTTTTATCACTTTGTAGACAGTGTGTCTCCTTGTAGGCAGTGGGCCTCTTTGTGAGCAGTGTGCTCAGGCAGTGAGCCCTAATTGGCATGTGCCATTCATTCTTCTTTATTCTTCTAACAGAGAATAATTCTTGGGTTAATCACCCCGTGGTTTTTCCCTTAACCGGGTTTTCCACGTCAAAATCTTGGTGTTCAATGTGTTGATGTTTATCTGCTCTTGTGTTTATGTATTATGCTTTCATGGATGATTAATTGATATGCTGCCAACTAACAACGAAGAATCAAGTGTTTGAAATAAGAAGAAGTTTTATACAACTGATTCACCCCCCCCTCTCAGTTGTATGCCCTAGATCCAACACCCTTTCCCCAAGAACTGCGAGACACCCAAATTCGACAAATACAAGGGAAAGGGAGACCCTAGAGCTCACCTTAGGGAGTTCTACATCGCTTGCTTAGAAGTCTCTAATAACGATACCTATCTAATGAGACTATTTCCATGAAGCCTTGGCGGTCAAGCCGCTAAATGGTTCACACATCTTCCCCCAGGCATTAGGACTTTCCCTGAGCTTGCGAAGAAATTTGTAAACCACTTCTCCTACAATTTCGAGCACGAAATGTCTATGACAGACCTTTGCAACACTAAACAAAAGAACAAAGAAGCCTTCGCTTCCTTCTTGCAAAGGTGGAGAGGCTTAGCAAGCAAACTCCCATGGCCCATTCCTAAGAAACAACTTGTCACCATGTTCGTGGCCAACCTCAATCAGGAATTAGGGTTTCATCTACAAATCCTTTGTGCATCTACCTTTGAAGAGATCATTGACAAAGGCACCACCATCAAACGAGCCCTCATTTCCAAGTGCTCCATCAAACTATATGACCACAAATCCAACAACTACAACTACAAATCCAATAACAACACCCCCAATACAAACAACAATGCCAACACGCAATCAAACGACAAATCATGCTATTGGGGGAATAACAAGAATAATCTAAATGACGGCGTCACGGATGTGAAAGCCATCCATCATATACAAAACCAAACACATGTGCATACATGTGCAACAGATGTAAATAACCAGAGGGGTCCAACTAAACCACGCAAACCTCGCAGACAATTCACACCCTTAGGGTAACCCGTTGAAGACATCCTTGATAGATGTCTCAAGCAAAATTTGATCACGCTCCCACCTATTAGACCCCATCAAGAGAATGAACTAAAAGCCACGTGGTACAATGAGAATGACTACTGTGAATACCACCGTGTTGCGGGTCATAAAATAGTTGATTGCATGCAACTAAAACATTGCATGCAAGACCTTATAGAACAAAATCTAGTCAGCCTCGATCATAGTGCCCAACCATCACCAAATGCCAACCTCAGAGCTTACAAGGATCCCCTACCTAATCATAACAAAGCCTCCTCATCCAACCAAGCATACAATGACACCCCACCACCCATGTCCTATGACTCTATCATAGGACGGATAGAACCATCATCCCATCATGTCAACATAGTCACCATTTGGGCATAAGCACCCGATTGTGCTATTACAACCCGTCGTGGCCGTGTATCCATCTGCACAACCCCTCCCACTAAACAAATGCCTGCATCCACATCAAATCCCCTACCTCCTCATCCAACCACACGTCCATCACCTACCCACTAGTATAACCTCCTAGAACACCTAGGAAAGACACCTGCACAAATCTCCATCCTCGAGTTGCTCCGCACATCACCACTTCACAAGGACGTCCTCGACAAAGCGCTCTTGCAAACACAAGTCCCTGCCAACTTGAATGTAACTCAATTCCAAGCCATGGTAGGACACATCGCTGTACCCCACCATCTCACCTTCTCAGAAAAGGACCTACCCGCCTCCAAACACATACATAACGACGCCCTACACATCGAAGTCCGCATCCACAAGCACACCATTAAAAGAGTCTTAATAGATGGTGGCTCCGGTCTCAACATATGTACTCTAAAACTGCTAAAACACTTGGGGTACTCTGATGTGGTTGTCGACACCAGCAAGTGCATCACGATCAAAGGCTATGATGACACCGAACGGCTCTCTAAAGGCACTATTAAGCTTCCCATTCAAGTGGGACAGAAAATATTGGAAACTAAATGTCAGGTTCTTGATCTCGACCTCCCCTACAACATCCTTCTCGACAGACCATGGATTCATGCCATGCAAGCTGTCCCATCCACCTTCCATCAATGCATCAAATTCCCTCACAACGGCACAGAAGTCACAGTCTATGCTGATCCGCGCCCCTTCCAATACTGCAGTTTTCTGGAAGGCCACAACCAAACATTCTACCCATACAATAAAGCCACCACTGAAGCCAATCTAACAGCATCAAATTCATATGTCGACCCCATGAACATTGCCTCCACTTCATCCCAAGCACCTCCACCACCCGAGGTCCAGATCAAGCTAACCGACATGGGATGTGGGGAATATGACCTGCACGGCACCTTTTGTGTGGGCACATTACCCAATCCTAAGACATTCGGCATCCCCAAAACAGAGGCAGCCAATACAATCATCATCAAGTGCAAACCCTTACCCATCTTTGAGAAGAAGTACCTCCTAGATCAGGATGTACTCGAAGATATCTCATCTTGGCTTTACAAGGATGAAGAGCCTGAGCAAGAAGCCCCCACAATCCCAATAGAAATCTATGGCAAAGGCTCTGAAATTGTCAAAAGCATGGGCTATAAAGGACAAGGCAGTATTGGCCTTCATGAACAGGGAATCATAGAACCACTGCAAGCAACAAAGAATCCCTATACTCAAGGGTTAGGGTACGGTCAACCACAATGCATCCTCACTACCGGCTAGTGTATCTTAGCCGAGGTCGCTACGGTCTCCTTAGACGTTGACAATGTTAATGAAATGGGCCTTCAAGACTCCTTTAGCGACTTTGCCGACTTCTTCGACTCATCCATTTGTACCATCTACTCAGTCACCACTCTCGCTTCACCCTCCAATGACTTTCCACTAGTTTACCCTGACCTCATTGATTGGGACCAGCAGGGACCTCCTGTCTTCGACATCGCACCTAATGATGAGGCCATTGCTGAAATGATGGGGGTTAGAGATCACTTCCCCCTAGGAGATCATCGAGCAAGACACATCATGGAACTCAATCCGGATGCCTATTTTGGGGAGACAACCCCTGCTTCTAGTCACAAAAACATAACAATCAAAAATGGATCTGATGGTGAAAACTGTTCTACTGCAGTATCAGATCCCAAAATAGTAAAAACAAAAGACGTATCTCCTGGTGAAAACCTCCACGAGGTGCCAGGAGATGGAAGCATGGGCCTCCCTAAGATAGATAAAGTCTATATAGACAGATCACCCATCTTGTTCGAACCAGCTCAGGAAATGAATCTTGGGACGGAGGAAGAGCCAAAAATCACATATAGAGTAGAATCTCTCAGCATACAGGAACAGGGAGAACTTCTTGTCCTTCTTCACATGCAGAAATTGCAACTTTGCATGGACCTATGTGGACATGCCAGGGCTAGATCCTGCTTTGGTGGTTCATCACCTTGCAGTACGCCCTAATGCGAAACCAGTCAAACAAAAGCTTAGAAAAATGAATCCTCAGGTGGCTCTCCTCGTCAAAGAAGAGCTAAATTAATTACTAGATGTTGGGTTCATTCACCCAATTGATTATCCTGAATGGGTTTCAAACCTAGTACCAGTTGCTAAACTAGATAGCCGAATCTGTTGTTGTACTGATTTCAGGGATCTCAACAAGGCCTGCCCAAAAGATGACTTCCCACTACCAAACATCACCATGATAGTGGATCTCACAGTAGGACATGAAATTTTATCCCACATGGATGGTTTCTCAGGATATAACCAAATAAAAATTGCTGAAGAGGATCAACACAAAATAGCCTTCATATGCCCATGGGGAACATACTGCTGGGTGGTAATGCCATTTGGCCTGAAAAATGCAGGAGCTACCTATCAAAGAGCTATGACCATCATCTTCCATGACCTCTTCCACCACATCATGGAAGACTATGTGGACGATTTTCTAGGGAAATCAAAGACTAGGGAAGAATACCTAGATGTGTTGGCCAAGATCTTCGATAGGTTAGAGCAATACAATGTCCGTTTGAATCCAAAGAAGTGTGTCTTCAGTGTCACCTCAGGCAAACTCCTAGGATACATAGTCTTGAGAAGAGGAATCGAAGTTGATCCCACAAAGGTCAAGGCCATCACCGAGATGCCACCTCCAAAAACACTGAAACAGCTGAGAAGCCTGCAGGGAAAACTCCAGTCTATCCGATGATTCATTGCCCAACTTGCTAATAAGTGCCAACCATTCCAGCATCTACTTCGAAAAGACATAGCTTTTGTCTGGAACACTCAGTGTCAGGATGCCTTTGACCAACTAAAAGAATACCTGGTTAATCCTCCTGTGCTAACTCCACCAAGGCAAGGCAAACCCCTTCTGCTTTACATCTCCGCAACAGAGACAATTATCAAAGCCTTGCTAGCACAACTCGATGAGCAGGGGAAAGAAAGAGCCATCTACTATATCATCTACACCTTGATCTCATATGAGCTCAACTACACACAAATCAAATGAGCATGTCTAGCCCTCGTCTTTACTTCACAAAAGTTAAGACACTATATGCTCAATTAGAAGACCAAGCTCATCGCCAAGATCGACCCACTAAAGTACCTGCTAAACAAAGCTACTCTTACAGGGAGAATGGCTAAATGGGTCATGATTCTCACAGAGTTTGATATAGAATACACTAAGAGAAAGGCCATCAAAGGGCAAGTTATAGCAGATTAGCTGGCTGAAGCACCTATTCCGGTAGAACATCCTACAATAGCGGAGTTTTCTGATGAAGCTATCTTAACAATCACACCAGCCATAGACACATGGAAGATGTATTTTGATGGATCATACACTCACAGAGGCTCGGGGGCAGGCGTCCTGTTTGTTACCCCTCAAGGTGACACAATCCCTAAATCCTTCAAGATCACATTTCCATGTACCAACAACGTAGTAGAGTATGAGGCCCTTATCACAGGTCTCCGAATGGCCATCCAATGGAAAATTGAAAAGCTAATTGTGTATGGCGACTCTCAACTGGTCATCAGGCAGGTAAATAATGAATACAAAACCAAGGATGACAAGCTCCTTCCCTACAAGAAGATGGTCAATGATTTCAAAGACTACTTCAAAGACATCCACTTCAAGCAAATCCCAAGACTCAACAACAAAGCAGTAGATGCCATGGCAACTATCGGATCTCTGGTAGACATGAAGAAGGATAGCAAGAAATGTGAGTTCCTAATCGAAGAACTCCCCATTCCAGCATACGATGTTCCTCAATCTGAACTAGTGTGCAAGGTCATTGGTCCCTTACCCCGTGGTACCAAGAAACATACTTATACCTCCACAACAACATCCTCCCCCCTAATATGTCCACCTCACAAAGAAAATCATTCATTCGTCGAGCCTCCCGATTCATCCTTATAGGCGATACATTATACAAAAGGAGTCTTGATGGTACACTTCTATGATGTTTAGACTCTAGGGAAGCTGAGGTTGCCTTGGAAGAGGTACACGCAGGTATCTGTGGGGCACACTCAAGTGGACCCACGTTGTCTAAAAAGATCCTCAAGACTGGATATTATTGGCCAACAATGGACAAAGACTCCTACCGGTTTATCAAGAAATGCCTCCCATGTCAACAACATGGTGATCTCATCCACGCACTAGCACAGGAGCTGCAACCTATCACAATGCCGTGGCCTTTCTCACAGTGGGGACTCGACCTCGTAGGGAAAATACATCCTCCATCCTCCAATGGCCATAATTTCATTATTACTGCTACCGAATACTTCACCAAGTGGGTGGAAGCAATACCACTCACCTTCACCACTGGCATCCAAATCTTGAAATTCATCCTCCACTATATCATCTGCTGATATGGTATACCCCATTCCATCATCACCGACAATGGAAAGCCCTTCAAGAACCAAGAAGTTCGCACCCTGTGAGAAAAATTTGACATCAAACACCATTTCTCCACACCGTACTACCCTCAAGGAAATGGCCAAGCAGAGGCTTCTAATAAAGCCATCCTCCGCATTCTCAAGAAGACAGTCAATGAAGCTAGCCGTGACTGGCACCTCCAACTCAACCCCACCCTTTGGGCCTACCGCACAAGCATCTGCACTCCAACAGGAGCCACTCCATTCTCACTAGTATTCAGATCTGAAGCCATTTTACCTATAAAGGTCGAGCTCCCATCTCTCTGAGTATCCTTGCAAAACATTATCTCTGATGAGGACTACCGTGTCGCAAGGTTGCATCAACTAGAACTACTAGATGAGAAATGCTTGAATGCGTTGAATCACCTACAGGCATACCAAAACCACCTCAGAAGAAGCTACAACAAGAGGACCAGAAACAAAAAATTTGAAGTAGGTGACCTTGTCCTAATGGAAAATCAGAAGAACCTGCAAGAGCGTCCTAAGCGAGGAAAGTTCGAACCCAATTGGATCGGACCTTATGTCGTCACAACTGACTATGGATTAGGAGCTTATCAGCTTGCAACACTTGAGGGGCAGCCTCTGGATGAGCCGATGAACATTCTGCATCTGAAGAAATTTTATGCATAACCCATCTGGTACCCCAAGTCAAAAAATTCAAAAAAATAGAAAAAATCAAAAAACCAAAAAAATCAAAAAAAATCAAAAAAAAATCAAGAAAAATCAGAGTGCAATAAAAACTTCCAAAGGTGAAAATCACTTCGGTGATGCTTTGGATAAGTACCATGGTGAAAACCTATTTCAGGCGCCATGCGTAGTGGCCGGTTCTACCATCTAATAAGTCCTCTTTCCGTCACACACTCCATATTGCACACATCACCATGGCTTGGAATTCCAAAACATCAAGTCCTATCACTTCCCACCCCACAATATAAAATCCCAAGGCTAAACCATGGAATGAGGATCCTTGTAAGCTTCCGTTTGTACAGTCGCAAAATTAGAAAATCTAAAAAAACATTGCAAAATCATAAAAATCCAAAAACAATAGAAAATATAGAAATTCTAAAAAACACAACACAATTCAACACATCTCATCGTAATCATCAAACATACATCAATCTTCATCACATCATGCCCATCCCAAACCATTCCCACATCATCAAGTCTTGCCAGAACTACATATTCATTTCGCCCGCATCTTAAAAGTATCTTGATCCCATGGACACAGGGTATGTAGGCAGTCTGGAATACAAAGGATGTTTCTAGTACTCAGGTATCTAAGATGCACCCATCCAACCCATTTGGATGGTCCCCATTCACTGAGCTTTCTGGATCTAATAAATGAAACACATGCTACGTATATGCTTGAAACATGGTCCCTAGCGCAAAAATCATCAATCAACATACCAACCATAATCCTACACATGGTCAAACTGTTCTTTTGCCCATCTTCCAAAAATTCTCCAATCGACACCAACTGATCTACATCCTAGGATATATCTTTCCTACAATGGACAAAAATCTATCATTCTATCATCACGTCTCTTGGTAAGAGTACACAAAGGTTCTTTGTATCTTTTTGTTGGTCTTTTTGATTATTGATTTTTATCTTTTTTGTCTCACTCTAGGTCATCTCCAAAGCTACCTTGATCTCATTATATCATGGCAAGTGGCGGACAACACCTAGAGTAGACATGGTCGTTGTTTCTGTATGATGTGCTTGTGGGTTGGTTTCATTACTCCAGGAATAGTATTCATATCCTGAAGTCTGGGTCAGTTCTAGCATGATGTGTCCCATTTGCATATACAGGCATCAAAACCATATATGCATTATTCGCACTCATCGCTATGAGTCCCCTTCCTAGGCTAGACAAGATTATACTACCTTGGGGATGCATGAAATCAACCTATTGTTTGTGGGTCTAGTCCATGCAATCATAGGATATACATCATCACCTAGGTCATTTCATACCTTTGTGAATTGTATCCTACATTGCTACATTAAACTAAGAAATGCTCTCAATTAATCTTTTGCAACTATTGTTACTAGCTCAAAATCATCATTCTAATCACTCATTCAACTATCCCATCTCGGCCTAGATTTGATAATCACTTTCCCCCCATCCTCCACCAATCTAATCCCCCACCGTATTTCCACTCAACACATCCTGAACCAAAGTACATCTCCCCTCAATGACGTGGTGTCTTATGACCTAACAATCCTCTCATCTCCCCACCCCCATCCTCTAGACACTCCCAATCCTACCCATACCCACCTATCCAACCCTATCCTCTCCCCACCTAATCCCCTTTCCCACAGCCTCACCACTCAGGGTCAAACAAAGAACATCATGTGTATCAGGACTGGATAATCCCACCTATCAATTACTTTGCATACCACCTATCACCTAAACTGCATCCCGCATATCATTTAGCTACATGTCATGATCATTTAATTGCATATCATTTAGCTACATCTAATCCATTTAATTTGCATATCATTTAGATTCATTTTAATCCATTTAATCTGCATATCATTTAGATTCATTTTAATCCATTTAATTTGCATATCATTTAGGTACATTTAATCCATCTAAATTGCATATCATTTAGATTCATTTTAACCCATTTAATTTGCATATCATTTAGATTCATTTTAACTCATTTGCATATCATTTAGATTCATTTTAACTCATTTCCATATCATTTAGATTCATTTTAATCCATCTAAATTGCATATCATTTAGATTCATTTTAACCCATTTAATTTGCATATCATTTAGATTCATTTTAACTCATTTGCATATCATTTAGATTCATTTTAATCCATCTAAATTGCATATCATTTAGATTCATTTTAACCCATTTAAGTTGCATAATAATTAGGTTCATTTTAGAATCATTTAGTTGCACATTATCCATCACATTGCATATCATATCATAACCATTTAGTCACATTACATCATCATATAACTGCATTTAATAAACATCTAGCTGCATATCCATATTCTCATACATAAACATACATTTCCATTACATCACATTGTTGCATCCATAATAAATGTTTCTGAAACATTCATTTGCATTAGACATCATATACTCCATAAAATCATAAACACCATGGATGTATCACAATAAATCCATCATAAATGCATCCATAAAATCAAAAACATCATTGCATAAACATAACACATCCATAAGCATATAAATCCATAAAGAAATACTGCATCCATCACATAGGCATCATCATAATAGAAGCATCATAATCATACCACCATAAACCATCAAAAAACATCATATCATATAAAATCACTGCAAAAAATGTACATCGCTCATGTATACAACAAAAAATAAAGTGTCCTAATACAAAATGCCTCCAAGGGCTAACATGATATGACTATCACATGGAGGATCCTCTCTCTGAAGGAGTGGGAGACCCTGACCCTAGTCAAGGCTATGATCCTGTCGGCAGCTATGGCTATGACTGTGGCGGTACCTGCACCTGTGGACCCTACTGAGGCACGTACGAGGGAGGAGGCATCATTTGCTAAACTGACTGAATAGATCTCAATCTATGTGATCTTGATGCCCCCGATCTGCTGACCTGGCTGTAGCTCGGTGCTCGCTGCTCTGCTGGCACGGCTGCATAATACAGACCCCTATAGTACTCCATCCGCCTACTGCTCTCTGTCAACTCCCCCTGTACCTGGCTCGACTATCCCTGCAGCTGATATGACTGTGACTGTGCCTGAGACAACTGTGTCTGCATCACTACCAACATCGGGGCAAGTCCACCGCCTGAGGCCTATAAGCTACCCAATGAAGTCTCTGCCTGCTGAGCTCTGACGAGCACTGCATCTCGCTCTCCTGTCAAAGTGACTATATCACCCCGAACCTGTGCTAACTCTGCCTCACGGCTCTCCAATGCCTCCTGCAGACTCACCACTTGTGCCCTCAAAGTCTCCATCTCCTCCTCCTCACCCCGTGGCAACCGATGAGGTGTAAGCCTCTCTACCTCTGCCTCTCCAGTTGTCCCTGAAGGACCTGCCTGCTACCCTACTGCCTACGGCCCTCCCCAATGGCCCGCTGTTGTGCTACCTGTTGTGGAGGGAAATCTCCTCTATCTACCCCCAGATGTCCCCCACGACGCCGAGGTCCTCTAGGTTGTCGCCCTGCTCCAACCTGCACCTGCTCAATAGGAACCTACTGCACAGGTACCTGCTGCCCCACCTACCCTGTCCTGCTGCCACCGCCACCAACACATCTATTGGCTGGCCATCCCTACCAACCAACCTCTCCTCTCTATCATATCCAATCTCCATGAGGACATCCTCAATAATCTCCTCTCCCTCCTCCAAATGGTCATCCCCATCTGAGTCATCTCCATCATCACCTGAGTCACCCCCCTGAACTTGTCGCCTCCTCCGCTGGATCCATCAACCGAGTGGGCCGATGCATCTGCCACCATATCTCGTATGTAGGCATAGTACCTGCATCTCTAACTGTGCTCCTCCAATCCCACTGCACTGGTTGTAGGGCTGCAAAATCAGCTAGGGCGACCTGTGGCTGTATGGCTGCAGGCTAATAGGCCGCATCTCGAGGCATCCGCACGAATATTGCCATCTGCTGTGGAGTGTCCTGTACCAAACCAAACTGTCACATGACCTACGAGGGGAGATACATATCTATAGTATGGCCTCCTCAACCCATAAGGTACCACTGCTGAAACACAAAAGGGAGATGAATATCATCATCTGGCCATGGCTCTACACTGATATACGATCACCACATCACACTAATCACATCGTGCAGCATCCTCCTCCAGTACCGCACCTGTCTAGTGTACGTATACTCTGCATCCCGATATAAAAATACAAACGCCTCAAACGGCCACTGATAATATCCACATATCGGCCTAGTGACTGGGATGTGCTCCCAGATCCACACATGAAGTAGAGTGACTCCAGCTAACAATGCTCTATCATGCAGATAGGCAACTGTGTGCATCTCATGGTATAACTACCCCAACATAGCCGGTCCCCAAGCATAGATAGTCTCATGCCTCACCATCCCCTTTATAACCCCCCCAGCCAACCGGAAAGCCCCTGCCTTGCCTGTCAGGCATCACAACTCCTCCAATCAATGCACATAGAAATAAGGTAAAGGGCTCTGTACCCGCCGCCAGTGTCCCCTCGTAGTCCATCTCTCTCCCGTCTGCTAAGAGAACAATGCGGTCCGCTCCAAACAGTCTGATCAGGGCACTCTGCCCCATCCTCATGTCATATTTAACACGCTGGCCTCAAATAGGTAGCTTGAGGATGCGATAAACATCCTCAAGTGTAATGGTAATCTCAATAGTCAGCAACAGAAAGTTGCAGGTCTTAGAGTGATACCACTCCACAACCGCTGTCATTAGAGCTCTATGAGCTCGCAGAATGGGCATCGACGCCACCGTCAGAAGCCCCAATCTAGCCAGTTGAGCCCACGTAGCAGCATCAAAACCATCAAACAGTGCCATCACAGATGAAACTCGTCACTCTCGTGACTACAATATAAAGCGGCGCGTATCCTGCATACGCAACATTATGGTTAGATATCAACCTATCTTTCTCTAAACCAACCTTTTCTTCTAAATGTCTAAAAATCCAGCATCATGTGGCACCAAAACAGACAACCCCTTGTGCCATTTTTACAATGGTGCTACAATTTCCTCTAAATGGCGCTAATACAGAAAATAGCACCACTGCGCATACCTCTTTGCACCAATCCAAAAAATAGAACTACTATGTGCTATACATAGCACCATTTTTCCAAATGGTGTCACTCTACCTTTTGGCATTAATTAAACCAATGGCGTTGATTAACCCAATTGCGCTAATTTAGTCAAAAGTACTAATCACATAAATCACGCTAAAATTAACAATAGCGTTGTTACCAAGGATGGTGCTATTCCAGATAATAGCGCCACTTTAACCCCAATTTGGTGCCAAAATGCTAGGATTCTATTTCTTCTACAAATCGCACTAATCCAGACGATAGCGCTAAAACACCTACCTAATGGCGAAAAAATGCCCTGACCTTACCTTGGTGGATAGTACCAATCCAGATGATGGCGCTAATCCACCTTGCCATTGGTGCTATGTGCTCCAATCCCAAATCCCAAAACCCTAAAAATGCACATAAAACGAGAAAATTACAAAGTCAGGGTTAGACCCTACTGGGGGTCCAGCGTCCGGTGCCCGGCCAAACTCTCAGAACCACTCGGAGATGTGTCGAAGCGGGAACTGGGGGTTATGGTCAACCATCTCTCCTTCATCCTTTTTTCTCCAAAGTCAAAAGTGTGCAAATGTGGCACTCTAAGGGCCCACTTTGCCTAATATAGTGGGCCATGTCATACTTCCACCCCCTCCTTTTCCCTCCAGGGTGCAGATCTCAGCCTTTTTCCTTCATTTTTTTTCCTGTCATCCTCTTTTCCCTTCTCCTATCCAACTTTCACTCCCATCGCATCCTTTTTGAGAACTCACCCAAAAAAAAAATATTTTCCCGCTGACCTCTCAAGGGGGCATCCCTTATCCATCTCATACCTGCCTGGCAGCTGGGGCATATTTTTCTTCAACCTGACGCCACTTCCCTCCTAGGTCCAGACGCCACATCAAAGAGGGGCAAATGTGGACACCTAAAAATGTCTTCTACCATCAAACTGACTCCTGACAACCCTAAACACACTAATTTCCCTTCTAACCAATTAATTAAATTTTTATTTAATTAATTACCCCCTTCGTTTTCCAAATTCACACCATTTTATCCCCAAAATTGAATTAATTTCATTAATTCAATAGTCCAAACCTTAGCCAATTGATTTAATAAATATGCAATATTTATTTAATCAATTTCCCCTTTTCCACTAAATCTAATTAATTAGTTAAAACCATGTTAACTAATTAATTCAGCCTATAATTGACATATCCCTACCCTAAACAATTAAATAACTATTATTTAATTACCTACCCTAGCCTACCTCATCCTAGCCCTAGGATTAATTAAATAAAACCTATGTTTAATTAATCCTAACCCCTTCATTTGGGTGGTCAAACCTTGTTTAACACCCTTCCCCACATCCTCCAAATAAAAAATTGAATTAAATCCACATGTCAATTTTTTATTTAAAAACATCCCACATCACATTTAATTCTCCTTACAAACCCATACTCATTTATTTCCTCTCTTCCCCAAATGAATTTTTAATTCATTTACATTCCCCCATATGAATCTTTAATTCCAAAATAATCCTTCACCCCCATGCTCATTAAATAACCCCTTTTCCCAAAATGAATAAAAGAATCACTTTTATTCCTAGCCCTCCATTCATTCAAGATTCAATCTAGGCCCTCCACATCACTTTTATTCTTCACCATTGATCTTCCAAATCAATCTCCACCATTGGATCAAAATCCCTTCCAAAAGTCTATAAATAGAACCTCTCACAAGCCATTTTCAAGATCCAAGTTTATGCAAAGTTACCATGTCAAAATCACTCTTGAGCTAGAATAGTGAGTTGCAAATTAGAGTAGCATTTCACATTCAAATCCATTGTCTAGGGATTATCTTTGTCTTAGGAGTTCTAGGGTGCATGCTCCTACTTCCCTTGATAAGATTGGATTTACATGTGAGGTATACCTTTTGTTATTTTTATGCATATTAGTTTGTGTTTTTACCTTAGATGTTCATCTAATCTACAGATTGTTTGAAAATAGTGTCACTTCTGTGAAGATGTTCTATATAGGACAATGGAATGCTCTGCATTCTTCTACTTTTGTAGATATGGCCATGCAGATTTGGAATTGTGTTTAGAATGAAGTGAAGGTGATAATTCCAAGTTCTCAGATCATTTGTCCTTCCTTTGTGAAAGTTATGCATGATAAAGTACCGACATGTGTTCTGGCAGAGTAAGCTTGTGATGAAGGCATGTTGGGATGCTCTGTATTCCTCCACAAATGAATGATTATCTTTGCAGTTTTAAGGACATATTTATGGACATGTATTACATGCTTCCTTGCAGTTTCAAGGTTCTTGGTGGTTTGCAGCTCAATTTTTCAAATGACAACATGTTGCAGTGTGTTCTGGATGACAGATTGTTCTCAGAGTTAATGCTTGAATTTGTGCAGCACAATTATCTGATGTATAGTAGCAAAGGTGTGTTTGGGGATGTTTTATGAGTCATGTGGACTCATTTGGAAGAGTTTCACAAAGATCTCTCTTGTTTCCAGTACTGCACAAGGTTTTTAAGATTGATGTGGCTGTTATACTTCAAGTCTTCATGTGTTTTCCTTAAAGTTGTCCTATTTCCAAATGAGCGAAGTGTGTGGATGTAATTCCTTGGTGTTTGAAGCTACAAAGGATGTTTTGGACCTAGTTAAGCAAGTTTTGGGGTCCACAAGGCTTGGATCTTCTAGTTGTGTAACATATGGCTTCACTTAGGACCAATCTTCTACACGTTTCATACTATGTGTTGTTTGGCCGACTTGTAAATGTATTTTTCATGTTGTATCTGGTCGACAAGAAATTTAATCAATGTAATATCATGTATAAATAGTTAATCAAATTGAGTGAGGAAAAGAGTGATTGCAAGTTGATTGAAAAGTTTGCAAGCAAATAAAAAGCAAATAAATGCATTATTGATGTGTGACTGAAGGAGAAAGAGCAGAAGTAGTTGATGATGTTTGGATTCATCTTGAAGACATATTTGTGACAATGATCAAGTATAGAGTGTGCCTAACTAATCAAATCTTTAGAATAAAGTGTGAAGAGGTAGAAGTGCAATCATCAAAAGTGTGAGTTTCAATGTCAGTTTTCAAACAGTAGAAAGACTGTCATACTGTAATCTTTTATAAGTGTGTTTTCATTTTAGGGAGTAGTAGCTTTTTTAGGAGTGACCCTAAAACAAAGTCTTCAAAGAGTAGAATCTTCCTTGGGAATGACCCTAAATCAAAGTACTTCAAGGAGTAGAAGATGTGGATAGGTAAAAAATCAGGTCAATAAGATCAAGCATGTAAATCAAAACCTAATCCTACCACCATCAAAGAATTGAATCCAAGGTGAAATAAAATGCATGCAATTCAAGAAAAAGATCACTTAGATTGTATGATTCCTTGTTTTTGATGTGGATTGCTTCTCAACAATGAACAATCATGAAGATCAAAGCTGCCATGATGGATGGATGATAGTGATAATATACTCAATGGATGCTAATGGAGGTATTATGCTCAATATGCTTGGGATGATAATGTAGATGCTATATGAAAATGATGGATGATGTAGTATGGAATGAGATGGTGTCTATATAGCACTCAACCAAAATTAATCAACGGTAGAGATTTGGTGGCTATATGAATAGTTGAGATGAATTGATAATCATAGATGAATGTGTAGATGACAAGTGGAATAAAAGATAAGGCACATATGTGATTGTGTACACAAAAACCCTTATTTAATAAATTTAAGTGTGATAGTGTACATAAAAAGTACTACCACACATGATTCAAATAAATGATGCACACATGTCGGCTTATGATGAAAGGTGAAGATAAATGATAAGAGAAATTAATGAAATAAATAAAATTTATTTAATTAATTGGAGAGATGATTAGGATAGGATTGGGATATGATGTGCAAATTAATTAAATAAATAAAATTTATTTAATTAATTGGAAAGTGGAATAGAAATAGGATTTAGATGGAATTTTAATTAAATAAATAAGATTTATTTAATTAAAATAGATAGAATAGAGATAATTAAATAATTAAAGATTATTTAATTATAGATTAGAGAAAATAGAAGAAAATAGATAATGAATTAATTAAATAAATATGAATTTATTTAATTAATAGAAGAAATAGGTGATTTAGAGAAAATAGAGAAATTACTTAAATGTGTTAGAAAAATGCAAATGATAGATAATGTGATATTTTGATACTAATGATAATTAGGTCAATTTTGGGTGTCTACATTTTGCCCCTCTTTGATACAATGTTCGTTAGAATGTTGTGTCAAAGAAGATACGATGATTCGCTCGATAAGCAAGGTTATGCCCTAGTGTAACTGGTGGGTGATGCCCCCTCGAGAGGTAAGCCAGGCTAACTAGGAAGGGATGGGTTGGCTAACTCAGAGATAATGTGATATTTTGATACTAATGATAACTAGGTCAATTTTGGGTGTCTACAAAAGCTTCCTTAGTTTGTAGCCCTAAAACAAAGTTGTTATTTGAGCTTCATATATAGTGAGTTAATACTCACCGTGGTTTTTCCCTTCTACAGTTTTCCATGTATATCTGGTGTTATGTGTTGATGTGCATTGTGTTAATCTTTCATGTTCATGTTAACATTGTAATGCTTAAGTTTTAAATCTACTCCAGATAAGTTGAAGTTGTTAAAATTGAAGATTGTTTAGATATTGATTCACCTCCCCCTCTTAGTGTCTTGGTGTGTTCAACAACCCATGCCCTAGTCCAAGCCTATTTTTTTGAGACCCAAATTTAAGTTGTCAGCATAGGACCTTTAAAAAGGTTTCCATTTTCAGCCTTTTGAATTTGAATTATGAAATTTTAGCGAGAATACATATATAAATTGTTGGCATGATTGGCATATTGTGTGTTGGCATTGATGTCAACATATCTTGTTCATTAGGAGAACCTTCTCATTAATGCTCAGAATGTTCAGTGGATAACACTTGTTAATGTTGTTGTGGACATATGGTGATTGTTGTCATGCAAGTGGTATGGTGTTTGATGTTAATATCACAGTGGCAGAGGTGTTGATGTTTGATGCAAAGTTGGATGTCAGGAGATCTATGTGTAAAGTCCCTAGTTCAAGAGCGCAGAGTCCATGATATTCCTATTTGTCAAGGCAAGGTCTTATCCCTTGAATTCACTTTAGGGTTTGTCAGGTTGGTCTTTTAATGTTAAATGACTCCTTGCTCAAGCTTTACATGTCGTCTATCTCTGCTCAGGGTATATGGTGTCTTAGAGTCATTGTTGCTTGATTGAATTCATTAGGGTTTTATCTCTAATACACACCTCGTTCTAGGAGTTTTAAATGATCTTAAACCCTATGTTATAATTTCTTTAAAACCCTAAAAATTTTTATGTCTTGGCTTATATTGTATGTCTTGTTCCTATCTTTGCTGTTCTGCATCAAAATTAGGGTTTAAACCTTATTTGCATTCATGTTCTTTTCTAAGTTCTATGACCTTAGAAACCCTAAAAACCCTAAAATCAAAATCAGTTTTAAAAGCCTAAGACATAGTTTCTAACCTTATAAACCCATCACTATAGAAAATCACTTTTTGTTATATTTGAATGGCGACCAGGTTTTAGAGGTCAATAATGACTTAAGTCATAAACTAAAGGGGTCGTATTCATTAAGTGATCGGCACCCTCTCCTAGGGCGACCAGTCCTTGGAGGTTGAAGGATTTTGAAAAGGTGGCAAAACAAGATCAATGGATTAAGTATGTTTCTCCAAGCCCGTGAAATCAAAGATCAACGAATAGGGTTTAAAATGGTTCCAAAACCTAATGGCTCTACTATTGGCATGAACTTTGGTGGTCTTGGTCGTATCCTTTGTTACTTGCAATTAGGTTAATAGTTTCATAACTGTTCTTGAACCGATGTTTATTGGGGTTGATAAATCTTCTTCCCGTGCTGTTATAGAGTTTTTTGGTTGTGGTGATCATAGTAGAATATGAAAAAATACACATGGTATAATAGGTTTATTGCTTAGAAAGCATATTGTAGGCATGTGAACCTAAGGAATACAAAGAATACAAACTGCAGTGAGATGACACAAAATGTGTAGCAGGGTTTTGTAATGAATTGTTTAGAAGTGTGTGTGTGAAGTTGATACATTGATTATTGTTTTTGCAGAAGCTATTGTATGTTTTGAATGTTGCAAACATAGTAAGATTATTGAGTATTAGGTATATGGATGAGAAAGTGTAAAGTGATACAAAAGGAATAGTGGGATGTTGTAGTGATGGTTTTAGTTGATTAGAAGTATAAAGTTGCTATATTGAAGATTTCTTTCTTGCAGAGGGAGTGGTATGTTTCTTTTATTGGTGCAAATTAGATTGATTAAGAATCATAACTTGCACATTTATTTGTCACATTTTAAGGAGTTTGGTGTTATTGTTTTTGATGTTTTGAGGTGGGTGCCTCATTGAAGTGGGTGCTTCAGGAAGTGTTTGATGGAAACCAGGTGTGCATTGTATCTATGTTGGAAAAATGGTGCTATAGGTGTCTTTTGTACCTTGGAGTGGGTGCTTCAAAACAAATGTACTTTTCTTTATTTTGAGGTTGGATTTGAGCAATAGACTCAAGAAACTCTCGGTAGTTTTTTCCCTCATAGGGTTTCCACGTAAATCTAGTGTCATGTGTACATATTTGGCTTAATGGTTTAATTGTCTTATTTGATTTGATGTGTTTAAAGTTATTGAACAAAGCATTGAATTGAACCACACTGATTCACCCCCCTCTCAATGTTACTGTGCTCTTTTCAATTGGTATCAGAGCAAGGTTCCTAGTAGAGGTTTAATCAACTTTGGTAGATCCTGGTAGTTGAGTACAGTCATGGCTTGTCAAGAAGGTTCTTCTACTCTCAAACCACCCCTGTTTGATGGTTCTAGTTTTGCATTTTGGAGTTTTAGAATGGAGTCTTATTTGCAGTCCTTAGGTTATGATGTGTGGGTGCAGTAGTTGAGAATGGATATAAAGTACCATCTCAACCACCCTCCACTGCTGATGAAAAAGAGAGTATGAATGTAATGCAAAATCTAAGAATGCTATTTGTTGTGGGCTAACAAATGAAATTTTGGTTAAGGTTATGCATTGCAAATCTGCCAAGAAAGTATGGGACAAGTTGGTCAGCATTTACCAAGGTGATGTTAAGATCAAAGAAGCTAAATTCTAAACCTTTAGGGAAAAGTTTGAAGGTCTGAAAATGACTGAAGATGGGAAGATTGCAAATTATCTCCTAAGATACAAGAAACAGATAATGCCATTAGTGGACTAGGAGAGGAAGTAAAAGATCCAATGGTTGTTAAAAAGGTTTTAAGGTCGTTGTCTTCAAAATATGACTCCAAAGTCTCTATAATAGAAGAAGCTAGAGATTTAAACAAACTTTCCTTAGATGAACTACATGGTACCCTCACAGCTTATGAAATGAGGATTAGAAATGATGAATCTTCAAGCAAGGAGGTAGCCTTCAAATCTGTCAAAAAGGATAAGGAGGCAGATTCAGATTTTGAGTACTTAGATGAACAAGAATCCAACTTTGTGAGAAGGTTGAGAAGAGGTTCAAGCAAGTACAATGGTAAGTTGCCTTTTAAGTGCTTTAGCTATGGTAAAGTTGGTCATTTTGCTTCAAAATGTCCTCTAAATGTAAAAACTAAGGAAGATAACTCTAAGAATCAAGACAACACTAAAAAGGGAAGAAGATCTTTTGGCACAAGGAAGAAATTTTTTTTTGTAGATGAGGACAGTAGATCTGATGACATTTCATATACTAGTGATCAAAATGAATGTGCTTTTATGGCATTTGAAAAAGAAAATAACTCATCTAATAAAGAAGAAGAAGACAACATTAATATGGAAGAATATGATGATTTTGAGGTAGAAGAAGTTGATTTTGAGGGAGAGCTAATCTCTACACTTGCAGACCTGAAACATGAGAGGAAAAGAAATGAAAAACTTAAGGTTAAACTTGAAGAATCTGACAAACACATTGTAGATCTGAAATTATAGTTGGAAGAGTCCAAAAGGATTGACGAAGTTACAAAGTTGGACTTGCAAACAAAAGTGGATGATTGTTAGAAGTTAGAGGCAAAAATTGTGTCCTTGAGAAAGCAGTTAGAGAAAAATTAAAAGTTTGAGGACAGCATAGGTAAATTGTATGAGATGTTGGGCAAACAAAAGTGTCATAATGATACTACAAGATTAGGGTATGAAGTGGGGCAATCTTCTAAAGTCTGAAATGCACCTAGAAAGAAAATTGATCTAAGTTATCATGTTGATGCTCCTAAAGATAAGAAGAAGACAGAAGAAACATTTGCTGATAAAAGAAGAAGGACAAACAAGTCCATAGGATCGCCATCTACCAGACAATGTCAAGTAATAAGGTACAACTATTCACACTTTCCTGGTTATTGCTATTCATGTTATAAGTTTGGTCATAAAGCAATTGATTGTTGGATGCATGTAAGGAAATATGGATGGAATAGAGATTCTTATAAGTTGTCAAGCAAAGTCCTATGCTACAAATGCAATCATCTAGGTCATTCTGCAAGATTTTGTAGTATTCAAGCAAGAAATGGTGTTCCTAAGTTTTCTAGAAGACATGACTTCTTTTCTCCTATAGTTGGTAATAATATTACTTGCTTTAAGTGTCATAACATTGGGCATAAGGTACAACATTGTAGGAGTAAGTTGAAGACATCATCTAGAAACAAAAGAGCAAATGCCTTGAGCAAGAAAAAGGAAGAGTCTATAAGGATTTGGAGAAAAAACAAGACCTAGGAAAAGAAAACCCTAATCTTGTGCCTATTGCACAAGAGGCATCACCAATTGCATGAGAAGCAGCTTGAAGATAGGGGAGATGATCATTGTCTTATCTTTTTTGCCCCAAGGAGTTAGAAGAATCATTACATAAGTAGCTTAGTGGAGATCAGATCACTAGTAAGTAGTATCACTGGTTGTGTTGATTCCTGTCAGAATTTGAGTTATATTGCAAATTCTTATGTCTCAGAAACAAATGCATTGTCAAAAGCATGTTGAAAATCTCTTAAGAATGTGTCTTAGAGGCTCTGTCATAGATAAAGTAATATTTGTCAAAATATGCAAGGGAGTTGTGTATCTTGTTGTGATTGATGTCATAGCAAAGATATTGTGGTTGGTTTTCTATTATTGTCATCAGACTTGTGATATCCTCAAGATAGTACATGATTGTTTTTATTAGAGCTATGCTTAATCATTTATTATGATTTGTTGAATAGGGGCACTCAAGAAAATGTAGTTGGTAGGTGTAAATTAATCACTGCAACCTTTCTCAGTGTTCTTAAAGTCTACACACAAATTAGAGACTTTGAAACAGGGTATAGAATTCTTCAAGGTATATTACAGTTACAAATATCAGCACTGCTCTATTGTTTTTCAAGCTTATCAAGCTTCTGACAGTGAAGTTGTATCATTATAGATGTATCAGAGGACATTGAAGGACTGTGATATCTTATGAATCTTATATGAGTATAGTTGTTGTGATCTTTATGTTTGATAGTGCAATGTATTGTATGTTATAGTGAGGTGATGCATTGATGATATAGTGTGTCATGATAGTCAACCATTTCTAACAATGAACAAGGTTATAATGGAAGATAAGTAGCAATCCTTGTTTCACATTTGTAGTATGATGTGGATCTTGCAAATGTTAATATTCATGTGTTTGGATAGTGCATTGATCAGTATGGTACAAGTGATACATTGCTACAAGGTTTTCAATCTATGATCCACCTTTGTGTGATAACATGATTTAATTATCAGCATGAGTATGGTAATGTATTTCTTAGCCAAGGATATGATTGGACACTTTAGACAGAGATTAGATGTTCAGTCCCTTTCTACTGTCCATTAAAATAGGACTATTTGTATAGACTCAGGGGGAGTACTGTCATTTCGGAGTGGTATAGTTTCATTGCTTCCTTTGATCAACAAGCATGATGGATATCTAAGGATGTTCCTTGTGTGTATCCCTATGGCGATACATGCCATATCTATTTAGACATGTCTTAATATATTATAGCTTTTTTTTCATTCTTCTAGAGTATGGTAGTGTTCTTCTGATGACGATCCATTTGAAATAGTTATACCAATCCATAGTTCATGATGACAAATGGTTATGACAGTACCAGTCTTATTTGTTTTGTAATAGTTAGACTCAATGGTTCAATGTTATGTTATCATAGCAGTTTGTATTTTGATGTTTGTTTATAATAGTGAACAGTGCTTTGTCATTCAAAATGCATAGTGATCATTGGTTATAGATGGACAGTGATATGCCAAGGTTATGAGATTAGTCAGCTACGCCACTATGGTCACACCATTATCATCAAGTGTAAGTCCGATACAAAGCACTCAGGTACTTGTATAGGAGGTCATGTCAGTGTATGACAGTATTGATTGAAGGAAGTTTAGTATTTGGAAGGTACAGAAGACAGGACGTACAGGTAGTTGTTGTTATGAAGATAATACAATTTGTGTCAATGCAAAGGATGATGAAGTTTGGTGATTTTGAAGATCAAAGCCAAAATTTATGCTTCAGTGAATGATGACCTGCTTATTCAAAATGTAAAAGGTAGTATGTGTCTAGTATGACTATCCGTCCATCCTATATGGCTATGTTTGTCTCATTTGGAAGTATCAAAATGTAAAAGAAGTTTGGTTCAAGATAGTGACAAGGACAAGGATATGACAAATATGTTCCACTTGCAGTCCAAGAAGGAGCAATGTCCTCCATCCTACTCTATCTACATGTAGTAGTGGCTATTTGTAGCAATTCATATTAGGTGTGGATCACTTAGTTTGTTGGCATGATATGCTCTTGCATAACAGTATCAAATAGGGGGAGACCTGCTTGCCCTTTGCCATTGATGTCAAAGGGGGACAATGAAGTGGAGTGAATGTTGTGTTGCTATCAATGCCAAAGAGGGAGATTATTGGCATGATTGGCATATTGTGTGTGTTGGCATTGATGTCAACATATCTTGTTCATTAGGAGAACCCTCTCATTAATGCTCAGAATGTTCAGTGGATAACACTTGTTAATGTTGTTGTGGACATATGGTGATTGTTGTCATGCAAGTGGTATGGTGTTTGATGTTAATATCACAGTGGCAGAGGTGTTGATGCTTGATACAAATCAGGAGATCTATGTATAAAGTCCTTGGTTCAAGAGGGCAGAGTCCATGATATTCCTGTTAGGGTTTGTCAGGTTGGTCTTTTAATGTTAAATGAATCCTTGCTAAAGATTTGCATGTCTTCTATCTCTGCTTAGGGTATATGGTGTCTTAGATTCATTGTTGCTTGATTGAATTCACTAGGGTTTTATCTCTAATACACACCTTATTCTAGGAGTTTAAAATGTCTTTAAAACCTTAAGTTACAATTGCTTTAAAACCCTAGAATTTCTTATGTCTTGGATTATATTGTATGTCTTGTTCCTATCTTCGCTGGTCTACATCAAAATTAGGGTTTAAACCTTATCTACATTCATGTTCTTTTCTAAGTTCTATGACCTTAGAAACCCTAAAATCAAACTCAGTTTTAAAAGCCTAAGACATAGTTTTTAACCTTATAAACTTGTCACTATAGAAAGTCAGTTTTTGTTATATTAGAATGGTGACCAGGTATTAGAGGTCAATAATGACTTAAGTCATAAACTGAAGGGGTTGTATTCATTAAGTGACCGGCCCCCTCTCCTAGGGTGACCAGTCCTCAGAGGTTGAAGGATTTTGAAAAGGCGGCAAAACAAGATCAACAGCTTAAGTATGTTTCTCCAAGCCCGTGAAATCAAAGATCAACAACACAAGGTTTAAAATAGTTTCAAAACCTAAAGGCTCTACTATTGGCATGAACTTTGATGGTCAGTTGGCCATATCCTTTGTTACTGGCAGTTAGGTTAATAGTTTCATAACTATTCTTGAACCAGTGTTTATTGGGGTTGATAAATCTTCTTCCCATGTTGTTGCAGAGTTTTTTGGTTGTGGTGATCATATTAGAATATGAAAATAAACACATGGTATAATAGGTTTATTGCTTGGAAAGAATATTATAGACCTGTGAACCTAAGGAATACAAAGAATCCAATCTGCAGTGAGATGACACAAAATGTGTAGTAGGGTTTTGTAATGAATTGTTTAGAAAAGTGTGTGTGTGTGTGTGTGTGTGTGTGTGAAGTTCATACATTGATTATTGTTTTTGCAGAAGGTATTGTATGTTTTAAATGTTACAAACATAGTAAGATTATTGAGTATTAGGTATATGGCTGAGAAAGTGTAAAGTGATACAAAAGGAATAGTGGGATGTTGCAGTGATGTTTTTGGTTGATTAGGAGTATGAAGTTGCTATACTAAAGATTTCTTTCTTGCAGAGGGAGTGGTATGTTTTTTATTGGTGCAAATCAGATTGATTAAGAATCATAACTTGCACATTTATTTGTCACATTTTAAGGAGTTTGGTGTTATTATTTTTTATGTTTTGAGGTGGGTGCCTCATTGAATTGGGTGCTTCAGGAAGTGTTTGATGGAAACTAGGTGTGCATTGTACCTGTGTTAGAAAAATAGTGCTATAGGTGTCTTTTGTACCTTGGAGTGGGTGCTTCAAAACAAATGTACTTTTCTTTATTTTGATGTTGGATTTGAGCAGTAGACTCAAGCAACTCTCAGTGGTTTTTCCCTCATAAGGTTTCCATGTAAATCTAATTTTCATGTGTACATATTTGGATTACTAGTTTCATTCTCTTATTTGATTTGATGTGTTTAAAGTTATTAAACAAAGCATTGAATTGAACCACACTGATTCACCCCCCCTTCTCAGTGTAATTGTGCTCTTTTCATAAACATGTTTAGGACTTCATTTTAAACCTAGATGGATAATGTGAACTTGTGATATTGAGCTAAGGGATTTCAAGGCATTCATTATTTTGCAAAGCATAATTGTGTTGTTATTGTGTTTGTTTATTACAGATTTGGCTTCATCAATCAATCTCCTCATGGTGTGAAAGATCTTCATCTCCGTGAGGGCTTCACCTCTAAGGTGATATCTATTTATGTTTCAATCCATCCATTTCATCATTTGATTTTTCCTCTGTCCACCAAGGACACACATTCTATCTAACAACAGTGTTGGAAGGCTTGAATTCCATTACGGGGCTTGACTGAGGCAAGCTCCTAAACACCACAACCCCCAAACCCCTCTCTTTATGATTGCAAGTTACAGGTGTGGGATTTGGAGAAGTGGAGTTGCAGAGAAGCTGAGCAGAGGATAGAGATTTGAGATTTGAGAAGAAATTGTAGAAAATCAAACCTGTTGGACTAGGGCACCCACCCCGTAGTCCTCCTGACTGGCATCTCTAGAAACTCTTAAGCAGGTTGCAGTCTTACACACCTCACTGTTCTAGATCTATATAAAAACTACCATGTTAGACTAGGGTGCCTGCCCCGTTGTCCCTGAAGTTTTTACCTCTAAAATTTGAATCCTGGTATGTTTCTAATATGTATTTAGTGCCTTCATGTGCGATCATTTGTCATATTTTGATCGTTTGTATATAGTTTCATATAATTAGGGTTTGAGGCTTAATTGAATTAGGGTTTGAAATATATAGCAATATAATCTATATTTTGATATCATTCCTAAGTGACATCTACCTATAGTTGAGTCCTCTCCATCTGTATTGACTCGGATTGATTGTTGTCCTTTGAATGTTATTGTGAAAGGAGGGTTTGATTGAATCTACCTTAACCACATTTCAACCTTATCTTCCATTTTATATATAACATTTTGGTGAACTCGTGTTTTTACTAAAATTGCATCTTGTTGAGTGTTGTGATCAGTCTTTGCATTCATTCATATCATATTTATCATCATACATTCAAAAATCTTGCATACATTTAAAAATTTTGACAAAAATAAGCATTCTAGGCTTGCATTAAGACATAGTTTTGCATATTTTGTGTTGCATATCATAAAAACATTTATTTTTTTATATTTACATCAGATCTAAGATAAATTACAGAATTTCATCATTTCATGATCTTTTACCTTGCATTTGCATATCTCATTTTCTAGGGTTTTACTTGAAATTTGTATTTTTCATATAACCTAGTAATTCCAAAAGCTAGGATTTGTAACTAAAATCTTATTTCAGATTTTAATACTCATTTCAACACTTTTAAATCTGATTTTGGACTGTAGTGATGCTGCATTGTAAGTTTTTGCATTTACATTTGCATCATTAACACATTTACATTGAAAAAAGTGAAAAAAATAAGAACTGTTGGACTGCATCGGACAACTAAGGGGGGGGTAAATCAGTTGTCCTAAAACTTTTAACCAATTATGAACATCAACTTATCAATTGCTTATATTCTAATATAACCATGAAAGCATAAAATGAGAAGCTCAACACAATAACATAATCAATACAGAAGACACCAGATTTTTACGTGGAAAACCCTAAAAGGGAAAAACCGTGGTGGGTGTTAGCCCACAGAAATATATAAGTTATATCAATATCAAAAAATAGACGCTCACTGCCTACAGGGCTCACTAACCAAATTGCTCACTGCAAAGGGTTGGTTCACTGCCAAAATGGTGAACTAATTAATTAACATCTACTCCATGCTTGGGTTCAGTTCCTTTGAAGCACAATAAAACTTCTCTGCTCTGCTCTTTCACACCTTCGCATAGTTTATCTCATCATATTCACACCCTCCTCATTCTTTTCACAATTCATTACAAGTCTTTATACAAGTCATAAACCTTGGAATGTATATCAAGGTCGACAATACATTCATCAACGATTGGAACAATCTCCAAGGTCGGCATTACAAACATACATAGAATCTAGGTCTAGACCTAATACAAAATCAACTAAGGAAAATATGTAAAGATGTATGCAGATCACATTGCTCCTTAGCTAGGACTCAGATGCAATCTTCCACGTCACGTCATGCCTCTACAATCTTCAATGCTTCTCCGCAATTAATGAAATCAACCAAGTCGGCCAAGACTAGTGAGAACATTAGGTCTTCTAAGAGAATTCTTCAACCACGATCCAAATTTCTTTCCGCAGACCAATCTGAAGGTAGGAACACGATCAGGAGACATCCACAAGCACATTATAATCATCAGAAACATCTGCACAATACCCAAACACTTTACCCATCAGATTCTTCAAACCAGAGCACAAGAACACTATCAACCACTATCATAAAGAATAGATAGCTTGCGGACTGCCAAATCATGAACCATTGGATTTAAAGGCACTTAACATTGTCTCAAACTTATCTCTAGAACAGCAGATCAAAATACATCAATGCGGAGGAATATGGAGCATAACACTTTCTCCCTATCATTGCCAAACATACAGAAAAAGTTGTTTTCACTCTGGTGAACATAACTCACTCAATTCTTCATACCAGAGGCTCAAACTCGGACCATATCATCTTCAAATAGACTTCTAAATAACTTCCAATCCATAGACAAAGATATTTATTCTACAGAAAATGTGGAGCATTCTTCTGGATTATTTTTCTATATGCAATACACTATTTCCACTGTAACTCATTGTTTCTACCAGAGAGGCTAATTTTCTCAATATCCTCAACATCAAGATTTCGTAGATAAGTCAATACAAAGCATCTTACTCATTACAAATAGACAACAAGATAGGAGCATAGTTGACATCAATGACAACACAGATATGTTGACATCAATGACAACATCGTTTAGGCACATACTTGCAACAAGAACTTTAGATTCATAAACAAGCATAGTTTCCTTACATAGGTCATAAACATCTTTTAGATCAGATTTTGCATTAATCTTAGGCATATTTTCATTTCTCATTTGGAAATTTTGCATCATTTCACACTCTTGCTTGAAAATTTGCATATTTTTAATTACACATTGTGTATTTCAACACTAAGGGTTGTATACACTTTCTTCAAATCTCTTTAAGCAAACTTTCAAACCATTCATCTTGCCTTGTTGTGTAGCACTATTTCCATCTTACTCACTTGGCTTGTTGTGAAATTCATGTGTTTTGCTATTTAAAAACTTGATTTCCTCAAACAAGTGTTTTGGTGTGAAATAATCTCACATACATGGCTTCTCATCACAAAAACACTATGTTCCCTCCTAGGGTTTATATGAAGAGGAAAACTCCTGAACCCAAATTAGTCTTTACACCACATGATCGAACAACTAGAAGTGTTGAAGGACATCTTTACATTGTTGTGAAAGTGATGAACAATCCTACAAGGGGAGCCCTTATTGATCCTAATTGTGTGACTAATGTGGTTACAAAAGAGTTCCTTTATTCACATGATTTGATGCAAGAATCTTATGAACTCACTGACATGATGATTAAAACACATATTGGTGCTTTCCTCCTGGCCATAGGGAAGATTACTTTATTGATCACGGTATTTGATAAAGCTTTGGAACAATCATTCGATATCATACCTACGTCTGACCTCTTCCATATAAAATTAGGCCATCCATGGCTCAAGGCCATGAAAGTTGTCCCCTCAACAATTCACAAATGTGTAAAATTTTCTCTCAATGGAAGCATGCATACTATTCATCATAGCAAGTGGAAACATATGGTTACTTGAAAAAACTTCAATCTTGATTACTTTTGGCCATGACCTACTAAACCTCCTGAACCATGACAAGATCAAATCTTCTTGGGATATCAATGATATAAAGCAAAGTTAATAACAAAATTGGCTGGACCTCCTCCTGAACAAATCATAAGTAAAGAGCCACCTGAATTGAAAGAACCCCCTAGGCTGAAAGGTAAGGGAGTCTATGTTGAGGTTCCTCCTCTGTCATCCTTACAAGGATTGGGAGATGCTCGTAAAGAACAAAAAAATTCATCACAAAAGGTTAATCTAGCACAAGCTTTCTCCTCTGAGATGTCAAAGACTGTAGAAAATTAGGACAAAACTTTTGCAAATATCACCAACAAAACAATAAGGAATAGACAAGCAAGAGAATGGAGGAAGAGATGCCAAGCTTTAGCTCGAAAACTAACACCTCAACAAGAGAACATTCCACCACCTGACATTGAACAAACTAAAGAAGAGCTTAATGCTAAAGAACTAAACAACGATGATCTAAGTTGGGAAATTGTACCTTATGTACCTCTTTCCTCTTGCATTTGAGATTGGGAGGAAGATGATTTTCTCAATGACAACTGCTAGTTCAGTTGTGTACACAGGTAAGTATTTCTAACCCAATTGGTCACCTTGGTCATAAGATACCTTTTCTTGCTTACGTGACCTTCTCTTATGTGTTGTCTTCCCCCGTGATGTGTTATGTGTTGTTTAGGTCTCCTAGGATGACCCTTGATACTCTTGTAAGTTCAAGGATACCAGGAGAATGCCTTTGTTGTGACCTTTCTTCTATTTGTTTCATCATTCTTTTATCTTTCCTGTCCTCTATTTTATTTTTGTGTGTCATGCCTTAGGGGCATAGCATTGTGGTTGGTGTCTTGGGGGCATCCTCCTACATGGTGTTCCTAAGGCACTTGTTCTCCTCTCTCATTTTTATTGTTTACCTTCTTCAATGGTTCTACCTAGTCAACAGATGACAAAAACAAACAAATACTGATATGGACCGTGTGTCCCTTCAGCAAGAAAAGCAAAACTGGACCTAGTATGTATATGAAGATGGGGTTGATATATATATATATATATATATATATATATATATATCCGACGCTTGACTAGTAGAATCACTCCATGTGATGCATCATGTTGTCTTATCTCTTCTAACAAACCTTTGCAATATAATTGCTCCGTGTGTTGAAACCTAAAAATCAGTCCCCAAAATGCCCTTTTTTGCCCCCATGTCTTTATCATATTCCCACTTGAACGTATAGCTTATAACCAATCAAAGACATATCTCACAGGTTTTCATGTTTTTGCCACTTGAAATGCAAGGTGGAAAAGCCCAAAAAATTGGCTAAGTCCTAAGTTTCCCAAGGTTCCCTTGTGTTTTCACCACTGTCGAGACTCAGAGCTCTGGTCTTTCGTCTTCCTTTCGAGGGAATGCGGTGAAAGTTTCTGAAGAGTGTGCCACTTGTCAGGCAGGTGCAAGTTCTATACAGCGCTAAGAAAATACTTCCAAAAAATTGCTTTAGCTTGACAAGTGTCTTGGCTACGTTCCGCAGAAGGACCGACGGCCAACCCCCAGCAGGCAACGTTCTCTAAGGCTTTTTGCCTTTATGATTCCTTCGGTGGGACACGTGGAAGGGTATCTCAAGCCTGTAGACCGTCAAAGCTGACATCATATCTCCATCGTGCAGCTACGAAATAAGGACAGGTGTAAAGTACATCATGGTTTATGGCCATAATATCAATGATTCAAAAGGATGAAGCAGATCACGCCAAGTGTCAAAAGATTAAGTGAAGAGGTGGGGTCAATAAGGATTGGATAGTAGCACAATGTCACAAGGGAATCTTGTCTGTAGGAAAGATTCAATGTGCGGTTGCAAGATGCTAACACGTGGCATGTTCTCGAAAGGAAGGAAAAGGCTTATATATGGGATTCCATGTGGATGGTCCCACTTTCTCATTTGGAGGTTTTCGCCAATTCGTTGAACAATGGCTAATAGCCCTGTAAAGACTCTAGCTCAGGTGAAATGCTCATGTGGATGCCACATTGGACTCCATGGTGTTGATGTAGGCTTTTGGTGGGCCTAGATGGGTGGGCACATGGCAATTGTGATATGGAGGAAATTTGGTTGTCACCCCGACATTTTTAAAATTTCACTAGGTATTTCAGAGGGTGGGTGTTGGGCCTCTAGCTCTTTCTCTTCTCCAAAGAAAAGAAAAGGGTAGGGATGAAGGCCGAAAGCCCAAGGTCTAAAAATTTGACTTTTTAGAGGTTGGCTTTATGGCCTTCCATACTTCTCCAACTACCTGGGAATGCGCCAACTACTTTCGGTGGTGCCATTACTGCAAAGTGGGTGGCCAAATTCAATGTTTTTGCAGGTGGTAGGGTTGTTGAGGATTTTGGCACTCATTTCATTCTCGGACCAACTTACTCAGGCTATAAATAGAGGATCGAAGATCTTTTCAAAGGGTTGGTCATTGAACCAATTGTCTAGTCTGGAAAATGCCTAAGGAAGATTTTAGGGCATCAAGTAGAGAAAAATGTCTAGGCAGTGAATGAAATAATGTGTCTGATACAGCATAGGAAGGATTGTAACATGCATTTTCATGCATTGGTATGTCTCCATAGTTGTTTGTAATAATTCAGGGGAATGTATTGTCGCAACTTTGTATTTTGCCTTCACCACATTTGCTGGTGCAATTGTAATGGGATTTGATAATGTATGACAGCATTTAAATCAATACAAGCTTTGTGTTGGGTCATTTCTATTGCAAGTGGGTTATTATAGTTTGAATTTGGATAAATAAGTATGTCTAGTGCATGATGTGTAATCAGAGAAATGTATGTGAATATATTTTAGTTTTTTGTTGATGCTGGTTCAGTCCTTTTCTTTCCTCTTTATTATTTATGACTCAGTTGCCCAATGGAATAGGCATCGGTCCATATTGGGGATGGATCAATCATCATTTTAATCAAACTCTCATCCTATTAGATGTAGGAGTAGGAGTAGGTTTAGTTTAGGGTTTTCTCATGTTGTTCATGGTTTTGTTTTATAACCAGGGATATATCTGAAGTGATGCAAAATTGTTTTAATCATTTGTGAATCATGAACATGTATGCATGCACTATGTATCTTGTGTATGAGAAGTTAAGTGGATTCATTTCAAGGAGTATAGTATTGCCATGATTGGATGCAAATGCATAGTGCAGTAATCAGCTATATAGGGGTTATTAATGACAACCAACTATTTTAGGTCTAGTGACATTCTTTGGGGCCTAGAAGGTAGTTTGGGTTTGGTTGTCCTGTTATTTTTAGTTTTTCATCTGGTTTAAACCTAATACCTATTTAGGTATACCCCTTGGAATATCCCTCCTAGGTTTATGCTGAGCCTAAAGTACAGAGGAGTTAAACTACACATGTAGGTTACCCAGAATCACCCTTGACCTATTGATAAACCTCTTTCCATTACCTTGATGACACCCCCGGCTCTGGTGATTGTGAAATGTTTTAGGGTTTCAGCTTGTAGTTATTTTGGGAGTCAACATTTTCTAGCGCCGTTGTTGAGGATGACTTGAAAGGTCAAAAAAAATTTAAAGGATCCCTGTTTGCAACCATTCCTGGGTGTAGTTTGTTGTTGTGTGTAAGGTTGGCATCCCATCCACTTATGTCAACATTTTCTTGCACCATTGCCAAGGAGGACTTGAAAGGTTGAAAAAATTTGAGGACCCTTGTTTGCGGCTATTGCTAGGTGCAGTTTGTTATTGTGTGTAAGTTTGGCATCCCATCAACTTACGTCAACATTTACTGGCACCGTTGCCAAGGAGGACTTGAAAGGTCAAAAAAATTGAGGACCCATGTTTGCAATCGTTGTCAAGTGCAGTTTTTTGTTGTGTGTGAGTTTGGCATCCCATCAGCTTACGCCAACATTTTCTGGTGTCATTGTCACGGATGATACTGCTGGGTTGAAATCAATTGAAGACTCTACTAGTGAGCTGAACCTAGAATCAGTTTGTAGCTTTGAAGATCAATCACACTTCAAGGAATTCCTCTTTGGAAGAGGTGGCGACTCTGCTATCAAAGAACGTAAGTTTGTTACTGTTGCCCCTTGGTTATTGTTGGTGATTTGAATGCTCCATCTCAGCATGCAACAACTGGTGAATAAAGGTACATGATTTCTTCTTTGCCCATTTTTAGTGTTTGTTATTCCTATCATGTTGAAGGAACAACTTTCAATGCCTCATTTTTTTGCCTAGCATTATAGGATGTTTTAGTCATGGCCAATTGGTATGAACATGGATACCTTAGGGATGTTCCTTCATGTGAGTCTTCCTATGTCTCAGACCCTAGAAACTACATTGGTGTGGATTCCCATGACCATCCTAGCAATGCATATTCCAGTCATATCTCTACATGTCATAAAAACCCAAACTTATATGCACCCATGCAGAATCAAAATGACTTAGCAATGCAGCAATGTGAAATTGATAAAACTAAACAGTTGCTAGAGTCCTTATGGAAACAAGAAGAAGAAATAGGAATTCAGATTAGGTTGCTAGAGTCTAGGATGCAGTCCAAAGCATTCCCTGTTGCCCCAAAAAATTAGTTGGCCCAGTCCCCTGTTCCTCCCTTAGATCCAGTTTATGATCAGTTGGATCTTTCATAGATTGATTATAAAACAATGAGCATGCCAACCAAGGTCTACAAATAGTTGCCCAAGTTTGATGGGTATAATATTTGGGAAGGGGACACACATGTTGATGTATTTTTAGAATTCATGGATGAACATTAGTTTGAAGATGAAGACATGTGGATGAGGTTCTTTGTTAGGTCCTTGCATGGAACGGTAAGAGAATGGATCCAAAGTTTTCTAGGGTAGTCCTTTGCCTCATGGAATGAACTTGTGGTAGCATTTGAAAATGAATTTGCCAAAGTTCTTGACCCTGCTAATCTTGTCATAGAGCTAGAGAAAATTAAAAGACAAGAGGGAGAGACAAGCAAGGATTTTGGTCATAGGTTTGTTGTTGCTCTTTCCTATATTCCTGAAGATTTCAGACCTAACACTCCCTCTTGCATTGATGTGTTTTTCAAAGCATATGAAACTAGACTAAGTTATGTGCGAGAAGATTTCAAAATAACGAGTATGCAGCAGGCAAATGAATGCCTAGACTCCTTTGAGAAAATGAGAGATGACTACATAAAAGGTTTGTTGTCCATAACTAAGTCTTGTGTTGCTGGTAATGAACATGTTGATCTAGGCAACATCGTTGTGGATACAAAAAATCAGATCAATGCAGCATCAGATGATGATGATTCTATAGTCAAAAGGGTAGAAGTAGAAGGTGGTGCATCATATGACAGAGAAACAGATGATGAAAACAGTATATGCACCTACCTTCGGCTAGATAGCTCATCAAGTGAAAGTGAAAATGATGAATCCAATGGTGACATCCAACCCAATGTTGAGGTATGTGGTTCAGTTAATGATGAGGATGCTATGTACAGGGATGAACAATCAGATGGATCAACTTCTTTAGTTGATTATGAAGATTGTGCACAAGTAAATGAAATAGATAGTGAACAAGAAACTTGTTTCTTGTTTGGCTTGTTGCCCTCATTTGTTCCTATTTGTGATGAAGCAGTTGATGTGTGTTTGCATGAGGTAAGAGTAGAGGTGATTGCACATGTTGATAACCGGACAGAGACAATTGATGGTGCAGCCATGGAGTTTCAATGTGAAGAGCTTGCCCTGGAATGTGAAGATCATGATCATGTGGAAGCATATGAGAACCTATTTTTATGGTGCAAGGTATGTTTTCTTCCTCATGCAGAGTGTGCTTCATCTTAGCCACAAGGAAATGATATAGAAATGAATGTGGAAGAAGAAGTGTGTCATCAGTCTCATTGCAACAATGAATATGACATAGTAGATTGCCAAAGTGCATTTGAAATAGAGAGACAATTTGAGGGACTTGGTCCTTCACTTGAGGTGTCTCATGGTGTTGATGTGTGTGTTGAGGTTTTGAATTGCAACTTGAATCATGATTATGATTCATAAATTGAGAGTTGTAGCAACACATATGAGAGTTGTGTTCAAGAGCTTGATGGAGCTACACATGAATATGAGTCTTTCCACTTTGATATGGAATGTTTTTTAGCTCTTGATTGTGTTGGTTTTGCAATAGAGGTTGAGTCCTTTCTATGGGACCTTGATATGAATGAGCAGCAAGGCATGTTTATGCCTGAGTCTCAATTTGTTACAGCCCAACTAGATGGTGTACCAGTGATGGATTCTTTCCATTTTGATTTGCATGAAGAAATGTATTCTCTTGTGGATCAGCAGTGCATTTAGGCATAGTTCTCCTTGCCATGTGAATTGGAGGTATTTTCTTTTGCCCTTAATTTACATGAAGAGGTCAGCAGGTATAATAGCCTGGCACATGGTAATGGATGTTTGCCTTCATTTCTTTCTTTTTCTGTTGACCTAGTTTTAGTTTTACACCCATTGCTACCTGGGACAAGCATGATATGGATATGAATAGGTCAAGTACCTATCTCTTATGGTTGTCTTGCAGTAATGATTTTATTGGTAAGGTTGACCTTGGCTCAACAAGTATATGTTTCATATTAGTGCATGTTGAGGGCAACCTTTAGTTGTTGTAGCTAGGTTAAAAGTGCAAATTTGGTCTGAGGGAGATTAGCTCCTTCATTCAACTTGTCTTTGATAGAGGAAAGTAGTTGCAACAAATTTGTGCAGGCTTGGCCTAAAGTTCTCTAAATTTTGAATACAGACAACTTTTCTATTGTGCCCCCATGCTTATGATTGTATGCCTTGTAAATATGATTGTTTCCCCTGTTTGTTTTTGTTCTTTTTGGTCTACCCCAAAGATTTTGGTTTCTTGTTGTGCCACTTCTTGGCACATGTCCCCAACTAAAGCCAAAGTTGACACCTAAAAAATAGTCCCCAAAATGCCTTTTTTTCCCCCTGTCTTATTCATATTCCCACTTGAACCTATAGCTTATAACCGATCAGAGACATATCTCATAGGTTTTCATGTCTTTTCCACTTGAAATGCAAGGTGGAAAGCCCAAAAAATTGGCTAAGTCCTAAGTTTCCCAAGGTTCCCTTGTGATTTCACCCCTGTCGGGAGTCAAACCTCTACTCTTCCGTCTTCCTTCCAAGGGAATGCAGCAAAATTTTTTGAAGAGTGTGCCACTTGTCGGGCGGGCACAAGTTCTATACAGCACTAAGAAAATACTTCCAAAAAACTGCGCCAACTCGACACATGTCTTGGTTGTGCTCTGTGGAAGGATTGACAGTTGACCCCCGCGGGCAAAGTTCTCTAAGCCTTTTCGCCTTTTATGATTCCTTCGATGGGACACATGGAAGCATATTGCAAGTCCACAAACCTCCGAAGCTAACATCATATCTCCACTGCATGGCTATGAAATAAGGGTAGGTGTAAAGTATATCATGGCTTATGGCCATAATATTGATTATTTATAAGGATGAAGCAAATTGCGCCAGGTGTCGAAAGATGAAGTGAAGAGGTGGGGCCGATAAGGATCGGACGGTAGCACAGTGTCACAGGGGAATCTTATCTATACGAAAAATTTAGTGCACGGCTACGAGATGCTGACACGTGGCCTATTCTCAGAAGGAAGGAAAAGGCTTATATATGGGAATCTACATGGATGGTCCCGCTTTCTTGTTTGGAGTTTTTTTCCACTTCGCTGAACAATGGATGATGGCCTCGTGAAGACTCTAGCTCTGGCAAAATGCTCATCTAGAAGCCACGTTGGACTCCATGGTACTGATGCAGGATTTTGGTGGGCCCAAATGGGTGGGCACATGGCAGTTGTGATATGGAGGAAATTTGGTTATCACCCCAGCATTTTCAAAATTTTGCTAGGTATTTCAAAGGGCGGGTGTCGGGCCTCTAGCCCTTTCTCTTCTCCAAAGAAAAGCAAAGGGCAAGGATGAAGGCCGAAAGCCCAATGTCCAAAAATTTGACTTTTCAGAGGTTGGCTTTCTGGCCTTTCGTACTTCTCCAACCACCTGGGAATGCACCAACTACTTCCGGTGCTGCCATTACTACAAAGTGGGTGGCTGAATTTAATGTTTTTTGTAGGTGGTGGGATTGTTGAGGATTTTGGCACCCAGTCCATTCTCGAGCTAACTTACTCAGGCTATAAATAGAGGATCAAAGATCTTTTCAAAGGGTTGGTCATTGAACCAATTGTCTAGTCTGGAAAATGCCTAAGGAAGATTTTAGGGCATCAAGCAAAGAAAAATGTTTGGGCAGTGAATGAAAGAATGTGTTTGATACAACGTAGGAAGGATTGTAACATGCATTTTCATGCATTGGTATGTCTCCATAGTTGTTTGTAATAATTCAGGGCAATGCATTATCACATCTTTGTATTTTGCCTTCACCACATTTGTCAGTGCGATTGTAATGGGATTTGATAATGTATGACATCATTTAAATCAAAAAAAGCTTTGTGTTGGGTCATTTCTCTATTGCAAGTGGGTTATTATAGTTTGACTTTGGATAAATAAGTATGTCTAGTACATGAAGTGTAATATGAGAAATGTATGTGAATATATTTTAGTTTTTTGTTGATGCTAGTTTAGCCCTTTTCTTTCCTCTTTATTGTTTATGACTCAGTTGCCCAATGGAATAGGCACCGGTCCATATTGGGGATGGATGAATCATCATTTTAATCAAACTCTCATCCTATTAGCTGTAGGAGTAGGAGTAGGTTTAGTTTAGGGTTTTCTCATGTTGTTCATGGTTCTATTTTATAACCAGGGATATATCTGAAGTGATGCAAAATTGTTTTAATCATTTGTGAATCATGAACATGTATGCATGCACTATGTATCTTGTGTATGAGAAGTTAAGTGGATTCATTTTAAGGAGTATAGTATTGCCATGATTGGATATAAATGCATGGTACGGTATCAACTATCTAGGGGTTATTAATGACAACCGGTTGTTTTAGGTCTAGTGACAATCTTTGGGGCCTAGAAGCTAGTTTAGGTTTTGTTGTCCTATTATTTTTAGTTTTTCATCTAGTTTAAACCTAATACCTATTCGGGTATACCCCTTGGAATATCCCTCCTAGGTTTAAGTTGAGCCTAAAGTGTAGAGGAGTTAACCGACTCCTATAGGTTGCCCAAAATCACCCTTGACCTGTTGATAAACTTCTTTCCATTACCTTGATGATGCCCCTAGCCCTGGTGATTGTGAAATGTTTTAGGGTTTTGGGTTGTAGTTATTTTGGGAGTCAACACCATGCACTTTGGATTGTTTTGTATCTCACCTTGTTGTTATGCTCAGTCTGAGGTACCTACAGTATAAGCCTACTGGCTATACTCAGATCCAAACTCGTAAGTGTAGCCTTGGTTTCTTAGATGTGATCTAATACATGCATAGCTTTCATGATTTTATTTCATTATTATGCTAAAGTAAGATGTTCTAACCTTATCTCTCTTATCTTAGCATATCTTATCAATGTGTTTGTGGAAACATTCGGCGATCGTGGCACATGTCACCTTTGGGGGTATGGGCTTTCAAAGAGCTCTTGTTCCCTTACGTGTTTTTAACTCTACCTTAATGTGCTTGATATTGGTAAGAGACATCAACCACCTTAAGGTGGGGGCATATATAATGGTATCTATCTAATTATTTTACATTGATAAAGCGTGTTTACATACATTGATCTATTGCGTATACCTCCTTTTCAATATAAGGCATCTCTGTGATGTGGGTGGGGTTGTATACTTTGAGCACATGTTCCTTTTCACTGTAAGGCATCTCTATGACATGGGTGGGGTTGCATTTTGAAAGCCCTTCTGCAGAAGGTAGGATGGTGTATCTCTTGAGCTAGTGCACATCCTTTTATACAAAGTCCTCATCGTGAGGCGAGGTTGGATCTTGATTCATCCTCCCTTAAGTGTGTCTTTGGCAGTTGTGGTAACGTAGCTCAACTGTCAGGTGTATTTGGCATGTTTTAGATGGTGGGACTTAGCACTAACTCCTTCCATCACTCGTGTTTGTCGTCTATAAGACGTATAGTATGTCTATGGCATACTATGCAGCGCTCATGTATTCCATGTGTCTTCCTTGTGTGTTTGTTGTGTCTTCCCCTAAGTGTGGTCTAAAGGCATGTGGTGATGAGCCCCCTCCATATTCGGGTCTTTGTTTGGCATGTCTTCCCCTGAGTGTGGTCTAAAGGTGCATGCCGATGAGCCCCCTCCACATTCAGGTCTTTGTTTTACATGCTTTTGATGGTCTAAAGGTGCATGGCGATGAGCCCCATCTGCCCCTTAATTAGGATTTTATTTCATATATAAAATGGTATATCAAATGTATTCATCGTGTATTGTGTGTCTGCTTGCATGTATTCTCTGTGTATTATGTGCTTCCACTGTATTCTCCGTGTTTTGCATGCTTCTTATTGTCTTCATTGTGTCTTGCATGTCTTCAATGTGTTTTCTAGTGCTTACCTAAGATTGGGGGCTAGAAATAGTCCTCCAACCTTTGGGTATGCCTTAGCTTAAGTTTCTGGCATGTTTGATGTGTTTTTGACAGTACTTTAATGCATGCATGGATCGTAAGATCATACATACATTAAAGTGGGGACTAAATGTTGTGTCGTAAAAAGTTTCCCTAGGACTTTTTACCTCATAGTTTAGCTCCTAGGTCCCCTTAATTTCATTATGCATGTTTAAAACTCATCCCGGAGCAATTTCCCCTGAAACCCATGTCAAATGGGGCTTAGTGGTCCACATTTAATGTTAATCATGACTCAAATATTGCCTTGGATTTGGGCACTCACACCCTATTCTAGGCCTATTTTGTCATGACCCAAATTTAAGTTGTCGGCATAGGACCTTTAAAAAGGTTTCCCTTTGTCGGCCTTTTCAATTTGAATTACAAAAGTTTAGCAGGAATGGATAATGCGAACTTGTGATATTGAGCTAAGGGATTTCAAGGCATTTATTGTGTTGCAAAGTAGAATTGTGTTGTTATTGTGTTTGTTTATTACAAATTTGGCTTCATCAATCCATCTCCTCATGGTGTGAAAGATATTCATCTTCGTGAGGGCTTCATCTCTAAGGTGATATCTATTTATGTTTCAATCAATCTATTTCATCATTTAATTTTGCCTCTGTCCACTAAGGACATACACTCTATCTAACAACAGTGTTGGAAGGCTTGAATGCCATTCTGAGGCTTGATCGAAGCAAGCTCCTAAACACCACAACCCCCAAACCCCTCTTTATGATTACAGGTTACAAGTGCAGGATTTGGCAAAGTGGAGTTGCAGAGAAGCTGAGCAAAGAATAGAGATTCAGGATCTGAGTAGAAATTGTAGAAAATCAAACCTACTGGACTAGGGCGCCCACCCCATAGTCCTCTCGACTGGCATCTATGGAAACTCTAAAGAAGGTTGCAATCTTACACACCTCACTATTCCAAATCTATAGAAAAACTTTCCTATTGGACGAGGGTGTCCGCCCTGTTGTCCCTAAAATTTCTGCCTCTGAAAATCTAAATCTTGGTATGTTTTTAATCTGTATTTAGTGCCTCCCTGTGTGATCATTTATCGTATTTTGTTCGTCTATATACAATTTCATATAATTAGAGTTTGAGGCTTAATTGAATTAGGGTTTGACATATCTAGTAATCTATCTATCTTTCCATATCATTCCTAAGTGACATCAACCTATAGATGAGTCATCTCCATTTGTAGTGACTCAGCTTGATTGTTGTCCTTTGAATGTTATTGTGAAAGGAGGGTTTGATTGAATCTACCTTAACCACATTTCAACCTTATCTTCTTTTCATAACGTCACATGAATGTTCAGATGCAAATGAGTATATATAAAACAGTTATGTATAGTCTGGACTAACTAGGACAGGAGCTTTAGTTATAGACTGCTTAAAGCTTATTTGTCTTCATTGCTCCATTCAAATTTTGCATCTTTCTTCATCATGTCATTTAATAGTTTAATAATTTCAATAAATCTTGTGATGAATTTTTTGACAAAATGAATCTTCCCGAAGAAAGATTTTATTTCCTTTTTACTATTGGGCATAGGTAATTTCAAAATTGCTTCTAATCTTTCTAGATCAATTGAAATTCCCTTTTTTGAAATCAGGTGTCCTAACAACTTACCTTCAGTCACCCCAAAAATGCACTTCTTGGGGTTCAAAGAGATTCCATATTACCTACACCTTTCGAGTATTTTCTTTAAATTGGATGCATGGTCAACTCTATCTTTAGAAAATACAATGAGGTTATCCATATATAATAATGCATTTTCCTACCAGATCTTTGAAAGCGGTGTCCATTGCCCATTGAAAGGTATCACCACATTTATCAACCCAAAAGGCATCCTTCTGTATGTGAATGTTCCCCATTTAGTCGTGAAAGCAATCTTCATTCTATCTTCATACTTCACTAGAACTTGATTATAACCAAAATATCCATCTAGGAAAGACATCATCTAAGATCCATTCACTATCTATGACACTTCATCCAAGGATGGCAGTGGATAATTGTCTTTCTCTAATGCTTTATTCAAGTTATGAAAATCGACACAAAGTCTAATTTCACCACTCTTCTTTTGGATTGGGACCAAGTTAGCTACCCATGTGGAATGTCTCATAGGAAATATGATCTTTGTTGCTAACAACTTCTGGACTTCTTTAAAAATTAGTGGTTCTATCAAAGCATTAAGTGGCCTCTACTTTTGTCTAAAAGGTTTTATATTCAGCTTGAGAGGGATAGTATGAGTGATAATAGATGTATCAAATGTTTTAAGATCCTCATACCCCCAAGCTATAACATCCCTATAATCTTTCATAACTTTGGCAATATCTTCATTTTCTCTTCTTGAACAAGTCTTTCCAATGAAGATATTCCTTTCTATGTCACCTTCTCCCAAGTTATATTTTTCAAGTTTTCCACCTTCTGAATTAGAAGACATTTTCTATTTTGCTCATGGATCTGAATCAAATATTTGATCTAGAGTTACCATACCTTTTGAGATATTGTTCATCTTTAGATTGATCACGCCTTCCCTATCTTCCTCAAAAGGATCTCAGTCTAATTCATCTATGATTTTTCCCTCAAAGACTCCTATGTTGGTGATGAATTCTAGAATATGTTGATCATCGTGAAATACTTGAAAGTTTCATATGTTGTCAGGAAACTAGTGTGCGAACCATTTCCACTGAAAATATTCTTAGTCTAGAATGTGTCATTGGCTCCAGAGTACTTGCTACAGTAGTTAATGCATCCAAGATATGATTTCTTCTCTGAGGTATCACTTTTATATCAAACGCCTCAAAATCTTCGATTAAGTTCTAGACTCTATTCTTGTAGGCAGCTAATCTTTTATCATGGCAAGCACATTGGATTCTTACTTGCTTTACCACTAGCTCTAAATATCCTTAGGCTTTCAAACCAAGAACTCCTTTCCTATGTGCAAACATCAATCCTCTTATCAAGGCCTCATATTCTATCATATTATTAGTGCAATCAAATTGTAGCCTATAGGAAGCCAAGAAAGCTCTACCTTTATGGCTAACCAAGTCTACTCCGGCTCCACTTCCTTGTTTAGAGCTTGACCCATAAAACCTAAGTGTCCAGATTTGATCCTTTTTTGGAATCTTGCTTTTATCAATAAGTTCATGGTTAGGGATATGTTCTAGGAAGATATCTTTTCTGGTAAATGTGTTGTGTCAAGTACTTCTACAACAAATTGTCTTCATATGAGTGTATTTCTTCAATTAGTATTGACAAATCTTCTTTAGATTGACTTAGATCTACCTGTAACTCTTCACAATGTGTCCTTGTGGCTATAGATGAGTCCCCTTCTTGTATTGATGTGATATTACACTATACAAGGATAGTTTCAATGTGTTACAACAAGTTGGATATTCCATCTTCATATTCCTTATTGGTGAAAGACTTTGTATCACTAAGATCTTCAATTACAGTAATGTAGTCTAGTTCAAAAAGTTTTGAATAAAGATGGTATGCCCATGTCCCCTAACATTGCTCAAGCATGATTCACATGTTAACTCTAAATGTTCGTGATGGTGAATTTTGCACCAATTAGGAAGCAAAAGATCAAAAATACTTAAATGTTCTCTTCTAGAATATGTTTATTTGAATTTAACCTTCTTGTGAACTCTTGACATCGCAGATCAATAGATGAACCTTCTTGACCTTTCCTATCTATTGGATCCTGGGAAAATACAAAATTTGTTAAGATCTCATCAACTTTATAAACCCTTGAATCAATCTTAGTGTATACTATATCATTTGGATGATTGTATTCAGTTATCATATGTTTTAGCCTAGGTTCACTTTCAATCCTAATCTGGTTCTGATTTCCTTTCCAAGGGAGTCATAAATGTGAAAAATATGTAGCGAAATATCCATTTAAACTCTTTGACCAATCTTTGCTCAAAAGCATCCCATATACTTCTAGAATATCCACAACTTGAATGTCAATGGGTTGTTGTACATGAGGGTCAGAGACTAATTGAATGTGAACATCATTCAGCTCTCCAAGCACATTGACTTCGGTTTTATCCAGTTGCACCACCTTCTTTTGGGTCTGAGTAGGTTTCATTCCAATTTTCTTACACATAGAGTAAGTCATAACATTTATAGATGCCCCAGAGTCTACCGAGCAGTTATTTAAGTTTTTACCAAATATCCTGATGCTAAGTAAGAATGGAGGAGAATCTAGTTTTCCTCTCTATATGGTAGCGTAGGCATAAATGGTTTCCACCACTTTGGCTTTGTCTTTTAATGCACTTGGTTTATCTAAGAGTTTCATCAGAGCTTCTCTTTGATTAGGGTAGTTTTGCAAAACATAAAAAATTGACATATTTGATTTGGTTTTCTTTAGGTCTTCTGTTATGTCATAGCTTACATCTATCTGAGCATGAGATTTGGTGAGTATAACTGGGGTCAACCTAAGTTGTCCTTCTGTATGAACTTTAGGTGGCATGGGGTTATTTCTAGCCTTAGGGTCTAGAGGAGTTGGTCCATTAATAGGTGGTATCAAGGTTCTAAAAGAACCTTTGGTTTTATTTCTCAAGAAATAGTTATTTCTTCCTGGTTGAAAATCTTGGACATCATAAGTCTCGGTTGTTGGTTCATTGTCTTTGTCAAAAGGAAATATGTAGGTGTCTAATACCATAGCAGTACTTACATTATCTTCATTATCATGTGGAGGATTGTAGGATGTTTGAGAATCATCCTAGACAGTCCTAGCCATTTTCTCCATATGTGGGCAGTTTAATTCTGAGTGAGCAGTTGCATCATGTAACCTACACCAATTTCTCATATGATTCAACTATCATGTTGACAATATTGGGAGTGTTTGAAGATCCTTGATTTCCCTCATTCTGGCCATTGTTAGAATTTGAAACCCCTTCGTTATTAGGCCTTGTATTCCATTGCCTATTAAAAGGTCTCTGATTATACCCTTTGTTATGATTCTAAAAATTTAGTGATTCTGGTAATTGTTCTAGTTTTGAGTCTGAGGAGGGTTGATTCTAAACTATGTTAACTCATTAGTGACATGAGATGAGATTTTCTTCAATGCTTCTATTTCTGATGTCAAGTGGGTAATTTGCTCTGTAGAAAAATTATTTCCACTTGACTAATTTGTTTGACATGTTGATTGTATATTTACTTGTGGTGCTTGTGTTGCTACCTATCTCTCAAAGAATGAATTTCCATTAGGCATGGTAGGCATAGAAGGGTTATTCTAAACATGAGTAGGCCAAGTTAGCATTGGAGTCGGATAGACTCGATTAAGAGGCTATGGCATGGCAATAGTATTAGGCATTCCAAGTATGGGATTCAACAATGGTGCATTGTTTGTTAGAGCTTGATTTATTGTAGGCAATTGATTTGGCATTCATGGGTACCCTAAAAATGGTAAGGTGCCACCTATTCCTCCAGGTGTTAGGTCTATTTCTTGTTGCAATTTGTATACCTTAGCTAAGGTATCTATATAATTAAAGTTTGATTTCTCCTCAAAAATAAACCAGTTAAAGGATCTATGGCCCTCAAATACACCTACATAGCTACATCTTCTACAATAGTATAAGGTGCTTGCAACTTTTTGTATAATTTGTGGAACCTCATATTAAACATGGTCAAAGGTTCATTCAAATATTTTCTGCATGTAGCAAACTGATGGTATAGAATAGCTTGGTCAACATATACCCTAAACTAATTGATAAAATATTTTCCCAAATTATCTTAGGTATCTATGGAATGGGTAGGTAAACTCAAATATCATCTGTAGGAAAAATCCCCTAGTGATTATAGGAACAGTCTACATACCACATCTTGATATGTTATCTGAGATCTAACGGCAACATCTTTCAAAGCTTGTATATGCTCTTCTGTACTCTCAATTTCCCATGAATGTACTTAGGGAAAATTTCCTCTAGGTTCTTGGGCATTTCATGAATACCTCTTGGAATAGTGCCCAAGGGTGAATGATCATTTGTGAAGAAATCCATTGGTGGAGGCGGGATAGGTGGTATGATAAGGACAACTATAGGTTGATGATTTGGTGAAGAGGTACTCGATTTTTATGTGCTCTTTCCTATAACACTTCTTGGTCTGGAGGGAAATCCTAACTCGAAGAGGTCTCCCTTATTAGGTGTGGATCTAAGGATTCTCCTAAATCTTTCAAGGGAGAATGAATTTATACACTCCAGTTTGAGTGATTTTAATTATTCATGGCCCTCCTAGTACCAATTTGGTTGATGGACAAATTGACATAATGCAACACAGGTAAGATCTTACCTCTTCTAAAAAGACAATTGATCCTAAGATCAATTACCTCCAAGGTCCTAGGAGTTGGGTAACAATTGTGATGTGCAAACTAAGTGTACAATGTGGACTAATTGTTCAAGGGGCCTGATTTTCTATGTTCACCAAACTAGATATTCCTAATCTAAACTTACTCTACTGATGATAAAAAAGATCAAAAGACTTTGAGAATGCAAGAAAGTAATGCAATGACTTCTACTTCAATCTTTACTTAATAAATCAACTTGAGAAATCTATTAACTGTAGTATTAAGATCAGTATTAAACCCTATCATTCATACTAACAGTGTGAGATTCAAAGGATTTTTAATAAAATAAAGTGAATTTCATTTCCAATTATTGTATTTCACATGCAAATCATAAACAAATCTACAATTTAAGTTTAGGTTCAATGTTCCCCAAGCAAATGAATAAATGAATATTTAGGATAAAGTGCTACACCACATGCAAGAAGATGAAATTGAAGAAATAGCCACCATCTTTGTATTAATTTCTTTCAACTCAGGTACAATATTAAAAAAGAATGCTACAATAGAATCATAGGTTCTATCTTACAAATATATCTCCTCTAATCTAAAATGTTGTGAGCTGAATCCGAAACTAACTAAAATAAAAACTTCTAACTATTGGACCAAATGCCTAATTCTTCAACCTGCAGACCCTTTGAATGAACTAAGTCCCTCCCTTTTATATGATAAAAAGAAAACAAAATTGCTTCTAGAAGAAAGAAAATGTAGCACTTGACCTTATCGTCATGCAAGAGCTCAAAAAGATTTTCCTATTTTAGATTTAAAGCATGCAAACCTCTAGTGCTCAAAATATTACTGCAAAAGATCCATGCAAAGACAAATGCAAAAAGTAGGGTCCACTTTATAAATGTAGTGGATCCATTTTTACAATGAATGAAAGAATAAAAGAATCTTTGACAGAATATTTTAAAACTCCCAAAAATAGAAATTTTAGTTGACAATGCCCTTGGATTTTTGTTGTTGTTTGTACACTTCAAAATTGGCCAATAACTGATTAACATGGCCTTCATTAGGACCATCAACCCAGTCTAACCTGAACTTTGTTTTCTCAAAACTCTTGGCCACATAGTCAGTTAACCTTTTAAGATTTGGTATATATTTCTTTATAAGCTTAAAGTCTAATTTCATATCCATATACTTATCTAGAACATCTTCATTAGCACTGGATGACATGGCCAATTCTCCCTCTATTTTCTTCCTTAGATCTTCTTTAACCACATCCAAAGTATCCAAATTGTGCCTATTAGTCAAGAGGAGATTGGAGTCTATAACCCTTGTCACAAAAACTTCAAAATTGGAGGAAATTCCATACATCTCCTTATGCAATTTCAAAATGTTCAATTTATACTCTACCATCAATTCAACTTTAAAAGTCGAAATGCTTATAATTTACACTTCTCCACAAAATCAAGTTCTTCATCCTGTAAAACATAGCCTCCTTTTAGTTTAGTTAAGCTTATCTTTGTGAATTCCTTAAGAAGCTTTAAATTCTGATCATAGCTCTTCTCTTCATCCATAAGATTTTTTGTGAAATAGTATATTTGCTTCTCCAGTTTATAGGCATCCTCATATAGTGCTCATAGCCTCTTCTCAAATTTTCATTAGCTTCATTTAAAAAATTAGAAATCCAATTATCTAATATGTCAGTCTTTTTCCTCATCTCCTATAAGGAATCAACTTCTTACTTAGTCATCAAAATTGGGCCCTCTGAAGGTAGACCCTGCTGAGAGGATTGGTGTGAGGAGTTCTTTTATGAAATATTTCAGTTGCCCTAACTGCAATTTTAGCTCATCTTTCATTTGCTTATCCTTGTGCAGTCTAGAGGCTACTATATCAACTGCTAACCCCAAAGACACTATCTCTTTATCCCTATTCTACTTTCCCAAATTGACCCTAGACACCTAGTAATCAACAATGAAAAGATCTCTATCATCTTTGTTCACAAGTGTAGCAATCTCAGCAATCCTTTCTCCAAACTCATTCATTCTAATGGCAGTTAGAGTTCTTGGTTTCTTTCTTGGTCTCTCTTTCTCTATCTCCACAACCATGTCTTGCAAGCTTAAGGGCTTGATTGTTATCTGTTGCTTTTTCTCCAAATTGACCTTCAGCCAAGTGGGTGCAATGGAAGTTGTTTGTATAGTTTTATAAATCTCTTTATCTTTATTTTGTTCCTCATGTGTTGGGATCTCCCCTTTATCTGTTTCCACTTCTAGATCTTCCATTTCCTATTGTGGTGTTTCCTTTTGGGGATGCTCTTCCTCCCTATTTACTTCTTTCTTAGTAAGAATATTAGACACAGGGATATCAAAAAAGTTGGATTGTCGTTCAATAGTTTTAATCAATTGTTATTGTTTTTCATATGTCAATACATGTTCCTCTTCACCTTCCTCATTTTCCTTTTCCTGATGAACTTGTGGCTTATCCACATAAGCATTCTCTATTTTATCATCTTCATGTTCCCCTTGTCCCTTTGAATCTTTTGATTCTTCTTTCTTAGAGACACCTTCTTCATCAATTACATCTTCAATAGTAACTTTTCCATGAGGATATCTCTGCTCTAAAGAAGTATCTTTTACAGTATCCTCCCCTTGAAGATGTTCTTGTGGTAGGGGGTGTTTCCTTGATCTTTTTGATCTTGATGCATCTAATCCTTTTGCTCCTCAAGAACTTGTTGTTCATGTTGTAGTTCCTCCTGAGATATAACAGGTTCTATATCTTGTGCCTCTTGATTGCTCGACAGATTTTCTTGAGGATTATCTCCTTATCTTGTGTACTCTTTTCCTCCTATCCTTGAGTGTCATCATGTTGCACACATACCTCTGGCAGATTCACTTGAGGACTATATTTTTCTTCTTTTTCATGGAAAGTCTCCTCCTCTTGATCCTGTTTGGATGATGAGAAAGTGTCTTTCTTAGGAGAATCCTCGTAGATATCATTTACATTTCCTTGGACTGGAAGTGCCTCATCTTGAACTCCTTCATCAACTACTTCCTTATATTTTCTTTCTTGTGACACTTATGTTCTTTGTGAAGAGGGAGGAGGAATAGTTGCATGCACTGAAGGGTCAGTTACTTCATCTCCATGTTCAGGTGATAGTGGTTTCTCAAAATCTTCACCTTCTAATGGAAATTGGCCTAATGCTTTCCTTGTTAGAACAACTTGAGCTATAGGCTATACACCTAAACCTACTACCACACCTACTTCTACAACCATATTAGTAATTGAAGTTTCCTATAAGCTGCATTAACCATTCCAATCACATCCTCTGGACTAGCAATGTCTTTTTTTCCTTTGTCTTGAGCTTCTCTGAGGTTTTCTGCTTTTTACAAACTCTGACTTCCTTAGGAAGCAGACTCACCAATAGCAGGCTTTTCCTTTCTCTTACATTTTCCTTTTCCAAATTGCACAAGCATACCATGCAACCATGAATTGCTGAAATCTAAAATCTTTTGGCTAATAGACTCCAAAGAAACATCCTCCCTTGAAGACATGTCAATATCTAGCAAGGGGCCAGCACTAACTTTATTCAAATCATATGTAGGGTTCAAAATTTGTCCATTATCAAATAATTTCTTAGGGACATCATTTCTGATGCCAAATTCCCTCAATTGGAAGGCAATTAGTCTACAATAACTTCTTCTCCTTACTTCAAAATCATCTTGCAAATTTTCCCAAAAGTCCTCTAAAGCATGAGTATGATGAAATGGCATGGTAGGAAACAATTTCTTGAGTCTACCAGCAAAGTCAAAATCTTTCCTTAGCGTGTAAGTTTTAAGATTAAGAGCCTCTAACTCTTTTGTTGTTGTCTTTGCAACCTGAATAGTAGGACAAGAGTCAAACCCCAAATTGAATGGGTATTTAACACCTGCCTTATGTTTCCCTACTAGTTTGAGGTGTACTTCACTAATCTATCTTGAAAATTCCATCAAGACTATCTTGTCACTACAACATCTTGGCAGAAGAAATGGAGCCTTCTCAAAACCAAAAATCCTGGTGTATGTAGACCTGGGGAATTAAATAAACCATTTTCCCCATCCTCTAACCATTTCCATAGCCTCCTATGACATTGTGAACCCAACATCTCCTATTAGTCTAGTAATAATGGCATAGATAAGAGCATCATTTACCCTTTTGTAATGCTTCTTAGCATGTTTCAATTCCAATTGAGGATAAAATTCTCAAATTTTGCTTTGTCTAGGGTCTTCTCCTCTAACTCCATGAGTTGTCAATCTAAGAAATTTTCCCATCCTAGCACCCAAATAAACAACATAAGATGTCAAATAAAATTTCTTAGTATTCACCACTATGGTTAATTGTGCATGCAATTTGTCTGAGACAATCGATCCTCAATCCAAGAAGACTTCTCCCTTCAATATAATGTTGATGTATTGGAGCATCCAAATGTCATAAGGTTTGTTGTCATCTTTTCATAGAGCCATATTTAAAAGAGTAATTATATCACTAATCTCTTCTTGAAATTATACCCTAGTGAGCTTCCATGGATCTTCTTGATTGATTTCCCTTCTACTCTCATTCATCTTCTATTGAGATGCTTGAGATGATCAGTCACATTAGTTTCAAATATTGTTGTGGCTTCTTCCTCTGTCAATTGGCCCAACTATCCATATGGAGGCAAGTCAAATGTTGTCCTAATCATTGCAGGAGTCAAATCCAGGATCTCAATACCATAAGGATCATGGCATTTTCTGTCCCCTGGATGATAGTGTTGTGCAACTGCCAAAATCAACTCCGGGAATTGCACTAAAACTAGGATGTGGGCTACATGGGCTTATCGTGAATTGGCTATCTCCTTAGATCTAACAGTTGCATCTTCACTAAATGTATCTTGCTTGAATGTTTCAATATCAATGTGGCCCAAATCTAAATCAGTAATAGTGGCCAAATTGGATGTGAATTTGGAGGCCTTAGACACTCCCTGGAACTTATACTTCATTGTAAGGGGAAGTTTCTCAATCTTCTTGTCTTGACTTGTCTTTCCCTTTTTATCTCCCTCTTCAGACATTTAGGTACCTGAAAGTGCAAGAAAACCTTAATAAAAATCCATTTGCACCAAGAAAATCCTTTAAATTCTTCAAATTTTAAGTATTTAGGCTTTGGCAGGACTTCGGATCACGGGCGGATAGGCAGATCAAGAACCAAAAGGATCTAGGTCAGGAATTTCTTCCAGACCCGAGCTTCTTTATTGTTATATTGACTTGGTGGGAATCGGGTTCTTGAGCGAACTAAGAACTTAAGGTTTTAGTGCAACCATCCCTGCAGGTTCCGAAGTTCTGCGAGGTCTTTCGCTAACAAAGGATTTTATAAACATAGCAGCTGGGTCAGAACTCCTGAAGGATCTAGAACCAAGGAACTTAGTTTCTAAGTTCCTCCAGGGTTCACAATCCCGAAGGGTTCAAAACCTATAATTTTTGAAGACTTAACTTTTATCCGAGGAAAACAACACAAGGGCCGGAAGTTCAGGATGAACCCGAATCTAGGGATTTGGTTTCACAGTGCCTTCGGGATAAGATTTTTACTTAAAGTCCAGGACCATAAGGGTTTTCCAACCCAAAATCAATAGGGTTCGGGACAATTAGAGATGTCTGGGCTTGGTCCTCATTTGCAAAAACTAAAGCTAAGGAAAAAACTAAACTTAAGAAAGCATTTGAAAATTATATCTAACACTAAGCCCTAAACCTAGAAACAAAGTTGAACTCAAAAACAACGAATAAAGTCACAAACCCTTATTTCAAACAAAATCAGACCAAAAGATGAACAAAAGAAAACAAAAATAGAAAACAAAGAGAACAAACAACAAAAGAAAAGAAAAGAAAAGAAACAATCACAAGAAAACCAAATTCACCAACCTTGACAAGCTGAAGACTAGTGAAGAACACTTCACAGAGAGAATGTATGCCCTTAAATACGAACCCAAGATGAGAAATTCCATGCACAAATTGCTAAATCCTTTCACAAATTGATGCAATTGATAATGTAGGGATGTCAGGGCTCAGAATTCACATAAAAATTTGATCTTTAGAATGCAAGCACAAGAAAAATTGATTAAAACCCTTTAAATACTATGGAAATAAATTTAAATTAGGTGTCATAAATGCAAGACAAAAGATGGGAGCAGGAATTTGGGAGCACCTCGGACTTTGAAACTTGGTTCAGGGGTACCAGAGTTCCCAGGAATCCCAAAAGTCCAAAAACACATAAAGCAAAAACATCGATGGCGGAAGTCCGAGTGAAACTTAGACTTGGTTCCAAAATCCCTCCAAGACTCGTGATCCTAAAAGAAACAAAAAATTAATAAAAATAAAGGCTAGGTTGGGAACAAATCCTAGACCCAGGATCTCGGGTTTTCTGGAAACCCCAACACTAAGAGAAAAAAGGCCAAAAAACACGAAGTAAAAGGCCAAAAAAAAACCCTAAGGCAAAACCTAGGACCAAAAGGTGGGTAAAAGACCCAAAAACACCAAATAAATACAGAAGACAAAAGAAAACAAAAGGAAATAAAAGGAAACAAAAGGGGGGTCCCCAAGTTATTCAAGAAAAAAGATGGGGCATGTATGTAGGGCATAACAGTAACAACTCAACAAGGTACTACAATGGTACATGAATGTCTTTGAAGAGTGCAAAGATCTTTTGACACAATATATGTTGCAACATAAAATTGATTTAATTCTTGGATCCCCTCTTCCCAATAGCCCTCTGTGTCGTTGACTTGTTCAAAAGAATGATGAAATTCGATGTCAAATTCAAGAGTTGATTGATCAATGCAAGATCAAACCTAGCTCTTCTCTATGTGGTAGTTTGATAGTCCTTGTGCCAAAGAAAGATGTCACATGGCACCTCTGCACTAACTATTGCATGCTCAATAAGATCACAATGAAGAACTAACAAACTCTTTTGTGCATCGACAATCTTGTGGACCAACTCTGTTACATGTGCAATTCTTCACAAAAATCAACCTCAAGTCAAGATATCACTAGGTGCTAGTTCATCCTGAAGATGTTTGGAAGACAAAATTCAAAATTGAGGGACTATACAAATGGATGGTTATGCCTTTTAGTCTAACCAATGCCCTAGTGACATTCATGTGCCTGATGAATGACATCTTATGACATTTCACCAACTTCTTTGTCATTGTCTACTTGGATGGCATCCTCATCTTCAACAAGACTTGGGAGGAACATGTGGAGCATGTCTTGGATGTTATGGGCACTATGTGCCAACACAAGTTGCAACCCAATTTAAGAAAGTGTAACTTCAACATAGCATAAATCCATTATCTAGGCTACATCATTGATTGCAAGGGAATCCATGTAAATTTGAAGAAAATCAAGGTGATTTGAGATTGGTCGTCTCTATCCAATGTCACTAAATTGCACAATTTTCTCAGACTCAAACTTCTACTGCATGTTTGTTCTCAAATTCTCACACATTGCTTGGTCACTTAGTCAAATCATGCTCACCAAGGTAGCATTCATTTGGAAACGTGTGCAATAGTGTGCTTTTGAGGAGCTCAATAAATGACTCTATGTGGTGCCTATTCTAGTAAAGTTTGACATTATACACCCCTTTGAGATTTATACCGATGCATCTAACTATGCACTTGGTGTAGTACTTACTTACCATGGGCATTCATTCACCTACCATTCAAATATATTTAGCAATATTGTGGAGCCTTGATCCACCCATGAGAAATAATTTTATGACATTGTATCAAGCAGTGGCAACACTACACTCCAGGTAAGGAGATATTCATTCTAATCATAAGCCACTTAGGTTCCTACACACACACAATGAAAGTTGGAGAATGCATGACATGTGAAGTGGATGATATGCCTATAGCAACTCCATCTAGTGATCAAGAACAAGAAGGGGAAAGATAATAAGGCAACATATTGCCTCAATGGACTACCAATTCACATGCTCATCATGGTGTTGGACTCGCATAGCCACAACTTTTTCGATCAAAAGGACCTCTACTCAATAGATCAAAACTTCACATGGACTTACATCATGCTCACACAAGGTGAACAGGTTGGTGAATTTCATCTAGGTGACAGGCTTCTTTTTAAGCTCAAACATTTGTGTATTCCAAAAACATGTAAGAAAAGCATCACAATCCAACAAGGAATACGAGATGTAAGAAAAGCATTCACCAATCAAGAACAAGAAGAGGAAAGATAATAAGGCATCACTTAGATGATATGCTGTAGCAATTCCATCTAGTGATCAAATCATGTATTCCTTGTTGCATTACCAAGCCCACAAACAAGAAGCTTGGGCTTTACACACCTCTTGAAGTCCTAGAAAGGCCTTGAGAATCTATCAGCATGTATTTCATGAGTGGACTCCCTATGAAAAAGCACTAGAATTATTAGGTATTTGTTGTAGTGGACATGTTTTCAAAAATGGCCATAATGGTTGCTTGTAAGAAAAGCATCACAATTCAAGGAATTGTGCATCTATTCTTCAACCATGCACAAGTTCATTTCAGGTTACCTATATCCACTATGTTTGATCACGACTCAAGATTTGTCAGCACATTTTGGTGATCTTTGTGGGAAAGGTTGGAAACACAGTTTGATTAGTCCACAACCTTTCATTTGCAAATAGATAGTTAGATGAAGGTATTGAATCATAGACTTATGCACCTATTGTACATCTACAACCATGTGCACTTGTGCACTTAGGATGACAACATGCTTTACATCCAACATGCCTATGATAGAGATTTGCATAGTTCAATAGGGCATAGTCATTTCCAAACATGTCTTGGGTTCCAACCTACAACACCCCTCAACATATCCTATTATGCACTACCACACTAGGAGTCATGCACACATGAGCAAGAAGCGGCTAAAGCACAAAATTTCTACAACACATTTAGAGTGTTCACCAACAAGTTCAACAAATTCTCTCGCACCAACAGTAGAAATATAAAGAGTGCCATGACATGCACTACACACCTCACTCATTCAAGGTCAATGGCAAAGTCTAGTTGCATCTTCAAAAGGAATGATTCAAGGATCCACACCAAAAGATGAAGCCTCTATGCTATGGTCCATACACCATTTTGTGCATAATTGGTGAGAATGTCTTTGTTCACAATCTACCACAATACTTGGGTTTATATCCAGTGTCCAATGTGGAACTCCTCAAGCTATACTATTCTCCTCTTCTTGAGAAAGCTACAACTCAACATCCTTCTAACTTGGGTCATAAGCACTTATGCAATTTTGCACAAGACAAGATCATTCAAACTACCACAACATGTACATACCAAGATTCACATCATTTATTTAGATTGTCTAAGGCAAAGCAATATGCAAATCAAGCAAAGTGGCAAAATATTCAATAGCTCCACATTTTGTTTCCATCTATAGCTCACTAAATACATGATGGGGACTATCACTTCTCAAGAAATGGTGAAATGTCAGAGTGCACCTGTGCAAGCCCTTGAAAACATTGTGTGTGCTATGATAGTCTACACTCTTCTACTCTCCTCTATAGCACTTGTGCCCCGTGTGCAACTACTAACTTCATTGCATGCCACTGCACATGACTATGTGCATTTATCATTGTATATTCTCATGCATGGCTATGCATAACTTTGTATGAAACATCTAGAAACTTCAACTAATATACACATTGATGACTTTGGCCATGAAATAGATCATCAATCCTTTGGAAGCACAACCAACATGACAGTTGGAAGGTCAACAGTTTAGAATGGATCGTTAAAACTTCCATTCCTTGTTTTGTAACTATAACATATTCCTTATATTTGCACTCTTCTCAATTGGAGATCAATTAAATAAAGGTTATTGTATAGGCGTAGGTAAATCAGTTTGAAGTGTTACCCCACTATAATCCTAAGAATCTCATTCCTAGCCACAATCTTTGTAAACACCCATTGTAACCTATTCTTTTCTATTTGTGAATATAAGTAGCACACATATGGTAAAAACATATGCTTCAATTGTGCATTTGAGTTACTATCACTTGTTTTTCATTTGCATAATCTATAAACCCCATTCTTCACATAAGTGGTTTGCCCCCCATACCACATGTGATTCAGATCAATAAGAGGTGGTTTATAAACAACACTTTGGTTTTTTAGTACAAGCTAACATAGGTCGACACATCCCATTTAGGGGAGTATAGTCAAAGTCAAGTGTAGAAATGAAGTGAGAAGGCAAGGTGCTCATGGAGAGGTGAAGTTGAATTTTGATGGGGATTCCAAAGGGAAACTGGACAGAGTTGGGGCTAGGTATGTGTTGTGTGACAACACATGAGGTTTTGTGTTAGGTGGCACCATTTATTTAGGGAAGCAAATGAATAACTATGCAAAATGGACAACTTTGCTTATGGGCCTCAAGGCTACTAATGTCAATGGCCATCGTAGCATGGAACTTGAAGGGGACTCCCAAATCATGGTCAATGTGGTGTTCAAAGGACATTTCCCAAATTGGAAATTAAAGATGATTTTGGAAGAAATCAAAGCTTCGAGCTTAAAATTTTCCTTTTTCAAGATCTCTCATTGTTACAAAATTTAAAATCAAGTGGCTAACTTCTTAGCTAATCAAGGAGATATAATTCAAGACTTTTCCTTAATAGAGAGTAAGGATGTTAGTGATTGGGCTAATTTATCCTCCTTAATAGAAAAGGATCTGGCACATTAAGATGATTTAGGGACTAATAGTCATTATGTTTAGCTAAGAAGTTGTGAGGCTTGAGGTGGATTATTATGATGATAGGCATCTCTCATGCTTTGGTACAAGGGAAACATCATGTGAGTTGCTTGGTTTTGATGGTGAGAGGTGTTGTATTAGCATATGGTGTTTTTAGTGGCTTATTTCTAGATTGTGCAACTAGGTTTTGCATGTGGTTTGGGTGACAGGTGTTGGCCTTTTGTTGTAGGGAAACTTGGTTTATTTCTACTATATGGTGAAGGGGAAGCAATCTAGGGACCTACTCAAACAAGAACTGATTCCAGATCACCGCTTGAAGAGAATTTTTCATTGTGACGATAAGGCCAATATGCAATTGGTAAAGGCTATCTTAGGCAAGGAAGGATTGGCATATATAGGGTGTTTTCTGTTCTCATGCAATGATTCTAGAAGAGTTCAAGGAGAGGTTGACAAAAGAAATACTAGATGCAAATGTTAGGGATTCTATCATGATTCTTCTAGATATGGTTAAGGAAGAGGAAGGAGTGGTGGGAAGTGACCTATTCTCTAATGAGCTAAGGTATGTGGTGGGAAAAAAGGTGATGTCAATCTATGGGTATAGAGCTTGAAGCGTCCATTTTGTAGCTGTAGAAGTACATGAATTAAGGATAGACTATAAAATTGTTATGGAGTAAAAAGTGGACACATGTTTTTTTACCTCCTTTTTTATCTCCTAGGTCCCTGTGAATACATTATACATTCTAAATATTCATCTCGATGCAAAATCCCCTGAAACCAATGTAAATTGGGAACAAGGGGCCCATATTCTATCTTACCCTGGACCAAAAAGGAGCCTTACGACTTGGGCGCCCACGCCCAAGCCTTCCCTAATTTGTCGGGGCAAATTTAATTTTATGTCAGCATAAGACCTTTAAAAAGGCTTCTCCTTGTCGTCTCTTTTGGTTAATTTCATGAATGTTAGCGGGAAAGCATATATAAGTGTGTTTTCGAATTCATTATGAACCTAGATAGAGATATCCAACTTAAAGCATTGGAGTAAAGAGCATTCAAAGCATTCATTGTGTTTAGAACAGATTTGTATTGTCATTGTGTGTGTTGTTGCAGGTTTGAAGTTATCATTTATCTCTCCTTATGAGTTGAAGAGCATTCATCCTCCTAATGGTTTCATCATATAGGTGATATCATTGTTGTTCATCATCATTTGATTTCATCTCATTGATTTGTGTTTAGCCTCTACCTTGCAAGGGCATGCTCTCTTCATCAACGGTGTTGGGAAGCTTGAATGCTATCACAGGATTTGACTGAGGCAAGTCCCTAAACACCATAACCCCCAAACCCCTTTTCTTCTTCTTGTGTGCAGGTTACAAGTGTGAGATTCAAGAAATGAAGGTACAGGAAGGCTAAGCAAGAATTAGGGTTTCGAGATCTGACAGCATTTTAGGAATATTCCTCTGTGCAGGACATGGATGCTTTTGAAATAGTCCTACCTTAACAGACTTCAGATCTGGCATCAGGACAATCTTTGTAGCATTTCTCCATTTTATAGCCTCTGAAGATTCCAACTTACAAGACTTAGGTGCCCTCGAAATAGTCCTCTGACATTCCTTCTTCCGAGACATAGGTTCTGACATCTTCCTTATCACTCCTGTACAATTGGTTTATGGATATCTGTTGTACATTTTCTGATATAATCAGATCTTTGTAGAACTAGGGTTTGTTGCTTCATTGAGCTAGGGTTGGATAAAAAAGCTTGATTAAATTAGATCTTTCCATAGCACTCCTGAGTACAAGATCTGTAACTAAGTCCACATCCATTTGGTAGTGATTTGGCTTAGTCTTGTCCTTGAATGTTATTGTGGAAGAGGGTTTGATCTAGTGTGCATGCTAGTGTTATCATTCACCTTTTTCATATATAACAAAAATATTGGGAGAATTTTGTCAAGCCTTTTTGTGGCAATGTGGCATATGGTTATCACATTTCATAATGGAACATTGGAGTTGACAAGTGGCTTTATCATGCCCTTGTTAGGAAATTGTTTGTTGACAAGGGCAATGTGAAAGACATCAGCAATCAATGGTATAAAGGTGCATGGTGTAATGCCCACAATAGGTGCTTTTCCACCCTTATTGGAGGTGGTGCATGTGTTGGGCAATGGGGTTTATAGGAATGTTGTTGAGCAATGGAAGACAACACCTTCAAGTAGTCATTGTGAACAAGTTCTTCTTGTTATGTGTTGGGTAGGGTATCCCTTCTTATTGATGTTTGTATAGGCCCTAGTATATGAAAGTTTTTCTATTTAATGGAAGAGTTATTCTCTACCCTATTCTAAATTTATGTGTTTTGGTTTCAGTATATGGTTTATGTAGGTGTAAGGTAGTGTATATCAGGTTTGCAAGGTGATAGTTTAATGGTGATATTTTTGTAATGGTGTTAAGGAGGTGATACTACTATCTTATATGTATGTTATTAAGTTGTGGTTGGGCTAGGGCCCCATAACAGAACCCCAATAATATAAATTTTAAAACACATAGGTCGGCATTCGGCATAAATTTAAACTAGTAGAGGAAATGGTAAATGAAAACTTGGATTTCTGGATTTAGTTTGTTATAATGTCGAGGATGTCAAACTTGTCACACCAAAACTTGTTCTTGATCTTTTCAATTGCACTCAATCTTCTTCATATCGTTGCCCTCCTATCACAACATTTTCATTAGGAATCCATCTTATTTTCTTGTATATTGTCTTGTTTCTTACATTGACTCCTCTGGAAAAGTCCTTGATGACTTCCATGATGTCAATTACATATATGTAAGTAAATAAGGTCATACTTGGCTTCTCAGAGTGTTTCTTCATAATAGATACCCATTGAAGCTGTGGCAAAATTAAAATGGCTTTTATTTATGTGGCAAGTCTGTGAATTGCCTATTTGATCCTTTCTGACAAATCCTAAACATACTTAAATCTAAATGACTAGTTTATATTGTTGTTATGATCTTTCCTTAAGAACATGTATTATCCTTCAAATGGTGATAGTTTAAGTACTAAAAACTAAGAAAGTATTTTCATTAAAATGAAATTAAGCTAGCAAATGACTAAAACAAAACATAAAAGAGAGAATCAACAAAAAAATTTACCTTGAAGAAACCAGTGTAGGAGAACTCCAGAAGAGGGGATTTGTACCTCATCCTCTCCACTATCAACATGCAAGATTTTAAATGTCATTTGCTTTAATAGAGCCTCCAAAACATTGTGGACTTGTAGTACTACAATATTCTACAAGCTTGCCTTGTTTAGAAAACTTGCTCAAAGAATTTGCTTCACTGCTCTACTCAACTATAAATCCTAAAATTCTAGAATTGAGGATTACGAAAACCCCAAGGAGTATATTTATACAAATGCATGAGAAACTAAATCAAACAAAGACCCTAACTGCCAAAACCAACAAAGAGATAGAAGAGGAAACACTTTGGCTACCTTTTGGGATACTTAGTTTGTGTTTTGGTCTTACATAGGGCAGATTTGCAATGTACCAAACTGGTACACACAACCCTATTTCTATAGGGTGGATGGGGGCGTGTACCAAATATGTTCTCAAATTTAGCACCTAGCAAATTCATAGTGAGACAGATTTTTCAAATGTTGGACCCCAAGATGCTTGGATGATCTTGAACTTCCTACAGTGATCATATGCTTTTGTTCAACTTCTGATTTTCCAATTGTCCAATTCTGTCACATGGATTTCTTGTTAGCATGTTAAGGAATACTTTATTAGTCAAATAAACTATGAAGTCAGTCTTCTTACATCAATCAAGTTGAATTACATTATCCTTCATGATGCAATTTGGATCAACAAATTTATATTTACATTTGTGGCCTTATTCATATTTAGAATTGTTTATCAACATATTTATATTTACATTTTTGGCCTGATTCATATTCAGAATTGTTTATCAACAATTTAGATATACATTTTTGGCCCTTCCAACATGGCAATGAATGAGCCACAAACTTTTAATATTTGTCAAGCTTTTTGTCAAAGATATTGTTGACATCCTCCCAAACCCTATATTGAAATCTTCAAACTCCATGTTTCTGTGTTCTATCTTACTTTGGTTTCAAGCTCTCCCTTTACTATTTAGTATTATATCCTCTTTTATTAAGTTAAGGGTTTCAATATGCCATTATGTCGAAAAACAAGATAGGAAAATAAAACTACTTACTTCAAAATTTTCTACAATCACCTCTTGTTTGTGAAATGTTTCTATTAGGTCAGCAAAAGTTCATTTTTCTTAAATCTTTACAGAGATTCCCCGTCTTTGCTAGAATGCTCCTTCTTTGTAATTGTCTTCCTTCTAAGCAACAGGTTTGTCTATGTAAATTAGGTTGTCTATTGTCCTCCCCTTTTTATTCACAGGTTGTGTCCGTGATATTGTTCTTCTAATCTTTCTCTTTGAATTTTTCACCTTCCCATATGCTCCGACACCATGTTGAAATTTTTCAACAACATGCTTGTATGATAAATAAAATAGCACTCTAAAAACATGAAAACTAAGGCAAAAAGCATGAAAGAAATTTATTAAACTTGTTTTTGAGGTAGAGGTGATTGGAATTGCAACAGTTGTCATGTCCCTTTTTTCCTGCCAATAGTTTTGCTATAAAATAAAATAGTGTTTTTTTAACACTAATATTATATAATATAAATATATATAATAATTAATTATAAAATAAAATTTCAAGAAGAGCGCCCAAATTTGGGCCCTTGGGACCTATTCAAGGAGAGGTATATCTAAGTCTCATTCTCTCATTTCAGGTATTCAGTTTGTTATTTGAATTTCATCGTTCAAGATAACTCTTTCAGCATGCAAGAGAGGACGAAAACCCTCAACGACACTTTTGAGTCAGGACACAAACCCCGCCTCCAATTCTATGAGAAAATCTAGACATTGTTTGTAGTTGAAGCTAACATTTATTACTCAATTCGTGATTTCAAGCTATAGGAGGTGCAAATTTGGTATATCAGTCAATTAGCACAGGAGAAAGGCCCAGTCATAGTCTAGAAGAAATTATAAGGGGTATTCACCAGCTAAGATCATACTGCTGACATCAAAGGCTAGTCACAGGAGAGTTGGACAGGAGAACAACACTTCCCTTATACGCTGTCAAATCTAAGCGCTGATCAATAGTGAAGGATGAATTCGTTGAGAAGGCAATTTGCCTTGCAAATCTTCATCTCTCCATATTGTTGCAAGCAGAAGAAGCATCACCCACACAAGGAGGTCGCATTAGGCATATATATCAAGTGTTGGGATACTACGGGGGCTACCTTACAGCGAAAAACCTAAATCTCAAGTGCCACAAGCTACAAGGAAGACTAATCTGCCCACTATCATCTATCACATACCCAAGAGTCTTCACCAATTTAAGGAAGTTGATAAGGGATACATCTCACAGCATGGACCATCATTCCCAGCTTAGTTTGACACCTTTCACTCCAGATCCGCACTTCTAGAGGTCTAGTAACTCCATGTGCTCAACACCGTCATTTTTTTTTTTTCCTCCAGTGGTCAGTGCATGACTGAAATTTAGAGGTTAAAGAATTACCACTTGCATATATTTTCCTTGTCTTTGAAAGATGCAGATTTAACTTCTAGTGATTGTTGTTCTGAATCATTGATTTGTACCCGCATTCCCAAATTATTGTAATCAAGATTAGAACAATTGATAATTCAAATATTATGAGATTATTCTTATTTCTTACTGTGCCAAGTGTGTAATTGAACCTCTGGTTCACATTGGTATTATAATGTTTGAAATTCTATTTCAGTTAGGGTGGTTATAAACCAAAACAAATTAGTTAAATTATTTTAGGGATCTTACAATGGTATCAGAGCAGGCAATCCTACCAATCTATGGGTCTGATTTTATGTATGTAATTGAGTCAAAGAGAGTAGAGAGCATTGGAGAGAGAAAGAAGAAGATTAGAAGCAGCATCACAAGAAGTTAGTATTGGAATTGGAGCCAAAGACCTAAGAAGAAAATGGCAAATCAGGGAGATGAGTTGAAGGCTTACATGTAGAGACAGGAACAAATGACACAAATGATCATCCAGATGATGCAGAATATGAATGCCACTATCAATTCCACAGGTCCACACAAAATTTTATGGGAGAAGGAAGTAATTCCAATTAGAATGGACTCGTAAATCACACAAATAATAACATGACTCCAATTGGATCAACATCTAGGCCCTTCTAGCCTACCTTTTTGCCTAGAGTCAAGTCACCATAGGAAGAGGAGCCAAACCTAGATGTGAATGACATTAATGTCTACATAGATGAATACATGAGACTTGACCCAGATATCATAAATCATATTCCATTTGCACACTACCGTAGTTCCAAATCAAGGAATGGGCCAAGGGGGGAGAGAAGACATCCTTCAAAGCAACCCCACAGAGATCTACAGCAGTGGGTGAGTAAGTTGTCTCTCCCGACCTTTGATGGTTTAGGGAAGGTCACTGCACTGGCTTAGGTCCAAAAGTTGGATACATATCTTTCACTCAACCCTATGATGGAAGAGGAAACCATCAAATTTGTGATTCTTCATTTGGAAGGGATAGCTCATGAGTGGTGGCATCATGGGTTAATCACACAAGGGCATAATCATATTATGACATATGATGATTCACACAGAGGCTCATAGACAGGTTTCATAGGAGGGATCCTAAGAGTTATTTTAGGGAGTTGACACATTTGAGGTAGCATGGTTCAGTGGATGATTATGTAGCAGAATTTCAACAGGTATCAGTCATGGTGCCAGATGTGACAGAGAGGAGACTCGTGTTTTTGTTTATCGATGGATTAACTAAATCACTCCGAGGGTTGGTTAGACCTTTTTATCCAACATATTTACAAGATGCTATCTGAAGAGCCTTGAATTTGGAGGATTCAACGACCAAGAACAAAGTTTACCCCAAGAGTGCACCAATAGGTCAGCATAAGAAACCATTCCACAAGGTTTTCCTATAGCCAAAGGCATTACCTCCTAAACCAAGCAAGATGGAAGAATCTAAGAATGAGCTTCGAAGGAAGAAATTGTACTTTACTTGTAAAGAGCCATGGGAAGGCCATGCTTGGGAAAGGGGTAGGTACATTACATAGAGGTAGTCTCTAATGAGGATTTAGAGGTAGAGGAGTCTCAGGCCAAGGTTGAGCATGAAGGCAAGGAAGGAGAAGAGTCTTCAGGAGGCACACTTGCCACTCTTTCAAGAGCACCTCGATATCATCATTTTCGAGTGCGATGAGTAGTACAAGGTCATAGAGTGACAATATTGATCGATAGTGGGGCCACCCACAATTTCATTGATGAGGGATTGGTGACTAGGATGGGATTGAAGACAAATGATTTTGAAGGATTTAATGTGATAATGGCCAATGGATTTACTATCCGTTGCACGCTTGACATTACCTTGGGGAGGTATAGAGTATGTGATGATTTTTATGTGGTTTTATATTGGGTGTGTAGTGGTTGCATTCACTTGGCGAGTTTACATAGAATTATCAGACTATGGAGCTGAATTTTAAATTAGACAGTAAGGAGGTGGTTCTTCAAGGTTTATCTAGCAAAGCACCAAGGGTTATTTCAACCAAGAGGATGGGGAGATCCTTCCATAGGGGACAGGTAGCTTGGGGGCACAACGCTTGATCACGGATGCAATTTCACCTACGGGTGAAAAGACCATTCATGTTGACATTCAATCCATCTTGGATAAGCATAGCATGGTGTTTAGCGGCATTCCTCTAAGGCTACCACCAAATAGAGGGTTTCAACATGTCATTGAGTTGAGGAGGGGTCAAAGCCAGTCATCATTGCACCTTACCGCTATCTGAGGAAGCACAAGGAAGAGATTGAGAAGGCAATTAAGGAGTTGTTAGACATGGGACACATACGACTGAGCTCTAGTCCATTTGCTTCTTTCGTGGTGTTGGTTAAGAAGGATGAAACCATGAGGATGTGCATTGATTATAGGGCACTCAACAAGAAGGCAATCAGGAACTGCTACCCCATTCCCAAGATCAATGAGTTGATAGATGAGCTTCATGGCATAGTGTATTTTTCCAAGAATAATTTGCAGTCAGGGTATCATAAGATTAAGGTGAGAAATGAAGATGTGCACAAGACAACTTTCAAGTGTCACTACAAACACTATGAGTTTCTAGTCCTATTTGGATTGACTAATGCCCCTGCCACATTCCAATCTTACATGAATCAAGTATTTATCAAGCAATTGAGGAAATTTGTGTTGGTTTTCTTTGATGACATATTGATCTACAACAAGACTTGGGAGGATCATTTAAGGCACATACATGAGGTACTTGGTATTCTAAAGTAGCAGTCACTTTTTGTTAAGGCATCAAAATGTGAGTTCGGTCTGACAGAGATTTTATATCTAGGGCATAAGATTAGTGCCCAAGGGGTTAGAGTGGATGATGAGAAGATTAGGGCAATATTGGATTGGCCTCCACTGAAGAACATATCACACTTGAGAGGTTTTTTTGGCCTTTGTAGCTATTATAGGAGTTTGTCAAAGGGTTTTCATAGCTAATTGCCCCATTGACAGATTTGACGATCAATTTGAAATACAGATTTGACAAATGGCGATCAATTTGAAATAAGATCATAGGGATTTGAACCCCAACCAACCTCTGCATTCATAGAACGAAGGGGGGCAACCTGCTAATATATACTACAAGATTATAAACGTAATAGGCCTGGGCAACAACTACAATAGCCCTCCCAGCTATCTCTCACCCACCCTTTTGTCGGCAATAGTTCCCCAGGAGGCAATAGCATGTTACGTATAGAATTTGGCCGAGCCTCCCCACCCTGATTTCGACTTCAAGATGCGAAGAACTTTACTATAATTCCCCCCCACCCAGCCCCATCTATCTCCTCCCACCCACCCTAGCCCCCGGATCAACTCGAACTAGAGCAGAAATTCCTCATGCACCTGAGACTAGTGAACCGATCGTTATAGCGCACCAAACCCAAAACGATAAGGAGTTTGATGAGCGAGAGCATTCTCTTGAAGTGATTTAGCACAGAGAGCTTTTGATAAGCTCAAGGAGGTAATGAGTTCATACCCCGTTTTAGCCATCCCAGATTTTCACTTCCTTTTGTTTTGGAGTGTGATGCATCAGGAGAGGGGACTAGAGTGGTTTTGATGTAAAAAAACACTCTATAGCATTTGAGAGTCTGAAGCTCAAGGAGTCGAAGAGGAGTTTCTCTATTTACGACAAGGAAAAGCTAGCCATCATGCATGCTTTGGTTAAGTTCAAACAATACTTGGTTTATGGGAGATTCGTGGTGAAAACGAACCATCACAATTTGAAGTTAACCAAGCCTATGATTTTGATATTGAGTATGTGAAAGGGAAGAATAATGTTGTGGCCGATGCATCATCTAGAAAACCTTATTTGTGCTCATTGACTGATATCTCTGCTAATTGGAGGGTTTCTATCATAGCTGAGTATGCCAAGAACACCTTTGCTACTGACATTTTGGATGGTAAGCTACAAGATGATAAGTACAGGGTGGCAGGTGAGCTCATACTCTACAAGGATCGGGTATACTTTGTTCCTGAATCAAAGGTGTAGGAGAAGATTTTGAGAGCATGCCATGACACACCTATGGCAGGTCAGTAGGGGCATTACAAGACTTACAGGCAAGTGAGAGTGGTTTTCATGGAAAGGCCTGAAAGGAGATGTTCTGAAGCATGTTAGGGAGTGTATGGTTTGTCAGTAGAACAAAATAGAACAAACATTCCCAGCTGGGTTGTTGCAGCTCCTACCCATTCCAAATCAAAAATGAGAGAGCATTTCTATGGATTTCATCACCGGTCTTTTGTGAGTGCAGGGTAAAGATTGCATATTTGTGGTTGTGGACAGACTTACTAAGTATGCTCATTTTTATGCTATCTCTTCAAAATATAGGGCTCCACATGTTGTTGATTTGTTCTTTAGAGAGGTGTTTAGACTACATGGGTTGCCTAGGAACATTGTGACTAACAGGGACAACAAATTCATTAGTTTGTTTTGACAAGAACTCTTTCGATTGACGGGCATAGAGTTGACTTCCAACATTAGTTATCACCCTCAAACGGATGGGCAAACAAAGATTGTGAACAAGTGGATCAAAAGGTATTTAAGGAATTATGTTACAAGGTAGGAAACAACTTGAATTAGTGGCTCCATCTTGAGGAATTTTTCTATAATTCCACTCATCGTATGTTTATAATTATGATTCCTTTCAAAGCACTATATAGTTATGATGCATCAGCATTCATTGATTTGATTCTTTTGGATAGCAGAGTCCCTAGAGCTAGAGATTTGGTACAACAAAGTCTAGATATTTTGAATGCACTCAAAGAGAACTTACAACGAGCACAAAATCAGCAAAAGATGTATATTGACCGCACTGTTTGGAAATGACTTTTGAGGTGGGAGACATGGTTTTTCTAAGGATGCAACCCTATAGGCAATATTCCCTCAAGGGGAGTGGCACAGAGAAGCTCAAACCACGATTTTATGGGCCATACAAGATCGTTTGAAGGATAGGGGAGGTTGCATATGAGTTGGAGCTACTAGAGAACAGCAGAATTCACAATGTTTTTCATATGTCATGCTTTAAGAAGGTACTTGGACATCATGTTATTCCTTCCTTGGCGCTGCCACCACTTGATGATGAAGATAAATTGATTTTGGAGCTTGAAGCTATCATTGACATGAGAGAGAAGAGGTTAAGAAACAAGGTCATTTCGGAGCATTTGGTGAAATGGAGGAATCTTCCCCTCGAGGATACTACATGGAAAGGCGTGGAGATTTTTGGTCATTTAAATCTAAAATTGCTTGAGGGCAAGCAATTTAGAGAAAGAAGGACTGTCATTTCTTTTTTTTTTCCTGCCCATAGTTATACTCTCATTATAATTTAAAATAGTGTTTTTTTAACACTAATATTATATAATATAAATATATATAATAATAAATTATAAAATTAAATTAAATCAAATTTCAAAAGGAGCACCCAAATTTGGGCCCTTGGAACCTATTCAAGGAGAGGTATATCTACCAGTCTCATTCTGTCATTTCAGGTATCCAGTTTGTTATTTGGATTTGATCTTTCAAGAGAACTCTTTCACCTTGCAAGAGATGATGAAAACCCTCAACGGCACTTGTGAGGTAGGACGCAAACCCTGCCTCCAATTCGATGAGCAAATCCAGATAGGGTTCGCAGTTCGAGCTAACATTGATTACTCAATTCGTGATTTCAGGCAACAGGAGGCGCAAATTTGGTATATCAGTTGATTAGCACAAGAGAAAGGCCCAGTCGCAGTCTGGAACAGACTATCAGGGGTATTCGCCAGCTGAGATCATACTGCCGGCTTTAAAGGCCAGTCACAGGAGAGCTGGACAGGCGAACAGCAGATCAACACTTCCCTTATACCCCATCAGGTCTAAGAGCTCATCAGTAGTGAAGGACGAATTCGTTGAGAAGGCAATTTGCCTTGCAAATCTCCATCGCTCCATATTGTTGCAAGCAGAAGAGGCATTGCCCACACGAGGAGGTCGCATCAGGCATATATAGCAAGTGCTGGGATACTGCAAAGGCTGCCTTACAGCGAAAAACCCAGATCTCAAGTGCCACAAGCTACAGGAAAGACTGATCTGCCCACTATCATATATGACCTACCCAGAAGTCTTCACCAATTTAAGGAAGCTGATAAGGGATACATCTCAGAGCGTGGAACATCATTCCCAGCTCGGTTTGACACCTTTCACTCCAGATCCTCACTTCCAGAGGTCTGGTAACTCCACGCGCTCAGCACCATCAGTTTTTTTTCTCCAGCGGTCAGATCATGACTGAAATTTGGAGGTTACAGAATTACCACTTGCATACATTTTCCTCGTCTTTGAGAGATGCAGATTTAACTTCTAAAGACTGTTCTTCGGAATCATTCATTTGTACCCGCATTCCCAAATTATTGTAATCAAGATTAGAACAATTGATAATTCAAATATTATGAGATTATTCTTATTTCTTACTGTGCCAAGTATGTAACTGAACCTCTGATTCGCAGTGGTATTAGCATGTTTGAAATTCTGTTTCAGTTAGGGTGGTTATAAACCAGAACAAATCAGTTAAATTATTCCAGGGATCTTATATTGTTTCTTTCCTTTCAGCTTTGTGGCCACAACAGAGGAAATCCATTTCATCAAAGTCACCTGCAGATTGAACTCAGCCCCAACCACATGCAGCAAGAATTGAACTGTGGTGGGCTCTTTCTGAGCCCTGCTTTATCACCTACTGGACTTCAACCCTGTGGGTTCTTGAAGATATTTAAACTTGTATACTTAATATAGTTTTGTATATACTGATTTATATGAAGATAACTATGCCTACACAAAAAAATGTGGACATGGACGTAAAAATGAAGACCTGTTCAAACATCATTAAAACTTGTTTAACATCTCCAATATCTTCGAGGTTAGATTACTTGACTGGCTCAAGAATTAGTTCATGCCCTAGGCCTTTAGCACTCCATAAATCTACAGTACGCTCAAATCAACATGGTGAGATTAGCAATATAGAGAAGGAACTAGGAATGAAAAAAAAGCATTTCAGTGAGTGCCAAGTGGACTATTTAGATTCATTAGAGATGGAACAATGAAGGAATGAAGACCCATGAGATATGGGTTATAAACACGGACTCAAATATTAAATAGTCTATCAAGCTAATGTCAAAGATGATATCAAGATGGAGAGATTGGCCATCTATAGAAGGAACTAGGAATCGACAAAAAAACATTGCAATAATTGCCAATTCAATCAGTTAGGCTCATTCGAGATGGATCATTGAAGAAGTGACCACTCATAAGAGATAGGTTGTGAAAGCCATGACTGGAGTATTATATACTCCATGCTCTTAATGTCAAAGATGATATCAAACATTGTTGTACAGTTGGAAACCCCAAATATTTAAAAGAAATTCCTTAGTGATCAAGGAAACTCTAGTGCAAATTCTCTTACATGCTCCAAACTATCACCCTTTGCAATTTCTTTTATCAGGCAAGACGAAGCTTGCACCCTAATAGCAAGGATGAGCAATATGATGCTCATGCATCTAACTGGGCAAGTAATTCTTACTACAGGTTTGATATCATGCTCCGTCCAACATCAATTCCGGTACAAGCACTGTAACACATAAGCAGTTCTCTCCCCATCCATATGAATTGCAAAAGAGAGACATGCTAGTGCAGATGTTTACTCTGGCCTGGTGGGCTCAATGCTAAATCACACAGTGCACAACTAAACGTTGTTAATTTGCACTGAAATGTTTTAAACAGTTTTGTAGAAAACCGCCTTGTTTCCTACAGTTAGAAACCTCTTTGATAACAAGAATCAAGATGGTTGCCACTGCTAGATACGTGTGATACATCATTACATTTGTATAGACCAGATAAAACTATCAGAACCTAGCATGTTACATAACCAGAAAAACAAAACAAAACAAAAAATCACAGGGTAGCAGACACAATAAATATGAGAACTATATGTTACAAAAAAATCCTGTAATTATGACTAATCAATGACTGTTAGCAAATCATCTTAAATTTTAATCATATACCTGTATTCCTGACAAACTTGTGCTCTAGATACAAGAAACTGCTTATTTCTTTTACCATTTTATTGTTGCTTGGAAATCCTTTGAAATTAATCTCAGCACAAGAAAATTGATGTGTTCTCAAATCACAGTACATCAAATCCAGATGACAGCATTTTCTTAACATCAGAGGAAGGCAAACGAGTTTGGTGAATAACAAACGAGTATGTTTATTTTGAGCAAATGGTGCCAAAAAATTGTCTTTAGAAGAATAACAGCCCTTTTAAAAGTTTTGGGGAAAGCAAACTAGTTTACTGAAAGACACACAAGTGTGTTTATTTTGGTCACATGGTACCAAAGAAATCTGTCTTTAGAAACATGATTCTTGACATGCTGATAAAATTAGACTAGGGGGTTGTCTTTTAAGTTTAGATCAAATGAGATTGGAAAAACAAAAACTAGACCGTTTTCTAATTATGCAATTAGTTTTAGAGATCCATACTACATTTACTATACCATTATGTACCCTTTGAGGACAGATTAAAAAACTATGTAATTGATTCAACGCAGACTAAGTCAGAGTAAATTAATCTGTCTTAGATTTTGCACTGGATGTAAACGAGGTTCTGAAAATCAGCGTATTCTTCATTTCTGTCCTGACCTCTATTATGATCCTTGTTTAATTTACTTTAATTGAGGGTAATTACGTTTGAACCAATGAACTATTTTAAAGTTCTCCACTTCATGTTCTAGCATAGTTCCCAGTCCACAAATAATGATACAATTTCTACTACAGTTTCCATTGCTAAAAAGTTTCAAATTATGGCAAATTCAATACCTTTGGCAACTAAATAGTTGCAAACAATGAAATTCGAATCTCAAAGAATAGAATCTAACATTGGCATAAAGCACCGTTATAACTCTTGTTCCACAGAAGTACAGTCAGGCTTTCAGCACCCACCACCATAAACCTAACAAAAATTGATGCCCTTAAACAATACCGGCATTTAAGAATGTTAACCATAGTTGCACCAGTGATTCATAAGACACAGCAAGGAATGTTAACCTCACAATGTGCAGGGAAACCAATTAAGAATCTATTACATCTCTGGAAAACAAATCTATGTATTTCACTGCTTTGCAAACAAGAGGTACATACTGTGGCGACATAGTTCTGTAACAAAAAAGAAAGGTTTTCCCATAAACATAACAGCTTTTTATCTATCATAGATATCTATTTCTATATAATTATTTAAAAAATGGTTCATCATATACACAACTGACTTTCTAAACAAATCCAAGTTAAAATGGCTTACATTTGCAGCTTGCCGGTACATGAGAGAAAACAGGTGCTGGCATTAATTGAGACCCTGCATCCTCAGACATTAGCAATGGCCTTTTCATAAATTGCATGGAGTATTTCAGATTCAGGATGCCCTTTTCCAATCTTACCAACAAACTCATCGTGATTGAATTATGTAGCTTGAGCTTTAACATTGTGTAGCTCAGTCATGGATCTCATCTTTGGCAAGACAAGAAACCCAGGCATTAGAAGCTTTTCCAAATTCATATTTAAAAATTGGGGGACTTTACCACAAAACTTGGAGGCAGCTCCAAAGTTTAATTATGAAGACCATCTTTTGCAGAATCCTTCTTTAATTCTTTAGATAGCCCATAGGTTTTAACAATTCCTTGGTTTCTTCTAGTGAGAGTCACAACTTAAAAACTGTGATTTTGGCCTTCCGCCATAGATTTGGCGGAGGGCTAAAACAAAGCTATACATTTTGCTTTCTTCAACAACAATCCTGTGTCTACAATCAAGATGAACCCCAAAAAAATATTGTACCTTTTGCTTTATCTGACAACAGCGGTTTTGTCAATAAAATGAACTTTATTTGACAAAAATAATCTTGTGAATGAAATTAACTTGAGCCAAAATTAGGCTGTACATTTTGCTTTCTACAATAACAATATTGAAAATAAGAACATCTTTCGTTGACAACAAGAGTCTTATCAATGACATCAACTTGAGCAAATCGAGGTCGTGAATCTTGCTTTCTTTGAAAAGAGCAATCTTGTGAATGAGATCAGTTTTCTTTCACAACTACTTGTGAATAACATCAGTTTTATTTGACAATAATTATTTTGTAAATGAGATCAAAGTTTTTTGCCAACAATCTTGTCAATGAAATCAGCTTTCTTTGACAATAACAATCTTGTGAATGAGAACAATTTTCCTTGACAATGAGCAAAACAAGAGTGTAATACGTTTTGCTTTATCTGATAACAACAATCTTGTTAATGAGATAATTTTCCCTGACAACAACAATCTTGTGAATGAGATAACTTTCCTTGACAACAGCAATTTTGTGAATGATATCCACTTGAGAGAAATGAGAGTGTAATAGCTTTTGCTTTATCTCACAATAATAATCTTGTGAATAAGATTACTTGAACAAAATAAAAACATATATTTTTGCTTTATTTGAAAGACGTTTTCTATGACAACAACAATCTTGTGAATGAGATCGACTTTCTTTAACAACAACAATCTTGTGAATGAGATCGACTGTTGTTTATGAGATCAACTATTCTTTTGATAGTGAATGAGATCGACTTTCTTTGACAACAAAGATCTTGTGAATGAGATCGATTGTTGTTAATAAGATCATCTATTCTTTTGATAGTGAATGAGATCAACTTTCTTTGACAACAAAGATCTTGTGAATGAGATCAACTGTTGTTAATGAGATCAACTATTCTTTTGATTGTAAATGAGATCAACTTTCTTTAACAACAAAGATCTTGTGAATGAGATCAACTGTTGTTAATGAGATCAACTACTCTTTTGACTGTGAATGAGATCAACTTTCTTTAACAACAAAGATCTTGTGAATGAGATCAACTGTTGTTAATGAGGTCAACTATTCTTTTGACAGCAACGAACTTGTGAATAAAATCAACTTCAACAGGCATCAAACAAAAATTTGACAAAAATGCTGACATAAACCTGGTTTGTTGATCATATTGACAAATTGCTCCACTTTGTCGAGGGTTTGGAGCCTTTCCAACTATGGAGCGATTTTGCACATCCATGAAATATCTGCAGAAGAGAGGTTAAATTTACTTGTAGCAAGTATGTAAAGGGGTTTTGCAAATGCAAATCGACGAGAGTATTTAGAATTTTACCTGAATAGAATTGTAAAATAGAAGTTGATCTGTACAATCCAAGAATAAAAATCAATCTCCGCCCCGCAAATAAGTGGCAGCACAGAACTTTCTTCATCATCGTTTCTGCCGTGGCTGTCCTCCTGCTCCGAATTCATTATGTTAGGGTTAACATCGCTTGGTTCTCGACAAGTTTTATAGATAAATGCGTTTTTAAAATAATTAATAAAAAAAATGTTTTAAGACGTGTCCCATGGAAGGAGCCATGGCTCTCGATCATATTTTTTGTGCTCTTGAATTCATAAAGTTGTGTCATTGGATTCAAGTTGTGTTGGAGAAACGAGTCTTAATATGAATTATTACTAGCCATTGCATCCTAGCGTGCAATGTCCAAATAGCATGTAGAAAAGAAGTAATGAGTGGTATAGTGGCATTTATTATATTTGAGAAGAGAGTATACACTTTTGTCAAGGTTGAATGTTTGTTGTCCATCCATTATTTGAAGATTGAAAGAATGTAGCGACACATGTTTGTTGTCCTACGTTGGAAAAGAAATGGAGTAGAATGAATGCTTGTTGTCCTACACTTCTGTCGAGGTTGAATGCATGTTGTCCATCTATCATTTGAAGATTGAAAGAATGTCGTGATATGTTTTGAATAGTAGTGGGTAAAAGTAGGTTTGGAGATGACAAACTTTTTTTCCTTTTTTTTGGTCAACTATTTGCATGTGATGGTGCCTATAATCAGTCCTCTTCTTGTTTCCTGAGAGCAACATATGAGCTTTGTTGCATGCGTGCATATCTTTGGAGTGTGAAGCTAGGACATATGCAAAGATTTGCAAGGTTGCACACTCTTGGTGGGCACTAGCAAAAGTCACTAAAGAGGATGATTAAACAAGCTCCATAAGGGATTTGATTATGGTAGGGAGTGCTTCATGTGACTTGATGTCAATGCATTTGAAAATAATTTTGGACCAATGAAGCTCATTTCGACTATTAGAATGTATCGAATGAAATGCATGCTTTTCTAGAATGTTGCTAGTGTTTTCCCTTATATGGGGCTTAATTCTTTTATCAGTATTCAAACAAAATGAATGGCCGATGCATGTATGTTGAAAGTCGCAACTCCAGTTGGTGCGAGCAACAACAATGATGACTGGTCATGCAGGGCTATTCCCATGAGGGTGGATTCGATTATAATTATCAAGTGTGACTTTCTGGTAGTTGCAATTCCTTGTACGATGATTTTCAGAGGTGGTTGTAGTTCCATGGCAGAAGACTGTGACACAATTATGTCATAGGCTTTTTGTTGCTCAGTAGATAGCTTGTTTGGGGTAGGTTGATTCATAACATGTGGGACATGAAATGTTGGATGGTTCAATGAAATCAATAGCAAACACATGTAACAATGGATTAAAGCTTGGTTCTACCCAATTATGGTTTTGCTTTATTCCGCGTCAACCAAGCATGTCGAGCCATTCATCAAGACTATCTTCTTGCATTGCACGTTCCCTATCAGAAGGAGTTTCATCATCAATGTTTGTCAATGGATCTAGAGATGTATGGTTCACGTCATGGATGGTAGCTGTGTGAAATTCTTTCCCAATGGGCTATAATATCTTGCTTTGATTCACCAATATCATTGTGAATGTTTTGAAATGGTTGGTATAGTAGCAGTTCACTCCAACAGAATGCTTGAAAACATTTTGTTACCTCGTGTTTGAATTTTACTAAAGCATCCATGCCTTAGAAAATTTTCCATTCTTAATTTGCCACTATTTGTCTTCCTTTTCGAAAGTTGAGTCTTTACTTAGTCATTTTCGTGTATTGTCAAAAATCCTCTGAGTTTTTTAACCAAAGTCGTCAGGTTCAAGAGTTCTTGAACCGCCCGACTTCCTGACTGGTCTCCAAGTCTTGCGTCCCTAAGTCTTTTTCCCATCGGTCTTGGTTACCTTTATTCTAAAGAAAGCCTTTGTTGTCAGGAGGTCGGAAGTTCTTTGAACTTCTGAGCTCTCAAGTCTTATGGTTCAAAAATTCAATAAATCTCCAACTCACCGACTGAACATGCTCGTTGCTCCCATGGCGTCTTTCTTTGAGCTGTCACGTAGTACGATGAAAGGACACATGTCATCTCGCATTAAATTTGGAATGTGTGTAAGTACATTGGCACACTTTTTAGAGGGAAACCCAAAGGGGATTTTACAAATTTCCAAGTTCGATGCGCCGCCAAAAATTAATAAATTTATGAGTGGATTTACGAGAGGTGACATGAAACCCAAATAAGTTAACCACTTTGTTCAATTTTTTCATAATTCTGCGAAGGAGATACATTGCATAGCAGAGAACAGCTAATCCACTACGCATGAAGAGTCCACAGAATTCTAGGTTTACAAGTTAGCACGATTGGCCTTCTTTATTCCATTTTTCCCTCTCTAGCTATAAGAACACAACATTTCATTTAGGTGGTGGAGATACTTTATTTTCATGTATCTATATAGCGATTCTCCTATGTGTATTGCATTTTCCTTCTATGTCTGTGAATATTTCAAAGTTTCTGGCTAGTTGGGTTTTCAAATTGGTGAGAATGAAATTCAAATTTCAAGGGGCCCCTATGGTCCCTGTGGTAGAAAATGGTTTGTCTGGTGAGAGGGATACAGAATTGGGTCACATTGACCTTGATGATTTTTGGAAGAGAATGCAACCCAAAGGTCGAACCTCCTTGGATAATAAAATTGTGAGTAGTGGCTTAGACCGGGCTGGTGGTTTTCCACTCGATGTGCGTTGTCCTGACTTGGTGGTTGCTTGTGCCAATAATTATTTCCTAGAGTCTCAAGAAATAACAGCTTCAGACGACTCTATTGTTGCCAAAATTGACTCATAATCCATTGCTCTTGCTTGGAATCTAGATGAATATGAGGAAAATGTTGATGTCTCTTTATCTTCTGTTTGGGGGTATTATAATGAGAGAAAAGATTTCAAGGAAGAAATTTTATTACCCTGTTAAACCGTGTAGTTGGGAGCTCTGAATCTGATGCCTTTGATTACTGGATGTGTAGATTTATCCTGTTAATTTGTGGAGATCACAATAGAGACTGGGTGAGGGTAATCAATGAGTGTATGCACGAATAGCTGGTGAATTTCCCATGAACCGTAAGATTTCATGTGTTCTCAGCTAATATATGTGTTGGCTCATAGAGAAGTTGCATGGCCCGATTTAAGAGCTCAAGGATCTCCCACCCCAAGCACACCTATGTATCAAACTTTTCTGTTAGGGTTAGTCAGCAGAAGATATCAATTAAATGCAAATAAAGATTAAATAGAGGAATGGAAATACACAGAAAATAATAACAACAAGAGACAAGTTTTAACGTGGTTCACCCAAACTTGGGCTACATCCACCATACAGAGAGTCCAATATTATTATCCAGTAAATCAAACCGATTACAACCAACAATCCCTGCAACTCAATACTGTTGCAAATGCTACAATACATCTCAATGGAAACCCTAACCCTTAGCCGCTTTAATCAAGCTTATGTCGGTTACAAAAAATAGGGTTTTTTTATGTCAGCTAATAGAAAAATAATTTGGGGGGAAACCACGCCGATAAAAGTGGGGTAAATTTAACCTCCAAGTCTATTTAGGCCCCAAATAACAACAATCTCCCACTTGGAGACTGATCAGACTCCACACCATATCATCTCCCACTTAGAGACTGATCATAACACCGCTTACCCTGTAGCTCCCACTAGAAATAAGCACCATGGACTCTATTGTTCTGTTTTTGTTGTTTTCAGTCTAGAAGACCAACTGAAGCTGAAGAGGAGCTTAGCTTCTCCCTTGTGACTACCTTTGTAAACATATCCGCTGAATTTTCATCTATATGTATCTTTTCCAATCGTAACTGTCCATCATCCAACACCAACCGAATAAAGTGATACCTCAACTATATGTGTTTGGTCTTTGAATGCAAGGCAGAATTCTTTGCAAAATGTATGGCACTCTGGCTGTCCATAAACAAATAACTGTTAACATGTTGTTTGCCTAATTCTTCAATGAAAGATTGCAGCCATATCATCTCCTTGCTTGCCTCTGTTGCAGCTACATATTCTGCCTCTGTGGTGGATAAAGCAACCACCTTTTGCAACCTAGAAATCTAACTCACCATTGTCCCACCTACAGTAAAGACATAACATGCAGTACTCCGTCTGGTATCAATATCCCCTGCCAAATCTAAGTCTACATAACCTGTAGTACTCCGCCTGATATCAATATCCCCTACCAAATTTGAGTCTACATAACCTGCTAAATCAGTATTAGAGCCCCCAAAACATAAGTGTTTATTGGATGTACCTCTCAAATATCTGAGAATCCATTTTACTGCATTCCAATGCTCCAATCCAGGATGATGCTTACGACTCCTACAACATGTGCAATATCCGGTCTTGTGCATACCATGGCGTACATTAAACTTCCTACAGCTAAAGCATATGGTACCTTGGACATTTTGTCTTTCTCCTCTTGTGTCTTTGAACACATTTCCTTAGTCAATTTCAAATGACTAGGCAAAAGTCTGCTGACAATTTTTGCATTCTCCATATGGAATCTCTGCAACACTTTTTCAACATAATCATCTTGAGATAGAGTCAATTTTCTGTTCTTCTTATCTCTACAAATTTTCATATCAAGGATTTGTTTTGCTGCCCCCAAATCCTTCATAGAAAATAACTGTGTTAACTACTGTTTTAACTCTCTTATGTGATCCATGTTAGACCTAGCTATAAGCATTTCATCAACATATAAACATAAAATAATGTAGCTATCATTATCCAACCTCTTAAAATAAACACAATGGTTAGAATTACACCGGCTGTAGCCTTGCTCAACCATAAAACTATCAAATTTCAAATACCATTGTCGAGGTGCTTGTGTCAGGCCATACAAACTTTTCTTCAATCTGCACACCAGTTTCTCCTTACCTTTGACCTCAAATCCTTGGGGTTGTTCCATATATATCTCCTCCTCCAAATAATCATGGAGAAAAGCAATTTTCACATCTAGCTGTTCCAAATACAAATCTTCAGCAGCCACAATACTTAAAACAATACGAATAGAAGTCGTCTTAACAACCAGAGAAAAATCTCATCAAAATCAATGCCTTTTTTCTGTGCAAATCCTTTTACAACTAACTTGGCTTTAAATCTTTTCTTACCTCCATCTTCCTCTTTCAGCCTATAAACCCATTTGTTTGGTAAAATTGTTTTACCTGCAGGCAACTTACATAATTCCCAAGTCTAATTTTTTAGCAAGGAGTCCATTTCTTCTTTCATTGCAAGCTCCCACTGAACCTGTGTATCCACCTACATAGCTTCATCATACCCTTCCGATTCACCAGCATCTGTTAACAAATAGAATACAAAGAGGGAGAAAACCTTTTTGGAGGTCTACTTAGTCTTGTTGACCATCTAACATTCACTGAATTTTGTGGTATTTCTTGTTGTTGTTGCGGAGCATGATGAACCACTAGAACATCACTATTTGGAGTATCATCTAGTACCACATAATCCTTTTCTTTCTTCTCATGCTACTAAACTGATCTTTGTACAACACCTTCTCATTGAATATAACATCCCTGCTTCTCACAATTTTTTGATTTTTAAAATCCCAAAGCCTATAACCAAATTCATCAATGCCATATCTAATGAAAGTACATTTTTTTAATTTTGCATCCAACTTGGTTCTATTTTCAGAATCTACATGTGCAAATGTTTCACAGCCGAAGGTTTTGAGAAAAGAATAACTCACCTTCTTACCTGTCAATGCTTCCTCTAGAATACCACAGCCCAAAGGAACTAAAGGACCTCTATTAATTAAATATACAGCAGTGTTGACAGCCTCTAGCCACATGTTTAAAGGCAGCCCAACATGCAATCTCATGGTCCTTACACACTCCATTATTGTCCTATTCATATGTTCACCCACTCCATTTTCCTGTGGAGTCCCTGGAACCGTTTTCTGCCTACGAATTCCATTAAAGGAACAATAATCCTCAAATTCATTGCTGCAATAATCACCACCATTATCAGATCTGAGACATTTTGATCTTTTACCTATCTCATTCTCAACCAAGCTTCTCTATTTCTTAAATGTTTCAAATACATCAGATTTCTGCCTAAGAAAATAAATCCAAACCTCCCTAGTTACATCATCTATGAATATAGCATAATACTGAGAGCCACCAAGAGAAGATACCTGAGCCATTCCCCATACATCTGTATGCACAAGCTCCAATTTTTCATCATTCTTTTGCTTCCCATCCTTGAGAAAATTGACTCTTTTATTTTCCATACACACAACTTTCACAGAAATCTATATTAATACATTTCAGACCTGGTAAAACTTTCTTAGACGAAAGTACATTCATACCTTTTTCACTCATATGCCCAAGTCTGTTATGCCACAGTGTTGTCTCAGAACCTGCAGCAACTATTTCAGTCTCTTCCTGCGAACCTGCAGCAACTGTTCCTGAACCTGCTTGTTTTTTCTCTGCAACAGCTAAAGTAGAAGGAATAGTATGACCTGTACAAAGATATAAGGTGCCTACTTTCACACCTTCTGCTACTATTAAGGCACATTTTGAAACCTTCCATTTTTTATCAGTAAATGTAACAATGCAACTTTCTTCAGCTAGCTGCCCTGCTGAAATTGAATTCCTACTGAGCCTTGGAACGTCTCTTACCTTTTGTAGTAGCCAATGATTCCCATTATGCAACTTAATCTTAATTCTTCCCTTTCCAACAATCTGACAGGGTTCGTTATCTCCCAAATAAACCAGCCCAAAATCCCCTTGAACATAATTAAGAAAATAACTTCTATGGGGCATAGCATAAAATGAGGCCCCTGAATCTAAAACCCATGAATCATCAGCATTATCTAGGGAAAGAATCAAAGCATCATCTTTAGATTTATTACTTACCATATTTGCCTCCTTATTTCCTTCTTGTTTGTCTCCTTCTTTATTCTTCCGAGACTAACAATCTTTCTTCAGATGACCTGGTTTCCTATAGTACCAGCAATCTTTCTGTCCTCTGGATTGGCATCTCTTGTCCTTTGATTTTCCTCGTGACTTCCCATGACCTCCAGAACCTTTTCCTCTCTCCTTTGATCTGCCCCTGCTTTCTGCATTCAAAACACTGCCTGATGTGGATCCACCTGAGTTTTTTCTACGAATTTCCTCACTCAAAATAACACCAACAACATCATCAAATTTCAAGGTATTTGAACCAGAAACAGAGTTACTAACCACCATTACCAAACTATTCCAGCTTTCAGGCAAAGAACATAATATCAGGAGAGCTCTAACTTTTTCATCGAATTTTACATTTACAGAAGTCAATTGACTGGTAAAATTATTAAATTCATTTAAATGATCCATCACAGATCCACCTTCAATCATTTTTAGATTAAATAAACGCTTAATGAGAAATACCTTATTTGAGGCTGAGGGTTTTTCATACAATTTAGCCAAAGCTTTCATCAGACCATCTATTGTCTTTGCTTTCATTATATTGAATGCCACTAATGGTGCCAAGCACAACCAAATGGTTCCCAGTGCCTTTCTGTCCAAAAGATTCCAATCCTCATCAGTCATTGCTGTTAGTTTCTTGGCTACTCCTTCCAACGGCCTCCATAAATCCTTTTGATAGAGATAATCCTCCATCTGCATCTTCCATAATTGATAGTTTTACCCATTGAATTTGTCTACCTTCAATTTACCCTCGTCCAACATTGCTCCCACTCAACCGTGAGACCTTCCTGCAAATGATAATCGAACACAATTCGCTCTAATACCACTTGTTAGGGTTAACCAGTAGAAGATATCAATTAAATGCAAATAAAGATTAAACAAAGGAATGGAAATACACAGAAAATAATAACAGTGAGAGAGAAGTTTTAAAGTGGTTCACCCAAACTCGGGCTACATCCATCAAACAGAGAGTCCAATATTATTATCCAGAAAATCAAACCGATTACAACCAGCAATCCCTACAACTCAATACCGCTGCAAATGCTACAATACATCTCAATGGAAACCCCAACCCTTAGCCGCTTTAATCAAACTTATGTTGGTTACAAAAATAGGGTTTTTTTATGTCAGCTAGTAGAAAAATAATTTGGAGGGAAACCGCGCCGATAAAAGTGGGGTAAATTTAACCTCCGAGTCTGATTAGGCTCCAAATAACAACATTTTCCACAATTGCAGAGGAGTGAGGGTATGAAAGATTTTCGGTGAAACAATGATGCATTTTCCATGTGTCTTACAAAAAAAGAATTAAAAGCTCACTAGAGCGGAGGATCTCTGCAGAAGCCGCTGCCTTAGTCATGACTTTTGGAAGTTTTTATGTGCAGTTTGATCACTTCTCCTACTTGAGGATTGAGGGTTTTGAAAATGGGTAAAAGTACAAAGTTGTGTCACACTTTAGATAAGTCTGCACAAGTGAATTTAAGTATTTCTAACTAAAAATCAATTTTGGTCAAACATATGATCTTGTAAGATTCATTCTAGCTAAGTTAGATATGTTCACAACTCTTCCAACTAAAAATGTTGGCTAAATGCATATGTAGCACCACTCTGAGGCCAATTTACCAATTTAAAATAAAATTATTTGAAAAACTTGATATTTCAACAACTTCTACTCATGTAAATAATATTTTAAAAAAAATATAAAAATACCCTTTTGTAGATCTATACGTTTAGTTTTCAAAAGTATATATTTTAATAATTTAATTATTATTTATATTTTTCTTTCTATTTTTACTAAAAGTAGGTTATCAGCATAAAACATTAGGTCAATTACCATGTCAAGGAAAAATAGTAAAACTTATTAAAAAAATTGAAAAAAATATGATGCAGTAGATAAAAGAATCTATATCAAGATGGTATAATTTTTTTTCTATTTTAGATAAATAGTTAATATGAAAGTTGACGTCGAATGGAAACAACTACGTTTTAATACATTCACATTTTATTATTTATTTAAAAATATATATTTATCAAAATTGGAAAAAAAAAATATTTATGCACTAAAATTTCAAGTTATAAATACACAAAAAAATTGAAGAAAAAAAAAATTTACTATATAAAGATTGACGTCTCATGTAACTTCATTTTTCAGCATTTTATTAGCACCTAAATAATAGTGTCAATTTATTAAAAACTATATTCAAATTATTAAAAATACCAATATAAAATATACTAAAAAATAAATATTTTATTAGTTTACATCATTTCAAAATTTAAAACATATATGTCACTTTTTAGTGATTCACGTTTAAAAGTTTGATCAGCATTGGTCATTTCCTTTATAAAAGTGTGACACAACTTTGTGTTTTTACCCAGATGCCCCATTAAAAATGCCACGGTATCTATTAGATTACCTTATATTTCTAGAGGTGTGTCGTCAAATGGCGGTCATGAATGCAAAGTATCATGCGATGAAAAAGAAAGGGTATTATTTTCCTCTGACAATCTCTTTTTATTCTTATAAAAGTAATGATAGTGCTAGAAGTGTGGACAAATTGCTAGCTGAGTGACAGTAAACTGGTCCGGATTGCTCCGTATTGAAATATTATGATATGCGGATCTAGAGGCATGTTTGGGAAGTCAGTATGTATCATCAACTCAAGTGGTTCATGGTTTGGAGGTCCGCAAGCAATCTTTCTTGTGTAACAGTCATGGCAAACAGTGTTCTTGAGGTTCTGGATGAAGATGCAAGTGATTCTGATGATTTAAAGAAGTGCGGATATTTTTGTTGAATTCAATGTGCTTGTGGAGGTCTTTGGATCATGTGACTGCTATGTTGGAGGTCCGCATTGAAGTTTGAGCTCGTTGGTGAAGATTTCCTTCTTGGTGTTGTTGTTCTTCCCAGTCTTGGCTGACCGGATGATTCAAGAGTGTTTTGGATGATCTAAGAGCAATTCAATGGAGCGTGGTGTGTTAATCAAGGAAGACTTGAGTCCCAGTTATGTTTGGCCGACAACTTAGTGATTCACATTAAGTCAAATGCTTGTAGTGCCGACCTTAATGTTTATTCCAAGGTTGATGAAGCATATAAAGGCATGTAGTTGAGTTGTTGAAAATCATCCTTGTACAAAACAATAAATCCGAAGAAAGGATGAGAGGAAAAGTAGAGAAGAGGAAAAGCAGAGGAACAAGAACAATAAGGGATGAAGTGATAGTGAAGAAGTATTTGTGAGAAGAGAAGAAGTTTTGTGAGCATTCAAAGAGACTGAACCAGGCATGAAGAAGATACTAACTCTTAGTTAATTCCTTTTGTATTAAACATAAATTCTATAGGCAGTGAGCCTCTTTTGAGCAATGAGCTCTGGGCAGTGCACCTGAAGGCAAGTGCCTTCCCATTTTTAATTACTTTTAATAGGGTACGAATCTTGTGGGTTAACCCCACCGTAGTTTTTCCCTTAACTGGGTTTCCACGTCAAAAATCTTGGTGTCAAGTGTGTAAATTGTGTTTCTGCTCATGTGTTATTATTTCATGCTTTAATGTTTACATCATTAATCTGTTTGTAAGTTGTGAAAGAAGTTTAAAAGGAGAAACGGTTAATTTTGTGGGACAACTAATTCACCCCCCTCTCAGTTGTCTGGCCTAATTCCAACAAAGTTGAGATGATAGGTTGTTGGGGAGGAAACGTGACTCCCTATCTTTTAATCTCCAATTACTAATTACCATATATCTAGGAGTTGTCAAGAGAAGCATGAGCAATTGGGACAAAGGATGACTGGCTCCCATCCTTGTCTTCATGAGGAATTCTTTGAGTCTGTCAACAGAAACTTTCCTCTTAATCACCAAGTAAGCAATCCAAGCATGACACTCCTCTTCAGTTAAGGTTCTTGAAGAAGGTCATCACAAAGAGACAAGAGAAGAGGGATGAATGATGCCTCTCTACCCGAACACCCAAATTCCAGATACAACCAGGGTCATTAGAACTTTATCCAATTGGCTCATCCACAGGAAGCAACTTCTTATAGTCAGAGTTTCTGACCAATCTTTAACTTTCCCTGCAAGAATGCATTCATGCAACTATGGTTCTAGGAAAGCGACAAGATTGTGGAAACCAGAAACTCTCATTCTTACCTATGCCTCCTATTCCTTGTCCTGAATTTTCCTCATTCCTTAATTCGAAAAGAGCAAATATGTAACCAAGAAAACAAAGGCATACTCTTTCGGGAAATACACTAAAAAACACAAGGAAAAAATCTCTGCTCAGAATCCATGACAAAGAAATGATGTGGACAAATTATGTGAAGGCACCCATTTATAGGAAAAGTTGGATTGAACTGATCTCCATTTCCATCAACCTGCATAATTTCACCTCAGGTGTCTGTAGGTTTTGCACACTCAAATTTATTGCTGAAAATGCTCAAAAATTGCATCATGATCACTAAAGCACAAAGTGATGGCCCGAGACATTTAATGTCCCATGAGCAATAGATAGCTAGAGTGGTCATCAAAATATATTCAAAAATTAGATTCAGTTGAAGCATGCTATTTGTTAAATCACGACTCAACCAAACTGTCTACGTGTGAAATTCTACATTTAAATTTAGGTCGATGATTGAAAGCACATCAAAATGAGATCAATGGCTTAAAGTCCATTGAGTTAGTTGTCATCCAATCAGAATATTCCAGCAAAGCACATTTCAATATGCCAAAACTACATGTCACCTTATCATACCATCATAGGCCTTGAGGTACCCACGCTACTTCTTCTACGCTCACGCATTGGGTGCCAACTTCATTCTCCCGGTATGGGACCCACCAACCACTAAACATATCATCACACCAGCACAAGGAATATCCCTTCGCATCTTCTTACAAAGCACTCACATGATAAAACAAGGAGCATACACATAACCAATCACTTATCACACCATCGCATCTGCAATAGACCTGCCAACTAAATGATATGCGATGCCACGATGACTTCCAACTCATCATTAAATTCATCATATCAGCCCTTAAAAGATATTTTGTACACACGAAAGCTAGTAATGAACTCAAAGGGTCAGTAAAGAATGAAGCTAAGGACATTATGTCCTCACTTATGCTTGACTCTTCTTTCCTCAAAAGAAGGATCCATCATGCCCTAGGAGGGCAGAGGAAAATATGAAGTAGAATGGAATGCTATAACAAAAGCATAAAGGAAAGGAGTCACCATGAGCATGGAAACCCTAGCTTTCTTGATGCGACATCACAACTTGACTCAATAAGTTGGTGTATCCCAAAGAAGTAGAGATATCTTAACAAGACCTGCAAGAAGTTAGTGCAACATCAATAATCCACCATAAAGAGCTTTAGAGAAGCATAAAGAGCATGAGATAGAAGAAGAGAGAGTGCAAGTGTGTGTAGATTGCTTAGATGTTCAAATGAATAAACTAACTTGTTTATATATGCATTCCTACTCACCAACAATGAATAAAACCAAATAGGGCCGACATGTATAAGCCAAGGAGGTGTTCTAAGCTGACACCACAAAAATAGGGTTGAGGCTAACATCTAGGACCAAGGCGCTAGGCGCCCTGGTCCTTTAGCCCCACAAACTCTAGAGAGTGTTTATTTAAGTGGGCTTAGACCCTTCCTAACTTTATTTTGTCGGGTTTATCCATTGGGATTGAGATTTAATTGTTTTAGGTCCACCTGGGTGCTAAACTAGGTGTAAAATGGCAAGGATACACATTTTACTCCATAACAACATTAACCCAAAATGTAAAACACTGTCTTGACTAGCTTGCTAAGAAGAAGGTACAACACATGTGGGTGATAGAGTAGAATAAGTATCTTGATATAATTTTTATTGTTGTGAAGAATCTCCATCTTCTAATACCTCAATTCTGGGATTTCTTCTTACCTCCAATTTCTTCCTTGGTGCCTCACTATCCTCTTCACATTAGCTTTCCATCCTTTGGTTGTCTTCAGGTTCATCTCCATCATCCCCTCCCTGCAAGGCAGTCCTTGACCTGGTAGTGTAAACATTTGGAAAATAATTTTGAATAGGAAGGGCAATAGGAGACCTTTGTTCCTGGGTTGCCCATTCTTTTTGGGGAGAACTAGCCCCAACACATACAATAGCCTTTGTTTTCAACCATCTTCAGGTCTTGTCTAATACAAATTATGAACGCACATGGATGTCAGTGATCTCTTTTTTTGACCATCTAACCTTAGGTAGTGGTCTTGAGCTCTCAACATAAAAACCTTCATCTATCATATCTAAACCATCTTCAATGGCATCAAGAATACCCCATCCAAGGTTGAAGATCAATAGTGAGCCTCATCCATTCACTTCTCTGGACTTCACATTCATCATTGCAATCATACCAATAATCTTCTAGATGGGGCTGGTGACGATAGGATGAGCCACCATAAAAATTATTTTTCACATAATTTTTGCTATCAAAGAAAGGCCTTGAAGAAACAAGTGAAAATTAAATTTAGACAAAATGCTCTCCACATTCCTTGCATCATCATGAGTTTTTCATGTATAATAGGTCAAGCTAACAAGAAAGGGATAACCTTTCTTCTTCATATCATGGTGTCGTTTGGTCACTTGGGCCATCTATCTACAAACTTCAAGGAAAACAACAAAATCACTAGCATACTTAGGCAATTTGTATAGTGCATTCTCAAAGCCACCAACTCTCACATAAGAAAACATTTTAAACTAAATAAAGAAACTCCCAAACTGCATGATGAACTGTGCAATTTCATGAGATATCCAAACTCTTGGATTACCATCAATTCTTCTCACATTGAACATCAGAAAGGTGTCATTCACATGCATGTAGTCCTTATTACCACATTCTTCCTATAGTTGTGGAAAGTATTCATACACTGGAGTGTCAATGGAAAGAGACTCATAGGTTCTCAAACTAGGCCACACCACCTGACTACTGGCTATTACATAGAACAAGTAGGAGGACATATAAAAAGAGTTGTTCTTGTGAAAATTTACCAATTGGTCATCTATATGATCACTGATCAAACTAGCCCAGTCTACATGTTGCGACTCACTACAAATTACCAATATAAATTGACACATCCATTTCTCGAAAGAAATGGAATCACTATTCCCTACCACCCTGTGCAATAAGGTAATCATGTCTGATATATCTTCCTTGAAATAAGCCCTCACCAGGTTTTTGGGAACCTAGGATTTACCTTTCTTCTCATTTTTGAGCCATCATTTAGAAATGACCATTAAACACCAGTCCTTTCTATCAAGGAAATAATTCCATCTACTTTTAACAGACATCTATGCAAACTCCTCTCTTTTTGGTAGATTGAGGACATGGCTCATTGTTTCAACATCCAATTTAGCAATCACAATCTCATCAAAAGATCGAATCTCTCAGAACTCGATATGATAATTTTTCACACAGGCAAGACCAAATCAGCACACTGAATAGCATGTGGGAACCCACCCACATGGGCAAGGCCTTTTGTAATATGTTGTCATTGATGTCAAAGGCACGGAGTCATTAAAGGAGTAATTGATGTTAAGAGTTGCCTGTTATACATTCCCGTTGGAAAGATTACAAAATTGAAGGACATTTTAGAGATACGATTTTGTTTAAATTAAAGATTTAAACATAAGAAATAAATAGTGTTATGGGCTGACCCATATGATATCCCCTTGGAATTTAAAGAAGAATAAGATTTAAAATTATCAAAGTTTGGCCGACCTCCCAAGTGGCTAACCTCCAAAAAGGGAATTTAAACATAATAAAAAGGTGACCGACTCCCAAAAAGAAGAAAATATCTCTTTAGTTTGAGTGCCCATTCTATATAAGTATAAGATCTTGAAGAGGTGTGACATGAATAAGAAGACATGCGATTTATTTTAAATAAGCAGCAATTTTGATAAGGCGGCAATTTTTGTTAGAGTAGCGATTTCACAAAGAGCAGCAATTAATTATGAATAGGCAGCAATTTGTTTTGAGGAGGTTTGATTAGTGAAAGGTGGTGACTATTGCCTCAATAACCTCCTTTGAGGAGATATAATAAGTGAGTGAAGGTGTGTCTTGAAAGAAAGCAATTCAATGTTGTATTTATGAGTTTGAGAGAAGAGAAGGAGCAAAATATGAAGAGCAAATCTAATTTATTTTGAGAAGGTATTATGAGTGTTTATTAGAGAAGATCAAAGAGAAAATATATACACATTTATAATCAACTTTGTGAGAAAGATTGGTCCATGATAGTGATTAGATTTGAGATGGAAGAGAGTGATTATATTTGGATCAGATTTTGGTGAAGGAGAAATTCATATCAGCCATTTAAGAATTAATAGGTTGATGCCTATCTTTGTTGAGTTGGTTCTCGGTGGTGGGGATTGGTGTCTCCATTAGGTTGGTGCCTATAAGATTCTATAAGTGGGGATTGGTGTCTCTTGTGGGTCGGTGCTCACAAAAGAAACATTCTAAGAGAATTAGATTGGTGCCTACAAAAGAAGATCAATCGATATATATGTAAGTAATATTTTACCATAGTTTTCTCCCACAAGGGTTTCCACATAAAATCGTGTGTTCTCTTTATGTTCATAATTATTTTTGATAAGATAAGTGGCAAAAAAGGGTGCCAATCCCATAACAAAACAGCCACAAAGGGCTCACCAAAACTCAAATAGTTTAGAAAAAAACCATTAAAGTTAAGCAACCTAGCAAAAGACAACAGAACCAATATATAAAGTATAAGAGAAACAGGATGCCACAGAGAAAACAGATTGATTGCAAACTGACAGTAGACCAACCCCCAGCCACCAACGGCTAATTGAACATCTTGTCCTAGTCATCAACAAGGAACTGGAGCACGTCCTCGTACTTCTTCATCTTCATGTCTATTTTCTCTTGGTCTTTTAGACCCTTCTTCTAGAGAGCCAACAGAGTTGTGGTGGATCTATGCATGACCCTGGTAGAGAACTTGACCAGGGTATTAAACTTTTGTTCCAGATGGGTCATCCTATCCTCCAAGGTCTCTTTAGCCTTGCCCTTGTTATTTTTAGTACCTTTCTTCTTCTTACTGATCACTTTAATCTTCTCCTCGGTGTTGTCAATATCTGAGCCTTGCACATTAAAATCCAGAAAGTTGCTGGGACCTTCTTCACCAGCATCCAACAACTCAATCTTGTTGCCTTTGTTAACAAAAACATCACCACCCATTTGCTCAGTCTCCTCCACCATAGTGTCCATGTTGATATTAGCCCCTGACTCCAAACCCTGGAGCTCCGCAGAACCCTTCTTGGTGCCTTCTTCAGAGTTACCCTCACCCTGCGCATCCTCCTCTACCTCAGAATTCTTCCCCTCTAGCTAGTCCTTTTCCTACATAATCACAACCTCCTCCTCAGACATAGTCGCTTTCCCCTTGGCCAAGGATGTCGGCTTAGCGGCCAACCTAGACAACCTCCTGGTTATCGGGTAGCGCATTTTTCGTGGGGGTATAAGCCTCCTCTTCAACACTATCAGAGTCCTCATTATCTTCCTCAGTGTTGACTTCTTCAACCACCGAGGTAGCTTTCAAGGTCCTAATCTCACTAATAGTTTCGTAGTCTTCTTCCATGGCTCCCTATTTCTTCTTATTGGGAAGAGAAGGGTTATCATAACTGATTTTTCTTTTTTCCAAGATAGTAGCAGGAGAAGTGGGGGTGAGGTCTTCTATGGTGGGTTCAGGACTATTAGTCATCTTGGGTTTTTTCTTACGAGGTTTTAAAGACTTGGCATAAGAATCTGGGGTAACTTCCATTATGATGACTAGGCCTTCTCTCACTAGAGGAGGGTTATGGGGTTCAATCCTGATAGGAGTAGGAGATTTTGGCGGGCATAGAGCAAGGTGAAACTTGTACAGTCTCATGATGAGACCTTGGTGTAGAGAAATTTTAGGTTTATTGGGGTCAAGGGCGTGTTGTTCTTTGGCTGCCACAATGGAGGACTCCAAGGAGGAAATCAGATAGAAGGGGAAGCTGATATGTTTACTCCTCCTAAAGTGATTAAGCACAACAAAATGGTAGTGAAAGAACCTCCTAAACCTTCCTTTCAGGGTAAAATACTTCATAATCAAGTAACATACCTCGTCCCATGGTAGAGGAAGAAGCTAGCAATCAAAACCCCCTTACAGACTATTTAGAACCTCATTTTTGTTAAGAAAAAGCTTCATGCCATCAAGGTCATAAACCTTACTCTTCCTAGGGTGCTTCATCCCATCCGTATACAGGCCAATAGCCATTCCAATCACCTCTTCAGAGACCTCAAACTCCACATTTCCAACCTTAATCCTTCTGCCATTATAAGACTACAAAAATTAAACTGAGAGACTCTCATCATAGCCCTAAAGGCATTCCAGGTATGAGGTTATCGTCTCATTGTTTTTGAATTCCCCGCACGTCTTTGGTTCAATCTGAGACCTATCTCCCCCCATAATACTATCGAACAAGTAAACAATACAATCGATTATCAGATCAAACACAACGCAAAGAGCCATCTTAGTGTAATTCTTGACAGGTTTGTTGTTAATGACTAAAGAGATAATAGAAATTAATCTGAGGGTAAAAATGATACCATCTTTTCCCATGCCTAAGGTGGCGTACTTGCTAAAAAATTCCAGACGGGCACATTTACTCCCTTTTAGATCATCATTATAAGCTTCATAAGATCATCAATAAATCTTAAGATGGGATTTCCCAAGCTGCGAAGCTGGGTTTTCACACGGCTTGGCATGTGAAAGGTTTCCTCAAGCCACCAACTCACCTTGTTATCAATGTTGTTGCTGTTGAAATGACAAGGCACCTCAATGTCGAACTGGCACTTGCTCTTCATGTCATCCTCCAACTTGTGCTCACTATCCAACTGTCTGAAGATCCTAGAACTCCGGCGGTCCCACCCTCTGTCCCTAACTTTAGATCTCATGAGGAACTAAGAGTCGGGCTTAACTCCTCTTTAATGAGGTTTTGAATCATGCGTGGGAGAGTCTTTTCATTTCTCCAACAACGCCACGTGTCCATTCCCTACCCTAAAATTGCCATCGCGTCAGCCACTTTGTTTCCCTCTCGATACACATGGCCAATGGATATTTGGTTGAAGCCGGCCAGTAAGCAAATGATGTCTTCAACTAAGCTCTTCAACTTCCAACCATTGTTAGACCTTCTCATAGCCGCATCAATAATCAACTTAGAATCTCCTTCCACTTGGAGGTTGTCTATACCCAAAGCATGGGCTATCTTTAGACCTTTAAGGAGAGCTAGACTTTCCACCATATTATTAGACTGCTGCCCAATTCCCCTAGCATAAGAAGCAATGGGGGTTCCAAGGAAGTCCCTGAAAATTCCTGCCCCCCCTCACTTGCAGACCCAGATATATTTTTTTCTGCACCATCGAAATTAACTTTGATCCACCCTCTGGGGGGCTGTCTCCAGTGAGTGTTAAGCCTGGCCATCTTGTTAGAGGTGTCCACTTTGCTCATATCCTCCTTCAGCCACTAGTTCTTGGCAATTTGAATTTTAATAGTAGTAGGGGGATGCTCAACCATACGTATCGAGCTGGAAGAAGTGTTTTCCGTAACTTCCCTACAAAAAGACAAGAAAACCTCATCAGAATTACAGGCACTTTCTCTAAAAATACGGTTGTTTCTCTCTTTCCACACACTCCAACCCAAGTGCGGGGGAATCTATCTCCATAGCTCATTTATTCTGGGATGAGAGAAAGGAGAGGACCAACTCATAGCAAAGTCCTTCAAATTGTCCTGAAAGATCCACTCCAGATTCACAATTGTTAAATCTTACATGTGTGATTGATTGTGATTGGTTAAAATTTGAAAAGAGAAAGTTTTAATACATACTAATTCACCCCACCTCTTAGTATAATTGTGTGTTTATCAATTGGTATCTGAGTAGGTTCCTTCGAGAGAGATTAACCACTTGAAGTTAGATCTTAAAAGAACACATGGTCGGTCACAAAGGATATGGATTCTCCTCAAATAGGGCACCACTATTTGATGGAACTAAGAATGTGTTTTGGAGCATAAGGATGGAGACTTATTTGAATGTACTAGGGTTTGACATTTGGAAATTCATGGTGAATGGTTATACGACTCCTACAACACCACCTATAGATGCAGATGGAAAGAAGGCAAGCAAGAACAAGGCCAAAGCAAAAAATGTTAATTTGTGTGGATTGACTGAATCAGAGTTTGTAAAAGTAATGAGATGCAAATATGCCAAAGAAATGTGGGATAAGCTAAAAAACATTTATTAAGGTGATGAAAAAGTCAAGAAGGCCAAACTCCAATTACATAGAAAGCAATTTGAGAGCTTAAAGCTGAGAGATGATGAAAATATTGCAGCCTACCTCCATGTGGATGAAATTGTTAATACCATTAGAGGACTTGGCAAAGAGATGGAAGAATCCATGATAGTACAGAAGGTGCTAAGATCTCTTCTTATGAGATTTGATGCAAAGGTTTCAGCGATCGAAGAAATAAAGGACTTGGACATGTTAACAAAGGACGAATTGCATGGGATCCTTATTGCCTATGAAATAAGAATGGTAGATCAACCATCAAAAAGGGAGGCAAAATTCAAAGACTCAAGGAATGGAAAGAATAAGGAGTCCAAACCAAGGGATTAGGTAAGTATCAAGGTAAGTTACATTTCAAATGTTTTAATTGTGGTATAATAGGTCATTTTGCTTCTAAGTGTTTGCAAGTTAAGAATAAAAATAGTGAAGATGAAGAAGACTGTAACATGAATAAAGGGAGAGGATATCAACAACATAAGAAGAGCTACAAGAAAGATCAATTTGAGAAAAGAAGGATTTCTAGAGGTACAAGAAGAGTCTCTACTCTAAGGAGTATAATAGTTCTTCAGAGGAAAGTGATGATGAATATTTTAGTGCTAGAGAAGAGATACTATTCATGGTGATGGAAACAAAGAATGATGAAGACAACCTAAAAGAAGATAAAAAGGATTTGGAAGACAAGAAGAATGAGAATGATGAAGAAGTGGATCTTGACAAAGAACTCCACTTCACATATGGTGAGGTTGAAAAGCTCTTAAGAAGAAACTCATGACTAAAGTCCATAGTTAGAGAGGAAAGTGAATCCAAAGACAAAGTATCCCAAGCTATTGATGAAGTAGAAAGAATGATCATGGATCTAAAAGTTCAATGTGAAGAAGCAAAGAGGATTGAAGAAGAAATTAGAAGTCACTTGAAAGAAAAGGAATAAAATTGTGAAAAGTTGGAGTCAGAGATTGTCTCCTTGAGGAAGGAGTTAGAGAAAACTATGGCTCAATTAAATAGGGAGTTGATAAATGTAAGGAGTTCAGAAATATTGGATGAAATTATAAACTCTCAAAAACCTACATGTGACAAGAGTGGTATTAGATTCAAAAAAGGGAAAATTTCTAAATCAGATCAACCTTCCGAGGAATCAAAGGAAGAAAATCAGAGGACCTACTCAAATGTTGTCCAAAGCTCCATCAAAAGTGAAATCAACAAAAGGAAAATCAGTGGCAAAGCATGCATGACACATTCAAAAAATCTCTCCCACTAAGGAAAGCATACACAACTAGGTTCTATCACTCTTTCCTCGTCTATTGTTTCATTTGCAATTAATTTGGGCATAAAGCAATAGATTGTAGATTGCATGCTAGGAATAAATTTGGGCATAAAGCAATAAATTATGGAGCATATGCAAGTACTAACCCTAGAAGGAACAAGATTAGAAGATATGGAATGATGAACAAGAACTTTAATTCATTTTCTCCACTCATGGACCATAACATAATATGCTACAAGTGCAATAACTTTGGACATCCAAAAAAGTTTTGTAGAAGCAGCTTTGTAGAACCTCCTAAGAAAAACAAGGAGGAAGAGAAGAAGATTAAGGAGAAAGAATAAAGTAAAAAAGTATGGAAGAAGAAAGAAAATTCCATGATAGTTCAAACAACCCCACACACCCGGAATGGATGTGATCAATGGTATATATACAATGGTTGTTCGAGACACATGACAGGTGACAAAAGCAAATTCATCACTTTGAAAAGAATGAATGGTGAAATGGTAAAGTTTGGGGATAATTCTTTTGCGAGGATAGCTAGAAAGGGCAGTATCAATTTAGACAATGGTAGAACAAGAGCGGAAAATGTGTTGTATGTTGAAGGGTTAAATCATAATCTTCTAAGTGTGAGTCAAATGTGTGACCAAGGGCACACCCTTACATTTCATATCGAATGATGTGAAATTAGTAAGGAAGGAAAGAAAATTGCAGAATCCAATAGAGAAAGCAACAACCTCTACATTCTTAATAAAATTAGAGATGAAAAGTGTTGTATGGGAAAGGAAGATGAAATTTAGCTATGGCATAGGAGAATGGGGCATCTAAATTTTGACAATCTTGTCAAGATTAGTCAAAAGGAAGTAGTAAGGGATATGTCAAAGATATCAAGGCCTTCAAACATCATTTGCAAACAATGTCTGCTCGGGAAGCAAACTAGAGTGAGTTTTAATTCAAAGGAGTATTATGTATTAAAAGCTTTGGATCTCATTCATACAGATCTATGTGGACCTACCAGAACCAGGGGCTTACAAGGAGAAAGGTATTTTATGCTATTAATTGATGGTTTTTCTAGAATGACTTGGGTTACTTTTTTGAAGGAAAAATCTGAAGCAATGGACAAGTTTAAGGCATTCAAAGCCTTAGTGGAGAATGAGACAGGTTTGAAAATCAAATGTCTTAGATCGGATAGAGGAGGAGAATTCATATCAAATGAATTCAAAAAAAATTGTGAGAAGCATGGGATAAGAAGGCAATACTCAGCTGCAAGAGCTCCACAACAACATGGTGTAGTGGAAAGGAAAAACATAGTTGTTCAAGCGATGGCTAGATCCATGTTAACTTAGTCAAAGGTACCTAACACATTTTGGAAGGATGCAGTTCATGTGGAAATATATATTCTCAACCAGGGACAAATTAGAATAAATAGTGACAAGACACTGTATGAGTTGTTGAAAGGAAGGCCTGGCTCAGTGAAGTACTTTAAGGTATTTGGAAGTTCATGCTACATAAGAAGATATTAAGAAGATTTAGGAAAGTTTGATGCAAGAGAAGATGAAGGAATGTTTTTGGTTTATTCCTCAAGAAGTAAAGCCTACAAGTGTTTTAACAAGAGGTTGCACAAAATGGTTGAGAGCACAAATGTGAGAGTTGATGAGGAAAGAAGTTATCAAAATGAGCCACAAGAGGATAACCTTCATAATGAAGAAATATGCAAGGAAGAAGTAGAGGAAAGTGAGGATGAAGTAGTTGAGCAGAGGAACACCAAGACACCATCAAAAGCACCAACTAAGACACCATCCAAATTTGTTCAAAAGAATCATCCAAAAGACCTGATTATAGGAGACAAAGATGATGAGATTAGAACAAGAAGGGGATTGGCAAATATTCTAGAAGATACAAATCTTTCCTTGCTTTCCAAAATAGAACCAAAGAATTTCAAAGAAGCAAGTGAAGATAAGCATTGGATAGAGGCCATGAATGAATAACTAAAGCAAATATAAAAGAATGAAGCTTGGCAGCTTGTCCCAAGACCTAAGGACAAGAATGTTATTGGCACTAAGTGGGTTTTCCAGAACAAGTTAAATGAAGATGGTCAAGTGGTAAGAAATAAGGCAAGGTTGGTTTGCAAAGGGTATGCATAGGTAGAAGGCATTGATTTTGAAGAAACTTTTTCTCTTGTTGCTAGGATGGAAGCCATTAGAATGTTTTTGGCTTATGCTAGCTTTAAGAACTTCAAAGTCTATCAAATGGATGTCAAATCTTCTTTCCTAAATGGGAATCTAGAGGAATAAGTATACATAGAGCAACTTGAAGGGTTCTTATTGATAGAAAATAAGGATTATGTGTGCAATTTAAAGAAAGAACTATATGGAGTAAAACAAGCACCCAAGCATGGTACACAAGATTAGATAAATATCTACATCAACAAAAGTTCAAGAAGGGAGTTGCTGATATCAACTTGTATATCAAAACTATATATGATGATCAATTGATAGTGGTGGTATACATGGACGATATAATATTCAGAGGTAGTGATGACAATATGTGTCAAGAGTTTACCATGGAAATGAAAAAGGAGTTTGAAATATCTATGCTTGTTGAGTTATCCTTTTTCCTTGGATTACAAATTTCTCAATCATAAAAGGGAATATTCATTTCAAAAACCAAGTATATCAAGGATATGTTGAAGAAATTTAGGATGGAAGAGTGTAATCCTGTGAGTAGACCCATGGTAACAGGATGTAAGTTGAGCAAAGATGATGAGTCACCTGAAGCAAATCAGATACTCTATAGGTCAATGATTGTAAGCCTTTTGTATGTGACAGCTTCAAGGACTGATATAATGCAGGAAGTTGGAATGGTAGCAAGGTTTCAGGCTGCACCAAAGGAAACACATGTTCAAGCAGTTAAAAGGCTATTCAAATACTTAAAGGGAACATTGGATTTTGGGTTGTGGTATCCAAGTGGTGAAAACTTCACTCTAGCAGCATACATAGATGCAGATTGGGTAGGCAGTGTTGATGATAGGAAAAGTACAATTGGAGGAGCTTTCTTTCTTAGTAATAATCTTGTAACATGGATGAGTAAGAAGCAAGCATCAGTTTCTCTATCAACTACAGAGCAAAGTATATTGTAACAGCATCTTGTTGTACTCAAGTTATATGGATGAGGCAGACATTGAAAGATATCAAGGTAGAGTTTGATCATCCTATCACTATATTTTGTGATAACACAAGTGCAATCAATATTCTGAAGAATCCAGTGGTGCACTCAAGGACTAAGCATATACCTATAAAGTATCATTTTTTAAGGGAGCAGGTGGCAGATGAACAAGTAAAGTTGGAGTACATTGTTATAAAGGAACAAATTACAGACATCTTTACAAAGCCACTTCCAAAAGAAACATTTGAGTATCTAGGGGAGAAATTAGGAGTAGTATCACTCTCATCCAATCATTAAGAAGATGTATACATTCCAGGGGAGCTACCCACAACATCATCTTGTAGCTCCATGGAAGAAAAAGTTCAGAGATAGATGGAAGTCACTTTGCCATTGATGTCAAAGGGGGAGAATTAGAGTAGGGGGGGCGGGCAAGAAAGGGGAAGCCCGAGAAAGGGGGAGCAATACAAACAGGGGGAGAAGTGCAGAAAGATTATCCTATTATATTTATAGTTTGGTTGCCATCAATGAAAAAGGGGGAGATTGTTGGAATATGTTGTCATTGATGTCAAAGGTATGAAGTCATTAAAGGAGTAATTGATGTTAAGAGTTGCTCACTATACATTCCTGTTGGAAATATTACAAAATTGAAGGACATTTTAGAGATATGATTTTGTTTAAATTAAATATTTAAACATAAGAAAGAAATAGTGTTATGGGTTGACCCTTATGATATCCCCTTGGAGTTTAAAGAAGAATAAGATTTAAAATTATCAAATTTTTTCCGACCTCCCAAGTGTTCAACCTCCAAAACAGGAATTTAAACATAATAAAAAGGTGGCCGACTCCCAAAAATAAGCCGACCTCTCTTTAGTTTGAGCACCCATTCTATATAAGTATAAGATCTTGAAGAGGTGTGACATGAATAAGAAGACCATGCGATTTATTCTAAATAAGCAATAATTTTGTAAGGCAACGATTTTTGTTTGAGCAACAATTTCATGAAGAGAAGCAATTAATTATGAATAGGTAGCAATTTGTTTTGAGTAAGTTTGCTTAGTCAAAGGTGGTGAATATTACCTCAATCACCTCCTTTGAGGAGATATAATAAGTGAGCAAAGGTGTGTGTTGAAAGCAAGCAATTCAATGTTTTATTTCTGAGTTTGAGAGAAGAGAAGGAGCAAAATATGAAGAGCAGATCTGATTTATTTTGAGAAGGTATTATGAGTGTTTATTAGAGAAGATCAAAGAGCAAAAAATATATACATGTTTATAATCAGCTTTGTGAGAAAGATCGGTTCATGATAGTGATCAGATTTGAGAAGGAAGAGAGTGATTATATTCAGATCAGATTTGGGTGAAGGAGAAATTCATATCAGCCATTTAAGAATTAATAGGTTAAAGCCTATCTTTACTGAGTTGGTACCCAGTGGTGGGGATTAGTGTCTCCAATAGGTTGGTGCCTATAAGATTATGTAAGTGGGGATTGGTGTCTCCTGTGGGTTGGTGCTCACAAAAGAAGCATTGTAAGAGAAGTAGGTTGGTGCCTACAAAAGAAGATCAATCAATATATATATGCAATATTTTGTTGTGGTTTTCTCCCACAAGGGTTTCCATGTAAAATCATGTGTTCATAATTGTTAGATCTTACATGTGTGATTGATTGTGATTGGTTAAAGTTTGAAAAGAGAAAGTTTTAATATATATTGATTCACCCCCCTCTCAATATAATCATGTGTTTATCAAGGCTGCTATAAAATGTTTGTTCTGCTAGAGCCGACCTAGGACTTTCATTCATTCTATTCCAAAAATCATTCAAAACTATGTGTCCTAAATCAGTGACCTTAATCCCTATGAGATTGTTCTCAATAATGGAGACCACATCAAAACCCTTGTACTTATATTCCATCCTAACAAACTTCACTATCCACCAGGTGATGAATTAATAATTACTAACAGAAACTAACAGGCTATGACTAGACAGGAGTCTAAGAGAGGTCTCAAATGGATGACATGTATGGGATTCATGAAAGCTCAAACTGATTGAAATAGAAATATTCAATCAGAAATTGCACTACAACAAATGAGCATACAAAGAGGTTCACAATTTACTGACCTTAAGCTTCACATACCTTGAGTTGATTGAGTTTGAGAGTAACCACTGGAGCGCTGGAGTAGCTGCTACTAAAAGCTAAAAATCTAGAAATGAAACAAGGCACAAAAAACTTCACTTATATCATTATTCCCAACTGAGGTACATTTCATTAATGAGTCACAAGAATTTTGAATGCGATGTGACTAACCATGCATGAGAATTAACTCTCATGAATTTATGAAACTGTAGTGTTCCTCTTTCCTTGAGCATGTCGATAAAAGTGACCCATGCTGAACCAAAATTGGTGAACAAGAAGATTCGCTAATCGATAATATGGGTGACATATACAAACATCATCACAATCATCAAGCTTCTTTGTCGGCGAATTGCTCAATCGGTGAATTCTAAAACTTGGAAATGGATGCTCAGCAGAAAAATAAGTTCACAAATCGGTGCTTCCGTCGATATACTCTTCTACTTGAACATTTTTTTATCAACAAGGGGACAATTTTGAGAATAGTTTCAAGTCAATCAAGGAGTTACAAGATTTGCAAAACATGAAAAATGACTAGTATGAACACTTTATAAAGGAAGACAAGTTAGCGATCAGTGGGATCAGCTAATTGGGAACAAAATGAACATTATAAAAGCAAAGTGCTTAATTGACAAGTTCAAGAACTAGAGAAACGACCAATTAGGTTTGAGAAAAGTCAAAGAGACCAACAAAGGAAAGAAAAATCCCACAAACTTACAAGGCTTTTCACAAAGGCAAAGACTTAGTTTAAAAATTTACCCAACTTATGATGAAAAATCTAAAAGCACAAGTATTGGGTAACAATTATATATGTATATATGTTTCTGCTATGTTGTGTTGTGCTCCTGATTCTGCTTGCATTGCTCTCTTCTGCTGATGATCTTCTTGACAGGGGCGGACTCTCCTTCAACAATGGTTCTGGTGTTCTCTTGTTCTGGCATGAAGGTGCAAGTTTGTCCTGCAATCTAGATTTTAAGGCAGCTTTGCACAGTGGTTCTAGGGATAGCGCACTCCCTATTAGGCCTTCTATCCGCAGTAGCAACCCTATCCCTCATGGTCGTCTCATAGATGGTAGGCTTCCTGTTAATTAGAGGCCTAATTCAAGGGCGATGAAAGGCAATGGAGTGCTAGACATGGGTTCCATGTGCACTCTTAGGGACCTTCTGGTCTCTAAGGACCGCGCTTCTAGTCGCAGGGGCAGACTGCCTCCCAATTCTCCTCAAATGACCTTATCTAATGGTATTAATTCCCCTAATGCAAATGGATACAAGACTTACCCTCTCCCTATTTGAGTTTCAGAGCTTATTCCAGAGGTTAGCTTGGACAATTTTGCTTGTGATAGAGAGGAATTTTTGCAAGAACATGCTCTCATTTGTAGGTTGACGAAATCATGGCCTAACTTGTGAGATCTACATTCTTGGATCACATAGAACTGGAAGGAGCATATGGAGGAAGAAATCTGTATTTTCCCTTGCGCCAGAGGGTTCTTTATCCTAGAATTTGAATCCACTGATGATAAGGATGCAATGTTGAAATCTGGCCCTTGGACTTTTCAGGGAGAATTCATATGTATGAAGCCTTGGTATGCTTCTTTTGACCCCCAATTCAATACTTTCTCTTCTGCCTTCCTTTGGGTGAGATTACCCTATCTTCCCTTTCAATTCTGGAAATTGGATTGTTTGTGTGCTATTGGAAATGGCCTGGGTAAATTCCATTGCACTTCAGATGAAACAGTCAACTATAGGAGCTCTACTAGTGCACATATTTATGTTGAAATGAACTTATCTATTGGGCTACCTACTAAGATCTATCTGAAAGTGGGTAACAAAAGTCAGAGACAACCAATTGATTATGAAAAAATTGCTTTCAGATGCAGGAAATGCTTTTCAATTGATCACTCCACTTATCATTGTCAAAAAGTGCAAACCCAAGAGTTTGCAAATTAGGCTACAAGTGGAAGGCCTTCTTGGTGGCTTAGGGTAGAAACCCATCACTATGTCATTTCTCCTGAATCCCAAAATGATTCGACTTCTCCACAAGCTCCTCAAGAGGCCACTCCAAAGTCAAATTCTCCCTCTCCTCCTATTGCGCAAGGTTCTCCTGTTGGGATTTCACAGGAGCCCACTAATGGCAGGGACTCTTCTGTCGCCCCCTCAAACTCATTAGAGAAAGAAAACTTCAATTCAGTTGATGCTTCTGGGGAGGCTCCAATGACTCACAGAACTATTGGGATTGTTGTTTGTGCTAGTAATAAGGACATATCCAAAATGTTTTCTCCACTAACTCATGAAGGTACTCCACATTCTGATCAGGAATGGACTAAAGTTAAGAGGAAGCGATCTACTTCAGGAAATCTTAAAATGATGCTAAGATCCTCAATGAAAAAGAATATCTTGAACATTTATCCCTTGTCCAAGGGTTGAGATATCAAATTGTAATTGTTTCCTCATGCCCATGTTATGATGGGTTGCCATGGTCCCTGGTGGTAGTATTTATTCTTTTGCACCCCTAATAGTAGGGCATCCATAATTAATTCTATAGTTATTCAATGCAGATTTGGTTATTTTCTAGTTCTCTTATATTATGGGATGTGGCTCCCTCTAGCCCAACTTACCAAAATATATATCTATATATATATATAATAACATAATATAGATTTTACATATAAAATAGATATATAATTAAATAATAATTGTAGATAAATTTGTTAACCATTACCAATATATCTCCTCCATTTACACATTTTTATGTCTATATAACTAAGAGTTTTGTATAATATCAAATTTATTCTTCATAGTAATTCTAAAAGATAAATACACCAATCCTTCACATTTAATTGCATAAATAAATATTTAATTATTATTTAGATTAAGTGTAATTTTTTTTCTTCATAATCAAGTATTATATATTATAAAGGGGATCAAAATTACATATGATAATGCCTCATAGGCTCACAGTTTGGATGAAGGCTTGTAACAAAAGTGCCCTACAAACCTACTACTCAAAAATTGTCCCATATGACCATGTAGGGTTTAGCATAGTAAAGCAAAATGCCACGCAGGGCTTAACCCATACCCCCAAAAATAGACAAAAAAGAGGATTTACTTCAACCTCCATTACCTATAGCCTAAATAGCACTACCAAATTAAACAATGTGTCAGACTGCAACAATATAGAGAACCAAAGTACATGTAGTGGCAATTCACATGAAACCCAAATTTAAGGCAAAGTCACAAAACTCCAGAATCCACTTGAAGTTTCCATCAGATGGCTCCATTTGCAAAAGATTTTTGAGAAAACAAACCCCAGAATTCACCTCCTCCTTGTGCGCCAGAAGGGCCATGCCTTTCAAATCCAATAGGAAGGGAAAACACCTAACAACCGCGTCCGGATCCTAGAGAAGATGAAAATCAGCTGGTCATGGAATACCCATCCCCAGGGAGGCTACTTTGATAGTATCCTTCAAACTGATGAGAAGGTTAGGTATGAAGAGCTTCCTAACCAGTTGTTCTATAGTTTCTTTGGGGAAGTCGGCATCCAGAACTACTGCAAGAAAGCAGGAAGAAATAGAAGTATCCATCCTATAGAATTTGCCTCTCTCAACAAAACCTCTGCCAAGGATCACTTTTACTGCAACTAGGGTTAGATCATCATTTAGGCATAGAACTTGTTTCAATCTTTTCTCTATGATCATTCCCTTGAATGCCAATTACCTGACTGCACTTTCCAACTGAATCGGGGTGTCAACCCCGAAACAAACCATACCTTCTGTCACCACGTGCAACACAAACCTAGTTTTGCCCACCATTGTTGTGAGGCAAGAATAAAAAATTGGGATTATGGCTATGGGGAAGAGAGAGAGAGCCTAAATCCTTTGAGCCCTTCTCATCCCTTCGAAAGGAGAAGCTTCTAGTTGTGTGGCCGGATGAAAGTCGAATTACCTTCTCATTATTGTTCATTTGAAGTGAGGTGACAAAGGATTGATTTCTTTGCCACTAAAATGATGATTTATTAAGGCTGTGACTCCCAAAAACTGCTCATGGGACGTGAGTGAAAAGAAAACTTGCCACCTTGTCTTGATAGCTAACGTGTCAAGCCCCAGTCCTTCCACACCATATTGTGTGGAAGGACTCCCACCCTACCACCCACGATTAAGTGTAAATTTATTAATAACATTTAATTAATTAATTAAATTTTGATAATTTACCTCTCTACTATTTAAATTAATTGTATATTTCTTAACAACATTTAATTAATTAACTTAAATAACACACTAAAAAGTATAATTTCCTTTACTTTTGTTTATTTGGTCAATTTGAACGTAGTGGTTTTGGTTTTGGTAGATTGCCTTCACTTTGCCCAAGTTTTAGAGTAAACAAAATCTAATACACTTCAATATTTTGATTATAAAGAATGTCATTTTCAATGCAACATAGTAAATAGGCAAATCTACAACAAACAAATAATTTATAAAAGCTTGAAAACCAAAACATCATAAGCATGCAAACAAGTATCAAAGAAATTGTCCCCCATGACTTCACCAACTCATTTAAGTCGAATGGCCTACAATTCATATTCAAGGAATAGAATAACTTTTAACATCCACGAGGCTAAAAAGTTAAGGGAAAAGTTAATGGCAAGAGTCTTTTCACTTCAGCTTCCACCTCCAAAATAAAAATGGTGAAAATTCGACGAAGCATCATCCTTGTGGCATTATTTTTTAGTAGGAAAGAATGAATGGGAAATAAAACCTAGCAAAATCAAAATCAAATGGTCATATTCATCTCAATCTTCTTGTCTGCTTCTACTAGACTTTGCAACGTCAATCCATAATGTCAACTTGTCTACTTCGTTGAGGGAATGCTTTGGCGTAATAAGGAATTTATTAAAAAGTTATAGTTATAAAGAGTTAATAGTTTAGTGGTAAAGCATCCTAGCATGTATATGAGAGGTTTTAGATCCAAGGCCTAATTGATCTTAATAATTTATTAATTTATATATCAAATAATATTATAACTAGTATAGACATCTTATATACATCTAACTTTGAGTTATTTTATTTACTTAATAATTGTTCTATTTTACTTTAAGAGCTATTTTATTTGCTACATATACTTAAGAGTTATGTTATTTTACTTTAGAACTATTTTATTTACTACATACATGTATGACACAAATTTTAGCTTTTATTTAAGAATTATTTTATTTTTGCTTTATTTTTATTTAAAAAGTTGTTTTTTTGGTAATATAATATTTAACTTTTAGTTTTACTTTTTAGTTTTATGTTTTATTTTAACTTTGAAAAGTGTAATAAATATTATATACTTATATGTTACTTTTTAATAGTTTCATTTGTAGGTATTGATATATATTTTAAAATTTTATGTCTTTATATTTAAAAAATAAATGTGAGTTCTAAATAGTTTTTATGTACACGGTCACAACATGATGTTATGTACCTTACTCCCACTATAGAATGCCTCTCGACATAATAATTATATAATATTGTTACACTATATAATTAAATGATTTAATAAATTCATTATTGAGAAGAAATAAAAGCACTTTACATAAATAAATCTAATAAATGAGCATATATTAACCTAGATAAATTAAAGTTGGGTTGATAAATTATTAGTAATAAATGTGATAATTAGATAGGAAGATAAGGTACTTAGTTATAGGATCAATGATGAATTAGTGTCATTGATGTCATGCAGAATCCACTTGTTACAATACAAAAATTTATTGTCCTCAATTTGATGGATGCATTAGATTTTTTACAATCTCATAATTATATATGGTTCAATTCTGAGCCTCAATCCTAATCCAAACATGGATTCAATCTGATGCACGAAATTAAACTATGTTGCACAAAAGTGATATAGTTGAATGTTGCTTAACTAAATTTGTTTTCCTTCACCTATCATTAGTTGAATGTGGTTAGGGTGATGTTTACAAATAGCTTTAAGAGATTGTTGACTCAATAGGGAACATGTTATCCTAGGTCAACCCCCTTGTCGAGCCAAGTTAACAATGAGGAATGATATCAAAGATAACATACACAAGTATTTAGGTGGCCTATATGTATATGATGTGGATTCTAATTCTTTGTCCCTTTAGAAATCAAAATGCATCCTAATGATTTTCTCATTGATAATAGATATGAATTAATGTTCAATTGTCTTTAAATACCATGGCATAACAATATGTTGCACAAATATGTTAAGTCAATTCATAAGGAAAGGGCAGAAAGTTGGAATTTGAATTTGGGGTTCATTCTTGGACATTGTGGGATCAATCCTAATTGGTGCAAAAATGAACATAGACATGGAAGCGATAATCATGAGGCAAGGATGAATGTGTGAGAATGGGTTCAAATATAAGTGCAAGAATGAGGGGTAACTAGTGAATGTATAGAAATGAAACGCTCAACAACTTAGGTGAAATGTTGTTCCAAATCAAGAGGCCGATTGTGTTTCAAAATATATCTATATAATTAGGGGGCTAGATGCACAAATATGATCAAAGTTTTAAATTTGGAAAACATATATAAACTAATCTAACATGTTCATTATATTTAAATATCTCACTAATCACTCAAATCAACAATGAATTTTTCCTTGAAATCATATGATTTTAGCATTAAAACAACAATTTGTAAGTTTATAAGCTAAAAATAATTCTAAACTAACCAAATGATCAAAAAAATACAAAAGTAACAAGGGTTTAAAGAGACAAAATAAGCCTATTTTCCATGAACTGCATCTTGATCCTTGTTTAGAAGACACAAACCCAAGTAAAACATATTTTCATTATCAACACTCCACACAATCGAGTATGCAAACTAGTGCAATAGTCTAAGGAGCCTTGACAATGAGAGAAAATGCATGAAAATATTGTATTACACACATAAATCTCACACTTGAACTCACAAATTCATCACATTCACATAATCAGCATTCAACATATATGGAATTCCATCATTCTCATGTGTATTATCAATAATAGGTTTGAAAATAGCAAGTTCATTGTTTGAAAAATTTGGAGCAGTAAGAAAATAGCTTGAAAACCAAAGAAAATTGCATAATTTGAGTAGAATACTAGGTCTCCAACCTTTCACAATGTCATTGAACTCTCTATAAATAGAGGTCTTCACCAAAAGATGTTCTCTACCACCATAACCACTTGAGAAAAATATTAAATGTTTCCTCACATCAACAACCAAGATTAAAAAGATCCAAGGGCCTAAATTAACATGCATTTAATTTTTTGCACCCAACACATCCCTTGAGACTAATTTGCCTTTATTCCAGAATACACTTAAGTCTACCCTTTGTATTATAAGTTTTTACATCACAGAACTTGATATTATATATTATATTTGAAATAAACCACTGGACAATCAGCACAAAGTTTAGGGAGTCCCATCTTTTTTGGCCTCTTCTCCATTACTAGCTTTTTCAACAATGATATAGTGTCATCCAAGACTTGCTCCTTCCTTCTATACTACATGAAAGTTGTTAGATATTCATTCATTGCCTCCATAGCTAGCCCTTCAATATACTTGGATCTAAAATAATAAGTATCATAAACACTATAATGTTGATATGCATGTAGACACCTAAAACCAACCTTGTCCTTACCACAAACCTCACTTCTATCCCTTTCCATGCCCCAACATACACTTCCAATTCCATCCACATTGCCACCTCATATTTCATCTCAATCAACCTCCTATCCACTTACATCCCATCATATGGTCATGTCATCACCTCCCATTCACCAATCATATCAATCTAACGTGTTCATTGATGAGTGCTAGGTAGCACCCATAATAATACACCTTTTTACCTGTCTTTTCCACCCTTCTTATTCCGTTGTCCTGATAATTGCACCTAAGTAGACTGATAAGATTTGTTCTAATTATATTAATGAGAGATGAATTACCAAAAGTCATGATTTTTTATTGAAGGACTAATGTGTAGCAATTTAATGGAAATATGCATAAAGTCTCTCTTTTTGAATCTACAGGTGCAGATGTTCGGGCAAATGCAATTTTGAGCATCTCCAGAGATGGTCCTAATAGTCCCCGGAGCTGACATAAAGGATACCACACCAGTCTCTGATGTTTTCCAATATGATTGGAGAGATTTTGAAATAAGAGGACCGAGGGTGAATCATCTCCAGAGCTGGACAGAAGTCATATGCACATCTCTGGAGCTGCAAAAAGAAGTACACACCTTCGGAGCCTCCTTAATACAATGTAGAATTCTAGTGCCGCTATCAGTCAACACTTTCGGTGGCAATTGGAGTGCTCCAGGGATGAAGACTCTAGTTAACTGCTAGAAGTTTAATTCCTCTTTTATTTATTTTGCATGACTTCTCGACAAACTAATTAAGTACCTATATTTCAGGGCCTCGCTGCCCAATTGTTATTTGAAACTAAGACTCTAGATTTAGTGGGACTGTTGTTCCACTAAAATCTATTTCAATTGCATAATTTTACTCTGCAGTTAAATAATTGATAGAATAAGAGATTGATTCTATCTCATAGATAAATTGATAGTTAGAGTAAGTGATATCTCATCACTGGATTTGATATAAATATATAAGGTAGAAGCAAAAGAAAGATATAGATTATTATTATTGTAATATCATTTTGATATAGATACTTTTCTGAATACAAAAGGATACTGATGGAATTAGACTAAAGAAAGATTGTGATATTATATTCCTGTGTTGATTCATTGCCTTAGTCTTCAGTCCTGAGGGTGAGGAGAAAGGGCCCACTCCCCCCATCAAGACAGGAGGCTAGTATTTGTTTGTTCATTATCTTGTTTCAGATTCTTCTTAGGAAGATAGTTATTCTTCTTAGGAAGATAGTTATTGTTTTCTCATAGATAAATGTATGCTTCAGTTGTATGGATTAGAATAGATCAATATTAGCAATTTACTATTTCAGCTTTGTTTCTAGTATTCTCAGAATTTACTTTCATAGCAGATAAATCGACAGCATTAATTTCCTTAGCAAATAAGATTAGCAGAATTAATTAAATGGACTGGAAACTATAGGATTCCTAATTGCAGATAGACAAGGACACAACCCTGGATTTGACACATGAAAACATGATTAAATGTTGAGGATCAACGACCCTTGTCATTTTTGGTGTTGTTGCCAGGGATGTCTGTGTTAATTAGGAAAACTTAGCTAATAGTTTTTAGGATAAATTGAATCTGTATGGTTAGAGCTAGGGATTCAAAAGGAAGATATATAAAACAGACACCCCAGCAGCAAACTATAGGAGCAAGAAGTAGGGTGGCACAAGATCTTGTTGAAGAGAAGCACCACCTACCTTGGAAACTATACCCCAACTCAATAATTCCTCAAATCCTCCAAGTCCTTCACTCTCTGAATATATCCAAGGACTGCAAGAAATATTCTAGGTAGATCCTTTGATAAAAACTAATTCCTCATAACCCCACACCGAATCTCAAAGAGAAGAACCAATATCAGACATGGATGATAATCATGATGAGGAGGATAATCAGGCTCCAAGAACCTTTTCATATCCCATTGTTCTGGTTGTTGGAGATAATGCCCCTATGAAAAATATTTCACCTTCACACTTGCCAAATTTTAGGGGTCTTGCTTCTGAGGATCCAGATCAGTTTTTGTTTGAATTCAAAGTGGTATGCCAGACTTACAATTATGGATCAGATAATCAAAAGCTCAAACTTTCCCCTCAACCCTGAAAGATTTTGCAATGAGATGGTTCATGGGTTTGCTCCAAAACTCCATCCATTCCTGGGAACAAATGGATACAGAATTTTTTGGGAAAATACCAAGATTACTATAGAGTCAGTGATAAAAATGAGGAATTATTCAAAATTAAACAAAGAGAGGATGAAACCTTAGAGGACTACGTGGATAGATTCAACTTTGAGTTGAGAAGGTATGGCAATCCTATGGTTCACTCTTTGGCCAGAACCCCATTTTTAAAAGGATTAGACAAAGAATCAAAACAAGCACTGGATCTAATGGGAAAAGGGAATATCAATAAAATGGTTATGCCTGCTATAGAAGAACTCTGCAGGAACTATTCCAGAACCCAAGATGGAGTGAGAGCAGCCAAATCTTTCAAAGGAAGAATGAAGTAGGACAGTTAATGGAGGAAATTGCAAATCTTAAAATAGATATATTAGTCCAACTAAATACCATATTAGATGGGATTTAGGCAAAAACTAGAGCAATTGATCACAATGGAACAACTAAACCACTCTCCATATATTGTCCTAGGTGTAGGAACAAACACCTGTTGAGAGAATGCCCTTTAGATAAATCAAAAATCTATCAGATCTGTGACAGGGAACATCCTACTAGTCAGTGTGATCAGCTCCCAGCCTTAAAAAGGCTGACTAAAAAGAATGCCATTATAGAGGAGTTAAACTATGTAGGACAAAAATAAGCTGGGGATTTTCCTTATAATCAGTATCCAAACTAGGCTTCTTATAGGGGCCCTTCAAACCGGGGAAATAATCAATGGAATCCTGTGTGACACGAGCCTTAGAATATTCCTCCTTGGGGATCATAAGATTGGCCAAACCAACATTGGCAAAATCAGCCCTGGGGAAATCAACAATGGCCACAATAGTTTGGATCACAAAACATGTAGCCTCATTGGGGTCCTCAACAGGGTTATAATCAACAATACCAGAGACAACCTCGATGTTTCCAACCCAAACAACAAGTATTGCTAACTGGACCCCCCAACACATAAGGACAGTCACAAAATGAGCCAGTTAGCTAGCCACCTTTACCAGCCCAACCTATACCAAACCCACAGAATAAACAGGGAGCAGCTGTTGACATGACAGAACAAGAAAACATAGCTGGTATTAATGCCATATATTCCAATAATCTCCAACTACGATCTAGGAAAGCACTTCCAAGACCATATCCTCCAACTATAGTTAAAGTAACCAATGATGAGGAACCTAAAAATCCATCCACTTAACTCCAAGAGGAGATTACTATTGAAACGGTGCTAAAAGAACCATCCTTGGATAACTCCGGAGTTCCTCCTAAAGGAATAGCTCCGAAGAACACCCCTAGAAACACTTCTACAAAGAACTCTGGAGTTGCTCTGGAGATAGAAAAACTAGTACCATACCCAGAACAGCTTAAATAGCATGTCCCTCAGAAAAAAGGTCTTATAAAAATAAGTCCAATCTACCCTAGAATCAGAACTTCTACAAGAAATTAGACAATTGAACATTGAAATTCTGCTCCTACAAGCAATTAGGGATGTGTCTGAACTAAACCAATTCATCAAACAACATTGTGTTAAGACCCAGGGTAGAAAGAAAACCTTTCCTGCCACCATCCAGGTGGAAGGGAAAGTAGTAGACCTCCTAATGGGAGAAATGCTCCTCCCAAAATATGGATACCCTGGGAACCCTGTCATAACTGTTTATATCTCAGGGGTGGAAATATCTAATGTTTTGGTTGATTTGGGAGCAGCAATAAATGTAATGACAATCCACACTATGGACAAATTAACTCTAATAAGTATCCAATCCACATCCATAATCCTTCAAATGGCTGACCATTCGGTAGCTATTCCAAAAGGGGTGATAACTGGTGTTCCAGTTGTGGTAGAATCATGGGAATTCCCAGTAGACTTCCTGATATTAGAACCTAGAAACCAATGAAATGCATATCTATTGATATTAGGAAGGCCATGGCTAGCCACAACAGTAGAATCTATTGATTGTTGAATAGGGGATATGGTCATTTCCAATGGAATAGATTTGAAGAAAATATCTTTGTATCCTCCAGCTAAACCATCAATACATTATCCAGGAAAAGTGTGGGTAGATGAGCCAAATAACATGGAAAACAGTGCCTCAGTAGCTATGGTTACCATCAAAGAACATTTGGGTGAGTTAGAAGAAGAAATCCACTATGATACAATAGAAGATATCACCCACATTCTTATTAACAAAGATATAATGGAACTAACCCAAGATTCAAAAAGAGAATTTGTCACTTCTGCTCATTGTACCCTATCAAACATTATTCCTTGTGGAGAGACCTTTTAGAGAGACTTAGCCACATTCCACATGTTACTCCCACATTCTTGCCCCCTCAATACTATGTCTCCAAGATATGGATTGAATACATCTATGGATCAGATCACAAAATAGGTCATGATTTTACTTGGGAAAACACTGAATATCAACACCCAATTAGCAAAAAAATAGGAAGAAGCACTTCTCAAACTCCTAATTTCCCATTTGGCAGATTTTTCTTGGGAATACCAAGATATGAAGGGCATCCCTCTTGAGATATGTACTCATCATAGATACACTGAAGATGTCAAACCTGTCAGACAACCCTAGAGAAGATTGAATCCTACTTTAAAATATATTGTTAAGACTGAAATAGAAAAATTGTTGCAAGCAAGGTTTATATATCCAATCTCGGACTGTCAATAGGTCTCACCCTTAGTCATAATGCCTAAAAAGAATGGAAAGTGGAAAGTGTGTATTGACTATAGAGAACTAAACAAATCCATAAAGAAGGACTACTTTCCTTTACCATTCATTGACCAAGTGCTAGACAACCTTGCAGGGAGGAAGTACTCATTCCTGGATGGGTTCAGTGGATATAACCAAATTCAAGTAGCACCTGAAGATCAGGATAAAACCACTTTCACTTGTTCTTGGGGAACTTTTGCCTACAAAGTTCTTACATTTGGGCTATGTAATGCTCCAGCTACATTTTAGAGGCTTGTTTTAGCCATTTTTGTTGAATTAGCTAATGAGTGCATGGAAGTCTATATGGATGACTTTACTGTGTATGGGGACAACTTTGAAGAAGCTCTCATAAACCTAGAAAATGTACTAAAATGCTGTGAAAAAAATGACTATCCCTGAGCCATGAAAAATGCTTTATGATGGTAGAGGAAGGAATTGTATTGGGACACCACATCTCAACAAACGGGATCAAAGTAGACCAAATCAAAAAAGAAGTGATCAAACAGTTACCCTCACCTAAAAATTAGACATACGTTAGAAGTTTTCTAGGTCAGGCTGGCTACTATAGGAGATTTATGGAAATTTCAGCAGAATAGTTGCTCCTATGTTTACCCTACTTAACAAAGACATTGACTTCTTATGGACAAAGGATTGTCAATCAACATTTGAAACCCTTAAGGAGAAACTTATTGTCACACCTATTTTAAGAGGGCCCAATTGGACTCTGCCATTTCACATACAAATTGATGCTGCAAATGAGTATAATGTGACAGTCCTAGGACAAAAAGAGGAGGGAGAAGGTATGCATGCCATCTACTACATCGGTAAAAACCTTACCTCTGCAAAAAGAAACTATACCACAACTGAAAAAGAATTCTTGGTAGTCATATATGCTATAAACAAATTCAGGCATTATATCACTAGATATAAAATATTTGTACATACTGATCATGCAACCATCAAATACTTAATGAACAAGCCAGTAGTAGGTGCAAGGGTAATTATGTGGTTATTACTATTGCAGGAATTTGACATTACCATAGTTGATAATCCAGGAAAATTCAATTTGGTTGCTGACTTTCTGTCAAGATTACATATAGGTGGAGAGAACCAACCAGTGGAGGACAAATTTCCAGATGAACATCTTTTTGCTATCTCCTCTATTGTACCTTGGTTTGCAGACATAGCTAATCTTTTAGCTACACGCTTGTTTCCATCTCATTTTACCTCAAAACAAAAGAAGCACTTAATAAAAGAAAGCTTATATTACAAATGGTTAAATGGTTTATTGTTTAAGTGTGGTGCTGATTTCATTTTACGCAGGTGTCTAAAAGCTGATGAAATTTTTTGTCTTAAGGGCATGTCATGATGAACCATCTGGTGGGCATTATTCCTCACACAAAACCATCCACAAAATTCTAGGAGCTAGTTACTACTGGCCCTCTATTCATAAGGATACCAAGAAGTATGTGCAGCAATGTGATCAGTGCCAAAGGATGGGACAACCAACCTTTACCCATGAAATGTCACTTCATCGTCGAGCAATGTTGGAACCATTTGAGCAATGGGGTCTAGACTTTGTGGGACCAATTTCTCCACCATCATCAGGTAAAAAATACATTCTAGTATGCAAAGACTATGTAACTGAATGAGATGAGGTTCAGACATTGCAATTTGCAAGAGAAGAAAAAGCTAATGATTTCCTCTATAACAAAATCTTCTTAAGGTTTGGAGCCCCAAGATCAATAGTTTTAGACAGAGGACTTCAATTCACTTCTCAGGTAATCAAAGCATTCATAGACCTATATCAAGTTAAGAACAAGAAGTCTTCACCTTGCCATCCCCAAGCTAATGGGCGGGTGGAGGTGACTAATAGGGAACTGGAAAATATCCTGACAAGGATAGTGGCCATGAATAGAAAGGATTGGGCTAGCAGGTTACCTGAAGCAATTTGGGCTTACAATACCACCTAGAAGTCCACAACCAATTTCTCACCATATAAATTGGTTTATGGGAAGAAACTCATTCTGTCTATAGAATTCAAACTATAGACACTCAAAACTTCATTAGATATTGGTCTACCATTGTCTATAGCACAAAAGAACAAGATTCTTCAACTCAATGAGTTGGATGAAATCCGTATAGAAGCCATACAACAAACAGAACTTGTTCAATATCAAAGGAAACAATGGCATGACCAACATATCAAAAGGAGGACATTTCAGCAAGGCGATTGGGTTCTCCTATATGATTCTAAGTTCAAGGAGTTCAAAGGGAAGTTACAAACTCACTGGATGGGCCCTTACTAAATAAGAGAAGTTTTTGAAAACGAAACAGTTTTGCTAGCACCCATTGATGGAAGCATGGATTCATTCTTAGTAAATAGCCACAGAATCTGAATCTATAAAAGGCCATCAACCAAGGAGGAATTTAAAAAGGACTTATGCTTATTTACAGGGGTGACAGCCTCTATCACAGATTGAGACTAAAAAAAAGGAAGGTTGAAAACCAGCAAATGGCGGCCTTCTTGAAAAAAAATTAGGAAGATGGAAAACCAGTAAATGGTTGTCTTTCTCGACCAAGGGGATTGAAAACCAGTAAATGGTGGTTCATCAATCTACGGAGCTAATCAGATGCCAAGAGGTACTAAAACACATCTCCGTAGAAATCTAGGAGCACCTATGGCGCTTCACTAATAAAGAACCATTTCAAAGAATAAAAACAAGGAGGGGACCCACCTCTCCAGGTATTAAAGTGGGGACATCATAGGATGAGGTCAGCATGATTCATCCTCCACTTTGTGACATAAACAACAATGAGGTCAACATGCACATTGTCAGCAATCAAAAGGCAATTGCTTTCACATGCGCATGTCATCACGGATTGCTCTACTGATGTCACTTGACAGCATGTCAATTCCAGACCACTCAGCGGGAATAATTTTAGAATACGTAACAATGAGGATGATGACTCCAGTTCAAGCCATGAAGGAGTTGCTCATGGCGTTGCAACCAAGTACATTAGGCCATCATCACAAAAAGTGATTTATGTAATTTGCTTGAATTAAATTAATTATTACCTGTCTTGTCATTTCTATTTATAGGTGCAATTATTGTGACACTTTTCCCTACCATTATTTCCCTTTTAATTCATGCATGCCACCTTATTTGCCACACTATCGACCTTTCTTCGGAGTGTCACATCACTCCCTTGTAATTATGACTGCACAATCATGTTAAACTAATCTCAAGCCACCTTCCCATAATCTAAGCAGTTGCAATTAACAGATCAAACCCAATTCAAAGATTGTAGAATTCTCCAAAACCTTTGGGGATAATATTCAAGTCTACTGCCATAGTCCTCATAGGGTGAAAAGAGAAAAAAAAACTATAGAGGAAATTATGCTAGGCTCTACCCAGACTTTTGACCACAAAAAGCAAAGGAAAAGAACGATGCAGAGTAAGAAAGTAAAAAGAACTCCAAAGACACTTGATTCTAGTAGACACTACTAGGCTGAGGAAGAATCTAATGATTTAGATGAAATTCCTCTAATTAGGAAAAAGAAACAAAGTGAAGTAGTTAAGGAAGCTTCCCCAAAGCCACATGTTCATCCAAGTTCTCAAATTCTAGCACCACAGCATTCCCATGCTCTGGAGATCGTAGACAGAGACACCTTCACCATTTCTTAAGACTATGAGGATAATGCACCTACTACAGAGGCTCAGGCTCCACCTGTGCTATGGAGAAGCCAAATAAAAATACAGCCTACTCAAGCTGAAAAAGATACTGCTCTCTTAGTTGAGGTTCTCTTGGGTTTTCAAACTTTCGTGGATGAGGCTAGACCTTCATCAACCCCAATAATAGCATAAGGAAGTCAAGAGGCAATTTAGGATAAGGAGACTACAGGAGAGGATGAGAAGGAACAAGATGATGCAGCTGACAATGTAGAGCAAGGAGCTATGGAAACCCCTGAAGAGGAAAAGACAGAAGGGGGAGAAACATGGAGTTATTCTCACCCCTCTGATCAAGAGGATGTAGAGGTTCCAAGGGAATAACAACTGCTAGAGGAAATAGATAATCTAAAGAAACTGTTGTGGGGCAAAAACTTAATCATTACTGATCTCAAAAAGGTCATGAAGAAAAAGGAAATGGAACAAAAGCAAATAATTGAAGGACTGCAAGCAAAACTCCAAGACAAACAAAAGATAAATCAAGAGAAAGAGGTGGAAATTAGAGACAAAGAAACAGAAGCAACCCAAAGTATCAGAGAAAAAGAAGGAGAAGCAGCACAAAATATTTCTGATATTATAAAAGCTTAAGACAATAGTCTCACATTAATTGCAGCACTCATTGAAAAGGTACAAATCCAAGCCAAACAATTGACATGGGCCAATAACAGGATAGATGATTAGGAAGAATACATTCATGAGTTGACTGGCCCAATTGTAACCATGGAACAGGGGATTCAAATAGACCCATACTTAGGACCAATTCCAATAGATATCCCTAAGGCCCTATTTCATTGGGAAAGAAGATGTCAGGAATATGAGACCTCCAAACCAATGCTGCAATTACAAAGAGCAGTGACTGCCATGTCACAGAGAGTACAAACCTTAGAGGAAAAGGTCATTCAAGTAGCTTCCATTTCAGCTGAGATCCTATCTTATAGACTTCCCAGTGGTAGTTATGCTCTATTTTTGCAAGAACGAATCCTCTAGAGAGAAAGATATCTTTGCTTTTGTCTGATTTAACTAAGTACATAGAAACTAAGGCAGGCTTCATGGAAGCATACATGAAAGGTCCTGATGAGGATAAAGATTTCATGTGTGAGCTGTATTTGCATGGTTTTTACATCAATTATCATACCTTCCTTATCAACTACTTTTTAAGGGAATGCCAAGTCAGGGCATTCATGTCACTAATGAGAAATCATCAGATTTAGAACGAAAGGATGGAGGCCTACACAAAGAAGGTTGTAGAAACAAGTCTCTTCCTTAGAAGGGAATGTCCAAATCCCAAGGCTTTTGAGATTCATTTCAAGGTAAACATTTACTTCCCAGAAGGTAGGACCAAGATTTTGCCTTTCTATCAAAAACATCTGTAGGAATGTTCTATTGATTTTGGTCTCCTCATAAATAGTTTATCTAATCAAATGCTTCAAGTGGCAAAGAGGTGGAACACTTTAACAAAAGAACAAAAGATGAGTGAAGTAGTGTCCCCTACCAACCTAAGGTTGTTTATGAGAAAGGCCAGGACAGTGTCCAAATTGATGGATAAATACAAACTAGAGTGGATAGGTGGCCATTTCAGACCTCCTCTTATTATTGAGCCACTACCTATCTGGGCTGAACAAATGGAAGATGCCAAATTTCAAGAACGGTTGAAGTAGGTTGAGCAGTTAAAGAGGAATGACAATACAGACTACACTACTTGGCCCACATATGCAGATGATTTCAATTTGACTAATAGAATATTCCACCTAAATAAGTCCAGATTATGAAGAGCAGGAGGACCTGCTAACCTTTAAGTTCGAGGGGATGATGAGTACCAGGTAGCATCCATAATAATACAACTTTTTACCTTTCTTTTCCACCCTTCTTATTCTGTTGTCCTGATAATTGCACCTAAGTAGACTGATAAGATTTGTTCTAATTATATTAATGAGAGATGAATTACCAAAAGTCATGATTTTTTATTGAAGGACTAATGTGCAACAATTTAATGGAAATATGCAAAAATTCTCTCTTTTTGAATCTACAGGAATAGATGTTCAGGCAAAGGCAATTTTGAGCATCTCCAGAGATGGTCCTAATAGTCTCTAGAGCTGACATAAAGGATACCACACTAGTCTCTAATGTTTTCCAATATGATTGGAGAGATTTTGAAATAAGAGGATCGAGGGTGAATCATCTCCAGAGCTGGACAAAAGTCATAAACACATCTCTGGAGCTGCAGACAAAAGTACACACCTTTGGAGCCTCCTTAATACAATGCAAAGTTCGAGCGCCGTTATTAGTCAACACTTCCGGTGGCAATTGGAGTGTTCCATGGATTACTCAGCCAACGCTTGAGTAATTGAATGAAGACTCTAGTTAACTGCTAGAAATTTAATTCCTCTTTTATTGATTTTGCATGAGTTCTCGACAAACTAATTAAGTACCTATATTTCAGGACCTCACTGCCTAGTTGTTATTTGAAACTAAGACTCCAGATTTAGTGGGACTGTTGTTCCACTAAAATCTATTTCAATTGCATGATTTTACTCTGCAGTTAAATAATTGATAGAATAAGAGATTGATGCTATCTCATAGATAAACTGATAGTTAGAGTAAGTGATATCTCATCACTGGATTTGATATAAATATATAAGGTAGAAGCAAAAGAAAGATATAGATTATTATAATTGTAATCTCATTTTGATATAGATACTTTTCTGAATACAAAAGTATACTGATGGGATTAGACTGAAGAAATATTGTGATATTATATTCATGTGTTGATTCATTGCCTTAGTCTTCAGTCCTGAGGATGAGGAGCAAGGGCCCACTCCCGCCATCAAGACAGCAGGCTAGTATTTGTTTGTTCATTATCTTGTTTCAGATTCTGCTTAGGAAGATAGTTATTGTTTTCTCATAGATAAATGTATGTTTCAGTTGTATGGATTAGAATAGATCAATATTAGCAATTTACTGTTTCAGTTTTGTTTCCAGTATTCTCATAATTTACTTTCATAGCAGATAAATCAGCAGCATTAATTTCCTTAGCAAATAAGATTAGCAGAATTAGTTAAATGGACTAGCAACTATAGGATTCCTAATTGTAGATAGCCAAGGACACAGCCCTGGATTTGACACATGAAAACATGATTAAATGTTGAGGGCCAACAACCCTTGTCATTCATCCCTCAAACTCACTCTGAACCCATCTATTCAACCACTTCACCTCAAATCACTACATCTCACATATCACCTACCAACCCCAAAACACATATCAACATAGCATTTCTCATCCTATGACTTCATACCAATCCATTGTACCTTTGACATCTTCCACACCTCTTGGGCTTGAGCATAAGGTTCAAATGTTAAAATAAGACATCCAAAGACTACAAACCAGGACTCAATGTAAACATTATAAATTTGAATATTTTTGTCCTTGTACACTCTAGACCAATCCATTATGACAACTCCTTTTCCCCCTAATTTTGAGGTTCCAAAATTTGACAAATACAAGGGAAAAGGAGATCCTAGAGACCGTGTTAAACAATTCTTCATGGTTTGTCAAGAGGTTTCCCATTACGATGTCTATCTATTAAAACTCTTTCCACTAAGTCTAGCAGGACAAGTCTTGGTTTGGTTTCATCATCTCACTCCCGATAACATCAAGACATTCCTTGACCTATCCAAAAAAATTGTTGCTCATTTTTCCTACAATGTTGAACATGAACTTACAATGCTAGATCTTTTTAATTCCAAGCAACATAATAGAGAAATCTTTGATTCTTACCTACAAAGGTGGAGAGGGATTGCAAGTCAGATCCCTTGGGCAATTCCTGAAAAATAATTGGTCAACATTTTCATCCAAAACCTTAATCAAGAAATGGCCTTTCATCTCCAAATACATTGCCTTTCCACTTTTGATGAGATCATTGAGAAAGGTGTAAATATTGAAAAATCCCTTATAGCCAAAGGTTTGCTCAAGACCTCTACCAAGGACAATAATCAAATGAATGACAAAATTAAACCTTCGTCTAAGAACAAACATGTGGTTAGTGATGGATTCACTGATGTAAATCACATTCAAACAACACAACCTTTCCGACACAATGTGCAAACTATCCTTAAGACTAATACCATTTCCCTTCTTGAGAGACAATTTAGACCTTCTTCCAATCCAAGACGTCACTTTACTAACTTTACTAACTTAGGGGAACCTATTGAATAGGTATTTCTAAAGTTGGTGCAAGCTAATATGGTCAACGTTCCCATCTCTAAACCTTATGATGACAATCAACCTAAGCATACATGGTACAATGTGAAGGATTATTGTATTTATCATCATGTTAATGGAAATCCTACAAACAAGTGTATGAGGCTCAAGCACTTTATCCAAGATCTTATTGATGAAGGTAAATTAGAAGTAAATGGCAAACCCTCATCCAATTCTCAATTGGGTATTTATCAGGATCCTTTCCAAAGCATGGTCAATCCACTTCATCTTCTCCTTCCACTTCAAAGCAATCCCAAAATAATCATGCCAACAATGTCCACTATAATAAGACCCCATACACCTATGACTTTTTTGTTGGGCGTATTGATTATAATCCCTCACAAGTTGCCATCATAACCATCAAAACCCCATCCCTTGAATGTGATGTTACAACAAGACATGGAACTATTACTATCCAATCTTCCTCATCTTCCCAACATTCTCATTACAATATCCTAGAATATCTTGAGAAGGCTCCTACACAAATATCCATCTTGGACCTCCTCAAGACCTCCCCTATCCATAAAGCTATATTGGAATGATTCCTACAAGAATCCCAAGTCCCACATAATATTGATCCTAATCAATTCCAAGCCCTTGTGAGTCATATTTCATCAACTACCAACTTGCCTTTATCCAACATGACATGCCTCCCATTGATCCATCTCATAATAAAGCCCTTCACATTGAGGTCTTGATTGCCAAATGTAAAGTTAAGCATGTCCTTTTGGATAATGGATCTGGCTTGAATTTATGTACCTTGAGGTTAATAAAACAATTGGTATATTCAACAGTTGACTTGGAACCATGTACTTTTACTATCTAAGCTTATGATGATGTCGCGAGAGAATTTGAAGGCAGTATATGTCTTCCCATACATGTGGACCATATTCTACTTCAAACCACATGTCATGTCCTTGATCTTGACCTTCCATACAATATATCACTAGTGGTCTCCCATGGATCCATGCTATGCAATCTATCCCTTCCACTTATCATCAATGCTTGAAGTTCCCTCATAATGGTGAAGAAGTCACTATCTATGCAGACCCCTAACCATTTGAATATTGTTAAGCCATGGAATTTGTCTCTTATAAAGACAACCTTTGTCCTACTAATGATATATCCACTAGAGCTAAGGTCACCTCTTCTACATCATATGTCCATCTTGATGACCTCACTTCCACTCCATCATCTTCCCAAGATCCCAAAGTCACAAAGGTCGAGATCATCGATAAAGTTTGTGGAGAATATGAGCTACATAATGCTTTTCATGTTTACCAACTCCATGATGCTTATTATGGACTAGGATATATACCTCTTAGTTTGGAAACCAAGGATCCTCGCGTTTCCCCTACAAGTCAAGATGAACCCTCTAATGTTGTTGAAAGTACCGTCGATGGGACCATCAATGCCTCTTCCAAAGACCTTGATATTTCATGCCTCTTCCATGACAATGCCATCCTCACTATTGAAACCTCATCTCCATATCCTGATTCCATTACTTGAGACCAAAAAAATCCAAGTCCTACATATACAAAACTCGAAAGAAAAAAAATAGAAAAGTATTGGACTTAAAAGAGAAAAATCATGATATAATCGAGGGCATCAAAATCCAAATAAAAATCATCTTGCCCCTAGCATCACAAGAGCATTTATTACTCCTTAAATCTACGACTATTTGTGAGAGTGTTGATTCCACGCCACCTTCATTCCATGACACTTCCACCACCTTCCATGATCAAGTCCTTTCACCCCACTTATCTCACAATTGCCACAAGTATATTTCCCACCATACCTCTCATTCCACTATCACCACTTCTTAATACATATGATTCCTTCATTCAACCATTCTATAACAAAAACAAAAACAAAAATCCAAAAATGTCAAAAAATCCAAAAAAATCAAAACATGTCAAAAATCCAAAAAATCAAAACATGTCAAAAATATAAAAAAATCAAAACATATCAAAAGTTCAAACAATTAACTCAAATGCGAGCCATCCTTAATCCATACCAATCTAGTCAAGCAATCTAGCCAAGTCATCCGAAAGAATACCTTGGTTTTGTTTTCCTACCTTGTTGTCAACCTAATCAATCAATATATTTTCCAATCATCATCAAGATAATCAATCAATCATCGGTTTTCGACTTGGCAGGGGCAACAACCGTGTTTATTTTTATCATTTGTGCATGCTTTATTGCTTTCTTATGTGTATTATCATTTTACTTGAATTTGTATCAGTCCTTGCAACATATTATCACAATGACATCATGGTCTCCCATATCATGGTGCTCAATGTCATATGTTTGCTTGTATGCATTATCATTTTATCTTATATCTACATCATTATTTTTACCTTGCATCTACATCATTATTTTTATCTACCATGTGCATCATTATTTTATCTTGCATCTACGTCAATCCTTGTAACCTACCTACCACAATGGTATCATGGTCTTCCATATCATGGTGCTATATGGCATAAGGTTGCTTGTAACCTTTTCAGTTGTCTCATCACGGTACTCACTAAGGTTGTCAAATGGCTTGTGATGTGTTGGGGCATCCCTTTATGCACGAGACACATTGTCACCTTGTTCTTTATACCTTGGTGCATAATGTCTAGTGCTATATTAAAAATCATGATTACTTGAGCCTAATGCAGCATAACTTTTCTTTCTCTGTCTTTTTATTTTGCCATTTTTCCCTCATCCAATTAGCCTCATCCATTTTGAGAGCCCACCCATGTTCTTCTTACCTGCCTATCTTCTTGAGGGGGCATCCCAATCCCATCATCCCACCTTTCCATTGTTCTTTCTTGTTACTCATCTAAGTGGTTGGGGCATCCCTTTCCAATCATCCATATCCTATCTTCTTTGAAATGATGTTACTTCTTTTAGTTACAACATCATCTCAAAGAGGGGAAAAATGTAGACACCTAAAATCAAACTTGTCCTTATGACAACACCTAGACACTCACCTTGTGACACTTTCATCCTAGGCCCCTTTCATTAGCCAGTTAATTAAATAAATTATCTTTATTTATTTAATTAATTTTAGTCCATTTTATCTATTTCCTAAAGTAATTAAATAAATTATATTTAATTAATTAATTTAGTCCATGCTTCCCTTTAGCCACATTAATTAAATAAATATTATTTTAATTTATTTATTTATTTCTCCCACCTTGCCCTATAATTAATTAAATAATTTTATTATTTAATTAATTATTTTTCACTTATTCTAATCCTTATACACTTTTACCTATTAGTCTTAGCCGACCTCATAAGAATAGGTCATATCCTTCCCACATCCAAGATCATATAAATATCACTATCAATCAAGTCATTTTCTCCTAGAGCATTTTGAGAACCATCTAGTTTTCAAGTACTGTTATGTTGCTAGTGTGAGTAATCATCATTATCAATATCAAATATCATTATCAAGCATCATTGGAGCACATCCACCATTCATCATGGTGCAACAAGGACTATTATGGTAACATTGTTTTGTTATTTTCATTTGATTTATTTAATCCTTTGCTCAATCTAAGGTGATGTAGGTGTGAAATAGGAGCTTTCATTATGTATTGTTTCCATTCTATACTTCATATTTTCTACATCATACAATGCCATTACACACTTCCTAGGTACCTTTTTTTCAAATTATCCAAACAAAAAGTTTACCCTCATTAATTTGTCAATAGAAGAAGACTCAAAAATCAATGACTAGTTAAGCCCCTAATTAATAACCTCATGTAAATGTTGCTTAAGATCATTTGCACTACTAATAGTTTGATCCTCCTTATAATAATGTCCTAAAGTTTACTCAATCAAATCATATACATCCATTGTGACATCAATGAACCCATTGTGAACAACATTCATTTTATTTACTCCTCTTTATAGCAACTCTACTCTCAAATTTATTATTTATGTCCACTCATCAAGTTGAAAAGTGTTAGCTCTATCCAAAATGCATTCATTCACTCAGGAATCAATATTCATTTTAGAGATTATTTTAATCCTTGTAATATTTTTTGAATTGAATCTCCAATTCTTCTTTGAGTTCATATATTAATCTTTTGACTAACTCCACATCACTCTTGAGTTTATCATACAATGCCATAGCTTCATCAATTTTCTTAGAACCATATACAAATAATTCATCTATCCATCATTCAATAGCAACTAATATACATTTCATTTTATCTAAAATTGAGGCTTCTTATTATGATATTACTATTGGAACTTAGGAATAGTACCATTTAGGGATTTGGGATTACCAATTGTTTGATAAAGGAAATTAGTCGATTCACCCACTCCTTTATCTCTTGTTTGGTTTTCTAGTCTTTGTCCATCCATGAGACAATATTTGATATAGCTACGTGTATTCCTTGGATATCTACCTCTTTGGTTTGCCTTCCCAAATTAACTCTTGTGATTTGATAATTTGAATGCAAGAGTCCCCTGTCATCCTTGTCTACCATGGAGTGTCAATTTCTAGAACCTTGGATCCACTAGCATCTATGAAGATAGAAGACAATAGTATGGGCTTCTTTCTATGTGGTGGGATATCTAACATTGTAGAAATGATCGATAGGTCATTAGAAAGTGACTTAACAATTTTCTACCTCTTCTAAATATTAATATCTAACCATGTAGGGATGGAGACCAAAGTGGAAATATCCTATGAAGGAGTTTGTGATGGATTAAATTCACTTGAAATTACCTTCCTAGTCTTTTTCCCATCATCTTGTAGAATTTGTTCAATGTTAGACATTATTTTCTTAGCGTCCTTTATCAAAACATTATCTTTCTCTACGTCATCTTCTCCTTTCCTCTTCTAAGCTTCTTCTTGGCCTTATTCTTCATTCACAATTCTTAGTTCCTCATCCTCATATTTAGATACTTGTTATTTTTGCTCTACCTCATTCCTCATTTGTTCTACATCCAATTTTATTTCTTCCTTTTTTTGAGTTGTAACCATGTCTTCAACTTCCTTCTCTATTAGTTTTTTTTAATTTTTTATTGCATATCATTTACAAATATTTTGCTCATACGAGCATCAACATGAGACCAATACAAGCTCATTATGAGCAAACACACTAGAAATCACCTATGGAAAACCTGTTGGAATCGTTTATCGTTGCGCCAAAAGATCAAGCTATCAACACTCACTACAAATGCCAGACTTAACCCAGATCCACGGGAGGCTCACTGCCATGTCACGAATCCTAAGGTCAGCGTTGAATGTCTCACTAACAAGGGGGCAGCTCACTGCCAACAATCCCCCCCTCAACGCAACCTGAGGGATTCGAACCCGTGACCCATGGCTCTGATACCAATTGTTGGAAGCGCCAAAAGCTCGAGCTATCAATGCTTGCTACAAACGCCAGACTTAACCCAGATCCATGGGAGGCTCACTGCCATGTCACGAATCCCGAGGTCAGCATTGAATGTCTCACTGACAAGGGGGCAGCTCACTGCCAACAAGACCAAGAGTCACTACTTAGAAATCTACTTTATTTAGAAACCACATCCACGTTAGAAGCCAACTATGGAAGACCAAGGGTCACAACTTAGATTTCCACATTAGATGTCCCTATGGGGATTTGAACTTTGGTCTCCATAATGAGAACCCAACATTTTAACCAATTAAGCTCAACCCCTTGGACTTCTCTATTTGTTTTACCTCTACCTCTTTGGTTATATATTCTTTGTTTTGAGCCACTTTCTCTTCTAGCTAATGTACTATCCATTCTATATCATGCAATGGGGAGTTATATGGAGAAGGTGAATTTGTCTTTTCAAAAGAGTGAGTAGGAGAAAATTCTTTCTCGTAAGATCTTCAACAATGGACTCTTTTATTGGTGAGGCATGCAAATTGGGATTCTTTTCATGAATGATGATTTGGATAGGTAGAGCAATAGGTTGATCTTTATCTAAGAAGACTATTGACCCAAAATAAGGAGGAATTGGTGTTTGCACAGGAAGTGGAAGTAGTGTTTGTATTGGGGCTTGTAATGGAACCTCCCAAACATAAGTAGAAACAAGAGTTTGAAGAGCAAACATAGGTACCTATCTTGGAACTTGTCCTTGTAAAGTGGCATGACCTTGAGGAATTGTAGTAGCTATAGCACTATCCTCACCATTCTTGGAAGTATGTCCAACTTTAAATGTTAGTTTAGGTTTCCTTTTTAGAGTTCATTCCTCTTCTTGTAGCTCTTCCTCCTCACCTAATAGACTCAAATTGTGTAACAAATCATCTGATGCTTTTTTTTTATCACATTTCTATTTCTTTGGTTCCTTTTATTTCTTTGTAGACTAGATACCTCTTGATGTTTGATGACTTCTTATAGTTCTCTTGTCAGGAACCTTCAACTCTTTCATCTTTGTATCAAGTCATCTTAGGTTGTATTTAATCACATCCTTGCTAAGGTCTTCTAATGAATATTCTTCTTCGTGTGTCCAATCAAAAATAGGGATATGCAGGTTGAAAATTCCCATTTTGTCTTGTGTTGCTTACCGTACATATTATATTACTTTCTTCTTCTTAAAAATGTTAAAGGGTTGTTTTGAAGAGTTCTCGATTCTCTTGAGTCATGAGAATTTTACCTTGAAAAGGTGTCTTCTTTTGATTGTGATGGGCTTGCTCATCTTATTGATTGTTTATGTGAATGCCAAGCTTTACATTTATTGGATTGTGATATGATTTCAGCTATATAGGATAGCCACCAACATCTAATTCCATCACCTTTGACATGGAGTTCTATGACCAAATAACATAATCTACCACACTTTGACCATTATATGTTTTGCAAGTTATGTTTCTTAAATTCAGCTATGTACTCATGTCATTGCATATAACCATGCCATACAAACTACATATCCTTATAAATGTTATTCCATAGTGTGTAACATCCTCATTTCCATCATCCTCATTCCCATGGTGTAATGTTCTTTCCCAAAATTGACCTTCTTCTTCCTCTAGCCAAAATGGATTGGTTTTCCCTCGGGCCTCACTACCTCACTAGGGGGCTTGATTGTTTGTTGTCCTTGCATTGAAGTCTCATATAATTAAGAATTCCCCCAATGTGCTAAAAACTAAAATGTCATTTTCTAATGACACATAAGGGTCCTCACAGTCTTAGTTTCTCATCTTATATGTCTTCAAACATCTCGATGCAAAGTAGCGAGCAACTAGCCTAATTGCTAATTTATTTTCTCTTATGTTCAACCATATGTATTTCTTATTTAGGTCTTCTTTCTCCACTTTTATCATTCCACTCCATGCTTCTCTAATTAACACTATTACACCCCCATGTCCCTTACTAATTTTGATTTGTTCAGAAATATAGTTTCATATACACTTTAGAATCTAAAATTTTGCAACCATCATGTTCATGTGTTTTCATGAGAATAATAATGTCCTTTATTTCTTCTATGGGTTTGTTGTCCTTAAAATTTTCTATATGCCCATCATTATTTCAAAGTACTTTAAGTCCTTTGTATGCCCCATAAAAACGTCAAAACATTTTTCAAATCTTTCTAAGTCTTTTAATTTCAAAGTTTTGACCTCTCCTTGTACTTTTCAGAGAAGTGCAAAAGGTCGGCAATTCTCTGAAATGCAGACAACTTCTTTCTTATGTATTGTTTCAGAAATATTATGAGTTTGTGCATCTTTCTAATTCCATTTTTCTAAGTTTTCAAACCTATATCAGAGATTCGAGTTATTTTGAACATTTCAGAAAAGTGCAAAAGGTCTAGACAACCCCAAAATCTCAATGTACCCTCCTTATGTAGCAAGACTTTGGAGTTTTATCAAGTTTGTGCACTTTACCGACATCAAACACTTAATGTACAATGCAAAGGGACGTCGGATTTTTTAAGTAATTTTTATTTCAAAGAGTCCAAAGAGCCATTAACTCTCTGACTTTGAGACACAAGATAAAGACTTAAGTAAATATCAAAAAATTCAATTTGTTTTGAACATTTTAAATATTTCAAAAAGCTACGAATTCTTTGAAACTACGACAAAGTTTTAATCAAGAAGGCTTTAAGTTCAAAGGCAACAAAGTGATTAGAGATGATTTCAAAGAGTTTAAAAAGTCATGAACTCTCCAAAACATTGAAACTCCGACAAATAAAAGGTGGGAATATCCAGAAGGTTTTGGGCTACTACATCATTATTGTTGAAATATATAGCTGGAGATATATAAGGATTTTCAAGCTCATTTTTCGCTAGTATCTAATGCTCAAGCAAGACGAATCTCCTCACAATAGTTGGGGCTTATACCTTCATTTTCACCTGCAATCTAGCTCTATTTGTGTTCACTAGGTAAGAGAAATATTTTTTACAATTCTGAGTATTTACAAGTAGTTGAAGCGTGATTTCATTTGTATGTCATTTTAGTTGTAAGGGTTGTACTATTTCAATAACTGCATACCTTCACCATCTCTTAATGCCAGATCAATATTTCTTCACTTGAAATTCATCAAAATCTTACTCAAAGCTTAGCTCATTTGGTCTAGTTGATATCAAAACCACACAAAATGAAGTTTGTCTACCAAGGCTATGAGCATGCCTCTGTTTTTGATAACTCACTTTCTAAAATCGAAGACAACGTATTCGGGCATGTTTATTTAGAGATTTTTTTGGAAGAAAATGCAAAACCCAGCTAGACCCGAAATGGTAGAGGCAACATTTCAAAGCGGCTTAGTTTATGCAAGCAGTTTTCTTACATTGGTGCAATGTGTAGATTTGGTCTTGGCTTGTGTTAGATAATACAAACCTGAAAATCAGGGATTGATAACTGTGGGTGATCATTTAGTGGAAAAATTAGATGCCTGTTCCATAAGTACAATGTTGAGATTATCGGTCAGAGAGGAATATATAGACACGAGTACAAAAATTGGAAATCATTATTTCCTAGATAAAAAGATCATTTGTTTGAACAACATAGTTAAATTCTGGTTAAAGGTGCCTAGGAAAAGTAGATCTCGACTTCCAAAAACTTTACAGAGATCTCACTTTATTTATGATATTTCAGCTATTATCACTTTATTGGATAAAGTGATGGTAAATAAAGAGACTTAATCACTTTATTGGATAAAGTGATGGTAAATAAAGAGACTAACACATTTGAATGTTGGATGTGCCAGTTTATTATTGTTATTGGATATGCATCTTAGTTTATTGATTGGGGCGAATTGATAAGTGACAGTCTTCATAGCCCGCTGGTCAATTTCCCAACTAATAAGAAATTTTACATGTCATCCTATTTGTTTTATGCTATAGCAAGCGCAAAGCCATGTCCTGGGTTATAATTAGTGGGAATTTATGATGACACGTTGCAGATATATGATTATTACCCGCAATTACAAGTGCAGGTTGCTAATAGAAAATTTAGGCAGGTCAATGATGCATTCACCATGTTAACAATGAGAGAGTTGGATGGAAATGTCAAATTGCATATTTCTCCTAAAGTTGCCAATGTGATTATGCAGTTTGGTAGTTATTTCATTCAATTCCAAATATTCACCTATATCAGAGTCATTGGTTTTGATGAAATCCCTTACAAACTATCCAACTATGTAAGTGATCATCTTTTTTTTAATTGAGCTCTGTAGACAAATGGAAATAGTAAACAATAGGTGCAAAGATAGGAAGAAAGTGATATATCCATTTCCTCTAAAGCTTGGTCATTGTACCTGCCAATCATCCTTTGATGCACAAAATGTGGAAAGGGCACTTGTAAAGGTTAGTATGTCTTTCTATACTAAGAGGTTTCCTTTTGACAACCAAAATTATGTCAAGGACAACTTCAGTTAGGGTAGTCAAGATATCTTCATCATCCACATTTGGAAGATTATTGGGTTGATTGTAAAGATGGTTTTGAAGTAAGGAGAAGAGATTGGTCTAGAATGACCATTGAACAAATGCAAGATTATGAACTTGGTTTTGATACAATGGGAATTATTGATGATGGTTCTAATAGGGCTAACGATTTATATACAACCACATTGTATTTCATCGTCTCACCCCTATCAATTGGATGGACAAGGAAATGAAGGATATAAAAGAAAGATCTCTCTTTGTTCTAAAGAAATATGATAAATGATTAAAGGCTAAAATTGTAGAACACATCACTTCAAAGCTGAGCAATGCTCCAAAGAAAACAAGGCAAATAGAAAAACAAAGTGGAGCTAGTGTGTCACAACCCATGGCTATATACTCAACAAGATCCAAAGCTAACACTACAAGTGGTGGTGATGAAGAATACCCCAAAAGGGGATTTGATTTAAAAAGCACATGTGCTCAAGAAGATGTTGTGCCTAGACATAAGTTGGAGATAAAAAAGGACACAAAATCCTCAACCTACTCAGACTAATGCTCAAATGCTTAAAGATCTTATTGTTATAGATCCAATTTTGTCTACATCTCAACTTCCTCCTTCATCCACCCCACAGTCTTGTTATGTCGTGAAATGTCCCCCTAGGACTTTTACCTCCTAAGTTTAGCTCCTGGGTCCCTTGTTTTGCATCTTGCATGTTTATTTTTACTCTCGAAAGAAAATGGCATGAAACCCATGTCACATGGGGCTTGAGGGACATTGTGTTCTTTAGACCTAGCCTAAAAAGGGGACCTGGTACTTGGGCGCTTGCGCCCTTGTCTTGCCCTATTTTAGGTAGGTCCCAAATTTGAATGTCAGTTATGTGACCATTAGTTAGGTCCCATGCCGACATCTTAAGTTTGAATTATAAAATTTGTAGTGGGAATGTGTGTTGTTGCATATATAATCATGTTTAGGGATTCACTTGAAAACTAGAAGATGATTATGAACTTTTGGCACACTTATGATTTGAGAGCATTCAGATATTCATTGTTGCAAAGTAGAGCATTGTTATTGTGTTTGTGATTGCAGATTTAGCTTCATATTCTCATGTGTTGAAGAATCTTAATCTATGTGAGAGCTACACTTCCGAGGTGAGATCTATTTGTGTTTGAATCATTTATCAATTTGTTTTTACCTCTATCCCACAGGGATACGCACTTTTTATCTGACAACGGTGTTCGGAAGACTTGAATGTCCTTCTGGGGCTTGACTGAGGCAAGCTCCTAAACACCACAACCCCCAACCACACTCCTTGTGATTGCAAGTTATAGATATTAGATTTTGTGGAGTGGAGCTGCAGAGGAAGGTTGCAGAAGATAAGGATTCCAGATCTAGTGGAAAGAAGTAGTTTGGAGCACTTTCAAGATAAGGGCACCTTGGGCAATGTCCTCTAAGGTTGTAGACATAGGAATCATTGTGATAATGGCAATCAACATCTGAAGAAGCCTCAACATCTCGAAGAACAGCCTGCCTTGGACTTGGGCACCTAGGGCAGTGTCCTCTACATCTTCCATGATGGAAATAGACAAAATAGTGATTATCAGTGCCAGAAGGAGTCCTGAGTTCCCTAAAGAAAACTCTACCTTGGACTTGGGCACCTCGACAATGTCCCTGATTATTCTGCATCATGAACTTCAAAAAATGGTCAGTAACTAATCTATGTCTACTAGCTTAGTCTGCGAGCATTTGTCGTAATTTATCAGTTTGCTTACTTTTTGCATATTAGGGTTTTTAGCATACTTGAGCATTAAATTAATACATTAATTAACTATTTTTAAATTTTCACATCGTTCCAAGTGACACCCAACCTGTAGTTGAATCCTCTTGCAAAAGTTGTGATTCAACTTGGTTAAATGTCCTTGAATGTTTGTAGTGAAAGGAGGATCTAGTCATTCAACCTCATTGTCCCTCTTTTCCTACAAAACATTTTGGTGAACCCATGTTTATTTGCATTTTGCATCTTTCTGAGTGTTGTACTCTAGATTTGCATTCATTCATTTAATTTTCATCTTATTGCATTTGAAAATTTACAAAAAAATTGAAAATTTTGAAAAAATTGGTATTTTAGGCTTGCATTTTGAAATAATTGGAATTAATTAATTTTATTTCATTTAATTTATGATATTTTTATTAGATCTAATATAAATTACAGAAATTCATCATTTTACAATCATTTGCATTTGCATTGTCATGCTTAAATTGTTAAAAATTGCTTGAAATTGTGTATTTTTCATATAACCTAGTCTTTGCATTAGCTAGGGTTTGTAGTTAAAATCTTGTTTCAAATTTTACTATTTTTTAACACTCATTTAGGACTGATTTCTAATTGTAGTGTTTCATCATAGTGTCTTTTTTGCAAAAATTCATGTCTAGGGTTTGAAAACCTTACATTTTCACTAGATTTTGCCTTGTCATCTCTCTAGATTTGCATTATAGGTGTATTGTGAAGGATATTGCTGCATTATTGGATTGATATTGAGCTTATTATTTGATTCCCCTCTTTAATTTCTTCACAACACATCTTCTCTTAGGCATTTGCATTGAAAAAAAGTGAAAAATCAAGTATTTTAGATCATAAACATACATAGTTTTGCACTTGTTTCTTGCATAAGCATTGAAAGATCTTTTAAAATCCAATTTTGCATATATTGGAATACATATACACATGGCTTATAATCCCAACAATAATGTTAGGCTTCTCCTAGGCCTTATTTAAAAAGAAGGAGCCTTGAACCTGAAATTATATTTACACCTCATGACAAAACATTTGTAGACAATGAAGGGCCTCTTTACATTACTGTGAAAATAATGGAGATCCTGGGGCATGGAACACTTATAGATCCTAATTGCATGATTAATGTGGTAATGGAAAAGTTTCTTCTTGCACATAATTTGACACAAGATTCTTATGAACCTTCAGATTTAAGGATTAAGACACATAATGGAGCTTTCATGCCTACCTTTGGGAAGATAACTTTATTGGTTACAATTTATGATAAAGCCATCGATCAACTATTTGAGGTTATCCCTTTATCTGATCTCTTCCATGTAAAACTAGGACACCCATGGTTAAAAGCTATGAACGTTGTCCCCTCAACTATTCACAATTGCATAAAATTTCTTTTACATGGACAAGTGTGTACTATTCAACATAATACATATCAACCCTTGGTAAGGGACAACAACTTTACTCTTGATTACTTTTGTCCATAACCTGATAGAGACCCTGAGCCATGAAGAGATCACTCTTTCCTACAATATAGACGATACAAATCAAAACTTATATCTAGAGTGGTCAGGCCTCCTATGCAAACAGTAAGAGACAAACAACCCGCATTAGAAGAACTTCATAGAGCAAAAGGAAAAGGACCCTATGTTGAGGTTCCTCCTCCATCATCCTTACAAGGAACGGGAGGCATCCATCAAGAACAAAACACTTCATCAAGATAAATGAGATTTGAACATGGTGCTTCCTCCTCTAACATGCAAAAACCTACGGAAAAACATGACAATACTTTTGAAGATATAAGCAACAAGACAAAAAGAAATAGGCAAGCAAGAGAAAGGAGGAAAAGACAAGCTTTTGCCCAACAAAATGCACCTCAACAAGAAAACATTCCACCTAACATTGAATCAAACCAAGAAGAGCTTAAGAATGAACAACTTGAAGCCAAGAATAAAGTTGGCCTATGGTACCTTATGTACCTCTTTCCTCTAACATTCAGGATTGGGAAGACGATGATTTACTCGACAATGACTGCTAGTTCAGTTGTCTCCATAGGTGAGTATTTCTAACCCTTTACCTCTTGTGATGCGCTCCCCCCATGATGTGTTATGTGCTGTTTAGGCCTCCTTAGATGACCCTTGATACTCTTGTAAGGTCAAGGATACCAAGAGACCACATCTGTTGTGACCCTTCTTCTATTTGTATCATCATTCTTCTATTTTTCTTCTCCTCTATTTTCATTGTTGTGTGTTGTGTCTTAGGGGCATAGCATTGCAGTTGGTGACTTGGGGGAACCTTCCTACATGACGACCCTAAGGCACTTGTTCTTCTCTCTTGATTTATAGTTTACCTTCTTCTAGTGCTTCTATCTAGCTGGCGAATGACAAAAAACAAATAATACTGGTACATACCATGTGTCCCTTCAGCGAGTAAGCAAAAATGGACCTATTCCATACATCACGATGGGGTTGATATATATATATATATATATATAATCTGACGCTTGGCTAATAGAATCACTCTGTGTGATATTTTGATGATATCTAATATTTGCTAACAAACCATAACAATATTGTTGCTTCATGCACTTTGTTTATCTTGGGTCTCGCTTTGGTTACACTTGGTTCTGAGATCTCTACTGTATAGCCCCATGGTTATACTCGGGTTCCGAATCTGTAGTATAACCTTGGCTCTTGATGTGATTGTTTTCATGCATTTCTTTTGATCATGTGATGTGGTTATTATCTTATAGAAAGATTTCTAACCTATCTTCTTGCAAGAAATTGTGTGTTTGTGGGAACATTTGGTGATCATAAAGTACATGTCACCTTTGGGGCATGGGCTTTGTGAAAGCTCTTGTTCCCTTGTGTGTTTTCTTCCTACCTTAATGTGCTTGATATCAGTACATGATATCAACCACCTTAAGGTGGGGGCATATATAAGGTAAGTTGTCTGATGATTTTGTTACTAATAAAGCGTGTTTGCATACATTGATCTATGGCATATACCTCCTTTTCACTGTAAGGTGTCTCTATGATGCAAGTGGGGTTGTATACTTTTGGCACATGCTTCCTTTTCACTATAAGGCATCTCCATGATGTAGGTGGGGTTGCATTTTGAAAGCCCTCTGTGGAGGCGGGGATGGTGTATCTCTTGAGCTAGTGCACATCCTTTTTATTTCAAAAGTCCTCCGAGTAGGCGGGGTTGGTGTATCCTCCCTTGAGTGTGTCTATGGCGGTTGTTGTGGCATAAGCCCAACCGTCAGGCATTCTTGTAATGTGCCTGAGATGGTGGTGAACCTAGCAATAGGCTCCTTCTATCGAATGTTTTCCATGTTTTAGACATATAGTATATCTTTGGCATACTATATGACGCTCGTGTCTTCCATGTGTCATCTGTGTGTTTTCCCTCATGTTGTAGTTTTAAGACATGTGGCAAAATGCCCCTCCTACACTCAGGTTTTGTATGGTGTGTTTGTTCCCAAGCATAGTCTCAAGACATGTGGTGATGAGTCCCTCATATGCTTTGGGATTTGTATGGCATGTTTGTTCTCAAGTGTAGTCTAAAGATGTGTGGCAATGAGTCCCTCCTACACTCTAAGATTTGTATTATGTGTCTATTGCCCCATATGTAGTTTCAAGATGTATCATGAAATGCCCCTCCTACATTTTGGGTTGTGTGTATACTTTCCATGTACTTGCATTTACATTCATATATGAAAATGAAAAAAGAAACAATCACCACATTTATTGTCATCTTAAGTTTGAATTACGAAATTTGTAGCGGGATTGTGTGTTGTTGCATATATAAGCATGTTTAGGGATTCATTTTAAAACTAGAAGATGATTATAAACTTTTGGCGCACTTATGATTTGAGAGCATTCAAGGTATTCATTGTTACAAAGAAGAGCATTGTTATTGTGCTTGTGATTGCACATTTAGCTTCATTTTCTCATGTGTTGAAGAATCTTCATCTATGTGAGAGCTACACTTCTGAGGTGATATCTATTTGTGTTTGAATCATTTATCAATTTGTTTTTGCCTCTATCCCATAGGGATACACACTCTTTATCTAACAACGGTGTTCAGAAGACTTGAATGTCCTTCCGGGGCTTGACCGAGGCAAGCTCATAAACACCACAACCTTCAAACACACTCCTCCTTATTGCAGGTTACCGATATCAAATTTCATGAAGTGGAGTTGTAGAGGAAGGTTGCAGAAGATAAGGACTATGGATCCGGAAAAAAGTAGTTTGGAACACTTTCGGGATAAGGGTGCCTTGGGCAATGTCCTTTGAGGTTACAGACACAAGAATCTTTGTGACAGTGGTAATCAACATCTGAAGAAGCCTCAACATCCTGAAGAATAGCCTGCCTTGGACTTGGGTGCTTAGGGCAGTTTCTTCCACATCTTCCATGACAGAAACAGATAGAACAATGATTATCAATGGAGGAAGGAGTCTTGAATTCCTTGAAGAAAACTATACCTTGGACTTGGGCACCTAGGGCAATGTCCCCAATTATTCTGCATCACGAACTTTAAAACATGGTCAGTAACTAATCTTTGTCTACTATCTTAGTCTGCAAGCATTTGTCATAATTTATCAATTTGCTTACTATTTTGCATAATTAGGGTTTTTAGCATACTTGAGCATTAAATTAATACATTAATTGACAATTTCTTTATTTCCACATCATTCCAAGTGACACCCAATCTATAGGTGAATCCTCTTGCAAAAGTTGTGATTCAACTCGGTTAAATGTCCTTGAATGTTTGTAGTGAAAGGAGGATCTAGCCATTCAACCTCGTTGTCCCTCTTTTCCTATAAAACAAGTCTCTTGTTCAATCACCTTTAATTCACCAATCTCCTCCTCCATCACCTCCACAGGACAATGTTATCATAGATACATTACCTAGAAATATCCTGCCCCCTATTTCTTCTAGTCCCAGAAGAACAATTATAGATTCTCCTTCACAATGGGTGAAAGAAGTAATTTGTAATAAAAGGAAACATTCACAAACTATTGACATTGGGTTGAGGTTGTCGTGAAGATGTTACGGGATATAACTTCACAACCCAAGAAAGCTACAATTGCTTCAAGATTAATGACAGATTCTACTAGGAATCAATATTTGGAGATGACAAAACCAATATGTGACAAAGATCGAGAAGATGTTATTGAAGATTATTATCAGATATCTCAAATTGAACTAGGTCCTTCCACCCATGAAGGAGATATTCACAATTTTCAATCTCTACTGCAAGATTAGTTAAAAGAAGGGAAAAAGAAAAAGAGACCAGAGAACAATTGGAAGAACAAATTCACGTATTGACTAGTTATTTTAAATCATTTGTGGATATATCTGCCCGACCATTGGAATCATCTTTATCACATTCAATGGATGCTACTATTAAGAATGTGGATAAAGAAATAATAGAGAAAATTGGCAAATACCAAGTATATGGCAAGGCGACTAAGACCTTGGTAGAATGAATATTTTTTAATGGTTTGAATGCTATTGAAGAAACTATGAAATTACATCAAAGAGCTGATGACAAAATTAAAGTTTTGGACAAAGAACTTGAAGAGGCCATAAAAGAGGATGTTTTATGGAAAGGAGTAACAATATATCTTGATGAAATGGCAAAGTATGGCATTCAAACATTAATTGCACAAATGCTTTTGAATAAACCTGATGAATATGATACAACTGCATGGTATAAGAGTACTGAATGGAAACTCAAGATCTTTAAGAAAACCATCTTAGACGTTAGAAAATTATCAAAATATTGTGAGCAAATAAAATTAGATCTTGTTACAAATTGTTTCTTTTGAAGTAGACATTTTGAATAAAAATGATTTAGGTTTGGATGATCTTCAACTAATCAAGAAGAGTTTCAAAGATATGATTTATAAAGATTTCTTCAACAAGGAAATAGTCAGCACAAATACATTGGAGAAAATGGGTTTTATATCTTCCATGATATCTAATTATCGCAAAGACATGTTGAAAATTCCCGAATAGATGAAGGAAATTGATGAAACATTGATCACGTGGAAATTACTACTAAAAAACATAATTGATCCAAAAGAGAAGTCGATTGCTCCTACTATAAAGCAATTCAGGATTTTTAAATGAATGCCTTCAACTCTAGAACAACTAGATACATCCAAATAACAGAGTTCGGAGCAAAATTTTTAAAGAATTAATTATTTCGTTATGTCACTTTATTGTCTTTTAAAATTGTAATATAGGCATTTTAATATGACTTTATTTGTATAACTTTATGTTGGTTAAAGTTAATGACTTTTTATTTTTTTATTAAAGTCATAAACCAAAAAGTGGTTATAAAGTAGTTACAGGAGAGAAAGCCTATTTATACAAGGTTGGAATGTAAAGAAAGAACTTTTGGATCCTCTCATTTTGACAGAGAAGATAAATCTATATGTTTTCCTTTCGAAAATCAATAAAGGGACAATAAGTGTTGGTCAATGAGCCTATGTATTGTCTTCTTTATCCTATTTTCCTTTCTTATATTAGAAAAATAGTCATTATCCTTGAAATTCTCTATTATGTGACATGAAATATTTGTCATCTTTTATTTTTAAACTATTTTGGTGTAATCTAGGATTGATAATTATAGTTTCCCTCAATTTGTGTGTTGTGAAAACTACGAAGTTTTACTCTTTCTTAGGTTAGAGTATATTTTTGTACTCAAATCCTTGGTATACCTTCTTATTCATTAAATTTTCATAGCGATAAATCTGAGAGTTGTCTTTATGTAGGGTTTTGAATCTTTTCATGTTATTTTAGGGAAATCTGAAAGTTGTATCTTCTTATTAGTCAACCTAGGGTTTTCCCCTTTTTCTTTAATTCCAAGTTTTAGATTAGGTCACCTTTCCTACTTTCTGATCAATAGCATACCCCAGAAAATTTAATTATCATACAAGGAAGTTGTTCCTCTCAAATGCAAAGGAACATTGTTTTGTTTGGTTACAACCTTTCCAATTGTTGGAACAATAGTTACTACTCCTTGGGTGAGTCACATAATAATTCTATAATAACAAATTTGTTTACCAATAGATATTTGGTCACTCTACTAGGGATTATGAATTGAAAGACCTAACATTATATCAGTGAGTTGTTTTGATCAAACTCTAGGAAAATCTTCTTAAATGTACAACCATGGTACTTCAGTGTAATTTCAAACCTGTTTTGCAACCTAATATTAACAAGTTGAACATTGAGCAAGATCAAGACGTCATAAATGACCTATGTGATCTTTCCTAGAGGTATCGAAGGTCCAATCAATAATTCCACCAAGTCAACCAATTAGTAGACAATGAAGAATATTTAGGGAAAGAGATAAGGCAACAAGAAAGAAGATTTGGATAGGCGCAAGTTGATTGTTGTTGAAATATTTATTGCAGTACCAAGCAGAAATAGACGAAACATTGTATAGGCTATCCCAAACAACTACCAAAATAATCAACAGAATAATCAAGGATAGACATTCAAATTGGTCGGTAAAAGGTATACTAGAGGTGATTGTAGCAAAGGTATTATAGATCCTAATTTTGAAAGGTTAGAAAGAGCTAATTTTGCTATAGTATATGTGCCTACAAGAAGATTCAAATTAGCAAGTAGACCATCTTCACCAACAAGGATAGCTACAACCTCATCTACTTGTCAAGCATTAATTTTACACGGTACTATTCTTTTTGTTGATCTTCAACCAATTATGGTACATCAACAACAACAACCACCTGTACCGTGGGGTGTAGCCATTGGTCCCCTATCACTTGAAAATCAATAGCATGACCTACCACATGGTTCTAGAAAGATTTTACCTAAGTTCAGGGGAGATGGAAAAGTTTCAAAAAATGAACATATTAATTCATTCTTTGTTACTTGTGTCATCCTTGGTGTGCAACACGAGAATGTTTCAATCAGATTATTTGTTGAATCACTTACAGATGCGGTTACTGAAAGGTTTTGTCACTTACCTACAACATCAATTAATTCATGGGCTGTTATGGTTAGGAAATTTGAAGACCATTTTGAAATGTCCCTTCCTAGAATTTTCCAATAATTTGTATTTTTTGTATTTTTTGATTTAAATAAATTATATCAAATACCACACACAAGAACTAACAACTAATATTCAATATAAAAGTGTTGTCATACTTCACCTTAAACAAGTTACAACTCATTAAGTGTTCAGAAATCTTCATGAATCAACCATCAAATCATTAATAGAAAGAGACCCTTCACCAAAATTATTTCCAAACTTCTAATATAAATTATATGCTCAAGTATCACCTTCGCTCAGATTTACACAATGAACAATACTTCACAAATGATGGGAACTCAATCTATAAATTTTGATATCAACAACAAGCTTATCTGATATGTATTTATAACAGCAATAATTATAATATTCAAATCCTTTATATTATGCAATCTAATATAAACATGGTTGCTTCAATATATATCATGCACAATAGCATAAAACTCCACTATTAATTTAGTAATATTTGAATAGCACTAGACAATAAACTACCATGTTAGAGTTTGTCCCCCCAAGATATCCAACCACTTCATTAATTTGTTTCTTTCACCCCAAGGTTGCGATTGGAAAAAGAAACATAAAAGCCAAAGAATACTCCATAAGGGTGGCTACAATTGGGGCCCACTTGCAAGTATTGTCCCCTAAAATATAAACACCTCCAGTTTGATACAAATTGATATCTAGAAACTTAAACAAAAATCATAAAGTAAGAAAATATACAAAAGATATAATGATGGACAAGTGAAATGTGTAGCGATTCCTCCTTAGAAAGTATAACACTCTACATCTATATGAAGCTTTAAAATAATATGCAACAAACTTATACTTTATTCAATCTTCAATATATATATATGGTATGACTGCTTAAGGTGTTAAGCGGTGAAATATAAATTAAAAATTCTCCAAAATAACATGATCAAAACTCTGAAAATACCATTATACTATAACATATAGAAATATATTTCCATGTAATAATATAAAATGCACCATAAATGAGATCTAATCCAGCAACACCAATATATTAAATAAATATATCAACTGAGTTACAATACTAAAATCAGGAACTCACAAACATGAGAATCACCAAACCCTAGCTAAAAATCTGCAACTTTCAACAAACAACTAATGGAAATTTTCTTACAAATACAAATCATTTATGCACAACCGTAATCTCTAAATGGAATCACCCCCAATGAGAGAGAGGGTTTTAGTGCTCAAGCCCACATTGGAAATTGAAGGTTTTTCATCCTCTGATCACCTACACATCAAGGGTTTTCGTCCTTGAATGCTTCAAACTTCAAATTAAAAGGAATAATTGAAATCACAAAATTAGATGATTTGTCTTGTGTTTTTGCCTCCTTTTTATAGTTGCCTTTTTCTCATGCCCTCCATTTATTTTACTTTTATTTTTATTTTATCTTCGGACCTCCAAGTATTTAAACATACTTTTTAAATTACATCCAAAGGCCCCTTTTTGAATTATATTTTGAAAAGCACTTTTTAAACCATAAATAATATTTAAATGACCTTGTAGAAAATAAAGTGATCAGGCCTACCTAATTTGTTTTTTTTAAATGGGACAGACAGTCCTCCATTCCCACAATTGCTTGTCCTCAAGCAATTTTTGGCCGAGATGCTCCAGTATCATCGGGTCAATGTGATGAGTCATGTTGTAATACTCGTAGAGTCTGGATCTTGTACCTGTCAAATCATGTAATGCCCCAGCATTTACACCAAGATATTAATGGATAAAAACAAGATGAACAAATTTTTCGCGATGCAAGTGTGACACCCACATGTCATAGTTGCACACCAAGCATGAAAAATCACCCAAGTGCCACACAAAGGCACTGGAGAGAAGGTGGAGCAAGACATGCGCTTCTCCAAAAGAGACAACCAATGTCAACATGTGGCCAACCCACCAAGCCATGTCAACATTCAACCTACAAGTCAAAAGGAGAGTCGACTATGACACCTCACCAAAATGGTACAACCACAAGGATCCAAACCACAAGTCATCCACTCAACAACTACAAACAACATGCTATCTAACATCAAAAGCATGAAATAAATCAAATATAGAATTATAGCCATTTTCGAAAATGCTAACATATGTGCTAGATATGATAAATCCCATACGAAATGCCGCACTCATTCAACACCAATATCAAATCGGGCCAAAAGCAAACATGGAAACATCAATCATAATATGAGAACAATACATCCCAATCCATAAACATAGCGTAATATAAGTACACCATATAAAACGGAGGACTCCGACATCCTTAGTTAACCATTTCCAGCACATGAGAAAATGTTACAAAATGATAATTTCCATCCATAACATGATTCATTTTCTAACCAAATGACATCATAAAATACAACATGATGGAGGCTACTTCCCAAACATGGAAGGATCACACTCAAATGAATAAGATATACAAAGCATGAATATACATCATAATAAACAGCCACCAAAATGCCCCGACAAGCACATAGAACAACATAGTCAAAATATCTAGAATAGACATAGAACTGATACAGCTCTTGAAAGATCTTATCGAGGACCAATGGGGAAATGTTAGCCACCTCCCAACCATATTTCCATCATCGAGCGCAATAGATGCCTATGCCACTCTAGGCAACCCCCGAGCTACGAAGAAGACGATCATGGCAAACCTACTATCAAGGCCATATCAAATCATTCCAAGGAATACATAAAACACTTGATCAAGTACAAGAGTCTCAAACACCAACACTCACACAAGTGGTTATAAGTGGTCACAAAGCACATGTGACTACTCACATCACAAAGAGCATAAGGCAACATATGGCACACATGCAAATCAATGCACAAGAAAGGCTAATGCTCAACAACAAGCATATCAATAATGGTGTCACTACTCTCATATGAGCATCAAGGAAAGGAGGCCACCACTCTCATAGGAGCATCAAGGAAAGGATGCCACTACGCTCATAGGAGCATCAAGGAAAGGATGCCTCCACTCACGTACAGAGCATCAAGGTGCCCATCCGCCACTCACACATAATAGAATCAAGGTATATGTCTACCACCCACACATAAAAGTCACAAGGTGTCGTCCTCCACTCACACATGAGAGCCACAAGGTGTACAACAACCACTCTGTTCGTTCAAAACAGGCTCAAAGGGCACTTCTTCAATGCACTCCTTGCATCCAAAATTGTCCAACGATTTGGAAACTATCCAACCCACACAAACAAGGGCTTCCTCCTTCAAAGAACCTTTTTAAAAAAGAGTATTTTACCCCTAAAGGTACACTTCCCAGTGCAACTATAAAATTAAATATGTGGGAAAATACATCATTCCAAATAACATGCAACATTCAAAATTTCCCAAATTTCCGTAAAATAAAATAATTTGAAGAATGTCCAGGGTTTGCCATTAACGGATCTTGAAGCATCCTTCCCCAATTTTTCACACTAAAAAGTCAACTTTTGAAATACAAGGAAATTATAAAATCTAAAAATACCCTCTTGTTCTAAATTAACCCAATAGTAATCTTTTCCACTCACATAATTTTTTTAACAATATCTAATAGGTCAAAATAGGGAAATTCATGCACTTTTCACATTTTCCAAGAAATCCAAAAATTGAAAATGTAAACATACCCTCTTGTGCCTAATCTACCCAACAAGACACTTTTAAAATAAAATTGCAGTGTCCAAAAATTTTGACAGGGCTTTGGTAGGAAATTCAATTTTATAAAAATGAAATTTCCTACGAAATAAAAATTACTAACTCAAATAAAATACACAACCAACAGGAGAAATACTTGACTCAGACTCAAGGTATGGAGGAGGGGAATCTTTTTCATTGTTCACATGATTCGATTCGACCAAGCGATCTCCCGGTATGAGCAAATCCAATTTTCTTCCAAAAGAGGGTATCCACAACTCCATATTTGCTCTCCATTTTCAAACCATTCATAATGAAAATAATATAACATGTTTTTGCATATATCCCCCAAACTCAAAATTAAATAACTAATACCTTTTATTCTTTTCCACCAAAATAAAATCACTCAAAATAAATATTTATTTTCAATTAGAAATTAATCCTCTCCAAGCACAAGGTAATAAAATACACACCTTTACAATTAAATAATTCACACCCCTATAAATAAATAATTCCTTTCCTACAGAATAATTCTAACTCTACAATTAGAATGCATTTCATCCCAACATATTATTTTTCAAACGTATTTAAATAAAATACAAAGCCTTTTCGATATTAAACACTCCACAACTCAATTAAATTAGTTAAACTGTCTTTCCTCTACAATAGGAAATAAAAGCACAATTAACGATTTTGAAAACACCATAAGACATTTTACAAATACCAAGCATACACAAAATCGCACAAGCTATAAATCACACCCAAGAAGACATTCACAGGTCTATCACAAGGGGTATCTAGAATCGCAATCAATTCGGATGAGGTTTTCACTAGTTTTAACAACACAAGAATCATGAGGTGAGATGACCAAGCATCCCATGTCATCTACTCCACATTTTTTTCATTGGTTAATACTTGTTATTTCCTGCACACTCAAAGCAACGTTATGCGCATCTGGCCAAAACGTAACAATAGCCAAAACAATGACAAAAATTATGTAAATAAATATTAATCATTTCAAATGCACATTTCAATTAAATCAAGTATTCTAAAAAATTGATCAATATGCAATTAATCATCTAACATAATCATATTGAAGGAAATCATATTCACCCACCTAACATATTATTTAAATGAAAACAATGAAGTTGAAACTCCAATAATATAACAATACATAATATGACCTCATTGGAAATTCCTCTATGGTCATACAGGTGAGTGCACAAAGATGAGTACACATTTCATGAAATTTTTTCGTGCAAGGAAAAACATGATTGGAATGGACGGCACCCATTTGAAAATAACAGGTGCCCGTTTAGGAACGAGAGCCCGAGCCTAAACGGGTGCCTGTTAAGGAACGAGCTCCCGTTTAGGATCGGGCACTCGAAGCAAAACAGGCACTCATTATGAAATGGGTACCCATTTTCAAAAAGTATTTATTTTTTTGAAACAAACCTATGGCTTCATTTTTTGAAAGTATTTTATTTTTTAGAAACAGGTACCTGTTATTTTTAGAACAGGTGCTTGTTTTTAACAGGCACCCGTTTCTAAAAATTTGAAATTGCAAACCCGCGGATTTGCATTAGTTTTAGGCTTGGAAACCAAAACCTTGGCCTTGGACCTGCAACTAGGAAACCATAAAAATAAGAGAAAAAACTAGTTTCACCACTATGGCTGACGACTTTTTTTCATACTCTTTTAACAAGATTAAAACCCATTGTAGATTTGAAAGTCTAGTTTTCATCATTCTCTACATGATTAAAAAAAATTAGTGAATTTATTAGTTTAGCTCAAAATATGTTGGTCGTACAGGAGGGGTTTTAAAAAACACTAATTAGAGTCTTCAAAAAATTAATAAAAAAATATATATCCAAAAATTACAAAAAAAATTTGACCAAACTTCAACATCTTGTGCATCTTTCCACAAAAGGAATTAGAAAAATACCTTCATTTGTCAAATTATGTTGGTCGTACACATGCATGCTTTGGCCAAAAATAGGGGACTTTTAAAAAGCCACTTTTTGTACATCCTATAAAAAACCAACTTTCATCATCTAGGTATTAGAAAAAATTACATATTTGAAAACTAGAAACAAAATCCAACATTTCATATTTTTACATCATATTAATATTTTATGTGCAAATGCTTCAAATTTTCACTCCAATTATGACAAAATTTAAAAAATAGGAAAAACACTTCCACTTTTTGGCAAAAAAGTAGACTCGTCTTCTTGCAGGTACCCATACAAAACATCTCATAAAGCATCCAGACTACACCCTCAGAACACCTCGATGGCAACAACCTCAGCGGTAAGAACAATGTAACGACGCCAAATCACGAGAACACACAAAACACTATAGAAATAATTAATAGCATATTTCATAATGATCCAATATCAAGGTCAATGCACCAAAACTCATCTATCACACAAGATGACAAGGGTCGACATAGGTGGGCATTACAAATCATGCATCTCCTACCCAAGGGTGTTGCAAGATCCACCATCTCCAACATACAACTCATGTAATTTGATCACCTCCTTGAAAAATAACTTGACCACATGACCCACAACATCATAAATGCAAACCTTCATGATACAATGAATGATTATACTTTTCCATCTTTGACTTGGATCAAACAATGAAGGCGACCATCTCTCCATATGCTCCTCTTTGACATGATGATAAATGAAAATATCCACAAACTCCCACAAGACCAAAGTTTGCCCTATGGATTTGCCACCACATTTTTGTTGCACCATTTTGATCTCAAAATGAGAATGATGATGACTCCCTCAAGTCCCAATGGATCATACCACTGTACTATAGTTGGAACCCTCATGAGTTTGGACCAATTAGCCTATATACAAGTTGGGATGAAATTGTAGCAACCAAAATTCGCTCCAAACCTTATCCAAAATAGTTGAGTAGTAGCTGGGACAGCTGCTTTCTATAGCACCAATGGTCGAAACCCTTCACAAATAGCATGATGCATTAAAAATTTTCATGAATCTACAAATCGGTGGCTGAATATGACTGATAATAGTAGTCCACAAGCAAAAAAACTTGAAAATCAACAATATTAAAATGGTACATCTGCAATACTAAAAATCCCTTACAAAAATCAGTAACCTAGAGGCTAGAAACACCCATAAAATGACTGGAAACACTCCAATAACAACAATTTTAAAATCGTTCAATCCTATGACTAAATACATTTGTATGGCTACAAATGGAGTATAGTGACTGGAAATGGTGATGTTAGCAAACTTCAAGCTGGGCTTATGTGAACAGTAGTCTTTGTCATGTTTCTTGTGCAACATAGTTGAAAAATGTGAGCATCACTTCTTCATTTTATACCTGGTTTGTATTCTTGTGAAAACGAATTTGAATTTGAGCAAGTTCCATCAAACTCACTGACATATTTAAAGTGCCTTTGTATTGTGTCAACAACTTGTTAGAGTTAGCCGGTAGAAGATATCAATTAAATGCAAATAAAAATTAAATAGAGGAATGAAAATAAACAGAAATAATAACAGCAATAGACAAGTTTTAAATTGGTTCACCCAAACTCGGACTACATCCACCAACAAAGAGTCTAATATTATTATCCAGTAAATCAAACAAATTACAACTAGCAATCCCTATAACTCAATACCGCTGCAAATGCTACAATACATCAATCAAAACCCTAACCCTTAGCTGCTTTTATCAAGCTTTTTGTCGGTTACAAAAAATAGGGTTTTCTTATGTTGGACAATGAAAAATAACTCCTAATGCCTTAATAAAATAATAAAAAATCATGTGAGGTTTCAGGGGCGCTACCCTCGAATCCCCACGAGGGCACTGCCCCTCGACCCCGCCTTGTATTGCGACAGGGAGTGTGCTAGGGGCGCTACCCCTAGACCCCGCAAAGTGGGCTAAATTTAACCTCCGAGTCTGATTAGGCTCCATATAATAGCAATCTCCCACTTGGAGACTGATCAGACTCCACACCATATAATCTCCCACTTGGAGACTAATCATAACACCGCTGACCATGTAGCTCCCACTAAAATTAAGCACCTTGGACTCTGTTGTTCTGATTTTATTGTTTTCAATCATGAAGACCAACCGAAGCTGAATAGGAGCTCAGCTTCTCCCTTGTCACTGCCTTTGTAAACATATCCATTGGATTTTCGTCTATATGTATCTTTTCCAGCTGTAATTGTCCATCATCCAACACCAACCGAATGAAGTGATACCTCAACTGTATGTGTTTGATCTTTGAATGCAAGGCAGAATTCTTTGCAAGATGTATGGCACTCTAGCTGTCTATATACAAAGAAATGTTAGCCTGTTGTTTGCCTAATTCTTCCATGAAAGATTTCAGCCATATCATCTCCTTGCTTGCCTCTGTTGCAGCTACATACTCTACCTCCGTGGTAGATAAAGCAACCACCTTTTGCAATCTGGAAATCCAACTCACTGTTGTCCCACCTACAGTAAAAACGTAACCTGTAGTACTTCACCTGGTATCAATATCCCCTTCCAAATATGAGTCTACATAACCTGCTAAATCGGTATTAGAACCCCCAAAACATAAGTGTTTATTGGATGTACCTCTCAAATAGCTAAGAATCCATTTTACTGCATTCCAATGCTCCAATCCAGAATGACTCATATACTTGCTTACGACTCCTACAACATGTACAATATCCGGTCTCGTGCATACCATGGCATACATTAAACTTCCTACAGGGGAAGCATATGGTACCTTGGACAATTTTTCTTCCTCCTCTTGTGTCTTTGGACACATCTCCTTAGTCAATTTCAAATGACTAGGCAAAGGTATGCTGACAGCTTTTGCATTCTCCATATGGAATCTTTGCAACACCTTTTCAACATAATCAACCTGAGATAGAGTCATTTTTTTGTTCTTCCTATCTCTGTAAATTTTTATACCAAGGATTTGTTTTGTTGCCCCCAAATCCTTCATAGCAAATGATTGTGTTAATTGATGTTTTAACTCTCTTAGGTGATCCATGTTAGACCCAACTACAAGCATGTCATCAACATATAAACATAAATTAATGTAGTTGTCATTATCCAACCTCTTAAAATAAACACAATGGTTAGAATTACACCGGTTGTAGCCTTGCTCAGCCATAAAACTATCAAATTTCAAATACCATTGCCGAGGTGCTTGTTTCAGGCCATACAAACTCTTCTTTATTCTGCACACCAATTTCTCCTTACCTTTGACCTCAAATCCTTGGGGTTGTTCCATATATATCTCCTCCTCCAAATCACCATGGAGAAAGGCAGTTTTCACATCTAATTGTTCCAAATGCAAATCTTCAGCAGCTACAATACTTAAAATAGTACGAATAGAAGTCATCTTAACAACTAGAGAAAAAAATTATCAAAATCAATGCCCCTTTTCTATGCAAATCCTTTTACTACTAACCTGGCTTTAAATCTTTTATTACCTCCATCTTCCTCTTTCATCCTATAAACTCATTTGTTTGGTAAAGCCTTTTTACCTACAAGCAACTTACATAATTCCCAAGTCTGATTTTTCAGCAAGGAGTCAATTTCTTATTTCATTGCAAGCTCCCACTGAACCTTTGTATCCACCTGCATAGCTTCATTATACCCTTCTGGTTCACCAACATCTATTAACAAAATAGAATACAAAGAGGGAGAAAATCTTTCAGGAGGTCTACTTAGCCTTGTTGACCGTCTAACATTCACTGGAGTTTGTGGTATTTCTTGTTGTTGTTGCGGAGCATGAGGAACCACTGGAACATCACTATTTGGAGTATCATCTGGCACCACATAATCCTTTTCTTTCTTCTCATGTTGTTGCAATTGATATTTGTACAACACCTTCTCATTGAATATAACATTCCTACTTCTCACATTTTTTTTATTTTCAAAATCCCAAAGCCTATAACCAAATTCATCAATGTCATATCCAACGAAGGTACATTTTTTTGATTTTGCATCCATCTTGGTTCTATTTTCATAATCTACATGTAAAAATGCTTCACATCTGAAGGTTTTGATAAAAGAATAACTCACCTTCTTACCTGCCCATGCTTCCTCTGAAACACCACAGCCCAAAGGAACTGAGGGGCCTCTGTTAATTAAATATATAGCAGTATTGACAGCTTCTACCCACATGTTTAAAGGCAGCCCAGCATGTAATCTCATGGTTCTTGCATGCTCCATTATTGTCCTATTCATGTGTTCAGCCACTCCATTTTCCTGTGGAGTCCCTGGAACTATTTTCTGCCTACAAATTCCATTAAAGGAACAATAATCCTCAAATTCTTTTCTACAATACTCACCACCATTATCAGATCTGAGACATTTTTATCTTTTACCCGTCTCATTCTCAACCAAGCTTCTCCATTTCTTAAATGTTTCAAATACACCAGATTTCTACCTAATGAAATAAATCCAAACCTTCCTAGTTGCATCATCTATGAATGTAACATAATACCGAGAGCCACTAAGAGAAGATACCTGAGCTGGTCCCCATACATCTGTATGCACAAACTCCAACTTTTCATCTTTCTTTTGCTTCCCATCCTTTAGAAAAACTCTCTTTTGTTTACCATACACACAACTTTTACAGAAATCAATATTAATACATTTCAGACCTAGTAAAACTTTCTTAGAATGAAGTACCTTCATATCTTTTTCACTCATATGCCCAAGTCGGTTATGCCATAGTGTTGTCTCAGAACCTGTAACAACTGTTTCAGTCTTTTCCTGTGAACCTGCAGCAATTGTTCCTGAACCTGTTTGTTTTTCTCTGCAATAGCTAAAGTAGAAGGAACAGTATGACCTATACAAAGATATAAGGTGCCTACTTTCACACCTTTGGCTACTATTAAGGCACCTTTTGAAACCTTCCAATTTTTATCACTGAAAGTAACTATGCAACCTTCATTAGCTAGCTGCCCTGTTGAAATTAAATTTCTACTCAGCCATAGAACATGCCTTACCTCTTGTAGTAGCAAATGATTCCCGTTCTGCAACTTAATTTTGATTCTTCCCTTTCCAACAATCTAACAAGGTTCATTATCTTCCTAATAAACTAGCCTAAAATCCCCTTGGGCATAATCAAGAAAATAACTTCTATGGGGCGTAGTATGAAATGAGGCCCCTAAATCTAAAATCCATGAATCATCAGCATTATCTAGAGAAAGAATCAAAGCATCATCTTCAGATTTATTACTTACCACATTTGCCTCCTTATTGCCTTCTTGATTGTCTCCTTCTTTGTTCTTCCAAGACCAACAATCTTTCTTCAAATGACCCAGTTTCCCATAGTACCAGCAATCTTTCTGTCCTCTGGTTTGGGACTTCTTGTCCTTTGATTTTCCCTGTGACTTCCCATGACCTCCAAAACCTTTTCCTCTTTCCTTTGATCTGCCCCTGCTTTCTGCATTCAAAACACTACCTAATGTGGACCCTCCTGAGCTTTTCCTTCGCATTTCCTCGATAAGGATAACACCAACGACATTATCAAATTTCAAAGTGTTTGAACCAGAGATAGAGCTACTTACAGCCATTACCAAGCTATTCCAACTTTCTGACAAAGAACATAAAACTAAAAGAGCCCTCACCTCTTCATCAAATTTAACTTTTACAGAAGTCAATTAACTGGTAATCATTTTAAATTCATTTAAATGATCTATCACAGATCCACCTTCAATCATTTTCAGATTAAACAAACGCTTCATGGTTAATACCTTATTTGAGGCTATGCTTTTCATACAATTTAGCCATAGCTTTCATCAGACCATCTGTTGTCTTCGCTTCTGTTATATTGAATGCCACCGATGGTGCCAGGCACAACTGAATGGTTGCCAGTGCCTTTCTGTCAAGAAGATGCCAATCCTCATCAGTCATTGTTGACAATTTATTGGCCACTCCTTCCAACGCAATCCATAAATCCTTCTGATAGAGATAATCCTCCATCTGCATCTTCCATAACTGATAGTTCTGCCCATTGAATTTGTCTACCTTCAATTTACCCTCGTCTGCCATTGCTCCCACTCAACCGTGAGACTCATTACAGACGATAATCGAACACAACCCGCTCTGATACCACTTGTTAGAGTTAGCCGATAGAAGATATCAATTAAATGCAAATAAAGATTAAACAGAGGACTGAAAATACATAGAAATAATAACAGCAAGAGACAAGTTTTAACATGGTTCACCCAAACTTAGGCTACATCCACCAACAGAGAGTCCAATATTATTATCCAATAAATCAAACCAATTACAACCAGCAATCCCTACAACTCAATACCGCTGCAAATGCTACAATACATCAATCGAAACCCTAACCCTTAGCCGCTTTTATCAATCTTTTTGTCAGTTACAAAAAATACGGTTTTCTTATGCTGCCCCAAAACCCCTGCAAGGGGCGCTGCCCCTTGACCCCATAAGAATTTGGGGGGAAATCGCGTTGATAAAAGTGGGCTAAATTTAACCTCCAAGTCTGATTAGGCTCCATATAACAACAAAACTTCCTCTATATGAAAGATACCTTGAAACATTATCTCCTCTTCCTTGGATTGTGACCAAGGCATGCTCAAAATTTGGCTCCTCTCTCCTAGATTGTTGTCATGATAATTAGCTTGTGCTCCTAAGACTCTTACCATGATGCCCCAAGCTTTACCACTTGAAAGATGGTTTGTATCAGATTGTATGTGGGTTGCAAGGTGGTTGTAATAATCATACTTTGCTTGGAATTTCTTTCCAAACAATAATATATTGTTTGGAATATTGGCACTTAGTATCCCCAAAGGATGAGACTTCTTACACAAAACACAAGGCAAAAATATCTTCCCAAATCCATGGTTGCAACTAGCTGCAAACACCTAGATAATGATAATAGGCTAGAAACTCCACCATGTGACTGGAAGTTCTTTGGCTACAAGGATAGTTTGGGAAGTGTTGGAAATGTTGAGGATAGAAGATTTAAAATTTGGAACCATATTCAAAATGGTCCTTGGCTTATGTCTATTGCAAGCAATACTCATCCTAGCTATGTCAAATTGGTGTTCCTCAACAAAAAAAAATCATTTAATAATTATCCCCTTTGGTGGCCACCTTAGAATTGTAATATTAAGCATATCCAGAATAGACCAAATATCATTATGATCGAGCATCTCACCTTTGAAAAAAATTGTGATTGTCACCAATTGATCTTTCATCCACATAGCCATGGCAACTCTAAGATCTCCTTCTTCAATGCCTTGAAGTTTTGTCTCTTCTTTCTTGGATTCCAACCCCATAGTGAACTCTCCCATATAATGCACCGAATGCAAGCTCTATTTTTTGTTGATCCCTCCAAGAGCCATGATATAGAAGTCTTCACATATCTCTTGTTCACCCAAAAGGATGACCAATTGCCTTGCCTTCATGATGCTAGGAATTTGTAGTGTCTCATCCTTCATGAATCCTCCAACTTGATTGTAGCTTGATATCCAAAACACCATACCATACTTAGTCACAAAATCTTGAACATCAAAATGACACCTATTTTTCTTGATAAGTAGGAGGTATTTTTCGCAGCATGTCAAATTATGATATTTTTATTTCAGGGTTTAACTGCGTAGTTTTTGAGTCAAACACATGACCCATATTTCATGAGTAGTGGTTCACATGAACCCACCTCTCATGTTAATGAATAGTCCACTTAGCACTCATTACATCTAGGTGATGCACACAAGGATGAAGCATCGAGACTTCCTGGGAGGTCACCTATTTTTCTTACCATCATCTAGCATCAAACACCCCAAGGTAACTATATCCATTTGGCCATCACCCACGATCTTGTCTTCAATTGTGGTACTTGGCTCCCACAAGTGATCTATAAACCGTGAATGTTGATCCTTCACAATGTGGTTAAAATGCACAATAAACCCTATGGATTCCTCATAAACTTCATTTCGTTCCAAATGCAAGAGATGGAGAACTCAATAGTAACATCAATGCCTATATTCCATTTGACCCTCAAGAGATTACTCAGATCCCATATGGAAAAATAATTTGGAACTTGAAACAAAGTGTCCACAAGCCCTATATTGAAAGTTGTATCCCTTACTCTATCACCCTTTTTTGCATGCTTTCTATGATGACAAGAATTTTGCAGTGACATAGGAAGCAACAAAAATGAAATATTTTCATATCTTAGCCTACAAACAAAATTCTTATCCTCATTAGCCAAAAGAGAATTTGTTGAGATATCCTCAACACCTTCATTGTTGTGACTCAAAAGTTCCAAATTAGGGCTAATCAAAATTTTCTTCTCAAATGCATATCCATCCTCAATGCGATTCTAAAAAACAATCAATGACTCACCATGTGGAAGTTTGAAAGATAGTGCATGATTTTATGCATCTTCCTTCAACTTGAACTCTTCGCATCCAACAAGTGAAACTCTTTCCACCTTCACTTCATTGATATTTTGTTGACACATGCAGTCTCATTAGAGTCTAATAAAACATCATCTCCTACCAATGAATCTTTACCTTCAACTTGCTTGTTGGGTCCCTCTTGCTCTTGCTCCATGATGTCTTGTGGCTCTGAATTTGATTGTTCCTCTTGTTTCCTAATTACCTCCTTAGTTCTTCTTGTGGTTTTGATTCTGATCTTTCCTATTTTTTCTTCTTCCTCTCCTTGGCCCCTTCTTTGCGATTAAACTACAATAGTTTACAAATGTAATCTAATTTATGATGCTTGGATCAAGACTCATATAGTCATCTATGTAAGCATTAATGTCATATGATGTTAGGTTTAGCTCCTCTTCTTCTGGTGGTGACTCTATTCTAGGCAAAAAGGTAGGCTAGAAAGGTCTAAGTGTTGATCCAATTGGAGTCCTGCTATTATTTGTGTGATTTCTAGCCCCATTCTAATTTGAATCAATCCATTATCCAACATAATTGTGTCAATCTAGTGGAATTGTTAGTATTATTCATGTTCTGCATCATTTGAATGAGCATTTGTGTCATTTTTTCCTATCTTTGTGCCATTTGTTCTTGTCTTTGTATGAAAGCCTTCCACTCATCCTCTTGATCTTCCATCTTCTTCTTACCTATGCCTCCAATTCTAATGCTAACCTCTTATGATGTTGCCTCTAATCTTCTTCTTTCTCTCTCTCTAAAGCTCTTTGATCTCTTTGAGTCAGCTGCATAAACTAAATCAAACTCGCAAGCTAGCAGGACTGCCTAATTTGATACCATTGAAATGTCCCTTAGGATTTTCCAAGAAATTATTTTTTTTTTGTAAATTCTGATTTAAAATAAATTGTATCAAATACCACGCGCAAGAACTAACAACTAATATTCAATATAAAACGTTGTCATACTCCACCTTAAACAAGCTACAACTCATTAAGTGTTCAAAAGTCTTCATGAATCAGCAATCAAATCATTAACAGAAAGAGATCCTTCACCAAAATTATTTCCAAACCTCTAATATAAATTATATGCTCAAGTATCACCTCCGCTTAGATTTACACAATGAACAATACTTCACAAATGTTGAGAACTCAATCTATAAATTCTATAACATCAGCAAGCTTATCTAATATGTATTTATAACAACAATAATTATAGTATTCAAATCCTTTATATCATTCTATCCAATATAACCATGGCTACTTCAATATATATCGTACACAATAGTATAAAACTCCACTATCAATTTAGCAATATTTGAATAGCACTAGACAATGAATTGCCATGTCAGAATTTGTCCCCCCAAGATATCCAACCACTTAATTAATTTGTTTCTTTCACCCTAAGGTTGTGATTAAAAAAAGAAACATAAAAACAAAAGAATACTCCATAAGGGTGGCTACAGTTGGGGCCCACTTGTAGGTCTTGTCCCCTAAAATATGAACACCTCCAATTTGATACAAATTGATAGCTAGAAAATGTGCAACAATTCCTCCACTCTAGATCTGTATGGAGCTTAAAAATAATATGCAACAAACTTATACTTTATTCAATCTTATATATATATATATATATATATATATATATATATATATATATATATACGCTGAAATATATAATTAAAAATTCTCCAAAATAACATGTTCAAAACTCTAAAAAATACCATTATACTATAACATCTGGAAATATATTGCCATACAATAATATAAAATGCACCATAAATGAGATCCAATCCAACAACACCAATATATTAAATAAATATATCAATTGGGTTACAATATTAAAATTAGGAACTCACAAACATGAGAATCACCAAACCCTAGCTGAAAATCTACAACTTTCAACAAACAACTGATAAAAATTTGCTTACAAATAGAAATCATTTCCGCGCAATTGCAATCCCTAAACGGAATCACCCCCAATGAGCGAGAGGGTTTTCGTCCTCCTATCACCTACACATCAAGGGTTTTTGTCTTTGAATGCTTCAAACTCCAAATTGGAAGGAATAATTGAAATCAGAAAATCAGATAATTTGTTTTGTGCTTTTGGCTCTTTTTTATAGTTGCCTTTTTCCTGGGCCCTCCATTTATTTTATTTTTATTTTTATTTTATCTTCCCTCCAAGTATTTAAAAATACTTGTTAAATTACATCCAAGGGCCCCTTTTTGAATTATATTTTGAAAAAGCACTTTTTAAACATTAAATAATATTTAAATGGCCTTTTAGAAAATAAAGTGATCAGGCCTACCTAATTTTTTTTTTTAATTTTGAAAATGGGACATGACACATTTTAAGAGTCCAAAAGATGAACATCCCTTGCTCGCAGAATTGACTCAATTAAAGAAGGAAATGCATGATCCCATGTGTGAATTCATGGTTAAATTTAATAAGATCGTAAACAAGATCCGAGTAACAAAAAGACCCACTGCTGAGAACCAAAAATATTTATTTTTAATGCACAACCACCAGACATCAATTTCCATTTGAGAAGGGAAAGGATCACTGACTTAGAAGCTACAAAGGTTAGCAAACGATGTTATTGCTTCAAAAAAATAGTTGTCACAAATACAACAACATCGGCGACCATTGCATCACGACATACCTAGAAGAAGTTATATGCAACCCAATAATAACAATAGAAATAAGACATTGGAGTTGCCGCCACCTATACAAAGGCTTGTCATAGAAGGTCCCACATCAAGTGGAAAGAATAATGTGATGTGCAACTTTCATCTCACGATTGTGTTGGAAAATTGTCATTGATGTCAAAGGAAAGATAAGGTTGACTTCAAATGCATGGCAACACTAGACTCTTATGATGAACATTTATTATTATTTAATCAATATCAAGGATGGAAGGAAAGATGAGGTCGACTACACATGAAGAACATTTATCTTTATTTTAGGGTTGGTCGACCCTACTCCCTATTAGCACCTTGGTTTATAAAATATAAAATAAATTTAAATTAAATATGGGCCGACCCATATTGGTGCCTCCCTTGGAATTTAAATTTCAAATAAAACCTTATTAAAGGGGTCAACCTCCTTAAATTGCAACGCTAAAAAATGAAGAGACACATCTATAAATATAAATGTCTCCTTTCATGAAAATACATGTTTCTCCTCTCCAAGAAGGTAAAAAAGATAGTTGTGAAGTTTTGTGAAGTGTGTGTGGAGAAAAGATTTATCAGATATACACCAGCAGATTTGCATATGGAAATATAATTGAAGATCATTAAAGATAGATTTCAACCATAACAACAGATTTATGGCAGATTTGTGAAGGAGAGTGTATGCAGATTTGAGAAGGAAAGTGTATAAAAGCAATTGTATCATCCAAGAGCAGATTTGTGAGAAAAAGATTATATGCAATCAGGTTTTATGAAGGTTTTGTCATCCATTGAAGAAGAAATATTTTGAGAAGGAGAATACTTACTTATTTGGAAGTCGGTGATTCCCAAAAGGAAGAGATTGGTCTCTTGTTGAATTGGTGCTCAATTGTGGGAATTTGTGTCTCTAGTGGGTTAGTGCCTACAAATTCTACAAGTGGGGATTGGTGTCTCCAGTGGGTTGGTGCCTACAAATTCTACAAGTGAGGATTGGTATCTCTAGTGGGTTGGTGCCTACAAATCATATAAGAGAGGATTGGTGTCTCATGTAGGTTGGTGCCTACAAAGATTGTAAGAGAGATTTATTTATAAGCAATATTTTGCCCTGGTTTCTCCTGAAAGGGTTTCTGTTGATATGCACCGGACAATTGAGAGGGGGGGTGAATCAGTTGTCACAAAAACTTAAACACTTTCTGCAATTAAACATTCATCACTTATCCATAATTATTACGATTTAACAATCAGTGCATGAAATTAGAAAATTAACAACATCAAACACAAGAGACATGGGATTTATGTGGAAAACCCCAAGGTGGGGAAAAACCATGGAGAGGATTAACTCTCAATATATATTGCAATCTTGAAATAGTGATGTTCAGGCTTGGTCACCCCACGGGCCTAAACATACTAGCTTACTGCCATGAAGAACAACTAGGTCTAGCAGGCTCACTACCTCAACCCTAAACCTAGCAAGATTACAATAAAGGTTGTTAAACCATGAAGGTTGTTAAACCCTATTGGTGGCTTACTTCCAAATTCACTGCCACGATGAACACCTTTCTTTATTGTGAAAAAACAATTCCTCTGCTCTTCTCTTCCTCTTCTTTCCTCTGCCTCTTCTCTGCTCTGCCTTTGGACCTTTCTTAATATATACTCATTTTTGCTCAAGGACAACTTTTCCACGACTTAGCTACAAGTATTTATACACTACATCAACCTTGGAATGATCATCAAGGTCAACATGAACCATTGGAACAATCTCCAAGGTTGGTATTACAAACATTTACAAAATAGGTCCTGACCTATTGCAACATCATGCAAAGGGAATGAAATGCAGATCTTGCCATGCCTTAGCTAGGACTCAAACTTGATCTTCCATGCCACAACATGCTTCCACAATCTTCTAGAGATCTCCCTAATCATTGGGATCAACCAGGTCGACCAAGACTGGTTACACACTATGTTATCTAGGAACAATCTTCACACACCATCTCAATTTCTTAACATGGGCCAAAGTCCAGATAGGAACATGATTAGGAGACATCCACAAGCATGCTATAATCATCAAGAGCAACCACACGAAACTTAACCACTTTATTCATAGGAATCTTCTCACCGGAGTACATGAACTTTACTGTCTTCAACTGCCATAAAAGAAAGATAGCTTGCAGACCACCAAACCACGAACCATTACAACTGTAGGCACTTATCATCATCCCAGACTTCCCTCTAGAACCACATAGCAAAATACTTTCTTGCAAAGGAATGCAAAGCCAAATACTGTCTTCATGTCTCAACTAAACTTACAGAAAAAGTAGGCTTCACTCTGGTGAACACAACTCACTCAGTTCTTCATGCAAATGGCTCAGACCCGAAATGTAGCATCCTCAAACATACCTCTAACTTACTTCCAATCCACAGACCACGATCTTCAAGTAGGAACAAATGTGGAGTAGTTTACCAGACTGTTCTTCAGCATACAACTCACTATTTGTACTGCACTTCTTTGTGGATTACTTGTTTCTTCTGGAGAGGCTAATTTTCTCAATATCCTCAACATACAAGTCTTCTAAACAAGTAATGGAATAGGATACAGTTGACACCAATGACAACAAGAATATGTTAACATCAATGACAACACCGATTAGGCACATACTTTCAACAATCTCCCCCTTTGTCATTTATGCCAACATATGATGTGAAAAACTGCAATAGCCATCAAGACAAGATTCTCCCCCTTTCTCTTTACACACCTACATTCTTTCTTTCTCCAAAATTCTCCCACTTTCTCTTACACATCTGCACTCTAATTTTTTCAAATGACTTCTCTCTCCCTTTGCATCAATGGCAAAGGGCACATACTTGCACTCTTTTGCTTTGATCTAATCTCTCTTCAAAACTTTCTTCAACTAACTGCTCCCTCTTACTTGATGCTTTCCTGACTGTAATTTTATGTGAAGTTCTCTCCTTGGTTTGTCAAATCTAACCTTAGGATCTTGCTGCTATTGCCCTATTTTCTCTACCAACAACACTGCAATACTCAATGTTCTTTATCAGAAATTCATATTAGCATCATCTATCTGCTTCCCTTGGGAGATAATTTCATAATCTTTTTGACTTCAGCAACCATCTCTGATTATCACCTACACTGCTACACCTTTTTCCTATTATTGCTTTGATTGAGAACTTATCCTTGCATATCTCATCCTACAATTCTTTTTCTTTTCCAATGCACCTTAGCTCTTTTATCCAAGAACTGGTCTTCAGTGTGGTACTTTTGCACAATCTCTAGGGATCTCAGGATATCTTTCCAAAACTTCTTCTTCTTTAACTTGATTGTCTTCTTGTTCAACAGGTCCATTTGATTTATACCTACTCAATAACACCTCTCAATGATCTTTCCCAGACTCTTATTTTAGCAGTTTTGACTTGAACTCTATTTTGAATGTAGATAGCAATATGTGTATCTTTTCTCCAGTATGTATCTAGTAGGTCAGCTTCCTCCATCATTGGTCTAGCAGCGTCTTGGACTAACCTATATTTCCTTTTAACAACTTCATTCTACTAAGGAGTCCTAGCAGACAATTGTCTCCTTATCCCTTGTTCTTTACAGAAAATATTGAATTCATTTGATGTGGATTCACCTCCACTATCAGATCTTAAGCATTAGATCCTCAGTTGTATCTCATTCCCAGTCATTGCCTTGAAAGCTCATCTAGTTCATAATCATTCAACTCTAAGCTTATCTGCAGATTTTCAAACCATTTCCAAAGTTACTCATTATTCTCAAAATTAGACAAATTTATGGATATAGGTGTAGTCACTTATTAATAACCATATGCCAGAACTGCAAAACATTATCTTCAACATCGAACCCAAGTGGACCAGAATACCAAAGCCCTATCACTTGATTTTATTGGTTAGATACTTAGCCAAAATTCATGACCTGTCAGCTTGTCCCTTAAGTACACATTTGACCAATTCATTTGTCACATCATAACTCCACATGAAGCTCCAAAATTCATGTCCAACAATCATCATTGACCTCCTAACATACTTTTAGAACCGTACATCAAAATACTTGATAGCGGAAGGATGCGAACAAAAATACTTAGATGTTTTATACTGTTTCAGGCTTAACTCTGAACCACATATAATGATCATCAACTACAAAAGCATACTGATTCAATCTCTGTTACTTTATATATTTCTCATACTTTAGTCATTTTGGACTTTCGGACCATAATCCTTTTGTACCTTAATCTACAGAGTTCCTTTCAAGCAATCTGCCATATAAGTCCTCATATCTTTGTGCCGAATCTCAACACTGACTATCTGGCTGGGGGATTTAGAATTTTCAATATAGCTCCCCTCGAGCCATGACTCACAATCTACTTCTCAGAGGAAGTAGCTACTCCAAAGCCTAGAGCAGACTCATCTCTTCCTTCATTTGTTTCCTTCCTGACCCAAACCTTGTTCATTTCTTCCTTGACTTCTGTCAGATCAACCTTTTCCACTGATATCTTCAATTCTCCTTGATTATCCTTCTTCATGTTCTTATTTCTGCAAAATCTTGCAACATGTCAGGGCTTGTTGCAATTAAAGCACATAATACTTTTCTGACCATTGATCCTTTCATTCATCCTTGACCTGCATAGGTTAGCTTTATGCCCAAATTTATTGCATATATAACAGTAGCCACTGAAGGATTCCATTTTCCCATTTGTCCCATAGCCTTTTTCTCACTTGGCTTCTACACTCATTAGCTCTATGTCTCATTTTGTGGCAAGCATAGCATCTAATGGAATTCTGACTAGAGAAGGATGGGGTATTTCGATTCACCCTATTTCTACACCAATTATCCTTGTGACCAAATTTGTTGCATAAATTGCAGTAACCATTGAAAGAAGAGTACCTTTGAGCATTTGGCTATCTGATTGATAGTCTTCTGCTTCTTTGATTCTAAGTCCGTATGACCTTGTCCTCTTCCTGACTTGTTCTAAATCTTGTCTTTTCCAAATGTTATGTCTTCTCTATCATTTTTCTATTCTACTATTAACCTATCATATCTGGCAGCACTCACACTGAGTTGATCTCTTTGAGCCTATACATGTTTCAGATCAGCTTTCAAGTCTTCAACCTCTTTTTCACCCTTCATGCAGTCTTTAACTTTGTCTCAGACAATTCTCAATCTGTCTTTTCTTCAATGTTCTCTTTTAGTGTTTGTTGTAACTGCCTGATTTGCCTTCTTAAATCTTCTTTCAAATCCATGTCTTCATCTGTAGTTCTTGAACTGTCTTTGTCAATACTGGCAATTAAGCACATAATCATTTGATTTACAGCAGCTTTGTGGTCTTCCATATCGCATTCGGTGGTCTGGAAACCTTCTTGTTTTTCAATGTGCAAACTCTTGTTGGTTGAGACTGAATTCTTCTGGATGTTTTCAATAACCTTGACATTTGTACTTTCCATGATCCTTCCCAATCTATTGTTGTAACACTGATAAGCTCTAGTCTAGGATGAGTATCCAAGAAAAATGCCTTCCTCAAACTTAGGATTGTCCTTTTCCATTTTGATGAGGCATTTGCTTCCAAAGATCTTGAAATATTTCACAGTGGGTATTGATCCACACCATAACTCGGCAGGGGTCTTACCTTCTTTGGTTGTTACCTAAACTCTGTTTAATGTCTAGACAGTGGTTTGTATTGCCTCCTTCCAAAATACATCTGGCAAATTTGCTTCTTCCATCATTAATTTTGCATTCTCCTGAATAGTTCTACTTGCTTCTTCCATTATCTTAAGTTTAGCAGAGAGCTATTTTTCTATCCCATAGGATTCACAAAATGTACTAAAATGATTGGAAATATGTTCTTTCCCAATTCTTAGGGCTTTGATGTTCATGCCTAGCTCATTTTCAAGGGTTTCTTTAAAAAATTTCAGTGATTCTAGAATCTCTGATTTATCTTTTAAAAAACTAACCCAAGTCATTCTAGAAAAGTCATCAATGAAAAATATAAAGTACCTTTGACCATGGAGACTTGATATTCTTGTAGGACCACAAAAGTTTGCATGAATTAATTCCAATCATTTAGTGGAGGATCTTTCTTTATCTTGCCATGCTTTTCTTGACAATCTTTGACATTTCCTGCAACTGATGTTGCTTGAGTAATTAATCTCTGGTAGATCCTTCACAATCTGAACTACATTCGTTAAGTCATCAAGATTTGTATGGCAAAGTCTTCTATGCCAAACCTAGCTTTCATTTGTCTGAGATGTGTATCCAAGAAAGTCACTTTTTCTGAGATGATAGAGGTTCTTTTTAGTTCTTTTTGCAATTGCTATTGTAGCTCCAAATTTTTCTTTGACTTCAAGAGAGTCATTCTCAAATACAAACTTGAATCCCTTCCTACATAACTATCTGACGCTCAAGAGATTTTGTTTCAAACCTTTTACATAAAGAACATCTTCAAAAAAAAAAATTGTTGCCAAAATTTGTCGATCCTATTCCACAGACTTCAGTAGTGCAGTCATCTCCGAACCTGACTAGCCCTTCATTGTATCCTTCCAGACTAACAAAATTGCTTCTGTCTCCAGTCATATGGTTTGAGCAGCTACAATCAATAACCCAACAATCTCCATCACTGGTACAAGCTTCAGACCATCTTTGATGGTTGTCATTTTGTTCTTCGTGAATCGCTTCCTTGGACAATATGCTCTTGATATCTCTTGATGGGCATTCGATTGTATCAGAGAGTATTTGCTTTCCTTTTGTCTCTATTCGGATCTCCCCTGAGTTGTTAGACTTTTTCCAAAGGGACTTGGCTCTGATATCAATTGTTGATATGCGCCAGACAACTGAGAGGGGGGGTGAATCAGTTGTCACAAAAACTTAAACACTTTCTGCAATTAAACATTCATCACTTATCCACAATTATTATGATTTAACAATGAGTGCATGAAATTAGAAACTTAACAACATCAAACACAAGAGACACCAGATTTACGTGGAAAACCCCAAGGTGGGGAAAAGCCACAGAGGATTAACTCTCGATATATATTGCAATCTTGAAATAGTGATGTTCAGGCTTGGTCACTCTGCCTAAACATACTAGCTTACTGCCATGAAGAACAACTAAGCCTAGCAGGCTCACTACCTCAACCCTAAACTAGCAAGATTACAATAAGGGATGTTAAACCTTGAGGGTTGTTAAACCCTACTAGTGGCTTACTTCCAAATTCACTGCCAGGATGAACACCTTTCTTTATTGTGAATAAACAATTCCTCAGCTTTGTTCTTCCTCTACCTTGCTCTTCCTCTGCTCTACTCTTCCTCTTCTTTCCTCTGCCTATTCTCTACTCTGCCTTTGGACCTTTCTTAATATATTCTCATTTTTGCTCAAGGGCAATTTTTCCACAACTTAGCTACAAGTATTTATACACTACATCAACCTTGGAATGATCATCAAGGTCGGCATCAACCATTGGAACAATCTCCATGGTCAGTATTACAAACATTTACAAAATAGGTCCTGACCTATTGCAACATCAGCAAAGGGAATGAAATGTGGATCACGCCATGCCTTAGCTAGGACTCAAACGTGATCTTCCACACCACAACATGCTTCCACAATCTTCTAGAGATCTCCGCAATCACTGGGATCAACCAGGTCGACCAAAACTGGTTACACACTACATTATCTGGGAACAATCTTCACACACCATCTCAATTTATTGTCGTGGACCAAAGTCCAAATAGGAACATGATTAGGAGACAGCCACAAGCACGATATAATCATCAAGAGCAACCGCGCGAACCTTAACCACTTTATTAATAGGAATCTTCTCACTGGAGTACATGAACTTTATTGTCTTCAACTGTCATAAAAGAAAGCTTGTGGACCACCATACCATGTGTTGGTGTTTCTTCTGAATCAGCATCAGGGTTTGCCAGTTCCTATGCACATGCAGATTCAGCCAACTAATACAGGAGGTTGCGTGAGCTCCTCCCCTTCACTTCTGGTTCTGCCGCACCAAGGGGGGTGTCCCTATAACTCAAGATATAACCTTGACTAGCTCAAAGATAGAAAGATCTAACTTGACAACAACAGGCAGAATACTCTCATGTATGGACCAAGATCTACATGATAGATCACAAGGTTGGCAACATTCTTGGACATATATGTCTGGTCGGGTATGAGAGCATGCAGGGGTTTTCCTACTCCTAATCCTACAACTAACAGGTGGAAGTGATGAAATGGGTGGACATAATGTCCGGGATGCAAGACAAGGGGTTTTGGCTCATAACTACTGATCCAGGAGCAAACTGGTGCCTATCCATTGGGCAAGGAGTCAACTAGACGTATACAACAGATGGTTTGCAACTTTCACTCAAGTTTCAAGGGGTTGGACTGATGCTTGCCTTACAAACATCACCCAAGAATGGGTATCTAACTGCTTCTACTTACAGATATCCCTGCTGACATGCAACTAGATTCAAAAGAAGGAGAAAAACATGCAGCAAATGGAGACAAGCAGATAGACACATGCAATAAGTATTTTTCATATAACATTAACACTGAAACTGAAAATATGTGCAAAATACATTCATGTTGCAACTCATAAACTCCAAAATGGGATAAAACAGCCAAGATCATGCCCTGTCCTTCATTATTTACACAAAAATGCCTCAAGCCTTCAACAACCTTCAAATGAGCAACACAACCTGCTATATACAGCAAGGAAGGTTCCCAACATTAATTACATAGTTGACCAAAAATCCCGCCAGATACACAGTATCAGAAAAATGGTGCTCAGAAGTTATTGCTGCAGCAGACAAGGGAGGCCTCGAGCCTTGCGCCGCCATCTAGAAGTCTTCATTCATAATTAGACAGCTTCACCATTTGTACCATCGCCCATACGCCTGCTACAGTCGCCATTAATGGCTCAACCACCCGCGGCCTACCTGGAAACCGTCGCTGCGTTCAAAAAGAACCTCCCGCCAAAACGTGCTTTACTGAAGTTTTCAAATGTGCAGGGAAATTAATCCCACATGCAAGGTGCGAAAACCACTTCAGCACTTTAAAAACATGGCCGCAAGCAAAATAGGTGTCGAGCACTTTTGCCACGCTCGACACATGCCTTTCTCTCCAAAAGCCCATCGGCCAAACTTCTACCATCGGCTCACCCCAAAAAACTCTCGCCGACCTCAGTTGTCTCGCCAATCATCACACTACACTCCCATCCATCGGCCAGAGATAGACCATCGACCAAGCACAAATCTCCTTTGCCGATGCCTATGGTCTCGCCGACCGTGAACTCCACATTCTCTTCATCGGTGTGACCAACACCATCGACCAACATGAAATTCCTCCTGCCGATCTCAACAGTCACACCGATGCCTTCAAAAATCCTGATGACGTCATCATCATGTCCTGATGATGTCACCACACATCGGCCTACTGCACACCTCCTCATATCTGGATGACGTCATCGTCATATTCGCAACATCGGGGGATCTCCACAAGGTGACTAGTGTTAGCAATATGACCCTCCAGACCTTGATGACGTCACCACCATATCGGCATCAGGATGATATTCAGAAGATGATCGGATATTTGGAAATATCATCCTGATGCACAAATATCATGCTGCACTGTAGCTCCAAGAAACATCAGGGTGATGTTAGATCATACCTGATATTTGGAAATATCACCTCGCACTAGACAATGCATGAAGCTAACAGGCGGATATCTCCCTTTGGAAATATCATGATGCAGACAGGCAGAAAAGCGGATATCACCCTGACATAAGAATGACATCAGCATCATCAGGGTGATGTCTGGAAACATGATGATGATGACCTCCTCCTCGAAGAAAATATGATGTTGCAGTTGAAAAATGCTGAGGAGGCCCAGAGACTTAGAATATATTTTGGATTTTTTGGGAAGGTGCCTGCATGAAAATTGCTAAATTAACTGACAGTCAATTCAAGCACCAACACCACGAACCATTGCAACTGTAGGCACTTATCATCATCCCAGACTTCCCTCTAGAACCACATAGTAAAATATTTTCTTGCGAAGGAATGCGGAGCTAAATACTGTCTTCCTGTCTCAACTGAACTTATAGAAAAAGTAGGTTTCGCTCTGGTGCACACAACTCACTCAGATCTTCATGTAGATGGCTCAGACCCAAAATGTAGCATCCTCAGACATGCCTCTAACTTACTTCCAATCTGCAGACCACGATCTTTAAGCAAGAACAAATGCAAAGCAGTTTACCAGACTGTTCTTCAGCATACAAATCACTGTCTGTATTGCACTTCTCTGTGGCTTACTTGTTTCTTCCGGAGAGGCTAATTTTCTCAATATCCTCAACATACAAGTCTTCTATACAAGTAATGGAATAGGATACAGTTGACAACAATGACAACAAGAATATGTTGACATCAATGACAACATCAATTAGGCACATACTTGTAACAGTTTCCACATAAATCTTGTGTTGCATAATTGATAGATCTTGTGTGATTTCTATTGCTATAGTTAAGTTTTGAAAAAGTAAAAGATTGTCTTATACTGATTCACACCCCCTCTCAGTATAAGTGTGTGCTCATCAATTGGTATCAGAGCGGGTTCCTTCAGAAATAGTTAACCGCTTGAAGGTAGATCTCAAGAGCACACATGGCTTGTCAAGAAGGATTTGGATTCTCCTCAACCAGGGCTCCATTGTTCAATGGAACAAACTATGTGTTTTGGAGCATAAGAATGCACACCTACTTAATGGCTCTAGGGTTTGATATTTGGCAATCCGTAGTGAATGGATATACAGCTCCATCATCTCCTCCAACAAATCAGACCAGAAAGAAGGCAAGCAAAAATAATGGAAAAGCTATGACTGTAATTTTATGTGGCCTACCAGAATCAGAGTTTGTTAAAGTAATGCACTACAACTCAGCAAAAGAGATTTGGGAAAAATTCAAGAATATCTACGAAGGTGATGATAAGGTAAAGAAAGCCAAGCTTCAAACTCATAGGAATCAATTTGAAAGCTTGAAAATGAAGGATGAAGAAAACATTGCCACCTATCTGCTTCGTGTGAATGAAATTGTTAACACTATCAAAGGTTTTGGAGAAAAGGTGGAAGAATCAAGTATTGTGCAAAAAGTGCTAAGGTCTCTCCCCTTTGAGATTTGATGCCAAAGTTTCCGCAATTGAAGAAATGAAGGATCTAGAAAAATTAACAATGGATGAACTACATGGGATTCTCACAGCTTATGAGATGAGGACCGAAAAAGAAAAATCTTCTAAGAGAGAGGCAGCCTTTAAAGCCTCAAAGAAATTGAAGAATAAAGAACTCGAGCCAAGCGATAGTTCTAATAATGAATCAGATGAAGAAGAAGCTCATTTTGTGAGAAAGCTGAAGAAGGGATCCGACAAGTACAAAGGTAAGTTACCTTTTAAATGCTTTAATTGTGGAGAGGTAGGACATTTTGCTACCAAATGCCCTTATCTAAAAGGTGAAAGTAGTGAGAATGAAGAAGAGCATAACATAAAGAAAAGTAGCAAACATTATCAACATAAGAAGGGCCATAAACAAGGCAAATCTAAAAAAAAGAAAAACTTTTCATAAGCATAAGACAAGCTTCTACTCCAAGGAGGAAAGTAGTTCATCCAAAGAGATGTTCTTCGTCAACGAGGAAGAAGAATTTCTATTCATGGCAATAGAAATGAAAGATGATGTCTTGGAAAATGAAGAAAAATAAGAGATGTAGTTAGAAGGGGAGGAGAATGACGAAATGGATGCAGAAGTTGATTTGGAAGGAGAACTCATATGTGCCCTAGGTGAGATCAAGAGACTTAAGAAGAAGAATTTGAAGCAAAAATTACAACTTCAAGAAGAATGTGAATCTAAGGCTAAAATGTCACAAAGTCTTGAAGAATCGATGATAAAGGAAGAGAATTGTGAGAGGCTAGAGTCTAAAATTGTTTCCTTGAAGAAGGAATTGTAGAAAACAAATGCTCAATTGAACAGAAGCCTAAAGAATGAGAAGAGTACTGAAATATTAGATGACATCCTCAATTGCCAAAGCCCAATATCAATGAAAAATGGTATTGGCTACCAAGAAGGTCAAAGTTCAAAAGTTACACAATCATTGAAGAAGATAAATGAAGAAAATCCAAAAGGCTATGCGGATGCTCTCAAAAGTCCCATCAAAAATGAAAATAGCAAGAAGAAAGAGAATCAAGTCCCACAGAAAACAAGCACTCCTCCAAAAGACAACAAGGACAAATTCAAAAAGTCTTTTCCATCAAGGCAGGCACACATAACTAGGTTTCAACATTCTTTCTTTGGTTATTGCTTTTTGTGTAATCAATTTGGTCATAAAGCAATAGATTATCAAGTACTTGCAAGAAATAATTTTGGTCATAAAGAAATGGATTATAGAGCACTTGCAAGAATTAATTATGTTCATAAAGCAACGAGTTATAAGAACTAGACAAGAAATAATATGGCATGGAATAAAAAAGGAAGTTCTTATGGGTTTGTAAATAGGAACTATAATTCCTTTGCTCCTTTAGTAGATTACAATGTCATATGCTATAAGTGCAACAACTTTGGGCATACAACACAATTTTGTAGAAGTGATTTTGTGGAACCACCTAGATAGAACAAGGAGGATATCATGGCCAAACAAAAAGAGGAAAATATAAAAGTATGGAAAAAGAAGCAAGAGCAAGAAAAGAAAAAGGAGAACTAGTCCATGCTTGTGCAAACAACCTTTCATGCTCAAAATGAGGGAAATCAATGGTATATTGATAGTGGTTGCTCAAGCCACATGACTGGAGACAAAAGAAAATTCCTCACCTCGAAGAAAGTGAATGGAGGGATAGTGAAATTTGGCGACAACAATAACAGGAAAAGGTATTCTTAACCTGGATAATGGAAAAATGAAAACTGAGAATATTTTATATGTTGAAGGGTTGAAGCATAATCTCCTAAGTGAGTCAAATGTGTGACCAAGGGCACACTCTCACATTTCATGCTGAAGGTTGTGAAATTAGAAAGGAAAGTACAGGGAAAATTGTTGCGGATGCAAGTAGAGCAGCAATAATCTTTATATTCTTAGGGAAATTAAAGGTGAAAAATGCTATATGGGGTAAGAAGATGAGAATTGGTTATGGCACAGAAGGATGGGACATATAAACTTTGATAATCTAGTAAAGATCAACACCAAACAGGTTGTGAGAGATATGCCTAAGATTGCAAAGCCTTCAAATACTATCTGCAAGCAGTGCCAACATGGAAAGCAAACAACGGTGAGTTTCAAATCAAAGGAATATTCTACATCAAAGCCTTTGGAACTTGTCCATACTGACATCTGTGGACCGAAAAGAACAAAAAGTTTGCAAGGTAAGAGTTATTTCATGCTACTAATTGATGATTATTCTAGGATGACAGGGGTTACCTTTTTAAAAGAAAAGTCTGAAGCATTTGAGAAGTTTAAGGCATTCAAAGCCTTAGTTGAAAATGAGACTGATATGAAAATCAAGTGCCTAAGATCGGATAAAGAAGGTGAGTTCACGTCAAATGAATTTGAAGAATTTTGTGAACACCATGGAATAAGAAGACATCTTTTAGTTGCAAGAACTCCTCACCAAAATGGAGTTGTAGAAAGAAAGAATAGAACTGTCCAAGAAATGGCAAGAACTATGATAAATGAGTCCAAGTTAACAAACATATTTTGGAGAGAAGTGGTTCATACGGCAATCTATATTCTGAACCGAGGACAAATAAGAGTCAATAATAGTAAAACACCATATGAATTATGGAAGGGTAGGCCTGCAACAATGAAGTACTTCAAAGTCTTTGGGAGCAAATGCTATATTAGAAGAGACGATGAAGATTTGGGAAAATTTGACTCTAGATCTGATGAAGGGATTTTCCTTGGTTACTCTTCAAGGAGCAAAGCCTACAGGTGTTACAATAAGAGATTGCACAAAATTGTTGAAAGTACAAATGTAAGAATGGATGAGGAAAGGCATCAACAGGAAAAAGCACATGAAATTGATTACCAAAAGGAAGTAAGTTGCAAAAAAGAGGAAGTAGAAGAAGAAGTTAAAAATGAGATAAGTGAACGGAAGGACACAAAGACTCATTCCAAGTTTGTCAAAAGAAATCATCCAAAAGATCTCATTCTTGGTGACAAAGACACTGAAATCCAAACAAGAAGGCGATTGGCCAATACATTAGAACATGCAAATATATCCTTGCTTTCTAAAATAGAACCTAAGAACTTTACAGAAGCAAGTGAAGACAAGCACTGGGTGAGTGCCATGGAAGAAAAATTAAACCAAATTGATAAGAATGAAACTTGGGAATTCGTCCCAAGACCCAATGACAAAAATGTATTGGCACCAAATGGGTTTTCAGAAACAAGTTGAATGAAGATGGCCAAGTTGTGAGGAATAAAGCAAGGCTGATATGCAAAGGGTATGCTCAAGTAGAAGGAATTGATTTTGAAGAAACATTTGCCCCTGTTGCATGATTAGAGGCCATATGGATGTTTTTGGCATTTACTTGTTTTAAAATTTTCAAAGTCTATCAGATGGATGTCAAATCAACCTTTCTGAATGGGAACTTAAAAGAAGTGTATATTGAACAGCCAGAAGGGTTCATCCTATCAGAAAATAAGGATTATGTATGCAAGCTAAAGAAGGCACTTTATGGATTGAAACAATCCCCCAGAGCATGGTACTCAAGACTTGATAAGTATCTACAACAATAAGGTTTCAAAAAGGGAATTGTTGATAGAAATATTTACATCAAGACTATATGTGATAATCAGTTGCTTGTTGTGGTGTATGTGGCTAATATCATTTTTGGAAGTAGTAGCAATAAAATGTGTCAAGAGTTTGCCATGGACATGCAGAAGGAGTTTGAGATGTCCAGGCTTGGTGAGTTGTCTTTCTTCCTTAGCTTACAAATTTCGCAATCAGATAAAGGGATATTCATCTCACAAACCAAGTATATCAAAGAGATGTTAAAGAAATTCAGGATGGAGGATTGCAAACCTGTGAGTACACCCATGGTCACAGGATGCAAATTGAGTAAGAATGATGAATCCCCTGAAGCCAATCAAACACTATACAGGTCAATGATCGGGGTTCATTATATGTGACAGCTTCAAGACCTGATATTATGCAAGTGGTAGGTATGGTGGCACGGTTTCAAGCAACTCCAAAAGAAACCCATATGCAGGCAGTGAAAAGAATATTTAGATATCTAAAGGGCACTTTGGACTATGGTTTGTGGTATCCCAGAGGTGAAGATTTCACCTTAGTAGCACACACGGATGCAGATTGGGCTGGCAGTATTGATGATAGAAAGAGTACAAGTGGAGGTGCATTCTTTCTTGGTAACAGCCTTGTATCGTAGTTGAGTAAGAAACAAACTTTAGTCTTTCTATCTGCAGCAGATGCTGAATATATAGCAGCAGCATCTTGTTGCACTCAGGTTATTTGGATGAGGCAAACATTGAGGGACATCAAGGTAGAATACAATCATCCAATATCTATATTATGTGATAACACCAATGCAATAAATATTTCATAAAATTATGTGATGCACTCCAAACCAAAGCATATCCCAATCAGATATCACTTCTTAAGGGAGCAGGTGGAAAATCGGCAAGTTAAGTTGGAATATGATGAGACACAAGAACAAATTGCAGATATCTTTACAAGGCTTCTTCCTAAAGAGACATTTGAGTACTTACAACAGAAATTGGGAGTAATCTCACTATCATCTAGTCACTAAATTATTGAGAAGAAGCACGAATTCAAGTGGGCCTATCATTGTATCATCTTTCAACTTCGTCAAGAAGACAATTAGTTGGGAAAGTGATAAGGACTTATTTGCCATTGATGTCAAAGGGCGAGAAGTAGAGAAAGGGGAGGCACTAGAGAAAGTGGGAGCATTTCACATTCACAGATTATTTCTATATGAGGTTGCCATCAATGACAAAGGGGGAGACTGTTGGAAAATTTTCATTGATGTCAAAGGAAAGATAAGGTCGACTTCACATGCATGGCAGCACTGGACTCTTATGAAGAACATTTGTTATTATTTAATCAATATCAAGGCTAGAAAGAAAGATGAGGCCGAATACACATGAAGAACATTTATTTTTATTTTAGGGTTGGTCGACCCTACTCCCTATTAGTGCCTTGTTTTATAAAATATAAAATAAATTTAAATTAAATATGGGCCAACCTATATTGGTGCCTCCCTTGGAATTTCAATTTCAAATAAAACATTATTAAAGGGGCCGACCTCCTTAAATTACAGCACTCAAAAATGAAGAGACATCTATAAATATAGACGTCTCATTTCATGAAAATACAATCAGATTTTATGAAGGCTTTGCCATCCATTGAAGAAATATTTTGAGAACGAGAATACTTACTTATTTGGAAGTTGGTGCTTTCCAAAAGGAAGAGATTGGTGTCTCTTGCTGATTTGGTGCTCAATTGTGGGGATTCGTGTCTCCAGTGGGTTGGTGCCTACAAATTCTACAAGTGAGGATTGGTGTCTCCAGTGGGTTGGTGCCTACAAATCATATAAGAGGGGATTGGTGTCTCCTGTAGGTTGATGCCTACAAAGATTGTAAGAGAGACTTATATATAAGCAATATTTTTCCCCAGTTTTCTCCCAAAAAGGTTTCCATGAAAATTTTGTGTTCTTGTGTTGAATAATTGTTAGATCTTTTGTGATGGTACCTCATGCCCTGACATGAATAGATATATACAGATGACAACAATGAAAGAAGTCATAGGAGTGGAAACATTTAAAGAAGAGAATAATGATGTATATGGCGACTCTATTGTAAGTTTCTTTGAATATGAATCTTATTCTGAGAAGTGACATATTTACACAATTAGATGGTTAGTCATGTGTTATTTTCACCAATAACCAACAACTTCAAGCATCTAAAGAAGCTGGGATTTAGAAGAATCAACAAAATGATGTCGTCGTTCCTGTTGGGACCTAAAATTTCATACCAATTTTTTGCAAAATTTTAGGTTCCCATATGTGAAAATCAATTTCAACACTCACAGATACACATGCACAATATGCTCAAGTGGCCTACTTTGAAGCATTATAGTTCAGAGCCGGTTCGTCGTCATGCAAAATCATTTCACAAACATGTTTGTCTGCCATATGTAAGTGAGCACACCTGATTTCAGCTTCCTACGATCAATTTTGACTAGGTTTTGAAGAACCAAGTTGGAGGGTTCTGGTAAAGTTTGTTACTTGCATAATGTGAAATCAGCCCGAGAGGCCAACTTTGGAAGTTGATATCTAGCAGATAAATGATGATCCTGACAAACTAATCAGTGTTCCGTATTCCCCTCATAATAATGTACCTTCATACCTGTTTTTAGGACCCCAACATCTCGTTTGCTATTTTTTCAAAATCAAAAGCAAATGTAAAAAGTTCAGTTGCCATATCTGCATTTCCAGAAAGTTGCAGAGAGGTCAACTTTGGCCCTTAACATTTCATGACAGAAGATGGATGGCGAAGAATCCTCTTACACACGCACTCATCAAGCCTAAATGAAATCGACTTTCCAGTTACAACTTACCAGGAAGAGATTTAATGGGTTTTTAAAATTGCAAGTTGGTGAGTTCGAATCAGGTTTTGACAGGGGCAGTTTTCAAGGAGGTTAATTTGGAAGGTAATATCTAGCAATCGGGTCGTGTTCATAAAAAACCAATTGATGTCTCAAATTATTCCCATGTTAATGTGCTCACATGCCAATTCTCAAGGTCCCAGCACTTCGTTTGATATTTTTTCAAAAGCAAATCCAAATGGATTTTACACAGTTCTGTCACTGCATTCCCAAGCAGCTTCAGAAAGGTCAACTTTGACACCCGATATCTTATGAAGGAAGAGGAATGATGAAAAATTATTTTGCACACACATTCACGTGACCTAAATGAACTAATCCCCAGGATGGAAGCCTCTCAAAATTAGATTTGATATTTTTCCAAAGAGGCAAGATGACAGGTTTTCAATTGAATTTAAACGGGTGTAAAACATGTTGAATGAGCCACTTTGATTGCGAGCAGCTTTTAATCCCAATAATTTCATGCCGAACCGTTGGTTGCGTTGAATTCTCGGGTAAAAAATCTACAAGTTTGTGCATTTTCGTGGCTCTGGGAGAAGTTTTGATTAGTTTTCCAGACTAATTCTGAAGGCTACTTGGCCTATTTTGCTCATTGTGTGAAATGTCAGAAAGTGGATTGTAATGATTGCCCATTTCAAATCTTCACTCTAGAAGCATGTTAAGGCAGTCCAAAGTTAATCCAAGAGAAAAACTTGTTTGAAAACGAAAAAAAATTTTTAGCCGAGCCCACAATGGGACCCAGCATGTTTCACACAGTTATGGAGTTATGAGTGTAAAGATGAAATTTGTTCTGAAAGGCTAGAAACACTATAATCCCATAGAGTATCTACAAATCATGATGATGTCTTTAAAATCTATCAAGATATATTGCTTATCCGAGAACCAAGTGTTCCATGACAAATTCCTAAACCAGAGCCAATAACAAAGTTGGACGATTGAGCTCTCAACGAGGTCATAAGAAGTTTATTTAAATATTATAAGAAATGGAGTTAATATTTAAAATGCAAAAGTAGCCTCTGGTACCCATTCTACAATAGGAAGTACAGCAGCGCAAAATTCTTTATATAGGGAATCTATCTTCTGATTGAGGGGAGGCTTCAAATCCACAGTTTATGCCTTAAAACTATTTTTATTGATCTCTCTTGTGCACATGGGAAGACATCAATTCCTCCTCCAGTACCATGTGGAAACGCCTATTCCTTCATACAAGTATCCTTGCTCCATTCCTCAGCCATGTGGACATCTTACAACTCATAATTGCCATCTTGGAAAGTGCCCTCCTTGCATAGTGACTGCTGCAAAAGGATGTGTGGGAAATCGTGTAGTCCTTAGAAATGTTCCATGTGCTATATGAATATACAAATTTCTCTCCATCAGGAATGACATTGTGTGAAGTTGGACAAATGGAAATAATGTTGAGATTGGAACTAACAAACATTAAAACCATGATCATAGGAGCAGTGACCAGAACGATAAAGCATTTGCAAAGAATTTCAAAAAGCAATGAATGGACATATCAATAATTCAACTTCTCTGTCAAGGCCATATATAAGTATATTGAAAAGAGTTTTTGGTTCTGTGGTCTCTACCAAAAATAAAACAAAAAATTCAAGACAATATTTGAAGCAAGTTTGAAGGTTGTCTCGGAAAAGGTAGCAGAGGAGGTATCTGACGGATTGCATAACAAGCTCAATTTAGCCATCTCTGATAAGACTCCAACTGTATGTAAAGAAAGATGGAGGAGTATTCTTAAGGAATGCAAGCTAATGAAGAGTAAAGGGAAGCCGCTTCAAGGTTTCATGGGACTAATGCAAATACTTGCTGGGAATTACAAATGCATTGTAAGACAATATGGCACACAAAAACATCGGATTTCTATTTTTGAGAGTGCAACAACAGATGACATTAAGCTGGCTATTAAAACATCATGTGGATTACGGAATTATGAATTAGGTTTTGGTTGGAATACATGGATTACTTAACCAATTCACTGGACCATGCCTGACATCCAGCTACAATAATAAATGAATAAACATGAATAAATATGGGGTGCAACTCTAACGTCAAGCAATCCGCCAGAAATGAGAAGATCAGAAATAAAGAAACTGGTGAACTGGACTGACACATTCCATGGTAGAATGAAAGGGCTCTTATAGTGTATTGGATTTACATTGGTGGGCAGCAACTATAAATCAGGGAAAATTGAAAATACAAGATGAAAACTTGATATCGGCAAGACATAGCTGATCGGTGAACAATTTTTAAGTCCTCCTGACTTGCCGATGAAGTGAACCCTTAGAAAGAACTATAATGAAGATTATTTAAAATACCATGAAATATTTTGATAAGTAAAATATTTATTTGGCCCGAAACACCAATGGATAAATAAAAGAAGCATGGACATTTGTGTAAATAAATATAAATAAGGAGGTGGGAAATTATTAAAAAATATTCTTTTAAAGTGAAATCTTTCCCCGGAAGAATTACTTGGAGGGGCAATTATTTTATTTACAATATTTCAATCATGTAGAATGCCTGTGGTTTTCCATCAAACGTGAATATAGGGTATCATCGGCGAAACAAACAAAATCGGAATGAAAATTTTAAAATCTGCCGACCACAAAAGTTACACCGATGGGAGCTTCATCGGCAGGACATGGCACATCGGTAGCAAATATTTCGAAGAGTCCGATAGAGTTGTGTCATACTGACGGAGAAGAAATTGGCATCCGGTAAATAATATTCCACCATGATTATATTAATGTGGAAATATAAAATACATTTTACTGAGGATGTTAGAAAACGGTCAAATATATAAGATGAAATATTTTTACTAACAGAAAGGGGAAAACCTTAATTTCACGAGAGAATAATGGGAAGTTTAATTAATTTATGGAACATAATAAATCAAGTGAAATCTCATTATTGAAGGAAAGGAAAATTACACATATTACAATTGCAAGAGTCAAAGCTACCCCAAGAATTTAATATTGGAAAAATTATGGAGGAAGATGATTAAATTTTAAAAAAAAGACAGGGTGATAATTATTTTGTGTGAAAACATAAGAAATATAATAGAAGCAAATATTTTGGAGCTTCTACGATGAAATGATTTTATAAAAAATAAGAAGCTCCAATGAAACCACAAAATAAAGATTTATTAATCATGGCATGAATATTGTTTTTTGGGATGTGGTTAAAATATAAAGCACAAAGGTAAAATATTCTCACTAAAAGGTGTGAAATATTTTCACCAAGACCGAAAATTAATGAATATGGCATCATTTTGGGGGAGATTAAAAAGTGTTTTCCAGATTAAGTAAAAAGGAAGTGAAAGTAATTATTATTGCAGAACACATTGCAAACATATTTTCACTAGATATCAAGGTTGCTAGACAAGGGAGAAATAATAATAATTATTATTGAAATTAATCCTCGCAGAGATACCAAGCTGAAGATTAGAATGTTTTAATTTGCCAATGGAAATTAACTAAACCATAGATTGAACCAAAGGATGCACCGGAATATAAAGGGTCATAACCCTAATGTTGCAAGATATATATGGAGGTGCAAATCAAGCAATAAACATCAGTAGATTAGAAGAGAGCAGTAGGTTTAGGGTAGCAGTAGGAAATTATTTAATTCCACCCATTCACCTCATCAGAACTGTTATATACACAATTTTTTTATTAATGGAACAGAATGCTTCAATTCAGTTATCTATTTTCAGTGTTCAGTTGTAATGTTAATATTAAATCCTAAATGTTGTAATGTTGTCTCCAGAATGGTTTTTCCGTATTATTTAAATTATCGTATCAAGAATATTGTTGATTTATCTGGTCACATTTGCTGATTCAGTGTGTTCGAATTGGTTGGTTTCTATAAAGAAGTTGATCAGAATTGTCATAAGGTCTCTGCCAAGAGGTAAATCCTTTCTACAAAACAAGTCTGGTCTAAATTTTCTTCTCACTAGAATTAAACATCCTCTCAGTTGTTCACAGTAATACGGGGAATATCATTGGGATAGTATAAGAAGAGCATTATAACTGACATTCTTGCATGTTTGCATAAGGTGTAAACATCCCATGTGCCTTACAAGTTCGAGTTAAACTGTGAAGTAGATCAACTTACCTCATACATCTGTTTCCATTAAATCTTCATCCATTTACCGACTCCATAGCCCAATAGAAGTAGGCACTAGTCATTACTATCCAAACTCATATTCAAAACATTTCTATTTCAAGTCAATACATTAGGAATAGGATAACTTTTAGACTGCATCTATTACATTTTATGCCATTGTGATAGATCTATTAATCCAATCAAATCATATGGTTTTCATTCTGCTTTAGTTACAAAGGTACACCCGCCTAGGTTTGCAGGACCTGAAGTGTAGGGAGCTAATAGCTCTGTCAATTGGTCCAAAAACGTTGCAAATCCAAACATAGAGTCTGGCATCCTCTTAGGGTTAGCAACCTGCATTTTTGGGAACCAACAGTTCCATCCTCGAAATATATTTTATCTTAGAATTCTTCTTTTGCCACCACTTCTTCAACGTCTGCATCTAAATCTATAAGTACAATGAATCCTTCTTCCCCTTCTTCTTTGCTTGTAAATAAATCTTTTGATACTTTTGACTTCTTAAAACATTGTACATATACTAAGGTCCAATTATTCCAAGCTGAATTAAATCCTAGTGAATTGGACTATCTTGTATATTATGTAAAATCAAATTCCTCTGTGTCCTCTTCCCCTAGTGTAAATTCTCAGTCTTCTAAAGTAAATGCTAATACTAAAAATCCCTCATCTAGTTTTTCCAAGGCTAAGAACCTTATTACATCAAAGCCTCATGAGAAACCTATTTCGTTTTATATATCTTTGTATATTGTGGATATAAGTTAAGCAATTGTATTGTAGATTTAGGTGCCTTAGACAACATTATGTCAGCCAAATTTTCTCATGCATTAGGTCTTTCCCCTACCAAAACTTTTGACAAATGTTACTATATGGAGTCTAAACAAGTGCCCTTAATTGGACAAATTGAAGATGCCCAAGTAGTCTTAGCTGCTTATCCAAATAAAGACTCAAATTGACTATCTTGGTAGCCGATATTCCAACAAGATACGACATATTACTAAGCCAGAGTTTTTGTAAAAATCTAGGGGGTGAAATCCAAATGGATTGGTCACATGCTTAGATCCCCATTGGTGGAAAGAAAGTCAATTTTAATACTAAGCCTAAGGCCAAATTCACGGTGCTCAAGTCAGATGATCCTAAACCTAAAATATTATATGAAGAAACTGGGTTGGGTACATATATGATTTCTTCTATCCCAGATGAAGAAACTCCAAAATTAGCTTTGTCTGGACATATCATCAAAACTCTAGAGTTTAGAGTTTGATGGAAGTTCTTCTTCTTTAGGCTCAGGGGGAGGATTTGTCTTAATCTCCCCAAATGATGATAAATTTCCTCCCTTACAAATTGGAATTTGAAAATACAAATAACCCTAATAAGTATGAAGCCATGCTCCTATGCCTTGTTGTTGCAAAGGAAAAGGAATAAAACAATTAAAAGTTGTTGGAGATGCTGAGTTAATTGTTAAACAAGGAAGATCTTTTTAGTTAGGAATGAAAGGCTAAAACACAACAGAAACAATGTTTGGGATAATATTGAGTATTTTGATGCATTTACAATTGAGGTTGTCCCAAGAAAACAAAATTCAAGGGCATATTCATTACTTGTCTATGCCTCATTATTACTTCCTCACCCTAATTTTAAAGAAGGCTCATACAAAATTGAACTCATATATCATCTTAGTCTACCAGACAATGTTAATCACTGGCAAGTTTTCAAAGATGATAAGCAAATTATACCCTTCCTTAGTAAAGCAAAATTTTGATTGTTGTGAATTTTCTCCTAATTCAGATGAGCTATCAAAACACGGAGTGCTTCAACTCAAGGGCAATAAACTTCCTAAAAAGGATTGGTTTCTTTAGAAGATTTATTTGATAAGCATGATAGATTTATCAAAAGTAAAATCCAAAGTGCTACAAACAGCTCAGCGAAGTTTAAAAAGATTAATATAGGCACTATGGATGATCCCAACAATGTTTGCATTGGTAAGTGTTGTACTTCAAAAGATAGAGAAAGGTTGATAGCTTTATTCCTAAAATACAGAGACGTGTTTGCATGGTGTTATGATGACCAAAAGAATCTTATGGGTGGGAAAATACAACACCATATTCCACTCAAACCGAGAATAGCTCTGTTTGAACAAAAGCAACGTCCATACAATCCTAAAATTGTGAATGTTATTTTTCAAAAGATTGATAAAATGTTAAAAGCAAAAATTAATTACCCTATCCATCATTCAACTTGGGTAGCCAATATTGTACTCGTACAGAAGAATGGTGAGATTAGAATTGTATTGATTTTAAAAATCTGAATCAATCTTCTTTAAAAGATAATTATCCATTGTAAGTGATGGATCACATATTACAAACAATCTTTGAATCTGAAATGATGTCAATACTTGGTAGTTTTTTGGATTACAATTAGATTAGTGTGGCACAAGATGATCAACACAAAACTGTTTTTACAACACCTTGGGGTACACTTGCATATAACCGTATGCCTTTGGGTTTGATTAATGTTGGTGCTACATTTTAGCGGGCTATGGATGTCAATTGGAGATTTAAAGAATAAAATAATTGTGGTTTGTCAAGATGACCTCACTATCTTTTTCAAGAAAAGAGAAGATAATTTTAAAGACTTGGAAATTGTGCTACAACGATGTTGACAACATGTTATCTCTCTCAACCCTAAGACGTCAATCTTTGGGGTTACTGAAAGAAAATTGTTGGGTCATATAGTTTCAAAAGAAGGTATTAGAATCGATCTAGAGAGTGAAAGATATTCAACAACTCAGTCTTCAATCCAGTATAACAATAGTCAGATTTTTCTTTGGACAAATTAATTTCCTAAGCAAATTTTGTAATGCCCAGCCTAGAATTATAGTAAAACACTAAAACTAATCCACCATGAGACTTCACTATTCCAATCTAGTGGATTGCAACTAAAACCATTGGTGTTTGACGAGTCAACAATTGCCAGGGTTTTCGCAATGTTAAAAACTTTGTTTAAGTTCCTTGAATGAAGTTGTTGTAGGTGCGGCCATGGCAATTTGCTAAGATCATAATCTAGTTGTCAAGATAGAGATGAAAAGTGGCACCAATAACATAAATCAAGGGTGATAATTCTTAAAGGAAAGTGGCACTAGGGAATAATGATTAGTTAAATTAAAATTCACTAATAATTATTCAAAGGGCAGTTGTTGTTTGGAAGTAACTAAATTAAATTAAAATTAAATTATAATTATAAAAAGGTAGCAGATGAAGGGTTATAACTCTTTCAAAGGGCAGACACCATGAAAGGGTGTGACTCCCTCAAAAGAAGATATAAAGGGAGGATCGTGGCATTGGGAAAAGGACGTCAGAAAAGGAATTCAATAATAAATCATTTCATCTTCATTCATCAAACAAACAAGAATTTCAAGTGTAAATCAATCAAGCCTTACTCAAGGATAAACCATTCCAACCTTACATCAGCAAAGAAGAATTATTCATTCAAGCATAATTTCTTCAATCCACAAAGTTGATATATCCATTCAAGCATAAAACATTTCAGCCTCATATCAGGGAAGAAATATAATTCATCAACACAAACAAATCATTCAAACCTCATTCTATCCATATTCAAGTATAATCATTCTATTCATGTTCAAGCATAATCATTCAATTCAAATTCAAGCATAATCATTCAATCCATACTCAAGCATAATCATTAAATCCTCAATCAAGCATAAATCATTCTAGTCTCACTCAATCATTTACTCATCAATCCATCCAAGATATTCATTCAAGCATATTTAATCAACGAGAAAACCAATCATCCAACAATAGAAATATATCTACAGTAATATATAATTGATATCAGAAAAGAATTATTTATTGCAACCATTTGGAATAAACTTGTCAATCCATCAAGAGGTACTCAATTAGCAATAATCTAGCAAATTCCTTAAGCAATCAGTTCAGAATTTGAGGAAGTGTCTTGCAAATAGGAAGGACGAAATCCCTTCAAGTCCACGAGAGATGAAAGGACGGCCCCCCTTTCATGCTCTTATCAAGTTTGAACAGGAGTTGGAAGGATGGCCAACCTTCCATGCTCTTGGGCTTGATCAAGGAGGACGAAAAGCCTCCAAAGTGGATTGAGAGTTGGAAGGACGGCCCACCTTGATATTGTCATTTGCAAGTATTTCCAAAGAATTCACGATGTGATTGGATATGAGAATTGTGCTATGATGTATTGATCTGAATATTATCATAATTTATTGATCTTTAATGTTTCTAATATTACTTTTTAGTGATTATTATTGTTTGCAGGCAAAGAAATTAAGAATATTCCCAAAAGGGACATTACAAATTTGTCCCTGAATTCTCAGAATTGACAAGGCATATTATAGAAATGATGAAAGGAAATCAAGGTTTCAAATAGGATGACACTGGAAAACAAACTTTCACTAATATAAAAACAGCTATAACCAATGCTCCGATTCCGGTGCAACCTGATTTTAACAAAGACTTTATTATATATAGTTATGCATTAGAACATACTTTACATGCTATTCTTTTACAGAGAAATGATCAAGGTGTGGAATCCCCAATAGCCTTTATGAGTATTCCCTTACAAACGCATGAGTTAAATTATTCCCAGCATACTTTTGTTGTAGAAAAAGTAATGAAATAGTTTAGGTCCTACATTCTTCATTCTCATACTATTGTATATGTTCCAGACCCAATTGTTACGAGTATTCTAACTCAACAAGATATAAGTTGTAACAGAATGGGAGCTTGGGTTCCAAAGGTCCAAGAATATAATATAGATATCAAGCCAACGAAATTGGTTAGAGAAATATGACTTTGCAAATTAATTGACGAGAACAAGCCTGAATGGTTTTAAAATATTGCCTACTTCCTAACCTATGGTGGATGCCTAATACACTTATCAACAAAGGAGAAAAAAAATATTAAGTTGAAGGTTGCTAAATATGTCATATGGAATGATACTTTATAGTAGAGGAGTATCAATGGAACATTCCTGAGATGTGTAGGCATAACAACAGAAGAAATTTTTGAAACTATTTAACAATGAAGCTTGTGGAGCTCATTATTCCTCACTTGTCACAAGTTTCAAAATTTTAAGACATTGTTATTTTTGGCTAGGTATATTTAAATATGCTTATGATTGGTTGTCTAACTGTGAAAATGCATGCAATTTTCCAGTAACCACAATTTGCAACACTTCCCATACGGCCAATAGTGATAGAAAAGCCATTTCAACAATGGGGATTAGACTTCATTGGACCAATTAATCCTCACTCCAGTGCAAGACATACCCACATCTTACCTGCAACAGATTATTTTATTAAGTGGGTGGAAGTTATCCATGTTAACTAGACAACATCTGAAGTGGTTTGTGATTTTATAAAACAAAATATACTGGTTAGGTTAGGAATTCCAGAGACGGTAACAGATAATATGTCAAATTTTTCTTCTATAGAAAAATCTATTTTTTGTTATGATTATGGTATTTCCTTGACACATTCATCAAATTACTATCGGAAGGGGAATGGTCAAGCAAAATCTAGTAACAAAAACTTGATAGTTATTGTTTGTAATCTTGTGGATGGTAATCAAAGAAACTAGCATAAAAAAACTATTTGATGCTCTATGGGCTGACAGAGGTATGCCAAAAAAGAGCAATAGGTATGTCACCTTTCGAGTTGGTTTATGGCATCAATAGTGCATTACCTATCCCATTGAAACTTTCAGTATCCAAACTCCAAAGTGTTATTGAAGATGAACAATTTCATAATGCACTTGAGAAGCGAGTGATGTATTTAAACATAATTGGAGAACAAAGGGAAGATGTATTTGACAAAATCATGCAACATCAAGCTAAAGTGAAGGTTATTTTTTATAAGAGAGCAAGAATACGAAATTTATGCGTTGAAGATCATGTCCTACTTTGGGATAAAAGAAGAGAGCCCAAGAGAGCTCATCGTAAATTCAATTTGTTTTAGAAGGGCCCCTTCCAAATTGCACAAGTGTGTGGTAACAATGCTTATCTATTGTCTCATCTAGATGAAACAACCTTGTCCTTTCCATATAATGGGCAAGATTTGAAATTGTGCTATATGTAAAATAGGTTATTATCCATATTTGTATCATTAGTTTCCATCTTTTTAGTTTGTTTCCTTCCTTTCCTATTTTTCTTGTTTCTATTTTCCTCTATCAATTTGAGGGTATCTCCTTTTAATTTGAGGGTATCTCCTTTTGACTATATTGCCCAATGAATAAAACACTCGCCTTCTATTCAAGTTGATGGGTTCTAGCTTCGTCCTTCACGATCCTTGTCCCCAATTAGAGCCAACTGTTGTCCTTAAAATTTTCCCGACTTCTTCAATTTTTTATTATGCCTCAACTTATATGTCCATCATTGTTTCAAAGTACTTTTAAGTCTTTAAATTTCTAAGTTTTGACCTCTCCTTGAACGTTTTGGAGAAGTGCAAAACGTCTGCAATTCTCCGAAATGCCAAAAGCTTTTTTCTTATGTATTGTTTCGGAAATATCACGAGTTTGTGCATTTTTTTTATTCCTTTTTTCGAAGTTTTCAAAGCTACGTCAAAGATCGCAAGTTATTTTGAACATTTCGGAAAAGTGCAAAAGGTCTAGATAACCCCGAAATCCTGATGGTCCCAATCTACCCTGCCCTGCGAAGTACCTTATAAATTAAAAACACAAAAGTTTGATTTACTTTTTCTCACATCTAGGACTTTAAGTATGTTTAATTTTTTTATTTATCATATTTAATTTCCTTTCATACCTATAAGAGTCGCCCCTGCAATTAAATTGATAACATAAATTGCATTATATTCATCTTGCATACTTTACATTGTTTGAGAGCTTGAATTCCATGTCCAAATTGCTTGTTTCTTGTTTGTTCTGTTTTGTTCTGTTTTGTTCTGTTTTGTTGACTGGAAATACACAGCAAAAAAATTGTTCAGCCGCCAGTTAAATGGCCTTCAAAATCTCATCTCTGCTTATCTGAATTATTTAGATTTCAGTCTGTCAATGAGAGCATACACAATTCCCTGGCCGTTATACAATTGTAATTTTTGTCTGGTTAATAAATTCTACAGTTGTTCTTCTTAATTGAAATTTCAGACCTCCAAAACTAATCTTCCTGGATTTAGTAAAATAAATTCCAGTCTCTAGAAACAGTATATGCATTGCACACTGTTGAAACCAGTAAGAGTTTCTACAGCCAACATATTGTGCTCAACGTTCCAGCTTGCCAGCTGTTTTTTTTAATCAACATTCCATATCACACTCAGTGATCCATCATAAAGTTCAGTAAGAAAATAAAATCTCATTTTATCCATTGTCTTCTGCTTACCTAAACAGTAATTTGTGCTTAGTTGGATATGCTTCTGGAAACAACTCTGTTTTTTTGTATCAACGTTTTGGATCACATTGGATATGCTTCTGAAAACAACTCTACTTTTTTATATCAACAATTGGATCTGACGGACCACTCAGTGTGATCCAAAACATTGATGCAAAATACACAGTTGTTTTCAGAGGCATATCCAACTTATTGACATGGACTGGAAAAATCATGTCTACTAGTAATTTGGCCTCTTCACTGATTCATGTATTCATTTTAGCTATCATTTTCCATGTCAGGAAAACTGACCAACACACCACCTAACTTGAATGATCATCCCCAAAGTCAATCTTAGAATTACAATCTCATTTAATGAAACTCCCAATAAGATCCAGGAGCTTCACTTTATCACTGCAGTTCGTTTTTTATATTCTTTGCATGGCTTTTTTGTGCCATCAGAGGCAGTCTATATGCAGTCCATAGAAGAGACAGTTCAAGGAAAAATCCATCAACTAAAACATTATCAAATTGAGAATACAGCATTGCAAGTCTACACATGAAAATATTCATATCTTGGTACCAAAAACGGATGGACACACCATCGGCAATTTTGCCTTTGGAATGCTTCTTTGTCAAGGATTCGCGGTAGCAACTTTACTTTTGTTCTCATGTAAAAATTACCAGCGCTAGGGTATTACTTTAACCAACTCGCTATCTGGCCTTACAAACGTGGCCTCATGATATGTACAAAAGAATCATTACATTATTTGAATGAATAATTATATTACAACATAGGAGTAACCAACTTACATTACTTTATTACGAAGCTTGGAAAGTGAAGTCTGCATCGTCTCAAGGTGTTTTTTAAGCTCTTTGATGTCCAACTCAGCAGACATTCTGGAACTGCTTGGAGCAAAATCTTTATCTTCTACTGGATGTACCACTAAATGCCTACTTAACGTTGCACATAAGATCTGAGCCTCAGAAACAGACTGCTCAAGCATGGAAATAGTGGATTCTACGCCTTCACCTAAAGTTTCCACATGGAAATCTGCAGGTACACACGAGACACTGCCAGTGCTGCTACGCTGGCCAAACCTCTCTGGTGTAACAACCTTATCCAAAATCCCATTTGCTGCGCATATGATAGACCAGATATTAAAGACAAATAGGTTTTGTGGCAATTAACAGAACGAATATAAGAAATTTAAATAGAGTACCAGTGGAATGTCAATTAGCAATAGCATAGTTAAAAGGCTACAAGATACACTTACCAATATTACTCAGCTGATCTATTGCACCTTGACCTAAAGATCCTTGAAGCTGCAATATCTGCAAAACCCCTGCAGTGATTCTGCTGAGTGATTCAATTTCTGACTTGAAAAGATGCACCAGATACTCCAATTCTTCCTTTGTTGCCTCGACTTCCACCTGCAAGTAGAGTTTTCATGAACTGTCTAATTAAAGACGACATCTAGCAGCAGCTACAAACTTGCTTACAATAAACCAACCATTTTCAGAAACTAAACTTTTATCATTCTAGATAAGGTCAAAAGTTTAGGTATTGAAGAAGTACCGGCTCATTAATAGCTCCACTCACGCTCTCCACTATCCATTCACCCATTCCAAAATCAACATCATTATTGGATATCACCAAACGAACTTTGAGATCAACTCCACCATTGCAAGTAATTTGTGTCTCTGATCCCCAGTTGTGATTGTGCTCTAATCCATTAGGACCATTACTTTTCCCAGAAAAGTCATGTGCGACTGGAATAGATGAGCAACTTTCTACACGATCTGTGTTTGTAACCAATTGTGTGTCGGGATTTATGCTTTTAGGTTTTAAGACCTTAAGTCCTTCCAAACTCACCTGATAAAGCAATAAACAGTTTATATTATTTTCACAGTATGCATATTACAATGACGTTTCTGCACAGATCTAAATTTAAATTTTGAGAATAAAGAGGCTGCTAAATTTAAACATAATAAGCTACTAAGCACATTAAAACTCACATTGATTACTTCAACAGGAGGCTTCTTGCCAGGCTTTTCGAACTGTGATAGTAGATTGCAAGAAGATTTCTGACTGCTCTTAGCACTAACACACATAGATCGAAATGCCATGTGCCAGCATCTTTGTTCTCTTGGAACAGAGAAAATTTTAAGCAACTGTGACCTGGGTAGTTCTGTTCCACCTTCTGCACCTTCTAGAGCAAAGAGGCAATCTTGCAACTTGATATCTATCTCTATGTCATCTGGGCTTGTAAGCTCCAAAGATAGATCACTATCTATTTTTTCGGAAATATAAGCTGCACATTAGTCAAAGATAATGGGTTAGAACAATTAATTTTGGAGTATAAATAGGTTGAAAATCACAAAAGTAGAGGATTGCCAGTACAACTCTGTCAAGAAAAAAAAGCACCTTCAGTTCTGGCACCTTTGATTTGAGGTGATGACTTGAACAATTTACCCAATGGGCCTCTAGAAAGATTTTTCAGTCCATTTTTTAATCCCTCTCCTGGTCCACCATCTGGCCCTAGAATACCAAAACGGTGCAGAAGGGCTTCATTATAATTCATTCCACCTCCTAGCCGTACACCAGACATTTTTACAGCTACGTTTAAACTATGGCACTCTGCATCCTGTGCTCTATATGGAAGAACGTGGACTATGCTTACATCTAAAAAGGGTAAACAGCCAGCAGAACCGTTTTGATATGAATGGCCATTTGATAAGTTGTCTCTATGTGCATTAATCCACAAAACTGGACGCATTTCAGGAATCTCGTCCATAAATTCTGAGTAGCTTTCTCGAGTCTGCAACACCGATCCTGTACCATCTGGTTGATGCTTTAAAATTTTATTGATTGGCCCTTGATCTGCCACTGAACTCTTTAACTCTGTCTCAACACAGTCAACTTGAATACTTTGCCAGCATAAAACAGATGATATTACCATTGCTCCACCTAATGTTCTATGAGTCACTTTAATATTTAGTCCAGTCCCCAAAAACTGAACTAAGGGTGGACCTTGAATCTCCATTTGGGCAGGAATTGACTCAAGGAACTTAAGATAGACATCATCAACAGAAAGAGTAACAGCAGTATCACTAGGAACCATTTCAACAAAGCCACCAAATGATCCTGTCTTATCCAGACCTTTGTTTCCACTAGCTTCTTCCATGCTCTGATTTTTAGTCCTTTCTCTATCTCCGCTGCCAATTTTTGAAATATCCTCACCCACTTTCCCCATATATGCATATAATTTCAAAACAAAAAGTAGTTGCTCTAGAGACGTGTTTGAAATGAACTTTTTACATGCCAACCCCATTCTGACTACACCACCTGGAGGTGGCACTGTGACCAATGGGCTGCCATCTGCAGTCACCATTGCTCCTTCCATGCAAGGTTCATGCAACTCCACACACTGCCACAATCCTGATTTCCAATCTAAATGGTTTTTACTCAGAGATAAATCATCAAAGCTTCCTGTTTCCAGAGATAAACTCAAATGCTCTGCTCGTATCATCCATTTCCTTTGACTGGAATCAATAGGCTGACCCTTCCATAACAAAAAGCACGCTGGATCTTTTTCCAGATTCAGAAGCTTAAATGTCCCAGATGGGGACTGTGCAAAAATCAAACTTTTCACATGGAGTCTTGCCCCTGTGAAGCAGTTATCAACAATGCTGCGAATCTCTTGGTCTATCTTTGCAGCATCCACTGGAAATGTAAGGTCAAACTCCTTGAGACTTAAGTAAAAAGTGTTCACTGATGTATCGGGTAAAATATCACTAGGATTTACAACAATGCCATCAGCCAGGAAAGAGGCAATTCTTAAGAACGATTCCTCTTGAAGATTTATCTACAACAGTCAAATTGATATGTGAGTAATTGCTTCTTGAAGAAAATGAAATATACCCATTCAATAAATATTTTTGAACATCTTTTAAATATATTTTTATGTACCCATTCAATTCTGGACATCTTTTAGATAGATTTTTTATTTATCATTCAAGTATTTTACCTTGATAGGCTGGCATTGAACAACCGTCTGCGAAGCCAAAGCTGGAGGAGCAGGTGAAGGGTTGGTCTGCAAAGAGTGCAAGCATATCATAGGAACACTCTCAACTATTTGCCAGGATTGAGGTTCCAAAGGATAGATACTGGGCCAAAGTCTTTTAGTAGCTGCAGGAAAATTAAAGAAGGAACACAATATTTAGGAGAAACCATGTAATATGCTTTACACGATCAAACTTGTCAACTTCATCAATAACTCAACGTTATTCAATAGACATGATGTGCTTATTTTTTCATGGACTTTGCACTAAATTTTGCATTCCGTAATATTTCTTTTACAAGGGGGAAGGGAAAAAGAGATTCAAATCTTGTAAGGTGCATTGGATTGCCTTATCTTATATTCTAAAAATCTAATGCTTTTTTCTTTCATGTGTTATGCATTTAATCAACTAGAGAAATGGAATTGGGAATGAGAAGACAATATATGTTTTGATAGTTACATTAGGCCAACTCAAATATAGTAAGCTACACTCTAAAGCTTGCCTGAGGCCCTGAACTTATGATAAATTAAATTTTCAATTTTGCAATGGTATGTAATTGGTAGAAGGGACGAACCTAGCTCACCACAACTAGGAAATCGGTGCATTGTAACATAAAACACCAAAATAAGACAACATATGGCATCTTTTTATTTCCCACCACCTTTATCTGCTACACCAACAATTGAGCTGATCGAAGAGAACCTCAAAAGTTGCTGAAAATTTAATAAATTGATCGAGTACAACAGATTTACATTATACAAGAATATATATGCTTTGGTAGCAAATAGATTCAACATATATAGCCAATCCTAAATCATGCAAAAGATACTATCCTTCTCTTGCCTCCAGTTCCTATTAACAAGCACTTAACTGATCATGGTTGATGCCGTTACATCACTAAACATGACTTTTAAACATATAAACATGACGATTTTTAAATATATAAATATTGTAAAGTGCTTCGACATTTGATGTACAAAAGTCATAGATTATAATAACTATTGGCATTAAACAAAAATCACTACATGTAATGTCCTGTTCCAGGATTTCCTTATTTTTCCTTAAAAAAATAACCCTAACTCACAATAATAGTTGCATAGTTAATTATAAATAATAATTTATCCTAAAAATGGTAATTTTGATTATAATATTCAGATTTAAAGCTTATGACGTGTTTCTGAAAATATAAAATGTATCCTTAGTTTCTGCTGTAATTCTTGCTCCAATTTGCAGCAATTTTCTTTGTATGAATGTCTTTGAAATGTTTCTAATTTCTGCCCAAGTTAGGGGTTTTCATCCACTAACCTGATAAGAGAAGTTAAGGGTTTTCGTCCTTAAATCTCTGCACCTTTGAGGGGCTTCATCCTCTTTGGATGAATAATTCACATGGAAAGTTTATGTTTCCTCACTCCTTGATGAACCTTTCCCTTTGATTTATCTTCTTTACATACCTTACATCTCCAATGGTTATGACCCATTCGTATGTTTTACCCTGCAGGCTGGTAGGATCAAAGCTCTGATACCAATTGTAATATCCCGTTTTTCTCAAATAAATAACCCTAACTCACAGTTATAGTTACATAGTTAATTATAAATATTAATTTATCCTAAAAAGATAATTTTGATTATAAAATTCAGATTTAAAGCTTATGATGTATTTTTGAAAATATAGAACTGTGAAAAGCAGACAACAAGGGCATTATGTATGATGAGTTTGAAGATGACAACCATGAAAAGCTTGTTCACTAGTCAATATTGTATACTTTTTTGTGTTGGGAAAAAAAAGGAAAAATTAAAATAAGGCTTATCTTTTTGAATCACCGCTCTAGGTAAAGACTTCGTCTGACTAGGGAAAATATGCATTCAAGAAATATTTACCATATTAAGAAGAGAAGTAGGGATAAGAAAGTAGTAAGCACTAAAGAATGTGGAGAGGAATATTTTGAAGACAAATGTGGGAAATGGTGAAGGCGAGTGTAGGTATAAGAAGTGGTGAAGATAAAAGAGGGAGTAAGATTGTGAAGAAAACGAGTCGGGTAGTGTGATGAGAATAGAAATAGATGCTAGCATGTGAAACACTAATGGTAACAACCACTGAAAATGTTGATCATGCAAGTGTAGTAGGAAAATGAACAAGACAAATGTTCACCACCACAGTAAACTGGGGTTGAGTTTTGACCATGGTTCACAAATGGAGTTAGGAAGAGACATGTCACACGAGATCCATTGGAAGATGAAGTCTCTAGTGCAGTTAGTGTGCAGATTAACCATGACTGTCCTGTTCAGAGTTCAGACATTCACTAGATGGTTGTAACTCACCATGGTCAGTATGAATGACCACATAGTTGGAATGATGCTCTGCCACATAGTTATGATGCCTTTTCTAATGAAGAAGACTTCCTGTAGGAGTTATCTGACATCAATGAGCCACAAGATGACATTAGTTATTTTCCGGTTGACATGAACCACTTGTTTGCAATGCATTTTCAATAAAGTTAGTTTGAGAGTAAAGTCATTGGCTATCGCATCTATCAATTGGGATGCAAATTCCCTTGTTTGAGGCAAGTATTACTACAGTTTTTTAAAAATCCTTGGGAATAGAAGCACCAATGTAGATAATCCTGATGAGTGTGGATAGTCACTTTTCACAAAACTTCTTGTTATCAACTAAAAGTACAGGATGTTTGCTCTCATTATACTATATTTACATTTGCTTGAGTAAAGCAATTAATGATTTTCTTTTAAAATTTATACTGGTGCCATGGTAACTGCTGTGGTTAACGTGTTAAACAAACAAACAAACTAGACTAAATGCACAACACATAGAAGCACTAATCGCGAAAAAATCGCCATTAATCACAAACCGAAGGTTTCAGCAATTTTTACCTCCAAAATATCGCGATTTTTAGCCGATAGGCTATCTGTAGGAGAACCTTTGCGGAGAAAGTTGGATCACCTTAATTGTCCGATATTCCGGCAGTCAGTGTTCGATAATCCGACAGCTGATTTCAGGCTCTCCGCTCAGGCGTGAGGAATGAATGAATATAATTAGTATATGGTCCATTCAACTTATTCGACTATAGTTCAACTAAAGGCGGTGCTTGTAATTTCCTTAATTTGATTTGAAATTTAATACTGTTTATGACTGATGGGAATGCTATCGAAAAGGCTAAGATTTAAGTTTTTGTTTATTTTTAAATGCCGACACAAGAATAAAAATAGACCGTAGCCATAAACGAACATAATCTGCTTGATGGGAAATACAAACCCTAAGCCGGCTGTATCTTCTCTTCAATTTTTTTCAAAATAAATTCACTTTACAAGTATTTAGTTTATGGTCATTGCTGGAGCTTTCTACATGCAGCGCCCTTGCTGAGATCGTGACTCACATTATCTATTTGCTCAGACAGATAAATAGTATTTATTTTAATAATAAAAAATAGCAAGGGTGATTCTTTTGTTTTCTGTTCGCGACCCCTTCAGTGCACCTCAAATCTTGCAGTTTGATATGCTGTCCTGAGTGATTTGCTCTCAATGTTTTTTTTAACAGGTATTTGTATCAGTTCTTTAATTTCAATATGTTTGCTGTAATATCCCTTCAGCTGACCTGAAATCTTGCAGTTTGATGTGCTCCCCTGAATGATTTGCTTTCAAAATATTTCATCCTATTGGCCAATTTGTTGTAATCTTTCAAAATATTTCATTCTATCGGCCAATTCATTGCAAATTTCGTGCAACTGCTAGTATAGTTAAATCGTCGTCACCGATTTCTGACCGGTTTTTCAGTACAATCATGAAAAAATCGCGATACAAACGTTGAAATCGCAGGTTCTAACGATTTTTGACCGCCGTTTTCTGAGAGTTTCGCGCGGCTAGGGTTTTACACGCCATGACTGCATTTCTTGAAGGTTTCTGAATATACAGCAAAATTGTGATGAATGGTGGGTCCCTGACCGCATGCAGAAGGGCCCCCACGTCAATGAAGATCAAGGTGGTCGCACCTATCGAGAGGAAGTACAACGTCTGCATCGGAGGATCCATCCTCGCTTCTCTCAGTACGTTCCAACAGTAATAATTTCTCTTCCTTTTCATCTTACAATCTCACTTTCAACATTTTACCTGCAGATGTGCATTAGCAAGGCGGAGTATGATGAATCGGGGTGATCATTGTTTTCAATACCATGTAATTTTTTTCTAAATAAAATCAAATGTTTTTTTAACATGAGATTGAGTTGTCTACGATTAGATTAAACTTGTTTGTTTGCATGTGGTGACCATTTCTTAAAATTGTTTAGTGACGGGCCAGTAGCTGCCCACCCTAACACCTTAACTTCGCGCAGGTCAAGTTTAATGATTTTTTCTGGGCACTTATACATTTCCCTATAGAACGCACTATGTGCACATGGTTCGAGAAAATGTCATTTCAACATGTCGCCCCTTACATGGGCAACAATGTGCCAATAACCATCACATTGTGCACTTGTCTTAATTTCATTGGTTAATTTATTGGAGTTGTGAACATATATTGGTGCATTTGTGAACATGTACAAATGTTGTGAACATGTATTTAATTTATTAGGTTGGTATTTTACATGTATTGGTTCTTTTTAAAATTTTCATTGGGGGGTCAATTGGGAACGTAGGCGGCAACTGGTCCCTCTCACTTAAAATATTAAATTTAACTTTTTTCATAAAACTAACTTTTTTAATTAATTTATATTAACTATTTCATATATTCAATCCACTTCATTCAGTCGTGTACAAAGAAGTGGATCAACACTCGACGGCCACAATTTTTTTTTATAATATTTATTATTGTTAGGATAATTTTCTCCTTCATTAAAAAATACATCCACTTCAATCTAAACTTCAACAATTTTATAGAATGTGGAAAACTCATGTCTACTACTGTTATGATATCTTTAATGTTAGAAATAATTACTAAATAATTTTTAAATAATATAACAATCTATTATTTATAGATTATATATTATATAATATTATATTATAAAATTATATATATAATATAAAAATATATAATATTTATATATTTTTCATGTAATATTATTTTATAAAATTGTATATTTATATAAATATATTATATAAAATATATCATATTTTTAATATTTTATGTAGATATTGTAAGTTGTACCAATACTATTGAATTCCATTAAAAAAAGGTCAAATTGTTAACACAAACTTCTAACTCGTATCCAAACTCGAACCTTGATTGGTAACTTAAGGTTTTTTTAGTTCATTTGATGGCATTTTACCTTGTTTGGAAGCACCAAAGACATTTTTTTTGCAGACATTGATAGTGATGTAGTTGAACAACTCATGAGAGGCTCTGACTTAGGAGCTTCATCGTGGGGGCTAAGAGTCTTCTAGTGTAGCTCTCTTAGTAGTAGCAACAGTCATTGGTTATGTTTAAGTTTTTGGAAACTTCGTACTTATTTTGTAGCTTGGTTTTATACAAAATAGATTGTAATTAAAAATTTTAAGTATCTAATTATTAATTATGTAGTATGCATTGAAAAAAATTATATCCCACAATTCATGGGCTAAACTCTTATGTTATTTGTTCTCTATATCTCTATGCTATTAAAATGCCTTCAAATTTAAAAAACAAGAAGTTTCTCTTTTATTTTTGCCTTTTTTTTTTTTTTTTTGAAAATCTGATTTTTTCCTATTTTTAAAAAAAATCTTATACTTTTGATTTCCCACATTTTCCCCAAAAAAATTTTAATGCTATGACACAAATAAACATGTCCTATTGCCAAGATGCAACACACGAACCAAGCTCTCCCCAGATAACGATGTAAGGAAACATTCACTGTGCTCAAGCCTGATAGATCATGTCAGTTTGACAGTTGTGCATGGCTATTTAGTCTTGAGAGAAGCAAGTATGGGTTCCTATTTCCAGTTGAACAAGGTTTCTAGAAAACCCTTCTGTACGATAGAAGGTCAACTAATTTTTTGTAAATAAATCGTCCTACATAAACACACAATCAGTGTGTATACCCTATTGGAGAATTTCTAGAGCAGACAAACCTCCAACTTGAGCAACTAATGACAATGTGGCATGAATAAGCATGTCCTCTTTGCCAAGATGCAACACATAAATCATGTTCACAAATAAAGATATAAGCAAACTTTTGTTGTGCTCAAGCCTGATTGATCACGTCACTTTGACAGTTTTGTATGGCCATTTAGATTTGGGAGAAGCAAGCATACGTGGCTATTCCCAATTGCATAAGGTTTCTAGATAACTTTCTATACGATAGAAGCTCAACTATGTTTTTTTAAATAAATCTAAGATACCCATCCTGGTACTGGTACTAGTTCTGGTTCGGATTCATTGGTTTGGTTCTTGGATTCAGCCCCCCAAAAAAAAACTTAAGGTTAGTTTTGTTTTGGGTTCGCCCTAAAAAAAACATAGAAAAATCATAAAATATACATATTTACAACTTAGAAGTATGAATTAAATTCAAATTTTATATATATTACATTAAATTAAATAATATTAAATTTTTAACATATCATATTAAACTAAAAATATTAAAATTTAAATATAATTATATTAAATATAAAAAATATTAAACTTTAAATATATTATATTATGTTAAATCTAACAATATTAAAACTCAATAAACCTAATATTAATAAAATAAATATTTTAAATGTATCATATTAAACTAAATAAACCTCAAAAGTATTAATCAACTAAATATTTCAAACATATCGGCTAATTATTAAACTAAATATTTTAATAGGATCAAATGTATGGACTGTACGGGACGGTGTAATGAATCTGCGCCTTGCGCGTTTGGAGCCTTTTAAGTTTTTCGTGTTTGTCCCTCTCCCGCTAAGCCCAAACTCAATCAGGTAAACACTATGGAACGTATCAAACCAATGATCAGAAAAGTGAATTCGAACCGAACAGATTGCATTAAAACGGAACGATTTTTTTTTAAAACTCCCCGGTTCGCTGTAATGTTCAAAAAAAAATGCATCATAAATCGTTTTGGTTCGTCCAGGATGAACCCACAGTGATTTCGACGTCCCCTATCCAATCCCTCGGCCCTACCGAACTAGAATCCGGACCGAGTTCAGATCGGACCCGAAGCTGGGGTTTTTAGCTGACGAACCAGTGACATTATGCACTGATTGTCTGTTTATCTAGGATATTCTCCAGCAGACAAACCTCCAACTCAGGCAACTAATGACCATTTGGCATGAATTTGGACCCTGAGCCTTACCATCTCAAAATAAAATTAAAAACGTATATTTGTGCATGAGTGTGTGTGTGCACACGTTCATTTCCAAAATTTTAGAAGTGCTGTTATCAAAACCAAAAATGTTTCATATTTATGCAAGCTCCTGTCCAAACAATTTAAAAGGGGTGTGTAAAGCATCACCTTATCCTTTCAGCTTGAGTATCCCGTGTAGAGCAATACTGTCCTAGATACCCCTCTATCTCAGGAATAGATTTATAAAGGAATAAAATTCCCATTTTTTCTATATAAATGCTTATATGCAACGGATCCACTGTATCATTTTGAATTTAGACCTTGAATTTTCTATATACATACTAATATATAACATATCCATTGCAAATCAGTCCTTCGCAACTGCTTATGGCTAGATTTTGGGCCCATTCATGTGTAGCTAAACAGAATGGATCCCTTACATGTCTTTGTTCTTCCAGGTCAGTACTCCCTTAGGCATGTGCAGTATTTCTCACTTCTTACTTTTTTTCTTTCTTTTATACTGCATGTTGCTTGTTATCACTAACCATGAACTTCAACCCCACTCTGCCCTACTATGGTCACGTTTTGAGGCAGACCATGCCAAATTGCTAGATGTATTCGGCATTAAGATAACCCTATCCCATAATAAGATGAGCAAGATTCCCCATTCCTATTCTTTTGCAATTCCTTCATTTGTTGTGCTGTCATCCATAATATGATATTTTAATTACAAGAATGATCACTGAAATGATCCATCTCTCTTAAGAAACTGGCAAGATACAACCAGGAATAAAAAATCAATACAACACTTACTCCGCATATGCAATAAATTATCAACTCAATGCAAATGACTCACTGTTATACTTTAGGTAATTTGAATAATTTCCGGCTAATAAACAGTAACAGGAAGGCCAGAGAAAAGGGTCACCAAAATGTACTCAACTAACATGATCTTATTGAAAATTTGCTCTTGGCACCGAATGTTTCATCTCACATCTTTTAACTTGCAAGATACCAATGAATAGCACATCAGCAAAACCCAATAATGAGGAGCAGACCTAAGAGTATTTCTTCTGCATTGATGAAACAGCAACTTAATGGGACACTAGTGACCAAGGAAATTAAATGGGACTCAAAAGTATAACCACTTACAGTAGAGAAGAAATGGGGTAAAGAGGATCCTACGCTATTAAAGTAGCTAAACAGGAAAACATAAGTGTAAAAGAAAAGAAATAGAGAAAGATGGGGTAAACCAGTATCCCCAAAGAGAGGGTTTTAAAGGGTCAACATGAACTACACAGCAAAAGAGCACAAGGAAAAATCTATATTGTGAACATGGCAAGAGAGCCATATAAAATCAGGTGCAAAGAACAACAGCCGTGGCTTTGCTGGCTATATGCCACACAGAACTGCAGGCTGACTTAAACACAAAAATCTTATTTTCTCAATCCAAATTCATGTACACAATTCTTGATTTCATACTGAGATTCCCTTGTAAGGATATAAGGTGTCGGTAACTTACCAAAATTTGGAACAGGAAGTGATTCACTTGAGGTATTCTCCATAGATGGTTGAACCAAAGTGCATGGAGGACGCAAAAAGGTATCCCTACATTCAAAGAATAAAAAAATCAGTAACTTTCGTACAAAAATAATCACGACATGGACTGCAAATGCATGTACAGCATAAACCAAAATAAAACAAAGTCAAAAGAATTGTGCAATAGAAACATGAGAAAGCAAATGATTTTCAGATATTCTGAGTGTTTCTCCAAGTTTCGGTGATGGGGAACAGGGGAGCAGGTTTCGGGAATGGCAAAAAAAAATTCTGGATTTTGGGGACAGGGAAGGGATGGTATTAAAATAATATGAAAAGATAATTTCAAATTTTTAAAATACAAAATAAATTAAAAATAACTTGAAGTAAACTAAGCAAAGTTGAAATTTGAAAAAAGTAGATACGATATGCTGAATTTGCATTGATATTCCTTCGATCCAATAATCCATCAGATAATCGTACTATGATTTTTCAATTTACTTTCTATCAATCAAAGTTAAAATGTAGAAATGAGCTGGAAATTGGAAGTAAAAATCTGAGAGCTTAGAATCATATGGTTTTGTTCTCTAAACACCAAAGGAAAACTTGACACTTTTGTAGCCTCTTCCATTCCATCGCCTCGTATTCAACAATTCTAATGCTCTTTTACCTAGCCTCTATAGTAGAAGGTGACAGCCAGATGCTTCTTATGAATTCAAGAAAAATCACGTAACTCCAAAAGAAATACAAAGCCAAGAGTGAAATTCCAATTATGTTGACAACCTATCCAATCAAAATCAATGTAGCCACTAAAACAAGCATCATGAGTTAATATGTAACTCTAAACCAAGCTGATGTTATCCTGTGTAGAAGGTACACTTGGCTGCCTTCACTGTGACAGTCTAGTTAGCAATATCTAGCCTAGTATGAATAAAATGGAAAGGACTCCCATATATATGGCACCATCAGTCTTCTAATGCAAAATGTATATTCAACTTAGACCTGTTTCAAATAGAACCGCACAAAGTAAGGATCATCCATTTTGAACTTCTCAAGGAATCCCTCCTACCCATCTGCAATACTGCCAAACCAAGTAAGTAATGCAAAAGATCTAAATTTGTCATGTTAAAGTGTCCTCTCAGACTTAATTAGTATCATAAATCATAGTTTGAAAACTTGGTAAGTTACTCCCCAACTCACAAGTCAAATGCCTCAAGCAAGTTATTGGCAAGTCTTAACAGAGATTTGATGAGTTTTTGCCCAATTTTTTGCTAAGTAATCACCAAAAACTCTTTAGCTACCAGACAAAACATTTTTTTCCATTGGTGTGCATCTGAACAATTTTCAACAATTTTCCTAACTACGAAAGACGTAAATTCATTTATTATGCATTTTAACACTATGTTGCACTTATTTAAGTTTATTTTATGAATTTACATATCTTTAATATGCCAAGGTTTTACCTAGTCTAGAGTCCCAAGTCAAAATTTGCCTTGCGGAGCTTTTGCAGAGTCAATTTTTGAACCATGTCATAAATCAAACCATACAGTACTACAACCAAAATCCCTTCATACACATGATTGACAATAAATTGGGGTCAAAGAGGTTACAAACAAAACCACAGTGAAGAAAATGATCATCAATCTTGAAATTGCTATAGACAATAAAAAGACTTCTTTCAACTTAAAGAGTTCTTTTCTTGGTTAGGCAAATCTACATGCATGTTACTTATAAATCTCTTCATCCTTATCACCTTTAACAAAACAACACCTAACATTCATCTCGTGAGATTCCCTTATGAATCTACCAATATGAGCAATCATTATCCAAATTGTATCAATCCTAACAATAGAAGAAAAACTTCTGAAATAGTCATTTCCTTTTATTTGTGAGAATCCTCTAGCCAATCCTGCTGCATTAGATTGTTAAGACTCTATTTGCTTCACACACAATTGTTTTGAGATACGTGTGACGGTGCAAGAGGTATTGAGCGTCATTATCATTAGCAACCAACGGAGTGTGTGGAGGTAGTCAAATTCACATAAGGGCCAAGGCCCAAAAAATCAAATCATTGATCTTGGATGACAATTGGTAGACTTGTGTGGACTACATCTTGAATTTCACCAAGCCCATCATGAGTATGATCAGGGTTACTGATACAAATCGACCAAGTTTAGGAGAAATCTATAATGGCATAGACTCCATGATAGAAAAGTTAAAGGACATAACAGCAGAAAAGGAGAATGGCCCTAGAGAAACATATTTCCCAAGGGTGAAAAAAAACATTGTTGATTGTTAGAACAAAATGACCACACCCTTGCACCTCCTTGCATTTGCATTGTCGCCCAAATATTACAACACGAAGATACTTTCTTTGTCTAGGAGAATGGAGCCATACAAAGGCAATGTAGTTGTTGGACGATAATGTTAGGATTGTGTTTGGCAAGTAGGTTCATCTCCTCATGAGATCATGGTATTTGCACTCTTTGAGACAAGTACAAGATGAATGTCATACATAGTGGTACCTCCACGGGCAAAGTTATAAGTTTTTCTCACCTCCTACAATCAAAATTCTATCACAGGTGAGCATTTTTTTTAACATTCTTACCATTCTTTTGTATTTTTTAATGTAAGTTGTGTTGACTTTCTCTCTAATTTCAACATGTTGCAAATTCTTCTTTGACTGAGCAAAATTGGTGTACATACTTCTTTATCCACTAAATTAAGTGCAACTAGTTGGCTGCAAAAAAGCAGAAGAGTTGGTCTACGTCCATTCCAACTTGTACCTTCTATCACATAAGGAAGTTGACTACAAGCAAGGGGCAATGAAGAATTGAGATATAACCCTTGAGTGTGCCAACTTGGATATATCTGTTTTAGAGCTTGCCAAAGTCACTTTAGATGATGACGAGGCTCTTACACATGATGTAGCTAGTGGGAGTGGCACTACAGTTGCTTGTGGTTCAAATGAAGTTGAACAAAGTGATGACTTAGATAAAGATGCTTTTGCTGGAGAGTAAGATACAGATTTTTTATTGTATTTACTATTTTCAAATTTTGTAATGATTTAAAATATATGATAACATTGAATTATCAATTATCTTTATCACCATCACAGTATCAAGCATAAAATGTATTTTCAATTCAGTATAGTGTATATTTTTTTCACATATATAGTTGTAACTTGTACCAGTACCCAGGAAAAAAATCACCGTACCAGCGTACTGGATCCCATTCCAGCACCAGAACTGGCAACTTAGTTAATAGTTTAGTTATTGATACACATTAAACAGAAATATAAATTAATATGAATTCGGAATTTATAACATGTGATTAATTTATTATATAGTGGAGTATTATATTACAGTAAACATAATACTTATTCCTTCATTTTTTAGGAAGATTTATTCAAATCAACCCCTCAAAAGGCTGCACAATTAATTGCAACTCACCTAAGAAAGAATGCACCAACCATAACGTGACTCATTGTCTTTGTCAGCTCTCCCTCTGAAACACTTGCCTGTTCAAAGTACGAAATGTTTTTAATATGACTCATACTACAGAAAACATAAGTACCAAAAACTGTGACAATGTATGCATAACATAAAAAAATTACCCGAGAAAAATGTAGGGATTGCATCAAAACCTCAAGCTGATATTCTGACCAGGAAAGAGTGTTCATTATGACTTTATATCAGGTATCAAGATGGATGGTTATCATTTTGAGTAGGATATTGATATTTGTTTTAATTTCAAATGAAGAATCAAAGTGCACAATACATAGAGTGTGAACATGAATCTAATCAATTCGCAAAACAAAAGCAAAAAGATAACTAACCAGCATCTTTAATGCAAAGGAATATGTTGTCAACTATAATAGTCACCAAGGAATGACTTGCTGTTTCACTAGATTGCTGCCACAAGGAACATTCAAATCTGAATCAGGGATCCTGAAGGATAGATAAACAATTCACAGCAGTCTTAAAAAACTGCTAAATAAGACTAACATTCCACATTTCCAAAAAATTAGATAATCAGGATTCTGTCATTTCAAAACTGTTGAGAATGGATGGTACGTAAATAAATTTCCTATCAAGGAAGAAGTATGCATGGTCTGGAAAAATCATTTCATATTTAGATTCGACTTCACAAATCACACCTGTATGTTTTTTGGGTCTACATCACCCCTATTCATGCAAACATACAGTCCAGTCATGAAGCGAAGAAGAGCACGGAGGCCTGTACAAAGACGACAACATCCATATCATGACTCAATGACAAGTTCCGAAAAAAGTGTTTCATGTGTACAACAGATAAAGGTTGGAGGAATATAAGAATGCCGTCAAGTGTAAGACAGACATAGGTTGTAAGTCCATAAGAATGCTGTCAATTCAAAGATCAATGCAAGCCATAGGCTTTAATGTTTATTGAATTGCCAAACATTTTGGGGACACCATTGATCTCAGTGGAAGCTAAAACTCCAAATCAAAAGTACAAATTTTGTTAAATAAGTCCGCAAAGTAACATATATTTAAATGTTTCCCGAATCAACCAATTCACTGGACTAAATTATCCTATTTCTATGTCAGTTCAAAATGCAATCTTCCATAATACTGTGTCCCTGGTACAAACCTGGCTCACTTAATGCTGGGCACAGTGCATCTGGAACATGCAATTGAACCTCAAGACCAAGTGGATTATTGTGTTCAGTCCTCTTTATAGTAATCTAAACAGCACAAACAAGCAAAATAAATCAGAAGAGATTAAGTGTGATTGACAAAATACAATTTCAATGTTAGCTCCTTCACTAATGCTTTTCAGACAAATGCGACCAATTCAAAAATCCTATTAAAAAAAACAAGACAAAACATATATACATAGGCTTGCCCTGATATGTTGTCAAGAAACCGTTCACCACCAAAGAACAACCTCTTAGCACCATCATCATCACGTCTGTTCTCACCGAGTGTCAAGTGTTCATCACTGAACATATCTGGATGAGGAAGAAGATCAACAGATAATGACTCCCATTCCAATTTCTGCAGAATTGACAAGAACACATTTTTCATCCAAACAACCAACAAGGCACAAGATCAAGGTTGTACATGGATATAGGAACAAATAGTCATACCCACATGGCAGCATCTTAACTTTAGGACATAAAGGTTTGAATAAACTGTCATATAACTTCACAAATATGTTTAATTGGTGCAATACCATACCTTGAAAACATATATGTTATTTTTATTACTGGAGAAATCTCTTGCCTCTTTAAGGTTCACAGCCTGCAAAAGTCAATATGCAGATTGATCACAATTTTGACTATTTAAAGAATGAATGATCAGAATCAAGAATTTTGACACAAGGGAGTAACTAGGAAATGCCATATTCAACACACCTGCCAGTTTTCATTTGTTGTATATAGTAATAGATTGCGAATTGTAATCGAAGCCAATGGAGGGGTCCTGTTCAATAAATATAAACATTTTGCAATGCTTAAAAGAAAACTGATGAACTCCTCACTTCAAGTTAAAATAGACAATCCCCATAAAAATATGCTTAAAATCAAATGAAGCAACTGTAAAATAATAAAGGTCAACTGAGACAAAACCTACGTTACCAGATACATAGGACCCGGCCCCCCTACCTGGCCCGAAAAGGTCTGGGTCTGGGTCCGAGCCCTGGTAACCCTTGGGTATGCCATGGGCATACCCAGGTACAAACCGGGTATGTCTGAGATGCACCTAGGATGCACCCTGGTCATATCCACAGGAACCCATTTACGGAAAAAAAAAAGTGTTTTTAACTTTTAAAAAATTATGCCCTCAATATTTTCAGCCTGCTGCCTACCACTGAGCCCTTCCTCAATACTACAATAAATTTTATTTTCATAAATGTTTGCCATTTTCTGCTGAGATCTCTAAACATCTTGGCGCCCTCAATTGTATATACTGCTTCTCTTGTAGAAAGAAGATGACTCGGATGAAAATAATATTTGGCTCAATTTAAACGCAATATATAGTCAACTACCAATACTCACATTTGGCAAGAAGACGGCTCGGATGAAAAAACTTTTTATTTTCCCTATGTTTTGTATATTATGCTCTGCTTCTTTGGCTTAAAGTTTTTTCGTTTTTTTAAATCTTTTCATACATTTGGTACATTACTTTATTTCACAAGAGGAGGTATTTTCTGTTGCGTATCAAATTATGATGTTTTATCGAGATTCAACTGTACAGTTTTTGAGTCAAACTCATTGACCCATTTTCATAAGTAGAAATTCAAACAAACCCATCTCTCATGAGCATGAGTGGTCCATTTAGCACTCATTGCATCTAGGTGATGCTCACAAGGGTGAAGCATCGAGACTTCCCAGGAGGTCATCCATCCCAATACTACTCTGAATCAAGTGTGCTTAACCATGGGGTTTCCCCCAAGATTAAGCCCACATAGATTGCTACCCCATTTGTAAAACCTATAGCAAGTGTTGTGCCTTATGAACCTATCACATCCCCTAAACTCACCCAATTTAAACTGGTTGCTAGGTCTTAATCAAGATAATCATGATTGAATGGGAGGTTTGTTAATCATTTTGTTATAATTTGCAATATGATATTGTGATTTTGTTATGATGTTATTTAATGGTGATGTGGATTATGCAACTCTATCGACGAAGAAGGGTCCTAATGCCAACTCAATGTCCAAACCGGTTGAGTGTGCGTGTCTTGTCTCAACTCTCAACTATAGGTTCAACCAAAAAGCAAGTACCTTGTGGACTATTGTGACAATTAGTAATGATTCAATTTGTTTAAATAGTTCGAGTCCAGAGGCTCTGTCATATGTTTAAGGCCCCGAATATATAATTTATTATAAAAATAATATAAATTTTAATAACACTTCTTAATGAACATGCCTTAATTAATTCCCCTAAAGTCACCCAATATATATATAAACTAACTAATGGTTGATTCCAACCTATCTATTTTGCCAGGCTCCCTAAAAGAAATCAGAAAGAACAGCCTAAATAGGCTCAAATATCCTATAAAACATATTTTAAAAGCCTATGTGCATGCGCTCCAAGCTCCCTAGAATGAATCTACACCCTACATGTTTGGAAATTTGAACACTTTGAAATGATTCTGCATTATACACATTTGGTGATCTAAGCACTTTAGGGAATGCAGAGTTAGAGACCAACAAATAAACTTATCAGAATTAAAACTATTTGAGAGAAGTTGGGTGGGACCCTGACTTTGTCGGATAAACACAAATCCATAAAAGGAATGGAAATATGGGGCAATGAATTTGTTTGAACCACAAATCCATTCGTGCTCATGAGAGATAAGTTAATCTGAACCACTACTCATGAAATACGGGTCAATGAGCTTGACTCAAAAACTACATAATTGAATCTTGATAATAAATCATAATTTGATATACTACAAAAAATATCTCCTACTTGTCATTGGATGAGCTAAAGCGGCCCTATAACGAATGGTTTGTAACACACAACACTTGTTGAAGGTTTTGCAAATGGGGTAGCAAGCTAAGTAGGCTTGATCTTGGGGTAAACTCCATGGTTAAGCGCATTTGAGTCAAAGTAGTACAAGGATGCGTGACTTCTTGAAAAGTCCCAATGCTTCACCCTTATGACCACCTAGATGCAATGAGTGCTAAGTGGACCATTCGTGTTCATGAGATTGGTTCATTTGAGCCACTACCCATGAAATATGGATCAATGAGTTTGACACAAAAATTATGCAGTTGAATCCTAATAAAACATCATAATTTGATACACTACAAAAAATACCTCCTACTTGTCATTAGATGAGCTAATGGGGTTCTATAATGAATGGTTCATAAGGCACAACACTTGCTAAAGGTTTTGCAAATGTGGTAGCAAACTACGTGGGCTTAATCTTGGGGGAAACTCCATGGTTAAGCACACTTTAGTAGGAGTAGTACTGGGATGGATGACCTCCTAGGAAGTCCCAATGCTTCGCCCCTTTGAACATCACCTAGATGCAATGACTACTAAGTGGAACATTCATGCTGATGAGAGATGGGTCCATTTGAACCACTACTCATGAAATCTGGTCAATGAGTTCAACTCAAAAACTACACCATTGAATCCTAATAAAACATTGTTTTATTTCTATAAATGTTTGGCCCTTATATTTAACATTTTTAGAAGTTAGAAATTTATATTAATATATATTTTTATATAATATGTTTATTGTATATTAATTAATTTAATTAATAAATATATTTATAAAATTTGTATTAATTAATTTAGTATATATATTTATATGATTTTATTTTATTTTGCTAATTAACTTGGGTTAAGCACCCAGTGGCCACAAAAAAGCATCAAAGTGCATGATTCTAGTAATAATGAGTTTACCAGATCCATCATAAAATATTTATCCATCCTGACATTATCATCAAAGACAATTTATTTCGCACATTACAACCCTAACTAACCATTTTTAGTGTGAGACCATAGGATCATCCTACTTTCCCCATTACCATTTTTAACTAGAGGAGCCTTCCTCTTCTTTCTCTCCACTATGGTCCACTACTCAAAACTTTTAGGTCCCCGAGAAGCGGATAAAGAATTCTCTATTGAGGGAAAACCAAAAGACATCATAATTGTAAGGTAACAAGCTCACTGGAGGGGAACACCTCACTTTGTTTGTTGGAGTAGAATCACCCAAATTCCCTATGGGAGGCACCTTACCAATGACACGATGCAAGACATTGACCTACAAAGCTACAAACATGGGAGGAACAATCAATTCAACTAAGGGACCATCACCAGAAGATTTAGAAGGAGAACAATCATCAAAGGCCTCACTACTTGCATCCTCCTCACCTGATGACAATGTTCAACCCTGACCCAACAAGTAGCTTTCCTTCACCAAAGAGACAAATGAGAAAACTTAGGGCAATTTGTCGCTAAATGGCTACTAGCAAAGCAAGATCTGCATCTGGAGGCTAAACCTTCAAAATCCATTTGTTGTTTCCATATCCTATTTTCCACTCTTAGATGTATTTCTTCTGGCAATTTTTTCATAAAATCCATCCAACTAGAACTCTAGCATAGGTAAAATGTGTAAACATCTACTCTAAATCTAGGACAAAAATAAGCTGTCCCAAGGTATCTCCAATGGAAGAAAGACATTCCTCAAACCAAAATTGTAAGGGTAGGTTAGAAAGCCTAACCCAAATTGGAGAATTACGAAGGGATGTCAACAGAGAATTGAAATCTAGGAACCAAAGTGTCATACCCAAATACGCCTTGTCCCAAAACCAAGGACCACCCTTGAGCAAAATATACCCCTATCTGTAAGCGATTTACACAATACCAAGAACCATCCCTTAGCTTAAGGGCAAATAGCAAAACCACCTTTCACTAAGGGTTTCCAATGTTGGGATAACCAATCATGCAATTTCACCAGACTAGACCAAAACAAAGCTACCTATTGCAGCCAAATTTCTCTTGAAATTACTACGAGCCATGGCTGCCTGATTATCCTTTCCTGGGTCGAGCTGATATCCCAAAGCTGCTCCTCCACCGCAATCCAAACTACCAGATTGCTCTTCCTTGCATTCATCCTCGGATCACAATATGGCAAGGTTCAATGGCAAGTTCGCTAAATAAACTTGTTCTACCGTACACTGCGGACAGGAGGGGTGAGAGGAGAGAGGCAACACCAAATGTAATAGGGCCAAATCACCACTGATTATAGAAGCTTCCTCCCTGCCTGGACAATACACAGAGATCGCACCGTGTTTTGTGCAGCGCTCCAGCCACAAGGGTTTCCCCAAGAGAGTGGAAGATATTTGGGACCGAAGCCAATTCTTTTTTTGAAATTCTATTATTTAGAAGATTTTTCTAGAGATTATTTATAAATTATTTATTTATCATTCATTCATTTTATATTTTATATTAAATTATTGTTAATATATTTATATTTATTAATGTTTATTATTATTACTATTATATATATACACCCAAGCTGTCCCGAACCCAAGGACTGGCAACATACGCAGATACCAATTCAGAGTTCAGAATTAAGTGACTTGACGACTAAGATTTTTTCATGTATAGTAATGAAAATTATCAAAAGTACCACTGTCAAAACTGTACAGTTTACACCTATAGATAAAGGCCACAGAAAGAAATTTATGGGCATCATATCTTTCAACAAGACACAAAATTATACAGAGTTTTGAGACCAATTATGAAACTGCTGTTAGCTATTGACTCATTAATTCAAGTCTGTGCATTTCTCTAATTGTTCCCTTCTCATGTACAGCATATAATATATATCATAACAATTTTGATATTCTTATTGTAATGGAAGTTATTAGCCATTTATCTTCTTCCTCATCCAGACAAAACCAATTCCTGACACATTAACCTAACAGAATACATTCATAAAGGTTGCCGTGATCTGATTCCATGAGAAAAATGAAATGCTGTTAAGTATGATAGAACAATTGCTATGAAGGCAATATTAAACATTTTCTTTCAAATTATAAAGCTAGGTAAGAAATAGTTAAGAGGATAACAACAATAATGAAAGGTACGAGTGTCTTTTTAGCATTTATCAAAGACTCACAATTGAGGTAGAATATTTTTAATTCTATCAGCATGAGTCAATTCTATTATCTAAAAGTGGTGAACAAGTTTTCCATTAACTCAAATTTATCAGCCATTAACATGACATACCACAGTAGTAAACATCTAACTCAATGTTTTGTATCTGAAGAAGTTATGGGAATAGTTTCTAGACTTATATCTGGAGTTTTTTGTCCATCTTAATGTGTTTTTGGAAGTGGAGCTCTCAGATATCACATATTGGTGTCGCATTCCAAGACCATTATGTTGGGCAAAACTTGTCTCCTGAATTTTGTCACAGCTGGTATTATGAGAATTGCCATAATTTCTATTAAGATCTCTGGAATTGGATCTTGAAATTTTATTTCTGTGTTCTTTAGCAGCTATTTCTGAGGCATGATTTAGAACCAATGACAGATATTTGAATGTCACTTCATCAACTGCAACCAATCGAATTCAGTGTACCAACCATGCCACAAAGTTCTTCCAGTGTTACACATCTTTGTCAATTACTCTGTAAAACAATATGATTTTACTTTGCTGTCATGAACTAAGTAGTGAAAGATCAAAAAATCCCAAAAGCCATTCTCATAACAATACCTTTGAACTTGGTACTCTGAGTCTAATTATAGGACATGACATATAATTAATGTTTTTTCAAATATGATTACCAAGTTGCTCCTCCATGGCGTCCTGCACCTCCACATGTTTCCAGCATAACATTAACTGTCTGAATTTGCAATGTCATACCATCTGCGATCTGGCAGAAAAACCCAATATATTAACTCTCTACAAACAAAATACTATTTAAAATACAGCGCATGGGCCTTGAAAAGTGCACAAAGGATAAATCAGGTTTCTCAATATTCCAGGAAGAACTTTTCAGTATAAATTTAAAACTGAACAATTTAAAATTTAAGTAAAAAATATTACTAAAACCCAATGAAAAGATTGTTTATTATTAAAAGGAATAATAAGGGCACCTAACCATTAACTAGACAAGGAACATTGTTAGGCATAAACAACACCCAATTATATTTATGTTTCTTTTTCCACTCAAACTAGGAATATTCCCCATTTACCATCAAAACTCTTCCTTTGAATTGTCATTGATTAAGAATATAGGCATTAATCATCCAAGAAGCTTTTCTTATCATGATTCGCAAAAGCATTTATCCCCATCCTTGCTTTACATTAAACAACCACTTCGCTTGTTAGCTTAATAAAGCATTTATTTTTTAGTTATAGCCAAAGTAATACAGCATTTCTTTTTTAGTTATAGCCTATCTTCGGCTACAATAGCTGCAAATCCATCATGAATGAACTTACTTTAGAGCCTTCTTCTAGTATGAATAAGATGAACTTATTCGAGAAATAAAAACTTATTTCATCAATCTGCCCTTCAGTAAATACTTACAGGCTTCTTGGGTAAGATTAAATGCAGCAAAGTAATGGCTTTAAGTGAAGATAGCCAGATAGAGTGAAAGAAAAGATGTTTGTGTTCTAGATAGTGATGCTTGTGATCAGGCTCTTTCCTCAGGCATTATGTCTATCAATCATACTGTTTGAAGTTTTGCTCATCTGAAATGTATGTGGAACTTTCCATGGTGACAAAAACATCAGCAGTTATTTAGTTTATCTGCAGATAAAATTCTAATTATTGCTATGCATTCCTTGTAAACAGTAAAATATTTATCAGCATGGGTTTCTGTCTATCAGTTCATGCTCCAATGGTTAGTTGAGGTGCTTATTACAGTAACAACACAAGTTCAATAGCAAGTTAATATGCCCCATGTTAATATGGACAGTGGAAGCACAATAGCAACCAAGATAGATGAGATATTGTGAAGGAAATCAAGCATACCTCTGAACGATACAAAGATGTCTCGGCAAAGAGAGAACCGGTGCTTCACAAACAAGCAATTAAATGTATCTTTATAATCATTGAACAATGCATTCCAAAAGTCAAATATTGGTAAAACGGTAAACCATTCTACCTATCTTGTAAGGCCAACTTTAGAAGGACATGCTTTCCCTAATAAAATCAGTTTTCAGAAGGAACAATCATACTCAAAAAAATTTCCCATAATCCTCGTATCATTTTGTATATTAGATACATATACATCTGCCCAGAGGGAAAGAGAGTTGTAGAAATGTTTGTGACAAATAGGATATTGAACATTGAGGAGTATTTGGCAGCCATAGGAATAGGGAGGAAAGCTCTCGACAATATGGTGTGCACATGGAGGCCTTGTTTATGATCTGTTATTAATCTGACATCATATATTTGCTATGATTTTGATTTTAATTTGCATTAGAATTAACCTAATCATAGCTGGAAGTGGAACAGCCAAACAGCTACACATTATCCTCTATATTTCCTGATTTCTTCTAGGTTTTTTGTGAGATAATGATATGCCATTACAAGAAAAAAATATGTATACAAGGATGCCAAATAAAACCCATTTTTCATAACTAGGCATGCAACTATGACAGAAAAGACAACCATCATACAGCAGGAAACTAAATACAACTGAGATGTCTATTATTATTATAACAGCAGACAGACATGCAACCATCAACATTTTCTCTTATATTTACTGAGTGAGCAATTCTGATACAACCAAGATATCACATCTATTAAGGAAATATTGGGTATGAAAAATTTAGATGGAATCCAAATTATGAGCCTGTATCCTTACAGAACAACAGCAATGAACGTAGAGGGCATTGATGTTGGCCATACTCTGCACTAATCCTTGTGGGTCCATCACAACCCTTTATGCATGCATCCTTCCTTGAAGACTATATTCCTAGCTTAACTTCCCAATAAAAATAAAAAAATGTTATAGGTATTTCAAAATCTAAGAAAAGACTAAAGGATGGATGTTAGATAATATATTACCATAGTCTGAAGATGCCCCATCATCCCCCAAAAAAGAACCATGGCAAGCAAGGAACGACCCATTTGAAAGGAATCCTTCACATCAATTATGCAAAACATGCAGTCACAAACAAAAGCATTGGCAACTCCATAACACAGACCTTGTTACCCATATATGACAAGGACAGCACCATCCATCCACACCGATACCCGAAAGGCCAAAAAAATAATAATTGGCAATCATTGGGGTAACTCAAGATTCAGAAATAGCTATTTGAAATTCTTCCAATCTGCATGCAGAGGTGGCAAAGATAGTGGAGTTGGAGAAGGCCGCTGTTTGAAGGGACGGGACTAAACGTTAATATTTTTCCTCTCGGCAGAATTCTAGGTGGACAGCGGGACTCCCGTGGTGTAATTAGTTGGCCTAACTGCTGTGGTCTGATAAAAACAGAACGGATCGGATTCACTGGTAGACTATATCTTGATTGTGCTTTGCGAAGTACGCGAATTTGGGATTCCCATTGTCCTTCCCCAATTACAATTTGGGACCGATGGAGGAGATGGTGTGAAGAACAGGTGAGGTGTAGGATGTGGATGTGAGGAATGTACAGGGCTGGATCCGCTATGGATTTGTGGCAGGAGAGATATTTTCGAACGCTGTTACTAGATTCATTTCCCTATGTTTGAAAACATTTCCTTTTGAGGTGGTAGATGCGATCCTGCTTCGTAACAGTCATGGACGCTATAACTAGAGAAGCGATGTTGCAAAATTCCCAAGATAGAGAAATGGCGGGGAGAAAACATTTCGGCCTGAGCTGTAGATGCAAGGACGATGGTGTGGACCAGCAGATCCGCCGATTGTTCAAGACTAAGGAGGAGGGTCTCAGGATGGCGATCAAAAATATAAGCGGCCAACAAGCTGCCTAGGGCAGCCACACCCACGACAGCGTCCTCATGGAATCATTTTGCACAACCATGGCCCAGGCTACCAGCGCCATGCATCGGGCCTCCAGGTTTGCTAGCTTTTTGGTTAAGGAGGATTATCTCCATGATGTTTTGCAGGCTATAACTAAGATCAACATCAACCCAAAAAGTAGGTACATTTGTGGTGTGTTTGATACAGCAGCAGTTAAAAAGAAGAACGTGGCTGAAGCTCTGAAACTATTCAGGGATGGACTGGAGAACTGTGATATGACTGCCTTTGCTAATTTTGTGAGTGTGTATGGAGACCATTTTTCTGCTCAACAACTTGAGCACATTAATGTAATGGCGGATGGAATTAATACCTTCTCGCAAGCAATGTAATCTTTTTTCTTTGATCAATATAGGGAACTACCCCTCTGGTAGTATTTACCTCAAAAAAAAAATCAACTCCAACTTTGAGAGGAAACAGCAGTAGAGTGGTACAATCAAAATCATATAGCAACAGATGCCAAAGGTAGCAAACCTAAAGATATTTGGAGTGCACTGAAAACTGAAACAAATAATATATTCACACTTAAAATAAGTGTAGTAACAAAATAGGAGCCTTTAGACAATGGCAAACACTTAATTAAATAGGTAGTGTGAGAAATTATAGCCTAAAAACTGAAAATCTAAGTTACTCAACTGCCTAATTTACTCATACAATGTTAAATACTCAACTTCGAAGATGTTGACTTAACCCCTATGTTGCACCAAGATTGAATAACAAGCACTTCAAAATTTTGGAAACATGACTATGGAAATCGGGACTAAACAGAAGAAACTTTGGGATAGACTTCTTAAGGAAAAGGCAAAAAATCTGTATTTAAAACAGAATAAACTTCTTGAAACACTTGGAAACTTGTGGAAAGTTGAGTTCCGGTAATGGAATTTTCTCAGTGTTGAGTTCCAATTTCAGAAACAAATGGAAATTCCTCAAGAACAATTGCAAACTGGCATAAGCGTTTCTGAATTTGCAGAAACATTATCAAAGGTTTTTGAACCCTCTCTGGGACTTCCTAACAATTTCCAAGACATGAATGCTTCGGAATCTGAAAAAACAAATTTCAAGATTTTAAGACTTAAAACCTCCATATGTGAAGCTGTAGATTCTATATAGCAATAAAACAAATTGCAAAACAATCACTAAATCCACTCGACTGTTCTAAATCTAAGATACTGGGCTCTTCTGTTCTGCCTATCGTGCCTGTATGGGTTCAGTTCGGGTACGGGAACAGGCTGCGGCGGGGCGGGGGGTTGGGGTTTTGCCTAGGGTCCACCCCGGGCACCCCATGTTCCTTGTGGATTCTTCTTGGGGTGCCCAAGGCAGACCCTAGGCAAAGTCATGAGAATCCAAGCGTGCCTATAGCCCGTGACGCCCCAAAACCAAAAAAAACACATTTTTTAAACATTCTACAATATTCTAATTCACCCTAAAAGTGATTCCTATAACGTATTTTGCCTCCATTCATCAAAACAAAATAGTGAAACTGCATTTTTTGCCTCCAAGTTGCCATTGTTGATTGTTGAAGGTTGCTGCATTTTTCTTTAAAGGTTAAGGCTACGGCAGTGAAAGAGATACACCAATAGGAGAGAAAGAACTGCACAAGGAAGATTTATCTACCAAAGGTGAGTGAATCTTGTAATTTTTTTTCATGCTTTCATGAATTTTTTCAAGATTTTCAAAAAAAGTCTTTTATTATATGTTTTAAATAATTTTTTTTTTAGTTGTAGGGTTGTAAATTTGTAATATTTTTTTTTGTTTTGTTGTATTCATATAGAATGGCTAATAGTTCTAGTTCAATTGGCCCACATGTAGAGAGCTTGTTTAAAATTGATGCAATGTCACCTCTTTGGCGACATAAAACAATGATTGAACAACTACCTAGTGGTGGGGGTTATCGTTCGCATTGTAGCCAATATTCGAATGAATATATGAACTCGTATAATTGAGTGAAAGCTCACTTCTATGCTATTCTCAGCTTAGAAATAAGAGTTTGTCCATGGCCGAATAAAAAACGATTGCCAAAGCAACAAATAATGGGGTATATCAAGGAACAAGAGGATGCCGACATGGTAAATAACAGAGCAAAGGAAAGAGTACATCCTCTTTCTAAGAGAGGATCGCACAAACCTAATAGTGGCTTAACAAAACCAAATAGCCCACATCCTTTCATGCCACCATCATCTTCCAGAGAAGACAATACTCTTTTTCCACAAAAGGGACTCGTTGGATAATGCCTTCAAGAATTAGGCAAAGGAGCTTGCAGATGAAAGCATTGCTCATTGCATTTATAGCAATAGACTTCCTTTCAACCTTGTTAGGTCACCATATTGGCAAGATATGGTGAGCGAATTACCAAGGCACCTACTTATTACATTAGTCCTAAGTATGAAAAGGTGTGCACCACCTTATTGGGTAAGGAAAAAGCTTCCGTAGAGGCATCATTGAGAGCAATCAAGGATACATGGCCCGAAACAAGAGTGTCCATCATTTATGATGGATGGAAGGATTGTAAAAACATGCCACTAATTAATATCATTGCAAAGACCCCTATAGGCGAGATGTTTTTTAGGTAATTGATTGGGAGGGGCAAGTGAAGGATGCAAGTTTCATTGTCAATATCCTCATACAAGCCATTGAGATGGTGGGCCCTAAAAACGTTGTCCAAGTTGTAATCGACAACACTAAAAATTTCAAGGCAGTTGGTTCAATAGTGGAGGGTGCATGTGGGCATATTTTTTGGACACCATGTGCCCGCTACTCTCTCAGCTTGATATTGCAAAGGATTGACACATAGATCAAGTGGGTCAAGGAAATCTACATGGAGGCCAAGGAGATTCAAATGTGTGACAAATCATCATATGTCACAAGCCATCTTCAAGACCTTCTCCAAATTGGAGTTGTTGAAGATAATTTATTTTTATTTTTTACTTTTAGCATATTTATTATTTTTAAATTTTTGTTAAGTTGCTACTTTTTAATTTTTTATTTTTTTTTTTTTACACCATGTTAAGTTGTTGAAACTCAATTCGCATCACACACAATCCTCTTGAGACTAGTTGTGAAGGTGCAAGAGGCATTAAGCGTCATGGTCATCAACACTCTTTGGAGTGTATGGAAGCAATCACAGACAGAGAGAGCCCAAAAAATCAAAGCATTGATCCTAGATGATGAGTGGTGGGCTTGTGTCTAATATATTTTGAGTTTCATTGAGCCCATCATGAGTATGATTAGGTATGCGGATATAGATTGGCCATGCTTGAGTGAAATTCATGATGGCATGGACTCCATGGTTGAAAAAATAAGGACCATAACAGAAGCCCAAGGAGCAAGACCCCAGAGAAGCATTTTTCAAAAGAGTGCAAAGGATCATTGATGAGTGTTGGAACAAGATGACCACACGTTTGCATCTCTTCGCATTTGTTTTGTCTCCAAAATATTATAGTAAAGAGATACTTTCCCTACCAAGGAGGGTGGCACCATATAGAGATAAAGAGATTGTTGTTGGGTACAAGACTGAATTCAGAAGAATATTCCTAAATGAAGATATACAAATTGTTGCCTTGAGTGAGTTTGGCGAGTTCATATCTTCAAAGAATCATGATGTTTGTTTTCTTCAAGACAAGTACAAGAAAGATGCACATAAATGGTGGTACCTACATGGCCAAGACTATTTTTACCTACAACCTCTTGCAATAGAAATTCTATCTCGAGTATGCATCTTTTATTTTTTTAAATTAACTTCCTCATTTTTCTTTCGCTACTATGTACTATAATTTATATTTTATAATTGTAAACGTTGTATGCAAATTCAATAGGTTGCATGTTCTTCTTCAGTTGAGCGGAATTGGAGTATGTACTCCTTTATTCACTCAGTTAAACACAACCAATTGGGTGCAAAAAAAGTTGAGGAATTGGGATCCAACTCCCAAGTGTTGCAACTTAAATAAAATTGAACCAAATTTTGACTTTGATGCTCTCGATGAAGAGCCATTTGAAGATTATTGAATATTGATTGTAACTTTCATTTTGTATTGACATTTGAGAAATCACTGAATTATGAATTTCAATTCATGAGTATTTTCCTTATTGCAAGTTATGAGGTATTCAAATATTTTGTTTATTGGCAATAATGAGTATTACTATTTTAACATTTAAGAATTATATATATATATATATATATATATATATATATATATATATATATATATATATATATATATATATATTGTCATACCCATACTCGGACAAAAAAAATTGTTGTATCCACATACTCGAACCCCAGACCTGTACCCATCCCCGTACCAAGATCAGCAAGCTAGGTTCGAGTAAAAGTATTGCACATGCTTGGATCCAAAAGTTAGATACATATCTTTCACTCAACCCCATGTTGGAAGACGAAGCTAATTTTACACAGACTCATGGATAGGTTTGACAAGGACCCCAAGATCCATTTCAGAGAGCTGGCCCAATTGAGACAGAATGGTATGTGCATGATTATGTCGCAGAATTTTAGTGAGTATTAGTTATGGTTCCGGATGCGATAAAGAGGAGACTCATTGTTTTATTTGTGGAGGAACTAGTCAAACCACTCAGCAGTTTGGTTAAGACTTTTGACCCAATATCTCTACAAGATGCCATCAAGAAAGGTTTGAATTTGGAGAATTCAATGGCCAAGAACAAATTCTAGTCCAAGATTCCACCAACGGGGCAGCATAAGAGACTTTTTCAAAAGAGGTTCTCTCAACCTAATGCACTACCTCCAAAACCAAGCAAGGTTGAAGAATCCAAGAATTAACTTCGAAGGAAGAAATTATGCTTTTCTTGTAGAGAGCCATGGGAACCACGACATAGATGCTAGGGAAAGGGGCAAGTACACTACATAGAGGTTATTTCAGATAAAGATTCAGAGACAAAACTCGAGCCCGAAGTTGTGGTTGATGAGGTAGAGCACAAGGGCAAGGAAGGAGAGTCTTCGAGAGGCACCCTTGCTACTCTTTCAAGAGCACCCAAGTACCATCCTTTTCGAGTTCGAAGAGTTTTGAATGATAGTGGGGCCACCCACAACTTCATTGATGAGGGATAGTTGACTAGGATGGGATTGAAGACAGCTGATTTTGAGGGATTTAATGTTATTGTAGTTGATGGATTCACTATTCCTTACACCAGGAGGATTCAATATCTTGATATCACTTTGGGGAGACATAGAGTATGTGATTATTTTTATGTGGTTGGTCTAGGTGAGACAGGCGTAGTTTTGGGTGTGCAATGGTTGCATTCACTTGGAGAGTTTATCCAAAACTATTAGACTATGGAGTTGAACAAATCCGAAGAGAAGGAAGTGGTTCTTCAAGGTCTATCCAATGGAGCCCCTATGGTTCTTTCAGCCAAGAGAATGGAGAAAGCTTTTCATAGAGGCCAAGTAGCTTGGGCAGCAAAGTGTTTCATTACTGATACAAGTTCATCCACTAGTGAAAAATCTTATCATATTGATATTCAGTCCATTTTGGATAAGGATAACATGGTGTTCAACGATATTTCTCCAGCATTGCCACAAGATTTTAGCATGTCATTGAGTTGGAGAAAAGATTGAAGTCACTCATTACTAAACCTTATCATCATCGTAGGAGGCATAAGGAAGAGATTGAGAAGGTGAATAAAGAATTGTTGGAAATGGGACACATAAGACTGAGCTCTAACCCATTTGCTTCTTCCGTGGTGTTGGTCAAAAAGAAGGATGGTACCATGAGGGTGTGCATTGATTATAAAGCATTAAACAAGAAGACAATCAAGAACTGCTACCCTATTCCCACAATCAATGAGTTGATAGATGAGCTTCATGGTGCGGTGTACTTCTCCAAGATTGATCTTCAATAAGGGTATCATTAGATAAGGGTGAGATGAAGATGTGCATAAGACAGCTTTCAGGTGTCACTATGGACATTATGAGTTTCTGGTCATGTCATTTGGGTTGACTAATGCGCCGACCACATCCCAGTCTTGCATGAATCAAGTATTCATTAATCAATTGAAGAAGTTTGTGTTGGTTTTCTTTGATGATATACTTATTTATAGCAAGACTTCACTTGAGACACATAGATGAGGTGCTTGGTATTCTAGAGCACCAGTCATTTTTTGGCATCAAAATGTGAGTTTGGGTTGACAGAGATATTATATTCAGGGCATAAGATTAGGCGCAAGGAGTTAAGAGTATATGATGAGAAGAATAAGGCAATCATGGATTGGCCTCCACCTAAAACTCTAACACTTGAGAGGGTATTTTAGTCTTTGCAGTTATTACAGAAGATTCGTCAAAGGTTTTTCATAGCTGGCTGCTCCATTGCCAAATTTGACAAAGAAGGGGGCTTTCTCTTGGAGTGATTCAACATAGACAGCTTTTGACAAGTTCAAAGAGGTACTAAGTTCATACCCCCTTTTGGTCATTCAATATTTTTCACTTCCTTTTGTTTTAGGGAGTGATGCTTCAGGAGAGAGGATTGAAGTAGTTTTGATGCAAAACAATCATCCCATAGCATTTGAGAGTTGGAAGCTCAAGGAGCTTCTTTATTTATGACAAGGAGATGTTGGCCATCATGCATGCATTGACCAAGTTCAAATAGTATTTGGTTTGTGGGAGATTTGTGGTGAAGACGAATCACAATAACTTGAAGTTCTTCCTCAATCAAAAGGATTTGAATGATAGACAGCATAAGTGGCTAAGTAAGTTACAAGCTTATGATTTTGATATTGTGTAGGTTAATGAGGAAGAATAATGTTGTAGCTAATGCGTTATCTAGCAAGCCCTATTTGTGCTCCATGACTAATATATCTGCTAATTGGAGGGTTTCTATAATAGTTGAGTATGCCATGAATACATTTGCTACTAATATTTTAGATGGTAAGTTACATGATGATAGGTATTGTAGACACCCAAAAATAACATAAAATTGTTATTTTGCCCTTTTGATCACATTTTATGTAATTCATCTGATTTCCCTTATTTGATTAAATAATTAAATAATATTAAGCATATTTATTCTTCTATTTCTTCTAAAATAATTAAATAACATTAATTATTTAATTATGTCTAATTATTCCTCTAAATTCAATAATCTCTCCTCTTTCTAAAAATAATTAAATAATATTAATTATTTAACTATTTCTTCCAAAAGAATAATTAAATTCAATTTAATTATTTATCTCTCTTTTTCTCCTAATAATTAAATAAATAATTATTTCTCTCAATTATTTCCTCTCTCCTGATTAAATAATATAAAAATTATTTAATATATCTTCTCAAGTTAAATTAAATAAACCAAAAATTATTTAATTATCTGATAACTTCTCAAATCAAATTAAATAAATCAAAAATTTATTTAATCTCTCTCTCTCTCTCAAATAAATATCTCAAATTTATTCAATTGCAATCTCACGTCGTTTTTTTGAAATCAATTCAAATATCTTATTTATTTCCTCTAAAAATCTTATTTATTTCTCACATGTGTTTGAATGATAAATAATAATAATCAAATATTATTATTTATGTGATTATTATTATTTATTCAACACATGTCTATTTGTTCTCCACCTCTCCAAAACTGACTTTGAGCTCTCAAACCAATTTCCATAATTTTCGAATGTAACTCTAATCAAATTCTTAAAATTTGGGGACTTAACTTAGTCATCTCAAATCAATTTCCTTAAATTTCGAAGTCAACTCTTTAGTTAACTCATTCAAATCCCTCGATTTATGGATTAGATTCCTTGAATCTCTCATAGCTTGTTGTCTCACTCATTTCTTGACCATTGATCGTATTTGAGTTATTTTCAATGTCAGTCATCCGTTATTTTCCATGAAAGCTATATAAGAACGTGTATTCAAAGCTATTTGACATCACTTCTCAATCGCAAACTTATGTTGTCATTTTGATTTTCAAACTCTTGAAGCATCTTGTCACTTGATCATTCATCAAAGCACTCAAAGCACTCAAGCATTCAAACAGTTTCGTTATGCAAAATTTGAGAGCACCATCATCACGAAGATCACGAGAAGAACAATAGAGCCTTTTGGTTTGATTGTTTATAGTTTTACATTTGCATTCATAATTCTATCTTTGCTCTATTGACGTACATTAGATTTGTAGTTGTACTTCGTTGGTTTAATGTTTTATTGATCTCGTCTACATTAAAATAAAAAGTGTTTTTAGACACTAGCAAAAATAAAAATAAATATATATATATATATAAAATAAAAGTAAAAATATTTTTAAATACTTGGTGGGAAATTAGGACCCAAGGGCCTGAATTGAAAGGGGTATATCAATAAGCTCAAATTTTCATCTCATCCATCTGATTTTTGCATTTTGATATTCTTCATTGAGTTCAAGTTTGATCGTGCATTCAAGGACGAAACCCCTTCACTCCCGATACCGATTCAAGAGGTTAGGACTAAAAACCCTTCCCTCTTGCTTGGCATTTCCACTCAGGAATCACCAATTGTGTTAAATTGGTGAAACTATGTATTTTCAAGATTTGAGGAGAACAATTGGGAGTGAAATGAGAAGTCATATTAGCCGCTGCCCATCAACACAATCGTTGAGTTATTGGAAATCATTTGCAAAGCAAATCTGAGTCGTCTATCATTGGAAATTAAGTTGTTGATTGGTCACCTAAGCAATCATAGAGCCAATTACCTAGGTCGCAACCCTATATGGGCGTTGGAATACCAAGCAAATCCCCCAACACCTCAGAATTCAAATGTGGAGGTTGGTTTGGCAAGCAGAGCAATAGACCATACATCACAAAAGGAAATCGGATTAGAACCTCATATTAAATTAATAAACATATCATATTAAATTAAATTAGATTAATAAACATATCATATTAAATTAAATTAGATTAATAAACATATCATATTAAATTAAATAAACCTCAAAAGAATCAATTAACTAAATATTTTAAATGTATCATATTAAAACACAATAAACCTCAAAAATATTTTATAAACTAAATATTTTACATGTATCATATTAAACTGAAAAAACCTCAAAAGTATTAATAAACTAAATATTTTAAACATATCAATGTGGTGGTAGGTGACTATTTGTTACATCCCTCCTTTTGAAAACAATTATACTATTTACTTTCTTGCAAATTTCAGTAAATTACTATGTTGAGAACGACATGAAAACTGACAATTTATCTTACAAAGTTGTTATATGAAATTGCGGAATCTATTGATTACGATCAAGATATGTAGACTAAATGTCTTTATAATAAATGCAATGATGTTTGAATATATTATATTTGGATCATAGATGCTTTGACCACAAAATTGTATGCGAGTCTGTCGATGCAAGAACAGGTGGACCATGTTCGACGGAAGAGAAAGTATCTTCGAGAGAGAGTATAGACTCTGGAAACTAACCAAAGGTGTTTGCCACTGAGATCACCAAACAGATAGATAAACCTGGGAACCAACAAGTAAGTCTTGTTTGTCGGTTTGGGTAGTTTATTTGATGTCGACGTCAAAGGATAAAGTATAACATCCTACTCGGAAGTCGTCTTGTAGAATCTTGGAGTCGTCGATGGCGTCGTAAGGCCATAATAGTAAGTCGACTTAGTTAGAGGTATACTACTTTGGTTTATAAGTATTTAATGAACCACCTTGTGGCGAAATTGTAAAACTTGTCTCGTAGTCGAAAGACGCGAGAAGTCGGCCTTGTTCGTCTAACGTTGTAAGAACTTGTTCGCGTTACGATCAATCCATCGTGATTGACGTAAAACGTGTCGAACTAGTGAATTTGTTCCAATCTTGTAGATCGACGAATGTCGATTTGAAACCATAGCGTGAAATATTTTATTGACGTTGTTTTAACATGAGTCTTTTCTTCCAACTTTGACCGCGAGTTGTTACCAATCTGACCTTGAGTTTTCTTAATAATGGTCTTCGTCTCTCTTTCCTTCTCGACCCCCAACGATGCACAAACCATTTCGTAACCATCGCCGTGTCGAACTTTAACTCCTCAATTTAAATGTTAAGTTGGTTTTGGAGAGTTGATACCTTTATGTTCTAGTAAGGACGGAGTCTTTATGTCCTTTGGTACGCCACACCATCGAAGGAACTTTAGTCTTCTTGTGGTAGTAGTAAGTTTTTGAAGTCGTTTTACTCGTTTAATCAAACCCCATGTGTATAGGCTGTTTCGGTGGTCGTTCTAATGACTAAACCACTCTCATCATAGCGCGAGAGGGAGAGAAGGTTGGGCGGCTGAGTTGTGAGAAGCCGCCGATGTTGGCAGATGCCCCATCATAAAGATGAGTGCGTAAACTTCATGGGGAGTGGTCGTGAGAAACCGCAGGGAGTTTCCCACGCGGTAGGGTAGTTAGTAGTGGTGTGAACTAGTGGAAACACCGTCGGCAGATGGTAGTTGGTTGCTACGAAAAAGGCAGTGTGGGAGTAAAGGCCGTCGGGCGAAGTTAGAAGTGGAGAGAATTTTTACTTCAACGAAGAGGGAATATAGGAGTCGGCATTAAGGTTAAAGGGAGTTAGAGGAGATCGGGGGCAGTTAGACAGGAATGGCTGCGAAGTATGGAGAGAGGAGGTCGTTTTTGCAGGTAGTGGGCAGTGAGGATAACGGATCTTTGAGAGATATCCACGTGAAGTGAAGGGAGATTCTGCGGGGGATGTAAAGGAGAGTTTGGGAAGTTGTAAAGAGGAGGTGGAAAGGAGGATAACGGGGGCTGAGAGAACGGAGTGAAGGAAGGAGGAAGTGCTGAGATAACAAAGCGCTGAGTTAACGCAGTGAAGGGAAGACTAAGTGGTAAACGCTGTAAAAGTTGGGGAGAACGCGGTGAAAGGGGAGAATATAGCCGTGGGAAGAGGAGGTAGCTGGGATAGTTTTAGAGGCTGCGGAGTAGAGAAAGGACGGGGGAAACACAGCAAGGACTGCAGTTAAGAATCGGGATTACCGATCAACAGGTAAGTCCATTCCTGTAAATATGTTTTGAATAAACCATCTGGTTATCAAATAGTTCTGTTGGTATCGGATGAGAAGAAAGAATTGAATTGTAGCTGTAGTGCAATGGAACTGTCTTTATATATTGCGAATGTGGTTTATGCATTATATATATATCCTCCACAGAGGAATACTACTATTTGTAATACATTACTATATCCTAGAACGAGGAATAGAATGAATAGTTTGTTGATTGTAAATCTCAAACGTAGCCGATGCTTAAATGTTTTGAACAAGTCTAATACTTCTGTGTAGGAAGCCGTGCGGCCATGCCTGAGATGATATATATCTTTTCTTAGATAGAAAAGTGGGAATTACTTCGCTAGTATAAAGTAAGACTGGGTATCGGTGTTTTAACAAAGGCATTGGTATTACAACCAAGCTCCTGTATTACGGAGTTTCATAGTGTTACATATATGTGCAGCTCACTGTGATATAGTAATAATAGAGCTCGCCGTGTTCTATATGTAAGCTTACCCTGTTTTACACTAAGATCAATGTGTTAATATTTAAGTTTACTGTATTATATTATGGCCGGCAGAATCCTGCCCGACAGGCCAATTATATGGCCGAATGTGTTGTTCTTATTAGGCCAAGCATGACCGAATGTATTATCAATTGCAGCCAAAGCAATAACGGAGATGTACATTGTTGAGTAGAAAGCCTAATCATGTCTAGGAGTTTACAACCCCAGATGGAGGTGGCTCTAATACAGCTGGCATTAACATCAATGCTGGGGTGACGTCAAGGCAGTAGACTGTTTTTCTTTTCGACTAGTTATTACTAGGTATTTTTCTAGTAATAACTATTGACACAGCTATAAGTGCCTTAAACAATGATGTTCTAAAGCCTTTTTCAAGGAATGAAGCCTCAAGTCAACCAAGGTCTTATCTTTTCTGTGGTGCCCAAGTAATTAGGAAGGGTTCAAAATAGAACATAAGAGAATTCCAGCTTTCAGTACCTCAGGGTCCAAATTGTTTTCGTTTAGCAAATTCATCAAGTATACTGCATAACCCTTTGAAAGAACAGAAGAACCATTGCTAACATTATAGTTGTCACGAGACAATAAATTAATAAATGAAAAAGTATTTATGATTAGACAGCTGAGCTTGTGGTGCCAAAATGGCCCAAACATGGGAATCGAGTAAACGGTTATGAAACCACTTAGGAGTGGGCGTTTAAAAACAATGTTTTTACAGAAACGGGTTTTGAAACTATGAACTCGGGAATAGAGTAAACGTTGCGCAATGCGCTATTATAGGAGGATATCCTAAGCCCTTGAGGTCATCAAGGTCGTCAAAATAGTTCAAACAATGCAAATAGGAAACTGTAGGATTTCGACGAGTTCAAGTCGAGTAGGGTGGGTGAACCAAGTTCATGCGTTTTTAGAACGCTAACTAAATACAAATCCTTTGGCCAAGGTGGTGTACTATCCTCAAGTGCATCGAACGTTCACCGTAACTGGATGGCGTTTCTTGTGGAGGGTCGTGCATGACTAGAGGGTATCTAGGGATCTGCGATAACAAGACACGTAGGTTACAACACCAGAGCTCAGATGGCAAACACCGATGGTTATCCTAAGTCTATCCTCTTGAGTAGGGTAGGGCCACTTCCGGTTAGGAAGGAGTGCGGGAGACCGACGGTCTGTGGTTGGAGGTTAAGCTCCTTGAAGATACTTTCTCTTCCAAATACTGAGGAATTGCCGAGTCTTGAACGTGCTGGGTTGACAATCGAGATGCATGGTAATGGTATGTTTCCGATATTTGTTATTTCAAGAAAATTTCATTTGTTAGAAAACAAAGTGTTTCAATGTATATCATTTCTTTCAGTCTTTATGAAAATGCAATCATGTTTATGATAAAATGAAAATGTGGTATTGGATTATGGATAAGTTTATTTATGTATTTGATTACCTTGTTAAAAAAAAAATTTACCGTTGTGAAAACTTAGTTACTTCTTATCATTTCGGATGTGGATGTTACACTATTGTTGATACTTGATAGTTTTATATATCATATGGATGTTCTAGTGGAATGTAATCCTTTTTGGTCCTTCATACAACCGATTATATGTTATGATATTTGGGTAGACGAGTTTTGGTTCATCGAGGTGGTGGGGTTATCTTTGTGACAGTCTCTCTTTGAGTTTTGTTCTAGTTATGGCGAGCCTTTGTTAATATTTGAATTCAGCTGCTTGAAGGAGCTATATTTGTAAACTATTTCCAATATTAAAAAAGAAAATACTCTTTAATAAAAGGAAAGACACTGTAGTAAAAGCCATCGTGTAACATATTTTGAGGAAAACTGACAAGAAATCAGAAATTTCAACCAAAGACGATTAACCCAAAACATATGGTAATTCCCAAATAACACTTGCAAACTGGCAAAAGCATTTTTGATTTGCCAGAAATGCTACCAAAAGTTTCTAAACCTTCTCTGGGACTTTCAATCAGTTTCTGAAACGTGAATGTTTCAGAATCAAAAAACAACAATTCTCTAAATTTGACACTTGGGACCTGCATATGCGAAGCTGTAGATTCTCTCTCACAGTAAAAAATAGCAGTACATAACAAACAAAACACTAGATCTAACCAAACCAAAAAAAAGTCTGCAATCCATAGGCCATTCAATAGAGAAGACAATAATAATAGCAGTAACAATAACTACAATAATACTCCTTCAATGAAAGGAAATACAATCTTTGTGGCAAAAGCCATCTTGTAAGATGTTTGAGGAAAACCAGTGTTCCACAGGGACCTGTCCCCCCCTAAAACCCCCCGTCCCCCCATCCGGGAAGTTTCCGAGACTTGGAGACGCCTGCGAGACGTCCCCCCACCGCCGCCGGTACGTCGGAGTCTTCAGCGAAACGTCAGGTACTTCTAGCCGTCCCCGAGACGTCTCGGGGACTTCTGGACGTCCCCCGACCTGGGGCTGCGAAAAGTTCTTTTTTTTTTTTTTCTTGGAGTTAGAGCCCAGGTCCGAACCCTAAGGAGGTGTTTGACCATTTTAAAAGGTAAAAACTCATTAAACTCTCATTCTTCATTTTATTTGCTCAATATGCCATTTCATGTTTTGCAACAGCTAGGTGAAAAAGAGGAAAACTAGTGAGAAGAGTGGGTGAAAGAGGGAGTTTGAGGTGTTGCAAGTGCAAGAGGGGTGAGAAGGAGAAAGAAGAAGAAGAGGAGGAGGAGCATTCTACACCAAGTGTGAAGGATTTTTCAAGCACAAGGTAAGTTTTTATGACTGTTTTTTGAAGTTTTTTTGTTTTTTGTTTTTTTTTAAAATATTTTTCTAAGTTCTTAGTTTTAAATTTAGTTTTTCATGTTGAATCTTACAATGGGCATTGAAATGAAAATCAAAACATGAACATGCATTTGCAGCCATGGCTGCAAATGCATGTTCATGTTTTGATTTTCATTTCAATGCCCATTGTTTTTTTAAAAAAAATTCATCTTTCCATCAAGATTTAAGTTTTAAGTTTTAACATCAAATTTCACTTATAGAATTTATTTGTTTACTCATTATTGCAATGTCATAATGAGTTCTCATGACATGAGTACGGATGAGGTTTATGGTGATCCTGATAGTGGAAGTGAATATGCTCCTGAGGCTGAGGGGAGTGACCATGGGGTTGAGGTTGAAGCCAATACTAGTTCCATGGCAAGTGAAGCAACTAGTTTTGAGTGCCCTTCTGCACTACTGGCACCGTATGCTAAGGGTCCTTTTGATCGCAAATCCCCTCTCAACCAGTTTGCAACAAATTTACTAAACAGGGATGGGTTACCATCTGGTGGCACAAGGAGGTGGAAGTGCAACTTTTGTGCTCTAGAGTGGTTTGGGAACATCACTAGAGTTAATGCACACCTTCTTTTCATTAGAGGAAAAGGTGGACATATGTTCTTTTTTGGCAAAACTGCAAAACATCAAATGCAAAGTTGAAATAAATAAGTTATGGGGTCTTCCTGATGATACTACAACTGCACCTGTGCATACTACTTTGCACCATAGGGCACATCTTCAGCATAGCCAACCACAGAGTTCTAGCCATACTTTGCGGACGAGAGTAAGAGGGACACCAGTTTCTTCTTCCAGTGCCTATGTAGGAGAGGGGAGGGAGAAACGGAAATTGCAAACTCAAAGTAACCCCATAGCAGATTTGTTTAAAGTGCAGCTCAAGGATGACACAGATGATGTCGTTGGCAAGTTCTTCTTTGCCAATGGCATCCCATTTCATGTTGCTCGATCTCCTTATTATAAGGAGATGATATCGATGGTGGCAAGGGTAGGACCATCATATGTGGCACCAGGTGAGACGAAATTGAGAACCACGATCTTGGATAAGAACTATTCCAAGATCAATTTGTTGATGGAGACGATGGAGTGTTGGGTCAAGATAGGATGCAGCATAGTCATGGATGGGTGGACGGACATTAGACAACGTCCACTCATTAATATCATGGTTACATGTACTGAGGGCCCATATTTTCTTAAGGCAATTGATTGTTCAGGGCATCGCAAAGATGCTGATTTTTAGTTAGAGGTCCTCAAGGAGGCTATTGAGGAGGTTGGGCCACAAAATGTGGTCCAAGTAGTGACAGATGCAGCACATGTGTGCAAAGCTGCAGGGAGACTTGTCGAGGCAGCTTATAGGCATATTTGGTGGACTCCATGTTGTGTGCATGCCATGAACAATGCACTCAAGGACATGGGGGAGATTGGTTGGATTAGACAAGTGGTAAATGATGCGAGAGATGTGTAGATGTTTATCTGCAACTACCACACATCACATGCACTCTTCAGGACCTTCGCTAAGGAGTTCCTGAAACCTACTAATACGAGATATGCTTCCTATTTCATTCTCTTGGAGAGAATGATTGAGTTGCAAGAGGCACTGCAACTCATGATTATGACAGCAAAATGGAGTAGGTGGGCCGAGTCTAAGACAGAGCAGGGTCTGAGGGTGAAGGATACGGTGAAGCATGATGTGTTCTGGGTTGATGCAAAATATATTGTCGCCATGATTACACCAGTTTTCCAGGTAATCGGGTATGGGGATGTGGATGGATCTAACCTTGGAGAGGTATATGAGTGCATCGATTCTATGCTTGATCAAATGAGGGTTGTGCAATAGAGGGACCCCACATTGGCATTATACCATGAGCACATTCAGCCAATCATTCATAGAAGATGGGAGAAGCTCAACACTCCCTTGCACATGGCAGTTTATGCACTTAATCCTAAGTGGTACTTAACTAGGCCTGGTAGAATGACACCGATACAGGATCCGGAGGTGAAGGCAAGGTTCTTCAGGTGCATTGAGAGGATGTATGATGATGTAGATGCCAGCACAATTCGCACTGATTGGACCAAATTTGCCACTCTTAGGGGTTATTCAAATGCGGCCAAGATGGATATGGTAACTATGGCGCAGGATGACCCAATTTTGTGGTGGACTTGCCATGGATCGGGATCTTTGACTACCACTCTAGCCATCCAATTGTTATCTCAGGTTTCTAGTTCTTCAGCTGCTGAGAGGAACTGGTCTGCATATAGCTTCATCCACTCTCTTAAGAGGAACAGACTTACCTCTAGGAGAGCAGAGAAGCTTGTGGCTGTACATAGTGCTTTGCGTCTCATTGACCGCAGAACACTTGTGTACAAAGAGAGTCCAGCAACACGATGGGATGTAGAGCCAGAGGAGCCAGCACAGATTAACGAGGATGCTTCAGTTTCGGCTTCAGATGCAGGGCTAGTTGGTATTAGTTTGGCAGAGCTTGATCGCGAGGATTCCAGTAGTTTGAGTGATGAGGAGTTTGGGGACGATTAGAGGCCTCCCTTCACTACATTTTGATTTTTGCATTTTGTAGTTTGTACTTATTTTGATATCATCATATGCTACTCATTGTAACCATCTTTAACACTTTATGATACATTGATATGATATTATGATGTGACATGTTATATTTTCCGTTTTCGATATAATAGAAACTAAGAAATCTCAAATTCGACAATTTCATTTGTCTTTAAGTAATAGACTAATAGTATTCAAGTATTTAACATGTTAGTATTTGCAATCTTGCTAGTTTACTAATTTGCCATTTGAAATATTATTCTTAAACATCTTTTTATAACTAGTTATTCAAGTACCATATGTATATCAGCGCCGCCCCCTGCCGCCATCCCCCAACTTAGACCCTTTGTCCCCCCGTCCCCAACAGGGGACCCATCCCCGTCAGGAAACTCCGTGGAACATTGAGGAAAACCAAACAACAAAATCAGAAATTTCAACCAAAGATGAGCAACCCAAAAAACCAATAGTTTTTAAATACTAAAAGGTAAAATTTTACCTCCTAATGTTGTTTTAAGAGTGAATTTCTTTCTCTGTGTTTACTATATTAAACAACTTAGATTTGACATACTATTCAAAAATAACAAAAATATTAAGATCTGATCTAATACAAATCAAACACAAGAGCTGGGAATGGACGATTGAAATGAACTATGCTATGAAAGAAATTGAGAAAATGTGGCATAAGACAAATCTGGACAGAAAATGATTGCCGGAAATGGATTCAAGAAGGCTGCAGGATCATTTCTAGTGATTTTGACTCCTGAGCAGTTTCTGGCAACTTTGATTTTGGGGGACACTCATGTCTGAGTGTCTGTCACTCGTGTCTGGGTATTGAGCACTCATGTCCTCCTCAAACGCTCGTGTCCTCAATTATGAATGCTCTACAACTTATAGGACCTGCTCGCCTATTTTTTCAAATCCTTTCTGTCTTTGTAGATACCTAACGTCTGTTTCTAGTGCTAAGAAAATTGTGGCAAAACTTTTGGGAAAGGAAAAATTGGTTCATGCTATGAAGAAACTGCCTCAATCAGTCCCCTATTTGGTTTGTTCTAGCCTCCACAATAGCACTAGAAATATTGGGAGTACCTGTATCTCTAAGTCAGCTGTCCGTGGTATGCAAGGTTTCGCAGCTACTAAATAACCCTCAAGGGACGTCTAAAGCTAAAGTGGTGTGTGCTTCTGCAATGGAGGAGATAGGGAGATGGTAATAGCAGGTGAACTGATCCAAAATTTGGTGGAGATGCTCAGATCAGGAAGGTTTCCCAATCAGGCACGTGCTACAGGTTCACTTGTAGCAAGGTGTAGGTCACTTGAAGCAGTGCTACAGGTGTTGTTTAGCTGTTGTAGATGTTCTATAACATGTTGCAAGTGATCAGTAAGTTGTTACAAGTGATCGAAAAGTTGTTGCAGGTGTTCTATAACATGTCGCAAGTCTTTTAGAACATTTTGCAGGTGTTCTTTGTTAGCTCCAAACGGCATAGGGTTTCTCGAGTAGTTGCTCCCGACCTTGTGCAGATCACTTGGGCATCTTTCTTCTATTGAAATCCTCATGATGAGAGATTCATATTGCTTTCAGCAGTGCTGCAAGCACTAGAAAAGATGGACAGCCAGTATGTGGTTGGAAATCGGTTTTGTAGGTGTCTTGGTGGTGATCTAGAACATCATGATGAAGTTTGTGTAGTCAACTATCTAAATCCACTCTTGTCAAAGGCCAGCAGATCTTGGGCATTAGGCAGCTAGAGGGTCATCAGGGCAGAAGGATCCAATGAGTTGGTTTGGTCACTTGCAAAATGGCTGCATGTGGCCACATTAACTTGCCTATTTTGGTGCAGTGCCAATTAGGGTGGCATTCACTTTGTCTTGAGGTGGGTTGATCATTTCTTCCTAAAGCCACAACGTTTCTACTTTCTTGGTGGGCAACAGTCTTTTGTCTCTTTCTAGCAACTGTTAAGACTCTAACAGAGGTCATTTGTTTCCAAAACAGAAATAGGGCAGACGGTTGGACGGATGCTATGTTGAGCAACCATTCCTCTTCTAAGCCTGGGTGTGGTTGGGAGAGGATTTAAGGCAGCAAAAAATAGGATTGAGGGGTTTGGTTGGCCCGAGACACTCTCATTGCTGGATCGAAGAGAATAAAAGGTGTTCAAGGTTCTTGTGAAGTGCAAGAGCAGAGTGTAGGCAAAGGAGGTTGTAAATTAATGTGCAGCCTCATTTTAAACTATTGTAATAGCCTAATCTCCATGTATTAACACTGGATTAGTGAATTGGATGCTTGTAAAATGCCCTTCGTGGAGTTTTTCACTCATTTGGGTTTTCTCCAACTGAAATCTTGACTTGTATATTTTGCCTATTGTGTGCCCTTTATTTGCCTAATTTTCTTTATGTTAATTTGAATATTTATATTGCTGCAAATTGATAAAACATTAGGGCAGTCCATGCTGGGACTTTCAGGTGTAGACCTGGCTTCGGAGGATTCATTTATTTTGTCTCTAGGATTATAAACCCAGCGATTACAGATCAGGTGGTATCAAAGCAGCAAGTTTCTGGTTGTTGAACAGGGTTGTGGAAAGCTTATGCCAACTATGAGGTCAAGGGGCAATGATGATTTAGTTCTGTATGAAACTAAGATCGGAACAAGGCTATGGACTATGGTTGTAAGAGCTATGGCTAGAGAAGAAGAGGAAGGCAAAATCCATTTCATAAGACTAATGGAAAATGTGGCAAGAATCTCTAGTGCAGTAGGGAAGATAAATCAAATAGAGAGCTCCATGCAAGCATTAGCCGAGAAGTTTGGAATGCTTAAGAATGAGGAAGAAGAAAGTGAATTGGTAAAGTCTAATCCACAACAGGGAGAGACATCTATTCAAAGTGTTTTCAATGCTGAAGCAAAGATTGACATACAGCCATATGACAAAAATTATCATCACCCCAAATGAAGGTGTACTTCAGCCTTCATCATCTCACTCCTCATCAACAAATTTCCTTTGCCAGTCTCAAGTTAGCAAGCCACACTGTCACATGGCATGACAGCCATGCATTATCTCTTGAATGTAGAAAAGTTGCTCACATCTCGAAGCTGGAAGACTTCAATAAACACACTAAGAAGCAGTTTAATACCACCTATTATGAAGAACACCACGTACTCCAAGGAAACTACTTTCAACAGTGTCAAGGTCAAAACATACAAGAGTATACGAGTAAGTTCTAGAAAAGGGCAATGCAGCTAGGTAGAGATGTCATAGAGAAAGATGAGTTAATGAAACAGAAATATATAGGTGTGTTGTTTGGACACCTAAAAACACTAGTCTTCGTGGCTAAGCCTCAAGATATAGATGAGACATGCGCTTAGGACCAATATGTCAAATTGGACAAGAAGAAACCATCTTAATTCAAGAACAAAGATAAGGGTCAGCAGGAAGGATCAAAAATGCAGAGAAAAAGGCAAGGGAAAGTAAAAGAAGCATGCCAATACAACTATCTAGAAGGAAAGAAGCAATGGTAATAAAATCTTAATGTGCCCATTGGGGTAAATAAGAGCATGTGGAAGAGAAATTTTGAAGGCTTCACCCAAATTTGAAACTGTCTTGGAAAAATAAGACAAAGAAGGTCACTGTAATGTCCCAAATATAGAATTTTCTGATTTGTTTGTAATTTCTTATTTTTTTGGGTATTTTCTGTATTTTGAACAAAAATGGAAACAGAAACTAGAAACAATATGTACTGATTTGTAAACAGTAGATCATCAAAAAACCCTTGTATCAAGCCCTTGTTTAGTGAACAGCCAAAATTAAACCCTCAATCAAATCCAGATAAAAAAAATGAGCTTGCATTGCTGTTACAACACTGTACAGATTCAAATCTGACACTTACTTCTATTTGCAATCATTGTACTGTTGCTTTCAGACAATATTCAGAATTTTAACAACTGAATTCACACTCAGAGAATATAGAAATGATATAGTTCTGACCAGGTTTCTGAAAAGAGTCAAATAGAGGTTGCAGCAGCCTGTATTCAGCTACAACAATGATGTAATCGCCTTCCTATACCATCTGTACGGACTGACATTTGGTTCCAATCTGCTTACACCAATGTAATAGGCCAAAGGATGATGAAACAACTAATAAGTGGCCTGAACAGGTGCAGCAGTAGCAATAAATCTATCCCTACACTTCGATCTGATCTGCCCAAGGTGTCAAACCCTCACTAACTGATGCAGCCTCTTCCCCAATGGATTGCTCAACAGAAGATGAGGTGGTAGTGGCAACCAGCTATTAAACTGCAAAGAAATGATGTGGCGAGCAATGGTTTGTATGGTGGATGGGTCACAGACCCAAGCTGTTGGTGCCCTCCCAATTTGCATTCGCAACCACAAATATGAAGTGTTCCAGCCGCAAGATGATGTGGAATTGCTCTAGCAGACACGACACTTCAAACAAGCCTTAAACTCTATAACCTTGATTAGTGATCAGCCAACTGGGGTTAGTCTTAGCTCTGAAATTTGCCCTTGCAGCGATCTGATCCTTCAAGGTGGCGCTCCAAATCAATACTGATCAGCGCAACTAAAGACAATGGCGACCAAGGATTTGCTTCCAAATTCAATTCGCCCTAGACCAACATATGGAGAGTTAAGAGGGTTTTCGTCCTCCTAGTTCTCAGATTCAGCCAAAGCTTTTCGTACTTGGATGAAAATCAGAAAACAAACTCACAATTAATGCCAAACTGAAATCTTGGTGATCAAATGAAGATAGGCGCCTACTTGAAATACCTTTTTGAATTGGGCCCTTGGGTCCTAAATTTCGCTCCAAGTGTTTAAAGATACTTATTTTATTTTATTTTTATTTTAAATAATTCAATACTAGTGTTTAAAAATACCTTTTATTTTAATTATAATAATATTATTAAGTTGCCCCTAAAATTAGACATTACCAGGCCCAACTTAAATAATATTATTAATTATTTTAATCCAAAAATGGGGACATGACAGTTGCCAACACTATTGTGATGAACCAGTTACCAGGGTAAAGAGATTCGAGGAGATTCTGATTCAGATGAAATGATCTCGTGTTGTGCATAAGGAGATGTGTGTAGAGAGTGAAAGCTACAAAATAAAATAAGTGGAGATGATAAAGCTTTTTCATATCAAAATCTGCATCAAAGACAATAAGCCAGACTCTCTTTTTGATACTTGTCATCAAGCCAATTTTATTTCTCAGAAAATTGTGAATGAGTTAGGCTGCAAATGATGGATCACCTACAACCTTGTGCTCTTGGATGCCTTAATGATGGAGTGGAGACCATGGTCAAGAAACAGTGTAGAGTCAAGTTCTCTATCGGTTCTAAGTATAAGGACAAAGTGCTAGTTAGATGTAGTTCCACTTGACATTTGTGGAGTGATATTTGCAAGTCCATATTTGTATCCTAGGGATGCTATATATTGGAGGAGGCTGAATCAATACAGGCTGGGCCTAAACGGGATGCCATACACATTGAGTGTAGTGCAAAAAATGACTTAAATCACCATGGTAAGCACTACAAAGGCTAAGCATTTGGTCAACACTAGTGGCAAATTCATTTTGCTGATGTTGAGAGGCAAAGGAGAACAAAGAGGGGCCAAATTGAAGGGAGTACGTGGACAATATAATCATCAAGAGCAGCAAGGTATGACTGATTTGGTGAGTAGATATTCTGAGTTATTTCTAGAACCTGAGGCTGGTCCCAAAGAGAGAGATAGAACATGAAATTCAGTTGTTGCCTCAATGTCCTTTACCAAACTCAGAGTCGTATAGAGAGTGTAATTGAGGCACAAGAAGATAAAGAGCAGCTCAAGAAATTGTTGGAGCAGGGCTACCCATACCTAGTACCTCTCCATGTGGATGTCCCATTGTCATAGTGCCAAAGAAAGATGGGGCATGGCAGATGTGCATTGATTATTGGGAATTGAATAAGATAAACGTGAAAAACTAGTATCCATTGCCCTGAATTGATGATATATTGGATCAATTGCAGCATGCCAAATATTTCACAAAGATGGACCTTAAGTCTGGATACCACCAAGTGAGAGTCAACAAATAGGACATGTGGAAGACAGCTTTCAAGACATGCCAAGGTTTCTATGAGTGGTTGGTTCTTCCGTTTGGATTGTGCAACACACCAACCATCTTTATGCGCCTTATGAACCAAATTACATTATAAGTGCTGGACCATAATCTGATTTTTCTTCTTCATTATGTGAATTGTAGCACTGTGAGAAAACAAATTGTAAATAGTCAAATTACCTTGGCCAACTTCAGATTTGAGGGAAATACATGATACCACATCAGCTTGAAGAACTCTAGTATTACTATTACTCAATGATGCTACAGATTTGACTGATTGAGGTCAACCACAGCAGACAACCTTCTGTGAGAGCTCAGAAAATTACAGTCTTCCCAGTACATTCACGCCCTATGTCACCGCTCCAAAAAAACGCTGTCAGAGAATACTTCCGAGCCGGCAACTAGGTTCCATGTATCAAGATGCGAGTTGATGCAGCACTTCATGTTGAATGCTTGATTGTACCCTTTCAAAGACGACTTCCATGATATAATGTTGGTCTTCCTCTACTATGGCTTTGATGTTTCAGGACTGTATACACTTCGTGGCTAATCAAATGGCAGTCTGGGCATTCGAAGAAATGCAGAAGAATTTCCCCGCACCATACCCACCTTTCAAGACCATTGCTTTATACTTCAGGAGTTTACGACTACTACCAGACTCCTAGGATTCCCGCATGGGTCAACGCCAGCATCATTGGCGCCTCAACAAACTTATCCATCACTTATTTTTGAAAGCTTCATGAAAGATGGAAACCAGCTATCAATAGACTCAAACAAAATTATTACCAGACCATAAACTACTGCTCAAAAGACATCAAAATCCATGATTGGCTCAGATTCAACTTCTGGGATGAAATCGACTTCATACACCGGTTAGGAGTGATCTTCCACACTCGAAACTGGCAAAATATTAGGAGAAACCCCTCCAAGTTTCCTTGCTAAACAGCACCAGAATTTCCAAATAACATTCTCAGCTATGCGTATCCTCCAATGCATGGTAAAGTTTGTTTTTGTTCTCACCCCCACCGCACATGCAAGGAAAAGCATTAACTCACCACTACGGAGTGCTCCTATCACTCGGCAGTTACAACCAAGAATAGGCAAGTAGGAGAGAAAGAGGTCCCACAGACCCACGCCAAAAGCATGCAACAGACACCACTAATAAAAAGAAATAACAGCCTCATTAAGCATAATTGGCAGAAATAATACTGTTATTAGACTTTTTAAGAGTAACATTTCCCCTGCAGAAACTGTTAACCTCCGAGAAATAGCAAAGAGGCTAACCACTTACAATATTTTAATGCTGAGAAATAGGGGACATTATAGTTCTCCCTCCCTGAAGTTGCTTGTCCTCAAGTAACTACAACTCTAGGTGCTGAAGAATCTGTTCGCTTTCCCATGTAGCATCTTCCAGTGGTAGGTTCTTCCACTTGATCAAATACTCACTAATTGTCCTCTTCCTCACTGTTCGTTCTCTGAACTCCAACACCCTCTCCGGAATCAAAACTAGATTGCCTTCCTCATCCAATGGAGTTAACTCAGAAGAAGCTATCACGTTGTGTTGAAGAGCCTTTTTGAGGTGTGACACATGAAATACACTATGAACCTTGCAATTCTCCGGTAATTCCAACTCATATGCAACTGCACCCACTCTCCTCTTCACCCTGAAAGGACCATAGAATCGAGATTTCAACTTCTCTGCTCGACTCTTCTTGAGTGTGGACTGCCTATAGGGCTGCAACCTCAAGTAAACCATGTCTCCCACATCAAAAGTGTGTTCAACACAACACTGATCAACATAGAATTTATGCTGATTCTAAGCATGCAACAAGTTATCTTTCAATGCTCTCAAAATATCATGACTTAGTTGTAGGAATCTTTTGATTGACATGTGATAGGAAGAGTCATAGCAATACTCTCCCAGATGAAGCCATCAAACCCAAGCCATTTGCTGTTCTGAAACATAGTTTCTCAAATATCCCTCTAGCCACTTGATCACTACCTCAGTTTGCCCGTCAGTCTGAGGGTGATAACTAGTGCTCAGAGTGAGCTCAGTCCCACTCAAATGGAACAACTCCTGCCAAAACGAACTCAAAAACTTCTTGTTCCAATCACTGACTATGTTTCGAGGTAACCCATGCAATCTGAACACCTCTCTGAGAAACAGTTCAGCCACTTGGGCTGCTCTGAAATCTAAACTGATTGCATAAAAATGAGCATATTTAGTCAATCTATCAACAACATAAATAGAGTCCTTACCTTGCACCTTAGGCAGCCCTGTGATGAAGTCCATTGAAATACTTTCCCATTTCTGAGTGTGAATAGGCAATGGTTGTACCAGACCAGCTGGGTAAGTATGCTCATTTTTATTTTGTTGGCATACCAAACACTCCCTAACATAGTTCATGATGTTATTCTTTAACCCCTTCCAAGTGAACCTTTCACGAATTTGCTTGTATGTCTTGTAAAATCCTTGGTGACCAGCCAAGGGCTCATCATGAAATGATCTCATAATCTTTTCCTTATCCTTAGAATTATCCACAAGAAAAATTCGCTCTTTGTAAAAAATCAGAGCATTGTTTACCTTGTACTTACCCCCAAAAGTATCTCCATCAATGATGCTAACAGCCAACGGATCTTTAGCATATTCAACCAAAATCTGATCTCTCCAATCAGCTGTTATACCCAAAATAGAAGTGAGATGAGACCTTCTTGAAAGTGCATCAGCCACAACATTTTTCTTACCCTTCACGTAGACAATGTCAAAGTCAAAAGCCTGAAGTTTGCTTACCTAACGCTGCTGCCTTTCACTCAAATCCTTTTGATTTAAGAAGTATTTAAGACTATTATGATTAGTCTTAACAGTGAATTTACCTCCCACCAAGTATTGCCTGAACTTGGTTAATGCATGCATGATTGCAAGCATTTCCTTGTCATAAATTGAATAACTCCTTTCTGCACCTCACAACTTCCTACTTTCATAGGCAATAGGATGCTTTTGTTGCATCAGGACAGCCCCTATACCCTCCCCTGAAGCATCACATTCAAGCTCAAAGGGCTTGGAAAAATCTAGAAGGGCCAACACTAGAACATTGGTCATGATTTCCTTGAACTTTTTAGAAGATATCTGCGTTGATTCAGACCAAGAGAAGGCTCCCTTTTTAGTTAGATCAGTAAAAGGAGCTGCCATTTGGGAAAACCCCTTCACAAACCGCCTGTAGAAGCAACATAGACCAAAAAAACCCTTAAGATGAGTGAGGGTTTTGGGTGGTGGCCACTCAATGATAGCACAAATTGTTTCTTGGTCCGTTCTGACACCATCCGCACTAATTACATGTCCCAAATATAAAATTTCAGTCATGCCAAACTCACACTTTGATTCCTTGACAAACAAAGAGTTAGCTTCAAGTATTCCCAGAACCTCATCAAGAGGGTGCAAGTGCTCTTCCCAAGTTCTACTATAAATAAGGATGTCATAAAAAAAACCAATAAAAACTCTAATGGAGCTGCTTGCTGAAAATTTGATCCATGCATAACTGGAACATTGTTGGTGCATTGGTTAGGCCAAAAGTCATAACCAGGAACTCAAAATGCCCAAAGTGGCATCTAAATGTCATCCTCTCCACATCAAATTCACGCATGCGAATCTGGTGATATCCTGATCTCAAGTCTATTTTTGAAAAATAGACTGTCCCATGTAATTCATCAATGAACTCGTCAATCCTGGGTATTGCATACCTATTCTTGATGGTGTGTTTGTTGAACTCGCGGTAGTCTATGCACACCCGCATAGTCCCATCCTTCTTCTTAACTAAAACCACTGAAGATGCAAAGGGACTTTTGCTTGGACGGATGAAACCCATGTCAAGTAACTCCTTGATGGCTTTCTCTATCTCATCTTTGAATCGTTTCGGATGTATGTAAAGAGTGGTCATAACAGGTTTGGCTCCATCCTCTAACTCGATCACATGCTCGATTCCCCTCTCAGGTGGTCTTCCAAAAGGTAACCCACTAAAAACCTTAGAATGCTTGGTCAAAAGTCTCTGCACATTAGGATGATGCTCTCTTTTCCTCTCATGATCATGAGCAGGAAGGACAACACATTCAACAATCCATTCAACCTATCCTTGCCTCAAAATCCACTCCATCCTCTTAGCAGTAACCACTCTAGGTCCTCCATTTGACATCCCACAAAGCACAACTCTCTTGCCTTTTAATTCAAATTTCAACTCCATGGTCTGAAAATTCAAGTTTATCTTTCCAAGAGATTTCAGCCACTGTATCCCCAATACCACATCTGTATCACCTATTCCAACCACATAAAACTCATCTTTGACCTCGTGGTTTCCCAACTGGATGCTTAGTTGGGGTATCTTTATGGTGCATGTAAGAGTAAATCCATCAGCCACCATAACTTTGAAGCTAAGTTGCCGGTTCTGGTGCAGGTTCAAGTTCGTGGATTCGGCAAAAAAAAAAATTGGGTTTGGATTCGGTTCATCCGTACTATATATATATATATATATAAATTTATAATATATTATTATATTATATAAATATATAATAGATTATATATTTTAATAGTAGTACATATACTATTATATATAATAATATATTAATATATCTAATAATATTAAAATATATAATATATAAAATAATAATAAATTTATAATATATTATTATATGTTAATTTTTTTAATGAGCTTTATTATGTTTTATCATTATTATATATATTAAAAACAATAAATGAATTAAAGTTATAAATTAAATAGGTTAATAAAATTTATATTTAAGCTTAGATAAATTGTATATTATAAATTTTAATTATTATTGCTATATACTAGCATTCTTCTTAGGTTACCGCACATTATACACCACAATGATTTTGTATCGTGAATATGCCAAAAGGGGGAAATTCTATTGTTTTTAAACGATATGCAAACTTTTGATTCAACCAAATGAACTATTGATTTAATCTATCACGAATATATCATAACAGAAACAATATGCAGACGGGTGCGATGTATGCTGGTTTTCGTGAAGGAACTTTGCAAACGTTTTCATCCTTTTAAAAAAACGTCAAAAAATCCTTGGATTCATTGTGGCAGCATGAAATAGGTCGAAATTCGTGATGGATTCGTGGGGATTTGTTGCGAACGAATCCACTGAAGTTTTGTCGAACCCTAGACGAACCATATGCGAATCCCCTCCGAACCAGAACCAGGTTCGAACCAGACCCGGATCCGGCCAATTTTCAGACGAATCCAATAACTTTGCTTTGAAGCCATCAAACTCTTCTGTTTTCAATCCACGTTTGGCACCAGTGTCAATCAGAACCACCATTCGTTGCCCTCCTAGAACTCCCCTAACAGGGAATGGATTGTTTCTTTGTGTGTCGGAAAGATGGGCAAAAGTACCACTATCTTCCTTCACTTCCTCAACCTCCTCAAGGTCTTCAAACTCCTCACAGTGCACAAATTCCCCTTGCTGTTCTGATATTTCAAAACCTATTTCAGCCTCCACATAGACTTCCAAATGCCTTGCATGTCCCTTTTCGTAACATTTATGACCTGGGGCCTAAGGCTCTTTGCAAGTAAAGCATAGTTTCTTCTTTTTGAGTTGAGTTTTTTGCCTCATCACTCAGTTTTTGCAAGGGTGGCTGCTGCTGATTTGGAAATTTTGTGAAGATCTTCTTGTCCTTATTTAATGCAAATTGTTTTGTCATCAACTTTGGTTTTGGGGCTGAAAACTCCATACTTCTGGCCTTTTTAATGGCCTCTTGTAAAGACTGAGAATCCAAAGATTTTACCCAACCTCTGATTGGTTCAGCCAAACCTTCAACAAATAGAAAAATCAGCCTCCTTTCAGAAATTTCAGGAACCATGACACTAAGTCTTTGAAACTCAGTGATATATGAATCAATGTTACCTGTTTGCCTCAGTTGTGCCAGGTCTTTCAAGCTTTGCTTTGGGTCCTATTTGTCAAACCTCTCGATGAGTCTATTGGTGAACTCATCATAGGTAGTAATCATATTGTGACCCTGTGTCACAAGACCATGATACGACGACTCATAGGCAGCCCCATCTAAGTGTAGGGTTGCAAAGCATTGGCTTCAAAGTAATGTAAGTGTCGAGCTTTTGAACCCAAGCTCTTGCAGTACATCTTCCACTACCATCAAATCGGTCCATAGACACTTTACTCAGAGCATGCTTATAATCCTTATTCTCCCTGTTGTCCGGTCTTCCGCCATTCCTTTTCTTCTGGTTCAAGAATTGATCAAATGTTAAGCTTCTACAGACATGATCAGGAAGTGTCATATATTCATCATGATTTACCATGATATCATGCTTATAATCCTTATTCTCCCTGTTGTCCGGTCTTCCGCCATTCCTTTTCTTCTGGTTCAAGAATTGATCAAATGTTAAGCTTCTACGGACATGATCAGGAAGTGTCATATATTCATCATGATTTACCATGATATCATCAGTGAAAGTAGTCCTTTCCTCGTGCTCAAGTGGTATTTCATCCCTTCTATTTGAAAAGGGTTGAAGAGGCCTCGCAGCTGACCCTATTGAAGTTCTAGTTGGTGTTCTTACATAATCACTTCGTGCTCCATTGTTTTGCGAACTGCTGGATTCAATGTTGTTTCTAGTGCCCTGAGTTAAGTTTTGATCCATTTTGCTCACTAGCCTGGCTATCATCTCATACATATGGTCAAACTTCCTCTCCATCTTTTTGCCTGGACTTTCAGGTGCATAGTTCTCTTTGTCCCTATCTGCCATGACTGTCTCTTCTGCAATAGTGTTCGAGATAGCTGTAATTTTCAACTTTCTTTCCTCTCTCTGCTTGTACCTTCTTTCCCTGTCACTAAATTGCTGCATGCAAAGTCAAATAACTTCACAGGCTGGCAGGATACCAACTCTGATACCACTGCAATGGTCACCCTTAAAAGAACTTAATTGATTAAATCAAATTACTTTATAAGTCTGGAGCATAATCTGATTTTTCTTCTTCATTATGTGAATTGTAGCACTGTGAGAAAACAAACTGTAAATAGACAAATTACCTTGGCCAACTTCAGATTTGAGAGAAATACATGATACCACATCAGCTTGAAGAACTCTAGTATTATTATTACTCAATGATGCTACAGATTTGACTGATTGAGGTCGACTGCAGCAGACAACCTTCTGTTAGAACTCAGAAAATTACAGTCTTCCCAGTACATTCACGCCCTATGTCACCACTCCAAAAAAAACGCTGTCAGAGAATACTTCCCAGCCGGCAACTAGGTTCCATGTATCAAGATGCGAGTTGATGCAGCACTTCATGTTGAATGCTTGATTGTGCCCTTTCAAAGACGACTTCCATGATAGAATATTGGTCTTCTTCTACTATGGCTTTGATGTTTCAGGACTGTATACACTTCATGGCTAATCAAATGGCAGTCTGGGCATTCGAAGAAATGCAGAAGAATTTCCCCGCACCATACCCACCTTTCAAGACTATCGCTTTATACTTCAGGAGTTTACAACTACTACCAGACTCCCAGCATTCCTGCATGGGTCAACGCCAGCATCATTGGCGCCTCAACAAACTCATCCATCACTTATTTTTGAAAGCTTCATCAGAGATGGAAACCAGCTATCAACAGACTCAAACCAAAATTATTACCAGACCAGAAACTACTGCTCAGGAGACATCAAAATCCATGATTGGCTCAGATTCAACTTCTGGGATGAAATCAACTTCACACACCGGTTAGGAGTGATCTTCCACACTCGAAACTGGCAGAATATTAGGAGAAACCCCTCCAATTTTCCTTGCTAAACAGCACCAGAATTTCCAGATAACATTCTCAGCTATGCATATCCTCCAATGCATGGTAAAGTCTGTTTTTGTTCTCACCCCCATCCCCCACTGCACATGCAAGGAAAAGAATTAAATCACCACTATGGAGCGCTCCCATCACTCGGCAGTTACAACCAAGAATAGGCAAGTAGGAAAGAAAGAGGTCCCACCGACCCACGCCAAAAGCATACAGCAGACACCACTACTAAAAAGAAATAACAGCATCATTAAGCGTAATTGGCAGAAATAATACTGTTATTAGACTTTTTAGGAGTAACATTTCCCCCGCAGAAACCGTTAGCCTCCGGGAAATAGCGAAGAGGCTAACCACTTACAATATTTTAATGTTGAGAAATAGGGGACATTGATCTTGAGAAGTTATTTGAGATCTTGGGGAAAAATAAACTACTGTTGAATGGTAAAAAGTGTGAGTATGCCAAATCCTCTTTGATGTACCTAGGTCACATGGTGGGTTATGGAAAGATAAAGACAGATCCATCCAAGGTTTAAGCGATTGTTAATTGGCCAAAGCCCATTACCATGAGTGAGACTATGAGCTTTGTAGGTGCAGCACAGTACCTCAAAATTTGTGAAGAACCTCTCATATGTGGTTGCCCCATTACATGTAGTCATGGGCAAAAGAAGAACGCTTCACTGGGGAAACAAACAGTAGCGAGAAATTGAGGAGTTTGAAAAAGAAGATAAGTCCAATACCAGCTCTAGCTTTACCCAACTTGCAAGCAACATTTGAGGTAGAAACAGATGCCAAAGACTATGCTATGGGTGCAATGCTTTATGCAAAGAGATTAGCCAATCTATTATCATTTTGAAATGTTCAAGGGACCCATGTTGAATTACAGCGCCAATGACAAGGAATTATATGCTTCGATTTCCACTGTGAAGTGGAAACATTATCTTGTGGGAAAGGAGATCATGGTGCACACTGATCATAAGCCATTGCAATACAAGGCATGATCAGCACAGGACAGGGCACAAGTTTCAACTTAGGGAAAGAAAGACAACAAGGGCTTTCACAAAAGCTTAAACCCCTATGGTATGGTCCATGTCAGATCATTGGGCAGGTGGGGCATAATGTTTTTTGTTTAGAATTGTCAGAATATATGAATATATTTTAAGTTATAAATGTTGACCAATTATGCTTGTTCAAGCCTTCTATGCTAGATGAAGAGCAAGAGGATGTTATACTTCCTTGGATGATCTTGCACCCAAAGTGATGGGTGAGTTGGAGGAAGATGTCGTTCTTTATACGAAGGTGAGGCAGACAAGGTGAGAAGAACAGGAAACATGGCTGATCGAAGAGAAGGAGCAATTTTAAAATAAGGCTAAGTGGAAGTACCAAGAAGTTGTGGGAATGAAGTTCACACATTTGATTACGTCCTCAGGCTTTTGGGGACCAAAAGCACCATGGTTTGGGAAGGTTCCACAATCAAACACATGCTATAGGTTAACTTGCTGCAAGGTGTAGTTGAAATTCAAGGTAAATGGCAGAATGGAAATAATGAACAATATAGAGTTTAATCTGATTACAATGTGATTAAATCCAATAAACTTATATCAACGAAATAATGGAAAAGCAATATAAGAAATCAGCAAACTTATAAAATGCAAACCAGTACACCAGATATACGTGGAGAAACCCTTGCAGGAAAAATTTCCACCCCTAAGAGACCCAAGCTTGTATTATTCTCAAAAGATGAAATACAATAATACAATCCACTTATCCCTTTGATGGTAGTCCAACTACACATAAGTCCTGCAAAGAACTATTACAATACACTAACCCATGCCTCCAATATATAGGAAAATCAAAAACAAGAAAGAATCAAGTGGTATCCAAAACCATGAGCCATGGCCAAAATACATTCATGATTTGACATTGACATGTTTTTACAGCCCATAGACCTACAAGATGTGCTAATGATACGTTCATATTTTGACATTGACATAGGTCTCCAGTTGGAACATGGTTTAAGACATTTACCAAATATTAGACCTGACTTTGATTTGTAACTACCATGGTTACATTTATATGTATGACAAGAGATTTCACATTTGAATGGTTTGGTAATATACAAATAGTCAAACATACTGTGAAAAATTAATGGGAAAAATATAGACCAGTAGTACGTGACTTGTCACAATCATCATTGCTTAGTCCATTAAGGCAAATGCTAACAAAGGCATGCAATTACATCCTATAACAGAAGATTAAAAGAGTATAATAACAAGAGAGCAAAGTTCAGTTCAAAGTTGTATCTATGAGAACACTATAAATTCTTAGAATGACATGCTACACTCATAGACATGTATCAGAAGACTGGCAACAGCTATGCTCCTATAGAGTAAGTCAAGTTCATAAAAAGTCAGATTTAGAATACAAAATTTGTACCATTTCTATAAGAGTAAAAGAGTATAATAACAAGAAAGCAAAATTCAGTTCAAAAATGTATCTCTGAGAACACTATAAGATCTTAGAATGACATGCTACACTCAGAGACATGTATCAGAAGATAGGCAACAGCTATGCTGCTACAGAGTAAGTCAAATTTATAAACAATCAGGTTTAGACAAACATTCCTGCAACCCCCATTCCTAGTAATCAATTTGTGAACTATGAATTTTCATTGATTATAGGTTTAGGAAGCTAACAGATACAATTTGTTAATAATGTCACAATCCCAGCTCCAAACATGTGAAAGTTAAGATGAAACTTGAAGAGAAAATTCAAATCTGAAACATACTTTATCAGCAAATCCATATCCGCTACTCTTTGCTGTGCTTGAAGATAGCTGAGTACTGGAACGCAATAGACAAGAGTAAGAATACAGGCATTGATTACATTCTTCAGTTCATGTTAAATACAATTTAATGCACACAAGATTTCTATGAAATATAATTTAAAAGCAAACGAGATATATTTGTGACCAACAAACTTGAGAATTCTGACAAGCTACCTGCATTTAGTTGTGTCAGGCTCAAACCCCAACTTCTCTGCAAGAACTAGATCCAGTCTGTTGATTTGCACAACAACAGGCTCTATTTGTACATTTGAAACTGAAGGAATCTGAAACATTTGCACAATTTAGGCAAATTAATGATTGTAAATCCTGACGCCATTTAACATGAACAGAAAACGTCAAGTCTCAACCACTCATGTCTGACAAGCATGATTCACGCTATTTGAAATGTTTTTCTTTTGACCATTTTAATCTCAAGAAAAACTCAAATCCTAAGATTTTGTTCTCAAGAGTGTGACTCAAAAACCATACATTCTAATAAAATAAACTCTTAAACACTAATAGAATCGCCAATATATGCATATAAAATAGGCAAGAAAAATCAAACCAGTACTGGAAAATACCTGCAACATATTATCAATGCCCCTGCCAGAAAACACCTTTTAAGGCCACAAAATAGGCTCATATGTGGGGGAAGGGAAACAATTTACTGGTAATATGGGAAATGCCCAAAAACCAAAACATATTCAAAAATAGTTATTTTTAAAGCTACTTTAATATTTTACTGTGTAAGGCCTTTCCCAGCTACTGAAGTCGCTATTTATTTTTCATATCCATAACTTATAAGAAGTCCACATGCTCAATCTGTTTAGACCATAAGATCCACAATCAATCTCCTCTACTTGGACTAACCATAAGACTTTGTAACTTTCAGATCAAAAACATATAGACATTCATCATAACAGACCATCATGAACCAAACATGATTCACCAATGTACTCACATAGGCCATCATCACCTAATCAATTCAATCTTATACAATGCATTCAGACCTTTGCATCAGGTCCCACCTTTCCTTCTGAAATTGCCTAGAATATTTTAAAATTTAACACCTTCCAGCTTCTTATATGTCATGGTGCAATTAACTCTCAGATTCAAATGCAATGCATGGCCATTTTCATTAACTTGATGAAGCATCTGAACCACCAATTGATTCCCATTATCTAAAGGGAGCATCTTAATTGCCAGGGGTCACAAATTAGTTAAGCTTCAACATAGAATATCAAAAGCAAGCATCTAAGTCACTGACCTAGAGTCTCAAAAGTAGGCATTTAAAACTCTAACCTGTAATATTGACACATAATCAAAAGATCCATGATCTCCACAAACAACTACACTTATCCTCCACTATCATCAAGAAGTAATTGCATTAATAGGAGTATATGTTAAACTGGTATAGCCTCAAACACCAAGAAGCCAAAATTTAAATTAACATTTTCTCTCACTGGACAACCGCAGTCATCCATTCCAAATTTTGATTAATCATCTAGAATGAGATGCTCTATTCCAACAAGTGTAAAACAAAATACAAAAACCCACAATTTTTGTTACCACCATTCTTATAATATATTGTAAAAAGTAGACAAGAATAGCATTTTGGCCTCTGTGTGAAAACAAATATAGTCATTATTTAGCAAATTAGCATCCACCAAATAAATAGCATGACTTTACATGTACCTTCATGACAAGCTTCGTACTGAGTGATCTATCACACTTCTCTATCTTGGTGTCTTCAATCCAGAAGTTTTAGATGCAGCTCAAAGAAACCCAATTCACCGTCCTGTTTAGGACTTGGATCTGAATGGATATTATCAGTCTTGCAAAAGCTAAAGTGTTGCATTATATTAAACTCACAATGCCTTATGGCATTTACATGACAGCAATGCGAACAGCCAGGATCAAAGAAAACTTCGTACTCGGTAATCCATCACAGGCCTACCTTGGTGCCTTCAATCCAGAAGCACAATTCACTATCCTGTTTATTTCTTGAACTGATTAGGTGTACCAATCTTGTGAAAGTTGTAAAACATTATATTAGACCATCAATGCATTATGATATGCACATGATAGCAATGCAACACACTGTGAAGGATCGAATAAGAAGAGTGGCAGACACAGAAAGATAACACGAGATTAATGATGGCACCGTTGCACCCTAATCATTTATATAGTTCATGATAAAGATACATTGCTAAGCTCAGCTCTCTAATACGACATGTAAATTAGAGGACAGGTTCCACCTATAAATGAACAAAATGAAAGTGGGAAAGCCCTAAGAAGATTTGAGAGAACAAGTCACCCACTAAAGGTGTCACCAAAAATATAAGTCATTATTTGACCAAGTAAATAGCTCAGTTCTGATCAATAGCTCTCTAGAAGGCTTCTTCAATGCGTCTCGGGGGCTCAGACAAGGAGACCCGCTGTCACCCTTCCTATTCATAATCATGGCAGATGCTCTTGGGTGAGTGTGCACTAAGGCGGGCTTGGATGGTTCCATAGCCGGGATTCAGATAACCTGAGGGGTGGCAGAAGTCACGCATCAGCAGTTCGCTGACGACACTATGCTTTTTGGGATGGCGCAAGAAGGTGAGGCTAGGTGTTTTAAGCAGATCCTGGATCGATACTCAAGGGCTTCAGGGCAGGAAGTGAGTAGAGAAAAGTCTGACGTATTTTTCTTCAATTCCTCACCAGGCAGAGAAAACAACATCTTGAGGATTTTAGGTTTCAAAAAGGGAACTCTTCCGTGCAAATATTTAGGACTGCCTCTGGTCCGTGGACTACAACCTGGTAGATCCTGGGATGCACTGATAGATAGGGTTAAAAGCAAGTTATCCTCTTGGAAAAATAGATGGCTGTCATGGGCGGGGAGGCACACAATGCTGAAAGCAGTAATCGCAGCCATTCCCATCTACTTAATGTCTTGCCTTCCTCTTTCAAGCGAAGCAAGCAAGAATATTAACCAAGATATGAGGAGATTCTTTTGGCAGGGAAATTCCGAACAATATAAGTATCCCCTAATAAAATGGAAGAAAGTTTGCCAACCAAAAGCTAATAATGGAGCAGGAATGAAGAATCTCCAATTGCAAAATAGAGCATTAGGAGCCAAATTGGTCTGGGCAATGCATGAGAGGCCGAATCTTAAATGTGTAAGGATACTTAAAGCTAAGTATTTGGAGGATGAGGAAAACAGCCTATTTACAGCCCAAGTTCTCCCCTGCAGGTCAAGAATTTGGAACTTCATTAGGGCCAGCAGGGATGTGATCACTAAACACCTGTCTTGGGAAATCAGGGATGGAGGTAAAGCCCTTTTCTGGGAAGATTCATGGGAGGGCTACCCAAAATTGGAGGACAGGAGAGACCTTGACAGAGAAACAAATAACAAAAAATCAATGGGGAAGCAAAGTAAACTCCCAGCCAATCTGGAAAAATGTGCAAGATTTGGGTCTATCAGCAAGAGAAATCGAAGATTTTGAAGAAGCTTTAAAACTTCGGTCCATCTGTTTCAGAATAGGAAATGATGAATTAAGATGGACGGCTGCCCCTTCTGGCAAATACACTGTCAAGGATGGGTACTCTGCATTGTGTTCTCTAGAAGGGGTCGAGACAAATTTGCCAATCAAGCTATGTTGGGATAATCTTTGCCTTCCCAAAGCCGGCCTCTTCACTTGGGCTGCCTCTCAAGGAAGAGCGCTTACAGCTGATAGATTTATCAAAATGGGATATGCAGGGCCCTCTCGTTGTGTTCTTTGCAAGGCTGCTGAGGAGACAGAGGATCACCTCTTCTTACATTGCCCTTACACCTCCCACTGTTGGAATTGGCTCTGCAACAAATTACATTGGAATTCAGCTTTGTCTAGAAATCTGCTAGAATGGTTAACAGCCTGGCCTTCTCTTCACTCCAAAACAATGTTCGGAGGTCTATGGATCTGCTGCCCTTCTATTCTCATCTGGGAGGTATGGAAGGAGAGGAATAGGAGAATCTTCCAAGATAGAGAAATGCCCTTGCCATCCCTCTTGAACAAATTGGAATCAAGTATGGTCGAAGTGGTTAATGCAAGATTGGGGGAGCTGGGAACTAAATCTCGAATTTTTACAGGGTGGGATTCAGAAATGAGTAAGAAGTGGTCAGGGTTAAGAGCAGCAGAGATAGTTTATGATGGGAATATCAAATCTATAGAGGAGAGGAAATCAGCCAAGTGGTCACCCCCGAAGGCTGGATGGATGAAACTGAATTTTGACGGGGCAGCAAGAGGAAACCCGGGAGTCAGCGGTGCTAGCTGCTTAGTTAGGGATGAAAACGGAGTCACATTGGGGAAGTTAGCGGTGCCTCTTCCAGTAGGCACCAACAATGACGCGGAAATTCAAGCCCTCATTATTGGCCTCAGATTTTGCAAGGAACTGAAGATCAAGAAGTTAGCAGTTGAAGGGGACTCATTGATTATCATCAATGCTCTGAGATCGAGGAAGCTGATAAATTGGAGGCTACGGGCGAAGCTAGAGGTGGCTTTGCAATTGGTGGACAGCTTCGAACAAGGCTAGGTGGCAAGGCCGAACACGTAGGAGGTACGGCGGGCAGTTGGTATCAGACGAAGAGTTTAGTTGGCTATGTCAGATCAAATAATGGAAAGTGGAGGAGCCGTCACTCCAAGCAATTATGTCCTCCCACGTGAGACTCCAGAGACTTCCTCCACAAGCCAAGGAATGAAAGCATTAAGCAGCACAAGCTGGGCAAACAGGCATGCATTCATGGCTTGTTTCTCTGCATTCGTCTCCCTCCATGCCGTCACAATTTGCAGTTATATTTACAGCGGACGCCACCCCGTTAGGAGGTATGGACACACCAGTCGAGCTAACAAGCAGAAAGAGGCAAATGGCATTCCTGGGGAGGGTGATAGAGCTCCGATTGCAGAGGATCCTTTTGCGCTTGGACCCTTTGATGGTAGGCACAGTAAGAATGATTTTAGGCAGAAAATACATGGCAGGGAGCGAGAGATACAGGGTCGACTTGGACATTCCGTCCAGAGTCCTTTCCATGTTTCTGGAGCTCAGAACTCCCAAGGAGGAAGCAGAGACACTAATGAGGGCCTTGTTTATCCCGGAATTGTTAGGGAATTTGGAAGAAACCCTGCGAGGAGCTTCCCTGGGCGTGGGCATTCCGAGATCAAGCGAGCTGGTTTTGATTCATGATCCGGATGAGGTTTGGAAGCTCTGCCCCTTCATCCTAGATATCGGAGGACTCGAGCTCATAATTCTCAAAGAGCAGGCGCAGGTGGCTTTAACGTTCATCAAGGGGATGCTGGATATGGAGGACGTCGAAGGTTTTCAATGGGTAGCTGATTTCAACAATATGCTGATCGATTATGATAAGGAGTAAGGAATGTCTGTGAAGTTCTTGTTTTGATGTTTATAGTCTGCACTTTTAGATAGTTACTCAAGCTTCATTTTGGCCTAGAAAGCCTGCTAGTTTAGGATTGTTGAATTCAGAAATTTTCTTGCTCATGGACCCTGCGTGGCCACAATATAACTTTTTGCTCAATAGCAGCAGGGTTTGAAAGATAAACATTTGGAATTTGTATAAGACTAAGCTCAGCAAGAGCAGTTGTTTCTCCTTTTTAAAGCTTTATATATATATAATCTTCAGTACGGACCAAAAAAAAAATATTACACTACAACAAATCTCAAAGATTGCTTTCGGAGCTTTGTCATTTGCAGTATTCAACAAATGTTTATCTTTGTCCCTTCTCCCTTGATCTTAATTGATGGTTTTGGTAGAGGTACTCCAAGAAGCACTTTCCTTAGTAGTAACATAGTTGAAAACCCTTGACTTGGCACAAACTCAGCAGCCCAAAATTTTGACTCGGACTTGGGACTCAAAAAAATCTGGGCAAAAACTTGGCCAAAAACAGACACAGTTGCACAAAAAGAAAAAGAACCAGAGGTTAATGCATTTAGAGACCGCATTAAGTCTACTTTGAGCATCAATTTGTCATAATTCAAAGATTGCATGTCATTTGAGCCTCAGATGCTGAAATTTTGAAATTTCTGAGTTTCAAAAACAATACATTGTATTACTATAAAATAATAAATAATAATTGTTTAACTGTTGAAAATGGACATATGTCATAAATAGCCAAATACAATCTACATCCTCTTCTTCCCCATCAATTCCGACCTCCAAAGGCGTTCCAGTCACTCCTCTCACAGCTCAATTAGCAAATGTGGTAGAACAAATGAGCAAAAAAAGGTGAAATGAAATCATGTTTTAAAGCTCAGAATGTATTTTTTCCATGCAGGCGAGTTCAAGCACAGGACTCACAAGTTTGTATCTGAGACTCGCTGTTTTTTGCCGAAACACAGCCGTGACTTGGTGAGTACTCAGCCCATGAGTCATGTGTATATGTTTCTGACTAGACAAGTTTCTCCCCAGTGAGTCTAGTCGAGTTTCTGCATCTCAGTCCAAGTTTTCTGACTATGGGACCTATAACAAAGTATTCAGGATGCTCTAGAGCCAGATCAATGAACTGTTTCCAAGCCCACCTCCTGGTTGTCATTGCTCGATCACTTCCTAAGATTGGAGAACCCCTCAACTAGTTAACTAGAAGGCCAAGGCATAGACCTAAACAGTTTAAATATACATAACCATTGAATAAATGAATTATGTCCTTGATATATCCTTGAAACCCCTTACTTTAGTTAACTAGGAGATTTATCCAAAATATTAAACATATAAAATCACCCATAAAATAAAATAAATGTGTATGGAATACATGCTCATTGTTGCTAAATTTCACAACTTCAAGACTATCAAAGTATCCTTTCAAGAGAATACTTTGTGAAGTTATTTAAACAATCAACAAGATATTACAATGTCATTTATTATCACATTTATACTTTCTTAAAAAAATTGTGCTTGATGATACCTCAAAGTAACATCCACCATGTACATCCACATGTGAAACATGAGACTTAAATATAAGAGATACTTCTAAAAACACCTAGATGCACAGATCTAGCAAAATTATAGTTCCCATGAAATATAATTTCAAAGAACATCAAAGTTTAATTCTAGTCACGTGAAAATTTATGACAATTTGGCCAGCACACAAAGAATTTAAATAGCAAATAGCAAAGAGTAACGCAAATAATAGGCATACAATAAGCAGTGTTCCATGGGGATATGTCCCCCAAGAAAAATTGTTGTATCTAGAGGCAAGGGCATTTTTGAGACGCCAGGACAGCAGGGAAACATCCCTTCGTCGTGCCACAACCATTGTCACCATGTAGGAAACGTCTCTGGGACATTTCCCTCAAAGAGGAGATGTTTCCGGGCATCCCCCTGATGGGGATGTTGAGGAGATGCTAGGATGTCCCTAGAACCCTCACAAAACTCATCCACGTCCAGGAAACCTGCAGCCATCCCCCACATCTGGTACTTGAAAAAAATACTTTAAAAAAAGGGATTTTTTTGAAATGTGGTCCACTAACCCTATTCCTAATAGTCTACTAGGCCCCACCTACACCCTAAACACTCAAAAAAAGCTATAAAAACTGCATAGCCCTCATCATTTACTCCAGTCAGATCCTTCAACTTCACTATTAGTTCTCTAAAGAATGAAGATTTGGTTAGAAATACTGAAATAGTGAGGCCTTGGTGCTGGAGAAAACATAGTGATAAAATTATGAAAATGGCATGCAACATGAAGTTCCTTGTGGTCTCAAAGGCCTTAATTTGGGCTTGGTGGTAGGGCTCCGCCCCTTGACCCCACCCTATATTGCGATAGGGAACGCGCCAAGGGCACTACTCCCGAACTCCACAAGGGACACAACCCCTCAGCCCCACTGGAGGCACTGCCCCCAAACCCCTACAAAGGGTGCTAACCCTCAACCTCCCTAAGAGCAAACAAACCCCCGCCAGCCATTGTTCCCCTGCTATCCCCAAACCAAGGTCCTTGGTCCCCCAATCCCCTATTCCAAAAGTCCATGGAACTATGACAATAAGTTAAAATAGCCAGCATTAATTTATTAAGAAGAAGATGCTGGGTTGGAGATGTTAAGCTTTCCTAAAACCGAATTGGGAATGAAATTCATTTTAAAAGCTGAGGCAGGCTGCATGGCATATACATAAGATTTGGCTTCAAAGTCCACATTAATATGACTTGAAAGTTGTCTTACAAAAAATGGATATGGCAAACAATTTTATATAGATATATGAATATTTGGATTAGCGTGTCAATTATAAGGAAAATAACTGTACTAGGCATGAAAGAAACAAAATTACAATATAGATTTACCAAGATGCCTGTACACTTGAAGCAGCTGCCAAAATCATGTGATTATTTAGAGCTACAAGGCATCTTTTATCATCCTCCTGTATTGATCTGATGAATAGTTTTAAGGAAAGCATGCAAAAGGTCAAAGGTGTAAAGGGTCTAATCATAGATTAAAATTTCAATTTAATGCTATAATTGATAATCATCAGTGTTCCATGGATTCTCAGAATGGGGGGATGCAGGGACACGTTTCAGGGACAGCAATTTCTTCCCCATAATTTAAGGACAGTGGGAGGAAAGCAGCCAAAATAATATATAATACTTGAAAAATTAATTATTAAAAATAATTTTTTAAAAATTGCAATTTATCATTTATGCAAATAGTTTGATGACCAATTGAACTAAAATTCCAAATACTATAAATCAAAATAGTTTATAACATAGTAGAATTACTCAGACTTGTCAAACCAAAAGTATAAACTGAATTCAATTACTCTAGATTTTATTGGCAAAAAGTCAAGAAAATGCTTGTTTTCCATCCAATGCAGCCCAAACCAAGTTTTTTTTTGCTTTTTCAAACAAGAGCAGGGATCAACCCCCTGCAAAGTCGAGGCGCAACACCCTAGGCACATGCCCTGTTGCAATACAAGCCAGAGTTGAGGGGTGAAGCCCCTGCCACCAAACCCAAATTAAAGCCTCATATGCAAATGCCATGGTGTACTCCCCATCACTAGAACTACTAAATCCATTTTTAAACCCAAATCCCCAAGGCAAACCATTTCTGTGTGCTTTTTAAGCTGGTCTTTTCTAATATCACCTCTAAAAAAATTTATATTTATTTTTATTTTTGCAATGATATGATAAAATACACCAAACCCTAGCACAATATTATAATATTTTGCACAAAGGGATTATAGCCAATATCAAACCCTAGTACATCTTACAATAATTTGCACAGAGAGATCACAATAAAATATCAATATGAAACCCTTATTGCTTTATTGTTGAAAACTGCCCAGAATTACAGCCAATATATTTATTCTTCAAATCAACTATAGTATTCATAAATGTTCATTTATTACATGCCAAAATATGGCCAATTGGAACAATATAAATGGCAGCTCAAACTACTTAAATTATTACAAAATATCAATAAACCCTAACCTCAATGTATGTCAGATTTAACCTCTTCAATTACTGCGTTTATTACCCAGAAATTTGCAGCGATCTCCTCTGGAATAATTGGTTCTAATATTCTTAATTGAAATTCCAAATGTCTGCAAATGAAGCTCCAATGCAACCCCTAGATGAGATTGGCCCAAGAACCCGGAGGTTTTCGTCCCCATGCTCTGTTGGAAACCCAGAGGGTTTTCGTCCTCCGAACTCCTCAATCACAAGGGTTTTCGTCCTTAGATTGCGTGTTGAACACAAGGCACAAACCATAGAAGCAGATATCTTTAAAATATCCCAATATATTCCAATATATCTTTTCTCAGTAGGTTTCCCGACATTTTCTTGAAAATATTGCAAGTTTTTCAAAATATCTTTGACTGTGACGTTGACCAAAAATTTCACCCATATATTACAAAATTATTGGTGATATATCACCGGTAATATAACAATAAATTAGTCTTTTTTCTATATAAGCATCAGACCTGCAATTTTTTTATCATTCTTCTCTAGAACTTTATAAACAGGTTATACACCTTGAATTGTGTAAGTAGCTGTTAAGATTTCCAGGTTCCATTATTGTATAGCAATTAGATTTGTTGCAAAAAGGACAACAACAATTATTGTTGTTATTTCAAAAATGAACATCATTATCTACAGTTGTGAAGATACTTGGTATAATTGGATTTGAAAACCTTGTGAATAGGAAACATGACTATTGTTATTGTGATTAGTGATTATCACTATTGCCTTTGATAACAGCAAAGGCTGCTGTCATTGTTTATGATTCATGTGCATAGTCATTACTAGACAAAATTGTCAAATGATTATGCTATCCTTTGACTTGTCAATGTTATTGCATCACAAATGTTAGTGTTGTCATGGACTTTCTGTAATTTGTAAGTGCTTATCACTGGATATTGTTGTCGTTATTTCATTTGTAAAATAGTTGTATTGAGGCAATTGTTTGGCAATTTTCATTGTTACATATCAGTTGTTAATAATGTTGTTCCACTTGAGATTGTTGTCGTCATAGTCTTTTGACATAACTATTATTTTGTGATTAGTAATCTTCTTATGATCACTGATCGGTAGCATTCTGTCATTATTGTGACCTGTACATTCTTGATCAGTACGGTGTTCAGTAGCATCCTTATTAGTACTGTGATCAATTAATATGGGCATCAATACTGCTGTCAACATTATAGGAAATATTACTGATCAAAATGATTAAAATGAATCATCGTTAAGACAAAACATTTATGTCCTAAAATGCTTGGCACTACTGTAAATTTAAGAGGTATTTGATGAGGTTAGGGAGACTGTTGTTGTGAACTGTAGTTACCATTTTGTGTTTGAATTAGTCTCTTGGACTTGATAGTTAAGGAGAACGATAGGGTTAACAAGTTGTATTTACATTAGTTGTGTTCTATGGCATTACCGGTTCATTGTCATCATAGGAGTCATCTATTAACTTTGTTAAAGAGATTTATATTACAGCATTTGTAATCAGCGATCTCAAAATTAATGAGAAAAATCTATATTTCAAAATTCATGGTGTACACTCTCGTTTACTTTCATGCTCTCACTTTCTGTGCAATTAGAGTGGCTTTAAATGTAAAAAAACATCAGTTATTTCCTAAGTTGCAGGGTTTGCCTGCCCCCTGGCCGGATCTGGGTGTGAGGTGCGATCCGGTGCCTCTGCAGATGCAGACAGGGTGTGGCAGAATGGAGATGGGTGCATCCCGAACGCACCCGGGCTGTCAAGGTTCGAACCCGGGGTGCAAAAACAGCAACCGCGATGAACCGACGACGCACCCGGCGTTAAAAACGCCAAAAATGAATTTTTTATTTATTTTTTAAAACATTTAAGTCACTTTTATGATTTTTTATTTCTTCTAAAAAGCAAAACTAACCCTAAAAACACATTATAAACACAAAAGCTTTGCCATTTCAACTCATTTCTTTCCAAAACACAAAAACTCTCCATTGTGGCTAAACTCAAAAATTTCTTTGTGATTGAAGAAAGAAGCTTGAAGATTGAATCTTGAAGGTTGGAAATCTATTGCACCACCATTCCTACTCATTTCCAAAGGTTTAGAGGCTGCCAAGAAGATCAAAGGAGGAGATTTTTGCAAAGAGGTAGGTTTTCTTTTCATTTTTTTTTTTTTTTGAACAACGAACAGATTCTTTTCAACTTGTTTTTTTTTTTTAATCTTAGTTTATATGAATCATGAATGTATCACCATGCTTTTGTTTTTATTTTGATTCTTGAATGTTTTCATTGTTTTGTTTACAAAACTTATTGCCACACTCACAGGAATCACAATGGCAGCTAATTCTAGCTCCGTATCCCAATCAAAATTCAAAATCGATCCACAGTCACCACTTTGGAGGCATGTTGAAATGATACAACAACAGCCAGGTGGTGGGAGTTACATTTGGAAATGCAAAGGTTGTGATGTGCAATATAATAGTTCATTCAGTCGGGTGAAAGCCCATTTGTGTAACATCCCTGGAATAAAAAACCTATACCACAAGAGCAAGTGATGGCATATATCATGGAACAACAAGCAACAGATGAAGTAGCAAGCCGTAAATCAATAGCAAACTTGTCAAGGAAAAGAGGCAGAAATCAAGGAATGGAGCCTCCATCTATTCCAGTTCCATTGTTGTGATAGAGAGCCACCCATTTTTGGTTACTCCTCAAGAGCAACCCACAAGCACTACAAACAAGAGACCAAAGGGACCTTTGGAAACATCATTTCAAAAGGAGGCTCGAGATATTGCTGACCAACATATAGCCAATGCATTTATGCAAATGGTTTGTCATTCAATGTTGTTCGCTCCCCATGTTCGAAAGAGATGGTGAGAAAAATTAATGAGGCTCCAAAGGGTATAAGAGCCCAGGTTATGAGAAGGTGCATGGCACCTTATTGGAAAATGAGGTCAAGAGTATAGAAGATGCATTGAAGCCCATAAGGGATTCATGGAGTGAGATAGGTGTGTCGATTGTCTCTGATGGATGGAAAGATGCAAAAAATCGGCCCTTGATCAATGTCATTGCAGTATCCCCTAAATGGGCAATGTTTTTGAGAGTTGTGGATTGTGAGGGGCAGGTGAAGGATGGAGAATTTATTGCTAAGATCCTCATTGCAGCCATTGAGGATGTGGGACCTCGTAATGTTGTTCAAGTGATAACAGACAACGCAAAAAATTGTAGAGCTGTTGGGTTGTTGGTTGAGAAACGATATTCACATATCTTTTGGACACCTTGTGCTGTCCACTCTCTCAATTTAATGCTACAAAAGATTGGGAAAAAAATTGATTGGATTAGAGAGTTGTATGCAAAGGCCGAGGGCATACAAATGTTCATCACCAACCACCACATGTCCCAAAGCATATTTAGATCATTTTCAACATTGGAGTTGTTGAAGGTAAGTGAAGCAATATATTTTTTAAATTTTTCATAGTGCTTTAATTTCACATATTCTAATTATTCTTAAAGTTTGTTTTTAAGTTTTTAAATGTTTAAATTTTAATTATTGTAATTTTTATATTTCAATAGGTTGCCGAGACCCGTTTGTGCCTCAAACACAATTGCCTTGAGACGACTTGTGAAGGTCAAATAGGCTCTTATCAGCATGGTAACAAGCACTAATTGGTCCATATGGAGGCAAAGCAACACTGAGAGGGCAGCAAATGTTAAGGGAATGATCCTAAATGACTATTGGTGGGATCGTGTTCAGTATCTCCTTAGTTTCACCAAGCCGATTTTGAGCATGATTCGTTATACGGACATGGACAAGCCTTGCATGGGGGAGATATATGATGGCATTGATTCAATGATAGAGAAGATAAAGACCATCATAAATGAGAAGGAGAAAGATCGTCAAGAAATTCTCTTCAACCAGGTGCATGAAATTATTGAGGCTAGATGGAACACAATGACAACCCTGTTGCATCTTCTTGCATTTGCATTGACTCCAAAATATTACAGCAGTGAGATTCTTTCGATATCAAATAGGGTTCCCTCGTGTAGAGATTTTGAAGTGTCTGATGGGTACAAGGCAACATTTCGTAGACTCTTCCCTGATCCACATTTGCATGATATGGTCACGAATGAATTCATTGTTTTTGTACACTCCAATGGTCAAAGCATTGAGGCTCTTCGTGATAAATTCAAAAAAGATGCTCACAATTGGTGGTACTTTCATGGCCAACAATTCCGGTGCCTACAACCTCTTGCAATCAAAGTTTTATCACAGGTACGTTTACTAAATTTATATGATTTTTATGATTTATCTTAAAGTCTTTTTAAAATTTGAACTTTGAAGTTTCATAATTTTTAATTATTATAAATTTTATAACTTGTAAGTTTTAACTTTTTAGGTTTTTATTTTTAACTCTTTCTCTCTACTTTGTCTTCATAGGTTGCTAGTTCCTCTCCATCTGAGAGGAATTGGAGCACGTACTCTTTTATCCACTTGATAAAGCGCAACCGATTGCACTCCAAAAAGGCAGAGAATTTAGTGTATGTGCATTCCAACTTGCGCCTCCTTTCGCACAAAAAGCAAGACTATGAGGGGGAATCAAAGTTGTGGGATGGGGAGCCAGAGCAAATTGACATGGATGCTTCTACTTCCCAATCCCAACATGTTGCACTTGAGGGATCAAAGAGAGAGCACACTTTTTCAGCGAGTGCCACGAGTGGCAGTGGTGTTGGTTGTGGTTCTTCAAATGATCTTGCTAATGTCCAAGATGATGATGATGATGTGGAGGATTTAGCAAATCCATATGATGATTGACATTTGTCATTTGACATTGAAACAATGAAAATTGATTGTTGAACATGATATTATTATTTTGAATCTTGTTATTGAACTTGAAGTTCGAGTTTTATGTTTTATGATATTCAAGTTGATGGTGGTTTTGTTGATTATATGATGCTATGTGGTGTTCTACACTCTATTCTTGCATTTCTACACTTAATTCTTGCTTCTATGCTTAATTTTTTTGTGTATACATATATTTATATATATATATATATATATAAAAAAAACACGAACCCAACCCCCAAAAAAAATTTTGGCTGAACCCGCGAACCCGAACCCGAACCCACACCAGAACCGGCAACTTAGGTTATTTCTTGTGTTACCCGAGGACATGTCCCTGGCCAAATCAAGGTCATCCTCAGCAAGGGACGATGCGGGGACAGGTCAGAAACGTCCCCCCACTGTCCCCTTTTTTTTTCGGAAACGTACCGGGGACTTCTAGGGAAACGCCAGAAACGTCCAAGGATGCCTAGCCATCCCCGAGACATTCAAGGGACGACTGGACATCCCCTATGGCCTAGCATTTTTTTTTTCAATTTTTTTAAAGAAAACATAAAAGTAGTGAGCCTGACTCCAAGCCGAGCCTTCCAGTAGGAAACACCAATACAACGCTAGATGCAGTGTAATAGTCTGACACCATCATGTTCAATTTATAACTTCTTAGCAGTAGTATTTCCATCATTTAGTGGTTCTTTTTTTTCTCTTTCCTTGTAGCTTCATTTTGAGTTTGATAAGATTCATAATTCAAGATATGGCATCCTTCATTTGCCAAAATTCTTGCGTAGTTTGGCATATACGAGCCATTCATCTTGCAAGGTTCACTACCTGAGGATTCCTAAATTTTAAGCATGTACAGGTTGATTGTTGATGCCTGGATGAAAACTCACGAGCATTGCTCTTTGTGCTGCAATAAAGCATTTTACTTTTTTCCTTCAATCCAATGGCTATGACAATATTATTGTATTTCATCTAAGAAAGATATATATTATCATTTGGTCCTCCCAAAAAAGCTTATTATGAGAGTTAAGATTCCAAAATGACCATTTGGGCAAACACTCTTCAATTTAAAGGCCGTTGTGATTATCAAAGTATGCATTCATATTAAGCAGATATTGGAATCGAGTATAATATCAAACCCAATGTGATGCAATGTTACAAGATGCTAATTAGGGACAACTGCATATTTATATTTTCTATATTTTTGTCATTTTGTACTTGAACTTGAAACTTGTAGCATTTGGGCATTTTGATGTATTTTTAATATTATATATATGCTTATTGTCAATGAATGCAATTAAATTTTGTTAGTTTGTTTGTTGCTCTCATATGAAATCTCAATTGAACTCTAATATTACGTGTTATGGTTCTATGATGTATATGATGATTGTCTTATCAATGCTATCATATGAATATTTGAAATTTTCTATATTTTTTAAATTTTCCCTATTTTTTTTAATAGTCGCCCCCTGTCGTCCCCATCCCTGAAACACGTCCCCCCTGTCCCAAAAACTTGGGGTAACATAGGTTATTTCTCTCTTTTTTTTAGTTTACTGCATTTTTTGGGTTACCAATTTTTTGGGGATTTCTTTTTATAATATCCCAAGAAACTGAAAAATATCTTTATCTTTTGGGATGCCGAGAAATTCCCGAAAATGATATTTGCTTCTATGGCTCAAACAATATGAAGAAACTGAATAATAATCAACATATCTTTCTTTGATCCTTTGCCTTGCTCATATAGACTGCTTGGCTCCTCTCTTTTCCCTCCAAAAAGATGCCTTTTTAGTTTCTCCTTTAGCCTTTTCATATTATTGGCTAAATTAGATAATAACTCCTCACTTTTAATATTATAATATCTCTAGGAGTTATAAAAGTCACTTTTCTATAATAACATTTAAGTTGTCCCCCTTTATGTACCTTAAGGACTTAACTTAAAACATTATTATTAGATCATTTTCTAACTTTTGCTTTTAGCCCACGAGGAATAATTAAGGAATGAGTGGAATGAGCTTTTTGGACTCCTTGCTTGATATGTTACAAAAGGGGACATTACATTTTTTATAAGATATAAGAAACACAGAAGAGCATTATCAAATGCGCTGAACTTAAGTGGAAAAAGTAGAAATTCACAACTTAACCAATTTGCAAACATTGATAGAGAAATCAAACTTAAGATGATTGATTATTGTATCTGGATAAAATTCAAAGTTTTAGAAAAAATATTAAAATCAACTGATATTAAGTTAACAATTTTTATTTTTATTTTTTTGAAATTAAGACTGAATGAAGAGAATACTGTAGGGGTTACAGAGGAGTGGATGCATAATAGATGGTGTGGGGACCAAAGGTGAGGATTGCAGTTGAAGAGGTGGAATATCATCATTCTTTTTATTTCCTTTCTTCTCTACTTTCATTTTGTCTGCTTCCCAGGAAATAGTAATTGAGGATTCAAAAACTCGCAGAACATTCATGAAAAAGAAAATTTACAGAGCTTAACTGCAATTTAAAAAATGAGTTTTTTTATTTTCATAAATGGCATGGGGATGGCAGGGCGTCCCCAGACACTTCTTGCAGAGGAGAATGTCCCCAGGGACGTCCCCTGCACTGCAGGGCCATTCCAAGGATGGCCTCTTTGCAGGTGACGCCAAAGGTTTCATCCCCATTCCACTGTCCCTGGGACAGCCTGTTCTGCTGTCCCCAAGATCACCCCATTCCAGGTGCAGCAAACACTGAAAATCACAGAGTTGTACCATCCTCTATAACCAACTAAGCAGTATTGACCTATCAGATTTGAGAAGACTATAGACATCAGACACAAGACATGAAACATAAAATTGAGATCTGCAGAAAATATGACTAAAAACGTAGAAATGGGTGAATTTATAAAATTTAGAATTGCATACTAATTTATATTTTTTTAGGAAGTTGAGTAACGGTTGAATTTCTCCTTTAAAAAAAACATATGTTAACAAAGAAAACAACACTGCTAAAATAGAAGCCTTCCCAAATTATGATGTAAAAAGAAGCAAGAAAAGTTAGAAAGGACAGCATGACAAGAAGTTAACATAAAAGTTATAAATATTACATCAACATAGCAAAGACTTTGCCATGTGTAAATTCATTTAAAAAAAGAAACAAACAAATAAATATGTTAGCAAAACACGGAACAAGAATTCTGAGAACTTAAACTTTTGCAGTTGACAATCACTGGCAACTGCAATCAAGTTAAAAGAGACTCACAAAATATTTTTCAATGATAAACAAATCCATTAAACAATTTACAAAGTCATTTGCAGACAAGAAAAGTGATGCAATATATCAGTAATAAGGATCTTTTATGACGAGTCTTAAAACTAGCAACTGCTAAAGCTGCTTTATCAGATCAATGGGCAGTGAAGCCTGGCAAATAACATGCAATCAAGAAATGCCGAATATATTTATTGACAACAGCCTGGATATTTCTAATCCTACCTCAATTTGATTGTGATTAGAATAATACTAAGTTACAGCTACAGCTACAGATATGGGTATGGTTATGGGGATTTGGGTATGCCAATACAGCACAAAATTAGGGGTTGGTACGTCCAAACAAAATATATATATATATACCTAAAAACAGGAATTAAGTTCAGACAACCACATAAAAAGCATAGAATAAACAAAACAACCATAAAAACACTACTTCGATCTCAATTTGTCAAACTCAAATGTCATGATAGATAGATATTCATTGTTCAATATTAAAATTTAAAATAATGAATCAAAATTCATCATGTTTGTTTTTGTGTTTTAAGTTGTTCTGAGGTTCATTTTGGGGTTTACGATTAGGTTTTCAAGTTAACTAGTCAAACTTGAGGACCAAAAAACAAAACAAAAAATGTGTGAACCCTGGAGAATCACTCAGGCCACCCGGATGATTCCAGGATGCAAAACAGTACCCAAGGCAATTCTGCAGGGTCTTACCTGAATGCAACTCCAGGATGTTTTGTACCCGATTCTGGGGGTTTTGGGGGGCGATTAAGTAACATGGGAATAAGAAATTGAAATTATTTTTCCCTGATGATGTTTTCATTACAAACTGTTCCATTTTCCTGGTTCCTATAGCAAGGAAATGCCAATTGAAACAACAAAATTAAATATCTTGACCCACTTGCTGCCCATTGAATCCATGCATATTGTTGGGATTTTCACCATCTTCTGCTAAAACTCCAACTGTATTTAGTATAAAAAGAGAAGGCAGCCCTTAACTATTCAAATCATAACTTCTCTGCACGGTATATTGTACAATTTAACGGGATGGTTTCCCACAGAAGTGTTCAAGGAAATGAAAAACTCATAAGCATCAACCTTTTCAAATACACTCTACAATGTAATGTCTACAACTAGTAAGTACTTGAAGATTCATTTGCAACTACAGAAGGAATTTTGATTTTCACAGTAGCTACATTCAGGTCACATCAATTTAGTCGACAAGATACTTTAAAATATCAAAATTGTAAAAATAAGATAGTATTTCACCTTGATCTCCAACTTGCCAACTTTTGCTTGTGTAACACTTAAAGCTGGAGGAAGACCAGCACTCGCATGCAATGCATCCCCATTGATATCTTCTCAAAAAAACCATAAACATAATAAGAAAATGGATAGAAAGAAATGCACAACTAAAATACTGAAAATTTACATCATTTAGGAACAACAATGCTGAAACATAAGTTTTGTTTTCTATTACAAGCTAAAAACAAATGGGTACCTCTCTAGTCATAATGCATATTCCTTTAAAGTTTGATAAATATTTGCCCTTCTCATAAAAAAGAATATATATGTGACAGCTATTCTGTCAGATTGAATGAATCTAAATTGGTTTATTCAATGCAGCAGTTTCATATGTCAAATATGTTCGAGAAGCACTTACCATAAACAAGAATGCACATTAAAGTTAATAGCAAATTCAAATATGGCTTAGTTTTTTTCAAGTTTTGTGGTTTATCAATATCATAAATGAACAATAATGTCAACAAAAGATAGAATAACCACCTAAGTTTGAAAGCTGAACAGTTCGTCCTTGTAGCTTAAACTGGTCTCTTGAAAATGAGTTTAGCCAATACTTGAGCGTAGACTCTAATGCCATCGCTAGGATCGACTCCATATTTAGCTTCTGTTGTGAACTTCAACCAACTAACAGACCACCAAATCAAAGATCTTAGAAACAGCTCAAAATAAAACAACCATAAAGATGTGATTAACCAAGATCTATGAGAAATGTGTTGCCTAGTTAGTTAGACAAATAAACTCTTCCATTCACAATGGGACTAGAAAGTATCAAGTTACAACAGAAAAGTACCAAGGTAAAAGAAATCTAGGTGCTAAAAATAAAAAACATTAAAACTATAAAACTGTAACTAGAGGGTGTAAACCCAAAGCAGTTAAACCCCAAAATCACATGGTCACGTGCAAATTGCAAAATACAAATAGCCATCAGAAGAATTGGCCTCTATGATCTTGACTAAACAACTTTGCTATTCGTGGAGATCAAACTCATGGGCAATCCACCAACCAAATCGTACAACTTAGAAGTATATGCATCCCACGTGAATTATCTCAATTAAGGATGTTCAACTAGATCCTATCTCTGAGAGCTGTGTCTGTGAGGAATTACAATCAACCAGAAAGTCCGACAGCATTATAGGCAGTAAAACCTCTTTCTACCATCAGCATGAATGATATCAGTCAAAGAATATGTACAGCATTTAGGTCTACTTCAGGTGGATATCAACCTCACAGCCCCCACTAGGTAAAGGGCACAGAGAAAGCACTAAAATAAGCCCAGTCAAGGTCATTTTCCAAATACGGATGTACCAGACAAACTATATTAGCCATGGCCATCCGCTAAACACACAATGCAAATGCACCACAGAAGCCCTATTAGCCAAGTGTCGCCCACTAACCATCAATTTAAACCCAGATGAAGTCAAATCCCATATACTCCTATATCAGGGCTTTTCCATAGAGATAATACTAGTTGGACGATCCACTAACCAAATGCCACAACTGACAAGTAAGTTAGGGCCAGACAGAGTGACTTGGATTGCAGATCAACCTCAGGTCCAAGCTAGGCAAAGGACAGATAGTTATTTTAAAATACTCCCACGTAAACCTAAATCCCCAAAAATTGAATTACCAGACAAACCCAAGCAGCCAAGTTCCATCCACTCGTAATCAGAATAAACTCATTTACACCAATTCCACATACTTCCATAAAAAAAGTGGAAAGTGATGCCAAGTAAACCATGCGATGCACCCATCAAGGCTTGCCCATGGAGATCAAATTCATAGCCAGTGCAGTAACCAAATGCCACAGACGTTACAATAAAGTTAAAACCATTCAGGGCTCCTTTGTGCAGAGACCAGCATCACCGTCCCTTCCAAGCAAATAAAACACACAGTAAACACAAATTAAACCCCACTTAAGGCCGCTTCCCCACATGTTCATCTACCTGATAAACCCGATCAGCTATGTAACAACCCAAATCACCATCAAATTAACCCCAGAAAGAGCTTTGTGAATGTGCAAAACATTACTCTCAAGCTTCCCAGATAATTGTCCAAAGCATCACTACTCGCACTTATCTCACAGTGGAAACTAAAATCATACTAAAAACAGATGAAAAATACAAACTACTACACTCAATCCTTACCATAGACCACAATTACAGATTTAAAACCTCCCAATTTGAAAAATCACAGCCTCAAAGGCTGTGAACTCCAACGACAGAGCTTAACAAAAATTCAAATTAATTGCAGGAATAATACATACCCATTTGAGTTGGATCTGTGCGAATCTGAAAACAAACAAGAGCTGAACCAGGAACCCTGTAATGCACAAAAAAAATGGATCTAATCTGTCCTCAAATTTCGCGTCATTTGCGTGTAGACAGTGCATTTGCCAGCCTGAGACTCCAGCCTAATTGTTTGACGCAAAGGGTAGTCAAGTACAGTGTAATTGCGAGACAAGGTAGCAGATCTAATCATCGTCTCTGAAATTTTCACTCGCCAAACCCTGCAATCCAGCCGACATTGCTGTTAAATTTCACAAAAGTTGGGCCTACTTTTTCATATTATTATTCTATCATATATCACGTCGTACATTCTCAGCACTGAGGCCTTCGTCGATTATTTAATCTACCAGACATGATATTTCGACCGATTTTTTTTTGATATTTCCACATATACCTATTTACATTTACATTTTTTGTTTGTTTTTATCTGAATTTTTCATCGAGTCATCTTCACTTTAACTTTTTCTTTTCGTCTTAGCTGTGTAAGACCTGAATGGGATTCCGAATCTAATTTCACTTTTTTTTTTTATTGCCCTCTTCTTTATGGAGAGACGTGCTCATCCATCCCTTAAGCCCTAATTTGTGGCTTTCCCGCCCCAAATTAAAAATCGTGGCTTTGAGACGTGTGGACGTGAAAAGTAGTTTTGGACTTGTTTAAATTTGGTGTTTTTGTTCTAATAGTTTAGTGTTTAAATGTAATTTAATTTTGTGTTTTTAGTGTAATAGTTTAGTTGTATATTTTTATGTTAGAGTTTAGTGTTTAAATGTAATTTAATTTTGTGTTTTTAGTGTAATAGTTTAGTTATATATTTTTATGTTAGAGTTGGTATTCAACATGATTTTAATTATGGATTAACCAATTCAAGTGTAAAATATTCAAATTTGAATATTAGGGTGTTGTATAGAAGGACAAAGCCCTGGCTCATTTAATTGTCCATCATCTATCAAGGCATAACATTATTATTTGCATTTCATTTAACTAGTCAAGATACTATTGGATAGTTGATAAGTACATATACAAATAGCCATGTAGCTAAGCACTACACAAGATGATTTTAACAAATATATATATATATAATTGCACAGTCTTGGCTAATAGAACTATTTTTTTATTGGATTAAGTATAATATAAGGAAAATTACAGGAGACAGTTGTAAGAACAGTTATAGACAAACAACTAAGCTACAAAAGCAAGAGCTCGGTTTAAAAAGAGGGCAGTTTGGAACTAACCAGTCATTTTAAGAAGCTTGGAACTTTTCTCACATGATCCCACTAAAATAACACTATTTATATATGTGTCTATTGGCCATCCAATGACACCTATCAGTAGTTTATAATATTCTATGTAAAATTAAGATTACCCTCCTTCCACACAAATTTATAGGAAAATTTCAACCAAATAACTAACAATAAAAACCCTCTACTAAAACCTATTAGCAGATTATAAATAGAACTATTTATATATGTGTCTATTGGCCATCCAATAACACCTATTAGTAATTTATAATATTCTACATAAGATTAAGGTTACCCTCCTTCCACACAAATTTATAGGAAAAATTCAACCAAATAACTAACAATAAAAACCAATGAGATTTAAAGTCTAGGATATTTAATGTCACATTGAATGGTTCATAATCAAAATGCTAAAAAAAATGAATCTAAGTGGTTAAAATGTATTTCATGAATATTTTAAATTAAAAAACTATTAATTCCCAAGTAAGAAAAGCTAACTGCTTCTAAAATGACCTTTATCCAATTTATTATAAGATAGGCTTTTAGAATAATTGTGTAGAATAAAATTATAATGTTATTAAAAAAATAAGCACTCTTATAATGTCATGTTTTAAAAGTTTAATTTTTTTAATGATAAATAGTGCTATACTTTAATATTAATAAAATAAAAATATAATACACTTCATATAAAAACAAGTGGAATAACATCACACCCCAAAAGTCTATGCTAAAATCACAAAAGGATAGAAAAAAAGAAGCTACACACTAAAAAGTTTAAATATTGATATTTATGTTAATTTAAAAAATAAGTTAATGAAAAATGAGGCATGAAAAAGAATGATATATTTAAATGTTGAATATGTATAGATTGCATTGCTAAGTAAACAAATATGTAGAATGAATTTAATTAGTGAGAAGACAAGTAGGATTATTCAGTGGGGGCTCTGTTGGTGTTTCGAGGGTTTCTTGACCCTCCGTGATCCACTGGTAGTGGCCTCTCCGTACTTCGTTTCCTTTCATTTGTGAAATCTGTTGCATTTTCCCATAGTTTTCTCTGTATAATCTGGTCATAATAGTTAAGTTTTGAGGGTTTTATGTCTTCATTGGTCTTATTGTTTTATTTCTTTCATATGACTATGTTATGTTGTGTTTATAAAATATAAATTTTTGTGTGCATTTCAAATTCATTTCCCGCCTAGATCTGTGACATCAACACCCATACCCTCGAGTCCTATTGCCCTTGGGCCGCTAGAGGAAGGACACTTCGTTTACTCTGGGAGTTATTGTTGGTGTTAAGTGGATTAATGGAGAAGCCAAAGGCTCTTAACTCCGGCACACTTGATGGGTTAGAGGAAACCCCAAAATCTTACAGTGAAGCCCTGCGCTCCGAGGATGCCAAAGCACCGCATCAAAATGCAGGCTTTGAGGTTGACGATTCACTCAGAGGAGACTGTGGAATCCCCAACGGCCAGAAGAGAGGAGGTGAAGGAGTCAGAGGAAAGAAAGGTGAGGACTTCTATTTACCTAGGATCCTCTCTCTCAATCCAAATAGTGATATGAAAAAAGCCTTATCGGCCGAAGAGTTAGATAGGCTTAAAAATGTTGCAATATTCTTTGTGTGCTTGAATGTTGATAAACTTCCTTCAAGAAGGTTTTTTGATAATTGGTTGGGCTTGATTTGGGGGAGAAAACTGGGGATTCGGATTTCTTTCTGTAGAATGGTCAAGCCCGGTTTATTTGTCATCTTCTTGAGATCCCATAACATGTAGAAAAGAGTCTTGGAGAGGAGCTTCTGGAATATAGGCCAAACTTTATTTAAAGCCTTTCCATGGGCACCAAATGTTACCCACAATGAAATCTTGTTTTGCACAGCCCAAAAATGGTTTATTATTAAAAATGTACTCGAACAAATGTGGAGTTTCCTGCCACAAATGATAGAACCCATCGAGAAAGTCCTAAGGATTGATGAGACTAGGGTTTCCCTACCTCATATGAACGCAAGAGTTCTTGTTGCTTTGAAAATTGGTGTTGCTATTCATGAAATTATTGAAGTTTGATGGAATGATAAAAGAATTCAATGTGAACTTGTCTGGCTAGGGGGTTTGAACTCTTGTTTTCTATGCAAATGGAAAGTCACCAAAAAAAGGACTATCCAATCTTAATCAAAAGAAAATCCAAAGAAGGGGGTCAATTTGATGCCAACATGTCTGATAAAAAAGTGGATAAAAATGGTAAGGGGGAATCTGGTGATTCCTCTAAAAATAGGGAAGTTAATCTCCCTTCTGTGTTGGAAGAGCATGATGTTATGCATTATGCTCACCCTTTGAGGCTGGATAGCCTTCCTTCTAATATGGATGTGTCTATGCAGCCTGAGTGTGGGCGCAATGGTGCTAATAAGTTTAATATGGGCAGTGCCTCAGAGGAAGAGTCTGTATCTGCTATAGTTATTGAGGCCACTTTAAACTCCCCTAAAGAATGTGCATTAGAAGATTTAGAAGCCTCTAATGAAGATAAGAGTGATAATGTTGCCTGCCCTAGGGTTGGGTTAACAGATGCTCCTAACCCTAATAAAAGCTCCCTGTTGGGGAATGGTTTTATTATGTATGAAAACCCAAGTTTTGATAAAGAAGAAGATATTATATTGCCTAATATTCATAACACTAAAGATGAGATTAACACCATAAATGATAACAATAAGGATTTTGATAAGCCAATTAATAAGTATGAGATGAACAAAAGTAAAGTTAGTTTTAAAAAAAATGCTCAAGAATTGGCACTTGATAAAATAAGAGAAAATATGGCCAAAGAACACATGAGGAAGCTTGACTTATTAAAGGAAAAATTCAGTGTTAAGAAGACAGTAGAGCCTATAGGGTTAACTGAGAATGGCCCTGGTGCTAGTAGCCTCTTCCTTGCAGAAGGTTGCGACTCCAAATTGGATATTGATCCCAGGGAGGCTAGTAGCTTCGAAAATAAAGAACCTTTCCCTAAGAAGGATGAGAAAGGCAAAAAGAGGAAGCAATATAGCAGAACTAACAACTCTGCAAAACCTGGTAAAAAGGGCAAAGAGGAACTAATGTCCAAATGTTTTGATAAACTTTATAAAGGGAACAAACCTAACTCTGAATAAGCAGATTTGTAATGATTGAGTTTTACTGCTATAGTTGGAATGTGAGAGGGCTTGAATCTTCTGACAGGAAATATGTTGTCAAAGATTTTTGTAACAAAAATACGAAGATTGATGTTCTAATGTTGCAAGAACTTAAAGCAGTGGGTTTCTAGTTGGAAAATAACTTAAGATTCATTTGGAAAGACTCAATTGCCCTTTCCTCTAAACATGATAAAGGTAAGGGGGAGTTGCCATGCTAATAAATAGAAAATGGAATAAATTTATTTCTCTGCATGGCTGCTCCCCTTCCAAAAGGTGTTTGTGGGTCGTACTTGAAATTGATAAGGTTAAAATTGGGCTATGTTCTGTCTATGCTCCAAATGAGTATGGCTACAAGGTAGAATTGTGGAAGTGGATGGCAAATGAGCTTCCTAAAATTCCCTGGATCTCAAGGGGGGTGACTTCAATATGATTGAGCACAGAGATGATAAGTCGGGAGGGATCAAGCATGGTTGGAAAGGAAATGAAAAAAAAAATTGGGATAGAATGAAGAAACTGCTAAACTTATATGATCCTCTAGCTAGACAAAAAGATCAGAGCTCTGACATTTGGTTCTCCTAGTGTAATAGTTAAAAGGATAAAAAGAGGATATATTGTAGGCTAGACAAATTTTATGCAAATAAGGATTATTTTCAATTTCTGCATTATGATTGTAACAATGTTGTTCAAGTCATTCCAAATGCCCTATCAGATCATCATCCAATCAAAACAGTTATCTCTGTAAAAAACCAATGCTTTTCAGTGAAAGCTAAAAGGGATTCTAATTTCAAATTAAACAGTGAGTTTTTACATGATAAAGATTGTTTGGATGGTATTTGATCTCTGAGAGAGATCAATAAAGCCCTGGACAGAAACGAAAGTGCAATTGCTTATTGGAATAACTTGGTCACCTTTTACAAAACCTTGTGCCAAACAGTTGGCAAAAAGTTTTCCCTAGATAGGAGAAAGTTGGAACTTAGGCTCTGGGAAGACTTTTTAAAAATTGAAGAGGAAATTCAGAGAGAGCCTCACCTGCCAAAGTTAGCAGATAAATTAGGAGATGTTAAACACAGATTAAGGCATCTTCAAGTCAAGAAAGCCCAAGGGGCAAAGGTAAGGGCTAATTTAAATTGGCTAGAAGGTGGGGACAGGGGCACCAAATACTTCTTTGAGTTACTTAAGTTTAAAAATGTAAAAGAAAACATAGTCCAATCCTAGAAGGAGACACTCTTTGACAATCTGATAGTGACATACAAGAAGTGTTTAGGAGCTTCTATGAGAACCGATTTAAAGCAGATGATAATAATGAAAGATGTAGAGAGGCTCAAGAGCTATGCAAAAGGATTTGTAAAAAGAAAATAGATGTTGAGATGCAAAAAAAATTAGAGAATAAGATAACCAAAGCAAAAATTGAAGTTGCCATCGATTCCATGGGGGATGGCAGGTCTCCTGGGGCTGATGGCCTCCCTGAGGAGTTCTACAAGGCTAACCTACATTGGGTGGTTGATGACCTACTTGAGGTATATCAAGAAGCAATAGCCAAAGGATCCCTAGGGAAAGAGATCAATAGAGGCATTATAAGGCTTCTGCCTAAGGATGGTGATAGAACAAATCTAAGAAATTAGAGACCGATCACCCTGTTGAATGTGTCTTATAAAATCCTACCCAAAGTCTTAGCTTTAAGGCTGAGGGATATTCTACCCAAGATTATCAACAATACATAGACATGTTTTATAAAGGGCAAATATATTCTTGAGAATATTATTACAAGATGGGAAGCATTGCATTAGGCCAGAGAATCTGGGCAAGAAGCTGGTATTCTTCTTCTTGACTTTGAAAAGGCCTATGATAGAATAGAATGGTTTTCATTATAATGATGCTAGAAACCATTGGTTTTCCTGCATATTTTTGTGATATTGTTAAGATGCTATTCAGGGATGCTTCTGCATAGGTGGAGGTAAATGGTTCACTATCATTACCCTTCAATATGGGGAGGTCCATTAGAAAGCTTGCCCCCTAGCCCTTGCCTTATTTGTAATATGGATAGTCAAGTCTTTAGAGGGAGAGGAGCCATGGAAAATTCTAACTTTAGAAATAATATTTGTAATTCTATACCTCTCAAGGCTAGAGCATGGAAAGGTCTTCATTTGCATGCTTTTTTGTTTGGAACCTTCAAAGTTAACCTATGGGTTCTACTGTCTTTAATAGCATCTGGAAAGCTTGGGAGCAAGCTAGAACTATAATTGATAATGGCAGGGCATATGATATTGAAAAAGGAATAATTATAGGACACAGATCAATTTGGCGGAACATAATTCATAAGATAAACCTCTTGCCCTTTTGCAAGGGTGATCAGCTAAGATTTGGCATGGTAAAGGTCTAAAGTCTCTCAGTGACTTGTTTGATGGTAGTAGAGCCAAAAACTAGGAATAGGTTGAACAAGAATTTAGTCTAGCTAGAATGAAAAAAAGGACATTCTCTGTGATCTCCAGCTCTTTCTTGTGTAGGGTTCCCCCAGGAAGTATCCTTTCTTGGGGTGGACTGCATTAGGAAGATCAAGTGGATAGATGGAACCAATCTTCAAGATGTCGACTCAAAGAAAATTTATAAAATGAAGGTCAATCCTCTGGTAGTCCTTGAGCATGTTAACTTAGTCTAGTTCCATAAACTAGACACAAAACCTTATCCAAAGCCTTTGAATGTGTTTTGGTCTAGAAGTGTAGAACTTAAAAAGGGAAGCTTTAGATGGTTACTCTTACTTAAAAAACTGGCTTTAGGAATGGATAACAGTGTATGTCCATTGTGTAAAGGAAAACTGTCGAAATGTTTCATTTATTGTGTTTATGCAAAATCCACCTTGGCTATTTTTATGGGTAATGTGGCAAACTGGGAACCTGGGAATTTTATTAGTTGGAAAGAAATACTATGTGGTTTTGTCAAAGGGTTGAATAATAAACTTAATTCTTTCTAGCTAGCCTTATCCACAGAGATCCTATGGTTTTTGTGGAAGATGAAAAATGATGAGAGGTTTCAAGGTAAGGAGAGGTCACTCACTGAGTTGTCTTTTAAACTCACAAACTTGAAATTGATTGAGTAGGTAAGGATGACAGTGGAGATTTTGGTGGACAAATATAATGAGATAATGAATGGAGAGGCAATGATGTATAAAGAGGACATTTAGAATGCTAATTTTTGGGCACCAAAGTTGGAGTAAGATGCAAGATAGATGCCTTAGAGAGTACACATACTTTCAAACTGAATATTGCAGACTGCACCAGTTGGAGTGGACAGAGAACCAAGATCAGAGACTAAGGGAAATCACTTCTCAGAACTTCTATGGGAATAGTAGAACTCTTGAACTATATCACCCCCTAGAGGCAACTAAAGATGTGCACTCCTTCAAAATCAGTGACAACACGGACTATATGAGAGGTATGGAATATGATGGTACTGAATTGGATGAAACTATTGATGAAGATGACTGGCAGACTTCTTCACCACAGCAAGATAGAAGGATAGAGACCTCTGGGAACACTAGACAGTTGGAGATGATTGGAACTATCACAATGCAGGGTGATGAGTGCCAAGTAGCACCTAGAATAATGCACCTTTTTACTTCCTTTTTCCATCCCTTTTATTTTGTTGTCTTGGCAATTGCACCATAATAGACTGATAAGATTTGTTTTAATTACATTAATGAGAGATGAATTACTGAAGGTCATGATTTTTTATTGAAGGACTAATGTGCAACAAACTAATGAAAATGTGCATAAAAGTCTCTCTTTTTGCGTCTACAAGTGCAGTTGTACTGGAAAAAGTAATTTTGAGCATCTTTGGAGATGGTCCTAATAATCTCTGGAGCCTACATGAAGGATACTGCACCAAACTCTAGCGTTTTCCCAATGTGTTGGAGGTATTTTAAAGCAGGGGAGCCAAGGGTGGATCATCTCCGAAGCCATATAGGAGTCATGGGTATGTCTTCGGAGACAGCACACAGTCTTTGAAGCTCCTGGCAACAGTGCAAAGTCTCTGATGCCGCTATCAGTCTACATCTCCGGAGGCAACTGTAGTGCTCCAGAATTTACTCAACCAGCACCAGAATGATCCAGCGAAGACTTTAGTTGACTACTAGGGATCTAATTCCTCTTTTATTGATTTTGTATGAGTTTTGACAGAATTGATAAAGACCTACATGCCATGGCCTTGCTGCCTAGTTGTTATTTAAGTTAAGACTTCAAAATTAGTGGGATTCTATACCACTAAAACCTATTTCAGTTTGCATGATTTTACTCTATAGTTAAACAATTGTTAAAATAAGAGATTAATGATATCTCATAGATAAACTGATAGTTAGAACAGATAGATATCTCATCACTTGATTTGATATATGTTAAGGTAGGAGCAACTGAAAGATACACAGATTATTGCTATTAGATTATTGTAATTTCCATTTTCTGGATTCAACACTTTTTTGAATACAAGCATACAAATGGAATTAGACTGAAGAAAGACTTTGTTATTATATTTTTGTACTGAGTTTTTGCTTTAGTCTTCAGTCCTGAAGGTAAGGAGCAAGGGCCCACTCCCGCCATCAAGAAAGGAGACTAGTATCTCTTTGTTTCATTGTTCTGTTTTAGATTCTATTAGGAAGATAAGTTTACTACTTTCATAAAGATAGATTTATTTCTGTTTAATAGTTGTTTCCAATAAATGCATATTTTTAGTTGTGTGGATTAGAATAGGTCAATTTCATCAATTTATTGTTTCAGCATTGTTTTAGTGTTTTCATAATTTCCTTTCACAACAAACAAATTAGCAGTGTTAATCTTTGAAACAGTCAGATCAGTAGAAGTAGTTAGTGGATTGGTAACTATATAACCCCTTATTGTAGATAGCCTAGGACACAGCCCTAGATTTGACACATGAAAAACATGATTAAATGCCAAGGTCCAACGACCCTTGTCATAGGACAGGACAGGGATGATCTACTTAATACAGTTGGGTTTGATACAATGGAATAGTAGTAGTTGGTGATAAATTTTACACCATTTCAATTTTTTTTAATATCATACTAATTAAGGGATTCACAGAGGAAGATGAGGCTTTGGGTCAAATTTCAAATAGAGTTCAACCAGATACAACATAAGTCTCAGAGTGCCATTTATTTCAAATAAGTCTCCGCTTACCAAAAAAATACAAGAGTAAAGAGCTTGGCCTCTGCTTAGCACTGCATATACAGGGTATGGTGTGTCATATCAAACAAACGACACAACCAAACATTAAGTCACATTCTCTATTTAGTGAAGCATCGACCATTCAATGAAGGATTGGCCTCTAGAAAATGAGCACTGTCCCTCTACAAATCGAGACAAATGCCACGAAATCCAAGGTCACACAGAAGGATTGTCCTATGCAAAAATAGGCATTTTTGAAATGAGATCAGTGCATCAAATGAAGGTGCTCAGTATATATAGAAGGCTCTTCCCGGTAGACAGGAAAGCTCTTTGTTCATATTAAAGGCACACAACTAAGGTAAGGTGTGAGTCTAAGCCACAAGGACACAGCTAGCATAGAGAGTTTTAACACACCAGTTAAAGTGTGGCATGACCAATAGCAAGAGACTCTACCTATACAATAAGTGTGCTGCCAAGAAGATATGGCACAATAATATTGAACAGAGGAGGCACTGGTTTTATTTTAGGATGCAGTCACCATGGAACTCAGAGTTCACATCAAGCCATAATCATTTCCAGCAGTAAGGCATAGGTTTGTCACAATCAAGCCCGAAGCCATGATAAGGCTTGGCCTGGTCAGGGAACGTCTCCAGAGGGAATGAGTAAGCATTGTGAAGATGACACTATGATGGATCATGGTGAATTATATGAAACATAGCATAGTTTATAATATGCTCGGCCATATAAGATCGTAGCAGATCCACAAAAGAGAAGTAGCTATAAATAACATTTAAACCAAAATCTCAGTTATGAGATTGGCGCCTCAGTGTAATGGTGTCATTCTAAAGTATGAAGCTTGGCGGAAACCACGAAGCAAACCCAACAAGAGGTACATGGCTTGGCTAACAAATGTGTATCGGCTACCATTAGAAATGGGAGCGACCCATCCCAAATAAGGCACACTGTTACGCAGCACTCAAGAGTTTCATGGATGGCACAACTTTGAGCCATATCAAAAGGGCGTGATTAAATACATAATGTTGCCTTTCATATAATAGCATGGTCTCTTAGATAAAGGCATCATAGTTTCAAAGCACCTCCTCTTTCCAAAATACAGCTTCAGAAGATGATGAAAGGATCGGCCAACGTTAAGAACCAAAGACACAGAGTCACACACTCAACCTTTCAATAAGAACGGATCGGCTAGCATTCCAAAGATGAGGCACGAACCAATAAAGGTAAACAGATAATAAGATGTATGATATTAGTAATGAAGCCCAAGAGCACAACGCCAGTAATTAAGCATAGCACGCACAGGCTCTACTATGAAGATTGGTGCAGCTATGTAGGGAGGCATCACAAATGAAGTAAGCTTAGTGATCAGGCTGCGATTAATGAAGGTGTTCAATATGATGAAGCGGCTATATCTAGAGACACAGATAATCAAAGGGAGAAATATATAATACCCATGCCAGTCTATGAATGAAGAGGTATAAAGTGGAAGGCTTGATCTACATTTAAGAAGACTCGTCATCATCAAGAATGGCGGCCACTTCACAGAGATTTCGTATATCCAGAGATAAGGAATAGGGTTTTAAAGTGCAGCAAAATGGTAACCGTAGATGCAAAAAAGAATCAACGACTCGTGAGTAGAAGAAAAGGAGGCTTCGAGAGGTGCCACTTGGCACAACCTCACTCTTTTGAGAGGCAAGGAGAGAATTTTCATTCCCAAACTCCCGCTAGGCCACCACATGGAAGTTTCAGAGCACAGATAAATGCTTTATTTCATTTTTTGTTGAAACTCATAAAATGCTTATGGTCACATGAGTCTCAAGTAAGTTGAACATTATTTTAATAATGTTGAAACTCATAAGGATATAGTGGGCCCTCCCTCCAAATAAGCCAAGAGTTTATTAAATATTAAGAGTGTCTCTTTTTCAGTTAAAGCCACGGAAGTCTATTAAATAGTTTTAAAATGTGATAAAGTCTATTTTATGAGATAATGGTGGGACCTGATGCAAGCTACAACAAATAATAAAGTGGAAGCTTTATTATATTTTAATGACTATTATGCCTCATGGTGGATAAAACAAAGATGCAACCCTAAGTTTTTATATGCAGCCACTTTTATTTTTAATGGCAAGTAAGAGAAGATGAATGGCGGGAGTAAGTTTTTCATGCCATAGGTTAAGCATTTGCTGCAAGATATTTTCCAGCCATGGAGGGCAAAATAGAACAGCTAGTTCACAGTCAGTTGCAGGAATTAGTGCTGAAATATATAGAGGCAGTTACAAAGATTTTTCAGAGATCTTCAGCGGATTCATTTTTTCTGGGTTATAAATATCAGATCCAGGAGTTCTTCATGGAGAGACACATGCAGATCAGAGATTTTTTAAGCAGCAATAGAGATATTTGTTTTACCTCAGCAATGCCTCTTCCATGAGGATTGTAACAGTTATTTTGTGCAAGATATTTTGCCTCTGTAATTTGTTTTCAATTCAAATAAAGAGAGACAGTGTTTTGTGCAAATCAAAAGTGTATTTCTGTTTCTTACTTATTATTTTCTGTTTCTTTGCCTCTGTTAAATATGCTTATAAAATGGGTAATCAATCATGTTGCAAGCTCTTTAATTTTCAGTTAAATCAATTAGGGTTTGACACTGTGCAACTGGTTAAGTTTTAAATCCGGCGCATCGCCTTAGATCTAGGCATTTATTTAGGTAATCTTGTTTCTGCCCTTTTTCCAAAACCCCCATTGAAAAACGAAAGAGCCAACTTCCTTAAAATCTGGAGGTTACTCTGATAAGTAATCCCATGTTTTCAGAGTTTCCCATGTTGTTGTTGGATTAGACCCACAAATTTATACATCGACAGTAATCTCCTACCAGTTTATTTTAAATAGTTTCATTTACATATTGTTTTTGATCTGATATATTCAGTACCTCATAAATGTAATTGGTACTTGTTGAGCAGTACTTCTATTTGAACCTATTATTGAAGCATAATCTTATAGTAGGTTCCCCTTTTTGGATTGTAAGATATAAATGGATTGGTGTATGGTGGTCACCTTCATCACCGTATGATGCACTCTTATTTTTTATTAATTATATAGTGAAAGATCTTCAATCCAAAAAATCAGTGAGAATCTTTTAGGTTGTATAAGTATTTCATAAGAAGATTGTTTTCCAATTTATATTATATAAGTTTGACCTGTATAATCTTACCCCTTGCAAATTTAATATTTAATTTAATTTAATTTATGTATTAATTTCTATCGAAGATTAAGGCCAAGAGATAATATGTAATTTTAAATTTGAAGTATAGAGGTCTTCACCATCCAAACTGTACTAGAACCAATATATTAAATATCATGTAAGATATGAAGATGTCAAATAAACAAGATATATAACATAAAACCACGAGTGATGTTAGTGAGGAAGAGAGAAAGGGAATGCCAATACATCAATCTATGGACTTAAAATCGAAAGAGTTCTTTTAAATTTGTAAAACTTTTGATACAAGTAATGCCTCTTGACTACTTATTTTCTCACGGTTCATTATTGTACAAAACACTCGATAAATCTATTGTACACTTATAGTTGTCCACATGCACAATGACTTTTGGTGGTTGCATAGTGCAAACTTTTGTCCTTGTTAGTGGGGGCAGTAGTAGAGACTAGACAAACTACCATGCTTCTTGGAATGCCTTGACTTACTATTGACTATTATTGTAGTAATATTTAGAATGTACCAAAGCAACCATATTATTTGGATCTAGGGTGTAAATTTTTACAAATTATTGCTATAATTTATTATAATGTTCTTCCATTCCACGACTTTAAAGATTATTTATTTTGTCTTAAAGAATGTCATCTCAACCCCCTTTGAAAGGGCATAAGTCAATGAAATCTCATTTACAAGATATTGATTAATGTAATGTTACTCTCTATTGACTCTTGTACCCAAATGTCCATACCCTTTGGTAATCAAGTAGCTTTCAAGAAGATGATTCTATTAGTCTAGCACACATGGTAGACACCAATGGCTGCAATCTTGTCTTTTTTTTATTGGAACTAGTCCATTTTCTTTTGCTACATAATATATTAAGGGATGATCATCTTTCCTCGTCTTCGTTGAGTAAGTTATATTCAAAGATTTTACAATCTTCTTATCTTGAAGATGTTGGGTTGCTTCAAATATCATTTGACTTTTCTATGGTCCATGCATATCTACTTCTATCCCGATGTCAATGTTTAACCCCAAGAGGAATTTCCTCACCTAAGATCTTTCATCTTTCTAATACATGGGAATATACTCCAACAACTTGGTGAATCAATCCCAATATTGTTGCACTATCAAGGACCCTTCCCTTAAGTTAAGAAATTTATTAGTCAAGTTTCATCATAAAAAAGTTGTGGGAGCCATCTTTCATTGAAGTGATTAACAAAATGGTTCCAAGTGAGATTTTCGTTGGTATATCTATGTTTCTTCTTAGTGTTTAATCACCAGATTGCTACTTCCCCTATTAACCGATATGCACCCCATATAGCCTTTATGTTTTATGAATAATTCCTTAACTCAAAGTACTTTTCCATCTCTATCAACCAATCTTCAGCAGTATCACCTACTTTCTTGCCATCAAACTTTGGCGATGTTATTTTCTTAAGGTCCTTGGATAATTCCAATGTTGCCATCTCTAGATTTGAGGTGCCCCTATATGGTATAATTTCTTGTGTAATTGGGTCATGGGTAAAAGCACATACTTGTGTCACACTTTCGTCCAACAAAATGGTTTCTAGCAAGAACATTTTGGGCAAATTTGTGTTGCTTGAATAAGTTTCGACTGAAACCAGCTGGCATTCGCATGGCGCATACGTGGTTGATTAGTTTCGAGTGAAACTTTATCACCTAAAAAAGTTTCGACTGAAACCAATAGATATAAAAATTAAAAAAATGGGGCCAGACATTTCACCTGAAAGATTTATGTGGAGAACTGTATTGAGTGGAACATGCCTGCACACCACCTAGACCTGGTCAACCATCCTACACACCACCTAGACCTGCTCAGGTATCCTACGCAACCATCATGCGGTGAGGTAGGCACTACTCGGCCATGATTGTGTAGCTAAAATAAAGATTCAAGTTATTCAAAAAAAAACTTCAACCTCCAAATTTTCAAAGATTATGAGAAATTTGTATATGTATTGTGAAAAAATTTCAAAGATTTTGATGATGGTTAAATTTAAATAATATATTGTTTATTATTTTGGAGATGAATTTTAGGGTGCTCAATTGTTTATCAATAGAAATCCCAACCCTCATATCTAGATAAATAAAGTTCTCAATGGGTTTTTAGAACAAGTTTTCTAAATGACCATAAATTGTTACAATAAAACCTCATAGGTCTACAACATACCAAAGCACTACCAAGTTACAAAAAAGAATAAATAATGTACATAAAACAACAATCATGAATACTCCCAACCATAATCCTAACAAAGTTTAGTGCAACTATATGGAATAGGGAGTAGCAACATGGTATACTTTAACAAAAACAAAAAACCCAACCAAGATTTTGATTACTTTATTAACAAAAACCTATAGACATATTGTACAATCAACTTACAAAGCTATGGTTTAAACATAAACATGATGTGCAAGCTAAAACTCAATAATATCCATCACAAATAGAAACAAATCCATGAAAATTGCATCAATAATATGAGTATAAATGTTGGTGGATATACATGAACATTCTTACTAACCATTATCAACAAAGTTATTTTAAAAAGGCCATCTTATTGCCCATAGAGCTACAAGTTGTAACACATGTATATTCATTTGCATGTGTGTTTACACATGTATACCAACATATTTGTGTAAATGGTTAATTTACATATTGTTTACTTACATATTCTAGGTTATCCATCCTTAAAACAACCCATTTCTCACTAAAAAATAAATTAGACTATCATACTTGAATGTATAGGCAAGAAACCAAGGAATCAACAAGCTATTAACCACCTTTAACACCTATGAATATATCTACATTTAAACCAATTTTAATAACACATACAAGACTACAAGACAACCATTCTAATGAATCAAAAACTAGGAAAGTAAATCTTTTGGTCCCCTTCTAATCCTTTCTCACAACAACTAGCTAGATAGAGAAAATAAAAATAAAACCTCCATACAAGATTTGTACAAACACCACAATAGTAGCAAGATGAAAGAATAACTAGTAAAATTGTTGCATGGCTTGCACAACCATTCAAATATATAGACAACTTCCTAGGAAACCCAAAGTGAAGTGCAATGGAACTAAAGATGAAACAATAATTTTCTCATGCACACCAAAGGCCAACCAAAATGAGAAGAAAATAAAATTAACTAGCAATAAAGTCCAATAAGTTCCTATAGGACTTATTGTATATGCTTGCCTCTTAAATGGATGGGTTTGTCTTAAACCTGTCCCATCACCTTAACCCCTTAAAATTTAAAAACTAAATCTAAATTTAGACTTTAGGTTTTGGTTTAGGTTAGGATGCACCCTATATATGTAGTTCATTTTCTTTGTAGAAATCTATTTAAATTTCTTATTCACATATCTATTCCTCTATATGAGCTAATTATCATGAGCAAATTTTCACATTGTTCTCAACAAAAGTTTTTTAAATTACTTTAAAATTTCAAACACTTCATCCTTCGCTTTTAGGAAATATACCTAAGTTTTTCTAGACTATAATCACTTGATCCTTTGTTTTTAGGAAATATACCTTAGTTTTTATAATATAATAATTAATATTTATATCAACATATACTTTGATCTTGAAAGAGGCAGAGTTTGAATTGGACTCATTACATCACTATAAACCAAATGAAGAATCTGAGTGTTTTCTCTCTATAAAGTCTATATTTTCTATATAATTTTTAGTGTGTGGTGGCACATTTATTCTACATTTCTTCTAGTTGCTTTGTATTAATTTTCTATATAATTTTTAGTTTTGGTTTGTAATAAATTTCATGGCTCAATTTATAAATTGTATGTGTACATATTTAATTTATAAGTTTTAAATTATATGTACATGTTTATTTATTAAATATAATTTTGTTTCAAAATTAAATGTAAATTTTGTTTTAATTTATATATATATATATATATATATGGTTGACCAAAGTTCTCATCAGTCTAATTAATTTGATTACGCTCGGAGAAGTGAACTCTAGGATGATACCATTCGGAGATAAGAGAATGCATTGCGTCTTTTAAATCAAACTATTCATAGTACACCAAACCTGTCAAATAGAGACATGGTGGTCACCATTAGCGATGAGATGACACATATGATCGATACTGTTTGATCATACAATCCATATGATGATATTAGTATCGAGCAGTTCTATGTATCACTCTCTACTAGTGTAATTGGACATGAGAAATGGTCATCCATTTCTTGAGGTGTTTCATTGAATATGGTTTATTGCATGTTCCCTCATTATGTAGGACAACATAGAGTGTGAACCTATTCCATCACTAGGTGTATGGATGAGGTTGTGGCTCCACTTATTTACCCTAGATGGTTGGCACCTCATCATAGATGGCCTCATAATGATGAGTTGCCACTATATTTTTGTAAACAGTTATATGCAGAGGTACATTTACATTTATCAGTTGATTATACATCTATCCTTGGGCATGTTGGATAGAGGAGAGGGAGGTTTGCTGACAAACCTCAATATAGACGAGTAGATTTACCACCGCCCTGAATAAGAGAGCATTAGTTGGTCCAAACCTTTTGGTTCTTCCAAAACATTTAGATTTAGGAGTAGCTGTAGAGTTAGCACTCACCTCGTCGAGATGTGGCATTTTTCAAAGTATAGCCACAATTGTTGACGAGATTTATCACTTGACGTCTGACTGCATCAGCAGATATATGTTGTCTATAGATTAACATTCCTCCCACTAAGCCCACATCGACCAGTTATGATCCTTTCATCTATGCTAATATAGTATCACCACATGATGTGGCATGAATGACTAAAGATGATGATCTACGTAGGTTGAACACATGTCTCATCCATTATCTATTAGATGCATATCAGTTTATTAGTGCAGAGTATGGGATCCCACTTGATTTTGTGTCGACACATATCAGGCACTATTCTAATAGATAGAGGGGCCATGGTCAGAGAACTACACAATGCTCAGGGGGACATCAAGACATTCCAATTGATTATATAGCCCCCCTCAGTAGGTTCTTGATCAGGTTGAGGTTACACTAGATTCTCCACCATGATCATTTAGTAGGCTTCTTCATGGTGACACTGCATCAATTCCAGATTTGGGACTGACTACTAGTATTGCCATGTCCCTTCATTTTTCTGAGCTTAGTGGGATTGGGAGGGCCATCGATGCAATAAATCAGGTAATTTATATTATGAGAAATTTAAATATCTCACAATTTACAAATTTCAGTTTCTACAACATAAAATGGATCACGTGTGAGCTAACTCTTGATTGAAATTCTATGTATTAGGTGATTGGTGACATTATGCAGAGTGCGGGCTTTGGAGATTTGCAGTACACTGGCGATCCAATGCATCATCGTGAGGTATAAATCACTTAAGTTTTAAGTATATATGTTCTACATTGTACATGTAAATTTGTATATATTTAAGTTTTTAAAACAAACATGTACAAATAAAAGTTCTCTGTACCATAAATTTTCTAACTTTACATGCACGTGTACATAGGTTTCAGTATCAACTCATGGTTCTGTTTAGAGTCATAGATCCAATGTCCTCTACACAATGCAGTTGGATGTCAGGTAAAGGTCTTATATAAAATTTAAATTATAAGTTAACATTAAATGCATTCCTGTGTTCATATTTCATTTATGTTTTTTAAAAATATGTAATCATGCATGTATGTAGATTCTTGGATGAAGATTAAGTTCAAATATATAAATTCTTATGTGCATGGCTCTACAAACGATTCACCTGGTGATGCTCATAGATTGACCATGGGAGCAACCTCAAGACAGGGCTCAAGACATGATTTTAGTAGTCCTGGGTAGAGTAAGGCTCAATCCAGTCGCAGGGCCACATGTAGTTTATTTTGAGTCATGCTAGATATTTATCATGTGCACATACACTTGTGTATGAGTAATTTATATGTGTTATATATTTATCATGTGTGTGTGGACCTATTTCGTTATATCATATCCATTTAGATATTTAGTTGGAGACTTAGATAGATCCAGATTTATTTTTTGATCAATATATATATGTTTGTTGTACTGTTCTTTATATCATATGCACGTGTGTTACACATTTTTAAGAAATTTATTAAATTTTAGTAATTTACTTTATTGGAGTTGGTAATTTAATTAATACTTAATTTACTATTTACAACTGATACTAAATTTACAATTTATATCATGCAGTTTGGATATTATTTGAAACATTAAATAAAGGTCAACTCTATTGGTATCTAACAAAAATACACACACACATTGAATCTCACTCACAAGAATATATCTTAAATGTCTAAAAATTTCAACCCAATAGACCTCTTAGGTAACTTTGTATAATATGCTATCATTTTGGAATGACATTCATTCAATCCATAGAGAATTTTGTAATGCTAGAGAAATACTAATATTCAAAATAATTTATATGTCATCTAATGTAATTTACAATGTAGCTTAATCGTAGCTATACAATCTAAATTACCTTATAAATTTGGTACTAGATTTAATTCATATGACTGAGCTATTCACCACCTTATTGTAATAATTATCATTTTTTGTGTACCTTTTGAAGACAAAGAAAACTTCAAAGGTAGAAAATACAAATGAAATGCATCAAACAAACCATTTATACCATGAAATTCCCCTCTTCCTTGATAAGGTCGAGAGCTTAGCACCCACAAGCTCTAGCTTCACCCATGACTATACTTCTCAATGTGAAATGCTCTCAATGTAACTACAAATCACTATAGCCTAGCTAAAATGATGGAAATGGATGAGAAATTTGGGTATAAGAACTCTACTTAAAACTTGGATGATTAAATGGCTTATGGAGGCTTGTATTTATAGGCAAATTGGAGGGGATTTTGATCCAACAGTGGAGATTCATTGTTGAGATCACTGGATGAGATTGATTGTGAGATGGAGGGCTAGGATTTGATCAACAAATTTGGAGGGTGGAGAATAAAAATGAATCTTTTATTCATTTTGAGGAGGACTTAGCATTAAATGTGATTGAGATGGAGGAGGAAATTTAAAATTAATTTCCTTGGGATGAGTTGGAATTATATATTCCATTTTATGTGGAGTTGTGAGACACATGTGACATGTGCACATTTATGGCCTCCTACATTTGTAGGCTAAAAAAGAGGAAGATGTTTTTACACAAAATTGGTAAAGATGAGTTGGAGTGAGTTGGAATATTTTATAATTTTTAATTTGTGAGTGTGGGAGAAGGTGTTAATCATGCTTTGACCAAGTTAATCAAGGTGATTAACTTAGTTAATGTGGTTGTAGTAAATTAGTGGATGAGGTAATCAGGGTTTGGGATTAATTAAATAATGATTTATTTAATTAATCCAGGTCTAGGGGTTAAGTAGGCTAGGGTAGCTAATTAAATAATAGGTATTTAATCAACTAGGTTAGGGGTAGGCTAATTAGTAGGCTTGATTAATTAGATAAACATAATTTATCTAATTAATTGGATTTAGAGAAGTGGAGAAATTAACTAAATAAATATTTGTCATATTTATTTAATTAATTGGATGATGTTAGTAAGGTGTGACTATTGAATTAATTAAATTAATTCAATTTTAGGGATGAATTGATAAAAAAAAGTGAATGATTTAGGTGTTGGGGGAGATAATTAATTAAATAAAAATTTAATTAATTAATTAGCTAAGAAATTAGTGATATGGGTGATGTCAGAGGATAGTTAGATGGTTAAGACATTTTTAGGTGTCTACATTTGCCCCTCTTTGACGTGGCATCGTGACCTAGTAGGGATATGTTGTCAAGTCAGAGAATTTGCCCCAATTGCCGGGAAGGAATAAAATGGATGAGGGATGCCCCCTTGAGAGGTTAGGTGAATTTTTTTTGTTTTTTTCAAGTGATCTCTCGAAAGGAGGAAATGGTGGTGAAAAATGGTTAGAGGAGGGGAAAATAGGTTGACAGGAAGAAAAATGGGCGAATACGGTTATGTTTTGCATCCTGGAGAGGGAAAAGTGTGTTGGCAGATGACATGGCCTTCTATAAATAGAAAATGTGGGCCCAAAGTACCACATTTGCACACATTGAACCTATTGGATGAGAGAAGAAGAGAGGAGATGGTTGCACAACCACCATTCCCACGCTACGAGCATCGATTCGAGCAAGTCCATACCTACCTGAGATCATCGCTGGTGGATCCTCGGGTATGTGGACTATCCTTAACTTTGTCAATTTTAGGGTTTCAGGACATTTATTGCACAAGAAAGGGTAGGTTTAGTGAGTCTGGTGCCATTATCGATTGGATTGGTGCCATCCTCTGGAATGGCACCATCAGCCAAGGGGGATTTTGGGGAGTTTTGGCGCCATGCTAGGTTTCTGTGGCGCCATCTTCTAGTTCGACACCATTTCCAAATAGAGTTTTTTTTCAGCGCATTGGTGCTATAGCTAAAATTTGTGGTACCAAACTCTAGTTTAGCACCCTGGGTCGAAGGGTTTGGGGATTAGTGCCATCTTTTGGCACTTTGGCACCATCATCTGCAATGGCACGAAAATCAGGGTTTGTGGCACCATTTTCTCGAATGGTGCCCTGGTTTTTCGGTTTGGAGGCAGTTTGGCACAAAACTCTCGATTGGTGCCAAACTTGGGAAGATTGGCGCCATCCTTAGGATTTGTGCCAAAATCAGGAAATTCGATGCCATCCTCTCGATTGGCGCCAAAACTATAAAAAGTGGTGCTATCATCTGTGTTGGCGCCATAGGGGTTAAAACTGGGGCCAAAGTTTATTTTGGCACCATAGGGGCTGAGAATTAGATTATGGCAATGGTTTAGAAGAAAAATTAGTTTTTTATATTTATTTTTGCAAATGTAGATTGATGGGGATATTGTGGCTTCACGGGAGTGGTGAGTTCCTAGAGTTATGAGGTTGTTAGATGATTTTGACCAGGCTACATTAGCCAGGTTAGGGAGATTGAGCCTACGGACAGTGTCCGAGATGCCCATCATACGGGCACATAGGGCCATGATGACGGCCTTAGTAGAGCGATGGCGGAGTGAGACATGCTCCTTCCTCCTATCCACATGTGAGATCACCATCACCTTAGAGGACATGTATCACATTCTGAGATTGTCGATCGCTGGAGTGCGGGCCACCTATGACATTGCTAGAGGACGAGTAGCCCTTGATAGAGCTTTTGCCCCAGGTCACCTAGTTTTGACACAGGATTGATGACATATGAGTTATGGTCAGACTTTAGCGGCGGGAGTAGATGATTTCACATTATTTCTGCGTGCGGTGATTGGGGATCTAGTGATGCCGGATCAACGTGCGCAAGGCTTCTCGATAGGCTGGAGAGAGGAGATTGAGTAGATGGTGAGGCATGAGACGATGTATGCATGGGGACCATGCATGCTGGGGTAGTTGTACCATGAGATGCACACTGTTGTGTATCAGTTGGATTCAACTTTATCTACTAGGGTGACACTTCTACACATGTGGGCCTTCAAGCATATAGGTATTACAAGGCCACATGGAGCTCTATTTTGGGTGTAGTTCGAGGCATTCATCTTTTTGTATAGGGTCCCTATTTAGTATTCTTATGTTGGGCAGTTGCGTTACTGGTGGCACATCCTAGATGACTTGGTTTGTATTATGTGGCGCCCATATATTAGAGTGGAGGCATGGCCAGATGAGCATATTCATTTGCCTTATGCATTATAGGCTTGATACCTAATGGGCCGAGGGGATCATACGATTGATATGTATCTCCCCTCTCGGGTGATGAGATAGTTCAGATTGCGTTAGGACTTGCCACGAGCGATGGAAATTTTTGTAAGGACACCTCGAGATATCAGATGATCACCGCAAATAACACCTCAAGCGACGATAGCATATTTTGCAGGATTGCAGCCCTGGCAGTGGGATTGGTGGAGCACAGTGGTGGATGCAAGGACCACCCTAGGCTATGATCGGTGGTGGGTAGTGTGGAGATCGATCCTCTTGACAGATCCCACTACAGATCCAACCATGACAGTAGAGGAGAGAGAGGAGGGGGATGAGGTGGAGGAGACAGTGCTAGAGGAGGTAGAGGTTGATGAGGATGATGCTATCAGGATGTTGGCTACAACAACAGTAGAGTAGGTTTTGGCTGGGAGAGGATAGGGGTGAGGACAATGGAGTCCTCAACAACAACGGGCACCTAGGTAAGTACAACAACAACAGCAAGCACCTGCACAAGTAGGATAGATGGCTCTGTCGTGGGCACCACCACAACAGCAGGGACCGAGGTAGACACCTCCTCGGGCACCACCACAGGCACCACCCCAGTAGCAGGCATAAAGGGGACAGATGTCGTCGCCATGAGCACCACCGCAGCAGCAGAGACCGAGGCAAGCACCACCTTAGCAGCAAGTCAGACCATAGACACAGCAACAGCAAGTGCCAGTGACACGGATGGCATTTACAAGGGCTAGGGCTGCAGAGGCAGGGAGTTCAGGGACAGGGCTGGGTCCAGTTCGAAGTACAAGTACTCATATCATGCATCAACGTACTTGAGTTGATGAGGAGACTGAGACCCTATGGGCCCAGGTAGCTAGTTTGGAGGACCTGGTGACTCGACAGAGGTAGGAGCTTGCCCAGCTACAGGGAGTTGCTGCTTTAGTAGATGGAGGGAGTGGGGGAGACAGAGATGGATAGATTAGAGCATTACAGGTGTAGGCAGGGCAGCTACAAGCATAGGTGGTTGGGATTACTACAAAGAGAAATACAGAGAGGTCCCTCCATTAGGCTGCGAATGTACAAGTGGAGGCCTTACAGGCGGAGGTTACCTGACTGCAGGGGATGGTAGCCGACACTAACATAGGCCAAATTTACTTGAACTCTCAATAGCGTATCCAACAGTTACAGGATCAGCTATTAGAGAAACATTCTAGGGTCGAGTATTATTATGGTGCTTACTATGCAGCGGTTCTAGAGGGTCAGTGGGTGCCTGGCTACAGTCAGAGGAGCGGCTGCAGGATGTCTAGGTGATATAGGTCCAGGAGATCAGTGTAGTTTGTGCAGCAGCCGTAGGCACCTCCACAGCAACCACCTCAGTAGCCACCCCAGCAGCAACAATAGCTGTGTCCTAGGTCTCCTACCGACTCTGCTAGAGGGTCATCAACCTAGGGTTGATCATTTCTTATCTAATGTATTTTGGCCCTTGTGGCATTTTTGTATCATGACATTGTATTATTTTTGAGTGATGTATATTTTGGCGGCGATGTACTTTATGATATGATGGTTTATGATATTACAGATGTTTATGGTATGATGGTGTATGCATTATGATGGTTTATGATGATGTTTTTATGGATATTTATATGATGTTATGGATATGTGATATGATGGATATTTATGTTGTGATTAATGTTATGGATATAGATGTGATGTTATGGATGCATTTTTTTTGTATGTGATGACATGAATGGGATATATTCTTAGATTAATAAACATATATTATTTATGAAAATGGATGTGAATGTGAAATATATGCTCAAATTAATAAACATATATTATTTGTGAAAATGGATGTGAGTGATTATGTATTGATAAATGGATGAATGGGTAAATGGATATGTTATTTAATGATTTAATGAAATGGATGAAAAATGGATTAATAATGATGATAATGTTTATTGGCTATGCAATGGTTATGGTAAAATGATGAAATGATTAATGAAATGTAATGGATGAATGCAAATGGTTAATGATAGATAATTATGCAAATGAAATGATTAATGAAATTGTAATAGACAAATGATAATAAGATGGGAAATGGGATGGGTTGATGTTATAGTTGGATTTCATGATACATGTGATGTTCGTAAAACCCTAGGCAATGGGGTTAGGTGGCGGGGATAGGTTTAGGGATACTAGGTCACTAGACGCCACATTATTAGAGGGGTTTTGTTGGGATGGGTGGTGTATGTAAGGTGAATTGATTTGTATGATTGATTAGTGGGGGGGAAGAGATATGTTAGATGGGGGGTGTTAGAGTGAATGGATGGGGGTTGAATCATTTTTAAATGCCAAGTCCAGATATTGGGTTGAATGGTTGGTGAAGATGGATAAGCTAGGCAAAGTACTTGCATTACATTATTGAGAGCATTTCTAGGTTTATTATAGCAAAATAGGATATTTTTCACCAAGGTATGAAAGGACCAAGGTGATGATATATATCTGCCTTTACATGGACTAGACTCACAAACAATAGGTTGATCTCATGCATGCCCAAGGTAGTATAACCTTGCCTAGATGAGGGAAGGGGACTCATAGCATAAGTTCCCTTGGTACATAGAAGGTATGATTAACCTTATATGCAAATGGGAAACACTATGCTAGAACCGACCCTATCTTCAAGCTATGAATACTAATTCTTGGAGTAATGAAAATCAACCCACAAGCACAGCATACAAAACAATGACCATGTCTATTCTAATTGTTTTCCGCCACGCACCATGATATAGTGAGATCAAGGTAGCTTTGGAATAATCCCTAGAACAAGACAAAAGATAAAAATCAATAATCAAAAAGATTGACAAAAACATACAAACAACCATTGTATCTCTTGTCAAGATAAGTGTTGATAAGATGACGGATTCTTCCTATTGTAGGAACGATATATCCATTAAGGCGAGAATTGGTTGGATGTTGTTGGATAAAATTTGAAAGGTGGGCAAAAGGATAGTAAGGCCATATGTGATGATTATGGTTGATTTATGGATTGATGGTTTTTGTATAAGATATGATGTTTTGGCATTATGCTTAATATGTGTATTGTTTGGTGAATTTAGTAAGCTCAGAAGGTAGGGACCACCCAAACGGGTTGGATGGGTGCATCTTATTTACCTGAGTACTGGATACTTCCTTCGTATTCTAGACTGCATACATACTCTGTGTCCATGGGATCAAGGTATTTTAAGATGCAGGTGAGATGAATATGTAGTTCTGGTTTGACTTGATGATATGGGCATGGTTCAAGGTAGATGTAATGATGGTGGAAGATGATATGTTGAATGGGATTGCATATGTGGGATTATTTTTGTATTTTTGTAATTTTGTGATTTTTTGGAATTTTTGGATTTTGTATTGTTTTTGGATTTTGCTAATGTTTTTGGGTTTTTTGAAGTTTTGTATTGTTTTTGTATTTTTAAAGTTTTTGAGTTGTACAGGGAGAGCATACAAGGATCCTCGTTTCATGGATTGGCCTTGGGTGGGATAATGTAGGGTGGGTGATTTTGATGTTTTTGAATTCCAAGCCATGGGATGCATGTGATGTGGAGTGTTATGATGGATGATAGGGCTTATTAGATGGTAGAACCGGTCACTACACATGGTGCCTAAGATAGGTTTTCACCATGGTACTTATCCAAGGCATGACCAAAGCGATTTTCACCATTGGACGACTTTATTGCACTCGGGTTTTTCTTGATTTTTTTTTTGTATTTTTTGATTTGGGATACTCAATGGGCTATGCATAAAACCTTTTCAGGTGCATGATGTTCATAGGCTCATCTAGGGGCTGCCCATCAGGTGTTGCAAGCTGATATGCTTTTGACCCATAGCTAGCTGTGATGACATATGGTCCCAACTAGTTAGGCTCAAACTTTCCTTTCTCAGTGCACTCTTGTGGATTTTTTCTGATTCTCCATACGTTTCGTGATCTTTTTATTGTAGATCTTGCGTAGGCAATTTTGATAGGCTTGAAGGTGATTAATAGCATCCAAGCATTTCTCATCCAATAGCTCTAGCTCATTCAGTCAAGCAACTTAATATTCCTCCTCGGTGATTATATTCTGCATTGAAATTCTGAGTGACGGGAGTTCGACCTCAATAGGCAAAATGGCTTCGGAACCAAATACTAATTAGTATGGTGTGGCTCTTATGGGTGTACGAATGCTTGTGTGATAGGCCCATAGGGCGGGGTTGAGCTGAAGGTACCAGTCATGGTTGACTTCATTTACCATCTTTTTTAGGATGTGTAAGATGGTTTTGTTAGAAGCCTTAGCTTGACCATTACCTTGGGGGTAATATGGTGTGGAAAAGTGATGTTGGATATGGAATTTCTCACATAGGGTGCGGACTTCCTAGTTTTTAAAGGGTTTCCCGTTATTTGTGATGATGGAATGGGGAACACCGTAACAACATATTATGCAATGGAGGATGAATTTAGCAATTTGGATGCCAGTGGTAAAAGTGAGTGGAATAGCTTTGACCCACTTAGTGAAGTACTCAGTAGCGATGATGATGAACTTGTGGCCATTGGATGAGGGTGGGTGAATTTTACCTACTAGGTCGAGTCCCCACTGTGAAAAGGGCCAAGGATTTGTTATCGACTACAATTCCTATGAAGGTGCATGGATGAGATCACCATGTTGCTGACATGGTAGACATTTCTTCACAAAGCAGTAAACATCTCATTCCATGGTCAACCAATAGTACCATGTCCTCATAATTTTCTTTGCTAAGGTAGGTCCACTAGAGTGTGCCCCACAAATGCCTTCGTGTACCTCTTGCAAGGCCACTTCGGCTTCCCTAGAGATGAGACATCGTAAAAGAGTACCATCAAGACTTCTTTGATAGAGGGTATCTCCTATGAGAGTAAAATGAGAAGCTCAGTGGATGAAGCTTTTGTGTTGTGCGGATGATAAGATTGGTGGGATGATATTGTCATGAAGGTACATGTAGGTTTCTTGATACCAAGGAGATAAGGGACCAACAATGTCGCACACTAGCTCTAATTGTGGTACGTCATAGGCTGGTATTGGAAGCTCTTCGATCAAGAACTCACACTTCTTGATGTCCTTTTTCATGTCCACCAAAGATCCTATAGTGGCCATAGCATCTACTGCTTTGTTGTTCAATCTTGGAATTTGCTCAAAATGGATATCATGGAAATAATCTTTGAAATCATCTACCATCCTTTTGTAGGGTAGGAGTTTGTCATCCTTTGGCTTGTACTCATTGTTAACCTATTTGATGACTAACTGGGAGTCTCGATAAACTGTCATCTTTTCAATTTTCTAATGAATAGCCATGCGAAGTCTTGTGATGAGAGCCTTGTACTCTACTACATTATTTGTGTAGGGAAATGTGATTTTGTAGGATTTAGGAATAGTGTCTCCTTGAGGGGTAACAAAAAAGATGCCTGCCCTTGAGCCACGATGTGTGTAAGATCCATCAAAATACATTTTCTATGCATCGGTTGTTGGTGCTATTGTCGGTATGGACTCATCTGGAAATTCTGCAAGTAGTGGTTGTTATGTTGGGATTGGTGCATCAACCAATTGATCGAAGATCACTTGTCCTTTGATGGATTTCCTTTCTATGTACTCGATGTCAAACTCACTCAGGATCATAACCCACTTAGCCATCTATCCTGTGAGAGTTGCTCTAGTCAATAGATATTTCAGTAGATCAATCTTGGCAATGAGCTTGGTCTTGTGATTGAGCATGTAGTGTCTTAACTTTTGGCAAGTGAAGACAATGGTGAGACATGATCGTTCAATTGTAGTGTAGTTCAGCTCATAGGTCAACAAGGTGTGGCTAATATAGTATGTAGCTCTTTCTTTTCCTTGTTCATCGTGTTGTGCTAGCAAGGCCCCTATCGTTGTTTCTGTTATTGAGATATATTGGAGGGGTTGTCCTTGCTTTGGTGGAATAAGGACGGGTGGGTTAGCAAGATATTCCTTCAGCTGTTCAAAGGTGTTCTGACACTGATTATCCCATACAAAAGCTCTATTTTTTTGGAGAAGATGCTAAAATGGTCGACACTTATCGGCAAGTTGTGTTATGAAGTGGCAGATGGACTGAAGTTTCCCTTGTAGACTTTGAAGTTGTTTGAGTGTCTTGGGTGGAGGCATCTCCACTAAAGCCTTGACTTTAGAGGGGTCGACTTCAATTCCTCTTCTTGACATAATGTATCCTAGGAGTTTTCTGAAGGTGACCCCAAAGACACATTTCTTGGGATTTAATCGCACATTGTATTGCTGTAATCTATCAAAGATTTTAGCCAACACATTTAAGTGATCTTATCTAGTCTTGGACTTTCCTAGTAGATTATCTACATAATCTTCCATTATGTTGAGGAAAAGGTTGTGGAAGATAACTGTCATGGCCCTCTAATAGGTAGCTCTTGCATTTTCAACCCAAAGGGTGTCACAACCCAGTAGTATATTCCCCATGGACATATGAAGGAGGTTTTATGTTGATCCTCTTCAGCTATCCTTATTTGGTTGTACTTGGAAAAACCATCCATCAAGGATAACATCTCATGACTGGCAGTGAGGTCCACTATGATGTCAATGTTAGGTAGTGAAAAACCATCCTTAGGGCAAGCCTTGTTAAGATCTCTGAAATATGTGCAACAATAGATGCCCCCAGTGACTTTTGCTACCGGTACAATATTGGATACCCATTTGGGATAGTCTATAGGGCGAATGAATCCCACATCTAGGAGTTTCTTGAGTTTCGCCTTGACGAGGAGTGCTACTTGGGGGTTCATTTTCCTTAGCTTCTGCTTTACTGATTTGCATTAGGATGCACTGCAAGGTGGTGGACAACTAGCGCAGGATCTAATCCCAGCATGTCAGCATATGTCCATGCGAAGTTATGGCTCCTTCGTTTAAAGAAAGCTGAGAAAGCCTCTTGTTATTTTTTTGTGAGGGACTCTACTCAGAATGTGATCGTGGGTGTTTCTTCTATTCCAAGATTCATCTTGTGTGATGCTTCAACTAGGATTGGGGATATTTCTTGATACAACTCTGATACTTTAGGGAGGTCCATCCTCTCATCTCCTAGCACCTCGTGGAGGTTTTCACTAGGTGATACGTCCTTTATTTTGATATTTTCTTCATCCGAAAGTGCCACAAGGTGGTCTTCACTAGGGGATATTATTCTTATATTCATATTTTTGTGACTAAGAGTTTGGGTTGTCTCCCCGAAGTATGTAGATGTGTCTAATTCCATGACGTAACTGACTCTATGATCTCCAAGGGGAAAGTGATCTCTAACCTCCATCATTTTGGCTATCGCTTCATCATTTTGTGCGACATCAAGGATGGGAGGTCCTTGTTGGTCCCAATCTATCTAATATGGATGATTTGAAGAGCTTAATAAAGTCATTGAAAGAGTCTTGATGGTCCTCTTCGTCGATGTTGTCTACCGCGGGGAAGGCCTTAGCGACCTCAAGATATACTCAACATCGATGGGGGTAGACTCTTGTTTTTCATACCCTAACCCATGGAGATATGAATTCCATGTTGCTTGGATGGGTTCAATGATTCCTTGTTCGTGAAGGCCTATACCACCTTGTCTTTTATAGCCCATATATTTGGTAATTTCGAGACCTTTTCCATAGATCTTTGTTGGGAGAGTAGGAGCTTCTTGTTCTTCTTCTCCTTTGTATAACCAAGAGAATGTATCTTTGGGAACATCTTGTTCAAGGAGGTGCTTCTTCTTGAAGGTAGGTGACAACTTGCATTTGATGACGACCGTGGAGACTTCCTCTTCCTTAGGAGCACCAAATGTCTTAGGAGATGGCAACAGTCCCACACAAAATGTGTCATGTAGGTCATATTCACCACATCCCATGTTGCTTATCTTGATCTTGACCTCGAGAGGAGGGGATGTCTGTGATGTTGGAGCAATCAATGTATGAGGTGGATGATGTAGGATTGGCTTGTGAGGTGGATGCTTTGGTAGTATTGTTGTAAGGGTAGAAAGTGCAGTCATGCCCTTCCAAGAAACTACAATATTGGAAATGACGAGGGTCGGCACATATAGTAATTTTCGTGCCGTTGTGAGGGAATTTTAGACACTGGTGGAAGGTGGATGGGATAGCTTGCATGGCATGAATCCATGGTCGGTTGAGAAGAATATTATACGGGAGGTAAAGATCAAGTACTTGACATTTGGTTTCCAAGATTTTTTGTCCTACTTTGATAGGAAGCTTGATGGTGCCCTCTGATAATCTTTTAGTGTCATCATATCCTTTGATGGTTATACATTCACTAGAGTCCACAACCACATCAGAGTATCCCAAATGTTTCAATAATTTTAGAGTACAAAGATTTAGGTTGGAGCCACCATCTATTAAGACTCGTTTGATAGTATGTTTATGAATTAGGACTTCGATGTGTAAGGCTTCATTATGAGTGACATTGGATGTGGGTAAATCTTTTTCCAAGAATGTGAGGCGATGGGGTGAGGCAATGTGGCCTACAATGGCTTGGAATTGGTCAACATTAAAATTGGTAGGAACTTGGGTTTCCATTAAGGCTTTGTTGAGGACTTACTTATGGAGGGGGGATGTGCGGAGTAGTTTGAGGATGGAGATTTGTGCAGGGGTTTTCCAAGGTGATCGAGGAGGTTGTACTTGTGAGTGGATGGTGGATTGGTAGGTGCGGATGTAGAGGGTTGATCATTGGTAGGGGCTCCGCAGATGGAAACGTGACTGTGACAAGTAGTAACGACATAATTTGGTGTCTTAGCCCTAATGGTGATGGTGTTGATATGGTTGGAGTAATCTTCAATTCGTTCCACAACAGAGTCGAAAGAAGAGGGTGGCGGTACGACATTGTATGTTTGGTTGGAAGACAATGCTTTTCCTTTGTTATGGCCAAGAAGGGGATCCTTGTATGCTCCTAAGTTGGCATTAGGTGATTGTCTTGGAGGTTCGTTAATGGTTATATCACCTCTATCAATAGGGTCTTGTATATAATGTTTCAACCTCGTGCAGTTAGATGTCTTATGCCCTTTCACATGATGTTATTCACAATAGGCATTTTCATCAAACCAAGATGGTTTAATTGATTTTCGTCATAAGGTCGAATAGGGGGTAATGTGATTAAGTCCGCCTTCACAAGGTTATTCAAGACATTCTCAATGGGCTCCCCTAAAGGTGTGAACTTCCTCTTAGGGTTGTTGTTTTGTCTCGGCGGTCCCCTAGGAACATTGACATTATTGTTTGTGGATGTAATTGGTGGGATGGGATTTTGTACATTTTGGATGGTCTTCACATCAGTGACACCATCATTGAGGGTATTCTTGTTTTTCCCCCAACAGTAAGGTTTGTTGTTGGATTGTGCATTGTTGTTCGTGTGGGAAGTGTTGGTGTTATTATTTTTGACTTTGTTGTTGTTGTTGTTGGTCTTATTGTCATTGTTGTAAATTTTTATAGATCCTTTAGCAATAAGGGCTCTTTTAATGATTGTTCCTTTGTCTATAACCTCCTCAAAGGTTGATGCGCATTGGATTTACAAATGGAACCCCATTTCTTGGTTTAGACTAGTCACAAACAAAGTGACTAGTTGTTTTTCATGAATTGGCCAAGGGAGTTTGCTTGCTAAGCCTCTCCACCTTTGTAAAAAGGCGGCAAAGGATTCCCCATTCTTTTGTTTTGTGTTGCAAAGGTCGTTCATAGATATTTCGTGTTCAAAGTTATAGGAGAAATGGTTCACAAAATTCTCTACAAGCTCATGGAATGTCTTAATACCGGGAGGAAGATGAGCAAACCATTCGATAGCTTGACCACCGAGGCTTCTAGGAAATAGTCTCATCAAATAGGTATCATCATACGATTCTTTTAAGAAAGCTATGTAGAACTCCCTAAGGTGTTCCCTAGTGTCTCCCTATCCTTTGTACTTGGTCAAATTTTGGTGTTTCAAAATTTTTAGGAAAAGGTGGCATGTGTAACGCTCTATCAAACGGATATGGGCAAATATCCTCGAAATAATATTGCTTTCTTTTGTTTCCATGTTGCATGTCATCAACCTTTTGGATCAATGATTGAACAATGCTAGGTAAATCTTGGGTAGGTGTTGGTTGTGGAGCATAGGTTTGTTGGTTTTGGATTAATTGTTGGAGGAAAGGTGGAATTTGGTTTTGGGTGATTTGGTTTGATTTTGATTTTGGTTTTGGTGAGTGAGGTGTTGTTGATAGGTGAGGAGTTGTTGTAGAATATGTGGCAAAATTTGTTGGTTTTGGTTGGGGTTTTGTTGTGTGGTTTGGACGGAGGATGTAATGGGTGCTTGGGAGATTGGATTTTGTACATACGTGAAATTGGATGGGGGGTTATTACATGGGTTGTTGTTAGGGATCTGGGATGTGTTGTAAGGTGGTTGCGAGAATAATTGGGTCATGAAAGCTATGGTGTTGGTGTCAAATTGGGGTGCACTTGTAGAAGTACTTGCATGCATGGTGTTGTTGGGGATGTTAAGGGTGATTTGCGGTGTAGACATAGTGATGTTGGATGTCGACATAGTTGAGATATGATGTAGTTGAGGTGGTGACATTGGGAGTTTGGAATGTGTTAGGGATGTTATGGGATGTGGATGGTTGTGATGATGTGGTGACATTAGGTATGGTGGCACCATTTTGAAGGAGCAATTTAAGATATCTATTGGGATTCAATTTTAGGACTCTATTGAGTATGTCCATGGAATCGGCATCTTGTGTGAAATCTAGGACATCTTGATCCACTTGGTTGGTGTTGGTTGTTTGGGTTGGTGGAAAAGGATTTATCATAGCATTGGTATCAAATGTTGGTAGTTGTTGGTCTATGGGGACATTGTTTTGGTCGGTGTGAGGCATCCCTATGCCCATGTTGATTATAAAAGGTTCCATGTCCTTGTTCTTATTAGCTTGAGACCTTGTCAAGGGCATAAAATGGATTTCGGTATGAATTTGATTGGATGGATGAAGGTTTAAGACCTTAGAGAATGGATTTTAAAGTATTGGACCCAAGGATAGGTGATGATGAAAATTGGATGAAAAGATTTAGCCTTAAGAGAATAAAATCTCAAAATTCTAAACCTAAGGATGGGTGATGACATGGCTATGGTAAGGTTGGGTCTAGGTTCTAGCTTTAGAGAATAAATCTCAAAAGTTTTAAACCTAAGGTGTAAATGGATGAATCAATTTTCACAAATTTTAGACTAAAGAGGTGGGATAAAATGAAGAATAGAGGATGGATGAAAATGGTTTTGGGATGTAGGTATAAGATCACCTTTAGAGATTAAATCTTTGAAAAGGATAATGATGTGACTAAGATAGTCTTAGGATGGTTTAGATAATAATCAACCAAGGAAGACCTTAGATGTTTTGGATAAATGGATTTTAGATGATAATCAACTAAGGAAAACCTTAGTTGATTTGGATATTTTGGATGATTAAAGATGTTGGATAGATTTTGATGATGTTTGGAAAGGATGTTCAAATCAAAAAGTGAGCTTGAATAAATCTAGATATTTGGATTATAAAAAGGATGTCCCTCTTTTTCTTAAGGTAGACTTATGACCTTAAGCAAAAAGGGGAGGATTATCTTACTTGAAGTTAGACTAATGACCAACAAGCAAAATGGGGTAGGATGGTAAGATCTAGATTTGATTCTTGCACAAAAGTTGATTTGAGGTATGGTTTTGGATGTTGGTTGATGTTTGGGTTTTTGGATGATTTTTTAGATTTTAGATTTTGGATGATTTTGATTTTTGGATAAGGTGGATAAAATTTGGATAAGGTTAGATGAATGTTGGATTCAAAGTGAATTTTGGAATGGATGAAATAAAGGTCCAAAGGTGAAAATCAAAATGTAGGGTTAGGTTGGAGTATGTGGAGATGAAAGAGATGGATTATGGTTAGGCTTGGTGATTGGTTAATAATATGAGATGAAGGGTCCAATAGTCAAAATGATTTTTCTTTAAGGTCAAAATGGAGGTATATGGATGGATTTGGACAAAATGGTTGTGGATGATGGTCAAAGGTGAATTTGGATTTTTGATGATTTTTTGACAAGGTGACAAAAATTATGATTGGGTAGGATTCAAGGATTTCAGTGAAAGGAAGCTAGGTGTGCGGAAAATGCTTCCTACACTAATCTAATGAGGAGAGGGCTATGCAAATTCAAATTTATCCTAACTATTACAGCGATGTTAACCATTAACATGAGATATTGCAGCAAAACACAAGAACCAGAAAATACACAGAAGAAGAGAGACAAAGATTTACGGTGGGGAAAACTCTTATCAGGTGAAAAACCCCACACTCAGAAACCTGCACAATGTATTAACAAATCTGAAAGAATGTTTACAGTACACTTGCAATGCAATCTTTAATGGTCTTCGACACTCGTGTCTGGAGTCAATCCGATAGCATAATAGTACCTGTGAACCTGTGATACAAACTCCATCTCCAAGCACCTGTATATAAAAAGTAGTACGAATGGAGGTAGCTTCTAGAGCAAGTCACACAAGGAACTCATCCAAATCCATGTGGCCCAATTTCCAAGGCCATAAAACATGCGTATGACACTTGTAAGTGATTCTCTTTCATCCCTTACAACCCCCCAACTTGGGCACCCCAAATTTACCCAATTAAGGTATGACAGATGCTCTTACAATGTCATAAAATCTGTCATATATGACAACTCTTACAGTTGTAAGAGAATCTGTCATAACTACCTATTAATAGCAGATTCTCTTACAACCTTGTCATAGTCAAACTTGGGTGCCTAATTCCCCATTCAAGATGCTTTCAGACACTTGTCTTCACTTGTCATATAATCTTCCATTTTTGGCCCTTACATGTCATAGATTCTGTCATAGCTCTTATGCGTCATAAACCTCTTACAACACTCGAAAGATGCCGACACATGGCAAAACTCTTCTACCACAAGGTGGAACACCTATCTCCTCATATGAGGACACAAAAAACATGTGGTCACCTTCCATGTAGGATGACACATCACCATGCCAACTCCCACAAAGTGACGAAATAGGATTTGCATCCAAATTACAATAATAGGCAAAAAATAAATACAATTAAATAATAAATGCTAGAAACTTGCAAAGGTTGAGACACCTTAATTCCCAACATTCTCCCACTTGTCAAACACCTTTCAAGAGCTAATGGAAATAACAGGGTTTAATTGCTATAGGCCGAGAGGCCCATAGACTTCGAACACCATATGAACTTCTCTGTGCTCACTAGTTTCGTCAATGCATCTGCAACATTCTTCAAAGTATCTTCCTTCTCCAAATTTACCTTTCCATCCTCAACCATGTCCCTCACGAAGTGAAACTGAACATCAATGTGCTTGGTTCTAGCATGGAAAGTTGGATTCTTTGCAAGGAATTGCTCTCTGACTATCACAACTGATCGTGATCTGACCTGCATCAACACCAATATCTGAACACAATCTCTTAAGCCAAATGGCTTCCTTACAAGCATGAGTTGCTGCCATATACTCATCTTCTGTCATGGACAAAGCAATAACAGGTTGTCGCTTACTCATCCAACTAATAGCACCACCAAATAGTGTAAACACATAAGCACTGGTGGATCTCCTACTGTCAATGTCACCTACCCAATCTGAATCCACAAATCCACGAATATCAACAGAATGTGGAGGTCTTGAAACATTACCATGATAGCAAATGGAATATTCAGAAGTACCCCTCAAATATCTAAACACTCACTTAACTGCATCCCAATGAACTCATCCAGGATTAGCCATAAATTGACTAAGGACTCCCACTGCTTGGGCAATGTCTGGTCTTGTGTAGACCATAGCATACATTAAACTGCTAACAACACTAGCATAAGGTACTCTACTCATATCCTCCACCTCACTAGGAGATTTTGGACAATCCTCAACATACAACTTTGTCCCCAAATAAACAGGAACATACAATGGTCTACAATCTACCATGCTGAATCTGTCCAACACGGTCTTCACATACTTACTCTGGCTTAACCAAAGTTTTCTGTTGGTTCTGTCTCTTCTAATTTCCATTCCTAGAATGTACCTGGCTACCCCTAAATCTTTCATTTCAAACTGTGCCGACAACTGAGATTTAAAATCAGAAATCATATTCTTACCCTTCCCAATGAGCAACATATCATCAACATACGGTGCAACAATGAGAATATGATCACCATCAAATTTATAATACACACAGTGATCCGATTTCGATCTCACAAATCCAATTGACAACACAAAGGCATCAAACTTCAAGTACCATCTCCTAGGGGTTGCTTCAAACCATACAAAGACTTATTAAGTTTGCAAACCAAATTTTCTTTACCTTTCACCATGTAATGCTCTGGCTGTGACATGTAGATTTCTTCCTCCAAGTCACCATGATGGAAAGTTGTCTTCACATCCATCTGTTCTACCTCCAAGTCATAAGCTGCTGCGAGAGACAACAGGAATCGAATGGATGTCAACTTTGCAACGGGAGAGAAGATCTCACCATAATCTATACCCTCCACTTGTGAATACCCCTTCACAACCAATCTAGCCTTATACTTCTCAACACTGCCATCTGCACCAATTTTCTTCTTGAACACCCATTTGCATCCAACGGGTTTCCATCCAGGAGGTAAAGGCACCAAGTCCCAAGTTTGATTCTTTTCCAAAGAAGCCATTTCTTCCTCCATGGCCTCCTTCTAGGAACCTGCATCCTTCATATCCAAAGCCTCTGATACAGTTCTAGGTTCATCACTGTTAGTAATCAAAGCATAAGCACAACTAGAATCAAGCAATGTAAAACCAAACCTTTCAGGTTGCTTTCTTATCCGTGTAGACCTCTTCAAGAGCTGAGGTTGAGGTTCAGCTTCTTCTTCTGAGCTTTCAGAGCTGCTAGAGCTCTCCTCATCATCAGGGCCAACATTGTCTTTCTGTTCAATCTTCTCAGGGGTGAGAGGAAACTGAACAACATCCTCTTTCTTTTCTTTTTCTTCTAGCTACAAAATAGTGGAAGAAGGTGTAAGCTCTCTGAAGATGACACTTCTGCTATACAACACTTTTTCAGCCACAGGGTCCCAAAGCTTGTATCCTTTCACACCAACACCATAGCTGATGAAGATACACTTAACAACTTTGTTCTCCAACTTTGACCGCTTCTCCCTAGGCACATGTGCATATGCCTCACAACCAAAAACATGAAGATGCCTTACTGAAGGCTTTCTACCATACCACACCTCCATGGGTGTCTTTCCAACAAGAGCTGATGTAGGAGATCTGTTTACCAGATAGCAAGTAGTGGCAATAGCTTTAGCCCAAAACTTTTGTTCTAGACCAGCTCCATTAAGCATACTCCTAGCCTTCTCCATCAATGTTCTGTTCATCCTCTCTACAACTCCATTTTGCTATGGTGTGTATGGAGTTGTCTTATGTCTTTCAATCCCAAGTTCCTTGCAATACTTATCAAATTCTGTAGAACAGAACTCACCACCGTTGTTAGTTCTCAAACATTTAATCTTTTTACAAGTCTAATTTTCAGCAAAGGCTTTAAACTCCTTAAACTTGCTATAGACTTTAGATTTGCTTCTAATAAAATAAATCCATGTCCTTCTACTGTAATCATCTATAAAAGATACAGAGTATACAGATTTTGATAACAAAGGAACATTAACAGGACCAAACACATCAGAATGAATAAGGTCCAACACACCAGAAGACTTATGAGAACTCGAGTAAAACTGAACACGGTTTTATTTTCCATAAATGTAATATTCGCAAAAGTTGAACTCAAGATTACAATCATCTAACCCCTCAATGATGTTCTTATTTTTTAGGGTACGCAGACCCTTCTCACCAATGTGGCCAAATCTCTTATGCCATAACATTGTCTTTTCAACAGGAAGTTTAACTTCCAATGCACAATTACAACCATCAAGATTAGAAATAATAGATTTCTTCACTGCTCATTCAAATGGTGGGGATGAAGTGACTGCTGCCCTCTTCCTTGAGTCAGAAGAACTATTGCATTGTGCAATGCATGCTTCCAGCTGAAACAGAGTACCTCTCCGAGTACCCTTAGCAAGCACCATAGATCCTCTAGTCATCTTGCATCCATATTTCGAAAAGACAACTTGCACACCTGCATCATTCAAACTACTTATAGAAAGAAGGTTCCGTGCTAAGCCTGGGATGTGCATAACCCCAGAGATCCCCTTCACTCGACCATCAGGGAATCGGATAGAGACTCTTCCACGACCAATGATCTTCAGATGAGAGTCGTCACCCAGATACACCTTTCCACCATTGAACTCCTCATACTTAGTGAACCAGTATCGATGCGAGGTCATGTGGAATGATGCACCAGAGTCGATTAGCCACACATCATCATATGCATGGGTTGCTAGGGCTGTGATGAAAGCATCACCGTCATCTTGTGACTTGTCAGAATCTGAATCAGGAGCTTTCTTCTTTTTCTTCTTCTCCTCTTTGCATTCCTTTCGGAAATGCCCGGTCTTGCCACAGTTCCAATAAAGTGCCTTGGACTTTCCAGGAGATTTGGATCTCCCACGGGATTTGGATCCACCCTTCTCAGCTTTTTTGTCCTTCTTCTTCCCTTTCTCCTTGGGTCTTCCACGAACTGCAAGGGCCTCTTTGGCTGCCTCAGAAGACTTTCTCTGCATCTCTTCAGACAACAACGAAGAAACCACTTCTTCCATTTTGAATGTGGATGTGGTGCTTCCGATTGCCATGACAAGATGATCCCATGAGTTCGATAGAGAACAAAGCAGGGTCATACACCGATCCTCCTCCTCCATCTTTACACCAATAGATGTTAATTGTACAACTAGCATGTTGAAGGCATTCATATGTTCAGCAACGGATCCTCCATCCTCCATTCGAAGAGAATACAACTTCTTTCTCAAAAAAAGTTTATTAACAAGGGATTTGGCTTGATACACATCCCCTAACTTCTTCCAAAGGAGATTTGCAGTGGTCTCTTCATGGACATTTAACAACACGGAATTGGCAAGACTAAGTCTTATGAGACCCTTAGCCTTCCGATCCTTGAGATCCCAGTCAGCTTGTGACATTGCAACTAGTTTAGTTCCGTTCACACTATCCCAAAGGTCTCGGTCAACTAACATGTCTTCCATCTTGAGCTTCCACAGCTCGAAGTTACTGCCATTGAACTTCTCTACTTCAAACCTTCCTGATGTGCCTGCCATCTCCTTGCTGCAATAAGATACAGAATGCTCTGCACAGACTCCCACTCAACCTAAGATTAGCTCAAAAAACCCCTACCTAACAACTAGGACCAAAGATGATCAAGCTCTAATACCAACTGAAAGGAAGCTAGGTGTGCAGAAAATGCTTCCTACACTAATCTAATGAGGAGAGGGCTATGCAAATTCAAATTTATCCTAACTATTATAGCAATGTTAAACCATTAACATGAGATATTGCAGCAAAACACAAGAACCAGAAAGTAGACAGAAGAAGAGAGACAAAGATTTACGGTGGAGAAAACCCTTATCGGGTGAAAAACCCCAAACTCAGAAACCTGCACAATGTATTAACAAATCTGAAAGAATGTTTACAATACACTTGCAATGCAAGCTTCAATGGTCTTCGACACTCGTGTCTGGAGTCAATCTAACAGCATAATAGTACCTGTGAACCTATGATACAAACTCCATCTCCAAGCACCTGTATATAAAGAGAAGTAGTACGAATGGAGGTAGCTTCTAGAGCAAGTCACACAAGGAATTCATCCAAATCCATGTGGCCCAATTTCCAAGGCCATAAAACATGCATATGACACTTGTAAGTGATTCTCTTTCATCCCTTACAACCCCCCAACTTGGGCACCCCAAATTTAACCAATTAAGGTATGACAGATGCTCTTACAATGTCATAAAATCTGTCATATATGACAACTCTTACAGTTGTAAGAGAATCTATCATAACTATCTGTTAATAGCAGATTCTCTTACAACCTTCTCATAGTCAAACTTGGGTGCCTACTCCCCATGCAAGATGCTTTCAGACACTTGTCTTCGTCTGTCATATAATCTTCCATTTCTAGCCCTTACATGTCATAGATTCTGTCATAGCTCTTACGCGTCATAAACCTCTTACAACACCCAAAAGATGCCAACACATGGCAAAACTCTTCTACCACAAGGTGGAATGCCTATCTCCTCATATGAGGACACAAAATACATGTGGTCACCTTCCATGTAGGATGACACATCACTATGCCAACTCCCACAAAGTGACGAAATAGGATTTGCATCCAAATTACAATAATAGGCAAAAAATAAATACAATTAAATAATAAATGCTAGAAACTTGCAAAATGTTGAGACACCTTAATTCCCAACATTCAGGACAATTTACCACACGTGTAAGATTCAATCTCTAAATGGTGTAAGGTTTTGGTGATAAGGCGTCAAAACAGAGATAAATGGCACTAGAAATCAAGGAAATGGCACCAAACCAGTGAATTATGGTGTCAGGAAAATGGCGTCACAAAGGAATTTTTAGGTGCCAAATAGAGAAGTTATAGCGCCAAAGTGAGACAATGTCTAGGATTTTGTCTAGGTTTTTGGCAAATTTTGGATTTTTGGACTCAAACTTTTGGATTTTGAAGGTCAAATGGTTGATTTTGAGGGCTCAAATGTTTAATGGATTGATTTTTCAAATGGTTTCGGATAAGGTCAATGAGATTTCTTTGCAAGTATACAAACAATCCAAACAAGAGAACACAATGGCCAAATGTTTAATAGGAAGTGTAAGCGTTATTTGTATGTTCAATATCCCCTCAAGGCCAAATTTCCATTGGTCTAGACACAATTGAATACACATGAAAACAATGCTTAGTCCACCTAAGTTCAATGGTGAATGGCAACTTGTTCAACTCACAACTTGGAATCTCCATCGACTCAAATGTCATTACACCTAGAAGATGGGTGTGTACATTCTTTTGTCTTTGCAAGAGAGGGCACGTAGGGGCCTCCAGGACTGGAAGGATGACCTAATAACCCTCTCCTCAAAAAGCCAACAAGTGACTTATGCTAAGCCAAGGATTCCTATCTCATCTCAGTGGAGCCTTATGGTGAGTAATCTTGGGGGCATCGTACCATTTCATTGAACAAGACACCGAAATGGTCAATAGGGTAGGCTTCTAACTTAGGATGTCTAGTGGAAATTTAGGGACTTGACGCTCATTCATGCGGCAGTGACTCACTTAAGAAACTATCCCAGCCACTTACATCAATCCTTTTGCAAGGAAAGAATTGGGTTGATGTATCACATACACAAGTGCATGGATACTGGGGAACTGTCAGAATGATAATACGTCGCCAAGAAGTTTCAGCTTTTGCTTAAACCATTTGTATAGCGGACCGAATTGAAAGTACCGCTTAGAGTTGTCCCTTGGGGTGAGTACCTCTTTTCCCACCAAGGCAAGCTCTCCTAAAAACGAAAAAGAAGATAGAATAATTTCTCTTACACCCAAGATCCTTTGAAAGGCAGGGGGAGAGGATACTTTTATTCTATCTTAGGATTTACTAACATAAAGTTGTGCAAGTGCACCAAACATAGCAAATACTCGTTCTTTTTAGTTTCCCAAATCTAAATGTTCCTACTTTAAGTACCCAAGTTCATTTTAGAACACCAAATCAAATGTTCCTATGCTATGATGCAAACATACACAAGAATCCTACAAGGAAATGTTAGTAGTTTAAGTTTTCTCTTTGACCAGTATTCTTGTCTCCTATAAAAACCTGTCAACTACCTGCATAGACCTCAAAGTCAGTTCACAAATGGTGCCAAAACAAATGAAAATAGTGCCAGAAATCAGTCAAATGGCGTTAAAACTATGGTGCTAAAAATCAGGAAAATGGCACCACATAAACAAGAAATGGTGCTAATATTTTGAGAATCACAAAGCAGACTGACAACTGAACAGAAAATAAAAATGGCGCTACAAATCAATAAAATGGCGCCAAGGCATAGCATAGCGCCAAAATTTCTTAAGATGGCATTAAAATATTAGGAAATGGCAACAAAGGAGTTTTATACCTACATTTACCTTGTTTGCTGGACCAGAGGATGGCGCCGTTCTATGTATGGATGGCGTCAAAGTGAGATAGTTCCTCAAAAACCTGCTCAAAAACCCATTAGTCTTGAAAATATCAACTCAAACAAGGTTAGAAATTCTTCTCCCTATCAAGCAACACTCAAAAGACTAGATTAGGGGTGAAAAACAAGTTAATACAAAGCAAAATATGCTAGGGTTAGATTAAAAACCATTACATGCATCTCTAGACAAATTTTGACATTATAACCCCTTGTTTCTGTGTTATCCCGATAAAAACAAAGAAGAAGAGACCTTGAAATCTGCTAAAAATCTCTAAAAAGCACTTTAAAAAACTTCCAAGCCTAAAAGGTTAACAAGATGTCGCTAGAGAATGGCGCCAAAACAGAGCAAAATGGCACCACAAATCAGGGATATGGCACCAATCCGCGAGCATATAGCGCCAAAAAGAGAGGCTTTAGCACCAAAACCCTATAAGTTCATCCTCCTTGAAAATCTCAAGCAAACAACATTAGATAAGGACCATGGGGTTCCACTGGGCGTGCCAAATGAAGACAAAGAAAACTTTAAAGGTAGAAAACACAAATGGAATGCATCAAACAAGCCATTTATACCTTGAAATTCCCCTCCTCCTTGATAAGGTCGAGAGCTTAGCACCCACAAGCTCTAGCTTCACCCATGACTATACTTCTCAATGTGAAATGCTCTCAATGTACAAATCACTATAGCCTATCTAAAATGATAGAAATGGATGAGAGATTTGGGCATCATAACTCTACTTAAAACTTGGATGAGGAAATGACCTGTGGAGGCTTGTATTTATAGGCAAATTGGAGGGGATTTTGATCCAACGATGGATATTCATTGTTGAGATCAATGGATGAGATTGATGTGAGATGGAGGGCTAGGATTTGATCAACAAACTTGGAGGGTGGAGAATAAAAATGAATCTTTTATTCATTTTGAGGAGGACTTATCATTAGCCGATAAGGGCATGGTTCGGTGGTTAAGTCGCTTGGTTGTAGTGGCAGCCACCAGAGTTCAAACCCCCGCTGGGCCAACGAGCTCACAAGCATACGCCTTTGCTAGGCCAATGAGCTCGTGGGTTTGAAGTGTTCTTGCTAGGGGATGAGGTCCCCCGTGTTGTGGCCTCACCGGTTCATTGCTTTGGGCAAAGCTTTTGCGTGGAGCCGGAGGACGTGTCGCACCAGCGTCGCCGATCACGTTAAGTTTACCAGGTGCATTTAAAAAAACGAAAAGAAAAAGGAGGACTTATCATTAAAAATAATTGAGATGGATGAGGAAATTTAAAATTAATTTCCTTGGGATGAGTTGGAATTCAAAATTCCATTTTATGTGGAGTTATGAGAGACATGTGACATGTGCACATTTTTGGCCTCTTACATTGGTAGGCTAAAAAAGAGGAAGATGTTTTTACACAAAAATGGTAAAGATGAGTTGCAATATTTTGTAATTTTTAATTTGTAAGTGTGGGAGAATGTGTTAATCATGCTTTGACCAAGTTAATCAAGGTGATTGACTTAGTTAAAATGTGCTTGTAGTAAATTAGTGGATGAGGTAATCAGAGTTTAGGATTAATTAAATAATGATTTATTTAATTAATCTAGGTCTAGGGGTTAAGTAGGGTAGGGTAGCTAATTAAATAATAGTTATTTAATCAACTAGGTTAGGGGTAGGCTAATTAGTAGGCTTGATTAATCAGATAAACATAATTTATCTAATTAATTGAGTTTAGGGAAGTGGATAAATTAACTACATAAATATTTGTCATATTTATTTAATTAATTGGATGATGTTAGTAAGGTGTGGCTATTGAATTAATTAAATTAATTCAATTTTAGGGATGAATTGATGAAGAAAAACTAAATGATTTAGGTGTTGGGTGAGATAATTAATTAAATAAAAAAATAATTAATTAATCAGATGAGAAATTAGTGATATGGGTGATGTCGAAGGATAGTTAGATGGTTAAGACATTTTTAAGTGTCTACACCTCTCTTATGTAAGGATACAATTCCTTGCACTCAAAGTTTATTTAAATGTCTAACACGACAAAATCATTCCAATAACATATCATGCTTTCATGTGTCAATAAATTGTACCACTAAATTCAAGTCACTACTAATACTTACTAATGAAAGGAATATATTCCTTACAGATTACAAACTCATCACATAAATAGCAATCCTATGATATTTAAATTTAGTAGATCTACTGATCCCATTATATTGATCACATGAAAATAGATCAATCTCATAGATGTAACATGAAAATTCCACTCTTATATTAATGGTTAGTTTAGCATTGATAGATAATTTCTACATTGTAGGGATAGTCAATATTCAATGCCATAGCTTGTTTCTTGTAATTGTGATTAAACAAAATTAATTATTTCATGATGAGCTATACAAATAATTCAATCCTAATACCCACTTCATTTCAAACTACTTTTACCTAGGTGTAGAGAGATGTTGAGAAAATCATAATATATGAAGAATAACTTATCAATAATGATATAAAGAATACTAATAACTATAGAATACAAATCATTAATATTAAATGAATTTATAAAGTATAATCCATTTATTCTAGAAGTGATGAAAGCCACAATACAAATAGAAATCACACAATATTATTTATTCCATGATGGAATTTATCAATCAAATCTAATTAAATACACATGATAAACCATGAAATGGAATATAGAGAAGCATATATAACATTAGAAACACAAATTTATAACACCAAATTTATGCAGAGAAACAATTTTTCACAAAAAATTCAAGTTACCAAAGAGACCCCAAAACTCTATTAATCTCAACAACAAAAAAGGAGTACAACAATACCAACTTAACCCCTTAGTCCAATAACAATATGATAGAATAATAAGTTAATTCAACTTACATGATGATAATACCTCTATCTAATGTCTTCAGTATATAGAGAATTAGAAACAAGAAATTACTAAATAAACTTTGTAAAAAATATCAAGTTAACTTAGCTCTTGATACATATAATTTGGGTCCTCTCTATCTTTTATTATCTCTAAAATATTTTCATGGTCTTCAATAGGCAACCTCCATTTTTGTTGGCCACGTCCACTTTTTTTGTAAAGTTTCCAAATTTAATATTGTTGCTATAACTAAGTGACTATAATGTAGAACCTTTTGCCCTGACATGTAATCAATAAATATAATACCATTTTTATCTATTTTTATTTGTTGATAATAGGTGCCTTCAACAATGACTGATCTAGTGGGATACTCCTACCCATCATCATCTATCATGGATTGTGTCAACTTGTACTTTGGTTGTGTGCATCTTAGTAGATAGTAATATACACCTTCTTTATTGTCAGGATCTACAACCACAACAAATATCTCCTAAAAAAATATACATGTCAGAGTCAATTATAATTCAAATATTTATCAAGTTTAACTTAACTAATACAAATATTCTAATAAAATAATTTATATGTTTAATTTACCCGTAACAACTAAATTAGATACATGTTTGTAATCAGTTGGATATAAAGGATCATGGAAATCTACAATGTCATTGTCTTCATAAGGGGGCATTGATACTAATTATTTCATTTCCCATTGTGAAACATATCCATCTCTAATATTCTCACATTGTAGAGAATTTGCATTGTTCTCTATGAAGTCAACACAAAGACATGATTTTTCTCTCAATTGAATAGCAAGAGGCTTGTTATGTCATGTAGTCATCACCTAAGCAGTTTTCTAATACCAATAATTGTTTGACAATTATAACAATTTGAGTGATCAATACCTATAAATATGAACAAGTTTAGTCTAATGTTAAATTTCAAGCATTCAATTAAGACATGAATTCAATTCATGTGCTCAAGATAAATAAAGATTGAAATATCATTCAGTACCTTTAACTTCCAAAAAATAGTGTTTGGTGTATATTGAGTCACTCTTTACTTCATGAGCACCAAAATGACTTTTGCACCACTCGACAATTTCATTTGTATTTTGTATGGTGTTACCTACAAGTTCGTGTTGGCGAAGTGCATGCTTGACACATGCTCCTGCTCCATCATGCTCTCCTTTTCTGTGTCCACTCACAAAAATCCATAAAAACTTTATGTTACGTCTAGCATGTTGTTGGGTTAACCAATTAAATGCTTTTGCAGACTTAAATTGTCCTGTAAAGTTATAAACAAGCATTCAATGTTGGAGTAGGTGTGTTGTATACCTTGCAGAACATTGGTATTATTTTATTATGTAAAATAGATATTTATTTGTGGTGCATTATATGATGTGTTTATCCACATTAAATATTTATTTGGCGCCACTTGTAAAAGTTGTATGTATCATTGGGTTAATTAATTATTTATTTGTAATTATTTAATTATTGGGAAAACTTAGTACCAATAATCAAATGTGGGGGTCAATGGTTTTGTAGATTCGTGGTTTTGGGGAAAATGGTATTACAATACCACATGTTGTATTTGTGTGAGCTTATGTTTATAAAAGCAAACACACAGGTAGTTGTTGTAGAGTGAGGTGAGGGCTTATTGCCTTTCGCTGGGTTTAGCTTGTTTGAGCATCTCTTGCAAGTTGCATGTGTGAGGGTTTGAATCATAGAATTTGATGTATGGTTACATGCTTGTTCACATGGAGTGCAGGTAGAGAGCTTGATGTTTCAGAGGTGATCTCTCCATATGTATTGTGATTTAATTGCTGAATAATACATGAGAGATGCATGCTTTTGGAGGCTTGGTTTTTCCCTCTATGAGGGTTTTCCCAGGGTATATCTTGTGTCACCATTGATGGTATTATTGTCTATTTCTTTTGCATGTGGATTTCTGGTTATTGTTGCACATTAATCTCTTATTGGGTTATGTGAAATTAGTCTATATGGTTGTATATTTATAACATTTGGTATCAGAGCTTGGTTGCCATGATTTGGGAGGAAATCTCTGTTTGATAACCCTAGCTATGAGTGGATTTTTTGTGTATGGTGAAATCCATGGACTTGTAGGAAAAGAATGAGGACATTGCAAGATATGAGTATTTCTGCAAGTTTTTTGTTTGTAGATCTAGGGTTTTGGGGTCGTAGATTTGTGGTGATTCTTTGCAGATCCGGGTGTTGAAAAATCATAGAGAAAAGGACTTGATTTGAGTTTTCATAAAGAGGGTTTTGAGGAGGAGATTTTACAAATGACCTCCTGGGAAAAAATTGACCTCGCCATTGAGTCTAGGAGGCCCAAGACATGAAGATTGACATAAAATTTGACCTATTTTGGCCATGGGAGAAAAATGCAAAAAATTGCCCCTAGCCCTAGCCGTACGATCAGGAGCATCTGTAGGTACGCAATAATTAAAAAAATTCCTTGTGTTCTTCGGCTAAATCCTTATTTTAAATAATTAAAAAAAATAATTAATAGTGAGGGGAGGGGGTCCACAGACCCCCATACCCCTTGCTATGCTTGCAGGCATCGGCAGTACTGCAGGGTACTGTTGGTACTACCGACATCCCAGTCGGCCACTGCCAACAACCCTAGTCGGCCGCTAGTAGGGGTACCATGGCTGGTGGGCTTTAGGCCCCTGGTTTGGTGGGCCAGGGTGTGCCTCCCCCTCCGTGGGGTTTAAAATTAAAAAAATAAATATTAACATTTCAAATGAAAATTTAAACCTTGTGTAAACTCTTTTAAAATCCACTGCCACTCCTCAGCTAAAGTGCCACCAGGGCACTACCCCAACACCGCCGACATGCCACTTCCATTGGTGGGCCACCGGCCAACCACTGCAGTGCCACCAAGGCTAGTTTCATAGCCTTATTGGGCATTTTTTTCGAGAGGCATAACTTGGTCGCACGATGTTAGATTTTCAACTTCTTATAGTTGACGGAAAGCTCTTTTCACGTAATACACAGTGGTGATCGAGATTTTTCCATATTTTGCTATTTTGACAGTGTTTTCCCTTTGTAAGCTAGATGTGCATTTTGGGCTTTGACTGGGCATAACTTGTGCATACGGAGTCGGATTTCAGACTTCTTATAGGCGTTGAAAAGGTATTCCTAAGCACTACGCAGTGGAGTAGTTTTGGAGATGATATGATAATGTTTGTTCATTTTGTATCAATTTGAGCTCATTTTGGCTCCTTTGACTTATGGTATGTTTGTGAGTTGATGGCAAATCGAATCTGGGATGATTTAGTGTTTGAGTCATTATAGACTTACATGTTTATCTTTGATTATCCTTTATTGATAGTGTTATACATGTATTGTTCAGTTTGCATGTTGCATTGTGAGATCTACAGGTTGTGCAGTGTTGTAAGTTGTCTATGCTTACATCTTGCATATATGAATTGGATGTGGGTTGTCTATGCCCATAGATGTTTTAGTGTTGATGCAGACTCTAATTTGTGGCTGGGTTAGTCACATGTTGCATTGGTTTGCTTGTCATTATGAAATATAAAGAGATGTCATTATTTGATACAGTCATGATATGAGACCTATGCTTTTTGACTATATGGTACAGTTGTGTGAGACTTGATGGGAGTTTGGTGCAGGTATATTGGGTGTTGATCACGGTGTCATGGATGTTCCTTATTTGGTTGGGACTTTGGTGTGACATGATTGTTTTACAAATGCAGTTTTGGTGGTGTTGGATTGATGTTTGGTTTACAGGTTTTTCTCATCTTCTTGGTTTGGAGATTATGGTTTACTCGACCTTTTGGGAGCTATATTGTTACAACATGATTCTTTGATTGTGTTGAGGCCATGGATGATCTTCACATAGGAGATGGTTATCACGATGTCATGGATAGCTTGGTTACATGTTTCAGTGGGGGCTTTTAACAGTGATGGTTTGATGTTTATGATGTTGCCATGTATAGCTGGGCGCTGCCACAATAATGGGTTACACTTTCTAGGACATCCTAATTTTTGTTGAAATCACATATTTTTAGAAAATATAATGATCTAAGCCTTGAAAGGTTCCATTTAAAGAATTTTAATTGAAGAGGGTTTGATCAAACCCCTTTAGATTCAAACCCCCTCGGATAGAACCCCTCTAGTTTTAAACCGTACCTATAATGGAGTCTCCTCTACACCTATCAAAATGCTGATAAAAAACCACTTTTGATTTACCTTTTGGGGGATCAAATGAATTCATTTAAAATTTATGTTTTGTAATTATGTAGTCCTTATTATAAGCTTCCCAAAAAGTATAATTTTAAATATATTTAATTTGATTATTATATTTATTTTTTATTTCTTGTGAATGTAGGTTTTTCATCGAACATCAAGTTCTCTGTTCTACACACATGGAAAATTAGTAAATTAGTGAATTTTTTTTTTGAAAAATATCTATGCCCTAGGTATTTATGTCCTTGTTTGAACCAAAAAAAAAAAGAATTTCAATACATATAGAAAAAGTTATGTTTTGCAGAATACGCCTATGTCTAAATTATAATCGATTTGACTTCAAAACTTAATTAAAAAAAATATATTCAACAAAACATTATGAAACCAAATGCATGCCCTATATATTGGTGTTACAATTCAAAAAGAATCAGAATTTTATCCTTTGTAGAAAAAAAGTCATGTGCTACAGAATACACATCACTTTAAAAAAATGTTGTTTATTATTAAAAACTAATTATCAAAGGAGACGCAAAACATTTTACAATTTAACTCCAATTATTATTTTTAAATATATTTAGAATCTACAAACAAAATCTCACAAATCACTAGTTCTCATCATCTTCAAATTCCTAACGGTTTAGCGGCTATAGGTGTCAGAAAGTGAAGATTTAGTTCAAAATGTTGATTTCAATGTCAAGTTTGGCCAAAAAGTGTAACCCATTATTGTAGGATGACCCAGCTCGGTATCATGGTTCAGTGGGAGCTTTGGCAGGATATGGTTATCTTCATGTGATTTAGATATGTTGACATCTTGGTACCATGGAGGACTCTTGAAGTCTTTGGTTGAGGTGTTGGTTATGGTTTGTCAGTTTCGACAGGTGATCCTTGCTGATAGGATGGTTGGTATTGTGTCTTGGTTTACTTTGGATACTAGTTTGAGTTTTGACATGATACAGGTTCTCTTGAGATAGGATGTGTGCATTAGTGCATGTGATCTTCATTTGAGGAGATGATTAGATCATGATGTCATGATATGTTCCTTGGTTAGGCTCATGGAGGTACTCATGGATACTTTGAGACTTAGGTGAGGGTTGAGTTCTCTTGGGATTAGAGACATGTGTTGAGATGGTTACTCTTTGATGAGGATTTCAACAGCAAGACCGAGGAGCCTACACCTTGGTTGGACGTGATTTCAACATGGACATGTTAAGGAGATTGTTCTTGGAGAGAGTCTTTAAGGCTTGTTGTATCTTGGAGGAACAATCTCATTCCCACTCTTAGTCCACTCAGCGATGAATGATTTGATAGGTATGCTCACCTGATTTTCAAATGCATTCTTTTGTTTGTATCGTATCTTCTCATGCTTGAGTCTTGAGCTATGGATTATGGTTGTGAAGACTTGTTTGAGGAGTAGATACATGGTTATGATTATTTATCTCATTATGTTTGATCTTGAGTTGTTATGAGATCATTGTGTGTAATGGAGATGGTTAGTGACTTTGGGCTTATTCCTACCCTGGGATGGTTATGAGTTTGATCTACCTTTTGGTTTGAGAGGCTCGCATATTGTTATTAGATGTTGAGGAGGCTTCTTGTATTGGGTTGTAAAGGAGATCCACTTTTCACAGCTATAGCACATTAGTGTGGATAGAAGGACATGGTTATGATTTGCAAGTTCTCTAACGATTGGTCTTATTCTTCTTCCTAGATATTTGTTTTCACATGACATTGGAGTTGAGATGTGTATGGAGATTTTGAGTCTCTTTGACTTCTCTTGTGATGTGGAGGATTTGGGAGAGATATGGACTTGAGGAGAGTTATGTTGCAACTCTTTAGTTTGCAGATTTTGCATATCTATGTGTGTGTTCTTTGACACTATGTGATAGAGGATTTAGCCACATCTTCTATGTGCATGCTATTAGTGGATCTTTGGATACCTTGATCTATTTTCAAATTTGACATTTACTTGTGCAGTGGGAGTTTTAGGATGTATATGATTCCTTTGTTGGATGTTCTCATTATGTTGTGGTATGGAGGGTCTTGAGGTTTTTTATCACATGCTTTGTGTTGTTACCTTGGAGGACTTCTTTATGTAGGGTTGAATATATACAGGGACTTATTATCATTATGATTTGAGTTGGATATGTTGTTGGCATAAGATCTACTTATTATATTTTGTATACCTTGGTTTGGAGGTATGGTTAGTTGATGTATCAACAACTAGCTATGGTTGCTATTTCAGCTATGGTGATTGATTCTTGTCAGCTACTCGAGCCTATTTGTTACCATTGGATTTGGTGCTTGTGTTTGGATATTAGTTGATGCAGGTTTCTTGCTTCTATACGATAATTTAGTGTGGCATCTCTTTGGAAGATCTTATTCTTCATGGTTTGGCTAGATGGAGGATGAGGGGATTCTTGTTTGAGATGGTGGACACCTTGATTATTGTTGTAGGTATCTTGGAGCACATGGAGCACGTGGATGTTTATATGGTACATGTTGGACATATGGATGGTTTCTCTTGATGTGTTGAGTTTACATGTTGATTCCTTATGCAATGTATACAACAAGTGGGAGAATGTTGGAGTAGGTGTGTTGTACACCTTGCATAACATTGATATTATTTTATTATGTAAAATAAATATTTATTTGTGGTGCATCATGTGATGTGTTTATCCACATTAAATATTTATTTGGCGTCACTTGTAAAAGTTGTATGTAACATTGGGTTAATTATTTATTTATTTGTAATTATTTAATTATAGGGAAAACTTAGTACCAATAATCCAATGCGGGGGTCAATGGTTTTGTAGACTCATGGTTTTGGGGAAAATAGTATTACAATACCACATGTTGTATTTATGTGAGCTTATGTCTATAAAAGCAAACACACAGGTAGTTGTTGTAGAGTGAGGTGAGGGCTTATTGCCTTTGGCTGGGTTTAGCTTGTTTGAGCATCTCTTACAGGTTGCATGTGTGAGGGTTTGAAGCTTGACATTTGATGTATGGTTACATGCTTGTTCACAAGGAGCGCAGGTAGGGAGCTTGATGTTTCAAAGGTGATCTTTGCATAGGTATTGTGATTTTATTGTTGAATAATACATGAGAGCTTTTGGAAGCTGGGTTTTTCCCTTTGAGGGTTTTCCCGAGGTATATCTCGTGTCACCATTGATGGTATGATTGTCTATTTCTTTTGCATGTGGATTTCTAGTTATTGTTGCACATTAATCTCTTATTGGGTTATGCAAAATTAGTCTATATGGCTGCATATTTCCAACATTCAAACCATTAGACAAACTATATATACATGTATATATATGTTGATTTGTTTCAAAGAACTATAAATTTAAAAAAAAAAAATTCTACACTAACCAGGACATCTACTAGACCAAATCTAGTGTTGCAAAGCATTTATGCCATGTCGTCTCAAATCTTCAAAAAACATTTCAAAACAATGGAATACATAGCTTCTATCATGACTAGTATCATCACTGATATAAAAATGAACCTCTTTGATGATATTTCGTTCAAGTGGGCTACTTTGTACGCCATCCACATGAAACTCAACATGTCTATAAAAAACATGTATGAAGATTGCGACCTGCTTTGAATGATAATATTGACTTTGAATCTCAGTTCGAGGACTAAATGTATAGTTCTCAGCAAAATCCACAACAGAAAGAATACAACCCTAAGGAAAACAATTCTATAAGTCACGACATTATTTATTCTGCCATCTTGCACCATGACAATGTTGGTTATGTGGATATATGATACTACAAAATTTGTTCATAAACTCATTGTAGGGCAATTCACTTTTTTCTAGAATAATTTTTTTATTCAACTCCTAACTTCATTGTGTATTTATCATATTCAAATCTCTTCCAAATAATTTCCATTGAATGATCAATATTTTCAAATAGTAAAAGTTTCTTCAAATTTCCACAATTTATACATGTATTTTTTATACACTGCACATTGAATTCATCTAAACCTTCTAACTTTTCGCATACAATGGACTTCAAAATTATGTTGTACTTCTGGGTATGATTATATTTGGATTAAATATTGCCATAAATTTTTTATATGATTGGAGGTGTAGATCAAATTCAACATGATTTTCAGTAGCAACAAGTTTCACGTACTTTATTTATACGTACAAAACATGAATGTAAACTTTCAAACATCCTTTCACAAATCTTCACCTGTGAAAATTCTTGCTTGAATGCTTCAAAAAATTCACTTTGTGTTGTATCTATAAAATGTTTTGGATGAGGAAATTTTATTCCATCTTCACCTATTACTTGCACAGTGCCCCTCCTATTAGAAGCAACATGGGAGTGGTTGATCCAATATTCAATTACTTGTTTCCTTACATGTTTTGGTATTCTATCTTTCAAAGGAAGCCTACAAATATTTACCCCATTATTTTCTATGCTTTCATCTAATTTGTTCCTCTTCACAATATATCTTTGAATAATTCTCCTAGATACATGTAGTAATTGTGCAATTGCTTGAACTTGTCTTCTATGTGATAATTTTTTACTAGAAATTGCAATTATCAATACTCTATGTGCAACACTTAAATCAGTCATTTGACTCTTGGTTTGAATAGAGTCCATTGCTTCTTGCAAGTTTTCAATAACTATTTGTTTTAATAAATCTGATGGTTTCTTCTTATTGTCAACCCCTAACAACTCCAAAATAGGGGTCATTTATTTTCGCCTAAATAACTTTGCACATAATTGTGCTCTTCCAATTAAAATTTTTTTCTTCAAAAACTTCATCCCAAATTATTTTAGAGTGTAACTTTATTGTGCTTTTAGGCAACATATCTTCAGGTGAAATCTGTTTGGAAAGAGAATCCTCATCCATATCCATTAAATTTTCCATACCATAAATCATTACTTTCCTCTTCATTCACGTTATTTGAACCTATAATAATTTCTTGTATTTCTTCATCAACATGTTCTTCAACTTGTTAATGAATAATTTCAATGGGTTGTGTTGGTTCCCAAAATTACTACAACCTGAAACCCTAAAATATTTTACAATCACCCAGGCCAAGGGTGTCATCAAGGTGATTGAAAGAGGTTTATCAATAGGTCAAGGGCAATTTTGGCCAATTAACAGGAGTGGGTATGCTCCTCTACAATTTAGGCTCAGCTAGACCTAGGAGGGATATTCCTAGAGGTATGAAATAGAACACAAACAAACAAACACAACCATACCCAATGTATAATTGACCCCTAAAGTTGTCACTAGGTCAAGACAAATTGGTTGCACAAGCCTCTGATTAAGCTAATTACTGCACCATGCATTTGCACCCAAATATAACTACATCACATTCCTTAAGATGACTCTACTTAACTTTACATACATAAGATACACAGTGTAGGCATACATGTTCATGGTTCACAAATGATTCGAGTTGTTTTGCATCACTTCAGATTTATCCCTAGTTATTACACTAAATCATGAGCAACCTTAAACTAAACCTACTCCTACTCCTACAGGTAACAGGAGGAGGGTTTGATTAAAATGGTGATTGATCCATCCCCAATATGGACCAGTGCCTACTCCATTGGGCAACTGAGTCATAAGCAATAAAGAGGGAGGAATAGATCGAACAAGCATCGACAAAAAACTAAAATGCATTCACATACATTCCTTAGATTACATTTCATACACTAGGCATACTTATTAATCCCGAGCACATTACAATATCCCCACGCAACAAAATAAGTGACCCAACACAAAGCTTGTATTGATTTAAATGTTGTCATATATTATCAAATCCCTATTACAACATACCAACAAATGTGGTACAAGAAAATACATAACTGGGTTCATATATTCCCTTGAATCATCATAATCTGCCATGGAGACACACCACTGCATGAAGATGTGCATTACAATCCTTTCCCACGCTATATCAGATGCATTCCTTCATTTACTACCCAGACTGGCATGATTTGAAGCTCTAGAATCAACATGAGGCATTCATAGACTAGATAATTAGTTCAGGAACCAGCAACTAAAACATCTCTGAATCATGTATATATTGCAATATTTTCTCTTCTGCATTCTGGGTGAGAACAAACTATCCCACCAACTACCATTACTCTAGCGATTAATTCCACCTAACTCTGACACACACCTGTGCATCTTCATCAATGTTGTATTCATGGCAGTCAGGGAGTAGATCGGTATTTAAAAAATAAAACCTGCTGAAAGTGTTTGTAAAGCTTTTACAACACTTTTAAAATATTTTAAAACTTACTTTAAAATATTTTAAACTACATTTATACTTCATGCTTTATATTTGAATTTTACATTTCAATTTGTCTTATCGACAAAAATATTCTATCACGAACCTTGGAGTGTCTTTCATTTCCTTCTTTCTCTCTATCTCTTTGGCGCTATGTCCTTCCTTGTTGGCCTTTTTGCCTTATTGGCAAACTGTGAAATCGGCAAACCTTTCAGTTCACGAACTTCATTGTTGTCTCCTTTTTCGCCTTTTCTTCTTCTATCTTTCCCTTTGTCGGTAAATCCTCCCCACGGAGAACTTCATCCTTGTCTCTTTTTCTTTTGTCTCTTTTGTCTTCGCTTTCCCCTTTGTTGGTGATTTCGCCTATTGACGAACTCAGACCGATGTGAACCATCCACCATATTTCTATCTTCTTCCTTCGCTACTTCATTCTTCTTTCTTCCTTTATTCCTTAGAGAATTTTCCACTTTCTTGTCACTAGTTTGGGTTGTCGATGAATTCTTCGTCAGCAAACCAAAACTTCACCGACAAGAGATGTGGCCTCTTTCTCTCTCTATCTCCACCAAAACCTTTCTCCATCGACGAAGTTGGAAGTTTGCAAACTTCCAACTTTGCTGATAAAGACCTTTCTTTCTTTTCATTCAAACTTCTCTTCTCACCCTCTTCGCATTGTTGACAAATTGACAAGTCAGAAAAATCGCAAACCAAGAATTTTAGTTGGCGAAATCGATAGTTCGCGAACCAGCCAATTTGCCAACAAAGACTTAGACTTAGAAAAAAATTTAAAAGAGGAAAAACATAAGGACTTGGGGGGACTTTACTTAGAATTATTCTTAAGGGAACCCATGGAAAATGGTCTCAGATCAGATGTAAATGATGGGTTTAAGGGACAAAGGCACAGGTTAGATTTTTGATGGGTGAGGGGAAAAAAGATGCATGTTTGGGAACTAGAATTTTCAGGTGCCAAAAGGTTGTTTCTAATTGGATGCTTCTAGGGTTAAATTTATCTCACCTCTTCTTTTTGCATTTCTATCTTCATCCAATCTTCTTTGATCAAACGACCTTGATCTAGTCCTTTTATTCTCCATCACAAATTGTGTTTTAATTCACTTATACACACATACACATGTAAATCATGATTTAAGTCAAAGTTAAACCCATGGCTTTAAAACTTGAGAATATTAAGTGCATTGTATATAATTTTATTTGAAACACATAATATTTTCATACTCAAAATGCATCTTAAAACCAAAATACTAACAAATAATTTAACTAAGTAAATTATTTTTCAAACATATTATTATGGAAAGAAAGTTAGCCTTTACATTATGAAGCATTTTAAAGCATTTACAACATTTCTATCACTATGTTGTCCTCAAAATCAGCTACTCTCATTTTGTAGGACGACCCCTACGAAACTTGTATGTTTCGTAGCCTACACTCTAAATTCGCAAATTGAGGTAAGTCTTCTTGGTCTCATGCGAAGTCATCTAATACCTGAGAATAGCTTGTAACATCTCCATTGGTCGATTTCTCGAAGTTCATGAAAATGGACCAGGTTATAGGCTTGTCGAAATATCCATTTTTGACCTTTTTGGGTGTTAGAAAATTTTCACAGTTCACATGTAGGGGCGGTTAAAAACCCTGCTTTTACATGTGATATGATTGTTCAAATGTAAAGGCGGTAAAAATGACCACCAGAGCACTTTGGTGATTAGTTTGATATGCACCAGCGGTCATTTTGATCGCTCATATAGTTTCTTGGTTTTTGCCTTACATGTAAAGGCGATAAAAACAACCGTCTGAGCATCTCCAAGTTCTCTCAAGTGCATTAATGGCACTTCATGTGGGAATTTAAGATGACTCTTTTTATGCTTTTTAAACGCTTTTAATTGTCATTTTCTACTCATTTCTTTTTCCTGATAATCCTCTGAGCTCATGAAAACCCTCGACCTACCTTTTGGTGCACGGATCTAATCAAATCGATTTGCATTGTAGGGTTTTCATTTTTGCATAGCGCTCATACCAGGTAAGTCTTTGTTTTCCCTCTTTTCATTTTTTACCTTTCTGAGCTTAGGGTTTGCGTGAAGAATGGATGATTGTCTACGTTTTTTGTTGTCTTTTTCTTTATCAATGGTTGTTTTTGTTAAAACCTTAGTGGTAGTTTTGAGGAAGTTCGTCTTTGTTTCGTTTGAACCTGTGTCATTGGCAATTTTAACCGATTAGTGTTTTTTTATTTTTGAAGAGCAGGGGCGGCGATGTTCGCCACCCATGTCTTTGTCATCCTTACATGCATCGGCGGGCGAACTCGCCGCTAGGACATGGACTATCAAGAGCTAACATGTAAGCGCGACTATTTTAGCCGCCCTTACATAGGATTGCCAAGATAAACCTTCTCACATGCAAAAGCGGTGGAAAAAGCCGCTATTACATGTGATTTGTGAGTTTAATGTGAGAGCGGTCATTTTGACCAATGTTGCATCTTACAACTACACCTTGCAATTTTCCCACATGTAAGGGCGGTCATTTCGACCACCCCTACATGAAAACCTCATTTTGATCCCACATGTAGGAGCGGGCCTTTTCGCCGCCCTGACATGAGATGCAACCTTCCCACATGTAGGAGCGGTCATTTTGACCGCCCGTGCATGAATTTTTGCAAAATTTCCTAACACTGGGAAATTCCTCCAAATGATGCCTTTAGCCCACTTTCACCCAATTTTTTGACTTGTGCACATTTTAGCCCTTTCAAGCTCATCCTTGTGATCATGATCATCGACATGCAGTTTCCCAGTTTATCCATTTTTCCCCTAACTGCGAGATCATGGCCTTTTACAGTTTTCAACAAACATCCGTGGTAGATATCTTTTCCAAAATTCTCTCCAGAGCTGATGTCGAAGCCGTCTCCATCCAAAGCCAAAATCATGAAGTACAAATACCAAGGGGTCTTCCCTGTCACTTTAGTACAGTCAAATGTTGATGAAATTAGAGATACAGAAATAAGGCATGTGGATATGACAGAATTTGTGGATAGAACTAAACAGACAAATCCTTCTAGACACATGTAAAAGATCCTTGACAACAACATTCACTTGGTTGCCTCTTTTCCAGTTTCTACCCATAACCCTGAGTTCGTTCTTTAGGTGGCTAGCCATTACAATAGGGATACTAGGGTTGTGACAGATTCCCAAGGGAATGTGATCATGAGGTTGGATGCATAATTTCTTGATAAAATCTTCATGTGTCCACCTATTGAAAATATTGGACAGACTGATTTTGCTCAAGGGCAAAGATATTATGATACAGATGTGGAAGCCACAAGAAGGTACATAAATAGTAAATGGTTGAAAATTCCTTGAAGCAATTTGACCAGATGGCCGAAAGATCTCTCAAGGAGTGACTTTGTGGAAGAGTTTTGTGATTTGATCACACTTTTGAGTTGCATTAGAGGACTCCCTTCTTCATCCAAGTTTCAAGAATGGATGTATACATACATCAAGGTGATTCTCTAAGGCACACAGAAAATCTTCTAGGGAGAACAGATTAGTAATGCTTTGCATGAGTAGTTAGTGAGGGTCAACACAACATTCAAATTCTATATGACCTCATATCTTGTATATGCTGCCGCAAGCATGAGAAGTTTTCCTGGTCTTACTCAGGTTGGTGATAGGAGATTGGTTCTTGTGTATGAGTATTATCCTCAAATTACTCTGAAGGGATCAATCCATCATTTCCGTAGGGTTAATGATGCTTTCTTTTTAGTATTTATGTGCTTATGGGATAATAAACTTGTTCAGAAGAGGGTTTTAGATGAAGCTTGGGAAGTTGTAAATTCTTTTGGCTGTTTGTTCTTACAATTCCCTACTTTCACATATCTCAGAGTAGGGTATTATCCTGGCTACCCTTATATTCTTCCACGATATCCTAGTGACCGTATTGTTCTCATGGAATTATGCAGGCAGCTGATTGTGGTACATAATAAACAAATGGAGCTGAAAAAGTCAGGGATAAAGTTTCCTGTAGAAATTGGAAGGTACATGTGCCTATGGTGGAAGATATTTGGGCTGATCTCAGGACACAAAATGAGATTAGGATGTTAGACTATTGTAGACTTCATTTGAGTCAGATAGAAGAGCTGGGCCTTGTTGGTATTCCAGATGGAATGGAAGATGATGGGGATGTTCTAGATCCCAAATATAACACTGAGAATGTTGAAGTCTCACCTCTTCCAGAGGTGAAATGGTCAATTAAAGAGGAAACTTCCATAAGGAAAAGATTTCAACTGATCCTCGCTAACACAAACATATGGTTGGAAAGCAAAGGGATCAACTTGAAGGAATTTCTCACAGGGTCAGAGACTGAAACTCAAAAGCAAACATGCAAGAAAGTAGAAAATAGGACCAAGAATCAGAGTGACACCCCTTCTTCCTCCAAAATATGTAAGCCAAAAATTAAGTTTGTATCCAAGGGAGGGAAGAAGAAAGAGGTTGTAGGAACCTCTAATGTCACTGAATCAGGTGCTGAAGACACAAATGTTGAGCAAATGGAGGTTGAAGATGTTGAAACTGAAAAGCAAAATATTGAGAAATCTAAGGATGCCCAACAAACAGAAGTGTCTGATAAATCTGATGAGGAAGGCGAAACTAAAGAAGGCAAGGATGAGAATGTAGAATAGGAACAACTTGGTGATCCACGTCAGTCTCCTAAGAAAGATCTTCCAACTGAATCACAAGTTTCTACACCCCTTCCTCATGCTCATGTTTCTGGTAGTTTTCCAGTAGTTTCAAGTGTTCCTATTTCACCTATTTTCATTGTTTCTTCTGATAATACCCCTACTTCTATAAGAACCAGTTTTGGGACCATATTTGATTCCTCCAGTTCTATCCCAAGTTTATCTTCTTCATCTTTTGATATTGGTGAACAATCTATTTTGAAACATCTTCTAGATGGTTCAGAAAAAGTTGTTGACACAGGTGTAGTTTTTACGAACACCAGTCCTATTGTTACCATAACAGGTGTAAATATGGATCCGGCGAAACAAGTAGTGGATTCATCTCTGACTATTAGTGCTTTTGTGCTTCCTCCATGGCTATTTGCATATACTCCCAAGAGAAAGAAGCAAGCTATTTTGCCATATGAAATTGATATCGAGAAGTTGTTACTTGTGAAATCAAAGACTCTAAAGAAGAAGCCTAAGATTGTTTCTAGTCTTATCAATGAAAAAAGGATCAGATATGCAGAGATTGCTAAGCCACCAAAGGATTCTATTGTTGACAATTTTGACATGAATGATTATGTCGTCTCAAGGGTTGAGTTAGGTAAGCTAACGCATGAAGGCATAAAAGTAGATTTTCAAACTACTGCCAGCACCTTGCTTGAAAAATATGATGAAGTCAAAAAGGAAAAAGAACAGTATAAAGCTAAAGTAGAACAACTTGTTGTTGTCCTTCAAAAAATAGTAAAGTCATCTGAAATTGTGGAACCCATGGCAGTGACTATAGAAGATCCTCTGATCCAGAAGGTTGAAAAAGCTCAGGCTAGAGGAAGAGTGGTAGGAGATATTGTGGAACGTTTGCTAGCTCAAGGATGAATTCTATTGAAGACCATTGTAGAAAGAGAAGAAAATATGGATAAAGCCAAAGCCGAGCTTGATAACATGGTTGACTTATGCTTCCAAGAACTGTAGGATCAGGAAGAGAGATTGGAGGAGTGGATAGAGATGAAAAAGATTAAGATAAACAATTTGATTACCATCGGGGTCATCGCAAATAGGGAATCATATTTTAAGACTAAGGAGTCTCTGGTTCATTGTATCCATATAATAAAAGGCTTACTTGAGAATTTATGTCAAGCTCGTGAAAACAGCGAAGATAGCGATGTCACGCTTCTACACAAGCTGGAAGAACTCCCATGCATCCTCACAGGTGAAGATCATAAGTTCCTTTCAGCAGATGAAATGATAAGCTCCTTCAAAAAGACGGTTCAAAGGAAATTCGAAGACGAAGTGCCCTCAGTACTTTCCATGGATAATCTTTATGATCAGCATTCAACTTTTGAGAACTTGAAGGACAATCTTGACAAACATGAGAAGGCAATAAAGGCAGTAAAAGATGCAATTCTTCGGGCCCGCACTATCTCAGAAAATACAGCTAAGCCAGATGCATGTGAAATGGCAGCTATATAGGCCATGTACCAGAATTTTCTAAAGAAGAATGATGGAGGAAGCTGATACCTTGGTTTATTTTATTCTTGTATATGTAATTTGAATTTTGTTGTGGACATATTCATGTGTAATTTTCTAAAATGTAATTACATGTGAGGCGAAGGAAGTTCTAAGTCAAATAGGACTCTTCTGTTTGAATAAGTCAAAGTAGTTAGGATTTTCCTATTTTTGCTCTCGGTTTCTCTTATAAATAAAGAGGACCCCCATTGTAAATATCATCTTTTATCTATTGCAAAGAAACTCTACCGAATTGGAAAACATTTCAAGACTTTGAGCTTTTTATGTTTATCATATTTTTCAAGTGAATATCAATATAAGCAGGCAATTTGAGTATCAAACTTTGAGTTGAATCGCATTGTTTTATGATATCAGTGTTCTTATGTCATTGGTGTTATATTATATTGAATCATTGTTGGAATCATGGAATTTATTGAAATTTGAGAGGAGTGTTCTTGTTTTGGTTGAATAGACTTTGTGCTATTTTTCTCATTGTGGGAGTTCGTGTTTATTTGTGGGAAAGGAATTGTTTAGAGACTTTGTGCTGTAAACTGTTGTGTTCAAATTAGTTATATCATATTGGGTGAAAGTGGAGACTTTGGGTTGCATTTGAATTCAATTAAGTTTGTTTGTGAGAAATAAGCCAAACGATAGAAGACTTTGTGTTTCTATAGTTTGTCTCGATTCAAGAATTATCAAATATCATTTATTTTGAAGTTGTTATTTTGTAAGAGAGAAACATCTATTCTGAAAAAAGAGAATAGGATGCAATGGAAACACCCCAAGAATAGTTTTAGTTTATTTAAGTATTAGAAGTTGTTTGTTAGAAGGAGCTTATTATTTAGAGGGAACCTCCCCTTGCTGAGAGGAGAGACTCAGTCTCATCATAGCTGTGGTGATATAACCATTTTGTCA